>JASKUP010000175.1:0-2500000 GCA_030448955.1 Trichopoda pennipes
ATATAAAATAATTGATGAACCTTTAAGCTTGAAAAATTAGTTTTAAATATAAATAAAAAAAGGTCAAATAATAATATTAGTGATATCAAGAAGATGAGCTCAAGACTAAGTTTTACAAGAAAAAAGCAAATATTTCATAATTTTTCATCAAAATTCAAGATTTCAAAATTATCAAGATTTTCAAAACTTTCAAGATCAACAAGAATATCACCATTTTTTTCATCAAAATTCAAACTATCATAATTATCAATATTATTTACTTTTCATAATTTTGTTTTAACTTCATTTTTAAATTCATTTTGACAAGAAAATTTTTTAATTTTTTCAATTTGTGTTTTTTGTTATAAAAAAATTTATAAACATTTTTTCCTGAAGATGGTACACAGAGGCGTACCGAAAATTTGAATTATTAAAATATAAAATAATTGATGAACCTTTAAGCTTGAAAAATTAGTTTTAAATATAAATAAAAAAAAAGGTCAAATAATAATATTAAGTGAATATCAAGAAGATGAGCTCAAGACTAAGTTTTACAGAAAAAAGCAAATATTTCATAATTTTCATCAAAATTCAAGATTTCAAAATTATCAAGATTTTCAAAACTTTCAAGATCAACAAGAATATCACCATTTTTTTCATCAAAATTCAAACTATCATAATTATCAATATTATTTACTTTTCATAATTTTGTTTTTAACTTCATTTTTAAATTCATTTTGACAAGAAAATTTTTTAATTTTTTCAATTTGTGTTTTTTGTTATAAAAAAATTTATAAACATTTTTTCCTGAAGATGGTACACAGAGGCGTACCGAAAATTTGAATTATTAAAATATAAAATAATTGATGAACCTTTAAGCTTGAAAAATTAGTTTTAAATATAAATGAAAAAAAGGTCAAATAATAATATTAAGTGAATATCAAGAAGATGAGCTCAAGACTAAGTTTTACAAGAAAAAAGCAAATATTTCATAATTTTCATCAAAATTCAAGATTTCAAAATTATCAAGATTTTCAAAACTTTCAAGATCAACAAGAATATCACCATTTTTTTCATCAAAATTCAAACTATCATAATTATCAATATTATTTACTTTTCATAATTTTGTTTTTAACTTCATTTTTAAATTCATTTTGACAAGAAAATTTTTTAATTTTTTCAATTTGTGTTTTTTGTTATAAAAAAATTTATAAAAATTTTTTCCTGAAGATGGTACACAGAGGCGTACCGAAAATTTGAATTATTAAAATATAAAATAATTGATGAACCTTTAAGCTTGAAAAATTAGTTTTAAATATAAATAAAAAAAAGGTCAAATAATAATATTAAGTGAATATCAAGAAGATGAGCTCAAGACTAAGTTTTACAAGAAAAAAGCAAATATTTCATAATTTTTCATCAAAATTCAAGATTTCAAAATTATCAAGATTTTCAAAACTTTCAAGATCAACAAGAATATCACCATTTTTTTCATCAAAATTCAAACTATCATAATTATCAATATTATTTACTTTTCATAATTTTGTTTTTAACTTCATTTTTAAATTCATTTTGACAAGAAAATTTTTTAATTTTTTCAATTTGTGTTTTTTGTTATAAAAAAATTTATAAACATTTTTTCCTGAAGATGGTACACAGAGGCGTACCGAAAATTTGAATTATTAAAATATAAAATAATTGATGAACCTTTAAGCTTGAAAAATTAGTTTTAAATATAAATAAAAAAAAAGGTCAAATAATAATATTAAGTGAATATCAAGAAGATGAGCTCAAGACTAAGTTTTACAAGAAAAAAGCAAATATTTCATAATTTTCATCAAAATTCAAGATTTCAAAATTATCAAGATTTTCAAAACTTTCAAGATCAACAAGAATATCACCATTTTTTTCATCAAAATTCAAACTATCATAATTATCAATATTATTTACTTTTCATAATTTTGTTTTTAACTTCATTTTTAAATTCATTTTGACAAGAAAATTTTTTAATTTTTTCAATTTGTGTTTTTTGTTATAAAAAAATTTATAAACATTTTTTCCTGAAGATGGTACACAGAGGCGTACCGAAAATTTGAATTATTAAAATATAAAATAATTGATGAACCTTTAAGCTTGAAAAATTAGTTTTAAATATAAATAAAAAAAAGGTCAAATAATAATATTAAGTGAATATCAAGAAGATGAGCTCAAGACTAAGTTTTACAAGAAAAAAGCAAATATTTCATAATTTTCATCAAAATTCAAGATTTCAAAATTATCAAGATTTTCAAAACTTTCAAGATCAACAAGAATATCACCATTTTTTTCATCAAAATTCAAACTATCATAATTATCAATATTATTTACTTTTCATAATTTTGTTTTTAACTTCATTTTTAAATTCATTTTGACAAGAAAATTTTTTAATTTTTTCAATTTGTGTTTTTTGTTATAAAAAAATTTATAAACATTTTTTCCTGAAGATGGTACACAGAGGCGTACCGAAAATTTGAATTATTAAAATATAAAATAATTGATGAACCTTTAAGCTTGAAAAATTAGTTTTAAATATAAATAAAAAAAAGGTCAAATAATAATATTAAGTGAATATCAAGAAGATGAGCTCAAGACTAAGTTTTACAAGAAAAAAGCAAATATTTCATAATTTTCATCAAAATTCAAGATTTCAAAATTATCAAGATTTTCAAAACTTTCAAGATCAACAAGAATATCACCATTTTTTTCATCAAAATTCAAACTATCATAATTATCAATATTATTTACTTTTCATAATTTTGTTTTTAACTTCATTTTTAAATTCATTTTGACAAGAAAATTTTTTAATTTTTTCAATTTGTGTTTTTTGTTATAAAAAAATTTATAAACATTTTTTCCTGAAGATGGTACACAGAGGCGTACCGAAAATTTGAATTATTAAAATATAAAATAATTGATGAACCTTTAAGCTTGAAAAATTAGTTTTAAATATAAAAAAATTTCTATTGAAAATTGTTTCGATGATGATTTTGTTTACAGAAAATAGTTTTCATGAAAAATGATGAAAAATTTGTCTACAGAAAATAGTTTCGTGAAAATTTTGTCTATAGAAAATAGTTTCAATAAAGAAAGATGAAAAAATTTTCTGTAGAAAATTGTGTCAATGAAAAACAAGGAACAAATTTTCTACAAAAATTGTTTTGATGATAAATTTGTCTATAGAAAACAGTTTAAAAGAAAATGATTTTTTGGAAAATAGTTTCGATGAAAAACGATGAACAAATTTTCTATAGAAAATAGTTTCGTTGAAGCACGATAAACAAATTTTCTGTAGAAAATTGTTTCAATGAAAAACAATGAACAAATTTTCCATAAAAATTGTTTCGATGCAAATTTTGTCTATAGAAAATAGTTTCGATGAAAACAATGAAAAAATAGTCCATAGAAAAATGTTACAATTGAAAACTATGAAAATATTTTCTACAGAAAATGTTTCGATTGAAAATAATGAAAAAATTTTCTATAAAAAAATTATTTCCCAATTGAACGACAAACAAATTTTTCTACAGAAAATTGTTTCATTTAAAAACGACAAAAAATGTTTCTACAAAAAATTGTTTCGTTTAAAAAATTTTTCTTCGTTAAATAACGACAAATATATTTTTTATAATAATGGTTTTCTATAGAAAACTGTTTCGTTAAATAACGATAAAAAATTTTTTTAATATAGAAATTTTCTATTGCGTTAAAAGCGGTTGAAAAAATTTCTACAAAATTAAATTCTGTAAGGCGATAAAAACTGATTTCCGTGAAAATAATAATAAATATCCTGCAGATAACTGTTGTGTTTAATATGCTAAAAAATTTCTGTAGAAAATTAGAAATAGAATAGAAAAATATTTGAAAACAAATAAAAAATATATGACAGAAAATTTTTAAATTTCTATAAAATCTTTGCTTCTGAAAAGGGAAAACGAATTTTAAAAAATAATTAAAAATTCCATTGCATTATGATCTAATGGTTGACCTGAGTCTTTGATCATTTTTACTGTCACGCTTGTGCATTTTTATTTGTCTATGATACTTTTCAAATTTTTGTTTTCGATTTTCATTTTGAGAATGTATTTCTGGATCAAATTTTGAAACCTGAAGAGCAAAATACGTCACACAAAATGCTTTACTTTACCTACTTTAATTAAGAATTATTAAGAATTAGCAAGAAAATACATTTGAAACAAAATAAATATATAGAAAAATTAAAATCCTTATTATGTATTTGACATATGGCTACAAATGTACAAAGTTTTTCAGTCAAATAAATTTTAAAAAGTAAAAAACATTTCAGCTTTACAAAGTTCCTTTTGTTTCATTTTGTAGGAAATGAAACAAACTGGAGTAAATTGTTAGTGAAGTTTCAAGGATTGCAAAATGAAGACCAATTTATCAAATAAAAAAATAAATTTTCTAACATTTACAAGTTCATCACAAGGCGTTTGAAAATATAACAACATTAAAAAATTCTTCTTAAAGAAAGTAAAGAAAATACAAGTATCAAAGGTAGACAGTTGGACTTTCAATAAAGACCATATTTGTTAAGCATCTAACAAAAAAAAAGCAGAAATCGAAAGTCATGATAATGGCCAGGGATTTGTAGCGAGCAAACTAAGTTTTAAAAATTGAGGCTATAAATAAGATTTACTTATTGTTTATTTGCTTAAGTCTTTTCGTAAGTAAAAACTTAATCATAAACGTCACTCCTACTTTACATTTTCTCCCCAGCCCCTCTTATGTATTTGGCATTTTGTTATTTTTTCTTCAAACACTGGACATATAAAAAAATAGGTAGAACGCAATTCCTTTGAGAATTACTGCCGTTTTCCTTTATAACGTTCAGTGTAATTTATGAAGCATAAAATAAAAATTAAAGTATATTTTAAGGCGAACGTAAAATGGAAATATGACGTTGTCTCTTTTAAGGCAGCTTGGAATTGTTTATTAAGAAGATGAAAAATTATTTAATTCAATGATTGATGAAAGCTTTGTTCTTGTTATTTGTTCTTAAAGCGAACAACAGTAAACTATTTCAGAGAAATGTTTCCATAACTTAAATTCTAACCGATAATCAAACAATTTTCCAAAGAAATTTGTTAATATGAAATTTTGTTATACAGAAAATTTTTTATCGCTTTTAATGAAACAATTTTCTATAGGAAATTAGTTTATTGCTTTTTAGCGACACAGTATCCTATAGAAAATTCGTTTATCGTTTTTTAACGAAACAATTTCCTATGGAAGATTTTTCTATCGTTTGTTAACGACTCAATTTTCTACACAAAATTCATTAATATTTGTCTGTAGAAAATTTATTACTCATTTTTTAACGATACAATTTTCTATAGAAAATTTATTAACCAATTTTTAACGACACAGATTTGTATAGAAAATTTTCTACAGAAAATTTGTTAATCATTGTTTAACGATACAATTTTCTATAAAAAATTTGTAACGACTTTTCTATAAACAATTTTTAACGACACAATTTTCTATAGAAAACTTTTTAAAGACACAATTTTCTATAGAAAACTTTATAAGACACAATTTTCTATAGAAAACTTTTTAAAGGCACAATTCTCTATAGACAAATTTTTAACGACACAACTTTTCTATAGAAAAATTTTTAACGATACAACTTTTCTATAGAAAAAGTTTTAACGACACAAATTTTCTATAGAAAAATTTTTAACGATACAACTTTTCTATAGAAAATTTTTTAACTGTACAATTTTCTATAGAAAAATTTTTAACTGTACAATTTTCTATAGGAAACTTTTTAAAGACACAATTTTCCATAGAAAACTTTTAAAGACACAATTTTCTATAGAAAAGTTTTTAACGACACAACTTTTCTATACAAAAATTTTTAACAACACTACTTTTCTATCGAAAAATTTTAACGACACCACTTTTCTATAAAACATTTTTAACGAGACAACTTTTCCATAGAACATTTTTAACGCCACAAAATTTCTATAGCAAATTTTTATGGCCACAAAATTTCTCTAGAAAATTTTTAACGCCACAAAATTTCTTATGAAAATTTTTAACGCCATAATTTGCTGAAGAAACATAATTTACTGTTTTTTTTGAGCACAAATTTTAATGAAATTTTATTTTTCTTCATTTAACGCAATGGAAAATTTTTTATCGTTTTTTATAAATAATTTTCTATATAAAAAAAATTCGTTTCGAGTTATTTTAATTTTATTTTATTGAAACCATTTGTTTTGTAGGAGTTTCTTTTATGTTATTTTCCCCTTTTTTAATTTTTTTTTTAAATTTTCATTAACTTTTTATTTATCGGAATATGCGAAAAACATAGTTCTATTAAAAAAGGAATTTGGATATTAGGAAAATTAGGGATATTTCACTTAAAATAAACTCAGTTATAAACTGAAATACATCCAGTTTGCAGGGTTTCTTTTCCTCTAATTGTGTGCTATTCTCGCAAATTACTTATTATTTATTGGACACAGTTTTTAATTTTGTTGTTTCGCTAGATAATGTTGAGCTAATTTATTTAAAAATCATATGCTTTTTGTGCAATACTTTAATGGTTTTACAGAAATATTTTAAAAGAGTCTCTTTCAAAAAAAACAATTCTTATTCTTATTGAGTAGATTGTGGTCTTAATAGAGGGTGTTTTTATAGAGGTAAAGAACTTTGAAATAGAGTGAAGCAAAAGTGAATTTTAAAATTGATATGAAATTTTAATAATTTTCTTGCGTTATTTTATTTTTTGGGTTGGGACGTAGTTTAATCTGGAGGTCCAATTTTAGATAACTTTACACTACCGTATATTGGCAAGAAAGCAACGAATGTTGGCCTACAAGTGGCCTATAGTTTTGAGCTTATCGGCCTAGACTAGCAACATCACATAATCCCTAAGATAATTATCTAGAAGTAAATCGCACGAAAAACGTGAAACTATGCCACAACAAAAAGTTTCCTTAAATAAATCAATTATGACGCCCACTATGTGACATGTTGCACTATCTTTCTGATACCACAGTTCCAGCACATCATGACTGCTTAATTGATGAACGAAAAAGTTAGTGATCATGGCTTTATAGCAGTCACCATTGGCTGTAACCTTCTGACCGGCATTGCTTTTGAAGAAGTACGGTCTAATGCATCCGACAGCCGTTAACGGTGCTCCAACATAAATTTGAGAATAGTTACCACTCCAAATAAAAATGTGATTCATCGCAAAACAAAATTCGCTTATAAAAATTGGGACCAACGGTAGTCTTCTTTGGAACCTAATTTTCAAAATTTTGAAGCGTTTTTCAGGCCTCAAACTATACATATTGAAATGCTGAACCAACAGCTGACAAAATGGCCGCCAGTTAAAACTGTGTTGACCACCTAATGGACTTTACCTCCATTAAAAAACACGCTATATATTAAACAGAATAAAGTTCTAAACAAAAAACGAAATGTGTACGACAGCCATAAGGTTGAATATTTTTTTGTTTAAAATTTTCTAATCCCCCACGGCAATAGTTTTTTAGGGCATTTCATTCAATTTTCTGTGAAATTTCGTTTTTTTTTTGTTTTTTGCTTTTATTTATTTACTCTTTCTTCTTTGAAAATCATTTTAAATACTTATTAACATTTATTGCCTTTTTTAGTACTGCGAAGAACAGGTTTTTTGAAGGAAAATTCTTTTATGAGAATTAAAACCAGATTTTATTGGGCAGATTTCATTTTGTAGTCTATGAGATATTGAACGGAAAGAAATGTTGCTGCTTTTAAAATAAATAAGATTTTAAGGGCGGTTGTACGAGGATCTAAATGTAATTCTAATTGGGTATGATTGGGTTGATTGTAGAAGAGAGTTGAATTTTTATTATTTTTTGCTGGAGAATAAATAAGGGTCCTATAAAAATGCAAAAAAAAAAAATAATACATGAATTAATTGAATGAATTTTAATGAATTAAAATTATTTTTATAAATAACTAATTTGATAAAAATCAGCACTTAGCTCTGCTTAAAGGTTAAAAAAATTTGTATTTCCACAATTTTCTTGTATCCCCTCAAAGAAGAAAACAAAAATGTTTTGGCCATAAAAAGTGATATGATGCTGTTATACTAAACATTTAGCAACCTTAAATTTAACATATGAGATCATTAAGAGAATTAAAAAAAAAGAATAGCAACTTAAACTCTGGAGAATTTTAAAATAACATTGAATTCTTAAAAAATCTTTTGAATATTTTAGGAAAAAAAAGCAACAAAAAATTATTATTTTATTTACTTTTAACAGAAAATATCTTTATGAAAGTGAGCGGGCCAAAAATATTATCCTTCATTTGTGCCATTTAATTTTTGGGATATTTAAATAATACTTTTGTGGATTTTGTGTAAATAATTTATAATCATAATAAAACTTAATGCTGCCATAATAAGTTAAATGCTAATATTTTTAAAAAATATTTATCCCTTTAATCTTTTTTGGGAGATTTTAGGTTTTGTTGTCGTTAAAAAAAAAAAATTAAATAAGAACAGGGAAGAAATGTTTATACCGGGTGTCCCAAAATACCTGCAAGATTTGAATTTTGTGCCATTTGAGCGGTAAAGTGTTTCGAACCAAGAAAAAAAAAAACAAAAATACAGCATGACAGCTGACGGTTCAGGGTTATTAAAAAAGCACAACGCATATTTATTGTTAAACAATATTTTGTAGATAATAAAAGTTTTGCAATTTGCGTGCAAAATATGGTCGGAATAGTGATTTAACTTCACCATTTGTAGAGAGACTAATTAAAAATTTAAGGACACTGGATCAAACAAGTCGTTCAACACAAAACATTGCGGCAGTTCGAGAGTCCAGGAACATTAATTTGGCGGAGTGTTTAAGAATTGGGCATTTCGAAAAGCTCTCTACAGCGTATTTTATATATAATAAATTATATATCACAATATATTTCCATCTTCATGCTTACAAAGTTCAATTGAATCAAGAACCACGCACAGCAAAAAGAGTTCATTCAATGGATTATGGAACAGCAAAAAGTTGATGCTGATTTCTTGAACAAAATTATTTTCAGCGATGAACCTAATTTTTATTTGGATGGCGTTGTTAATCGACAAAATTGTCACATTTCGGGTTCAGAAAATGCACAAGTGATTGTTAAGAAACAATTGCGTCCACAAAGTGTTACTGTTTGGTGTGGATTTTTAGTTGGAAGCATCATCGGATCATTATTCTTTGAAAATGCAGCTGATAATCCAGTTTTTGTGTCAAAATTGTAAGATATGGATGCAGACCGCATGTGGTTTCAACAAGAAGGTGTCACATCTCATGCACCCCGAAAAACAATTCAATTACTAAATGAGTAATTTTCTGGTCGTGCAATTTCCCGTTTTACTGGTCAGATTTAGCCGCGTAGATCATGCAATTTAACGCCGTTGAATTTTTTTCTTTTGGGGTTTTTTGAAGTCTAAAGTTTATGCCAACATGACTACGACCACCCACGCGCTCTATCAATGAAATTTAGCCACATTTATGCAAAGCAAGCATGGAAAATTTTAACAAAATAGTGCGTATGTGCCAGCAAAGCCGTGGAGGCCATTTATCCGACATGCTATTCCACACATAACTCTATACTCCAGACTATGTAAATTAATAAAAAATTTACAATAAAAATTTACAATTTTGTATTATAAACCTGTGTTTTCTATCAAAATTACTTCTTGTGTGAATTTTGACACACCCTTTATTTTTTATAAAATAACAAAAAAAATATATAAAATAATTTAAAAATAATCAATTAATTTTTCTTAATTCAGCTTAAATAAATTTAATATAAATTGAAATAAAATAATTTGCTGTTGAATACTAATTGGAGAAAGTATCTAAAAATTTGTATAAAATTATTTAAAAGATTCAATTAGTCTTTTTCAGCAAACTCTTTTAGAGAGAGAAAAGAGAAAATAATATGATTTGGGCTTAGTCACCAGAACTATATTATGGTCACTGTAACGATAAACCTTTGGGCAGAAAAGTTATATCTTAAAAAAATTTAAAATTTCTTTTAAACTTAAAACTTTGTTTAAAAATCTGAAGGATTCATATTCTTGGATATAATGATATATTTTTTTATTGAGTTAGAGGTCTGTTATTGCTGATCATTCTTTCCATTCTTAACTAGAAATTACAAAAAAATTACATTCTTTTATAGGCTGTAAAAAAACGAGCGAAGAATAGTTAGTGCTGTTAAGTTTCGTCCTGGTACGGGGTGTTTATTATAGAGGTATAGAAATTGCAACACTGGCAGTTATTTATAATTTGTAAAGTGATTTATGTTATTTCATTTTGGCATTTCAAAATAAATAGACTGACGCCGGTGGTACAACGCTTTCAAATTATGAAAATTGAGCTCAAAACAGGATTACCGTTGATACCGATTTTTATAAGCGAATTTCGTTTAATGATAAAGTTTACCTATTATTTTGTTTTTCGGACCGGCACTCCGGGGGGGTCATCCCCGGCACATGCTATGCATTGTGCCAGAATTAGGACAAAAGGTTATGGGAAGGACGAAAGGGGATGTAGTGTTTGTGGATATTAAATTTGAACTTTCCTACATTGAAAGTGAACTATTCTGCTAAAAATCAAATTTTCCCTGTAATGCGTAGTGCGATTCACCAGAACAAGTTCCCTAATTTCACTTGAGCACTTACATTGTAGTAACGATAAAACAATGAAATAGACCTTACAATGCCTCGATGCTCTAGTGAATCGGTAGAGTTGAATACCCTACTTTCCCCAATGCGCCTCTGGGCCCTCTCCTGTACGTGGTTGAGCAACTTAAAAAGAGACTTTGGAGCGCTGGCGTACATTTTAGAGTTGTATTCCATTTTTGGACAAATATAGGTGGTGTAAATAGTATAAAGATCGGAGCGAATACGTCAATAAATAAAACTGCTGGAGTGTTGATAATTCTCAAGTATATGTTGAGACACCATCACATTCAGAAAAACTGACGGTTTGGTATTCTGGGCTGGTGGAATTTCTTTAAAAACGATGATGATCTTTAAAAACGTTACAGTCAATAGTGACCTTTACAGAGCCATGATTACTGGTTTTTTTCGTTCATGAATGAAAAAACTATTATGTGCAGGAAGTGTGGTTCCAACAAGACGGTATAACATGTCACACTGCTCGTGCTACAACTGGTTTATTGAAGGAAACGTTTGGTAAGTTTAACATTTCAAATACTTAAACTGGCTTCAAAAAGTATGCGATTTAATGACGGTAGACTATTTTCTGTGGAGATATGTGAAGTCACTAGGCTACGCCGACAAGCCGAAACGGATGGACTACTTATAGGAAACTATTCAGCATGTTCTTGCCGATATGCGGTTACAAATGCTATCAAAAATTGGACCTCCTGAATGGACCATGTCACAGGCAATCATATGTCAGAATTTATATTAAAATTATAGTCCCAGAAAATTAAATTCCGTTTCAAAGTTGTATGCCTCTGTAAAAACCACTCTTTTAACTTTTGCCATTAAATTTTATATCAATCACACTAAACGCCAACGATATAAGAATCAGCTGCAAGCAAGTCTTATGAAAATTTATTAAAAAAATAAATTTATGAGTTTTGTGATTTACAAAAAAAAAAATGTTCATAACTTAAAAAATATTAAGTTTATAAATACTCTTTACTGTTAAGGTATTAAAAAAAAGTTTGTTTGTATTTTCCAAAAAAACTCCTATTTTATTGCTGGTTTTGTGTTCTTTTGTTTCCATAATAGAGATGCCCAAATTTATGAACATTTAGAAACATAAATTTAAAGTACTTTCTTTGCTCCTTCTTTTTTTTTGAAACAAATATTTGATTAGTAACTCAATATGTAGACAAACAAGACAGGACTTAAAGGGAAACTGTGTTTTAGAATTTATGGAAACAAGAAGAATAACAAGAAATATTAGAAAATTGTTAGGAAACTTTTAGAAACTTTTATTATAACATATTTATACAAAACAAGTAAACTGAGTAAGAGTACATTTTTAGCAAAAAAAAAAGGACGAAAAAATAAAAAAGAAAAACAAATAGGAAAAATATCCTAAATTTTAAGCTTCACATGCCAACTTAATAAATTATTTGATTGCAAAAGTTGTTTTCTACTTTTGCTAAGCAGGCGTATGTCTATCACACCAGGATAATGCATATTGTACAGAAAACTTGAAATAAGTAAATTTGAAATTTGTAACAAACGCCCACTATGACACACAGACAAACCAAACAACCAAATAACCACACAAACAAACAAACAAGCAAACAAACTTTCTTCGGTAAAAAAATGTTAAATATGTGCGTTCATTTGCACCATCTCTTCCCATTCAATCAACAAGCAAACAAACAACATTATAATCATCACAAACTTAACTTCACTCAAGCTGTCGATTGTCCTTCTCATTATCATTGTTATGAGTGCCAACAACGTAAAATATTTTTTCTGGTTATTTTTATTGTTTGTTTGTTTTGGCGCCTTAATTTTTTTTATTGTTATTGTTATATTGCATATAGTATATATAGTTTCTAATAATTGGTTGTATAAATAAAATGTTATTCCTATCGTTGATATTATTCACCTGGATTTATTCCCGTATATGAGAAAACTAAGTAATTTCCTAAAATTTTTATTTTAGGAAATTATTTTCATCAAACATTTTTAGCAGGACTTCAAATTAAAATATTCTCTTATCTTTACAGCCTAAAAGAGATATGGAAAATATTAAAATTTTATTAAGAATTAAATTTAATAAAACACAATAAACTGAAATTTCCATAAAAAAATCGAAAATTATTAAAAAAAACAAGAAAAAATTTAATAAAAAAATTTAGAATTTCCACAGGATAAAAGTTTTTGTACCGAATTAACGATTTGGAAAATAAATGGAAATCGAACAAAATTTATTTATTTTTATCACAAAAAACATTATTATTGAATTTTCTTTCCTTCAATCGTTTCGTGTTTATCGCCGTAGACTAGCGACTTTACATATCTCCACAGAAAATAGTCTAGCGGCGTTATATCGCACGATCTTTAAGACGAATTTAAGAATTCGAACCCTTAACTGAAACTGTGCTATTACCAAACGCTTCCTTCTATTAATAAATTGTGGCACTAGCCGCGTGCTATTACACATCATGTGTGTTAAATTAATGAGCCAAAAATCATTAATCATACCTCTATAATGGTCACCATTGACTATAACGCTGATTTTTAAAGAGGTACAGCCCAAGCTTAAGCTTACCAAATAGTCAGTTTTTCTATATGCAAAACGTCTCAGCATAAACTTGAAGATTTTCATTGTTCAAGCTGTCAATAAATAAAACTGCCCTAAATAAAATTCGCTTATAAAATCGCATCGGTTATTTTGAATAGCAACATAACTTATTACAAATCAGAAATGTCAAAAATATTTGGAAACTGTCTTACAAAAATCAAAGCTGAAGAAACAAAAAAAATTAAAAAAAAAAAATAAAATTATTCCCTACTTCACCAGCCACAGTGGTTTGAAAAGGTTTCATTTTTAAATAATTCGGTAACACATGAACCACTTAAGATAAGGTAATGAAATTTCACAGACTCCAAGCAAGAAGTGTTTTCCAGTAAAGCTACGAATGATCGGCTTCTAGGATAAAGGGGGGCTTCTGAAAATAACATTTTCTTACAAATGTCACAAAGAGTTTACTACTCAGATGTTAAGAAGCTTAAACTTAAGTAAACCTTGAAAATATCTACAAAAAATGTGCACACAGATCTAAGTTATCGCGTTTAATTTGGGAGAAAATCGGTTTACAAAAAATTTTTCTTTCATATTTGGCCGACATTAACTAGTATTTTGGTTCATATACTGGCTGTATTCTTGCTAAAATTTATTAGAGAACAATAGTACATTTTTTTCTGATAGCTGAAATGAAAGAATATAAAACTTTCCGTTTTTTAGGATTTTCCCTAAATAGTTGATATGCATTTTTTTATTACATAATTGAAACTTACTTAGGTGTTTGTCAATTTTATTAACACATTCGGCCGCACTTTAATTTAGCTGGTGGCTGCCAGCGACTCAATTAATTTTTTTCATATAAAAACGAAGTGCTTGAATTCCCGCTGTTTTATTATTGAATAATTTGTTAAGCTGTGTCGAACAAATGACGGATATTCCTACCATGACGGGAGTTCCCGAATTTAATATTTAAGCCCTATAGCAACTCTAACTCCATACAAAGTAAAATAAACTTAGGAAAATTTGATTTGAACATTAGCGGGAATTTCCGTCATTAGTTTACTTAAAGACACGTGAATTACGTGAATTCCCGCAATTCAGCCGAATTTTAAGACAACTATTAAATGCGAATAAATGATAAATTGCGTCAAAAATTTTAACAGTTTACCCTCTAGCCCTATCCAAACATAGCCAATTTTAAAACAAAATTTATAAATTACATCAAAATTCCTCGGAGTGCAAAAACACCGATGGAAAAAAAGTAAACAGATTAAAGCTCCATATTTGGGCTATATATTCCAAACAAAATTTGACAGCCCCGTAGTTAACAAAGCTAGCGTGACCAGTTTCCTTAAAAAAACAAGTTTACGAATATTATTTTCCCGTTTAAGGAATTCATGTGTTAAAATAAAAAAATTAAAATTTTGGTTCACCATTTTATTAAAGGCTCTTTTATATATATTGTTCGAAAATTTCGCAGGAATATCTCCGTCCGTTTAGATTTTGTGGCAACTCAAATTCCATGTTTTATTTTTTAAGTAACCACATTAACGTGAAATTTATAGTTTTAAAGGTAAATGACATCTTAAAAATGTTTGCGTAAAAAATGTTAATAAATTGTTTATCTAGAAGTCATACTCTTTCACCTGATACCATCTATTTGTATAAAGAGCATATACTTCAACCGTAGGAGCTTTGCAAATCGCGCTCTCTCTCTTATAAAGTTGTTCTCTTTTTTCTAAGTAAAAATCAAAAATGTCTACAAACACATTTTTCGTGCAGTGTGTTTTTACACATTTAGGTAATGAGCTAACGAATTATTTCCACAAAACAAAAAAAAAACCTTTACAAACCACTGTGCCAGCGATTAAACACCTTCATTAATAAAAGCCAAGCTTTTATGAATAAATTGAAATTTTTCCAACCATTTCAAATATCGTAAAATGTCGAGATTTCGCCAAGTTTTTTTTAGAAAAAATTAATTATGGGAAAGATAAAAAACAAATAAATGCTGATTTCGTTAGAAAATCGTAGATAAGGTAAAAAATCGAGTGGTCTCGTAATATAAAATTTTGACTGAAAATTATATTTTGGAAAAATTCGGAGATCTTAAAAACAAACAATCAAGATTTCGTATAAAAATATTTGAAAAAATTCAAAGTTTCAAAACTTAGTTTGCCCACAAAAATTCAATCTAACGAGTAAAATTTCCACCTCACCAGCTATAATAACTCTATAAAAAATCTAAGATTTTTCAAGAAAATCGAAAATTCTTAAAAAATGTTTATCACAAAAATCTTAAAATCTCACAAGAACAACAGAACTTCACTTTATACAAATATTTTAGGTTTCAGCGAAACTTTAAAATTTCACTACGTTTTCTTAGAGAAAATGCAAAAAGGGTTTTTCAACAGCAAATTAAATTAAATTTCCAAAACAAAATTAAACAAGCAGTATCTATACTGCTTGTTTAGGATGACTCAATTTTTATTGTATTACGCAGAGAAAAGTTCGGCAATTGTAAATGAAAAATGATATCATCAAAGGTTTTAATCAGTTTTTGACAAAATGGTAGCCCTATTTCGTTAATCACATCACGGATTTTGAGTTTTAAGCCTGAAATCGATTCGATTGGCTTCGTATAGACTCTGTCCCTAACATAGCCTCACCAAAAATAATTCAGTTGTGTTAAATCCCACGTTCTGGCTGGCCACTTCACTGCTGATTGTCGTGAAATTATGCCAGGGGGAAATTTGGTTTGCAATAAATTAAACGTTTCATTTGCTGTCTGACATGTGGCACTATCCTGTTGAAACCACATGTCAGAGATAACCACGTCGCCAATAATAGGATAAAATTGAGTTGTTAGCATCTGGCGATAGCGTGATTCATCGACCGTTACCAGTCTCATCTTCGAAGAAAACAAAAACGGCACAGTCACTCCTCCAGATGGTGCGCTATGGGGCACCATACAGTGACACGTTGAGCGTACAAAGGCTTCTCAATAATCGCTCTAGGTTTTCCAAAAGACCAAGTGCGGCAATTTCGCTTGTTGACACACCCTAACAAGTAAAAATGGGATCCTTTCGTTCCTAAATGAATTGATAGAGTCTACGGCGATGTGTATTTATGGTTAGTCGGCTTCAATTGCTGAACCTGTTGAACCTTATAAGACTTCAAATTCTTACGCAAAATTTGCCATGTAGTGGTTTTGGAAAACCGCAATTGTTTCAAACGTCGATGAGTTTACAACTATGGTTTTGCTTTAGCACTGTGGCTCATGACTGCAATGTTTTTAGTTGAACTACCTAATCGAACAAGTGTTAGTGGTCGCACATTTGGTATCGAGGCTGGTGACTAAAACTGAGTGACCAAAATTTTAATACCGGTTTCAGAGGGAGGATTATATTGTCTGAAAATATCACGAATTTGACAAAGTCACTTTAACAGAACCACCACTTTTGTAGTGAATTTTAATTATTTTAATGGGATTTTCTTGCGAAGTTGAATTCATTTTAAAAATTGCCAATGCATCTACTACGAATACGTCAAAACAATAAATGTCAAAACTATCATGGTGTTCGTGGTGTCACAATTGAAAAACAAACTTCTTGTTGAAAACCTTCGACTAAAATGCAAAGCATTTCGCTAAAATGAAAAGAATTGATGTAAATTGGTAAAAAAAATCTCCATGAAAATGAAAATATTAGCGCATTTAACTGAAATTCAAATAATTAAAAAACAATATTTTTTCAGCGTAAAATATTCAAGTAAAAGTACAATTTCGCCAAGAAATTTATTTCTATTATCGAAAAGTTTTCGCAAAAAACAAGATTTGAAAGATTAAAAGTTTAAATAAAATTTCATTAAACTTTGGAATTCAGCGAAATACACTAAAAAAATCGGAAAGCCTTAAAAGGGATTCATGAAATTGAATCTTAAAAAAAAATTGCTATAATCTCTGCCCTTTACTGATATGCAGTCAGAAAAACAGTTGTTCTTACTGCAGAATTATATTTCGACAAAATTCGAAATTATTATTAAGATTTCGTAAGACATATGAAAGTGGAGAAGACCCAAGACAGAAGAAAAAGACAAAATTAAAGTTTTTGAAAGCAGCGAAATTTTGTGATAAAATCGAATTTAAAAACCATAAAACATTTGTTTATAATTTGAGATCTAATTTGGAAAGTTTTTAAAAAAGTTAACAAAAGGCTAAAATGTGAAAGATTAATGACTCTGCGGTGGTAGAATTGAATAATCTCTGCGCTAAGCTGATATTAAGTAAGAAAAACAGTATTTCTCAGATCGAACAGAATTTCGTGGAAGCATGATTTTTAGTTTTGAAAAAAAATAAGCACTCAGGTTCTATTTTAGCACCTTAATGAAAGCTGTTGTGCTAAACACGCCTTTTAGTTTGAGGATTTTAAAATTTTTATAGGAACTGAATTAATGCTTAATGAACGATTCGGCAATAAATCGGTGCGTATCCCATACATACTGTGTTCTTCAGACATGCCATACATCAACATTTGCTGACAAAACGGCTTTCTTAAGCATCCACGAAAATCCCCAAGTAGCAGCACGTTACTTACAAGACCACATAGTTGATTTGGAAAAATGGTTCGCAAAAATAACCAAATAATACCACAAATTACAGAGGTCAAATACCTTGGTATGCATCTTGATCGGCGGAAAGGCCACATAAAATCCAAGTTAGCACAAATGATGTTGAAAGCCTCCAAATTAAACTGGCTTATTGGTAGAAACTCTACTCTTAGCATAGATTGCAAACTTCCACCTTAGAAGTCGGTCCTGAAGACAATTTGGTTTTACGGAATCCAGCTCTGCCTCAGCTAGCAATATAAATAAAAAGTTAAAGACTCCAAAATAAGATACTACGACTGATCACAGTTGCTCCCTGGTACATAAAAAACTCATACATCCACAAGGATCTAAACGTGCCATCAGTTAGTACAGAAATAGTGAAACATGCAATAATTGGCCCGTAACATACCTAATTACAGTGCTTACATTAAACTGAGAAAACTGCTTCTCTCGCCCAAACATCAGGGGGATGGTCCGCTTATAATAGCAGTTAGCCTGAAGCATACAGAATTTTGTCTGGCACTGGCTGGGCTTGATTTTTATTTTTAGAACTAAAATATGAGTAATTATTGTTAGTTCGATTACATCGAAGATACAATAAGTAAAATAAGAGAAAAAAAAATCGAAATACTGTTACTATCCACAAATGCAAATTGAATCGGATTCCCTAATTAAGTTTGCTTAAAGTAGGGTACCAAAAAATTGTAGATTTAACCCACAATACACACATTGTGAAAACTTATTGCCAACATGCGTATGTTGGCTAAATTATTTGTAAACTTATGAAATATTTTTATGAAGGTGGTGGGTGGAGATGGTTTGAATTTCGTACAATACATGGGGGGAGGCGGGGTACTGATGAACATAATAATAATAAAAAACTTCTATTTATAATTTTTTTTCTTTTATATTTGAACTTGTTGGCTTCGGCGAATAGAGAAAGTGTGAGGTTGAAATATATTCAGGCAACAATATAAATACTTTTGCAAAAAAGTTATTTGTTTTGAAAAGTGTGTTTCCATGTATGCTAAGGAATATAGCAAATAATATATATGTGGAAAAAAGTATTTATTTCTTTATATCTATACTATACAAGCATACAAGTTAGTAAAATAAAAAAGTTTTCTGTTATATTTGTTTGTCTGCCCCACGCGCCCCTTACGTGCAACAACTTGTATCAGAGGTCAAAAATATTTAGTTTGCAGGAAAATGTGATATGAAGTTGATGGACGAAGTTCAATATAAAAGAGCTTAATAATAATTTTAATACCCTGCTGTAAACTTCTGGGGTGGCTTAATTGTCTTACAGCTTCATATTTGGAAGTTTATTGGGAATTTATTTGTTTCGTTTTTGTTTTCAGTCCAAAAGATTAAGTATTTTTATTAAGCTAAATTAGATTTGTCAAGTTAAAGATGTGGAAAAATAGAAGGAAATAGTTTCGAAATTGCTTATCTACAGGGGTTCGAGCACCACTTATTTTGCGATAAATTAATACAAGTCATTCTTCTCATTTTATTATTTCGTCCTGCCTACTTTATGCGCCGCATATATTTTCTTACATATTAGCAAAGGTTAAAAGCTCAACTCATGCATAAGAGAGATAGGAAGAGATGTTAGAAAGAAATAGAATATAAATTTTGTGATTATAACATTTATTTATTTATTTTTATATTTTTGTGTGGTAAATAAATTTTTTCATGACATGGCAAATGAATGATATGTCATTTTAAAAAAAATAAAAAATATCGACAACTTGTCATAGAAAGATATATAGAAATTAAATTGTTGAAATTACTTTTTTTTATTTTTACAAAATAAAAATTTATACTTACAATTTCCTGCCACAATCATTATTAAAATACAAAAACCTTATGTTTATGTATTTTTCATAATATAATCATTTTTTTGTAGCATAAATTGGTTTCCCATCCCGCCTAAAAAGTTCAAAATATATTTTTTATACTAAAAATACTGAATGCGTCACTAATTAAAAAAAATTTATGTCTGCGATCGTTTTTCTTGTTTTCTTGGTAGCAACAAGTAGTTGCCATTAAATAAACGTTATTTTTTCTTTTTCGGATCGGCACTCAGGGAATGACACCTTCACATGCATTGCATTGTGCCAGAACTAGGAAATTGGGTTTTAGGGAGGAGGAAAGAGGGAGTAGTGTTTGTGGACATTCAATTTGAACTTTCCTAAATTGAAAGTGACAGGAAAGATTTTTGGAAGGAGTTTATTCCACATACGACCTATTCTGCTAAAAAACAAATTTTCCCAGTAATGCGCAGTGCGATCCACTACAAAATCAACCAGAAATGGATGCTCTAAAGTAAGAGCGAGTTAAACGCGAAAACGTCCGAGTAACGGGAACGAGATCCCTAATTTCATTAGACCACTTATCATTGTAGTAACGATAAAGCAGTCAAACAGTGGGTTGTCGGCATTGTGTCGATGCTCTAGAGAATCAATAGCATTGCATACCCTACTGTCCCCAATGAGTGTCTTGGCCCTCCCCTGTATGCGATCGAGCAAGTCCAAAATATACTTTACAGCGCCGAACCATACATGAGATTTGTATTCCATCTTTGTACGAATATGGGTGGTAAACATAGCACGGAGATCGAATGCAGTGGTTTATCTCTTCCACCGTTTTAGAAAATCGAGTCACTTGAAAGTTTCTTTAGAAAAAAAAGTTTAGTCCATCGAACATCACACTGAATTTTCATGCCAAGAACATCAATAGCTCCGATTTTGTAATACTTATATCACCCATAGTACCAAATGCAACACCATTTTCGAACACAGATCTTTGCATTAGCATGCAACATTATGTCTTACAGGCATTAATATCCACTCTATTCACAAGACCCCATTCCGAGATTCTTGCGAGATCGTAATTGAGCGTATTATTCATGTTCCGCTTTATGAAAGCCACCTCCAAATGGCGCGGTCTAATATTGAATAAATACGAAAGACAAATGATGCTGTCATCTGCGAAAGAGGATATTAAGTTGAAAGTTTGCCAAAATAAGAAACAGGGTAATAGAAAGAACGGAGCCTTGCGGTATCCCTGACTTAATCTTGAACTCGTCTGATGAAATTCCATCTATAACAACTCGTATAGCGCAATTCCTAAGAAAACTCGATATTAATTTGGAAAATTATTACCGATACCAAAAGCAGCAAGTTTTGACAGAAGTGCATCGTGCCACACCATCACCATCTTATACTCTTCGAAATACGTGATAAGATTTACATCTGCACCTAGCTGTGTAAGCCATACTCAGATGGTGGATCATACCACTGTGGATGGAATGTAGCGTCATCCTCGCGTTAGAAGGCCTTCAGATACGTATATCCTCCGGTCACTCCTAATTGCAACTTTAAAAGCCGGAAGCAGGCCGCAGCCTTCACTCCTTGCTGAAGAGTTGAAGACTATCTAACTTCTGGTCCAGAACGCATGAAGCTTAATATAGTTTAAGAACAAGATGGCATTCATGCTCACTAGACCTGGGCCATTCATTGTGAATGATCCAACCCACAAACTCAAACGAGGGCCACCACGACACTCCCTAAGGGCAAACCTTAATAATCAGTCAGAGAACAGCTAAAAGGTTAAAAAGACAAATAGCTGAACTCTGGGGCTTTACTGATTCCCGTGGAATATAGTGGGTTGGCTCCTGTTAGCCTTGAAGGGGACTAGGCTCCCTTTTAGCCTTTAAGGGGACTGGGCTCCCTCTTACCCCTGAAGATACATGCAATGACGGTGGATTTCCATCAAAACATATTAATGTGGTCTAGTAGGGTCTCTCTCCGAAATGATGTATGGAGTTGCAACATTGTTCCGAAAGGAGAGCCAGCAAATCACCCTAAGAGCGTCCTCTACGGAAAATACACTGTCGGTCGCTAAGTAAGCTGTTGGACTCTAGGTATCTCACGAGGTGAAAATTAATCATACTTTCCATTACTTTAGAAAGTGCGGAACAAATTGCAATTGGAAGGATTGGCTTCATCCTTTTTGAGGATCGGCGTTACATTAGCAATCTTCCACCACTTTAGAAATTCGCTGGTATGATACAACGTACTGAAGGAGACTACTGGCGGAAGTGCTTACATAGAAGAGCACTGTTTCAAGACCAGTGCTGGAATCCCATCTGGCCCAGCAGACTTGTTGATGTTGAGATCTGTTAAAACCTTCTTAACCGCACGAGCTTGAAAAAATATGTTTGGCATAGTAAAGGGCGGACGGTGGTTGATGACTACTTTCTCGCAAATAAAAATTAGTTACAAATATATCAGCCAAAAGTTAGCTTTATCTATTAGGTCAGTGAATGTTTGGTCATTCTTTAAAAGAGTTGGAACTAGAATTTTCTCTTACTCTTGCTACCTCTAGGAGTAGCAGGAACAATTGGCATGAAGGCGCTAATCGTACAGATTTTTCCCGCACCTTATTATCTTGGCACACGAAGATCTTGCCCCTTTTGCGTAGCGAATCAGTATCTGCTTTTTTTTTCTACGCCAGATACTGAATGCTTTCTCTCTTTTTACAAATCTGGCAATATTTATTGAACCATTAGAGGTAGAGTATGATGTATTGATAGTTTGTTATTAATAAAAATTAAATGAAAAGGTGTCCCAATAAAAATGCCAATTTTACAAAGTGTTGTTTTGAATTTACCCAAAGAATATACTGCTCTATTCGCTATAACAGTCATAAAAATAAAATTAAAAATTAAAAGATGACTCATACATAATAACAAAGCTTTCGTGCCTCATTCTAACATAATGCACTTGGCAAATTTATTTTTTATCCATCTGCGTCACAAAAATTCTATTACTGTATTGCAGGTAATGTTTATAAGTTTATACGATTAAATCCTTAAAATGTCAAATATTTTTATTTGCTTATTTTACGGAGAGTTGGGTGGTAAGTCGAATAAAATTACAGAAGGGAGAAAAGAAAGAAAGAAAGAAAGCAATAAAATTAAGTAAAATTTTGTGTTAATATTAGAAATAAAAACATGTGTTTATTAGTAAATCCTTACTAAGCTTAAGGACTTTTTCTAATTAAAAGTATATTCATTAAAATTCTTTGACTCTGTCACTTGTCGCTTGCCCCCCCTGCCACTCTGCACATTTGGGTAAATATTATTAAAACGTGTTTCTATAAAAGAAAAACAAAATGATGGCCACAAGTATGAAAATTATATTTAGGTTAATATTTGTTTTTTACTGTTTTCTGTTATTCTTTGGTCAAATATTCTTCTATCTTTCGTTCAATTATTGGTCTTTTAAATGAATGTGTATGTGTGTGTGTGTATATATATACGTAGTTATGTCACTACATTTATAACACTTAAGCCCTGTGGCTTCATACTTGTTATACACATTTCGTTAAGAGTTATGAACCTTTTTAAGTTGTGTGAATACACTTCTGCTGTCGTAGCAACTGTTGCTACTCGTATCTATGATAAATATGTTATCTTTATTACATTGATATTTTTTTGCTTAAGATTAGAAATACATACCTTTTTCTCTAATTAGTTTTCTCTGGTTGAATTGTAATTAAAATTAAATCCAAAACCAATTGATTATGCTCGAGGTTATTTTGCCAGCAATGGCATAATGTGTCTTGGCAATGGTTGTTACTTTTTAATCACTTCTATTTATTAAAGGTTTCTTACTCATTGTTTGGTTTCCACAAATTGGCTGAGATTTAAGAAAAATGAGCAAAAAAAAAAAAATAATGAAGCCAGCAAATATGGTTTTCGGTGACTAAAATATTAAATGCTCGTAAATTAAATATTTTTTTTTCGTATAATATCAGGTTTCATTGTAATGATTGTGACAGCTGTTGGATAAGAATGACTGGTCTAAAGTGATTAATTTAGGCAAAATTCCAGTACAGTCAAAGTTAAATTGCATGGGCAGTCAATAACTGCATACCAGCTTATTTGGGCTCATTAATTATCCTTCGTGAAAACTATCCTAAATTTTATACCCCTGTTTGTCTGCCAGGTTGAAGTCGCACAATATCAATTTGCAAATGTTAGACTTTCTTTTATAAATTTCCTTTCCGCCTCTTTATCAAAGTGCTTTATTATTTCCAAAACTTAAAGTTTACGATTATTAAGCAGCTTTCGAGCTAACGCAAGGTTATTCGAAAATTCTTGTTTGGTTCGTGCAAACTGTCCTAAATTTTATACGCCTGTATGCCTGCCAGGTTGAAGTCGCACTGTATCAGTTAGACTGTCCATTCTCTTACTTCTTTTCCGCTTTTTCATCAAAGTGCTTTGTTATTGCCAAAACTATATTACGATTATTAAGAAGCTTTCGAGATAACGCAAGGTTATTCGAAAATTCTTGTCTGATTATAAAGGTCTGTTAGTTTGGATATTTTTTGTTGACAAGCAAAATTTTACTTGACATGTTTGTCTAGTTCGTTGTACGGGAAGCATCATAGCTGTTGTTCTCAACAGAAGGACAGAAGAGTCGTCATCCTCAACTCATCTCACTTACATTACGGATGAGAGTTTTATATAAAAATTTAAATATGCAGGGTTATAAGGTTCAATTAATTCAAGAGCTAAAGCCTTGTGACTATTTTAAAACGCCAAATGTTTGCTTAAGTGGACAAATATAAAAGGTGACTTTATAAAGGAAAATCATTTTCAGACTCAAGGCTCACTTTTAGCGGAGTGTATTCATTAACAAGCAGAAGTGCCGCTTTTGGAAAAGTGACAATCCAGGAGTGACTGTTAAAAATTTTATCTATCCATAAAGAGTGGCACTTTATAGACAGATGGCATTACTAAACCGTACTTCATTCAAAATAAGACTGCCCAAGCAGTTACTGTTAATGGTATTCTTTATCGCAAATTTATAACGGACTTCTTATGGCCAGAAATTACGGATATTTACCCGACCGATATAGCCAACCGAGAAAATGGGTCTTTTGTGCGAGAAAGTCAAGAACCGTATTACCTCAGGTCAAGGCGATGTTAATTGGCCTCCGCGGTTAGGTGATTTAATACCGTTGGACTTATTTCTTTGCCGAGATTAGGGATTAAGGCTTAAGGATGAAAAAATACAAAAATAACAACATTAAACCTTAATTATATCTCAAAGTCCTTGAAAATATAGACGATCGAATAGAAGTATGCCACCGAAGCCATGGCGAGAATTTAAACAATATTTTGTTTCTCAGGTGATTTTCATAGATCCTTCTACCACCATAAAAATATTAAAATAATTCCCTGAAAACTTTTTATTTTATTTACAATTAATAAGGAGGCGTTTTGATGGAACAACCCATTTCTATATATCAGCTTTCTGTGGTGAACGACAAAGTCAAATAATTTGATTTAATTAAGTTAACCTATGTTCTTTAAATAATATTTGTTAACTTTAATACAGTCACACATTAGAAGGTATTCAAATGCCTTAATGAATTGAATAAATAGAAAGTATTGAAATAAATGTAATAAAAGATATTCCCTGAAATTATTAGTGGCACATAGACGCCATTTAAACAATTGCCTGAGACAAATAATACACACACACGCTCGCACAACAATACATTGTGTCTTCAAATACAAGTACATATGCATACAAGCAATTAGAGAAATATGTAAACAAATAACTAAAATCACACATCCTTATAGACCTATACAAATACATAATTTCTACACATACTTATGGACAAATATTTAAGCAAGACAAACGCATAAATTGTTTCGTACTGTTGTGTGCGTTCACAAAGAGAAAGAGAATTATGAAGAATTCTAACAAAGTGGATGTAGTTGAAGTATGAGAGTAAGTGTGCATGAATGTATGGAATAAATATGCATATAAAAGCTCCTGTGTGTATGCATGTGTGTGTTTGACTACAAAGTATAAATGAATATGACACATGTAATCACATGACATTCATTAGACGGCGCGAGGTATTTATTTGCGCTTCACTAATTACAACAGCAACAATAGACACACACACAGAGAAACAAATATACAAATAACAATCATAAATAAATATGTATACACACACACACACACACACACTCGACAAAACTACAAATAATAATAACAGCAAATAAATATAATTTATAGAAGAATGAAAAACAAGGATTTCAGCTGAAGCAATAATCTAGGCTACAAATGGTTGGCAATACTTTACATTCATAAATTTCATACAACACTAGGAGTAAGCAAAACAAAAAAAAAGGAAAATGGAAACAAACTTTTATTTAATGAAAGCCCTTGTCTTTACACGCACACTTGCCCCAAAAACAAACAATAAAACTAATTGCAACAGTTGACTGAAAGACATATAGATACAAGAAGGATTATTCAAAGTTTTTACCCAACAAAAACAAGAACAACAAAAAAAACCATTTAAAAAATATTACAAAAAAAAAAGATGTTAAAGAACCAACCCCTGATGACTTACAAATAAAAATATTCGAATAAAAATAAAATTTATTTATTTGTTTTGCAAAGAAAAGCCCACAAACTACTGGAAAATGCTAAATTGGGAGGGGGCTGATGTAAAAATATATTTGTGGGTCTATGTAAACTAACAAATGCTTTCATAAGTAAAACAAATTTAAATATAATTGATCAAGCCAACTGTGTAATGAAGTTGCTGAAGCAAACATGCGTCAGACAGGCATTGAAATGGCGAAAGACTTTGGCAAACTCTTTATAAAGAAAATGTAGTTTTTAATGCGTTTCTTGTTCATTCAGCTTGGCCATAACCCAAGGTAATATAATTCTAAATTGAGCGATAGACCTAAGCCTCTATAAAATAGCATAACTACATACTAAAACTAACTAATTTAAAAAATACTCTTATAAATATATCCCTCCAAAGTACTGAAACGAATTTCTAAAACTCAGTTTGAATTTTTTGAGTTAAGTCTTTTTTGCAGCAAAGGCTCGAATATGTTGTAAAGGATTTTCAAATAAGCACAAGTTAATTTGATAATTAGATAAGCTATGCTATTTTGGAGGTACTAATGAAACTATTAAAAAACTCAAGGTATATGCGTGGTAAGATTTACGACGGTACTTAGCGTGTGTATGCCATAACTCGACACTGGTTAAACCACTGGAGCAATATGATTTGTACGCCCATGCTCTAGGAAGCCGCAGACATAATTCTAGCAACAGGTTTTTCCTAGTTGCAATTTCGGAGGTTTCGTAACAGGGCTGCCAAACACCACTCCTTGCTGAAGAGCTAGAGACTATCCAACTCCTGGTGCAAAACACATTACACTGAATCCAGATGATTCACCACCGTTCTGAGTAGAAGTCAGCGGCCCCGCTACGAAACATCCTGGCCCCTTAATCAAATTCATGGGGGCCGCGTAACCTCAACCAACACGATGCTCCCGAAGGGCCAACCTCAATAATCAGACAGAGAACAGCTAAAATGCCAAAAAGCTGAAATCTGGGGCTTACTGATTCCCGTGGAAAGAATGTGGAGTTTCCAGTTGACACCCTGCTAGCCTTCATGTAATAATAGTGATATGTCCCCGGGGGAGGAGTTTGTATATGGGTTAAGACCTCCTCCGTCTTTACATATTGACACCTATTCAAAAGTTCAAATTATCAATGACTTTTAACAGATTGCCCGGTCGTAGCTTATAAGAGTAGTTGAACACTTGAAGCTTTAGAAACTTTTTTTTTTTGTAAAAATCTGAAAGTTCGAAATCGTAAAAATAAATTACGAATCCTTTTCAATATTATTTTCGATAAATTCCAAATCTAATGATGCTGACGGTTTAAATTTAATAAGAAATAACAAATTTTTTAAGGAAAGGTCAGACTGTCGAATATTGCTGAGGATTGCTACAGAAAATTTAGTATTGTTAGTCTGTTAAAGATAATAATAAAAGGTCCTGTTAAAATTGTGCAATTTTGCTCCATAATTGTTGGAAACATTATCAAAAGAAGAAGAATGCCTTTACTTTTCTAACATTATTCAGATATTATTGGCTTTCTGTGTATTTTCTTATGAAAAACCGAAATTTCGAAAGAAATTATTGTTTTATCAAAAATTTGACGGTTTAGTGAAGGTCAAAAATTCCTTTTTTTTATCAAAAAATACATTGTTACAAAAGTTGCTCCTGTAATAAGAAAAATGGATAAATTAAATAATATTGTTACGTTTATATCTTTTATAAATGTTTTCTTGTGACTTCTTTCTTGCAAAGTAAATAACACCAGTTTTTAGGGTTTTTAAATTATTAACAACTTTATTTACTTTAACTTTCACTACACAACAATTTACTTAAGATGCACGTCTTTACTTCACCAGATGTAAATTTGACACTGATTGACTATCCATTCAGACGCTGCCCTTTTTATACTTATCCATTAAAAGTCTAGAAAATTTTAGAACCTTCTACTACCTTTGTATCACATTTTGTTGCTGTATGTTGTGTATTCAATGTATAGGCGCCTGCATGTCTATCTGTATTTTGGTTTTTATACTGAGAAAGTTTCTTCTTGGAATTTATTTTAAGATATTTGTTGTTGTCGTTTTTAGAAAAGGTTTCTTAGAAAACAACGCAGATGGTAAACAGCATACATGTTTGTTGTTGTCTTGCGCGTACAGTCAGTAAACAGAAATTTGTGTTTGTGTACGTCACACAGTTAGTAAACAACATATCAAATTGTTGTTGTTCACGTGTATAAACTTTCTACGCAGTTTGTAACTAGAAATTTTGTTGTTGTACCATAAGTTTTCTTATCAAGCCACGCAGTTAGTAAACAACATACCCAGCAGTTCACTTTATTGCTTAATAATTTTCTTTTAAAACTTTAGCAAGACACATCCGTAACAATATTTTAACGTGAATTGAAAAATACCGTGAATAATTTAAAATTTCCTAAAGAATCCTCAATAGAAATTTCATCACAACATGAGGATTTAACGGTAGTGAAAGCAGAAGAGTTTAATGGTATAGACTACTATTACCTGCTGCTGCTGTTACTGTAACTATATTAGTGATAACACATGATGTTGACTATATGCAAAGGACGTTCCATTTTTCCTTCTTTTTATTTTTTTTTTTTTTATTTTGCGATTGTACTTGTGTCAGTATGTGGACTATTTTGTTTGTACTTCTCTAGAGTATCAGATAAGAATAGGCTTATGCCACTATCTTTGTTCTATAACCCTAAAAGTCCCGATGCACGTTTTTAGCGACAGAGGCAAAGTCGTATGGATTATTATTTTATATTTTATTTATTTTTATTTTGTAATTGTTTTTATAGTTTTGTATTTTATATTTTAAATTTAACGGCAACCTAATGGTGTTTTTATCCAGTCTGGTTTGTGCCTACAGTCGCTACTGGGAGTGACCAGAGCAGCGTTAAATTGTGTTCTAGTGGTTATTATCCTGCACAATTTTCGCTCATCTGGCTATTACCCTCGTCCACTAACTGTTGATACGTGGTGCCTAGCCCAGAGACCTCAGCACATCATTGCACGGCACGCGGAGCTGCCATTAAGAAGATTAGTGGCAAATGAAGATAAAAGCTGAAGCTATTTATTTGTTAGCTTCTTGGCTGAGGAACTGTAATTTGACACTAAGTTTGAGAGCTAAATCGAGTTACCGCTTATACTCATGGCACTATCACCATGACTAAGCCATGCATTATGATGTGTCTTCTGGTGTGTCGGGTGATATTATGTTAGATAAAGGCTGCGTGAATTATTTATTTCAAATGCAGAAAACATGATTAACTAGTTTACTTTGATTATTACCTCATCGTCATCAAGTTCCTAACATAAAGCTTATGCAAATTCTTGCCCATTTTCTTATTGCTAGAGAAAATGACTCAGGAAAACTATTCCAAAACCGGCTCTTTGTTCGAGGTCCTGTTTACGTATAACTCTTTTAATTTGGGCATTTACGCTATTAATTCATTCCTTTCAAGGAAATGATTTTTATTTAAATGAAGACATTGTGTGAAGTATTTATTGTCTTACAGGAGTTTGTTTACTTATTAGTCAAGGTATGGCCTTTAATAGCATCTATTAGAATGGAACTGTGTCTTCGCTGTGTATACACGTAACCATTTATTGAACAGCTTGAAGGAGTTGGATACATAGGAGCTATTGCTCTTCACAGTATCGCCAAAATTTCACAAAAAATATATTTTATCAAAAAATGTTAATTTCATTCACATTTTATGTCTTCTTCGCTACGGTTAAAGGAATATAATATTTAAATAATTTATAACAACAACAAGAAGTTTGTGTTTCAATCGTAGCTACACCAACAACATGATATATTAGACATTAAGTTTTTGACATATTTGTAGTAGATGCATTGGCAATTGTTACCATAAATCGACAACCTCGATATTAAATGTGCGAAAAATATCGCAGCCATGTACCACAGTATTGAAGCTGATCCGGATTAATTAATTCCCCGACGTTCTTAACAATTATGGTTATTATGCAAAACCACCGCAAGGCGAATTTTGTGTAATGGTTTCATTTTGAAGCCTTACAGGGTTCAACTGTTGTAGGAATTGAAGCGGACCAATCATTCACATTGTTGTAATTTCGCGGATTTCTTTCAGGCTGGGTTTTCTGAAAAAAATCATTTTTTCAGATGAAGCTCATTTTCAGTTGTCAGGGTATGTCAACAAGCAAAATTGCCACTTATAGGCTTCTGAAAATCCTAGAGCGATTATTGAAGTCTTGCTCAACGTGTCGCTCTATGGTGCTCTATATGGCCTAGAGGTGTGATTTCTTTTTGATGATATGGATGGAAATGCGGTAACGGTCAATAAATCACGCTATCGTGAGACGCAAACAACTCAATTTTGGGTTATTAGTGACGATATGGATATCACTGACATGTGATTTCAAGAGGACGGTGCGGCATGTGACACAGCCAATGAAACGATCAATTTATTGCAAACCAAATTTTCCGATAGCATAATTTTACGATGAAATCGAATCGATTTCAGCCTTAAAACTTAAAATCCATGATGTGATTTACAAAATAGGATCGCCATTTTGCCAAAAAGTGATTAAAAACTTTGATGAAAGAATCAATATATGTCAGCTTCATCATGGTGGCCATTTGCTAGATGTCATTTTTCATTCATTCATAGTTGCCAAATTTTTTTCTTCGTAGTACAATAAAAATTTGAATCATCTTAATCAAAATATTTTGTTTTATTTTATTTTACAAAACAAACTTCTTGTGGAAAACCCCTTTATTAAGTAAATAATTCGTTATATTATATTTCTTTAGGGTTTAAGTAATTTTATTAACATCCATTAATTGTCCTCTTGTTATTTTATTTAAATAAACAAATTCTTTGTATAAAATTAAAACATTAAACAACTTCCTGCAAGTAGAGTTTCAAAAGCTTGTAGAGTATACAAAAAAAAATTCTACAAAAAATATAAATACTTTCATTAGTTTGTAAATTTTATTTTGATAAATAAAAAATAACAAAAAATACATGTTGACTAGATAAACAAACAAAATGAACAAACAATTTTATAATAATTACATGGTCTAGCTACACAGTCACCAGTAAATTGTTATCTAGACACATATGAAAATAAGACGACATACATGAAAATGCTAAAGTTTTATTATTTTATTATAAAAGTACACACGTAGGCACTTACATACACTCTGGTTCACTTATTTAAAGACAATAGAAATTTCAGACATCTTGGGTTATAAAAAAATAATCATGACAAACATCGTGGCTTCTTTACTAAAGAACTTTTTTTAAGCAATTTATCAAAAATCCAAAAATCTGCTCTTTTTTGTTGGTCACTTGAATAAAGGCACTTTTTTAATTTTAAGGTAAGCGATGATTTGTTTGTTACAATTTATTACATCTTAATCATTGCACGCGTCAATATGGCGAAACAAAAAATTTTAAATCTATCGGAAAAAAGTAAAAGCGATGTTTAACATACTGAAGGATATTCCAACCGCGCCATAGCTAACGAAAATTGGACGAAGCCCAACAGTTGTCGACAATTACATTCAGGACCCCAAAGGGGTATGGAAAAAATTTCAATGAAAGGATTTCATTGTAAATCATCAACATTGCTTCTAATTCTGCCTTATCCTTGTCAAAAATAAGAGCTCAAGCTGGAGTGCAAGCAAGCAAGCAGGTCATCAATACGCAGAGTAATTAAGAGCTGTGAGTATCCTAAATACCTGAAATTACCAAAAAAAGTCCCCACTTAATGCTTCTCGTAGGGAAAAGTGGCTTCAGTTCGCAAGAGACAACATGGTATGGGATGTGCAGCAAGGAGGTCATGTAAATGACTGGAGAACAATTATATTTACGAATGAGAAGATATTTAGTTTGGACGGGCCTGATGGCTGCAACTATTATTTCCATGATCTGCGCAAAGAAAAGCGATTTCTGAAGCAACGTTGCAGCCGAGAGGGCGTCGCACAGTGAGACAACGCCGGCATTAATTACAAGGAGTCATTGTAGAGCTCTGAAATTTTGCACAGGTTATTTTTGAGACAAATCTAATTTTTTAAAAAAAATTAAGAAAATCGCCCACTATTACGCCCACCTGCCATTGAAATTTAATAAAAAAGGACAATTTTTCTATCAATAATTTCTATCAATATTTTTTTAACATCATCACGGTATTCTAACTTGTTCAATTTCACTCTCACTCTAAATGAATTAGTATAAGGATCTGATGTTATTTGCAAACAGTGAATTACATCTTCATTCATAGAAATGCGTCAATTTCTACGACAATGGAATAGCCTACAGTTTTTATACTCCTTGTTCATTGCTTCGTGCGCTTCGTCGGATAACATTCCTGTAGCAAAAAAAAAGTTAATATTGAATAAAATTTTAAAAAATACTTTCAAAAATAAAAATTGCAAACAAACCTATTGGCAATATATAGCCTCAGATACCATTTTGCTGCCGTGAATTAGAACTTTATGGACACCGAGAGACATGTAATACCAGCCATAAAGCTCTACATACAATTTTGCAGTGTCCATGCAATACGTATGGAATTTACCAGCATCTATATTTCTACTAGTATTTATATTATTCAATATAATTTTAAATTGGTCAATTAAGTGTACATTTACACCAGTTATGTCAGCAGTTATTTATGGATTTTTAAAAAATCTTCTAGCGACATTACCATCATTGGTTGTCCCCATGTTGTTTCAGCACATCGACTTTTTAACCCAGAACTAATTTGAAATTTCTTTTTTATTTATTTCAGTTTTATTCTTTTGTGTCTCTTTTTGTCCTCCACGCTTTAAAACTTTTATGATATGTAATATAGATTCCATGAGTTTTATTCGGGCATGTAGCGGCGAAATTTCAAATTTCAATGCTGCAGCTGAATTTGTTCTCAATATAACTGCTTTTAAATTATTAATTTCAGCAGGTTTTGCTTCACATATGAAACAAACAGCCATCGAGCAATTCTTACCGACTGTTTTTGCCACTTTTCCGTCAACCATCGCCATAGTTAAACTATGTGATATCGCAAACTTCTTTTTGAACATTTCGAATTCTGTCGTTTTTACATTTTGAATTTCTTTATTTACATGATCTGCTGTTACTTTCACAAATTCGAATTTCATAGGCCTACAAAATCTTGTTGAAGATGGTTCTGAATTTGTCCAACACAAATAAGAAACATTGTAAAGATCAGTTAACTTTAATGGAACAAGAGATGTTAAAAACATATTTTTATTAGAAACATTTTCATCGGTGATCGGATATCAAATATGAGAAATTTGAGAAATGCTAATCTCTTATCAAAAGAGATCATTACAGGAACATCCAAAATCAATGACCTCAAAAAAAAGTTATCAATCAAATGAATAATGTAAATAAAATAATAATAAACAATTAAAACAAAAATAAAAGTAAAAAGTTGTAAACATGCTACTGCATGCTAACGTGCGCGCTGCGTATTTTTTGTATTTTTTTGTATGTTTAAAGTACTTTTGCAAAATTTTGCTATATTTCCTTTAGTTCAAATAAAAGCTGAGACTTCAGTCTTTTATGTGATATAAGTGTGCACCTAGGGCGGGGGGCTACTCTATATTTCCTAGTCCATTTGAAAATGCAAAAAGTTCAATTTTTACACCACAATTCTGTTGTTAAGAAATTTTTTTTGTGTTTTTTTTATTTAATTTAACATTTTATCTACTCATTCTACAACAACTAAATTAATTAAAAAAATACTTTAAAGTTATATTTATTATGTATTTTTTTTATTAATAAGCTTTTGAATATTACATATTGAACTAACATATTTCAAGTGCGTTGGCATACCTCAACTTTGACTTGCTCTACACCAACAAGTAATGAAGTTATAAGGCTGAAATCTTAGGCAATTGTTACTCATATATCTGTTAATATACTGTAAAAATTTGGTTTAAATTGGACGACACGCCAAAAACCATTTTTTGCCGCAGTTACTGTAGGGCTGTCTCACTATGCGTCGTTATGGTGTGGGGTGCTATTACGTACTACGGCACCATCGATTTTGAATTTCAAAGTGCAAGAATGACTGGTGCTCACTATAAAACGTTATTGGAGTCAGCTGTTCCGAAGTTCAGTGAACTATTTGGTCACATACCTTGGAAATTGCATCAGGAATGCCCCTATACACAACGCCAGAGTAGTAAAGGAGTTCATTGAAAGCCAACATCTTATAATTCTTGACTGGCCATCCTATTCGCCAGATCGAAACCTTATCGAAAATTTAAGCGGTTGGTTGTCTCGTAAGGTCTATGAAGGAGATAGACAATTTGATGACAAACAGTCACTAATTCAGGCCATTAAGGATGCTTGAAATTAAATTTCGTTGGATTACACAAATTCTCTTTATCCGTCAATTGAAGTTATTAAAAACAAAGGAGTTGCCCACATTGCAAATTGTTCTTAAATAATGTAAAATAAATTAAAAAACAAGAAGAACTGCTTCTCATTAAAATTAGTTAAAGTGCGTTTATTCAAGTGAACCACAAAAAAATAGTACATTTTTGGACCCTTTTTTAATAAATTGCATTAAAAATAGTTCTTTAGTTGAGAAACTACTATTGTCATGATTTTCTTTATATCTCAAGATGTCTAGTTTCCATTTCTATTAAAAAGTTCTGCAATCGGTTGAAATTTGCAAAAAATACAGGCTACTGAGTATGGAATTTTTAGTGCCTTTAAATATGAGAACCGGAGTGTATGCATAATATTCTCTAGGGAAATAAAAAGAAATATTTCAAAAAAGCCATACAAAAATTAAGTGGAAATAAAATATTTTCATAAGAAACAAATTTTATAAAAAAAATTTTGTTGGTTTTGTAGTAAAGCAAAATTTCTTTTTGTTAATTAATTAATTTATAATTTATAAATTTTTAAATATGGAAAAAGAGGTGCTTACATATATGTTGACATGTAAGTTTTCCCTCATTATAATTTTCTTAATGTAAAATTTAATTTAAACCTTGAAGATTAATGCAGCTGAATGCAGTCCTTTTTTGGAAATTAAATTTCTGTTAACATTGATTCCAACTATATCGTTATCTATAAGTAACTGCAGTTAATTTGAAGCTAAAGGAACTTTAATTTTTTTTGTCACCAATTAACAGGAAAAAATTTAACGCTCCAGTAAATAAAATTCGTCTTGTGTCGTAGGGAATTAAAGTAAAAGAATAACTTTTGTTATACAAAAGACCACCAACTTAATTTTATTTGTGACTGTTGTCTATTAAAGGGCCTTTGTTGGTGGTTTTTTCGTAGTTTGAATTTTTTAAATGATTGACCAAGTGAATGAATGAGGGAATGAGTGAATGGCTTATTTTAGTTTCAGTTTTTTATTAGGTTTTATTTGTTTGTTCATTTGTCTGTCCATATATCCGTCTCAGCAACTAATGTACGTGTACATTTACGTACGTGTATATGTGTATGTGTGTCGAACAAACGTATTTATGTTTCTAAATATGTGTTTGTTTGCTTGTTTGTTTTACTTAGTTTATTTTCTTGTTAGTCAAGTTGTTTGTGTGTACAATTGTATATGTGTGTTGTATGCGTGTATGTTTATGTATATGTGAATGTGTATGTGTGCGTTTGGGTTTGTGTCTATTTGTTTGTTGACTTAACAAATATTATGGTCATTAAGTAAATTGCTTCATTTTGCTTACCCTGTCTCCCTTTCTTTTTTCCACTCTACAACTCTGCCATACACCCATGGACTCTATCTCTCTCTCACTCTCTCTAACTCTAGACGCCATCACCACCTTCATATAATAACATAGCCAGCCGTATTTTCTCAACACCACAGTTAATACTAATTTGTTCACTTGTTGTTTAGATAAAAGCATATAAAATGTTCACCAAGTATTAACAGTAAAAATAACTTTAACGGAAAACTAGAATTTAAACATACACAACAAAAAGGATAAGAAAAATAATATTAAATTATGTATTTGTGTTTGTTTATTTTATATGGTGACATTAAAAAAAGAAATAGAGAAAAAGCAAAACGGAAAATGTCATGGTCAGTTTTGTTAATAGTTTTTAAGTTTGTAATTTTTCTAGAAAGCCATTGTCACAGGATATACTTCCTTTTTACTATTCAATAATATTATTAAAGTTAAGTAACATTGAAAAAAGGGTTTTATATTTTATTGATTCTGTTGTTAAAGTTGAAAAAATATTTAAAGAAATCATCAATTATTAGTTATCTGTGTTATCAGGTTTTTATTTACTAAAGTATGTTACAGTTTGTATTTTTGAAATTTTTTATATTTTCATAAAAATTTACAAGGAAATCTTAGTTAATTGGTTTAAATTTATATTTTAAATAATTAAAAGATGTATAAAGTACAGAAACTTTATATATCTTAGAACATGGCTTAGGAACGATGGATTTATTTCTTAAGCGCTGGTCTTTAATACCGAACTAACAGCCAGCAAAGATGGAAAGAATGACAACTGTATTATGTCAAGATTGTCTATTAAAATATATTTCATATTTTAGTTTTCGATTTCCTTTTAATCCCTGTTCCTTCAAAGGTTCCAACAATTAGTTTTTAACTTGTTTCTTTTATCTTTTAATAGAACGTTTGCAGGCAATTTAAATGTTACAAAAACGATTATACAAAAACAAAACTTTGTTAATTTTGTAATTCTCGAACCATTTTTCGTGATTGAATATGGGTTTATTGTACAATTTTTGAAGCTGATAAAAAATTGTGTTACAATAACAAGAAGGTAATTTTAAACCAAAGTTGTTGGGTGCGATTAAATACACTTGTGTAACTTCTGTATTATTTATTGCGGCCCTTAAAAAATTTTTACCTTATAGAAGAAAACTAAAATCAGTTTTTATTATGTCAAAGTTCCCCTCTTCTGAAATGGGGAAAATTAAAATTGTTTACAAAGCAAAAAATAATATTTTTCTTTTTCTTTTTATAGATTAATAATTATTTTTCAGTTCAGCCTAAGTTCATTATGAATTGTGATTGATAAGAAAGTGAAGGTCATTCTAATGCCATCTAAATTCTACTATTCCCCTAATAGTTAATCATTGTTAATAACGAACTTAAGCCTTACTGAAATACCGCAAATTTAAAAAATATTAAAATCAAAATAGCGGCACAACTTGGTTAAGCTTCATTTTTGTTACATATAATATAACAGAATACACTTTTAATATAAGTGATACCTCAAAGAGACCGCATATATCATATTATTATATATTAATATATAATATCTGATAAATGATCTGATAAATGGTTGAAATGAAATGGCTTGCAATACTTAGGTTAAGTGGTGCTAATGAAGTGTATCAAATTAAAGTTGTCTTATCAGTTGTTATGGGTTCTAAGCATACCTCCTAAGTCGAATGGGTTATACAAACGAATTTAATAATTAACAACATTTAACAACGCGTTAGATCACATCTTTTTGGAACAAACAATTACGAAGAAATATTCGCCATTATTGGAACCAGAAGATGACAAAGAAAAAATTACAAAAAAATATGAAATCCACTATCTTTGTTAAATGCAAAAGGTTTTTCAACAAAGAGTTTGTTTTCTAAAACAAAATAAAACAAAATATTTTGAATAATATAATTAATTTTTAATTAATTTTTAATTGAGAAAATTTTCTCAATTAAAATTAAATGAAAAATGATAAGTGGCAAATGGCCACCTGGACCACGCTGGCAGATGTCGATTATTTCATCAAAAATTTTTTTAATTTTTTTTTTTTAGCAAAATGGGGGTCCCATTCCGTTAAGGCTGAAATCGATTCAATTGGCTCCGTATAGACGCTGTCCTTTACATAGCCCAACAAAAAATAAGTCACACGACCTGGCTGGTCACTTAACTGCTGATTGTCGTAAAATAATGCGATGGGGAAATTTGGTTTGCATTAAACTGATCGTTTCATTGGCATTATGGCATTGTCCTATTGAAACCACATGTCAGTGATATCCACGCCGTCAATAATAGGCCAAAATTTAGTTATTAGCATCCCGCGATAACATGATCCATAACCCGTTACCACATTTCCTGCTTCGTCTTCAAAAAAAAGGCCCAACTAAGCCTCCAGACCACATTGTGCACCATACAGTGACACTTTGAGCATGCAAAGGCTTCTCAGAAGCCCAAATGCGGCAATTTTGCTTGTTGTCATAACCTGACAAGTGACGTCTAGAAAAAAGATTATTTCAGAAAAACCAGCCAGTTGTTTCTGAATAAATTGAGCGAATCTAGAGCGATATGAATGTTCGGTCGGCTTCAATTCATGCACCAGTTGAACATCGTAAGGCTTCCTTACGCAAAATTCGCCATGTGGTGGTTTTGGATAACCCCAATTGTTGAGAACGTCGATAATTTGACAAATTTGGCTTTGCTTCAACACTGTAGCTCACGGCTGCGTTGTTTTCCCTTAAACGAGCCGGTCGAACAAGTGTTGGTGTTCACACATTTCGTATCGAGCCTGTCGACTCAAATTTAATGACTAAATTCTTCATAGCGGTCTCAGCAGGATGATTATGTTGTTTGAAAATATAACGAATTTTAGGAAATGTAATTTTAACGGAACCACCATTTTCATACAGGCTTTTAATTATTTTAATACGGTTTTCATGCAAAATTGAATATATTGTAAGAATTTCTAATGTATCTACTGTGAATACGTCAAAAAACTTAATTTCAAAATATCATGTTGTTGGTGTTACCACAATTGAAACACAAACTTCTTGTTGAAAATTTCGATATATATACACGTAATGTTATTGTTTATATACAAAAATAATATCTTATCGGGATTGCTTCGCTGTGTTAATGTGCTTACGTAAATTTTGCCTTTAGTTCTTTTGGATTTTTTAGGCATTTTTTATAATTTTTAATCATTCACTGATTAGTTATGGAAAGTAACCATCTCAATTTTATTTTGTTACTATGAATGATACTATATATAGCAATGCTAAGAAAGAGCCGACAACGACAGTGGTGTTTAAATTTATTTTCTTCGTAACTGTTTCAGCTTTTGGAGTCTTATACGAAAATAATTTGATATTACGCAAACTGTAATAAATTATATCTGACCTAAGCCTCAATATAAAATATGTTAACGCGAATTATAATTTGTATTTTGCCTGCATTTACTACAGTTCGTATAACTCAAATTAAAAAGAAAAATTATATGAAGGAATAAAATAAAAACAAATTGCCGACATTGTAATGCCGGTAGATGGAAGAAAACAAAAATAAAAATTTATGGCGATTAATAAGAGAACTACAACAACAAATTCTTTAGGCGGTGTATGGCCTGTGTCTTACTAAATTAATATTTGATTCATTGTATATATTCTTTATATTCTTAGTGACAAAATTAATTACTTTAGATTAGTTGTATGGAAAAAATGCTGCTGTCAAATGTGGCGATTTAGAAAACAATTTTGGCTTCTTAAAAAAAAGAATTAATACAAAAATTTTGTAAATACATTTTCTTTCTAGAAATATAAACATATTGAAATTTACGTGAACCTAAGTCGAATTAAAATTATTTGTTTTTTTATTAAAATAATTTGAAAATAATAAACAAAATTCTGGCAAAATGATTATTTGAGAGCCAAACTTGGTTAAGCTTAAATAACTAATAGCTCTGAATAAAACACATGATTTCAGGACTTAAGATTAAGAAATAGATTAATAATTTAATGGAAATACGATTTTTTTGCTCTTGGTGGATTTTATCATTTTTTCTATATTTTAACATGACTATATCTTGATATACCACATGGACTATCTCTTTTGTGTCTGAAGCGAACTTGTAGATATTGAGCCGGAGCAAAAAAAAAGCGGAATACACCTAATCGAAAAAAGTTTATCTAGTGGCTTAAAAAAGGCAAAAAAACGGTATTATAAATCTAGAAGTATGCTGATGTTTTCTTAATAAACTTTTTTTTGTGAACTAAAACTCCCGATTCATATTACAACTACATATAGGATATTTTTATTTGTTGTTGTTGTGGAAACAAAATTGAAAAGATTTTAGAGTTAGACGTTATATTCAAGGGCATGTTTTCTTTAGTGTACCCGCCAATTTCAGTGTCACCTTCATCTTCTGTGCTTTTATCTTCAAACTGCATAATTTTAGAACTCCACCTCAATACCTCTATGAATCGCTTTTTCATTGGTATTATCACCTGGAATTTCTATCCATGTTCATCCGATCTCTGATTGTGTCAAAAAGATTTCAAGAAGGAGATGGTTGACTTTTTCAAAATAATACAGCGCTTGGCCATTCTTGTCGGTATGTCATTTTCGTGTACACGGTTCTTTCCTAAAACGCTTTCAGTGGCTCGTTTCAATGAGTTCCATGATTATAAGGGTTCGAAAGCATATTTGTGAAAAATTATTAAATCTCGTGTGTTCATTCATTTTATATATTTATGGCAGTCGAATTGAAATAACGAAGGATACGGAAGTTCTTATTTTAGGGTTTACTTTCCCGCAAGTCTTAGAATTGAGTCCCAAATCAATGAGCCAATAAATGTTGTACTGTAGGAAGACTCACCAAGTATTTTCAAAAATTTTTGCAAAAAAAATATTTTTTACTTAAGCCAATTGATGGAACGATGAATTTTTGTCACTTGTCACTTGCAATATTTTATTTTTTTTATAAAATTAATTTGCTATTTTATTTTGCAAATAAATATTAACATTTTTTATTTAATTAAGTTATACAAACTATGCTTTATTAATAACCAATTGTTTTATTTATTCTATAGAAATAATATAAAAAAGGACCTCAATCTGTATTAAGTTTAATGTAGCGTACGGAAATTTTTAATAATTTGTTTTCGAAAACAATATTATTTATTGCACTTAAATGCAATTATTTAAAAACAAACTCTAACAATCCCCTTAGCAGTCATACATAAATCATTTTTATAATTTTTTTTATACTTTTTTTGTGTATAATAAATTTTGTAAAATTGAATTAAAACAAAATTAAATATAAATCATTTGGTAAAGAATTAATAACTTTATTAAATATAGAAAACTCAAATATGAATGCTGTTGTCCATGATAAATATTAATTTTTTGTTTTAATAAATAGTAATTAAATATTAATTTATAATATTTTATTTTGGTAATTTCCTTTATCAGCAGTGAGTATGAGGTAGAGCATGGCAAACCGCTACATACACAGTTGTATAATAAAAACCAAAAATATTTGCTTTACAACATAAAGCAATAAGTGTATCTGTGTGTGTACACACACATATATAACACACCCACATGCCAGTGCAGCCAAACAAAATTTTCAAAAGCCACTTAATTAACAACTTAATGTGGTTTTATTGGCTTCATTTCATATGTATACGCTTCAATTATTAGTTTTTATTAATATTTACTTAAAATGAATACACATACACACACACACATACACACAGAAAATAAAAATGAGATTTAAGACATTAACTTATTTATTATGCAAATATATGCATTTTAGAAATTTGACATTAAAAGTTTATATTTCCGATAAATTCGAGGTTAATTAATTAATCTTTTGGCGTTTTTTTATACATTTAAAATTTTTTATTAACACAATAAACCCTAACGAATTAAGGAATAAATTAGTAACATTTCATTGATTTAGCTTTTAATTATGGATTTATTTTATAGCCTGCCAAAACACAAACAGAAAATTCAATAATCTGCAAGAATTAAATTTGTTTTATCAAGTGTTTTCCATGAATTTTTCATTTAAATAAAAAAAGGATATATGGCCAACTACTTCATAATAAATTTGTTAAGAAAAAAATTATAATTTTAAACGTCTATAAAGTCAATCACGACATGTAAAGATACTTGTTTTTGTAAAATAACAAGATATAACATAAAAAATTGAAATAAGCAAATTTTAAATAAAAAATGTAAGATCTTATGTACTAAAAAATAAACTAAATTTAACCGCGAAAAAACAAGACATTCAATAATCTATAATTATTTTAAAATGTACTTTTAAATATATTTTTTTTAACTTTTTTTTTATTTTTATACATATAATATTAACTTATTAAAAAACTATAAGCTAAAACTGTTGGTTTAATTCAAAATAAAGAGTAAAATTAAAAAGGTTCTTATATAATAAAAAATAAAGAAAAAGGTTTTCCTTATTGTCTGCAAACAAAAACGTGAACTTTACTAATTTACAATTTTTTTAAAATATAATTTTTCATTATTTTTTAACAACCTAAACATAAGCATATACGGACAACTTCTTCAAGTTATACTTTTTAACAAAAATATTGACTCATTGAAAATCTAAAATCTAAAGCATGAGTAATAGTGATTTATTTTTTCTTAAAATTAAATTACAATTTTAAATAAAACAGATTACAAATCCTGTATAATGAAACAAAGTAACAAAAAATCGTTCCTTATAGCCTGCGAAAAAAAAACAGAAAATTTAATAATCAATAATTGTTATATAATACTTTCAGTTTTATAAAAAAGGATATAAGGCCATGTTCATCAGCTAAAATTTATTAACGAAAAGAATGATATGTTAAATATCTTCAAGTTAAGCCACGAGTTGTAGTGAAATTTATTTTGCTAAATAAAACAAAAATAATAATAAACACACAAAATTTAGAAAAAGGATCTTTTATAGTAAACAACAATTAGCTTAATATACCTGCCTTTTAGCTTGATAAGAAAAGCAGGAAATAACAAAGCTTTTTTATTAGACAATTTTAAAATGAGTTTTTAATTACATAAAAAAAGGATATACCGCAAATTTTACAAGGTTAGATTTTTCAATAAAAATAATGCGATGCTGAAAATCTGCATACTCAACTACGAGTTGTAATATTTCGTTCTTTTTTAGATATTAAAAAAAATCAACAAAAAAGGTGAAGAAGAAAATAAGAATCATGCAAGGGAAGGGAAGGTATAAACATTAGTTTTAACAGTTTAAATTTCGCAGTCGTGTAGTAGACACGTGGCAAATTTATTTATTATGGAAAATATTCGATTAATCGTTAAAACATGTAATCAAAATCCATCATCGGTTAAAGTGATAATTAGAAAGATACGTGAAATTTTTGGCAGAAACAACGTGCCAACTACATGCACTATTTAGTGTATTGTATGAATGTAGTGTAGTGAATGATTTCGGAGAAAGAGGGTCTGTAGGTGATAAACCCAAGCATGGACCACAACGTACTGCAATATCGGCTGGAAATATTACTGCTGCTCAAGAAAGCGTTCAAAATAATCCATCAATCTCAATTCGACACTGCGCTCAGATGCTTGATCTTCAAAGAATAACTTTGGCCACAATTTTGTACAAGGATTTGCACATGCTTCCCTATAAGCTTTTGCCACAGCATCATTTACAGCGCCGTACATATGCCAATAGGATGTTACAGCTCGCCCATGACAACCCCGATTTTCATGAAAACATCATTATGAGTGACGAGACACATTTTCATTTGAATGGATATGTGAATAAACAAAATAGTCGGTTTTAGGAAATAGAAAACCCTCATATTATTCGACAATCACCTAAGCAGCCATTAAAAGTGACAGTCGCGTGTGCAATTTGGTCAGTAGGAATCATTGGACCTTGCTTCTTTGAAACTGAAAGCGACGTAACGCTAACTTTGAATGGAGAGCGATATTGGGAAATGATTAAAAACTTTTGAAATCCACAACTGCATGCTTTGGGCTTGATTAGCATGTGGTATCAGCAAGACAGTGTTACATTGCATTCCAAACAGTGTCACATTACAAAGGAATTACTGTGAGACCTCTTTCCACAACAAGTTATTTCATGAAAGGGTGATGTTGATTGGCCTCTACGGTCGCCTGATTTGACTGCGCCCGATTTTCTTTTTGTGAAGATATCTGAAAGACAAATTTTTTGCAAACAACCCAGAAGCGCTTGTGCAACTCAAATGCCTGAAATGTGTGAGAATGTAATGAAAAATGTGCTCAAATGGGCTCGCATTTGTGAGGCTAACAAAACCGGACATGTATCTGATATGGTATTCCATACATAATTGACAACATAAGATAAAACATTTGCCAATATAAGATCCTTTTTTTTCATTTAATCAAAAATTATAAACAAACAAAAGAAGTGAAAATATTGTATAGCTAAACATACATCTTAGTAAATTTTTGTAGAAATTTTAACAAGTTGTTAAACTTATACACAGCAATTAATAAAACAATAAAAATAAATATACAAAAACAAATTGCCCAGTTACTCAGATTTAAGGTGACAGGCTATGATGGGAGCCCTATAGAAAATCTCTTTAATTAAAATTTTTTTGTTTATACTTTTTTTTTATAATGTATATACATGTATGTACCCAGTGTAAGTTCTAAGCGTCTGTCTACTATGGAACACCCTTTAAATCTAATATTATCTACCCAATAGTTTTAGAACCTTATGAAATAGCACATTTAGTGACTGTGAAAAATAATTACATTTTTATGAATACTGAATATGGTACTTTTGGGCCACTCTGTAGTTTTTTTACTGTAAGCCATTATAACAGTTATATATGAGTATAACGGCTGCAGAGATAGCTATTTTTTGCATATGGGGTTTCCAAAAATTGCTTATACAAGTAGGACTTTGAAAAATTATTTTTAATTTATAATTTAAAATTTCCGCTTAAAATTGAAAAGAAAAAATCCTTAAATGAAAGTAATTAAAATTGAATTAAATTCACTTAAATCATATTCAAAATTTTCCTCGAAATTTATTGTTGTTGTTGTTGTGTACGACATAAATGCTCGTGTGTTTGAAAAATTCCAATAATAATTTGTTTGCAATTGCTTTTAATAGAATGTTTTAGTTTTATGTGCCTGCGGCCATAAAAAGCTGCTAAACAACAAAATTAATTAAAAATCCTTAATTGTTTTATACGTTCTTTGTATTAGTGTCAAGACAACAACAACAACAATAAAAAAAACAACTATTGAAAATAGAAACAAAACCAATCAAAGACTAGAAATTTTTTGTATAAAAATGTCAGCTGTCAGGTTTTATGTGAACAACATAAGACCAACGGTAAAGTGAGAGAGAGAGAGAGAGATAGAGAGGAGTAACAAAAAATTAATATTAAATAAATAATTTTATTTATATGCCTTAAAGGTTTTTTGTTGTTTTTATTATTTTTATACCAGTTAGAAATATTTTAATTTATGTGCGATTATTATTTTTATTTCATATTCAATTTGTATGTGTGTAAGTGTATATATATATATGTATGCGTGTTATATATGTGTTTTAAAACCAAAATTGATTCTAATTGGTGGTATGACATTGTTAGAAAATATTATTTATATTCAGTTTTTACTCTACTGTTAACCCTCTGCGGCCTCTCTCCCCTGTCCCCTTTCTATTCTATTTGAATGTTTGGATTTATTTGCGTGTACTTTAGCACACATGAGTTGTTTATGAGGATTTCGAAAAACAGATTATAGATTTTATATATTGTTTAGATTATTTACGTGTACCTGTATATGTGAGCTTGTTTATTTTTATAATTTTTTCTTTGAAATATTTTGTGTGTGTGTGTGTATTAGCAACTGCTTATGTATTTGTTGATATAATATTTTTTGCTCACAGATTTCATGTTTTTGATATTAAAGGATTTTTAATTACAATGTGCATTTGATGCCTTAAAGGCAAAGATAAATAAATGAATTTTATTCTAAACACATAAATTCATATAAATTTCAATATTTCATAGCACGTGAACGTGTTTAGGCTTTAAATATTTTTGTTTATCAAATTTCTAGTTTTTCTTCTTTTTTGTTTGTTTTTTTTGTTTTTTGCTCTTGATCAAACAACATTCCGAATACTTTAATATGGTCAGTTGGAATTTATAACACAGTATTTAAGCTACCGGCTAGTCTTTACAACACCAGTCTATTGCCTTAAGATTATTATGGAATTAATTTTAATTAAAAAGCTTTGGGATAGAGAAGTAGTTTTGCCTTGGTAGGCGTTAACATTTTCACTTAAAATTTCCTACTGGCTACTTTTATACAGGAGTTATTTCTATATTTATATTATTTTATTTTTACTTAATTTAAGTTTCCTATATGAGACAGTGTGTATGTGTGTGTGTGTCTGTATATGTACGTGTGTTAATAATATTGCATAGAAAATTAATTAAAATATTGATGTGATTTTTGTTTGCTGTAAACAGAAATTGTAGGATTTAAAATCAAACAGCAAAAGGCAATAGTTTAAAATATATTCAAAGTATAATTTGCAAACAAATAATTAATATGCAAAACTAAAAATAATGTTGATGTTATTTTTTTTAAAATGTAAATAATCTTATTGAATATGAGATTCAAAAAATGAAACTAAAATAACTTTATAACGAATATCATAAGAGCTAAACTCGTTTATCCAATAAAACGATTCTTAAGCAAATGTCCTGTTTAATTATAATTTCTTTATTGTTTACACTAAAGACATATTTGAGAAATTGTTTAATCAAACTTAAATTTACATTTAAATCAAATATTATTACATTTTCAAAGCTTTTAAATAAAATTTAATTAAAATTGTATTTAAGAAAAAAAAATATTTTTCAAAGAAGGGGCTATAAACAAAACTTTTCTATTGAACTGTTAATAACCACAATAAAAAAATACAAGTTTAAGCCATAAATAAAATAAAATTAAGTAAAAGAATGTATAAAAACTATCGAAATTAAAAAAAAAAATCGTTTAGCAACAAAAAAACATCGAATGGTTAATGTACTATTTTTTGGGAGTTTCTAACAGAAGACCAAAAATAAAACAAAAATAAAAAACAAAATCGGTGGGCAAATTTGAGGTAAGCAAGTAAGTTGTCTGTTAAATGATTAAATGTCAAGAGTTAAGCTGTCATCCTTTGATATTTATTTCCTAAAAGTCGAGCAACTATTAGCGTGGAAAGAACGGCTAACTCTTGAGCAATAAATTTTCATTGGAAAATTTCACCATACTTCTCTTAATTCTAGTAGTTTTTCCTCCAATTCAGGCTTTTCCTTAGATCCTTTCCTTTAATCGTTTAATTCCAGGCTTAGGGTATTATTTCTCACAACAGCTAAAACACAAAAATTCATAAATGTACTGACAACGAACATGAAACATCAACTCGTCGACGTTAGCAACAATTGAGCTAGAGGCACTTAGAGCAAAATTTTGCATAAACATTTCGGTCTTCTCACCTATAAAGTTCAACTCTTTCAAAAATTATTGCCGATCGACTAATGTTTGCATCGAACATTTGTGAATTGGCTGTGTGAAGAACTGAAATATGACTTTAATGCATCGTTTACAACAAAGTCATCTTTAGTTATGTGGCTAATTTTGAATTTAGAATTAATGCAAAAAACATAAAAATGTCGCTTATCGGGCTCACAAAGTCCACAAGCTGTCGAAAAATCAGTACATCGAAACAAAGTGACCGCACGTTACGGAAGCGCCATCAGTGTATATTCTATGGGCTTAGTTAGGCAGTTACGTAAACAAACAACATTTTTGCATATGAGGCTTTCAAAATCCACATATAATCCTGCGAAAAATCATCTAAAAAAATTGATCCCATTGTGTACTTTGAGGTCGCGTGGGATAATCGATTTTTTTTGAAAATGAGCAAGGAAACATCATCATTCAGCCAAAAATGACTACAATAGACATAAGTGACTTTTGGTTTCAGTGAAATGGCGCCACAAGCTACACAGCTGCAGTTCGTTAATTGCAGGACTAATTTCTCGTTTGCCAAAGGCGTATGATTGAGATTAATTAAAAACAAGAAAATCATAAAAATTTTTTACTAAATTGCTTGGGCTTTTAAAAGTGTAATAAAATTTATGTTATGTTATTATAAAGAATTAAGTCTAAATGAAACATAAAATTTCAATATTAAGTTTTACTTAAAAAGAATTTAGGACTTTTCAACCAGAAGCATGTTTTCTAAAACAAAATAAAACAAAAACAAAGAGAAAAAATCGGTAATTTTGAAGGAAAAATTGTATCTGCCTAAAGTATACCAAAACCACGCTAACAGATATCCAATCTTTTATCAAGTTTTTAATCACTATTGGGCAAAATGGCCGTTCTATTGCATTAAACACATCACTGATTTTGAGTTTTAAGGCTGAAATCGATTCAATTGACTCCGTATAGATTCTGTCCTTAACATAGCAACACAAAAATATTTCAGTAGTTAAATCCTGGCCACTTAACGTCAGGTTGTCGTGAAGTTATGAGATCGGGAAATTAGGTCTGCAATGAATTAATAGTTTCATGGGCTGTGTGAAACCACATCTCAGTGATACATACGTCGTCAATAATAGATGAGGATTGAGTTGTTAGCATCTGCCGATAGTGTGATCGTTTTGACCGTTATCGCATTTCCAGCCCCCATCTTAAAAAAAACGCTCCAATCACGCTTTTAGACCATATAGCGCTTCGTACAGTGACACGTTGAGCATGTAAAGGCTTGTCAATAATCGCTCTAGGTTTTTGCCAAGCAATTAAACTTGTCGCCATACACTGACAGGTGAAAAAGGGCTTCGTCTGAAAAAAAGTTTTTTAATAAAACCAGACAGGTGTTCTTGAATAATTTGAGTAAATCTACGGCGGTGCGAATGGTCGGTTTCAATTGATGCACCTGCTTCAAAGACAAATGCGTACGTAAAATTCGTTATGCGGTGGCTTCGGATAATCCCAATTCTTGAGTACGTCGAGGAATACATTTTGTATCGAGCTTATCGACTCAAATTTAACTACCAAGTTTTTAATAGCGGTCTCAGAAGGACGATTATGTTTTTCGAAAATATTACGAATTTTACGATATGTAACTTTAACAGAGACCTCATTTTCAGACTGGAGTTTAATTATTTTTATGCGATTTTCGTGCGAAATTAAATTCATTGTAACAATTGCAAAACTATTGCAACTGCCACAAGTGAAAAACAAACTTCTTGTTGAATAATCGAATAATGCTTAACTCATATTTAATTATAACGGAGAAGAGCATTTTTGTTTGCCTATTTTAATCTTCTATTTAAATATTTGAGCTATTAATATTAATAAATAAATAATTTTTAAATATTATTTTAGCCGCTAGCAGTGTTGTTTTATTTACCAAAATAAGAAAAATAAATTTCTATTATCAGTTTTATTTCATAAATAAAAGTTTATTTATTTGTATTTATATATTGTATTTTTAAATTTTTCTCCTGCCTCCTCTTTCAATTATTGTGTTTAAATACTAGAGATTACGTTAAAGGCACGTACATAGGATAAAATCATTATTGTCACTATTATCAGCATCACTAAACCAATCATCATCACCATCACCATCATCGTCATCATCATCATCAATATTGTTTATGGTATAAAAGGCTTTTGTTTTAATGTGTGTGTGTGTGTAAGAGTGTAAGAGTGTGTAAGGGTGTAAAAGTGTTGTATCATTTACCAATAATAACAGCTGTAGAAGTGAGAGCAATTCGCTTAAGCCCATATACAAGTGTGAGTTTATTTAGTTTCCATTGTTTGCATTTATGATTTTTTCTTTCGTTTTTTGAAATTGTTTCTCTTTTTTTATTGCTGTTGAATTTTATAAAATTGTATATTTTTTATTTGTTTGATTTTATGTTCTAAAAACAATAAACGTGTTAATGTTTCATAACACCATTTGATGTTTAGAATTGTTTACTTAATTTTTTTTATTATTATTAATATTTGCTAAATAAAATTATGCTATAAATTTGAAAAAAAAAAATATTTAAAAAATACATGAAATTGTGATATTAATTCATAAAAATTTATGTTAAAAAAATAATAATTTGAATATCATGACCATGTTAGGAAAATAAAAATTAAATTATTTTTAAAATATATTGGAAATTGTGAAAAGAATAATATTTAATTTTAACTTAAAAAAAAATGTTATTCAACAGCTGCTTTCAACACCAAAAATAAGTTTTAATACTATTTTTGGAATATCTTTTAAATTAGTTGTCCTGAAAATGAAATTAGTTAAATAAATGCAACAAAAGCCTAAACCAAAAAATTAGTTTTCAAACGCTTTGGGAAGTAATTAAAAGGTCGTTCCATTTATTATTATTACAATTATTTTTTATTTTTTTATTTTATTTTAACCAGCTGTATTATTAACCAGTTATAGCCGTTTGAGCTCAATAATAACTTGCAGAATAATTTAATAAATAAATTAAATTAATTAAAATTCAATTTAAAAAATTTAAAGAAATATTCCACAAGTTAACATTGCCAAACAAATAAATTTATTAAAATCAGCATTTAATTATTTATAAATAATTTAATTATTGTTTGGAATTGTTGACATTTACAGACATCCAGCAAGGAAAATAGATAAATATATGACATTACTACATCGTAGCAAAAAGGACGAACAGTAGAAATTCTTGAAAACATGTAAATCTACAAAACAAAAATTTTAACAGCGACGTTATAATTGAATAGGTAAACACGACCTCACACACAATTTCCGCACCACTAGAACTGCCTACACACTGAACACGCGAAAAACACCCACAGAAGGATACACGTAACTAAATAATAGTAAAAGAAGGAATTTTTAGAAATTAGCCCCGCATGGTATGCCAGGTGGCGAGCATTCCACCTACATGAGTAGATACGACCTTAAGGAAAGTACTACATAAACCTGAATACTAACTCACCAGCACAGTTTAGAATACGGCTTAAGAATGATATCATCACATCGAAAGCACTCACCGTTCATACCGAACAAACAGCCGATAAACAGAATTTAATTATTTCTACACGTGTATCCGGCCTGATTCCAAATGGACTGCTTGCACTGATCTCTCGGAAAATCCCTCGTGGACAGATTTATATGTCTTGACAGAATCTCACCGTTATTACATGTGTCAGCGGGGGTAAAAGGGATCCCAGTCCCCTATAGGCTAGCAGGAAGCCAGCTGGACAAATCCACGTTTTTTCCACGGGAATCAGTAAAACTTAAAGTTCGGCATTTTGGCTGTTATCTGTCTGATTACTGAAGTTGGCCCTTCGGGAACATCGGATCATTCACTATGAACACAATGAATGGTCCAAGTCCAGTGAGCATGCCTGCGGTTGTGTTCTGAAATTTTATTAAGCTTGCATGTGTTTTAGACCAGGAGTTAGATAGTCTCCAACTGTTCAATCAGGAGTGGGGGTAAGCGGCCTTGCTCCAAAACTTCCGAAATTACAACTGCTGTGCTTCTGAAATTGTCACCTGAGGTATGTTATACACCTTAAGGGCGTTGGTAGACTCATAGTGTTTTACTCAGTGCCATGACTACCATCAGGTTAAGGTCACATAGCTTGGTGCTGATGTTAATTTGTATCACAATCTGAACGTATGGTATGCTTTGTGGTCAGGTTGCATCATCGACTCATTTTTTTTCATAAACTAGCAAGTATACATCGTTACCGTGAATTCTCTGCACTAACAAATCATGATAAACAAATCTTTGTGACTACAATTGACTACTGTTAACATCAGTGCTTTTTGGTTTCAGCAAGACAGCGTCACAACCAACACAGCCAACTAAACAATTAAGTTACTGCAGGCGAAATTTTGCCGTCGTGTAATTTTTCGACGAGGTAAATTGGCCACTTCGATTTTGTGATTTAATGCTGGTTTATCTTGTTTGGGGTCAGTTGAAAGGCCGAACTTATGTGAACAGCGCCCGAAAAAATTACGCTCTCAAAATGAAATTCGCAGCTGCATGAAAGAGATAAGCAAAGCTTTGTTGGAAAATTCCAAATTTTATTAACTTCCATATCTCTATATCACATTGGTTAAGAGAAATAAAATTATGCTGTAAAACAAGTGTGTGCTTTAAGGGAATTTACGTTATAACTTTAAATTTGCCCATCCATTTTTTTATTTTTTATAATTTATAAAAAAGGACCAAGAGGAAAACAAAGAATATTTTGGTTGGCCAAAGTCACTTGTTAAAAAAATTACAAAAAATTATTAAAACGAATTTTCTTTAAAATAAAAAGAAAAAAAAAAACAAAAACTAAATCGGTTTTACAACCTATTTCTACATAAAACCTGTAAAAACCATAAAATTATGTGTTCGGCTTCCTAGGGCATGGGTGCACGCTACATATTACCCAAGTAGTTTGATCTACATAGCTAGGTACCAACGTAAGTTTTATCACGCATATCCTGTCCATATTGTTGACTGGAATTTACATATTTTGGAAACAAAAAAAAAAGAAAAAGGATTTATGTGGGAAAGAGGATACACAAGTGTGATGAATATCGTTCTTGCTCACAAAAATTTTTACAATTATTTCATATTTAAAAATTTCATACGAAATTACTACTTGTGGCGAATTTTTTTTTTTTTTGTAAAAATTATTGAATTAAAGAAATTCTCAGTTGGTTTATTTTGGTTATCCAGAAGACCAAATAAGGGAACATATCTTTAGAAGCTGAATAATATTTTACTTAACTTTTATTTTTTTTATTGAAATAGGCGTCCTAAAAAACGATTTGATTGAAAAAGATTTATGATAAGTTTATCTGATTTTTTTTTTATAAGAAAAGGTTCAGAATTTTATGTTCTTTTCATATGCAAAGCAAAGTAGTCCTGGCGAATAAAGTTATGGGTGGATACCGCTTTCGCAATGCTGCTAAATTTGAATAAAAAATATAATATTTGAAGTTACTTAAAGGTTAAATTTGTTGAAAGATTTTAAATTATTTCAGAAAAAAGTCGTTTTTTTTTAAAAAGGATATATGATTAGTTTTTAATTGTTTCTTCGATAAGAAAAATTATTTAGTTAGTAAAAAATTTAACCACAACTGCGAGTTTTTGTATACATTTCTTTTTATTTGAATTTTGTTTTAATTATTTTTTTGTTAATTTTTTTCCATATAAGAAAGCATAAAGAGTACAATGTTAGCCTTTGATTTATTTATCTTTTTTTTTATTTATAAAATTATGTTTTTAAAAAAGTGAATATAAAACGAGTTGCAAAATTTTTCTTAAAATTTATATACACAATATGCATGGCTAAATAAGTAAAATTTGTAAGACGTTTCGGTGTGTGAGTGTATTCGTATATTTCATTAGATTGAAAAACCAAAAGACAATGTTAAACCACATGTATAACTAACTTATAACATTTCAAATGCATTTTGCAAAAAGCATTTGTCATAAACACACTATTACACTACAGCAGTAACCTTAAAATATAAACACATGCAAAACCATGCACACGCATGCATGTAAATAAAGACACATCCACAGACGCATTCATATCTTCATTAAAATAAATAGAAAAGATTTGAAATAAAGGTAAAAACCCAAGTTCTAATGTTAACCAATAAAACCAGTTTGTCTTGGCAGCTTTCATTGGGTGTGTATCTGTGTGTGTGTGTGTATTATCTTACAAATAAAGTGCATATTTACAATAGTGTTGGTAAGAGTTTGTGTTTATGTTAAAGATAATAATAAAGTAAAACCAAACATCAGCAACACAAAAATAACTAATAGCTTTATTAACAAGCAACGAAAGCTAAAGAGAAAATTTACAAATCCACTCACCTTAATACACGTACACACACCCACACACGCACACACTTATTTGTAAGAATATATATGAAAATTTTAGGCCCAAAAGTAAAATATAACATTTTAACCACAAACTGAGATTAAAACCACTAGATTTTATAATTCTGACAAACAAACTAATGAACATGACAACATGTAAATGTATGTGTATTTGCGTATGTAAATATAAGAAACAAGGACACTGCATTTACTTTCTGTATTAATGTTATTTGTTTATTAGTAGTGTAGTCTTGTCGTTTCAAGTGCATTGTTGCCACTATTGTTTTGTTTTGTTTTGTAGTAGTTGTTTTTCTTGTTGTTATTATTAGTGTTAGATGTGATATCCTTTTGCACCTTGTTATGCATGAATGTTAGTGTGCTTTATAGGCAAGAAAGATAAAAGGTAACATTAACCACAATTGTAAAACATTTGCAAAATTTGATTAAAACTTAGGATTACAATTTGGATAAAAGATGACACAAACAAGTCCAATGATAAAACCAACTAGTTTTAAATATTAAAAAAAAAAGTTATGAATTAAAATATATAAATATTTTCTGTTTTAAAAAGAGCTGAAGATAGTAAAATTGCACATCATAAATAAACAACAAATTTTTTATATGTTTGGAAAAATATTTAAAATTGGCAGAAACATTTTTTAAAAAAATTTTTAAAATTTTTAAATTTTTGGAAGAAAAATGTTTTAAAAAATTTTTTAATTTACTTTACAACTTGAGAATTTGTCTCTCTTTGCAGGCTGGCTAATAATAAATTTTATAATACTTTAAATGGTAAAAGTCAACATATATCCTTTATTCTAAAGATTTTCAAAATTCAAAATAATTTCAAATATTTAAAGTTTATTAAATATTATAATTATTTTAATATTCGCAGCAGTGCCAAACATACGTTTATAATATCCGCATAAACTTTTATATGAAAAATCATCTTTTTTTAAAAATTGAAGCTTTAATTTAAAATTAAAACTTCAGCTAACATGGAAACTATTTCAAACAAAAAAAAAAACTAATTCACAAAAAATGAATAAAAATTTGTTTGTGACAGGATTTAAAAATTATACTTTTAGTTTTATGTTATTATTTGAACTAAATACTACAACTTGATATCATAATCGAAATAATTCTCATTTGATAGTCTCTTTTGGGAACAATACGAATTTTAATATCACAATTAAAACTATAAAAAATAATATTAATTGTGACTTAAAAAATTTCTAGCTCACTAAAAGTAAAAAAATCGCAATGAAAAACCCATTTCAAAACATGCAGAGAGGCAGAGGCCATCTAAATCAAAAACAACGTCTTCCCATTGACCCTTTAGGTTTAAACTTGCTAAAAAAAATTATTTTCGACTGTATCAATTTCAAATTTCTAGATAGGATTTCATCAGACGAGTTCAAGATTAATTCAGGGCTGCGTTCTTTCTCCTTTTCTTCCACCCCTATATACTCTTTCTCAGATGACAGCACCATTTGCCATTCATATTCATTTAGAAATAGACCGAACCAGTTGGAGGTGAGTTCCAAAAGGCGGAACATGAATGATACGCTCAATCCCGATCTCGCAACAATGGCGGAATGGGTTCTTGTGAGTGGCGTCGAGTGGCATGCTTACACATAGATCCGTGTTCGGAAATGGTGATGCATCTATTACTATGGATGATATAGATATTAAGAAATCGGACGCTGTTAATTTTCTTGGCATGAAAATTCAGTGTAATGTTCGATGGACTAAACACATTTTTTAAGTTCCTGTAGAAACTTTCAATTGCCGCGGTTTTTAAAACGGTGTTAGAGATGCTTCACTCTATACAACTCTCATGTATGGGCCGGCGCCCCAAAGTATATTTTGCAGTTGCTCGACTACGCACAGGAGAGGGCCAAGAGGCTCAATGGGGATATTAGTGTATCCAACTCTATTGATTCTCTAGAGCATCGACGTAATGTGGGAAGGATTTCACTGTTTTACCGTTACAACAATTGTAAGACCCCTAATGAAATTAGGCAACTTGTTCCCGTTACACGAATGTTTTCGCGTTTAACTCGATTTTCATTAAGAGCGCATCAATTTGTGGTTGATTTTCCAGCGAATCGCATTACCCATTACACAGAAAATTTGATTTTTGGCAGAACAGTTCGCATGTGGAATAAACTTTCTCCAGAGGTCTTTCCCGTCACTTTCAATGTAGGAAAGTTAAAATTTTATGCCCACAGAAACTACTCCTTCTTTTCTCTTCCCCATAACTTGTTTTCATAGTTTTGTACAAGGCATTGCATGTGCAGGGGTCATCTCCTAAATGTTAGTCAGAGAAAAAAATTGAATCACATGAGGGTATACCCTTTACTTTCTAAAATTGTTACAGCGGATATATTGTTTAATTTTAGAGTGTTTAACTGCAAGGTTTTCAGAGGTAGGGCCATATTAGTCAAATTCCATAACCTATGGAAGCAGCCTTACATTTTCAGGTTTATTTTTTCATTACTTTCTGCTATCGACACAAGTAGTGACACAAAAATTATATATGTGTGAATATTATAGGTCACTAAGCATGTAAAAATTATTGTTGTAAAGAAAAATCTTTTAATTTTTAAAATTATGAAATTATCGCTGCCACGCTAGTCTTTTCTTAAAAATTGAAGTTAAAAGTATTTTTTCTTACCTTTTTCTGTATTATGAAAATAGTTGGTCGCCTTTGTATTTCACATTCGTATAACAATTTCCATGCCATTTCCTGATTTTCTTGTTATTGGCAAATAGTCCTAAATTACAATTAACTTGATAAATAATTTTTCTTTGGCATTCCGCCTGAAGCAAAGACAAGAAAAAATTAGATACATTTCTGTTATAAATTTGCAAAAAGTCATTTTAAAAACCAATAACCATTATTTATCCAAAATGGCCTACTCCTGCAAGATAATTAATATTTTTCCTTAGCATTCTCATATATTTTCATAAATCTATTTCAGTAATTTCTTTATAGTTGCACCCTAGTCTTGTTAATTAACTTATAGCATTTTCATAACTTTTGCTTTATATCTTTTTTTGTTATTGTTGCTGTTGTTGTTGTTGTTGCAAGATTTAAAGGTGAAGATGTTGGCATAGTATAATGGCTGCATGTTGTATAAAGTTTATAATAACTTATCATTTCTAACCTAGTGAAATTGCCTTTAGCTTTAAATTTAATAAATTAATTAACAAGAGTTTTATCTTAATAAATACAACAGATAAACTTTGTTTAAGAATTAATTGCATTTGATATTTTGGAAAAATAATAACAAGAGTTTTATAATTAATTAAAAATAAAGCAAATATTTATGTTAAATAAAACAACAATACTTGTATGTAAGAGAGAAAAAGAGAGAGAGAGTGATGGAGAGATGGAGAGAAAGAGATGATTTATAATATTTTAAAGGATTTATTATTTAAAGGCTAAATGTGAACATTTACTTTAATTAATAATTTATTTATTTTTTTATAATTGAATAGAATAAACAAAACCCTCAATTTAATTTTTACCACAATATTTAATTAAATTATTGTGTTGGATTACCGGGCGTATGATTAACAATAATTTCTAAATGAAATTTTTTAAATTAGAATGATTTCATTTATGTTACTATTAATTTAATTAAAATAACTAATTTCAAAAGTTTAAAAAGTATTTTTTTAATAAATAAAATAAAATTAACACCATTTGTTTTAGTTTTTCTAACAGAAAACACTGACAATTCTATATCGCAATCCGAATTATTTGTGGACTGTTAAAATTATAATAATGGTTTTTCCTAGCGATCAAATCAATGTTTGGTGGCTTTAATATACTCGCCAGTTCAGTGATCAATCGGTTAACACTAGCAGAGCTTTTAAACCCTAGATTTCTCTTAGGTAGCAGTGTTCTTCATAAGAAAAACTTTTATCTGAATGGCAAAATTTAAAAAGCGTTGAAGATCTAGAGCTTCAGACATTAAATATTAAAAATGCATGTTTCTGAATTCTAAAGAAATATAGTCTCAGGAGAGAGTTTTAGCTTTTAGTTGGTTACCCTTCTGTCTTGTAATAGAAATAATTAGCGTAAGAACATGGTACAAAAACTTGGTCTTGTGAAGGCAAGAGTAGTCTATATATAAAGATGCTTTGCAAAGATGAAGAAGGAAGCTGTAGCAGCTTATAAAATATGATGAGATTAGTCTCTAAGATAACTGTTAAAGAACGAGAGCGATATGAAAATTTGAAAGAAATTTGGAATTAAAAATACTACATAACAATTTTGATCACACTTGTCACACACGGGACTCACAAAATCCACAAATAAACCTCCAAAAACCATGACATAAAACAAAACTAATCTCATGGTGAGGTTTGTGACCAGGCGGAATTGTCGGCACATAGATTTTCGAAAAACAGCAATAATATGCCATCGCCATGAAGTCACTGCGCTATAAGATCATTCTAGCAAATTTGTTGGGCTAATCTTAACATCAGTAACTGTTGGTTTTAGCAAGACGGCACCACACAGCCATTCAAATATTTTAGTTTTTCATTAGAAAATTTCTTGTCACGTAAGCTTTCGATTTGGTGATGTTAATTGGCCACCTCCTTTTCGTAGTTTAACGCCGTTACATTATTTTCTGAGGCCATTTACAAAACGAGGTCTACATCAACATCCCACAAACAATTGATGCTCTGAAAGATTATATTTGGTGCTACGTTGGCTAAATAAGCAAAGCTTTGTTGCAAAATGTGTTTCAAAATTTTGTAAAAAGAGCGGATGTCTGCCGATGTATTAGGGGTGGACATTTATCCGACATCATATTCTATTAATAATTCCCATAGTTCTTCTTTACATTGGTATCAATAAAACAGAAGTTGTCAAATAGTAAGTTTTAAGTTAATTTACTTCCTAACCTCACATTTGTCCAGCCATTATCTTAAGCCTTTAAGCCTATTGCGGATTAAAAGGCCAAGGCCAAGTACATTAAAATTAGTGCACTATTATAATACTCTTTAATTTAAGATTTAATATTTTTTATCTCTTTTGCCTATAACACAAATAGTTATACATACACTATGCAAATTAGTCATAGTTTTAACACAATAACAACAATATTTTTATGATTATGAATATCGTCACTTTCGGAGCACCATTAATTAATTAGTATTTTTATTAGCAGCTACATATATATACCATCTATAAAATAATTTGAAGAGTACATCTATTGGGGTTCCAAAGACAAAGGACTAGCCCCGGCGAACAGCTGTGCAGACACTTCGTGCATGGAACTTCAAAAAATAATTTATTTTATTAAGGCTGCATGTCAGCGGTCTTGCAACATGGTCAACTTGAGTGAGTGCGAATATGACAGTAAATCAACGGCCGACCTGTTCATCCATAATTTCGCCAGTTATGGACTTTGCAAATATATTGTAAAGATTTTAAAGAACTTAATACATGAATCGAAATGGAATGTTAAGGATGTCTTTAATTTTAAGCGTAGAGTTAACAATATTAAAATTGACAGGAATGAAATACTTGTATCATTTGATGTCATATTTTCCTGCATCCCGGTCAACCTAGCACTTAAAACAATAGAAAGTAAATGTAATATCCTACAAAAACATACTAATATACCTCCACGTTTATTTATGGACATTATAAACTTTTGTATTAAAGAGAAAAGATATTCTAAATATGAGGGAAATATATATGAACAGAAAAATAGTATGCCCATGGGATCTCCCGCGTCACCAGTTATAGCAGATATTATAATGGAAGAACTCCTAGACCAGACTATACAAAATACGTAGATGACATTTTCACCATCGTTAAAATAGATGCTGTTGACGACACCTTGACGAAGCTAAACTCGTACAACGGGCAGATTCAATTCACCAAAGAGTTGGAAGCAGAAACACAACTTGTTTTCAATGTATGTATTGTACAACCTTATTATAACTATGCTTTATTGCTTAACAAAAAATTGTATCTGTGTTATTTTGTATGTTAGATTCCTTAATTTTTTTTTGTTTTTAAAGAGAAGTAGCTCTTCAGGCAACAATGTCTATTTAGTCAAGTACCGTGCTACATTCTTCAGGAAAGGGATAGAGGAGAGATGAAACAGGCGGTGAAAGTAGAAGGATAGTCGGAAATTAAGTGCCGTATAAAGACAGCACATCGACCAATGACTATGCCTTCATCGCTGAGCAGCCCCACCGACAGTCAATTTTTATTTTTGTAGTGAAAAAAAACCAAGGTCTTCGTTGGGAAATATTGGAAAATAAAACGAAACAAATAATTTTATTATTGCTTTACATTTTTAACAATTAAAAAACCTTAAGCCGAACTTAAGCACTCAACTAGTAAACCTAAACGTAAAGAGTTACTGATATTGATAAAGATAACCGAGCGAAAAAAAAGTAAATGCCAAAAACTTTTTCTTTCACTTTCGGCCTATTTATTGTAGTCAGCTGTGATATCGCTAGCAGTGTGTATCTTTGATTGATGCTTTAAAAAAATCTCTATTTTAGGGCGAGTTTAATTCTCACAAAATTGCGAGCACATTAAATTTTTGCATACTGCTATATCTGCTAAAAATTAATTATCAACTTCGTTTCTTTTTACTTCATTTTGTAAAGTGCGCCTAACTTTCGCTAAATATTCTAATTCTTGCGTTTAGTGGATATTGAGGTCTCCGCTCCAGTTACAATTTCCCTTTCGAGGTTTTTATTTATTTTTTTTTCTTTTGACAGTTAAATATTATTTCGTGACATATTTTACTTTAGCCAGTAATAGCTTTAACAGGGAGTCTTTTTTTTGCTTGATTGTATAATAATTTCTTGTGCATAAATTAAACTTGCGTATAGTGATTTGGTCTTGGCCATTAGTTGGAGATTCAAATCCTGAAAAACTTTAAGCTACTGCTTTACGCTAAATCTCTGTACCTCAAGTCTTCATATCAAGAGGACTTGGCATTAAAGTCTCATACAAAGAAATTATTTATATTTTGTGATTACAGATATCCCAAGATATTAAGAATGTCAATTTTTATATCCTCCCAGATACTCCCCTTCCAAAATAATCAATACAAATTATTTAAAATAGTTAAGGATTTTTAGGACACTTTTATTTATCTTCTTACGTTTCCTATAATCTATTTATATGTTGCTGTATTGGAAGTGTGAAACCTCCTTCTCTGAACGATATGTCATTATGTACGTTTCTGTAGATATGTTGAAATATAGACGGTAGAATAAAACGCTAGACTAGAACGGCCACTAGGAAATGATACCTATTCTCAGTTTGTTCGCATGGCTTAAGTAGCGTGCTGCCGAGCTGTGTTACTTGCAACAGTTTTACATATGCAGCAGCTTACATTCTTGATTTAATTTTATTTTGTTTTAATATTAAAGGACGAGTGTTCTCTCTTTATATCGTCAGTAGATTTTCAAAAAGCTAAAAACCCGTTTCTACCTCCACACAAAGTGATAATTTTGGCTACTGATATCAGCAGCCAACTGGCGACCATAGCCCACATATGCTGCATTTTTTTAATCATTTTCTCTCTCATATCATTTTTGCTCACAGTTCACATACATTTTCGTTACATTTTTAATATTCAGCTACATGTTATTTAACTAGATTAATTTTTAAATGCCTTTAAGTCTCTTCGTTAGCAATTGAACAGACAAATACATTTACGTAAATTCCCCTCCCACACACACACACACCACACCACACCACACTTATGTAGGTATACACAAACAACATATTTATGTTTCCCAATTTATGCTTAAGTCCTTTTTTAAATAAACAAGTATGTTGGCTTTCACGTTTATGCGCTTCTGGTGATCAAGCTTTAACTGCAAAAAGGTAAAAATCAGTAGAGAAAAAAATCATAAATAAAACAACAACAAAAAAATATTTTCATTTCAATTTCATTAATGTTTATTCGTTTTACTTAAACACACTCGCTTGTATTTACGTTTTCACCATAGAGACACTGAGTGGCAGAATATTCTTGTTGCTGTTTATTGGTCCTTTAGTTAGCAAAACCAAGGGTCAGTCAATTTAATATAAACGTTGTTAGGTTACGGTTATTCCACTGCTTGTTGGGGGTGCGGGATGAATTTTGTGTTATGAACTTTTTTGTAAAAAGGAATTTTTTAGCATCTTTGAAAGGAGATAAGGAAAGGAGTGGACTTGAAGGGCCTCAAGGTAAAAAAATATAAAATTTTTCGGTTTTTTATTTTTTTAAGGAATCAGCGTTAATTATTAAAAGGATGCAGGGCAAAGGAGGAGACCTTTTTTTTAATAAAAAATATTCGATAGGATTTCTTGTCATACAGAATACAGTTCACAGGGCCTTGGGACTTTATAGCTTCCCTCAGCTGAATAAAGTCTATTTCTAACCTGTTAAAAGGCCCTGTGCTCTTTTCTATTAACCTTTTACTTATTTTCTCATATTCAATTTGTATTATTTTTATTTGGCATAAGAGCAAAATTAAGGTTCTTTAAAAATACAAATTTTTTAAATGTTTTTTACTTTGTTTTATTATTTTATTTTTCATATGTTATATGCTAAAGTCCCAAGTTCTATAATAAATATGGATATATGCTAACTGCCATCTAAATGCTTAACAAAATTATCATTTTTTTTTACGAATGGATAAGTAAAAATAAAAATACACTAATAAGTTTCTTTTTAATTTTAATCTAAAGGGTGTATTTTAAATGGTAAAACAACACTAAATAGGGTTCAGTTTTTATTAGTGTTTATGCTGCGTTTTTAATCGATAAAAATCAAAAGAAAATGAAGGCAAACTTTTTACAGTCTCGTATGATGAAGCACGCAATTTTCAGTTATTTCGATTTTTCATTTCTCAGCAATATCTATTGGTTATCTTTATCAATATCAGTAACTCTTTACGTTTAGGTTTACTAGTTGAGTGCTTAAGTTCGGTTTAAGGATCAGTACTTAGCGCATGACCCCTAATCATGCAATGCGTTGTACCAGAACTAGGAAAACAGGTTATGGGGAGAAGGAAAAAGGAAGTAGTGTTTGTGGATATTCCATTGAATTTTTCTATATTGAAAGTGGTAGGAAAGACCTCTGGAGGTCGCTGTCATGCGTGGTGCGATTCATCGGAAATTCAACCACAAATCTAGTTTAAAAGGGACAACGTTCTAATTTTATTAGAGCACTTGCCTTTATAGTAAGCACAAACAAGTGAAATACACCCCACATTGCGTTGATGCTCTAGAGAATCAATAGAGTTAGATACCTTGTTGTCCCCTATGAGCTTCTTGGCCCTCTCCTGTATGCGGTCGAGCAACTTCAAAATAGACTTTGGGACGCCGGCCCATACATGAGACTTCTATTCCATTTTTGGAGGGAGGTGGTATACATTGTACGAAGATCGGATGGACTGAAGTATCTCTTACAACGTTTTAGAAAACCGAGGCACTTTAAAGCTTCTTTAGAAATTTGAAAATATGTTTAGTCCATCGATAATTAGACTGAATTTTCATGCCAAGAAAATCAACAGCGTCCGATTCCGTATTATTTATATCACCCATAATAACAGATGCACTCCCAGTTCTGAACACAGATCTGTGCGTACATAAGGAACATTGCATCTTAAGGGCATTTAAATCGGCTCTATTCACACAACCCCATTCCGAGATTGTTGCGAGATTGTGATTAAGCGTATCACTCATGTTCTGCTTTTTATAAATCAGCTACAACTGGTTCGGTCCATTAGCAAATGAATACGAATGACAAATGGTGCCTGTCTTCTGCGGAAGAGTATATACGTTGAAAGTTTATTTAGAAAAATAAGAAATAGGGCAGGAGAAGGAACAGAGTTGGCAATAAAATTTAATCGTTGATTATATGAGATCTAAATTTTAAGTATACAGAGTTATACCTGTGACCTTTAAAGGTATACCTTTAAAATTTATATAGAATAAATGACCGCTATGAATGAATATGAAAAAGGAACTTTAAGGGTGTTCCACGACTTATATTGAGGGCAGCCCGCCGTTGGTTTTAATATAAAAGATTAAGGCAAAATTTAAGTTTACAGAGAGTATAACTAACAGGAGAACATTTTTGGTTATTCATTTTATTTTAGTTAAAATTTAGTTAAGCTATAATTAATTAGCTGTTACTTGTTAATACTGGTATGTTGTAGTCAAGTTGACGTTATGCTTAAGTTCGAATTTAAGTTATTTTGATAAAATGCTGATTTTTTTAAATAAGAAACAGCAAAATAATTTTAATTTAAACTTTTTGTATTGCAAGATTGAAAAGATTGTTTTGAAAAAATTTTTTCTATGAGTGTTTTAAGATTCTATCACTAAAGCGACTCGCTGCTTGTTTAGGACAGCGTAATTGTTGTTTTAAAGCATATATTTTAATTTTAGTTTTAAGGCAGCTTGAATTTAATTCTTTGTACTTGCACTGAAAAAGAAAATTGCTCTATAATATTTAGGGTGAAAATCACTCATAACAAATTCAAATTTACTATTATTTTTTTGTTAAATTTTACTGAATAACATGATAACTCAAAATTTAAAATTCTCTATAAAATTTTAAATAACGTATAGAGAAGAGAGCGTTTTTTTTTTAATATTTGCTAATAAAAGTCTGTAACCAAATTAATAAAATCCTCAAAGGATTGTTAACAAAAAAACAAAAAAAAAAAATGTTTAAAAATGGTAAAGAAAAAATCAGCCATATTTCGTTATACAACAGTAATTGAGGCATAAAGTCCGCAAGGCTTAAGCCATGTTATTAGATTTTTTACTGGATGTTGATTTTTTTTTTTTTTTGAAACACTTAAGGACATTTTTCATTGGTTCCACTTAATTTAATGAAAAAACGAAAAATTGTACAAAAGTTAAATAAAAAAAGAATTGGAAGCGCACTCATAATGCTCAGCATTCCAATTAAAGTCGTAGAAGTTGAAGTTTAGAGGGGCATTTTGCAAACAAAAAAATTTGTTTGGTGTGTGTGTGTAAATTGCAAATATGCTGTACATGTTAATTTGTGTATGTGTATGTGTGCGTGGGAATATATCCATATATTTTTAAAATACAATCAAAGGTTAAATGCACACTCAATATGCATTTGGTAACCTCCCTGCATGAATGTTTTTGTATAGTTTTCACACGCTTTTACGTGTGCAGCTAGAAATATATATGTTATAGTTGTTGCTGTTGTTATTGTTGTTGTTGTTGTTTGCTGCCAATAAACCCTAGCTAAGGAAATCTAATTTTTGCACCATTTGACAATAGTTTTATACATTTTTATTTGATTATATTGTCACTCATGCAGTGATTGTTAAAAGATATCCTTCGCTTTTTTGTTTTTACTTTTACATTGCACCTCCTTTTTGTTAGAGTTAAAAAAAATTATTTTCTATACTTTTCACGATAACAGTTTGTATGTGTGTGTGTGTGTATATACATTAGCCCCAATAAGAGTTAGAGAAATGGTAGAAAAAGGAGCAAATAGTTTCCTTTTATTTTTATTACACAAAATAATGTTGGTGTCAGAACATTAAGTGGCATCTACGATTTTTCAGATACTCGTACAACATTGTTGGGGATTTATTTAAATGACAATTAAATTTTGATTTCGTTTAACATTTAACAGCTGCAATTTCGTTACCATCTTTACTTAATAGCCACCATCCTATCATCGTATTATAAAAAACAGTAATTGCATACTTAAAGTAGTATAGATCTGTTTATGGGGGAAACAATAAAAATATAGGATACAACAATTTCAAGAATAACGATTTATTTTACCTTATCATTGGCTTGAAATTGCACATAATTCTTTTTAATTCTTCAATTTTTTATATATATTTTTTTGTTTAAAATTTCAAACCCATTAAACCTGTGCCAGGCAAGTTATTTATAGGTAAATTTAATTTTAGATGAGATATTATAGAATAACAACTTATACAAATGATATGGCATGACTTTTCTCCAAATATTTTTTTATTTATTGCTGGAATTGTTGTTGGAATAACAATAAAGTTTTAAAAGAAATATCACAGTAACAACCGGCATGAGACCGTTAATGATATCACGTTCCTTTAATACCAGAGTTAATTTAATATTCTACAAAATACCTAAAACAATGCTTTTATGGGGAATTTATTACGTACATAGCATTTGGTATGCTATAAGTGCATTAAGGATGAGATTGCAGAAAAAAAATAAGAAAAACAGTTTTAAATAAACCGATTTTAAAACACAGCTAAAATTAAATAAAAGCTCAGTTTACTCTGGAAATTATTAAAAGTGAGTGAAAATATGTTGAATAAAGAACTGAAAGTTAACAAGAATATATTAAAAGAAGTAGAGATAATAAAAGAAATTGTTATCCTACAGTATAAGTAAAAATAGTTATACTGAGACAGAACTGAATCGGAATTTAACATTATTTAGAAAATAAATATTTTAATAAGAGAGATTTGTTTTTAAAGGCCCGATCAGAGAAACACTTTCATTATTTTCATGGACCGTACTTGCTTTTTGTTTAATTAAAAATATTTCTACACTGAGCCAAATTTCGTTTATAAATGATTTTGCAATAAGAAGTTTGTTTTCTAAAACAAAATAAAGCAAAAAATTTAGATTCAGATGATTCAAACAGATGATTCAATAGATTTTGATTTTTTTGGCAAAATAATTACGGATTTTAACTTTCAAGTCTAAAATCGATTCGATTGGCTCCGTATAGACTCTGCCCTTAACATAGCCTTTAATAATCCAGCGATGTTAAATGACACGATCTAGCTGGCCACATAGCAATCATTTATGTCGTGAAATTATGCGATCGGGAAATTTGGGTTGCAATAAATTGATCGTTTCATTGACTGTTTGACATGTGGCACCATCCTGTTGAAGATGGTGATATCCACGTTGTAAATAATAGGCCAAAATTGTGTTGTTAGTATCTCGCAATATCGTCATCCACTGTACGTTACCGCATTTTCCTCGACGAGGAAAAAACGACGCAAACACTCCGCCAGACCACATAGTGCACCAGACAGTGATATGTTGAGCATACAAAGGCTTCTCAATAATACTTCTAGGGTTTTTAGAACTCCAAATGCCACAATTTACCTTGTTCATATATCCTAACAGGTCTAAAGAAAAGATTTTTTTTCAGAAATACCACCCGGTTGACTGAATTAAGCGAATCTACGGCGATGTAAATGTTCGGTCGGTTTAAATTCCCGCACCCACCCATTGAAACTTGTAACCCTTTAAAGCTAAATCATTCGGAAAATTTTTCATGTGGTTGTTTTGGATAACCTGAATTGTTGAGAACGTCGAGGAAATGAGAAATATGTATCTGCTTTAACACTGTTGTTCACAGCTGCAATGTTTTCAGTTGAACAACTCGGTCGAACAGGCGTTGATGTTCGCACATTTGTTATCGAGCCTGTTGACTCAAATTTAATAACCAAGTTCTTAATAGCGGTCTCAAAAGACAATAAAGCTGTCCCAAAAAATCACGGATTTTACGAAATGTATCTTTAACAGAACCACAATTTTCCTAATGAATTTTAATTATTTCAATTATTCATTTCGTACGAAACGAAATTCGTTGTAACAATTACCAATGCATCTACTATGAATGCATCAAAAATCTAAATGTCAAAACTATTATTTTGTTGGTGTTACCGCAATTGAAAAACCCAATATAAATCATGCTGTTAAATAGCAAAATATGGCTGAACTGGCCACAGAAGAGTCATTTAGGAGGCTTTTTTTAAATTGTGGAATTTTCCGTATTGTACAGGTTCTTTGTTTGGAAATAATTTGTGATGACTGCTCCACCCCATCCTGGAAGCAATTATTTCAACTTAAAAGGCTGATTGCTGTCATATTTAGCTTCACTTAGTGTATTTCATGATTTTAATTTTCCAGGACCTTGCTTATATACTGATGCAGGTTCAAACGGGCGCATATCTGATGGTGGCGTAAATCTCATTTAATTAAACTTTAATAAACAAATTTTCCCAAAAACTTATAATTTCCTGTGAAAAGTCGTGATTTAGAAGGGTGGATAAGGCAGCATTAGTAAAATAGTCTATTTTGTTTTTCTGATTTTTTGAAGCAAATGCTACCTGCAATAATTAATTTAGTAATTGATTATGAAATTTACCACTTTCCCATAAAATTAAATACTTTTTTGGTACAAAACTTGTTTTTGTTATTACTGTCCTGAAAGGACTTTAAGGTGACAGCAAAATTTACTTTTCTTGACAGCAAAATTTACTTTTTTCTCATGAAGTCAAGCACTTTTAGAGGCTTTTGTTTTAAAGTTATAAAGGGTATTTTTATAGAGGTATAAACCTTTAAGTTGGCAACATTTTTTAACATGCAGCCATTTTCACAGCTACCAAGTGATTTAGTATAGTTTTTTTTGGAATTTTCACATAAATAGATGGACGTCTAAACAACGCTTTCAAATTGTACAAATTTATTTTAAAAATCATGATTTAGCTTAAAATACGTAGCGCACACTATATCAGCATAATAGTACAACATGGCAATTAATTCTAATTGAATTAATTAATTGGGAACTTTTTGGACAGAACATACAGAACAAGTCATTGCTCTTATAGAGCGAAGCGTGCAGGCGCCTCGAGTATCACAGAAAGAATTATACTGCGCCCAAATTGTATGAAATTAAACTTGTTACACTTAACCACACCAGCGTGTCACTTAATATTGCTTCCTACGTTACTCAAAATAAATATATGAAAACAGGTAGTGAGAAGCTGCTGCTGAAACTCTTCAGCTGAAAAAACGATTTCGTAGTAATACGTTTTGTGCGTTTCGCTGGCATAGTGACAACAAAAAATACGCTTTTCGTTACCTTATCCGTTGCTTTCTTTAAAGTATATTTCATTTTAGTTGTGAAAAGCTAATAAAATACTTTCCATATTTTAATACTCCAGAGAGTATTCGAGTTGAATAACCTATTGTCAACGATGGATAATAATTTCATTTACTCGCACAAGAGAGCTGCACACGTTTTTAGTCAAATGTAAGAAGTATTGGTCGTTAAGAGGTCAGATGGAGTAAATGTTTTTTTGATTACTGTCTGTATCACTTAATTTTTATGATAAAAATTTTTTTCTACTGCAAATTTTACTAATTAAAATTTTACAATTAGAAATTTTTAGAATAAAATTTTTAGTACTAAAATTAATCACAGCTGCTTGTTGTAATTCTATTATAAGAATGCTCAACATTACATTAAAGTCTAAAAAAATAAATTTTTAAGAAATTTACCCACCTCCCTGCTTTAAAAGTATATTTTGGCAAAGTAGTAACCAGCAATCAGCTTCATGTCATGCCAAGGAGAATTGTTGCACATAAATAATGTTTGTATTTAAGTAACATATCAACACAACATGTTAGTGCGTAGGGCTATCTGACTATTTGCAGATTTTATTTGAGTGTAGCAAATCTATGTCTGCAGCTCGTTACTTTTTTTAATTTTTAGTTTAGTGTTGTTGTTGCTATTGCCATGTCACGTTTATCACTTGATACATGCATCTTTTATAACTATAACAAGGCTTGTTAGTGTCAGTAACGATATCCTCATATTCATCAGCAACAGCTAAAGCAAACTATACAGTTTTAGCATCATTATAATTTTTAGTAAAGTGAGTTGTTGTTGGTGTTGTTATTTTTTGTGTTTTTTTTTTGGAAAGTATACATTTTCTATGACTGTATACTTTTAACCTTGATGCTGTTAATTGAGTTTATTTTTGTTGGACACGATTGATGTCTTTGATGAAATTTGGCCAGAGAGAAAAATTAAAACAAAAAGAAAAAAAAACGAAAAAAAGGAAAAAATAATTGGTGCCTTAGAAATGTGCATAATTTTTAATTGGAGAAGTTTAAAATCCTTAAGGCCAAACGTTTCATTTGGGTACAAAATATAATCCCTTTTCTTTCATTAAATGCCTTAAGGTAGACTTTGATTTTGAAGCTTCTTTTAATTAAGGCGTTTGTTTATGGTTAATTTTACTTCAAATAAGCAAAAGCCTACGAAAAAGCCAATTAAGGTTCTGGTGAATTATTAGGGAAATTCCTATGTAATTGGAAGAGATGACAGCTTTTGGTTAATATATTTAAACGAACTCACATTGTGTTGTTTTCATTTTTGTTTTGGTTGTCGCTTTTCTTTTGAATCACAAGGCTAATACACTAATTGGTTTTCATTTTCAGCTTTAATTATAATCAAGAAACTTTTCAAAGGATAACAAGAGATTTTGGTTTAATGTTAAGACATACAACAGTTAGTGGCCAAGTCATTAAGCTATATTAATCCACACAAAGACCATCAGAAATCTTACTCCAGTTTCAAGGAGCTAAGATTGGTTAAACAGGAGTACAGAGTCATAAAAGTTGGATGATAAATATTTTATAATGAAAATGGAGACCAGTAATTCGCACACATAACTGGTAGCTAGCTCTGGTCCCTATTGGAAAACTCTGTTTTTAAAATTTTTTTAATATTTTATTCCAGAAAAGAAATTTACACTTCAAAAGGAAAATTATTTTTTTTAAGTTTTAAAAGGATTGTTATCGTGTGCTAATTATTACGAGAAATTTTTCAATTCTTAGCCAAAAAAATAGATATGACTAACATTTTTAATTTGTCTAATTTAAGGAGTTTTTTTTTATTAATTATTAATTAAAAATTTATGCTTTGTAAATATTAACAAGGGACTCAAAAAACTTTTTAAACGCATCAACTAAACACGCTTAATCGAACATTTCTATTCTTAATTGACCTTTAAATATTTTTTCGTGTAGTTTTTTTTTTTGCTTTGAACAGAAAATAGACATGATACTGTAATGAATTTCTAACAGCACCAAAAAAACGATGAAAAAAGTTTCGTTAATTAAGTGCGAAAGAAGTGAAGGAATTTATAATACTAAAATTATTTTTTATATATTTTTATATCCTTTAAAATATTAAATAAATTTATTTTGCTTTATAGCTTTATTTTACTTACTAAAAGTTTTCTCAAAATATGGTCCTTCCTGCCATTAACTAAAGGATGACTTACCTGAAAATAGAAAATACAAATTATTTTGGTTAAAATATTTAAAGAAACACATTCGTGATAGAATAAATTTTGAATATCGCATAGTACGTTAATTAAATAGATTAAATAGATTTACTTTTTTAATACCGGCAATTTACCATTTATACCCATAAACTAAATAATTATTTTTACGCAGCTTAGACTTTTCTAAACGTCAATCACTTGGTTAGTTCAAATAAGATTTGGATATTTTTTGGCTTCGTCTACAAGTTGAAAATTTTAATTTCTAATGAGGTTTAGTGTTGAGTATTGTAAGAGAAAAAAAATGCAACCTTACAATACAACCAAAATGCATACAACCATGTTTTTAACTCCTTCCTTTTTTCCTTTTTATTACAATTTATATAATTTTAAACATGAAATAAAAAAAAGTGAAATAAATTGTTTGATACTTAAAAATCTTGCTCAACTTAAATTTGATTAAGTCGGGATATATTCCATTGAATAGTAGGAAAATTCCAACAAGTATAAAAAAAATTTTTATAAATTTTATAAACATGTTTTTTAATAAAAAAAAATCATATTTTATAAAAATTATTTTTTTTTTAAAAAATTTATAATTTTCTATGAAAAAAATAATAAAATTTATTTCTAAAAAAAATTAAAGTAGTTTCTTAAAAAATAGCTAAAAGAATTTGGTTCTTATAAAACAAAAATAAATAAAATGTTTTGTTATAAAAAAAAACAATAATTTTGTTTCTTATAAAAAAATCAATAAGCTGGCTTCTTATAAAGAAAAATTAATAATTTTTTTCTTATAAAAAAATCAAGATTTTCTTTTTATAAAAGAATCAATATTTTTTTTTTCTTATAAAAAAAATCAATATTTTTGTTTCTTATAAAAAAAATCAATAATTAGTCTTCTTATAAAGAAAAATTAATAATTTTTTTCTTATAAATAAAATCAAGATTTTTTTTCTTATTAAAAAAATCAATAATTTTTTTTTCATTAAAAAAAACAATAATTTTTTTTCTTGTAAAAAATCATTAACTTTTCTTCTTGTAAAAAAATCAATAAATTTTTTCTTGTAAAAAAATCAATAATCTTTCTTATAAAAAAATTAAAAAATTCTTCAAAAGAGGTTTATGAAAAATTTTCTTACAAAAAAAACAAAGCTTTTTTCTTATAAAATAATTTATAATATATAATTTTTATAAAAAAGTAATGAAAGATGTTTCTTATAAAAAATAAATAAAATTTTGTTTTAATTTAAATAAAAAAATAAACTTTTTTTCTCGAACAAAAATATTTCTTATAATAGAAATGGGTATATTTTTATAAATAATAAATAAAATTTAGTTTTTATAAAAAAATAAACCAAACTATTTTCATATAAAATTTTTATTTCTAATCAAAAATTAAGACAAATTTTTTTTTTATAAAAAAAAATTTTTATAGTTTTTTAAACGATATTTTTTTATTTATCTTTAATAAATATCTTTTTTCTTTTTTAAGATCTTTTTTATATATTTTTTCTTCTCGATTTTTTGCTTTCCTTTGGAAAGCTGCTTCAGGAAAAAAATTTTATATTTTTGTTAATAATTTTTTATTTTCAAAGGAAAGCGAAATATCGGGAAGAAAAAATACATAAAAAAGATCTTAAAAAAGAAAAAAGATATTTATTAAAGATAAATAAAAAATAAATAAAATTTTATTCTTATGAAAATTAATAAAGTGATTTTTTTTATAAAAAATAAAAAAGGTTTTTTTTTTATAAAAAAAGACTAATAAAATAAACTTTTTGTTTTTTTTTTTTTTAAATAATAAATTGTTTTTAAAATAGAAATAGTTAAAAACGTGATCGAAAATGCTCACACGGACTAAATGTATATTCGAGTGCACAGAGAAAATGAAAGAAATAATTTCTCTACATCCTTTTAATATTGTTACGTTTATTTCTTTTAATAAACGTTTTAATATTGTGAGTTCTTTTATTGCAAAATAATAACCCAGAGCTTTAGAGTTTCAAATTAACTTAAGCGATTTATTTAGTTTCAATACACAAAATTAATACGATGGTAACGTTGTTGTCATTACTCACTGATGACTCATGACTTGCAAGTAGTGCTTATATAATTATTTTAAGCAGTTCTGGCATATAAAAGAATATTCTACTTTAACATAACCACATATTGTTGTTGTTATTATTATTCAGTTTAGGCGCCTGCTTGGCTGTGGTGTATTTTGTTTTGTTCTGTATTAGTTGTTTTTGTTTTCTGTCGTTTATCTTATTTGATAGAATTTGTTATAAGCATGTTGTGGTTGTCTTGTGGGTATAAGACTTCTTAAAAAACTACACAGTTGGTAAAATGCACAGTGGGTCATTTCAATTAATTTTTAACCGATAAATATTTTCTTTTAAAACTTAATAAATCATCTTCGTGACAATACATATAAAAATTTTAAATATTTGATTACTTTTATAATTGAATACGTTTAATATAGTAATCGATTCTCAACTCGGAAATAACTTTTTATTGCATTTCTGCTGACGTCCTATTTTAAACAATTTGCTTATTATGTTTAGGTATTTTTCAGTGATAAAATGATATTGGAGTATTTGTATTTATTCAATACTCTACTCCTTATATTGGTTTGTTTACTCCCTTCTCCTCTGTAAATTACTACTAAAACGACTACTTGTGAGATTTTACGTTATTGTTTCGCTTTTTTACTAACTGATGAATAAAGTAACCAAAATATAATGGCGGTGTTTAACAATTATATTATTTCTAATTGGCATTTTTGGTATCAGTATTTATTATGAATTTATGAATAATTATTTTCACTGTATTCGAAATAATTATTTTTTTCTAATCATAGCTTCATTTAATACGCAGAAATATCTAAAGAGTTGCTTGGTGACTTATGTTGTGCTTTAGTATCGCAAACAAAACAGATGATAACTTGTGCTTGTTTTTTATTTGTGAACCTGTATCAAATGTATCTTTTTGTGTGCTATATCCTTTTGTTAAATATAAAATTATAAAGCTAAAGTTTATAACGCAGCAACAGCAATGAAATAAAAGCAAGAGCAATAAAAAGCGAAAGATGAATAAATATGTTTAAAATAAAAATGGAAATATATAATTTAAGAAGAAGAATGATAAAATGCATTTGCAGCAGCAACAACATCAAGCATTCTTGAGTCCTCTGTATGTAGAAACAAATTAAGTTAAAGTGCGTGCGAGCGTATGTGTGTCTTATAAAGAACTAGGACTTGACGTGTATTATGATGGCATACAAACAACAGGCAGCTTTTCGCACACAAACACAAACTTTGCGTTGCCCAGGGCGATTTGTTTTTAACTTTGAATAATATTCGAATAATAAAATATATATCACAGTTTCATAATATTAATTCACATTCGGATATAATGCACAGCATACGAGTACTACTTTAGGTTTACTTGCAATTATGACAAAACATGAATGATGGCAAAATATTTGAAATATTTGAAATATTTAGTCTGAGCGTATAATAAAGTTCGTGTTACAATTTGAAAAAATTTTTCAAATGACAAAATATTTCTCATTACACAAGTAGTAAAGAATAATAAAAAAATATTTAATTTAATGAAATGGTTACCAGGACTTTTTGACATATTTTCGTTTCTTGGGTAAAGGAATTGTAACTTTTGGTTCTTGTTTTAATTTTTTTTTTGGGAATTTTTTCTTTTTTTGTATTTTCATAATTTTAATTTTGTTGCTAAGGATTTCTTAAAATTTCAATTTTTGGGTTTTCGGAAAAGCAGTTAGTTTTCGTTTTTTTGTTGGTGAATAATTTAATTCGCTTAATACTTTAACTGAAGAACTTGAAGTTCCAAGGATTATTTTCTTTTATTTTTTTTTTTAATATTTTTAATTATTTATTCGTTCAACTTTAACCAAATAAGAATTATAAATAGGGCTTCAATTCATATATATTCGAATTATAGCAGTGATATTAATTCTTATGTGTAATGTGAACACTGTGACCTAATCCAAATTCTGGAGGGATGATATTTGCAGCTGTCTTTCAAAAGTTTCATGAACTTAGGATTTCAGATTTCTTATAATTTTTTTACGGTTGGATTAATGTTTTTTTGAGTTATATTTTTTAGTTCTAAATTTTTGGGTTATTCATGTCAATGGTATGCGTGTATTTCGGTTTTAGCGGAATAAGTGTTTTTCTGTGACTTTTAAAATTTAAAATGTTTTGAGTGTAGATTTTAGTATTGTAAAATTATGTTTTTGAACTTTATTTACTATATAAACTTTAGTACCTAAATTATTCAGTATTATAATATTCGATAAATTTTTTGTTAATTTAAATTTAGAAGAATAAAAGTAATGCACTCCCTTTATTTTTGGTACCTAAGCTTATAATATTGCAAAATTTATTACAAATATCCCTATTACTTGAGTTACTTGAGCAAATTCGTTTTTCCCCTGGCTAATCCTTTATATTATTAAAAATTAAAAATTAGTACTAAACATTTTTTGCATTTAAGTTTTTCAATTTAAATATATTTTATTTAGTACAAGGCTTTAAAACTAAAATTTTGTTAAAAATTTATGGTAAGATTTATAATAATGTTAGCGGTTTTTTGTACTAAAAATTTTAAAATTAATTTTATAATAATTATGTACTAAAAAATTTTTCGCTTAAAAAAATTTGTTGTTTTTCTTTTTATTTAGTACTAAAAAAATTTAAAACAGATAATTTTAAAAATTTTGTACTAAATATATAATAAAAAAAATTTTTTAGTACAAAACAAAATTTGTTTCTAGCATTTTGATTATGAAATTAATGCTTAAATATTAAAAATATTAAAAAACATTTTTTTAAATTACATTGCTATATCATGTAGCGCCATAACAGTTGATTTATTCTTAACTTTAGACCATTTTATTTTACTCTTTCCAAAGACAAGCAATTGCATGCAGCTGTAAAGCTGTTTTTTATTTATTATTTTTAGTTTTTCGTAAAATTCGTTTTTTTTTTGTCTTATATTTTTTATCTGCAGCTTATGTTGCCATGGCATATTATCCTCACTTGTATTAAACAACATTGAAAACAGCAAAAGGATATATAAAAGTATTGTGACTTAAATAAAGAAAAAGAAACCCCTATTTAAAATGTTCCTTCACTTTTCATCATTTTATTTTTGCTAATTTGGTGGTTTATTTCTGTTCTGTTAAGAAATAAGCACTTAACTATCAAATTAGTTAAGGGAGATTTAAAATGATTAAATAATAAATAAAAGAGAATACTATCATTTATAGTTATAAAGGGTGAACCAAAATAAGCTTAAGATTTTTTTTTAAAATAAATTTAAATTCACAATATTTAGTATTAAATGTCACCCGCATTTGAAAATCCTTTTGTAAAGCCGATTTTAAACGTCTAGTTGTTACTTTTCAGCAAAGTGCAGAGCAATTTATTGCGTCGTCTGACATTTAAATAGCGTAAATAATTTTAATAAAACTTTTGTTTTATTAAAGACTGTAAATTATCTTCTTCTCCTGTTTTATTTAAAACTTCTTTTCGTCACAATACATTTTGGATCTCGTTGATTTTTGAACATCATTTGCAGGTTATCGAAACCTTAAATATTAAAAATTTCTATTTAATTCTAGAACGAAATGAAACATTTTTTCTTAGCTTTAAAGTAAAATCTTCAGCTCTGAAACTCTACATGTGTGCTAAGCTATTAAATGACACGTGTTTGTTATTTGTGCTGCTTGTTTTATAAAAATAGTTAAAATTCTGGGAAATGAAATTGTGTAGCTTCTCATTCTTATTCAAAAATGTTGGTTAATATTTTCTTTATTTTATGCCTGACAACTATGGAGCTGTAAGCAATTATCAAAATGATGTTCAACTCAAAAGCTTAAACGCACAATTTCCAAAACAGCAACAAGATACTAAAAAGGACAATGATTTGTCAAAAAATATTTTCTTTTTGAGTTTTTATTTATACGCAACAGGACATCTTTATTAAGAATCATAAATATAATAGACTAATAAATATAAGATTTGTGTTTTGCTTCCTTTGTCTCTTTGTTAAATATTTTTTCTTTATTGTTTTTTATTAAAAATACTTTATAATCATTCTCTTTGACAGTTGATGGAAAATAATATTTTACTTATTTATTTGTTTTTGTGCGTAGGAAAAGTATTTTAATAAAATACATCTTGTTCATTGCTTGAATATTTGTCATATTTATTTATATCAGAACAAAAATAAAAATCATAAAGATCAGGAGTTTTATATTTTTCATATTATAGAAGTATTAGGAAGTGCTTTTAACTGAATCCAACTTCTAATTTTTAGCATTATTTATTTTTTATTTAATTACTTAATTTCATTCATTTATTTATTGTATTTATTTAAGGACATGGCAAAACTAAATTCTTAAAGCGTATGAAAATGTTTTAATAAAGCATAGTGCTGTTGATATAGACAGAATGAGTGAGCAGCTCTTTAGTTTAAACATTTTGTTACCCTTCGGAAATGTAGCTTTGCTCTAATTCGATTGCTATAACTCGTTTTGGTTTAAATATTATTTCAAGAGCAGTTCAAGATATCAAGATCATGCCAGTATCTGTACACATACAAATATATCCTCTCTAATTATCCATTCTCATTTCACTTTTTAATATATTTAGTAAATGCTCAATAAAAGCACGTCATCCTAGAAAATATACACATTGCAATCCTTAGAATATCCTATGTGTCTTTTTAAAAATTTTTTGGGGAAAGGGGTATATACACTCTGTTTTAAAGCTATAGTCTTTGGTATGATAATATCTACAATTGCTTTTTTCTAAATTTAAACTAAAATTTCAGTGAGTTGTATATTAAATCAAAGTGAACTGGAGCTTAGCAAAGTTCAAGGTTAAGAGGGCACTGGCTATTAGAACTACTAAAAGTTATCTTGAGTACTGAAAATATTGTCTGGTGTTAGCCTCTGGTATAAATGCTATTAATCATTAGTTTTTGAATTATTTGTTAAATATTTTAACTAGTTTTCTCATATTTATATTTTTTTAGTACAACTTTTAGTACTTATAAATTTGATAGCAACTTTTTAAGATTAAGGTAATAATAACAAAAATGTAAAGTACTAAATGATTTTGAAAATAACATCTTAAGACACTGTTTTGAAAATGCCTTGTTCAGTTTTACAAGAATATTAATATCATTTAAAAAAGTAAACAAAATGATCTCTTGTGCCTTTTTACAACTTATGCAGTTTCTAAAATATAGTACTCACACAAGATATCAATGCTTATTAAAAATTCCAGGAAAGAAGTTTAACAACATAAAACAAAAACAAAAACAACAACACAGCACAAAAAAAATACAAAGACAACAAGTACCTATGTTGAATGCTGGTACCAAGAACAATAAGTGATGATATTAAAATAGAAATTACCTGTATCGGGGCTTTCAACAAGAAGTTCGTTTTTCAATTGTAGCAATATCAACAACATGATAGTTTTGAGACATTTAGTTTTTTGACGTATTCATAGTAGATGCATTGGCAATTGTTACAATAAATTCAATTTCGCACGAAAATCGCATTAAAATATTTAAAATTCGGTATGAAAATGATTGTTCTTTTTAAGTTGCATTTCGTAAAATTGGTGATATTTTCGTATAACATAATCGTCCTTCTAAGACCACAATGTTCTCACTAACTTTGAGTCGAGACGCTCGACACAAAATGTCGAAACAACCGGTTGGTTTTTCTGAAAAAAAAATTTTTCAGATCGGTTTAACGAAATAGCACCGCCATTTTGCCAAAAAGTGATGAAAGAATCGACATCTGTCAGCCGAACTTGACTCTTTAAAAAATTTAATCATCTTAATCTCGATTGTTTACTTTATTTTTATATGTGAGAACCGCTCAAAACTGATATATAAGCACCACCTGCTGGGAATAGAGTTGAAGTACAAACAACGTTGAGTAAAGACATAAAATAATAAAGCATCTTTTAGACGTTGCAGTGGTACAGTTATCATGGTGTATTTTTGGGTGTATTTGAAAGGAACAAATCTTGAAATTTAGTTTAAAAACTCTCAAGTGTTGTATTATTATTTTGTAACTATACAACTCAATTAGCAAAACGTTTATTAAGCAATAGTAATTAAGGAATAATAATTTAATAATTTAATTTAATTTAATGAATATAGCATAAAGTGCCAAATGATTTTGAAGACAAAATTTGTAGCTTAAAGTATTTTTAGTACTAGTTTTAGTACTTAGTATTTTTGTGCTAAGAATATTCAAAATAAAACGCTTAAGTTCAATAAAAATTGAATCTTGTATTGAATATAAAGTGATATTTTAGTACATAATAAATTAAGCATCTGCCTATTAAGAGTACTAAATTTTCTTTGGTATCTAATAAGCTATTTGCTTAAAACCACTAGTATTGACAATCTTACAGTACTTCATAAAATAGTACTAAAATTGCGAAGTATTGAAAAACAAATGCAGAAACTTTTAGTTAAGTTTTCTATTTTTTTGTTATAAAAATTAAAATTTGTATAGAAGCGCTGTTCTAAAATGAGCTAAATTATTGATAAGCAATGTAAATCAAAAAAATGTACTCCATGTTTATTTGTGCTAGATTGTGATATTCTCACAAAACATTGGGGGAAAGCATATCCATATGGCCATTGCAAATTAACGCAGATTAACTTAAAATTATTCCAAATAATAAAATTGATTATTTTCCAAAAGTTTACCGTTTTTTTTTACCCCTTAAAATTTAAATTTTCCTCCTGGATTTACCTGATATTTAAATAATCAACTTGGATAACTGTTTTTGTTTTTTGCTTTTTAAAATAAATTATACAATTCCATATGAGACGAGACACAACTATGACAATAACAACTGCATCATAAACTTCAAGCAATTTATCAGATAAAACACTGTCATGCCACCAACCACTTCTCAGCACTGAAGTTTCCTTTTCTAGTTGAAGTGCATATGGATAGTTGTCTGTGCATGTAGAGAAACTGGAAAAGTATTTTTCGTTTTTCGTTTTTTTTTTTAACTTTTGCAAACATATTTTCTATGAAATATACGAACATCATTGAAACAACTCAGCTCATTTGTTTAATTTAGTCTTGTTGCAGGAGATGTAGTTTTCATAAGGCAGACAAAATACTCGGCGGCTGCATGTTTTCTTTAAAGCAGGAAACATCAAATTTCAGTACCAAAATAGCTTAATTTCATTTAGTTTTTATAGTTTGTCTGATGGTGCTATTTCGTTGCCTCCAACTGTTTTTACCTTTGGTTATGTATTTTACCTTTTAATAAATACGCGATTCTGCATAATGAAAATGATGTTAATGCAGTTGCTACTGTTGTAGAATGTTTTGTATTTTTGTATTATAAATGCAGGCGCCACTGGCGGTAGTGTACAAAAAAAAATATATGAATTTTTGAATTATGAATTCAATATTTTTTATTTTCCTTTTTTTTATTCATTTCTACTAGTAAAACGAATGAATGTATTAAAACAACAACTATAAAATTTATTATTAGACTAGATTACGTGCAGAGATTTATTTTGCTTATTCTATGCCCAGATAGATTTAGACAACGCGTATAGTTTTACACAATATATTCATACACAACATCATTTAAACTTAAACTTAAGCAAAATATTACTGCTACAGTAGTCGGTTTTGTTTTGCTTTGAAACATTAGCCTGGTTGTTATTTTATTCTGTGGCATTTAAAATATATATTTTTTTAATTTTTTCTTTAGAAAACTTACTGATCAAATAAAGCTTGGCAAGTCCCACTTTAGTAATTAATTTATCATAGATAGAATTAGGAATTTAACCTGCGTGGAAAGTTTTTATTTTTGTTACTGAACTAGACTCAGCAGCTTAATGACATCTGCAAGTATTTGAACTTGGATTAGGACTTCTTTACAGTCATATGAAAAATTATTATTTTGATTTTTAGCATACCATCACAATATAACCAAGACTTGCTTTCGCCAATTGGGTTTAAAGTGCAGCCTACAGTTTAACAGCTTAATAGTCTCAAAATTGGTTGGCTGTAAAAATAGTGTTTCGTAAACCTCTTGCCAGGAGGGACGCAAAACATGGTACCACTATTAAAACTATTCCTAGTACAAAACTCTATCTAATCAGATAATATGATGTGACTCTATTTTATAGTCAAACTGTTAGAAAAACGATTGCAACTTTAAATACAATTCTGGTGCCACAAAATTGCTTTCTTACCAAACTTTTAATGCGAGCAGTAACCCAGATTATCCTATCAAACAGTTTATTACACATAAAAACTATAACATAGATATACTTCGCGATAGTGCGATTGAGAATTGGATTCTGCCTTAAACTCACCATATTTATCAGCTGATAGTTCGGCAATAGGATGGATTTATATTTTATCTCTCCGTAATATTGGGACATATTCAGAGAGGGTCCTACCTCTACGGTCACAAAAGAATTATCTTTCGCGTTTTTTTTTCTCGGACCAGTACTCAGGGGATGACCCCTACACATGCAATAATTGTGCCAGAACTAGACAATTAGGTTATGGGGAAAAGGAAAGAGGGAGTGGTGTTTATGAATATTCAATTTAAATTTTTCTACATTTAAAGTGACAGGATAGTCGTCTGGAGGGTGTTTATTCCACATACGGGCCGATTTGCTAAAAAACGAATTTTCCCTGTAATTCGTAGTGCGATTCACTGGAACATCAAGTGCAAATGGATGAGCTATCAACGAAAATCGAGATATACGCGAAAACGTGCGACTAATGGGAAAAGTTCCCTATTTTTATTAGAGCAATACATCACACATTGGGTCGATGCCCAAGATAATGCTTGGTCGAGCAACTCCAAAATAGACTTTTAGGCGCCGGCCTATACATGAGAGTTGTATTCCATTTTTGGGCGTATGTAGATGGTATAAATATTACGAACATTGGATAGAGTAAAGTATCTCCTACACCGTTTTAGAAAACCGAGGCCTTTGAAAGCTTCTTTAGAAACTTGAAGAACTGAATTTTCATGCCAGGATCAATAAAAACATCCGATTCTGTGATACCTATATCAACCATAGTAACAGATGCACTACTTTTTCTGAACAGAGATCTATGCGTAATCATGCAACATTGTGTCTTACGGGTATTAACATCGACTCTATTCACACGACCCCATTCCGAGATTGTTGCGTGATCAAGACTGAGTTTATCATACGTGTTCTGACTTTTAAAACTCACCTCCAACTAGTTCGGTCTATTGCCAAATGCTTACGAATGATAAATGGTGGTGTCATCTGCAAAAGAGGATGTAGGGTTGGAAGTATGACAAAGCAGGTTATTTAGAAAAATAAGAAATGGGGTAGAAGAAATAAAGGAGCCTTGCGGTACTTAATCTTGAACTCGTCTGATGAGATCCCATCTATACAATTCGTATAGTCGATTCCTGTCGACTTAATCGGAAAACAGCCGCTGTGAATGCTATGCACAAGTTTATGTAAACAATTCGTGAGATTGAAGGTGTGCATATCAAGAAAGTCCTCTCAGCTCATCATTTCGCGCATCATAACGATAATAATTTAGTACATTCCGTGATAAGATTTATATCTACTCCTGGCTGTAAGCCACTGGGAATGAAACGCAACGTCATTTACGCCCTCGGAAGCCGAGGAATAATTTTAGCAACAAGTCTTTCCTAGTTGCAATTTCACCGGTTCCAAAGCAGGCTTGCAAACCACTACTCCTTGCTGAAGAGCTGGAGACTATCCAACTCCTGGTCCAGAAAACATGACTAGCATTTTCACTGGATCCGGAACATTCACCCGTTGCTGTTATTAAAGGCGAGATGATCCTGGCCCCCATAATCAAATTCATGCGAGGGCCGCAAAACCGAAGAGCCAACCGCAATAATCAGTCAGAGAGCAGCTAAAAGTCTAAAGAGACAATGGAACTCTGGGGCTTACTGATTCCTGTGGAAATATATATTAGCTTCCAAGCAGGGTGTCAGCTTCCAGTTGACACCCTGCTTGCCTTCAGAGGACTGGGCTTCCTTATACCCCCAGCAGCGCAGGTCCAGATGGTCAAGTATTCCATAAAGACCGATAAATGTGCCCCGGGGAGGGGAGCGATAGAGGTAAAGTATTTGAGATAATGGCGTTCTATGGGTAATTGTTATCGAAAATGCTAATAAACTTTTTATGGCCTGAAATCGAAGACATAAACTTAAATAGTTTTTGTAGGATTGTGTAATTTGCCACACAGCTTATCAAATAAATAATTTTGTTCACTCGAAGTTTTATAATTGTACTAATAATAATATATTGGCGCAGCCAATCGACCATCTTGGAGCTGCAGTTCTATCCTTTAAGATTGTTTGCAGTAGGCTGGCGTTAATAATTGACGCTCTGAGAATATTTTAAAAATAATCCACAACGTAAGGGAAGGTTACATGGTCCAAGTCATTCATGGTCTACAATTAAACATAGTTAAACAAATTCTGGAAATGTATTCTATATTCTCTTACGACACGCTACAGTGAATTTTGGCACGCCAGTCACAAAATAAATCGTGTTCACTAAATGAAAATATTTGTGAGTTAAAGTTATAATGTGCAATCAGAAATAGTGTTGAGTTTATTTTGTATTAAATCTTTGAGAAGACACTTGCTATTTGGATAAGAAAATGAAGCAAGCTTTGCCAGAGAGTGCTTAGTACAGCAAAATTAAGACACCATATAATCTACTTGGAACCTCTCTTCTAAAAGGAGGGCGACAACTTGTGTAGTTAAGTTAATTTTTTTAAGAGAATCTTCATTTACTTAACGGCCCGTTTATTTGTTTTTAGCATTTTCAATATTTTATATGAACTACAGGGCTTTATAACGCTGCATCAACAGCCACTCTGACTCACTTTTCATAAACAAGTTTACGAATATTATGTGCATCGGCAACAAGCAACAACATTAAAACCTGCTTGCAGACAATGAATGGTGTGGCACAACTAATATCTAAATGTGTAGGTGTATATGTATGTAAATAGATACAAATAAAACTTGTATTACCTGTGCCACGAAAATTTCACAAGCATTTGCACCGACAACATCAGCTAAAAATAAATTTTGCTCTTAGGGAAACGTACAGTGAATACAAGTGAGTAGAAGAACATTTGTGTGAATTTTGTCTTGTACATAATATTTTTGTATGCATGAACATTCGAAACCTTTTGCTGAGATTCATCAAAATTTATGCGTTTTTCTATAAGCTATTATTATTATTATTGTTGTTGCTGTTGTTGTTGCCACAATGCCTTCAGCATAATATTGTTGTTACAGAAACAATATAAACTGCAGCATTTGTTAATTTTGTTTTCAATTTTGTATTTTGTATTTTGCATTGTAGCAGATATTTCTTTTCTAGTCAAATCCTTTTAATATTATAATTTGATTCGTATTATACATAAGAGCAGTTGTAGTTGTATTTATTTTCTGTTTTTGCTATTTGTCATAAATTAGAACAGTCTGTCTTTTAAGCCATTTTATTTTTTGTTTTCATTTTTACGTTTTCTTTACTTCTTCTTATTTATCTTCAAGATTTTTATTATTTAGATGTCAATTTTAAATTATGAAAAATACAGGTAACGGTTTTTTAAATGTAAAGAAATAAATAATTGATGAAATAATAAATATTATCATAGTTTAAGTTCGATATATTGGAATGCATAATCAAGGATGTAAAATAAAAATATACAAAAGCCTTTTGGTTACGAGAGGTATTTTATTATTACAAATGTTTTCTTTAGATTTTGTGATGGATATTTTATTGTAGCGAGCCTATTTGACATCCATTTTAAGGACAATTTTATTATTATTATTATTGAGTTTCTGAAAACATTTAACAAAACATATAAAATAATTTTCTTCATACATACAAACATTAAAATTTCAAATATTTAAGCATACAAAAACAAGGAAACCGAAATTAAATAACAAATTCTTTCTTATGAAATAATTATAACAAATTATATGTCTTTTGTATTAAGTACCTATAATTCTGCGCTAATTTTAATTTATTTAATTAAATTATAGAGCTCCTTTAATTTATTATCTAGTTTGTTTTCGTCGGTTGTGGTTTTTAATTTATAAAAATTTTTTAAGTATATTTGTCTGCACTAATTTTTAGTAATTATATTTCTTATCTTCTAATATGACTTCTCGTCATGTTTGGGGCATACTGATTCCCGTGAAAATAACGTAGACCTTTCAGTTGATACCCTGATTGCCTTCAGGGGACTAGGCTTCCTTATACCCCCAGCAGCATAGGTCAAGATGGTCAAGTATTCCATAAAGGCTGATAATTTTGTACAAGTATATTGGATTATTCACAAGCAATCTTTAGAAATAGAAATTTAAGATAACTGACCTCCTTCTTCATCTTTTAAGATTGGGCCTTACAGACGCTATAACCAGGCATCAAATTTAATCGAAAAATCATCTTTTTCCCCTTGGATAGAGGTAAAGATTTTGAGGTAATGGCATTCTATCGGCAATTGTTATCTAAAATAATTATAAAGATTTTTTGGCCTTAAATCGAAGACATGAACTTAAATAATTTTTCCAGTTAAAGTTTTGTAATCATATTATTAGCCGTTTTGTTTACTTAACTAAAAATTTAGAATTTTCAAAAAATTTCCTTAATCCAGAATTCGGTGTATACTCCGCTGCAACTAACTTGTTAGTTGTTTCTTTCGATGCATTGAGAATCTATAACAGTGTGTAGTGAGCAAACCTTCTTTGTGAAAATGTTTCTAATCCGGTTAAAGCAAAAGTGAGTCACCGCGTTCTTTGAGTGGACTATACCGATTTACTTATACCTGTAAACATACCTATATAGGACAAACTGGACGAACACTAGTAACAAGATTTACAAAACACATACGCTCGTACAAATAAAAAAGAGAAAAATTCAACTTTACATTACATCTTGAACCGCACGGATATGCACCAAGCGAAATAGATGAATGCATGATTTTGCTACAAAAAAGGACGAAGAATGGACATTTTTAAAAACATGACAATGTAAAAAACAAGAACTTTTAACAGTGACATTATAAACGAACAGCTGAACATAACCTCAGACACCATTTTCACATTACCCACACTCTCCAAGAAACAAAAAAACTTAACAAATAATAGACAACAGAAATATTAAATTAATCCCGCATTAAATTCCAGGGGACAAGCAATTTACTGATAAAAATAGATCGATGCTAATGAAAAAACTACCTAAAGCCGACTATGCTAATATACCTAAAATTAACTTTCCAGTACTATCTAGAACGTGCCATGATAATGATTTCATCAAATCGCAAGCACTCACCAATCGTATCAAGTAGACAGCAAGAAACGACGGCTTTCTTTTTTTCCTGTTCGGACCAGTACTAAGGGGATGACCGCTACTCATGCCATGCATTGTGCCCGACCTAGGAAATTAGTTTATGGGGAGGAAGAAAGAGGGAATAGTGTTTATGGACACACAATTTACATTACAAGTAAGAGAAAAGACCTCTGGAAGGAGTTTATTCCACATACTGACTGTTCTGCTAATAAGCGAATTTTTCTTGTAATTCGTAGTGCGATTCAGTGGCCAATCGACCACAAATGTTTGCGCTCTCAACGAAAATCGTGACAAACGCAAACGTGAACAAGTTCGCTAATTTTGTTAGAGCACTTACCATTATAGTAACGATAAAACAATGAAGTATAACCACGTTGTGTCGACATCAATAGAGTTGGATAACCTACCGTCCCCAAAAAGTCTCTTGAACCTCTTCTGAGTGCGATGGAGCAACCTTAAAATACCCTTGAAGGCGCCAGCCCATACATGGGACTTGTATTCCATTTTTGGACGGATAGAGATGGTATAAATAGTACAAAGGTCCGATGGAATGAATTATCTCTTACAGCGTTTGAGAAAACGGAAGCATTTGAAAGCTTCTTTAGAAACCTAAAAAATGTTTTTTGTCCATCGAACATCACTCTGAATTTTCATAGCAAGAATATCAAGAGCTTTCGATTCCGTAATATTATATCACCTATAATAACAGGTGCAGCACCATTTTCGAACACAGATCTCTGCGTAAGCATGCAACATTGCGTCTTACGGGCATTAAAATCGATCACATTTGCATGACCCAATTCGGAGATCGTCTCGAGATCGTGATTGAGCGTATCAATCATGTTCTGGATTCAGGAAATTCAAATATGTGTTATCGGACCTGCTTACAAACCATTCATTATCTTTAAGGGTGTTGTAATGTTGTTGCTTTTTGGCACATGTTCGTGATTGAGCGTATCAATCATGTTCTACCTTTTGGAATGCACATCCAATTGGTTTGGTTTATTACCATATTAATATGAATGACAAATGTTGCTGTTGTCTGCAAACGAGTAAATAGGGTTGAAAGATTGACAAGAAGGTCATTTAGAAAAATAACAAATAGGGTTCTGGAGAAATTATCACTGACACTAAAAGCAGCAAGTTTTGACAGAACTACATCATGCCACACTCTATAAGACGCCTTGGAAATATCTAGAGACAGCTCGGTACTCTCTCCAAAGGCATGACAATAGTACTTCATTTACTGCCGAAGCAAATCAAACAAACTTAATACTAAATAATTTATTTAGAACTTTCTGTATTAAAGTGAAATGAAAACGTTAAAGTCCTAGAAACTTTTTGAGGATGTCGCTAAAAAAAATTATGCTAAATTAACAACAGTCGAGAGTTTGCAAACTTTTTTCTGCAGTTGTTCCACTGCGCACTGCTTTTACGACCTTTTTAATTAACTTGGAAGGATAATAAAGCTATACTTAAGTGCTTTTGCTATGAAAAACTCTTTGAATCTATTCTCATACAGTTTTTTTTTTAAAGCTAAACCATTATCGCTCTAAGATTTTGCTTAGAATTTTTTAATCTTTTTAACAAACTTTTCCCATAAACATGAAAATAAAATATTTAAGTTCACATTCTTGGGGAAGAATCATTAAAAATAATAATAAAAATCAGATCAAAGCTAAAGGGATACACTACGCACTATTTCAGCTAAATTCCTAATTAATTCTTGCTTGAAGTCTTTAATGTTCTTAGAAAAAATTTTTGTCCTCAATATTCCCAAAATATCAATTAAACTTCATGAGAAAAGGAAAGAAAGAAAAGAAAACTCCACTAAGTAATTTGTCACCAAAGTCTTAGTGGCAATAGAGGGGGTCGGAGAAAAGAAAACTTTATTAAATGCTTTAAAAACTTTCAATTCCTAGGAGAGAGAGTGTTATATTGTGTCTGGCGCTTTCTTAAAAAGGAGCCAACACACATTTCCATTTTTGTTACGTCTAAGAAACCACAGCCAACTTATTTGGCGTTTTACATTTTCGTTTCTACTCTTTTCCTTTTTGTTATAGTTTCTTTTTGTTTTCTTGGTTTGGAAAATAAAACGTAAACTAAAACGGAAATAAACTAAAACTGCATTTCGTATTAGAGAAAATGCGTGAGAGAGTGTAAGTGTAACGTGGTTTGGTTAACAGAAAAGCAAAAAATAAAATAGAAAAAGAAATAGAAGCAGAAGCAGAGTAATGGCGAGAAATTTGTATTCCTGTCACGTTAAGCATGTAGAGACCGTTATTCAAGCTACTATACTTTAAGGATTATTATATAGTTCGTTGCTTTTATATTTTGTTATTGTTGTTGTTGTTATTGTTGGCTGATATTTCTTATGTTATTGTATAGTTTTAACACTTTTAGCTGTAAAATTAAATTTAAACAAAAAACAAAAAAAAAGAAAACTGGTGCGAAGAAGCATATAAATGATCGTAAATTTGAATGTGTTGCCATAAGTCTGCATGTATGCAGTGCCCTTTATGCACAAACACACACACACACACATGTACATATATTTGTTTAATATTTTTACATTTTTTTTAAATATAAGTTTATGTAAAGAGCTTTTAATTTTTTTCCCTATTTATTATTTGATTAAATTTTGTAACAATTTTTCTTAAAATATTAGCAAAACATTTTAAAAATGATAAAGTATTTTTTATGATTTCCTTTTCCCTTATCAAAAAAAAAATATTCTAATGCCCCCTTAAAACTATAAATATTATTAGTGTTTATAATAAATCCTGTATGCAGTTTGAGACATATTTTTAGGCCATAATATTTTTTTTAATTTAGATTAATATCTTATGTTGTTTGTGTTCGTATTGTATTATCGTTAAAAAAAAATATATGTACAATGTAATAAAAAATATATTAAATTAAATAAAAAAACAAATCAAATATTGATAAACGCCTAAAAACAAGTGTCCCTATACATGAAGTTTTATTAGTATTGTATTGTTTCATAAAAGTTAGTTTTATAAGCACTTGGCGAAAATGCTAATAAAATAGCAAATCCTCAATTCACATATTATTTCTATACCCTTAAGATGTATTAGTCCAAGTTTAATTAGGTCTTAGTTAAGTTATTGCTATTAATGTTTTTGGTACTTGCAAATATGTAGCGGACTTCATCATTTTTATAATAAAAAAGTGAGTAAACAACTCAATTCGGTATTCCGCATTTTAAGGCAACACTATCCAATATTATTGAAGAAAACGACCACACACAGAAGTAAAAATATCAAAAAGAGTAGACTAAATTTAATAAAGTTGGGTTTTTCAGCAAGAAGTTAGCTTTTCAATTGTGGCAACGCCAACACAGGATAGTTGTGACATTTACTTTTGTGACGTGTTCGTAGTAAGTGCATTGGCAATTGTTACAACGAATTCGATTTCGCATGAAAATCGCATTAAAATAATTAGAATCCATAATGAAAATGGTGGTTCTGTTAAAATTAAATTCGATATTTTAAATTATAATTTAAACTTCGCGATATTTTCGGATCGTGAGTTAACACCCTTGGTTTTTATTTTTGTGAAGCTATTTTAAGAACAGTGTTTATACAGAGCCAACCGAATAGATTTCAGCCTTAAAACTCAAAATTCTTGAAGTGATTAACGAAATAGGACCGCCATTTTTTCAAAAACTTTTGATGAAAGAATCTACATCTGGATATTTGCCAGATATCGTTTTTCATTCATAATTGTCAAACTTCAAAATACGATGAAAATTTGAATCATCCTAAACTAAATTTTTGTTTAATTTTGTTTTAGAAAACAAACTTTTTGTTGAAAAACCCTTTATAAGGTTAAAATTTAAAATTATGCTAAAAAGTTTACAATCCAGAGAATAATAGGGAGAATAACGGAAGGATTTTATACTAAGTCAAAGTTAACTAGACTTAGCTGTAGAAAAAGAGAAGGATAAACCGTAGCAAATTTGAAACTTAGGCAACGGAATAATGTGAAATCAGAAGGATAAGTAGACTAAAATAAAGAAAAAACAAATACAACAAAATTTAATAGATTTTAACTGGCAAGAATGGAGTGTATGAACTCACTACGTCATATTTCAGCTGAATAAACGAGGATAGAATTCAGTTGATAGATGTTAAATTATATATATTACGTAACAGCAAATAGTGTAAACATTTCAGGACAGTCGATTTGAACCGAAAGGAGTACAGAAGATAACAGCGGAATCTGGCTGTGTGTGACTAAGAACACATAAGAATAAATAGAACAAGATAAGACCAGAAGAGCATAAAATAGAAAAGTTGTGTGGATATGTGTAAAATATAGTAGAGATGAAGAGTATGTAGAGTAGAAGGAAACAAAACGAAATGTAGAAATATGATGGCAAAACTGGAATGGGAAAAGGCTTTAGCGCATATGGAAGTGTAAAATAGAATATAATATTATGAAGCTGTGATGAATAGAGTACTGCGGAGTAGAGTACTAGAACAGAATAGAATAAAATCGAAGAGCATACAATTATAAATTATCAGAAATGAAAACCGAGAAATGAAATCGTATATATAAGAGTAATGTAAAATAGTTAAGTGTTACGAACATTAAAAAGTAGTAAAGTGAATTGACCAAATGTCTGTTAACAAATCAAAAACTATCTCAGAAGTCGTATTAACCCAGAAAAACAACAACAAACTATATTAAAATTCCACGAACTAAGATTAATAAACAGAAAAGCTCTTGCAGTAATGAGTCAGTCTGATGAGATACGTTATCAAGTGAAGATATATCAGTTGATACAGCAACTTTTATCCGCTGAACTGGTATTTTTGGTGTATAAACTCGAATAAGTAAATAATCGCTTAATTACATCGTGTAATTTAAAACTCAAAAAGTTGTGTGTAATTATTTTGCAATAAAATAACTTAATGTACTAAGCGTGCATTAAAGGAATAAACGGAACAATAGATTAGACTAAATAAAGAAATAGTTAGATTACACTAAATAGATTAGACTAAATAAGGATAAAGTAGTGTGAAGAAGTGAATTAAAATAAATGAATGTAAAATAGGATAGAGTAGAAATCATAATAGTTGAAATAACAGGAAAAGTATGTAATGCGAAGTATACGATGGAGTAGAAAAGCCACTACACTCTTGAGAGCGAATCGAAGATAATAGAGTAAAATAAAAAATAAAAGAATACAATCAAATAAAACAGATAAAAAATAATACACTAGAATTGTATTTATAAAATAAAATAAAAAAGATTAGCAGAGAACAGAATAGAATGGGATAGAATAGAATATCATAGAGCATTAATTTTTCTTTAACAACAGAAATTTTAATTAAAAATTCTCCCGATAAATTCTTTGAGAATATTTTCACTACAATTTTTTGCTTGAGTTATGTGATTTAAAAAGAAGATCCCTTTTACCAGCATAAATTTTAAAGGACATTTCTTAGAAATTAATAATTATTTTAGTTATGTTAAAGTTCGTTGATTAGTTATAAAGAGAACAGTAAAATAATGGTGTGAAGTGTAGGATGAAGAAAAATAGACACTGTTGGGTGTGACAGTGAAAATCAGAGTAAAATAGAAAGAAACGAATCCAGAAAAATATTAAAGAATGGAGAAGAATACAAAATAATGAAATACAATAAAATAAAATAAAATGGAATACAAAAAATATATGCTAGAATAATGTAAAACAAAATAGCAAATAACAAGATGGAACAAAACAGAATAGAAAGTGATAGAATATTATAAAACAGAAGAATCTGTTGTAAAAAAAGGAAGAGTGGGATAGAGTAGCATTTAGCCGATTAGTATAAAGTAAAATAGGGGAGAAAATAGTTGCAGAAAATTTTCGATAAGTGTAGTAAGAAGCAACATAATGTTTAAGATAAGAAAGAGTTATTTGGATTAAAAAAATATTGTAAATTATAGGGTTGCTGATTGGCTAAGACTAATAGAGAAAAAAACTATATAATAAAATATATAATATATATACTATACAATAAAAATAGACTATAGAATAGAGAAGAGAGACATAAAGTATTAAAGATCTTAAATTATTAGCTTTAAAAAGTATCACTTTGGCAAGAGGAATATCTGGAAGAAATGTCTAATATTTTGCTTGATAAGATGTTCTCATGCAGATGCTTAGTTGAAGTTATAAAAAAGAAATAATTATCAATAAAAAATAAATGAAATGAGTTATTCATCTATTTAAAAATGAAAAGGTTTCTAAGAAAAGAAATCTAAAGAATGCAGAAATACAACAACATGCTAAAGTAGAATTCCGTGAACTAAATTTAACTATCAGAAAAACAAGTAACAGAGAACAAGAAGATACAAAAACAAACAAACAAACAAACTTCTACGGCGAATAATGATAACAATAACTACATGTGATGACATTATTCTTGAGTTTTCGAGTGAATGCTAAAACTACTTTAAACAGAATATACAGCTTACTCCTGAATCTAATGCAGTGTGAAGTGTGAACGTTGTAAAGTGAAGACACATCAATAATAAAACAATGAACATTGTGGAGTAAAGTTATAAAGTTGATATAGCAGCTTTTAGATGTTAAATTGGTGAAGTTATAAATGTGAATTTTGATGTGAATAGCATGTCTAAGTAATTTATGTAATTTAATTTAAAATTGCAAAGTATTGTGTGTAACTATTTTGCAATAAGAGAAGTTAATAAACTAAATTTTTATTAAAGGCTTTAACATAACAATATTTGAACGAGTATTAACAAAAGTGTAGCTGTACAAATATTGAGTTATTTTTTATTTTAATTAAAAGAAAACTATTTCATTTTAATCGGCTATTTGTAATTTTTGTTACCTTTTCCATATTTTCTTGTTGCTTTGAGCACACCGTATAAAATGGATATTGAAAGCCATATTTAATTCTATGCTGAATCCTGAGAAGAATACGAAGAATAAGTGTACAAGGGCTATTTTTTATGGCATTTTGATACAATATTTATGCGAGTTTTATGCCGCTGTGGTCGCAATATATAAGTTTATGTTGAATATATTTCTAAATACATAGAAACGGCTTTCATATCTGCCATTTTAGTAGTTTTTGTATGTGCACACTATATGTACTCGTGTTATTGTGGGTATATGTGTTGGGATAAATTTCATCTTCCTTAAAGTGGTATGTTCACACAATAATAAAACGTGCCAAGTTTATTAAACTACACTTGTGCTAAATATTGTGAACACAACAATACAAAACATGCCTTCGAAACAAAAACAAAAATACATCTATTGATGACAACGATGAAATAAAATTAACTAAATACATTTCATTCCAAGAAAAAGCCATACAAAATTATGGTCAGTAGTTAAATTAAAGAAGCGAAAAAAAGGTGTTTATTAGCAATGTTAAATATTTATAGCCTGATTAGATACAGGTGTTCCAAGTCCTAACTGAATGTTAATAGAAGTGTTTGTTGTTATATGTGCTTTTTGCAAAGCAGCTATAAATCTTAATACTGAGAGTGCTATAAAAATAATTAAAGATTTTTTTAAGTGAAAAACTGGCAAATAAAAATAAGACTTAAAGCTATTTTAACAACACAAACTAAATGTGTAAACGCCTTGTAGTGCTAATTTCCATTAAAACTATATTTGCAGGCTTTGTTCCTTAATAAATGATATTAAAATTCTTAAACTTTTTTTTTTCAAGGATATTGTTTTATAAATCCAACCAAAAAATATTCAAAATGTGTTAATTACTCTTGAAAAGCTCTACAAAAATTATATAACAACAAGAAAAACAAAAACAAAAAATAAATATTAACAATCAAATTTTGTTTGTATTCTTTTGAAATAATAAAAACAAACAAACAAACAAAAGCAACAAAAATGTTTATCATGACCCAACCAGAAGTGAAGAACAACAGCAAAAACTACGACAACGATGTTGCGAAAAATATTTTTGTGAGAATTATCTAAAAACAACAGCAACAAGAAAAGCCAATTAAAAGCAGTTGACATTTTTCAACAATAATGGCATTTTAACACTTTTCAGTATTTCCGCTGTTCTGAGTTTGAATAAAATAACAAAAGCAGCAAAAGACAACAATTTCAGTAGCAAAATATACAAACTCAAACATACACACCCACACACACACACAGCAACTTACACATAGAAGGAAATACATATTTATATTGGCATTTAAAAAGACAGACAAATTTTTGCAACAAACTAACAATCAGGACTACCAAATCTAGTGTTGACTAAAGTGTGTCATTTATGAGCTCAGTCCCCAGTCAGTTATGCTAAACAAAAATATTTGCATACACTCACACACACAAACACGAATATTTTAATACTGATTTTATTCGAGCTTTGCGCGTTAATTCAATAGCAAAAAAGTTTAAATCACCAGAAGAAACAAGGATATCAAAAGTGCATTATATTTAAATAGAATTTAGAGAAAAAATTTAAATCTGCAGCAAAATCTCTCAAAATACCAAAAAAATATTTTAGTTTTCACTCTTTTCTTGAATAATTCACTGATATTTGCTTTAAAAAAAATTTTTAATAAATTCTTGCTTTAATTCTTTCAATTCTGTGACATTATAGGTCCTGAATATTCCCAAAACAACAATTAAATTTTAGAAGAAAAGAAAGAAAGAACAAAGTGTAATTTGTCACTGAAGTCTAATTAGAAATGAAGGAAGCAAGAAAATTTTATTAAATGCTTTTAAATTTTTCAATTCCTGCGAGAGGGTGTGTTATATTGTATCTGGTGTTTTTTTAAGAAGCAGGCAACAAACAGTTTCACATCCAGCACATCTAAATTTTAAATTGTTTCTGAAGAACTTGCTTTTGATACACTGAACACCAACCAGACATTATTATGAATAGTAGTGTTAAGGTCACAGTAAGTATTATTCTGCAGAGAAGTAATAACTCAAATACTATTATGGTCATATTAATAATATACATATAAAGTTTCCTTGATTACTTCTGTACAGAATGGAAGCTTTCCTTAATCACTATAATTTCAGGGTCAGTACAAGAATCCACAACGAGAAACTACTTAAGCTGAATGCTATACCAAATGAAAAGAGTTGTAACCGAACCAAAAGTCGATAATAAATGCAATAAAAGAGGCCTTTCAGAAAAAAATGTTTTTCTACGCTTTTCAGCGAGGTAATTCTAAGTATTTTGGCAAGCTATGGCACCAAGGCTTATTATTAAGAATAAAATAAAACCATAGAAAAATCATATTTAATTCAAGACAAACAACGACGTCCCCCACAAGAGCACGCAGTATTGATGGATCTGTTCCCCATCTTGATATGTGCTTTCGGAGGTAAAAGGCGCCACCAGTCGCCTGGGATAGCAGAAGCCCCAATCTGTAAGAGACTAAGAACTCTAGAAGTACGAACAGTGTTTTTATACACACACACACACTGGTACCACAGGAACTAGTTGCCCGCAGCGCTACGTCTCTAGGAATTACGTGGTGGCTGCTGGTTTAAATTGGTTGCTTTTAAAAAAGCTTTCGAAGAAAAGTTAAAGCGAACTTAACATCTAATGCCCTAGCATGCGCACGCAACAGGACGAGGAGTTGGATAGCAAGGAGTGGGGCATAGTCCTCCTACCATGCACTCGAAAATTGCTACTAAGAAGTGTATGCGTTATAGGGGGCGGGTAGGCATATTTCCAATACCCAGTGGTAAGACCAGCGTTAGATTAATTCGAACGGCCATATTCTAACGTGAAACTTATCACATACATGTCGTGGAATAAGTTGCTATGGGTAAGAACTACTGGAACACTCATATGTTTCGAACAGCACACAATACGTCCTTTATCCTGACTTCGAACTCGAAGTTCGACTAGTAAACTTATTTGACATTAACGAGTACCATGAAAAGTATTTGCCCCCAGGGCTACGACCCTGTTCTGGTTATTGGTGGAGGAGCAATGTGGTGGCTGTTGGTTTCATGGCGTTTTGGACTAAGTTCTAAAAAGGTGTTCACGCAGGTTCAAACATCAAATATCGGAGCACGGTCCTGCTGCTGTATAGTCAACAATTGCGACTAAGGCGTGTAAGCGTCTTAGAGCGCCGGTGGATTCTTTTCCTACACCCAGTGGTTAGACCACCGGCAGAATAAGGACTCGCAGCCAGCCGCTAACATTAACTTTAACCCATGCATAACACCAACAACAAAGGCCTTTAAGGCATCTATGATTGCTATCTTATCAGCATTAACTCGCTTCATGGCGTTGAAGCCATGTGTCACCCTTATTAATGTTATCCATACTCTCAAAAAAAATTACTGCTCATGGTGATATATTTCGTCAACTACAACACTTCTTTGGTTGCACACCACACTGTGACGCGAAGTGGATCTAGTAGATGGGTTAGAATTACTCCATATTCTACAATTTTTCCGTTTAAATCAAGATGTGACTCGTCAGCCATAACAATGCAGTTCAAGACGTTTTCATTCTTTTACGCCATTTCAATGATCTTCTTACAAAATTCCAAGCGAAAAGAGAAACCTCTTAGGTTCAGTTTGCTTGTTAATTGAATCTTATATGGAAATATGTTGAAATCTTGCTGCAAAATTGTCTGCAGTGACTGTCTGCTGATACCCATTTGAGCAGGAAGGCTCCTTGTCGAAACTCGAGGATTGGATAGTTTTCTGCGTCCGACCTAAAGGATATCGATGATAAGGCCTTCTTGCGATTGTGCCATGCTCAGCAAAATTCTTTACGAGCCTCATTACAGTCCATCTGCTGGGGGGAGTGCTACCAAATGTGCGCCTATATTCTCTTTGGACGAAAACTAGGGAATCTAAAGCGTGAAAACATTTCACTATTCAAATTCTCGTTTCATTGTCCCCATTCTCCATTTTAGTTAAATTTAAAGATCAATCTATAAAACAAAATAAAAATGGAACAGGTTGGTTACACAGAAAATAAGTTATGTGTTTTTTTTTTTTTTTAGTTGCAGCTTTCATCAGCCACCCTTTATTTAGCAAAATAAATATGTTACAGTTTTCATTTAAATGTATAAAAGAAGGCAGTTGACATTAAATAAGCTAAAAGAAAATAAAAGGAAATCCACAACACTTGTTACATATTAAAATACTTAATGCCTTTTACTCTATTCATGTTGCTGCTAATTGTCAATTACTATTGCATACTTTTGTGCTGATGCTGTTGCTATGGCTGCTGCTGTTAAGCCTTTAGAAGGAAATTTTCTAGTTTTTTTTAATAAATAAATTTTCATCTCATTTCAGCAATTGTTTGTTTTATTGTGTGTGTGTGTGTGTGTGTGTATGTGTGTGTGTCTAATGGTTTATTTGTTTGTGAAATTGAAGCAAAATGTTAAGTCTCTTTACATTATTTCTCACTTTGCATTTATGTTTAAATGTTTGGCCTGAGGTGTTATTTAGCATAAAAGCCTGCTGCATGAGCTGACAGTATAAACAAAAATGGAATGTATGAATTAAAAGAAACATGAAGAAAAGACGAAATGAGTTAAATAAAAAAAAATAAAAGAAAATAATAAAAATAAAAACAAGGCTTTGTTGCTCACTTGTGACTTAACAAGTGGTGTCATTAAACATACAACTGCCTACGGCGTTAAATGTGTATTTCAAAGACAAAAAAAACCAACTAATAAAGAGAAAATGAAATAAAGACCTCTAGAGAAAATTAACAATTTAATAAAAACAGAAAACATGATGAACGACAAATATTAAAATATGTATGTAAGTGATGGAAAGAAGCATATCTTAAAGTATATTTTAAGGCAAAAAAGAAAAATGTTTCTTTAAATTTAGTTTTGTTTGATATAATTTGTTATTTTTTAGTTTAACATAAATTTTTAACATGGTTTATTTAAAACTTGCGCTATTTTGGTTTAATTGAAATGTTTTTAATTTAGAATTTTATTTCGTAGTATGGATTTTGAAGGACATTTAAAAACTTTTAATTCCACTTTAAATTATTCTAGATCATGCCTACATGATGCTGTATATACATGTACGTGTGTGTATGTGTGTGGGTGTGTAAAAACTTTTGCGAAACTCTATTGTTTAACATATGGCTTACCATATGGTTATGTTTTTACTTTATAAATGGAATTTTAAACGGAAACACATATGTATCCGGTTTCCGTTTAAAACAAAACGCATCGACAAAAAAGTGTTTTTAAATACAATAATTTTTTTTTTGCTGTATTTTAGCAAAAATAATGAAAACCTGCAAAACCACATAAAACTCATTTAAAATGCAGAAAATATCTAAATGAAAAACAAACACATTATTAATATTTTCATAACAAATATTTTCCGTACAACTTCTTTTATTTTTCATTTTAAAAGAACCGCAAATTTAATATTAAAGAGTTTTGTATTTGTTTTTGTTTTTATTTTTTACAATATTTTTTGCTTAACTTGTTGGCCATTGTTTTTGACATTTGTTGCATTTCAGACAGCAATATTAAAAACAGCACAAACTACAAACAAAAAAAAAAAGAAACCTCATAATAATAAAACCATAGCAATTCTAAGATCCGCCGGATACAAGCATTTTAAATAAAACATTCTACCAGCTAAACAAAAGAAATGAGACAACAACAAATTAAATAAAGAGCTCACTGAAGCAACAGGCGTTAATATGGCGCCTTATTATACTTTAAATCCTTTATTATATACAGCGAGTATAGTGGCAGTGATGCTTTTCATAAGATAACAACTTTGACTTGGTCTCTGCTGAAATTATATAATGAAAAAAAAATATATATAAATTCCCTTAGGCCAGATTTCATTATATTCTTACAAACAACACAAGTCAAAAGTATAAAAATATTTATATTTGTATTTAAAAGTATGTTAAACTGACTGTTAAGTTACAATTAAATGCTTAAGAATCATAACGCACTTAAGGGAGGATGACAAATGAAAAATTATTTTATCCACTTTAAAGAAAGCGAAATGAAAAAATCAATATTTTAGAGATTAAAGAAATTTATAATTAATTATTTTAATTTATTATTAGTTAATTATTAAGCACTAGGTTATTATTAAATAAAAAATTTTTAAAAATTATATTTTTAATTATTTTTTCAATATTTCGCCAAACCATTTTTGGCATCATCAGGATAAACAAAAAATAAATAATAAATATAAAAAAGGTCAAATAACTATAAATAATTTTTCTATAAATATTTTTAAAATATTTGGAGAAATTACTATTAAAATATTTGTTATTTTGGGCTGTTCACGTAAACTCTGACTTTCAAATGGCTCCAGAGAGAATAATCCAGTTGCAATAGATCATAACAACGAGGTGACCAATTGACTTCACCAAATTGAGAAATTATGCCACAGGGAAATTTTTTCATATAATAACTAAATTGTGTAAGTAGTTGTGCTGTGGGTGATGGATCGAATTGAAGAGTCGACTACCATGGGAGAGCGGAAATATGGGTCGAATATCATCTTATTTATAGTGATGTATTTATTTATTTATTGTTACTGATATAGTTTGTTGAGCTTTTATATATTTTTGTGTGTTAGGATTGGAGGCTGACGAAAAGGGTGGGAGCCCCCTGAGAACACTCACCCTAGAGCTGGACAGAAATCTCTCCAGTCTAACCGTAACATAATCCATGACATAAGTGGCCCTCAAAGGGGTAATTCTTGTCTTAAACAACACCAACGATAAAAGTAATCCATAACATAAAGTGGCTGATATGGACATCAGCCGACTGTGGACATCAAAGAATTGTTTATCATGGTTTGGTTGCACCGAGAATAAACTTTGCTGGCGTTACTTTGCTTTTTTCGAAAAAGTACGTCCCAATGGTTTCAACTAGTTACAAACCTTTTTAACTAGATGTACTGCATGTCATTTTCTTTATATGTGTGGGTTTTTCGAGAACAGTTTGTAGAGTTTGTGTTCAATATGCGACATTTTTGTTTCTTTACATAATCGCCTAATTGAAAGTGAGACTCATTACAAAAAATGAATTTGTTGAAAAATATGTTGCTACGTTCAGTTTTTCAAACGTATGACGGAAACAATGCTCGATAGACGTTAACTTTATAAGCGTGAAGATGAAAATCGATACGCAAAATGTTATGCAAAGTAACTTTAGTGTTATGCTAAATTTTTGTAAACGTCGTCGTTTATGTTCCAGAATCATTCACAACACTATGCTATCCAGCGGCTATGCTTGAATTACTATGGACACTACGAATGTATTATTACCGATTAAATTATGCACAGCGGTTTTGGAAGGAGGCTGATTACGACGAAAAGCTGCACGAATTTTAGGAAATGATTCAGAGAAGTTTACATCATTCTGATAGTTAATTTTCACAATTATATAAATTTTCACAATTATATATAATTATATAAATTATAATTATAATTTATTCTAGAGAGTAATGTAACGCGCTAAAAATTTCTTATTTTTTTACTAAATGCCTGCTAAAGCAGGATAGCTGAATTCTTTACATTTAATCCTTTGGCAAACAATTAACTTCCTTACCTCAAATTTGCCCCTTCGTTATTTTCTTAACCCTCTTTCTGTTTTATCGTCGTACTTTGCTATTTGTTATTTACTTAATTCGAATATTTTGTTTTTTTATGCTTTTTTCTATACTGTTCTGTGCTGTATAGTGGTATAATATGTTATATGTGATCCTGTATGCTATTTTGTACTATTTTGCATTATTTTGTGCTGTTCTAGGCTACTCTGTTCGTACAGTTTTGTGCTGTCCTGTTATGTTATGTTTTATCCTTTTCTATTCTTTTATTTTCTGTTGTATTCTATTCTATTCTTTTTCATTCTGATTCTGTTCTATTCTGTACTATTGTGTTCAATTCTGGTTTATACTGTTTTATTTTGTCTTATCCTGTTCTGTTCTATTTGGTTCTGGTCTGTCCTATTCTGTTTTGTTCATTGTATTTTATTCTAGTCTATTCCGTTTTAATCTATTCTATTCCATTCTATTTTATTATACTTCGTTGTTTGTTTATAATTCTTGATTAAATGAAAGAGAGTAAATAACATTCACATTGATAAATGTTTTATTTAATATCGGAAAAAAATGTATGGAATAAAATATCAGATAAATGTCCGCCTGTGTTAGCCTCACAAATGCGAGCCCTCTTAAGCACATTATATTCACATATTTCACGCGGTATTTCATTAATTTCATCACGCATATTTTGTTTGAGCTGCACAAGCGTTTCTGGTTTGTTTGCATGAACCTTGCTTTTCAGATATCCCCCCAAAAAGATGTTCGGAGCAGTCAAATCGGAATACCGTGGATGCCAATCATCTTCACCATTTCTTGAAATAACTTATTGTGGAAGGAAGTCTCGCAGTAATTCCATTGTAATTGCAATGTGGCACCGTCTTGTTGATACTACATGTTAATCAAGCCCAAATCATGCAGTTGTATCGTTCAAAAGTTTTCACTCATATCACGATATCGCTCCCAATTCACAGTTACCGTTATGCCGTTTTCATTTTCAAAGTAGGAAGGTCAAACGATTCCTTCTAACCAAATTGCACACCAGACTGTCACTTTTAATGAATGCAAAGGTGACTGTTGCATAATTTTAAGGACTTCTCGTTCCATCCAAACGAAAATATGCCTCATCACTCACTATGAGTTATTCATGAAAATCGCGGTTGTCATGGAATATGTACAACGGCGTAAATGGTCCTGTGAAAAAAGCTCTTGTGTCAACTAAATCTTATATGGAAACAAATTCAAATCCTTGTGCAAAATTGTAGCCAAAGTTGTTCTTTGAAGACCAAGCTGATATATTCAGCCGAGCTTGCAGTACATTGTGCTCTATGCTTGGGCCTATTACCTACACAGCCTCTTTCTTCGAAATCATTTACTGCACAGTAAATGGTGCGTTTTGCTGGCACCCAAAAATTTCACGTAACTTTCTCATGGTCACAGTCGATTACTATGCTTTTCATTTTGATAAAAAAGTTTTAACGATTACAAAAACATTACTTTATCGAAAATTTTTCCATAATAAATTTTCCACGTGTCTACTTCACGACTGCCAAATATGAACTGTCAAGACTAATGATTACCAAAATGGCGACAGGGAGTCCGGCGTACAGTCTGTTATATTATATTATTACGTTTATAACTTTCATAAACGCTTAGTTGTTGCTGAGTTCTCTATTGCAAAATAAATAACACCAGATTTTAGAGTTTTCAAATCAATTACGAGTTTATTTACTTTAGCTACACACAAAGTAAAATTGAACGTTGGTACTACAAAACAATTAATAATGATACAAGTCTTTACTTTACGAGGTTTATCTTTTAATTAACTAACTATTCACTCAGACGCTGCCTTTCATATTTGTCCACTAGAGGTCTAGAAAAATTAAGTATCTTCTACTCGAGGGAGTATAAAGAGAACACTGAAGATGGCAAATAGCCGAATGCAGTTTGTTCACAAACCAAATTTGACGAGGGTCGACGTAAAATCATACCCAAATCTTCTACTCCCTTTGTATGACATTTTGTTGTTGTTGTGTTATTCCTTCAATGTATAGGCGCCTGTAAGTCTGTGTGTATTTTTGTATTTATGCTGATAAAATTTCTTCCTGGAATTTATTTTAAGATAGTTGTTGTTGAGTTGCGTACATAAGTTTTTTAGAAAACTACGCATTTAGTAAACAGCAAAACCCGTTGTTTACTTTATTACTTAATTATCTTCTTTTAAATCTTAAGCAAGACGCATCCGTAACAATATTATATATTATATTATATTATATTATGTATTATTATATTGTCTTATATAACATTATATTATATGTTATTTCATTCCATTCTATTGATTTGATACTATTCTATTATTTATTCTATTTCATTACGTTCTATTGGATTATATTCTAATCCTTTCGTTTCAATATTAATTTTGTATCTCGCTATTTTATTGCGTTCTATTTTCTTAACTTTTTTTTGTTACTTGTTTCTTTTCTTCTGCTCTGTATCTTAATCTCTCTTTTTGCTTCCACCTTAAATTTGATTTTTATTTCTTACCCGCCCATAATTTTCTTCTCTTTTCTTATTTGATCCCTTTGCACTACTTCTTTCATTTTCCCTAGAATTCCCTATTTTATTTAACCAGCTGCAGTCTCCTCTTGTGTACAATACCCTTCTTTCTTTTCACCTTTTTCTCTTATCTTTTTTCTAAAATACTACAGCCTGATTACCTTGATTAACGAATTATTATTCTACAGACATATATATTAAAAATAGTTCTTCTCTTGTAGTTTCGGATTTCTCGTATTGAGCCTTCGGGTTAATTTTTAAGTTCTTCTCAATATTATGGAACATTTTTTTTTTATTAAAATAATACAAAAACGGAAAAGCTGTATTCAATAGCCATGGAAATAATGACAATATTGCTGAAGGATAATAATCCTCTTAAAGTATTTCAATGACCTTTCAAATAATAAATAAAAAAGGATTTTTGTACAAAATTCCAACCAAAAATAACAAATACACCAAAATCTCTATATATGCGAAAGAAGAAAAACATGATGTATGTGTGTATTTTGCTTAAATGTCGGACAATGACAATCACCAACAAGTAGAAAGACAAATGTAACAAAAGTAACATTAAAATCAAGAAGTTGGGTGAACGGGAACTTTAAGCTTCAGTCCTTTAATAAGAAAACATTAAAATACATTTACTTAAGTAAAATAGCACGCAAAATGGCAGCAGAAAGAAGCAGGGGATATAAAATAAATAAAAAAAGAAAAGGAAAGAAAGAGAAGGCAGCAAACGAAGCGCTTAAAGCAACACGTGACTGACATAAAATATGTAGAACAATCAAGTGAACTTAAAAGGAATTGAACTTTCATTTCATGGTACATTTTTATTTTATTTAACAAAAGCTTATAGCAATAAGTACCCAGTTTGCGAAAAAAAAGTGTTGGCTCCTGTTCAAGCACAACGAAATTCGAATTTTTATAAAGACAAAAATACACATACATGCATGCATACTCGTCCATACATACATATACACACAATATATACTTCAACAGTTGTTTTGTAAAGTGAAATAAAATAAATTGGAAAGAAAAACGTTTAATACAAAATTATATAAAACTCAAATACTTTTGGTAGACGTACACATACGTTCATACACTCACAAACTTATAAACATTTAAGAAAGACCATAGTTACAAGCCAACGCACATACCAAAAAACAGAAAAAAATATACATCTGAACTCCAATCATCCTTCGTAATGGTACCAAATGAAAAATACTCGCATTGCCAAGCATCATCCAGAATGTTAAAAGGAATTGGAATTCAATTTGTTATTCGTAATATGTAGGTTGAGAATATCCTTGTAATTTTACTTACAAGCGATTATGCACACACACATACTCACACACACACGCACGCATACATACATATTTTGCTGTTATTTTATGTGTACATAACTGTATTTATCATAACATTTATAGAAAAGGAAACATTAATTGAAGGACGTTTTTTTTTTGCTTAACAAAATTAAAGACTTTGCCCAAAAAGGTTTTAAAAGACTGAAAGAAATACAGATTTTAATGTAAAAATGAATGAATCGAAGCTCACGTACACATGTTTAATTCCGCAGCAAATACATTTTTGTTAAATCAATGCTAAAGTGTATTAAATTAGCGTTGAAACGTAAAAAAATTTTTAAAGTTTAAAATACTGAGTTTATTCCTAAAGGTTTCCGCCTAATAAATAATTTTTAGAAAAGGGTCCTTTAAAAAGTACCTTTAAGCATGGTCCTTAAAAAAGTACCTTTCAATAGTTTTTTGTTTTACAAAAGTGCATTTAAAGAGATATGATATACTTAAAGAAACTCTTTTTTAAATACAACTTGAACAAAGTACTTTTTCAAAACGTGAGTTTCAAAAGGGTATACTTAGTACGATACCGAGACCAAAACTACTTGCAATATAGTCTTCAAAGAAATAATTTCCATAAAAGTACTTTTCCATTAAACACTCTGTAATATTTAAAAATAAATTTTCCCCTTATAAATGCAGTTTTAAAAACTAATTTTAAAAGTCTCCTTTAAAAAAGTACTTTCCTAACAAGTAGCTTAGAAAGCCTCACAAAAAGATTTTTTCAAAGGGGAAATGTAAAAAAAAAATTAAAAAAGTACTAAGAAAAGTTTTTCTGAGAAGGTAACTTTAAGAAAGTGTTTTCTTAAAGGCAACTTCAAAAAAGTACTTTTTAATTCAATATTTTTAAAATAATTTTTGTATATAAAAAAATATATTACTTTTCGATAAAGTGTAGTAAATTACCTTTAAAAATGGTCCTTAAAAAAGTAACTTTTAAAAATATTTTTGTTTTACAAAAGCGCATTTAAAGAGGTATGGTATACTTAAAAAAACTTTTTTTAAATGAAACTTGAAAAAAGTACTTTTTCAAAACCTGAGTTTCAAAAGGGTACATTTAGTACGATAGCGACTTGCGAAATGGACTTTAAGAAAATAATTTCCCTAAAAGCACCTTTAAAAATATTTGAATACTACTTTTTCCCTTATAAATGCAGTTTTAAAAACCACTTTTAAAAGTCACCTTTAAAAAAGTACTTTTCCAACAACTAGCCTAAAAAGCCTCAAAAAAGATTTTTTTGAGAGGGTGACTACAAAAAAAATACTTTAAAAGGTAACTTTAAGAAAGTACTTTTTAAAACGTAATTTCAAAAAAGTACTTTATAATTCAATATTTTTGAAATAATTGTCATGCATAAAAAAAAATATTTTTGTATATATTACATCCTGAAAATGTATATTTACAAAACTCCCTTAGTAAAAGGTACCTTTTGGAACAGTACCTTTTTGACTTTGAAAGTACTTTTAAAAAGTGATTTCAAAAAATTACTTTTTAGTTCAATATTTTTGAAATAATTTGCATAAATAAAAAAAAAAATACTTTTGTATATATTACATCCTGAAAAAGTATATTTACAACACTCCCTTAGTAAAAGATACCTTTTGCAACAGTACCTTTTTGAGAAATTTTTAACACAGGCTTAATTTCGAAAATAACCTTTTTGAAAAGTAACAATTTAAGGTAAAACTATCTTAAACAAAATAAAACAAAGATTTCGTTATGGTACTCTTCGAAAAAGTCTATTATTTAAAGTACCTTTTTAAAAAGAGGTTTTAAAAAAAAATTTTTTAGTTAAATTTGATTTTCTCAAAACAAGCAATGAAAGTAATTATAAGAATAAGCATTTTTAAGTAAAAACTTTTAAAGGGATATTATCAAAAACTGCATCGTGCCAAATTTTTCAGCTTTTAGAAACTTCTGTTTTTGTTTTTGTCAATCATTATTCTAATTCTGGTTAAATAGTTGATTTGAAAACATGCGTAAACCATTAAAATTTAATTAAATTTTAATCTTCTGCTACATTATGGTTTACAAGAATTTCGACCCTCTTCGAAAATTAATTCCTTTTTTTTATTTTTTTTTTATTTAATAAAAGTTGATTTTATTTTAGTGTTGCATGCTTTTGTGAGTTTATAATTATTTGCCTAATTAATTCTTTTTATAAACTTTTTAACATTTCTTACAGGATTTATATTTACAAACATTATATATTTAAATCATGTACAAAGCTTTGTAAGATTTGTAAAAAAAATGTGTAGCATATTTTTAGGCTGCTTTATTGCTTTGTTTTATTAATTAAATAGTAATCAATTACATTAAAAGCAAAATTATACAAAATGTTGCTTAAATTTTTGCTACGCTCCATTAAATTGTTTCAGCTGCTGTAAGAATTTTGTGCGAGTCCTTGGTAGGCAATGGTTACTGTACATAAAATCTTCTTTTCTTTATTGAACAGTAAAATTTAATTTTTTTCTTTAACGCCTCCAAAATTTTGTTACTTAGAAAAATTGTTTTATTTTTGGTTTATTTGTTAAGGCTTTTTCATTTTGTTGTAATTCGCTTTGCATTTCATTACGTTTTCATTAAATAAAATGGCAAATTACACACACAATTTGTTACCAAAATCAAACTTACAAATTTACTCCTCGAGATCTCTTTTATAACCGAATTCCTTCATCCCTCTTACCCCAAAATATTTACAGAGTTTGGATGAAAAATTAAGCAATAAAAATCAATCTGTGTAAATGGAAGAAAAGTGTGTTTCTAAGAAAATCTGTTTTAAATCAAAATCTTTAACTTCTAACAATTCATCCATGTGTGTGGGTTTTATAATTGATTTGTATCCATGTTTATTTATTCAGATGTTAGTTTATCTTAAACAATTTTCTTCAAGCAGAAAAAAGAAGGATTTCTAATTAAAATTCTTCGAATAACAATTAAAATTTTTTTACAGTCATTAACTTATTTTTATTAATTTTTTATTAATTTATAATTAAAATTATAATCTAATTTACCAGCGAGGACCTTCAGCTCAATATTTACATATGTATGATTTGTGTATAACACTTAGTTTTGACTTGGTATTAGCTATATTTTTTTGGCGGATAGGGTGGGAAAAGGCTTCATGCTTTTACGGTGGTCGTTACCAGCTGTGGGATATCGTATTCTCTGTTCTGGCATATCGACTAAAAACCCCCCTTATTGCCTCATTAAGGATTATTTCACGCCGAAACTATTAGTTCTTTCACGTCAGGGTGGTCCCAATTCCGTTACTAGGCCACGTTCTGTTCAGAATTTGTTCCCAATTTAGGCACTAGGCCGCGTTCTGTGTCATCCTGCGGCCAGGCTCCGCATTCTCAATCCTTTCTAGGATAGTGATCTCATGCAGGTTCCTTTTCATAACACGTAGGATCCACTCACAATAATTTGCCACGGTATTCCATTCGGGCTGGCCAGTTATCACTTTTCCAACAATATTCCTAAACGTCACTTGCCCCACTTGGTCTTCCAGTATTTCGCTTTCAGCCGTCTAGTGAATACAGGTGAAAAAGGTATGCTCCACGTTGTCAGTAACTTCTTCTTTGTATATGCACTTACCCATTCTGTGGGGTATTACCTGCAATATCCATGACCAGCTATCATTTGTGTAAGTTAATAATTTACCTTACCGCATTTCCTGTTAATCCAGCTGCCCACAATTTGAATTAGCTTAGCCGTCCAGCTTCCGCTACTTCCCGCATTTCATCGTGTCTGCCATTCTATTATAGTATGTCGCTTTGTATCGCTTAAAGACCCGAAGTGGGTTAATCTTAGCTTCCATATTTTCCTCCGCCCTTTTGTGAGTAGATCTATGGGAATCATTCCCGACATGACTACTTCAGCGGGTCCTTAAAATGTGCGATATACAGATGTATCCCGAAGTGCAACTGTTCTTTATACCACCAGCAATTTTCTAGTCCTTTACGTCACCCTCAGTGTTTCCGCCCATACCTCTCAACCGCAAAGAAGTATGTTGTTATTAACCTCCATTAGAATTTTGCCCTTACTAAAACTTGCGTCTCCAACATTTGCCATCAGCCTGGTAAGATTCGTTATTGTATTTGCCACCTTCTTAGTCGCATAATCGTACGCCGAGGTACTTTATAAAAGCCTGCGTTGGTATTCTGTCTGGTCATAACCACCTCTGATGGAATATGGCGCTTAGTAGTAGTAATAGTTCAGTCTTATGCGTCGCTAGCTGTAATCTCTGATCGTCTAGTTTCCAAGATTGCAATTATTTCTGCGGAATAAATAGAACTGTATACAGGAAGGTGGTAGGTATTTATAATGCAAACATTTGTTGTTGTGGAATTCTCTTTGCTTAAACCATCAGGATAATTAATATGGAAACCGCTCAATGAGTCCATAATAAAAGCAAATAACTTTGTTTATTCTTTGGTATTTACAGTAGAGTCAGTACCTTCATGAAGGGTCATGTTCAAAGATATGCTATTTTCACGCCAAGGGGGAGATTGTATTAACCAATTTTTCATCCTAGGTATATCAATTTTTCCACAGTTTTCTACAGTCCTCGATATGGGTGGTTCAATTTTAGCTTATTTCTTGTTAGAAGTCATTCAATTATTTTAAATATTGAAAGCAAAATTTTAAACTATTGCAAGTAAATTTTTGTTATTATTATTCCGATAGTGTTGTGTCAGAGATTCAATTTTCACTACTTGGCGGTAAAGGCTGATAACAAGCTCTCAATCTGGTCTCTATTAGCAGGCTCACAAAAAGAAGTTCAGCTAACTTTAGATAACTGTCGATATCTGGTTTTAATTTATAATTCACTTGTCTATTTAGATGAACCGCTGTGTTGGTGGACTTTTGCTCATAATTTAATCAATTTTAATTTTTATAAAATATATTTTAATTAATGCCACAGCAATGGTCAGTAAAGCCTCACAAAAGGTGAGAATCTGAAGGTGTTTGTAGGCCAATAAAATTATACGAAAAGCAAAGACGAAAATACCTTGTAAGAAATATGCACTCCTTGGGCAGTAATCACCTGAAGAAGGTCTAGTATTTTTCTTAAATATAATTGAAGTGCCCTTAAGCTAGACAATGCTGGTCATGAAAGTATAACCCCAGAGTAAGTTCATCTTGAATTATATAGCATATAATGAATGTGCTCAGGTGCCCCTATAGGATAGTAGGTAGTGTAGTAGCTTGTCAGTCTGGGGGTGGTGGGTTCGATTCCCAACGAAGACCTTGGTATTTTTCACTTACAAAATACATTTGAGTGTCGGTAGAGCTGCTCAGTGATGAAGGCATGGTCACTGTTGGCTGTGCTGTCTTTTACGACACTTATTTTTCGACTATCCTTCTACTTTCACCACCTATTTCATCACTTCTCTGTCTCGTTCCTAAAAAGCACGGTAATTGACTAAATAAGCATTGCGTGAAGTGCTACTTCTCTTAAAAAAAAATTAATGTGCCTGGAAGTGTTCTTCCACAATAACACACTTTATGAGTGTATAGCTAACATTAACCAACATTAAGATAAGGACTACAGGATTACATATATTAAATGTGAATGATCCATTATCACCTCAGATTTAAGAAAAATTTCAACTTTTACGAGCGACTCTGTGTTGATTAGGAAGTTTAAAAGTGTACTTCGAATTTATTAAAATCGAAATACAATTAAAGGATATAAAATAAATAAATATTAATCGGGTATCAAAAGTCACTAAGAAATTAAAAACGATTGGAACTCACCCATCATATTGGTGGTTGGATTTGTTAGCTTTCCCACTCAATAAATTATTTCCTTTACTCTTAATGCCTACAACAAAATTTTCTCTAAAAAGAAAGTTAGTGAAATTATAAATGAAGATGAGAGATATTCTGTTCTACTTTGTTTTACCACAAAAAGTAAGTCTGTGTTTTTCCGTTTAAATGCCATTCAAACATATTCAGTCAGACTTTCGAAGTATTTTGCCTTGGCGAAGTAGACAAAATATTTCATAGTAAAGCAAGAAAACCATTTTTCTAATTTAATTAATTAGATTTTCTTATTTTTTTTCAAATTATTTAATTTTTGTACTTATTTTAATCGACCCTTTTTATCTTTAATAAATATCTTTTAATCTTTTTTAAGGTCTTTTTAAATTAAATTAACAATTTATATTTTTTTTTCGATATTTCGCTTTCCTATGGAAAGCTTCTTCAGGAAAAAATTTTTTTATTTTTGAAAACAAAAATTATTAACATATTTAAAAAAAATTTTCAAAACATTAATTAAATAAATTTTTAAAATTTTTAATCTAATTTCCGATTTTGATAGAGAAAATCATATCAACTATATACTCGTTTTGAATGGCTTCTCATGTGGATATCGTTACAATCTAATAAAAATAAAGCAGCCCTAAATGAAACATGTTATGATATTTATAAGAAGGCTGCAGTTTCTCTTTATTTATAAATACTTCTTCTTCGTAGTATTCTTCGCCCTCGTCTTAAATATTTTTTATAGTTTATTTACTTTGCTTTTTTTCTGTTAACACTATCACGGTTTTGTGTTTAATTTTTATCACTGTATTTTGCTGAGGTTTTCCCACCTCGGGGTTTAAATTCTTTTTGTATTTAGTTTAATATATATGTGAGTGCATGTGTGGTTTTTTGATATTTTCCAAATGATAAATTACTTTAATTAATGCTGTCACACTAGATTTAAGACGACAAGAACTGTGCATAATTTTCTTTCAACAAATTGAGATAAGAGCTTATAGCTTTTTTCATTGCAGTCCCTTTCTTTTGTATCGTTTTTCACAAATAACTCCACTTTTGACCTTAAACCAAAATAAATTAGTACTGGACATCTAAGTTTTGTTTAAGCAACAATCTCGCATTTGTCAATGCAACAGATTGTTATAAATAAATTAAATGGATTTTTGGGTGGATTTATTTTTGTTAACAGAATTAAATGTGTTCTGCGAAGGAGTAGAGTATTGAGAGTTATTTTTAGTTAATTTCGAACTTAATACATCACATGAAGAATAGGGAGGGGATTTAAAATTTTTGTCAACAAACAAAAATTTGAGGTTTAATCTTTCCCAGTCGTCTGATATACAAGCTCATGTAGTAATTGAAAGTATAACAAATCATGAAGGAATTAAGAATCATGAAACACATGAAATCTTCAAACTATTTGAACATTTCATTGACAGTAAATTTTATGGACACATCTTCATGTTAATTTAAAAAATATGCAGTTCCTCGCGTTGTTGTAATGTCAAGATAATGTAATTTTCTGTCTTGTCCTTTTTCCATTGTGTATATAATGTTATTATGGATTGTGTTTTAGTTATTTTCGGGGTTTTCTTGTTCGAGAATGCATATGATATCATCCACGCATCTAAAATAATAGGTTATTTTGTGTTTTTCTCTTAGTGTCTTTGTGTGTAGTAATTCGAGATATTGCAAAAAATTTCCATAAGGATTGATGAAGTTGGGTTTCCCATGCCGAGTTAAGCAGACGATTTGTAGAAGTGGTTATTAAATATAGAGTAGTTTTAATTTATATTCGTCATTGCAATCCCTATAACTTCGGTAGCGTAATAGTAACGGTAGTAACGGTAACTAACTTGAATTCCCTAAAAGATATGCTCTACCTTATGTATAGTGGATGCCCTAAGCTGTTGTGTTGAGAACATTATAGCATTTGGTGAAAGTGCCCTACAATGAGCATGTAAAAATATTCTGTTATTCTTTAATATTCTATTCGATTTTATTCCATTCAATTCTACTCGAATCTATTTAGATCTTTTTTTATTTTCAATTCTATTTTTTTCGATTCTTCTTTAATCGATTCTGTTTTATTCGATTCCGTTTATGCATGTAAAATTATTTTTTTATTCTTTAATTTCCTATTCGATTTTATTCTATTTTTTTTTTAATTTTTCTCGAGTCTATTTAATTCTTTTTTATTTTCAATTCTTTTTTATCCGATTCTTTTTTAATCTTTTCTGTTTTATTAGATTCCGCGTTATGCAATTCTATTTAATTAGATTCTATATTATTCGACTCTACTTTATTTGATTCTATTTCATTAGATTATATTTTATTCAATTAGATACTATTCTCTTTGATTTAATTGTATTCGATTCTATAAGATTACTTTATTTTCGATTATTCTATTTTCGTATCTATTAGATTCATTTCTATTCTTTGCTTTTGTATTATTTTCGGTTCTATTCTACCCGATCCTTTTCTTGTTTGATGTAATTTCAATCAATTCTCTTCGAATCAATTCGATTCTACTTTATGCGATACGATTCTGTTCTATGCGATTCAATATTAACCAATTCTATGTGACTATATCCAAATATAGGCTTTTCTTTTTGCCTTTATTTGACTCTATATAATACGATTCTATTTCTATTACTATTTGATGCAGTTTTACTCGATTCTTTGAGTCTATTCGAGTTTATTTAAAATTTTTTTAATTTTGTCGTTTTTCTTTATCTATTCGATACTTTTCGATTTTATCACATCACATTAAACGGTTCAATTTTGCGATTGTACTTTTTGTGAGCCTATACGATTCATTTCTATTAGTCGTTTCCATTCTATTTCTTTCAGCTTTTTTCCATTCTATTCTATTATTCCATTCAATTCTGTTCTAATCTATTCTACTCTATTTTATAATATTCTATATTTTTGTATTCTTTTGTAATCTAATCTATTCGATTCTTTTCTATTTAATTCAATATTAATTTTCTATTCTTTATGATTTTAATAAGTGAGTTTATATTTATATTTTTATTCGATGCACCCCTATTCGATTATATGCGGTTATATTCAATTAAATTCTATTTTTTATAATTTTTTCGATTCTATTAAATGAGGTTCTTTTGGGTGAGGTAATATTTCTGTTTTAATTCGATTATATGCGATTATATTCAGTCATACTCTATTCTTTATTTCGGTTCTTTTTATTCGGTTCTTTTTAATCAGGTTCTATTAAGTGAGGTTATATTTCTATATTTACTCGATGCAACTATTCGATTGTATTCGGTTACACTCAATCATCTTCTATTTTTTATGATTTCATCAGGTTCTATTAAATCAGGTTTTATTAAGTGTGGTTATATTTCTATTTTTATTCGATGCAACTAAATTTGATTCTTTTCGCTTCTATTCGAATCATTTTTTCAATTTGGTATATTTTCAATGCTGTTAGATTGTTTTCAATTTTATTCTATCATGCTGGAGCTTATTTATCTGATACCGTATTAGTTAACTTATTGCCCTTAACACATACCTTGAAGCTACCAAATAAGGAAATATCTCCTGGTGCTTGTAGATGTATATATAGTTTCCTAGTCATATTTGTTTATAATTTTTTATTTGTATAATTAGCAAATAAAGCATTTAAAATATCACTTCATTAAGAACTAAGGCTACCGAGTGCTTTTAAAAGGGTTTTATTTTTTCTTTCTCCTACCCCTCGATATTATTATCTCTTATTTAAAAGCAAAAAAAATCTTCCTTTTGTGGCTACAAAGGATTTTCAAAAATAAAAACTTCACACCTATAGACATTTCCTGGCCAGATTTTATTTATGTAGTTTCAAGTTGTTTGGAAATATATTTTTTTAAGACTCTACAGAAATCATTGTAGCATTTGTATTTTTAGTTTAGCAAATAAATAAAGGAAAAAAAATAGTTTTATATTAAATAAAATGTAGCATTAACAATAGCAAAAAAAAAAAAATAAATAAATTTAGAATTCAAAGCTTAACTTTGTTTACTTTTTTAAGGGACCATCAAACTAACAAAAAACAAAATATAAAATAAAATGTAAAGGAAGCAAAAATCAAAACCTTTAGTTTAAACCAAAAGCCATCAAACCCAACACCTGTGGTCAACACTACTTTTTTAACCAAACTTAAGTAGCTTTTCCTTTTTTTTTATATATTTCTCTTGCTGTCCATATATCCACCTTCCGCAAAGCCTGAAATATAAGATGGCAAATGTTTGGTTTTTAGCAGGTGATTTTTTTTTGTAAGCAAAAACTGAAATTATTTTTGTATTTTGTTTTTCCTTGAAATTTGCTGAATTGATTCTTGATCATTACAGGTTTTACAACATGTGACAACAACGAACACAAATCTTTATTGAAAATTAACTTTTGTTTTTGGTTTTCTAACTTTGCAGAACCAGTCAAATCTCATCATAGAATGAGTTCCTTTCGAAGGTTATTTTTTTTGTTAAAAGAATTTTTATTTTATTTATTTAAAATCTGTTTTAGCTTCTGAGTGAAACATATTTAAGTTTCTGATTGTCAGAATTTTATTTTGTTTTAAAGATTTTTAATTAAAAAAATGTTTCCATTAATTACAAATTTAATTATATTTTAATTTGGATCTACATAAAACTCGCTTTTCTGAAATGGTGACTCACTGCATCCGATGTTCATACTATTAATAATAATTATATACGTCTGAAAATGAAATATAACTCACATGTATGGGCCGGTGCCCCAAAGTCTATTTTGGAGTTACTCGATCACGTAGAAGAAAGGGCCAAGAGGCTCTTTTGATTCACTAGAGCATCAACGCAATGTGGTTTGTACTTAACCGTTTTCTCATTACTACAATGCTAAGTCCTCTCATGAAATTAGGGAACTTGTTTCCGTTGCTAGCACGTTTTTCCTTTTAAAAGGATTAGAGGCCATTAATTTTTGGTTAATTGGCCCATTTGGTATTACAAGGAAAACTCGTTTTTTAGCAGAACTGTTGGTATATGAAAAAAATTCCCTCCAGAGGTCTTTTCTGTCACTTTCAATATAGAAAGAATCAAATGGAATGTCCTTAAACACTACTCCATCTTTCCTCCTCCTCATAACCTAATTTTCTAAGCCTAGCGCATGGTTTAAACTGAGTGTTGGTCCGAAAAAAAACTTTCTATTGGAAAATGTTTACTCTGTGTAAATGATTTCATGTATTTATATCTAGATATTCATCCAGGCTCCGCTATGTCAATCTTTTCTAGATTTGTGATCTCATCCAGGTCCGTCTTCTTAACACGTAGGATGTGCTCACAATAATTTGCCACTGCGTTCCATTAGGGCTGGCCAATTATCATTTTTTCAACAATATTCCCAACCGTAACTGGTCCCAATTGGCCTTCCAGTAGTTCGCTTTCAGCCGCCTAGTGAATGCAGGTGAAAAAGGTATGTTCCATGTTGTCAGTAACTTCTTCTTTGTATATACAAAAGGGTGTGTTGCTCTTACCCATTCTGTGGGGCATGACCAGCCAGCATTTTCGTAACTTAATAATTTACCTCACCGTATTTCCTGTTCATCCAGCTGCCCATGTTTGGAATTAGCTGAGCCGTCCATCTTTCGCAACTTTCCCCATTTCATCGTGTAAAATTTAACATAATTCCATGTAGACACATGACAAATCTATAAATATTATTTTTGTGCAATTTTTATTATTTGGCTTCAACACCTCTCAAGAAACCCTATAGCAAAATATTCACCCTATAAATTTTCTCTTTCAAGTTTTAATTTCATATGATGATGATTTTCTAATTTTTGTTTTTTGTTTTCTATTTACTTTCTTCTTTTCCTTCCTTTTATTTTTCAACTTAAAGTTGTTCCTGCTACTGCTGCTGCGGCTGCTGTATATTTGGCACATATGATTTATGACTTCCGTTTCTGTTTTGGTATCACCACTTCCATTTTATAACATCGCAAAATTTGCTTTAGTACTTGTATATAATTTTTTATTTTTATTTTTTAATTTCTTTTCCCCAAATACTGTTTTTCTATATAGAAAATATTTTGTTTTTTTTTAGAATTTTATTTACTTTAATGTTTTTAGTGCTTTGTGACGACGCTGGCTAGAAGTATTAGCATGCTTGTAAATTTTATATGTGCTTGTCTCAAAACCACTTTAACCACTTTACCAACATGCTTTACATGATTCTTACAACTCTGGATTTTAGTTTTTCTTTTTTTTTCTTTTTAAATTGCTATATATATATTTTTTTTGTATTTTTGTTGGCCGCAGTTTCTTTCTTTTGGCTTTTTTCTACTTTTCTATTTTTTTGTTGTAACTCCTGGTTCAAGTGTAATAAAAGTAAATAAATTTTTCAAATAAAATTTCTTTGATATTTATATTTTTTTTTTCAATTTCTTAAAAAGGTTATTTAAAGAATTTTAGTATTTTTTGGTAATTTATTTTTTGGTCTATTGGGTTTTAAAAATTATTTGCGGTGTTGCATATGAGTGATATTTATTTCAAGAAATATACTATTCTTGGGAGATTTTTTCTCATTTTGCTCTGTTTAAAATTCTTTTAAAATTTTTATTATAAAAATTCTTTAAAAAAATAAAAACAAATTCAAAAACTTAATTCTAATAACCACAATGATTTTCTCTCTTTTCTAAGTCTTTTCTCATTTCAGAGTCATCAATTAAAAAATTCATTTCATTTTCTGTCTCCCTTTCGCTACTGTATTAGCTTTTGTTTAACAGAGCCCAGAATTACAGGCTTTAAAAGTTCCAGCAAAATGTATTTTGATTTCTCGTATTATATTTTCTGCCTCCTAATCTTAAGACTTCCTGAGAAATATTTAAGCTTGCAGTGAATTTTCCTGTCTATTTGATTTTTTCCCTTGATATAGATTTTCGAGCATTTTATTCTTTCATTACAATTTTTATAGTTCTGGCCTTAGTTTCGTGTATCAACTCTCTTAATAAATGAAATACGCACCATTAGTATTGAAGCTGCTATTCAACGGCTACTAGAGGGTTTACTGAAATATACTCTGACACTTTTTAGTTCCTTAGAGTTAAGAAATGAGACCAATTTTTGTGAGCCCATCTAGCGTAATTCAAGAGGCATTCATTTACACTCATTTACATTTACAATATCGGCTGATAACTGCTAACTACCCCTCGAATTAAATAGCCCCACATTATCGCCGTTAATTGCTTTACACAGCAGTCACTCTTGCTATACAAGCTGTTGACTTTCACTTCACTTTTTTAAGAATATTTAATGCAGAATATTTTCATAGGAGGTACGTTGCTTTGCATTTTTTTTAAATCAAATTGATATGGTATCCTACTTTCGCTTTAATTCTGTTTAAACTTGATCGACTGTCGACACAAATAATTGCTAATTTCTCTTTATGGTAAAAGTCTCGTATTATCGCCGTTAATTATTTAAACCACCAGTCATGCTTGCTATACGAGCTGTAAATTATTATCACTGTTGTAACAATATTTAATGCAGAATATACTTAAAGAATGTACCCTGCCGTAGATGCTTCCGCTTTCCCTTTTACCTTATAAAACCGAATTGCTGTTGCATCCTTCTTTTACTTCAATTCATTTTAAACTCGATCGACTGCCCAATTAAATAAAAACAGATGATATTAAGTGCATAATATGAAAACCTTTCAACTCCAGCTAATTTTTGGGACATTCAGAACTCCCTGAAACTACAGGCCACCTTCATTTAGCTTCATTGCATCTAAAAGTTAAATATAGAAGTTGAGATTATTGTTTCCTAAAAAAGCGACCCTTAAAAATTAATTTGTCTTGATTAGCATTCATATAAACTATAAGCGAAATGTTATATGCTCTCATATCAGGTTATTAGGATTTAGGAAAATAATTTTAAATCTGATATATAGAAAGAAATATAATTCGAATTATTAACCATTGAATTTGTTATCATTTAATTGAATTTTTAAAAAATTTTTAAATAATATTGTACTTAAATTTCAAATTAAATTTTTAAACAAAGAATTAAATTACATTTTTAATTAAGAATTTAATTAAATTTTTAATAAAGAATTTAATTAAATTATGAATAAAATTTTTTTCTAATTTTAATTAAATTTTTTCAATAAATATTTGAAAAAATTTCAATTTTAATTAATTATTTATACATTCTTTTTTTCGTTTATCCTGATGATACCAACCAATGGTTTAGCGAAATATTGAAACATAATAAAAAATAAAGTTTTTAAAAATTTTTTTATTAAATAATGACCTAGTGCTTAATAGCAAACTACTAAAAAAAATATTAAAAAGGTCAAATAACTATAATTATTATATAAATTTAATTAAATTTTAAATAGTCTTGGTTTTATTTAATTAAAATATTTTATTAAAGTTTTTATTAATATTAATTAAATATAAATTTAAAAATTAAAAAAAAAATATAATGAAAAATTATTGAAGAATTAATAAAAATTTAATAAAGAATTTTAATTAAATAAAAATTTGATATTTAATAATAAATTTAATTAAAAATTATTTAAAAAATTTTATTAAGATTTTAATTTTCAGTTTTATACGACCTTTTTTTATTTTTATTAAATAATAATCTTAATCTTTAAAACGGTCTTTTAATTTATAACGATTTATTTTTTTTCTCGATATTTCGCTTTCCTGTGGAAAGCTTCTTCAGGAAATTATTTTTTATATATAATATCGAGAAATATCGAGAAAAAAAATAAATCGTTATAATTTAAAGGGCCGTTTAAAAGATTAAGATTAATATTTAATTAAGATTTTAATTTAAATTTTCATTAAATATTAATTAAAACTTTTTTTTAAAAATTTAATTAAAAATATAATTAAAAATTAAATTACAAAATTATTTAAAACTTTAATCAAAAATTTAATTGAACGATAATTTAAAAGTATTTATTATTTTATTAATTTATCTTTAAAGTAAATATTTCACTGATGCTCTTAATTTTTTAACAAACAAAATTTTGTATATAATTATCCATTAATATATTTAATGAAATTAAAAATTAAACACATAAAAATAATCTTAAGCAAAAAGCAAATAATATTTTAAGTCATTTAAGATAAATTATCTTCAATTAGCTGTGTATGCGTTTATAAAAATATTTAAGGATTCTGCTTTATTTCCAAATTAAATTCCTTTACCTTTAGTGTAAAAAAAATTTAAAAAAAGTATAATCGTTTTATAGAAAATTTGCATAAATATCGTCATTAATTTTCAAAACATTTTATACTAAATTTGTGTTTAGTTTCAAACCAAATTTCTTTAATTTGTATCAAGGGATTCAGATAGTTACAAGATAACAATAGAGTTAAGAAAAATAGTGGTGAATATTGCGAAAAAATTTGGATTTTATTTTAATTTTGTAAAGAAAAGGTTTAAGATGTGCAGACATTTAAAATCAAGTAGAAATAACCAGTTTCTTTTAACCTGAAAATAAAGTACAAAGTGATAAGTTTTCGCTTTAGGAAGGGAGAACTCTTTAATAGAAATAAGTCAGAATATAATGTTCTATTAAAATGAGATGTCTTAGTTAAAAACTGTGCCATATGATATGTGTATCCAATATCTATTGGAGTCTGTAGCCTTTAAACAGACTCAAAGTTGATATCTTTAAGAAGAGAACTAGATGTAAAAAAGTAACCAATTTCTGATTAATTGAATTTGACATCCAGTTCGAAAAAAATTACAGAAAAATACAAAAATATTAATAGTTTTCCTAAATGCGCCTCTGCACAAAACTGTACTAACTGAATTCTTTTCTTAGTTTAAAAAATATTTCCAAACCAGAACAACATATAAACAACATCACAAAAAACTCCTTTTTTAAAACCTGCATAAGAAACAAAATAAATATTAAATTCGCAACAGTAATTATGCTCGATTTTTAAACAGTATTAAAATAATCAAAATACTGTTTATAATATTCTGCTAAAGACCGCTAAAGTTGTTAGCAACAGGCCTTAAACAATTTTGGCACAATTGAATTTTATATACAACAACACAACACAGCACAATACACAAAGGCGCACACACTCACACTCGCTCAGTAATAAATGGTCCCTGGTTTCAATATAAAATTAAATACATATACACATACTCACATGCAACCACACAACTACTAATAATATATACTATAGCCTAACATATATTAATGTAATTTCAACATATATAATTGTTAGTAGCAGCATTAGCGGCGCCACTACACATGTGATTTCTATATGTTCCGATATGTGTGTTATAGCGCCTTTGAATTTGTATTTTAATTTGTGCGATTGTATGTTACTGAACATATTGTGGTTGCCCTCTTGTCATTATTGCTATTGTTATTATTACATTTGCATGCATTTTATATATAAATTAACAAATAACGCATAAACATTCAATTTGTATTCGTTTAATATTTAGAAGAGACTGACTGATATTTTTGTGAGGGAAGAAAGGGAAGAGAAATAGAATTAATAAGAATTCAACAGTGGGTAATTAAAGAGGCATGTTATTTTCTTTAAAAAGAAAAAATACTGTAAAAAATTCTTATAGATCTATATAATTTTAATGTGTTAGTTTTATATAAAAAAAATAAATTTATTAAAATAAAAATTAAGTTTCTACATCTTATTATTGATACCGTTTTCCGATTCCAATATTTATTAACTCAGTGGTAGCACGCTAAAATTATAAATATATTAAAGGCTAACAAGTCTGGAAGCTCCCTTGATTCTTACAAATCTAATTAAGTATATAATTAGAACAATTAATTATATATTTAAATCAATTAAATATTTAATTAAAAAACAAGCAAAATCCAACTAAATAAATAATTTAATCAATAAAATATTTGCTAAATTTTTAATATGATTTAATATTTTACTCAATATATTAGGCCAATATATTAGGTCAATAATATAATATAATAGGTGTTTTAATGGAGGTATAGAGGATTAAGTTGGCAATACTTTTTACCTGGCAAGTATATTGTTAGTTGTCAAGTGATTTATGTTTACTTTGCATCCGCATTTCCATTCGCATAGACTAACGCCTGAATAACTCTTTCAAATTTTGTGAACCCAAATGGCAACTGCCGTCGCTTACGATAATCACAAGCGAATTTTTTTTAGCGATAAATCCTACTTTCCTTGCAACGGCTACATTAAAAAAAACTGCTGCATTTGGAGTGATGATAATCCTCAAGTGTATGTTGAGACACTGTTACATCCAGAAGAAGTGATTGTTTTGTAAGCTTTATGGGATGGTGAAGTCAATAGCCCGTACGTCTTAAAAAACGTCTTTTTTTTCATCAATTGAAAAACCATGATGTACAGAAACTGTGGTTTCAACAAGGCAACGCAATATATCACACCGCTTGTGCCACAATCGGTTTGGAATAAGGAAATATTTGGCCACCGCATGGTTTCACCTTTTGGAACCATAAATTGACATCCAAGATCGTATGATATAACTCCGCTAGACTCTTTTCTGTAGTGATATATGATGTTGCTAGTCTACGCTGATAAGCTTAAAACGATTAATCACTCGGAAGACAACATTTACCGTTAGCGTTATTGACGATATTAGATCACAAGTGTTTCAAAAGTTAAGATTAGATCATATCCAACTCTGCCGTTGCGATGACATTTTAGCAGTCATATTTAAATTATAATGCCAGATTATTACTATTCGAATAAAGTAAATTTTATGTCAATTTAAAAAAAAATCATCTTTGTTTTATTTCATTTCAAGATTTTATAACTCTATAAAAACACTCTTTACAACAAAATCATGGTACTTTTGGAATACCCTTAAATGTGTAGTACTCTTTGTTAAACCGACTATAGTAATGTCCCTTCTTAGAAAATGCCAAGAAACACAGAGTTCGGGGCTTAAAGTCCAAATAAAATTGTGTAGCCTTGTTCAATGTTGGCAACCTTTGTGATAATATCTTTGAAGTGAGCTTCACTGTAGGCTGTATCGTAAAGGATTACAAGTAGACTGACTTAGCAGCACGTAATATTTTAGGTGTATTGACACGTGACCAAAATAATTTCAAATGTTTGCGCATTTTCGAGGGCTTAAACTTCGAATAAAGTATTGCTAGCTCGGTAGGTAAAGAAAACCATTTGTGCTCGTTTTAAGCCCAAGGCCGATTAAAGCAGTGCTATGGGTTCCTCAAAGAAACCAAGATCTTGATAGAAATTTATTAAATCCTGCAATGTATCGGCATGTGTAACATATGTAAGAGAGACATTTGAGTCAAACGGAATTCCTCAGCGTGTTCACAGGTAAAGCACATCTTCTTACAGGTGGGTGTGTCGACTTAGCTTTGCGAGCAGAATATCACTACGGTAAACCTTTGGGTAAAAAATACTAACAACCATTTGATAATAATTTTAAGAATATTAACTCAGGAGAAATAAAATTCGGAGATATTTTTTCTTTGTTATTTTTTTTATCAATGTTTTTTTAAATCAATTTAATTTAATATTTAAAAAAATTGTTCTAATGATTGCCACTGTTGAGTTATATTATTCTTCTTTATGATTTTATACAAATGTGGTTTTTCCTAAATATTTTAGTTTTTCTTTTTTTTCCTCTTCTTACTAAACATTTCAAAATCAATGCAGCCACCACAAATATTCAAAGAAAGTTATACAAAAATACCAAAATAATGAATTTGTTGTAAATTAAAATTTATCATTGTATGCGAGTGTGAATATAACTAAATTCAAATAAATAAGCGTGCAAATATTTGCATATTGGACGAAAACCGTGATCTTAATACCTACACAACATTACAGAAATATTTTTTCATAAATGTGAGCTCGTATTTCGAAATATTTTCAATTTTTTAAACAAAAATTGGGAGAATATTATTGTTGGGTTAGTGGTTTTTGAAAATTCCTTTAAGCAGACAGCTATCGCTTATATTTTAACAGTTAAAATACAAAATTATCTGGCATAATTTAGGACCGGTATAAATGTACCATTTTAAAGGAGCTTTATTTATAGGGCTTTCAGGATATCTCGTAACTTAAATGTGTTATAAGCAGAAGAGATTGAAGCGGAGTTAAAGTGGAGGCAACAAGGCAAACCTACTTTGATATAGATGGGAATAAGAAACAAATTGATTATGTTATACTAAGGCACTACATTTTAACTCAATAAAAGTTCGAATGAAGTGCCTGCATTTTCTAGACTTCATAGGACTCAGGGTTATAACTAAGAAATGCGTTATAAATGGTTAAATCTACAAAATGCATAGTATAATCTAACACTGGCTATTGAACGTATTGCTGATAGTTGTGGCAAGCGATGGCATTGACTGTGTTGGTCTGTTATAAATATGTTGCTGGACGTTAGTCAACAAGTAATTTTTTTAGCTCGCGAAACTGAAATTTAAAAAACAAACTAAAATGGATATTGAAGTGTAAAAAATTAAGTTTTTATGCTTCGCGATCAGTAGTATATTCGAGTTCCCCATAACAGTTATTCGAAGTATTAGAATTTGAGTGTAAAACTGACTTTAAAGATTTTCTCGCGTTTTGTTAAGATATTAAAAATTAAAAAAAACGGGATCCAAATACGGGAGTAAACATTGTATAATGAAATTGTCCACAGATTTTTTTTTAACCCGTATAGGATTTTTAAGGGGCGTATACCCAGTATAATCCTCTTGATAAAGCAGTCACAGTAGTATTTTTTACCACCTTTATCTAATTTGATTAAGTAAAACACCGGGCGATACAATACAAAATAGCCTGCATTTTTGTTTAATCGGCTGCAAGGTTTCTGAATTACCTTGTTATGGAAGAAGCCATAAAACTGGCATCTAGTGCATGAATTTCTCAAGAAATTTTAATAGTTATCCACGAAAGACAGCAAGGAAACGAGAAGACAAAAAATGCATTGACTACGGCAAAATTTCGTTTTGCTGCGTTTCAAAAAATCTGGCTGCTTTTTATATATTGCTATGGAAAACCAACTATTGGTAGTTTATTGGTAAATAATTTCATGTGATTTATATTGCGTTTTTCCACAAAAAGTTCGTTTTTCAATTGGTTTAACACCAGCAAGATGATAGTTTTGACATTTTAGTTTTTTTAACGTATTTGTAGTAGATGCGTTAGCAATTCTGACAATAAATTCCATTTCACACGAAAATCACTTTAAAATAATTAAAATTCACTATGAAAATGGTGATTCCATTACAGTTATATTTCGTGAAATTCGTGACGTTTTCGGACAACATAATTGTTCTTCCGAAACCGCTAGTAAGAATTTAGTAGTTAAATTTGAATTGACAGGCTCGATACAAAATGGCTCAAAGCCAACGCATGTGTGACCGTGTCGCTCAGCTGAAAACATAGCAGCCGTGAGCCACAGTGTTGAACCAGATTCAAATTTGTCAATTCCTCGACGTTCTTAATAACTGGGGTTATCCAAAACCACCACATGGCGAATTTGAAGAAGGATTTCACTTTGAAGCCTGAAGCAGGAATTGAAGTCGACCGATCATGCACATTAGCGTAGATTTGCAAAATTCATTCAGGAACAACTGGCTGGTTTTTCTAAAAAAATAATTTTTTGCAGATAAAGCCAATTTTCATTTGTCAGGTTATGACAACAAGTAAAACTGCCTCATTGGGGCTTCTAAAAATGCTAAAGCGATTATTAAGAAGCCTTTGCATGCTCAACGTGCCACTGCATGGTTCGATATGTGATTTAGAGGCGTGATTGGGTCGTTTTTTCAAAGATGCGGCTGAATATGCTGTAGCAGTCGCGAGATGCTAAAAACTCAATTTTGGTCTATTTTTGATGACGTGGCTATCACAGACATCTGGTTTCCCCGGGGGCACATTGCTATGTTTTGACGGAAGCTGACCCTCATTACATGTGCCAACTATGGTAAAAGAGAACCCAGTCCCTTAAAAGTCTAGCAGGAGCCAACTGAACAATTCATTTTTATTTCCGCGGAACTCAGTAGAGCCTCAGAGTTCAGCTTTTTGACTATTTAGTTTTTTAACTCTTCTCTGACTGATTATTGAGGCTGGCCTTTCGTGAGTATCGTGGTGGTTGTGGTCTCGAGGCCCTCGTTTGAGTTGTGTGGGTCGGATCATTCACAATGAACACAATGAATAGTCCAGATCCAGTGAGCATGATTGCGGTTGTGTTCTTAAATGTTGTTAAGCCTGCTCCGGGCTTTTGAAGTTGCAAGTAGGAGTGACTGGTGGTTATACGTATCTGAAGGCTTCCTAGGGCGAGGATGATGCCATATTTTATCCACAATGGCATGATCCATCGTCAGGTTATGGTTTACACAGCTAGGTTTTGATGTAAATCTTATCACTCATTACAGACATGTGATTTCAACTGGACGGTGCCACATGTCACACGGCTAATAAAACGATTAATTTATTACAAACCAAAGTTCCCCATCGCATAATTTCACGAGAATCAGCATTTAAGTGGCCAGCCAGATCGTGTGATTTAACACCACTGCATTATTTTTTGTGGGGAGATGTTAAAGCCAGAGTCTATACGCAGCCGGTCGAATCGATTTCAGCCTTAAAACAATTTCCGTGATATGATTAACGAAATAGGACCAACATTTTGCCAAAAAGTGATTAAAAACTTTGATCTGTCGACGTGGTTGTAGTGGACGTTTGTCGGATATAATTTTTTATTCATAAAAAAAATTTTAATCATCTTAATCAAAATTTTTTGTTTTATTTTGTTGAAAAACCCGTTTTTTGTAGTCGGTTCGCGCATGATTTGAAGTGATTTATATATAAAATCTCTAAGTTCTTTTCCCTTAAATAAAATTTAATATTTTTGTACACCCTACTAGCTACTGGACTATCGCTTTTCTTATTAATTTTTCTCATTCTAGAATAATGTGAAGCATGAGCAGGAATCATATACATAAAATCAAAAAAGTACTGGGTAAACGAAGTAGTTTTATATTGCTTAGATACACTGGCTATCGGCTACGATAATAAGGAGAATATTATGTGAATAAAATGGCAAAATTTCGGCACATATACAAATTTCTAGACGAGCAGAGTTATTAGATATTATAAGCTAAGGATACCAGACAGAAACTTATAATGAAGAGAAATATCGTGGAGATGTCAGTTAACTTTCAGGCGGTAAAGGGTACTCGGCTATTTGTAAATAAAATGTATGAATAAAATAAATTTTAATAGCCAGATGAGCAAGAATGATGGCACAGCAGTGTTTTACTCTTTATAACCAGAAAATAGGAAGAATGTAACCAGATGCATCAGTAAGCAAAGATCCGCACTAAACTTGTTTGGTATTTCTTCATACAAATTATTGCCCTTTAACAGTAACAATGAAAAGTAAGCTGCTCTTAGCAATTAATTCCCTTTTTTTGAGCTGGACAAGTAAAATAACTCTTTGACTAAAGATCATAACTCGCTACAAAACTGGTGCTTTTCGTAATTTTAAAACTGTTTTCGTATTTGGTGTTTTTTGTTTTATTATTTCTATAAACCAGGATTATATTTTGTACTATTTTTTTGGGCCATTCTATAGACGCTCTATCTGATTTCGATTATATTGTTTTGAAATATTTCATTGTATGTTTGTGTTTATAAATTTTATATCTCTAACAAAATTTTTATGTTGAAATGTTAATTAAAATTATCAGCATTATTTTGTTTTTCATTTAGCAAACATACACTCAGCCATACACACACACACATACACACAATTATTCATGCATAACTGGTGTATATTCCTTTTTTTTAATATAGATTTGATTTTAAAGTGTTTTATGTGTGTGTGTGTGTGTGTGTATTTTGTTGATTATTTCATTATTCATTATTTTAAAATTATTTCATCTTTATGAATTGTTTGCATTTTACTTGGATTATTTTGTTTTTGCTCTCTCCAACTGTTTGCATTTGGTTTTTCATTTATTTAGGTTGTTTCAATTGTCTACATTTTATTTATATATTTTTTTTTGAACTGAACTGCACTGAATATATTATCTCTTCTAAATCAGTTCATTATATCGCATTAAACTAAGTAATTATTTCAACCAGAACATAAAAGAGAAAAAAACTAAATTTTATATATTTTTTGTTTTGTATGGTTTATGGAGTAAATGAATTTTTAATTAGCTGGGAAACGCAGATGTATAGTTAGTTATTAGTTTAATGATAATCGAAAATTTGCTGAAATGAAATTCTTCTTTTAAAATTTATTATTTAATTTTTCAGCTATTTTACAGGTAGGCGGTCATAAATTTTGAATAAATTATATGACAAATTTCATTTAGTTATCATTTATTGTAAATATCTAAAATATCTAAATAAGTCTGTACTTACAAAGTTTAACAAATCCTCAAAGACTTTTAAAATAAATGCTAATTAACTTAACAATAACTTTAAAAATAACACTAAGAACTAAACTGAAATTTATTCCTCAGATATTTTCCTTTTGCTTTGTAAATTATACCCGCGCTATTGTTTCCATATTTATTTTCTTGCCAGCAATTTAATGGTTTAATATTTATTTGTTAACAATTGCTTAAGTACTCGTATTGTATTCGTATTCATATTGTGTTCTTCTTATATCTTAAATGAAATATCGTAAACAAAAAACACAAAAATTTCTAAAAACAGAATATCATAAATTTTAAGCAGCTTAACACTGTTGCTTACTCAACGGTAAACTGTTAACACCTCAACAAAAGGAAAGAAATTTCATTAAGTATTTTGGCAAAGATAACAGTCGATGCAAATCAATGAGCACTGAAGAAATAAAAATGAAATTCATTTAAATCGTTGAATATTGCGATATAAAAAATAATTAAAAGTTTTCCAGTCAAGATGCTAGAATTTTAAATTGTAAAAATAACAATCAAAATTTAATTTAAAAAAAGCAAAAATTTTGAAAATGATTTTGAGCACCCTCATTGCTATATTTGATGACCTTGAAGGAATTTGCCAGGGACTGCAGGCCGTTTGTCACAAATAACATATTTCAGGTCAACCTCTAATGCCTTACCGCTGATTTATGACCTTAAGCCAGTGACCACTTTACCCCACATGAGATAATTAAGAACTTTCAAATCGCTTACCTTGGAGGCCAAAAATCAGATCTATTTCTCCAAACTAACTCCAAAATAACTCCAAACTAACATAAAATTATGAATTCTATAAGTTCGCGTGCAGCGTTATTATATAGAAATTAAATTCCGTTCAAATTAATGCCTTCTATATTTCAATATACAAAAATATTGATTAAGGGCTCTGTAGTATCCAAGAATACCGATAGTGTAGATGAAAACATAGCAAGCCTTAACACTGAGAATAATTTCACAAACAAATATCAAATCAATTTCCAGATGCTCCTTTAAATTAAATCCTGATAATGTTTTAGAAAACACTGAAAACAACTGTCCCATAGTGATGGAAAACTTAATGCTCTTTTCACAGTTAAACATTTTCTAGGATCTATGGAGTTCGATAAACTACTCCTTATATCGGACTTTTCAATAACAAGTTAGTTTTTTAATTGTGGCAACACCAATAGCAAAATAGTTTTAACGTTTAGTTTTTTAACGTATTCGTAGTAGAAGCATGGGCAATTGTCACAATGAACTCAATTTCGCATGAAAATCGCATTACACTAATTCAAATTCACAATGAAAATGGTGATTCTTTTAAAGTTACTTTTCATAAAATTCATAATATTTTCTAACAACATAATCGTCCTTCTAAAACCGTTATTAAGAACTCAGTGGTTACGTTTTAGCCGACAGACTCGACTAAACTACCAACGCGTGTTCGACTGGGTCGTTCAACTGAAAACATCGCAGCCATTAGCCATAGCGTAGAAGTTGATCAAAATTTGTCAATTCCGCGATGTTCTCAACAATTTGGGTTATCCAAAATCACCACATGGCGAATTTTTTGGAAGCATTTCACTTTGTAGCCTAACAAGATTCAGCTAGTACAGGAATTGAGGTCGACCGATCAATTACATCGCCTTCGAATTGCTTAATTCATTTGGGAACAATCGGCTGTTCTTTTTGCCAAACTATTTTTTTCAGTCAATAAGCGAAATTATTGCATTTGGATTTCTGAAAATCCTAGAACGATTACTGAAATGCCTTTGCATCCACCCTCCTCGCCCACCCCCGAGGGCACATTCGTATGTTTTGACGGAGTCTCATTTTCATTACATGTGCCTATGGGGGTAAAAGGGAGCCCTGTCCCCCACAAGGCTAGCAGGAGCCACTATATTTCCACGGGAATCAGTAAAGCCCCCGAGTTCAGCTTTTTGGCTCTTTAGTCTTTTAGCTGTTCTCTGACTGATTATTGAGTTTGGCTCTTTGAGAGTATTGCGATGGTTGTGGGTTCGAGGCTCTCTTTTAAGTTGTGTGGGATGGATCATTTACAATGAACAAAATGAATGGTCCCGGTCCAGTGAGCATGATTTTATTAAGCTTCATGCGTTCTGGACCAGGAGTTGGATAGTCTTCAACTCTTCGGCAAGGAGTAAGGGGATGCGGCCTGCACCGAACTCTTGAAGTTGCAACTAGGAGTGACTGGAGGATATATGTATCTGACGGCTTTCTAGGGCGAGGATGTCGCTACATTTCATCCACAATGGTATGATCCACCGTCAGGTTATGGCTTACCCAGTTAGGTACTGGTGTAAATATTATCACGCATGCCTTTGCATGCTCAACGTGTCACTGTTTGGTGCGCTATGTGATCTGAAAGCATTATGGGGCCTTTTTTGTTTGAAGATGAGGCTGGAAATACGATAACCGATAACACTTCAATATTGGCCTATTATTAAAGCCGTGGATATTACTGGCATAAGGATTCAACACGACGGTGCCACTTGTGATACAGCGAATGAAACAATCAATTTATTGCAAACAAAATTTTCCTAATCGCATAATTTGACGACAATGAGCAGTTAAGTGGCCAGCCAGATGGCGTGATTTAACATCACTGGGTTATTTTTGTGGGGCTATATTAAGGGCAGAGTCTATACGAAGCCAAACGAATCAATTTCTGTTTTAAAACTCAAAATCAATGATGTGATCAACGAAAGAGGTATACCATGTGATAAGAGTGAGTTGAAGCTGTGAAAATCGTAGTGGTGTATATGTGACAGATATGTCAACAATTATTGCTACAATGTACCGAATATTTCAAATATTTTTTAAACCGAAAATTATATGAATTTTAATTTTGAAATGTATTTTTTATGTTATTTTATTCGACTCTGCTTAAGCTATGTGTTGTGCCGGACCTATGACGATAGGTTATTTCCAGTAAGTTGCAAAGCAGTTAGTCTGAAGTAGTGAATATTTTATATTTATATTTCTTTTTTAAAAAAGGTGGAAACGAAATTGCTGCGAGTTTTTTTTTCATGCGATTTTCTTCGCTAAAAAGCAAAATTTGTCTCTCTCTCTCTCTCTGTCTCTATGCAACTCATTAGATCACAATTGTGTGGCCTCTTAATAAGGAAAAAGTTGTTTACCATTCATTTTTTAAAGAAGTTCCAGCGGAGTATACAGACTAATTTATACCAGCAAACAAACTTATAGAGGGCAACCTGGTTGAACACTCAAAACAAGGTTTACAGAACAGATACGCTCATGCAAACGGAAATGAGAAGATTTGCGTTACACCTTGCCACTCACGGAAACACCCCAAGGGAAATAGATGAATGTATGAAATTACTACATCCTAGCAAAAAAATGACGAAGACTAGGCATTCTTGAAAACATGGAAATCTACAAAACAAAAACTTCTAACAGTGATATTATAAACGAACAGGTAAACGCGACCTCAGACAAAATTTTCACACCACTAAAACTACTCATGCACACGAACAAACGAAAAAACCCTCAGATGGACATACGTACCTAGACACCTAGACGGTGGTATTGATAGATTTACTTTGCATAAAGTGCCAGGTGGCTGGCATTCTGCCCACATGAATAGATACAAACCTTAAAACAGAACTACTAAAACGCGAACACTGACTTACCAGTCGGAATTTTATCACGGCTTGACAATGAAGTTTTTACATCGAAAGCGCTCGCCATTAACACCAAAAGAACAACAGCTAGATAAGATGGGATATAACAACAGCATGCCTGTTATTTGTTAAGCTTTCATTGTATTTAATTTTCGGTCAACAAAGCAGAGTTAAACAGCCAGGAAGAAAATTGGAATAAATTATAGTTTACAATAATTAAGAAAACCCAAAATACCTGAAAGCTTTTTTATTACGATATTTTTATTTAGCCGTGACTGTATTAAAATTAACAACAACCTGTTTAAAATATCATTCTATAGCCAAAAAAATTAAAGTAAATATTCAACAAATTTTTGCAAGCCTCTTTCTCTCTCAAATATTTTAATACAAAAACCCTTCCACCTTGCAAAATGTCCTAGAATAACAGGAGCTTTGTAAGAGAAAAACAAAAGCAATAGAAAAGCATCATATAAATACCTTTGGGAATTATTACTGTCATTGTTAAATTCTATATAAAGGCAACAGAGTTTATTATTTTGTCATTGTAATAAAACGACTATTTTCAGCTTAAGCGTACATACATACATACAAACATACATATTTACATACATATAAATACCTTAAAACTAACACAATAAAATAAAAAATAATACAGAAGATGAAAAAACAAAAATAGTAATAAACAAATGTTGCAAATGTATGAGTGTGTGGGTGTGCAAGTTATTGTATTCAAAGGAAAGGAAGAATGCCTGCAAGTAAATTTAATCCTTGTCTCTTAAAATTAGTTGTGTTATACTCATTCCTCTGGCTACTATTCGCCCTCCTCCCTCTTCTCTTTCATTTTTACCTTTCTTAGCAGAGAGGAAAACACAAAAATATTTTATCTAATCAACACACAAAGAAGCAACTAAATCTTTTGTTTTTGTCTACCAGAGAAAAAGTAAATAACTTAAGAACGAACTGACAACATTTAAATTTACATTTTCTATAAAAATAATAATTAATTGTTTTTCTGTTTGTTGTTTGTGTTTGTGTTGTTTTTTTGCTTTAAAAAATTTTTTGGTTCGTTTGTGCAAAATTTTAGTTTAGACAATCATGACTTAAGTGGAAAATATAAAATTTTCCATTTTCCACTATTATACACTAAATGCTTGAGCATACAAATGTCAGATTAAAATAAAATTTTAAATACAATTTTTGCTTTGTTGGTAGCGGTGTGGCAGGAGGTGTTATAAACAGAAAACACAACCAAACACATTTTCAAGTGTTTTTAAAATAATTCATTGGCTGCACATTAAAAAAAAGGAAAGAAAGAGAGAGAAGATATAAATAAATAACTACCAGATTAAAAGGTATTTTCATTTTATCGTTTTTTTTTTATTTTATTATTATTGTAGTTTCATTTCTGAAGCAAAATTTGATATTTTGATAAAATGGTGTTGTAAAAGCTGCTTTTGTTTTAAATCGTTATAAACGATAATAATTTTGTTAACGCAGCATATAAATAAAAATGAAGAGATAAGGTGAGCGTGAAAGATTGAAAGAGAAAGAGAGGGGGGGGGAGAGATGATAAACGAATTCCTCGATATTTATAGAGTATGTGGCAGTTTGTAAGGAATTTCTTCTTAGCAAATTTATTTACAAAGGTTTTGCTATTTAAACAATTTACAAATGAAACGTTTAACTTTAGGGAAGCATTTTTGCTTTGCTTCAATATAATTGTGCTTAAACTGACAGCTGTTGAATGTTTTTTGTTTTGTTAATAACTACAGAAAACTACGAGGGTAGATAGCATTGTAGAGTTATCTGTCGCTGAGAAAAAAATACCACCTCTAGGTTTTAATTTAAGGCATTTGATTTGGGTTTTAACATGTAATTTATTTTAAATGGTTTCTTTCAGAATAGATCAATATCGGTTTTGCGCAGGGTAAAAGGGAACCTTTTTGAATTATAGTGACTACACAATTCTACACATTTTTTGCCGACTTCAAGATAAGAAATGTTTATTAATCCATCTGTATTTTTCTCTTGTATTAGCTACGGCATATTTCATTCATTTCTAAATCGATTTTGAATATTTTTTAAATTGAGAAAGTTCATACTTTTAAAAATTAAGGAGTTTTCCACAAAACATATGTATTTTTAACATTTCCATTGAAACGTAAAAGGCACCCCCATATAACACGATTTGTATAGCCATAACTCACAATAACACAACGTAATAAAAAGAACCTGAAGCGTAAACAAATTTTTCTGAAATTAATACTCAAAGGCAACAAAAAATTAGGAATCGTAAGATTAAAAAACATGAACTAAAAGCTGTAAAAAGCTGTCCCTAAATAATGTGGGCAAAAAAGGAATGATTCGCTTTAAAACATCTGATGTGAAACATTCAAATTAAAGTTCATACTAATGTGACTGGTGACAATAAGAAATTTCATTATTGAAAGCAACCAAGCAAGCACGCAGATACTATAGCTAAAGGCCCCTTCAATATAGAGGTATTGGGCCCCATTATATTACTATATAATCGATTTATAATTTCAAAGTACAGAAATGGTTTAAAAGAGGAACATAAAAGGCTCAATCACAACAAGTTTTGTTTTGAGAAATTGATATTTTTGAACTGATGTCAGAGATAATTAATTCCGATAATGCTTCCCAAATAAATATTAACTATTATGGGGTGGACTTACCTGAAATTTATAAAGGAAGAAGGCTCTATGACACATAATGCCTGTTAAAAAAAATAGTGACCTTAAGGTAATAAAGTTGAAATCCCAGCTCCTTGTTGCAACGATACTAATCGCCTTCTCTATGAAAACATAACTAAAAAACAAATTAACAAGCGAAAATTAAACATCTCGATATATCTACTGACAGAGTGTTAAATATACAAATTCCAAAAGCCTATACAGCGAACTCTTCTAGCTCCATTCTAAAATAATGTATTGATTGAGTTCAGTTAGGGGATAAAATCTCCATTAAGAAAATATTGAGCCCTTTTATAAATGTCAACATGAAGGCCATGTCACGTAAATGGCAATCGGTTGCTATTCTGTGACATTTGGTATCTATAAAGACGCCTTGAAGAATATTAAATATGGAAAATACTTTAAAATAAAAAGTACTAAGTCATGCTAAAAATTATAAATTAAAATTGAAGAAAATAATATTGAAATTCATTTCTATTGGACCATCCGAATAAGAGATAGTGATTTTCAATCTCAGTGCTTCAAACTCAATGCAAGTGCAAAGTACAAAAGAAGTTAATTTAAAAAAAATTTCAGAAGTGAATGCGAGAGGAAGAGGGAGACATATACCGAGTTTTTTTTATAGAGGTGTAGAACTGTATGTTGGCAACAAATTTTTTTTTGTTACTTTGATTAGGTTTCTCAGCATAAAAGACCGACGTCTAAACGTCCCTTTTAAATTGTTCAAAAAGGATCCAAACCAAGATTTGCTATTGATCAAAATGTTAAACAAAACGCCGCAACATGCCACACAGCTGGTGCTGACTTATTGGAAGAAATATTTGCTAATCTTTTAGTTTTACGTTTCGGATCTATGAGTTGGCTTCCAATGTCGTCAGATCATTTTCTGTAAGGATATGTGAAGTCGCCAGATTCTACCTATATTCCCGAATAGATTGACTACCGCACTATTGCCGATATACAGCCACAAATGTTGAACAGTCATTTAAAATTTTATCTCCAGATTACACTACGTCCGAGACAATCGTGGCAGTCATATTTTTATTATAATATCGCAAGATTATCTTTCGAATAAAGTAAATTTCATATCAGTTTAAAAAATTCATCATTGCATTATTCCATTTCAGATTTCCATACCTCTATAAAAAAACACCCTTTATAAATAATTACTAATTTTACCTCTACAAAAGCAGCTGCAAATATTGTTCTCTTATATATGAAACCTGAATTTATGATTCAAGGTTTTATCTGCAGGACATTTAAGAACATCAGAAAACACTATCCTTTCAAAGAATTTAAGCTTTGACTTACTCTCTGCTACTCTTGTCATTTTAAATTTGATAAAGTATAGTCAGGCTTCTCTTTGCAAAATTTCAAGTGTCTTTTCTGATAATCAAAGTTTAAAATCATTTCCAACACTTAGTTTAAAAGAGCCTTGTGCCAAGAACCTTAATACCAGCTTTATCTCACTGAAATAAAAGAGTTGATTGTAATTTATTTTTTAATAAAGGCTCCAGTTTTTCCGGAATGGATTTAAATACCATTTTTTAAATGAAAGTATGCCCTTAATATAAAATGATTAACCGCTCTTCCTTTGGTATGACAAGAACTTCTTTTAAATTATCGATAATATGGCGACATCAACACATTTTAATTTTAATAACGATTTAGCTACGAATTGATGTCGACGTTGAGTCAATGTGATATTGATGATGAAGTTACGAGATTGTCCACGTGTTCTTTCGTAATAGAAATAATTTAAAAGGGGCAGCAAAATGATAGTTTATGAATGATCATAACAAATGCCTGGTAAATAAACTATTGTTAACACAAGGAAAAAATCCTAATGTGACTTTTGTTAAACCAGAAACTGGAAGATAAAGGAAAATGCCTTTTAAGAAGCAATAAGAAATGGAATTTTTGTTTAATATTTTCTAAATTTAACTAGCGGGCCCATTGAGAACGAATTTGTGAGATCGCAAAGACGAAACGCAAACATAAAAGCTCGACGCCCACTGCGACTGTTTTAATGGCGGCAGTAATCGAGTCCATGTTACTTTGGGCCAATCACCGTCATCCGCCAAGGCACATTGGAGGCAGTTGGCGGCTGGCGACGAATTTATGAGGTGTGTATATTTTTGAAGTAAACAACGCTCAATATTTACGTAAATGCGATAACATATAATATCAGCGCACAAAAAAATGAAATGCATTGAATGAATGAATACACAAAAATTTATTCGAGTCGATCCAGTCGTGTAGTTACAGTGTAATTGAATAAACTGGATACCGACTGCCGCGCCATCTACCGGGCTGGTTTTTAAATGTAAACCTTCCAAGGTGGCACTCAAATGCACGCAAAAAAAATTAATTCAGTAGAATTGTATATATGGGAGGTAGCATGCGTCTTTATCAAATCCCGCCTATATTTGCAGCAGAACTTAAAATATGTTCACTCAACTGAAATACCAAATTTTGTTCAAATACCGTTATCAGGTGCAGAAATAATAAATTTTTAATTTGTGGTTTGTATGGGAGGTACCATGCCCCTTTAGACCGAATTGTAAATCTAAACCACTCGGAGCGCCACCCAAACGCATTAAAAAAAATTTATGCCAATCGATCCAGCCGTTTAGGAGGAGTTCAGTCACATCACACGTACAGTGGAATTATATATATAAAAATAAGGAAAATTTTCTGATATTGTTTTAATTTTTAATGTGATTAATAACTGATGTAAATTTAATAAAAATAAATGCTAAAAATTATTAAATTTTCCTTGAATGCTTATTTATTCAAGAAGAACAATAAGATTTAATGTTATTGGTTATATTACATTAGCATATTATTCTCTGATTTATTGTTTTATTTTATGTTACTTTAAATTCAATAAAACATTCGTTAAGTTTCATCTGCTCCATCAACTTTTTTATTGACATCTTGTGATTATCTGTCTTAATTTTTCTGTAGGCTTTTTGTTTTTGTTTTATTTTTTAACTTTTTTTAAAAGCAAAATAGTTAAACTGATTACATTTCGAATACTTTATTTATAATAAGATTTATATTTAATCATTTCGATGTGAAATTGCGAAAATGCCAAAATGCTGTTTTCTATCTTTTTTTTTCTCAGTTTTTAGCATTTGACCACTAAAAAGCATTGAGGCGTAATGACAAGTTGACATCTCCAAAATAGCATGAACATGAACGAACATGTTCATGATGATAACACAAACGCAAACATGTATAGCTGTAAGGGTGTGTAGATGTGTGGATGTGTGTGTCTGTAAAGGGTATTTTAATTGGTAGGCGAAGTTGCCAAGAATATCAATTGTGGCATTAGTGGTGGAAGGTAGGAGCCACAAGTGGTACACATTTAGTTTCATATTTAGCGTTACTGACTGGGGTTTTCTAGGAATTTTGTAGTTTAAAGTAGGGAAATTGATGCAAAATATTATGTTTTTAATAAATTCCTCATTTTTCTACAGTCACTCTTGATATAAATATGTGATCATATTATTTTCAGTTTTATTCGACCTTTTTTATTTTTATTAAGTATGTATTAATCTTTTAAATGATCTCTTTTTAAATTAAATTTTATCGATTTATTTTTTCGATATTTCGATTTATTTTTTGAAAAAAAAAATAATAAAAAACACTGATGAAGCTTTCTACAGGAAAGCAAAATGTCGAAAAAATAAATTGTTAAAATTTAATTTAAAAAGAGACCATTTAAAAGATTAATACATATTTAATATGTGATCATATTTTACAAAAACTGTTTTGTTGTCATAGTTTTAGTGTCAACTCGGTAACTATAGATCGTCAATCTGTTAAAGTTTTATTATTTCCCTATTTTTCTCATTCTCATGCAACTAGATATTAATTATAGAGGAATAACATCCAAAAATTATTGCAACATATGTAACTGCACTTGGCACTTTTGGAGTACTCTCTACAATAACTATTTATAATAAATTTTCAGTTAAGATTGTGTATAAAATAGCAATACCATTAGCAATACCAGCAACAAAAAACAACGACAATATCTAACTAAATTGCAATAACAATCAAATTTTGCGTGATTTTGATAAATTTGACAGTTTTGTGGGGGTTTATGCTGACAGCACAACAAATAAAATTCACAGCATATAACTGGAGCAACAGCAACATAAACAACAACGACAGCAATAACCAATTACATAAAAGCCATATAAAAGGCATCATATTAAAATATTACAACGACATTAACTACTGAAATCTGGTAAATATCCAAAGTACTTTTTAGGAAAAGTAAATACTTTATAGAAAGTAAGTATAACAGTCTAAAAATAAAGATTGAGTTTTACAAAATAATTTTATCATTTGATTGAGTGTTAAAATGAGCAAAAAAAAAAAATTTTTTTAAGAGACAAAAATATCTGGAATTTTCCTTAATTTGATTGACCTCACTCCTCTTTACTTTTATTTCACAGTATAAACTGTTATTACTGATATTGCTTTAAAGTTAAGCAAAAGCCAAATATGATGGCACTAGTGAGAAAATATATTCTAGTCAACCGTTCTTTCATTTATGAAACATTTTCTTCCAGCACGTTGCTATAGTAACAGTAGCAGCAGCAGCAGCAGTAAGAGGAACAATTACTTTTGAGTTAGCAACTACAATTATTGAACTAAAATTTCCATATACAATCGAACAAAACAAAATTCACATTTGTATTGTTCAAAAGTAAATTTGTGTAAGGGAAGTGTTAGGATGAGTGTGCAAAGATGAGTTAGATGAGTTCTATTGAGATAACGAGGTATTGGCAAGTTGTAAGCAATCAAAAGATATGTTTCCGGTTAACCGCTTTCACGACTCCTACAGCTTCAATTTAATTTGCATTTATTCTGATTGGAATACACATATACACACACACACACATGTACACACACACATGTGTGTGGAATACACATATACCACAATTTCATATATTTATTATTACATTTCTAAGATGTCGCATTGAATTCTTGTTATTGCTAAAATTTTAAATTTTCGTAGTTGTTGCATTTTTTCTCTGTTATATATCAAATAGTCAGAATTATATTCGAGTCTTCAAATATACTGAACTATATAAAATTTTAATACACAACTGATGCTGTTAATTCAACTATCTTTTTAAAACCGATATAAAATTTTACAAACTTAGTTCGTTTTGGCTTATTGTGGATTTGTAAGATCTGGAAAAAGTCTTTCTAAGAATCCTGCATGTAATTGCCCGCTATAGCTTATTCTGCCTCCTAAATTTTCCAACATTTATAAATTATTCGCATAGCATCGGTACTTAATGGCAGCAATAAAAAGGTCCTTCGGCATAAAATTACAATTCATCTATTTGAAACCAGCCATATTTTAGCATGACTATCATCCTTTACTACAGATCATTAAGAATATGTAATGCGAATATTTGAAAATACCACCACTTTAGAACCAATACAACACCGGTCGCCACTGAAACTAAAAGGCTCTTCGTCAGAAAATATGATTTTTTAGCCAAATGAGATGTCTGCTTAAAGCTTCTGTGAGGCACAGTAATAGAGCACGTAACAATGTTTATGATATTTTCCCTTCAACTTATTTATAAGCCAACTAAAGTTTTTAGGAAACTTCTCATCATGAAGCTGGGTGAAATTCCTTATTGTTAAGATGAACAACAAGTTGACATGCAGACTGTTTCAATATTAATCTCAGTGAAGCGTTTGAAGTGTCCCATTTCGTTCCTCAATTGGGATAAACTGTGTAACCTGAATCCACCATCATAGACTTATTCTAGACAAACAATTTCTGATTTTTGTTAGTGCCAACTTTTTTTCCGTGGTACGCATAATTGCCAACATGTACATATTCAATTCATAGCTTATAGCAATCATAGCGAATGTTGGGCATCAGCTATATTTATTTTTTAAGACAGTTGTACAGCGTAGAATATTTGGATCAAAGTACCATCTCGCAATCCCTAAAGGCTTCCCCCGGGGACCACATTTATCTGTCTTTATAGATTACTCAACCATCTAGACATGTGTCAACAGGGGAACAAGGGAGCCCAGTCCCTGAAGGCTGGCAGAGAGTCAACTGGAAGCTCCACGTTATTTTCGCGGGAATCAGTAAGCCCAAGAGTTCCGCTATTTGTCTCTTTAGTCTTTTAGCTGTTCTAGCCCCTTTGGAAGTATCGTGATGGTTGTGGATTCGCGGTCCTAACGAATTTTGATTAAGGGGCCAGGATCATCTCACCTTTACTGAGAACAATGGGTGAATGATCCGGATGCAGTGAGCATGATTGTCATGTGTTCTGAACCAGGAGTTGGATAGTCTCGAGCTCATCAGCAGGGAGTGTTGGTTGGCGACCCTGCTTCGAAACCTCCAAAATTGCAACTGGGAATAACCTGTTGCTAGAAATTAGTCTTTGGTTCCTAGGGTGCGGTGCATGCATCATATTGCTCATATCACGCATCCCTAAAGGTTTCCCCCCGGGAGAACGTAGTCTTAATGAACACCTTCCCATCTGGACATGTGCTGCCAGGTGTCTAGGCTAACAGGAGCCTCAAACTGGAATATTTGGACATTCGAAGAGCGACCACTACTTACCAACTAGTACCAGCGCAACCAGTAGTCCACAGGGCTATGGTCCTATTCTGGTTATTTGTAAGGAGTAAAGTGGTGGCTGTAGCTTAAAGCCAAACCGCGGGAAGGTGTGACTTTTTTCTATCTGATGTGCTATTATATTGCAACAGAATGACACTATGCTTGGACACCGGAAGTTTAGATAGTCCATGACTCTCACACAAGCCTTGGAGGCACGGCCCTTGTTGCTGTTTTTCTTAAATTGCCACTTAAGGTGTGTTATGCACCTTGATAGAAGCATGGTTTTAATCGAGTGGTAAGACCCCAACCAGTTAGTGCTTACGTTAATCTGTAGCATCATCTTCCTTACAGACTTTTTAACACGACTTAAATTCTGCTCCCCCAACTCTTCGATGTGTGAACAAATTTTACTTTGAGAAATATCATTCCATAATACTGCCTTTTTCTCTTTTTTGTTCGTTAAGCTATAGTGCTAGCAAGATGATCATTATATCTTCCCATTAGCGCGCATTTCTTATCGCGTTAGTTTAATTTTCAAATAAATTCATAACAAACTATTTTTCCTTATTTACCCTCCCTTAAAATTTGTATTTCCAAATAAGTTTCTTTGTAACCCAACATTCGTCAAACTTCAAAGGAATATTCTGCTGCCCATCTCAATGTTATATTAAAATCATAGATTAATCTTTGCCTTTGACAATAATTCAATGTGTGTGTGCTGAAGATAGTAAAGCAGTTGGTTGGCTACTATCTTGACTGTATGTATCCACGAAATTTAATTGGTATGACAAAAACCGCATTGGATTTTGCAAGTTCATAAACATTCGACACCAGTCCACTACAGATAGAGTGAAAAAACTAAAAAAAAAACACTTTTATCAAAACTATTTTATTTGTATTTCTTAGAAAGAGTGTAGTTCATCATATCGCACTGGTTACTCTAAAGAGAGTCACTTCAAAATTAAAAATGTTTTGTTTAAACAATTATTTTATATCATGACGGGAGAAGCATTGGCTTTTTTTGGCAAATGGATAGAGAAAATGATACTACTGTACCTCGATTTCTTGTAAAAAGTGAAAATTTTAAAATTACTCTTTTCGATATATGAAAATATCATGCTGTTTATTGAAAAAAGGGAGGAAAGCATATGAAGAGCTAAACAGGCTTTTAGTTTATTAAACGGAAAAATATTTCAGTGAACTTAGTAAGGACCTATTGCAGAAAGTTAATTTTAATTAAATAAATTATTTTCAAATCTCTTACAAAATCTATTTTTACTATGCAAAATTTTTTATAAGTGAAACTTCCTGGCAGTAAATTGCCAGAGAAAACAGGAAAAAATAATAAAAGCTACTGATCGTGGAAAGATGCTAGATTAACCAAAAGAGTCAATAGACAGCCGTCCAAATATCAGACTAAAGATATTTACCAAACCTACTTTAAAGTCCTCAATAATGTCGATAGTTCTTTTCCTTCAACATTTGTTTTTTTTTTTTTTTTTTTGAAATCAAGCAGGATTTGAGTTGCCATAACTTCAAATGATGAGAAGTCTTACATCTTGTTGAAAATACTTTATACAAGCAACAGTTTTATAGGACCCGTTGAATTAACCTCTCAGTTTGTAACTTATCAGTGGCAGTAAGTTAAGGACTATGTATCACTGGACAAAAGTTAAAAAAGCCAGATAAAGGCCACCTTAAATGTTTAGCATGCACAGTGCTCTAAAAAATTCAAAACATCTCTTTCTTATACACCGGCTTTCTCTCAAGGTTGGGCATCTTAATAAAACGCTTGCTTTTAGAAACTTAACCGCAACGACAAGGATATACATTGACCTTAAGCTTTAATCACTTTCTTTTACTTTTACATCATTTATTATTTAAAACTTACATGGAAGCGATATACAGAATCAATAAAGCTTAGCCTGGGAATACTAAATAAGATAACATGGTTTATTAAGATAATTTATGACTTTTTTCCAAAAAAAAAGTAAGAAACTACAACTAAATAGGCCCTTACAACAGGCTCCTTAGTAATATAACTCCACCTACAATTTGTTTACTTGTAGCTGTCTATCGTGCAGTCATTCATATTTGTTATTTTGTGGATTGTTTTTGTGACTCACGGCACATTATACACATGGGTGATGAATGACTCTTTTAATTAGTTGCTGCAGGACATGCTTGTTTTGCAAAATGAAATGAAATGTTTCTAAACTCAAAGATGCACTGACTTGAACAATTAATATTTATCAACTGTTTGTGTATAACAGAAGCTCGCTATCGGAAGAAATAAAAACAAGAACCAAAAAAAAACTGATTATTCATTAAATGCATTATTTTTTGAATTTTTGCATTTTTTTAATCATTAAAAATTTTGGATTCAGATTTTAATTTTAGTGAAAAGTCTGTTACTACAAGGCAATAAAGCGAAACTTGAACATAAATACTTTGGAGGAAATACGGAGTGGTATGTGATAGATACGGAAAATTGGAAAATTAAATAAATTAATATTGTAACTTAGATATTAGATAAGGTACAGATATTGGATGGCTACATGTATTAAAAGAGGAGCCATTGCTAAGGAAGCAAGACAAGATAATATTTTATGCCCTTAATAGAAAGTGCACACTGTTCATTAAAAGAGAAGTATGTTTTCATAACTTTGTGCCAATTAAAAAAAATTGAAATTATTAATTAATCGAAGTTTTATAAAAGCACATAAATTTTGTTGAAAAACTTCTTATACTTAGTTAAGCTCCTTTTATTTTATAGAGGATTATTTTGTTTCGATTATATCCATAAAAATAAAATATAATTAAAACAGGCTTGCCAGATTTTTCTTTGTTAAAGACATCCAGACGATTTTACTCGCTTAAAAACATAAATAGAGGGACATAGAACTTTAATTCAAAACGTAATAAAGAACTTATAAATAATGCACAGTTGGACACAGGACACTACTTTCAAGTGCAAAACAAAAAACAAAATTTGACGAGGGTCGACATAAAACCGTATCCAAATAAAAAAGAAAAAAAAATCCATTACATTTTTTTTTTGTTTTAATTGACTAAGGTAAAAGTTTTGTTTTAATCGATTAAATCAAATGTTATGTTATAAAGGGGTTTATTATTGTATGTTTAAATAGAATGAGCTTGTTATCCACATCATATAACTTAAAAGCTGCAGACCATTTTCATTAAGCTTTGGGTAAAAAGAAAAGTATTTAAAATTTTATTAGTTAGAAAACTTTTCGTACAATTAATTTATGATTTAATTATAGTCGATGTTTGTCAAAATGGTTGTGGAAGCGATATGCATTGGTTGTGAGTTCGCGATATGCATTTTTTAATTTTGCAGCAGCAGCAACATGTTAGCGATCTATTTTTAATGCTGCGCATGATTACTATGGGTGTTTTTTATACAGCTATAAAACATTACGTTGGCAACACTTTTTAACTGGTGACCATTTTTGTGAGCTCTTAGTGATTTATGTTTTCTTTGGTTTGGCATTTCATGAACAGACTGACATCTGAACAATGCTTCCAAACTGTGCAAATTGAGCCCTACACAAAATTGACCTTGCTGCCGATCTTTGTAAGCGAATTTTGTTTAGCAATAAAATTCACTGTTATTTGAATGGATATCTCAGTAACAAAAACTGCAGTATATAGAGTGGTACTAGTCTTCAAGTGTAGACATCATTACATCCAATAAAACTGACTGTTTGGTGTGCTTTAGCGGTTCGCGAAATCATTAATCCATGCTCCTTTCAAAACGATGCTAGTTAGTACGTTACACTGAATACTAAAATGCTATATAGTCATGATTCAGTAATCACTATATCGTTCGCAAATTTAGCAATCAAGATTTGGTTTCAATATGACGGCGCACGATGTAACACACCTTGTGCCAAAATTGATTTATTGAAGGAAATATTTCGTATTTGCAGAGGTTGGCGGTTCGGACCCATGAATTGAACTCCAAGATTATGCAGTTAAATTCTGCTGGATGTGGGAAGCCGTAAAGTCGCTAATGTACACTTATAAGCCCGAAACGATTGACCGTTGGGAGGACAAAAATCGTGGCGTTATTGCCGGTATACGCAAAATAACGTTGGAAAAATTCATGGAAAACTCTGCCTTCGGACTTGTCATATTTACATTATAATGCCAGAAGTTTATTTTTCGAATAAAATACATTTCATGTCAATTTAAAAAATCATGTTTTTTTTGTTCCATTTCCTCTATAAAATATTGTAAAAAAAAACTCATAAAATTATTTTTATTAATATTTCCTAAATACAGGGTATCGGCCAGGAAGGTACTACTATTACTCTGCTTGTTTATAATTTTTGATTAAATGAAAGATAATAAATCTTATATTGACCCAATTTTATTTAATGTCGGCAATTATGTTTGCAATACAGATAAATGTCTGCCTCTGTTAGCTTCACAAATACGAGCCCTTTTGAGCTTCTCCGGCGTTTCTGGTTAGCTGGCATAAATCTTGCTTTGCAGATATCTCCACAAAAAGAAGACCGAAGCAGTCAAGTCAAGCGTCCTCCACGGGCCAATCAATATCATCATTTCTTGAAATAACTTTTTGTGGAAAGAGGTCTGGTAGCAATTCTGTTATAATCCTGGCTGTATACGATATGGCATCGTCTTGTTGATAACACAGGTTAATCAAATCGAAAAGCATGCAGTTAAGGCATTAAAAAGTTTTCAATCAGACCACGATATCGCTCGTCCTTCAGAGTTACCGTTACGCCATTTTCATCTTCAAAGAATAAAGGTGCAATGATTTCTCCTGACAAAATTGCACACCGATCTATCACTTTTAAGGGATGCAAAGATGACTGTTGAATAATTTGAGGGTTTCGTATTCCCTAGAACTGACTATTCTGTTTATTTACATATTTATTCATATGAAAATGTGCCTCGTCGCTCATTTCTCATCGTCCACAGTAATCGATGGTTGATTTTTATGAAATGTTTTCACGATTAAAACACGTTAATTTATCGAAATTTTTTCCTAATAAATTTGACGCGCGTCTACTTCTCGACTGCCAAATATGAACTGTCAGGACTAATGTTTACCAAAATGGCGGCAAAACAAAGGATATACCTCCCCAGAGGTCATCCTGTATATTTTTATTTTATATATTTTTTAAAATTAATTCCTTGCTTTGTCTTATTTTTCTTTGAAGTTAATAATTTGGCTATTTTTATTAAAAATAGTAAGCAAAACTCATACAAGTTAACCAAAAAAAAAAAAAAAATATTTTTATCATCACAAAAAGATAACCACAAGGATGTTGTAATTACTTCAAATTCAACTTTATGATATCACATTTTTTTTTTGTTTTTGTTTTATTTTTTTATTTTTTTGGGAAATTACACTTTGGGAATATGTGCGAGCAGTTTTTATTTCATTTCCGTTTTATTTTCCTTTAATAAAATTTTCTATTTTGTAAAGTTTATGTTTTATTAACCAAAATATTCTTTACATAAGTTTTTGCTTGAAAAAAATATATATTTCTTGTATGTTGAAATTAAAAATATTGTTTATTTTTTTTTTGTTCTTCTTATATGCCATGTTAGTCCTTGTTTTTATTAATTTATGTAGACTCACATATCCACACACACATACTTACAGCTGGGTAGTTGTATATGTATATTTATTATTAACAACAAGGACGGTCCAGTTTAGTCTTTTTTATAGTATTCTTATGTTTATATATATTTTCATATGTGTGTCTGTGTGTGTATGAGTGTTTGTGTTCACTAGTGTTTGTATTATTTTTGCGGGTTTATAACCACATCGTCAAAAGATTCATATGGTTGACTAAGAAAAATTAATTAAAAAAATATTTTGTTTATTTTATTTAGCAGGAAGAAAAAGAAATAAAGTGAAGAAACACAGGGAGAGAGAGGAAAAGAATATATAGAATAAAAAATTTGTACGCTTGCATAGTTTTAATAATTATATACACAGAAAAAATACAGTAATGTCCAAAAAAATAGCAAAGTTTTTAAAAAAATAAAAATTAATAAAAAGTAGAGTTATTGTTATAAAACTGTTATTAAACTCGTTTATTCGAGAGTTTTATAAAAAAAAAAAAACAAAACAAATGATGGGGGAGTACTTAGTTTTAGAACTACTTTCACCTGCAATCCTTAGAATAGAATCAAAAAATCATGTGTTGCCCAGTGATAGGAAAGAACAACTTTTGGAAACTACTTTTTACAAAAGACACAAAAATGAATTGGCGATGTAAACATTCTTATCCGATTATAAAAATTTATAGCTTCTTATTTGTATTAAAGATTTTTTTTTTTAAATTTAATAAATATTATTTTTATTTTTGAAATAAAATAAAAAAAACTAAATTTATGAAATTATTATATGAGGATTTTTAATAAGTTGTTTTCCCCAATTTTTAAAATTCAAATAATTTATATTTTATATAAAATTTTACAGAAGTTGCTTGTATTTTAAGTTATATTAAACTGAAAAATAAATATTGTAAATTTTTGTGTGTTATTTATTTGCTCTCAACTGTATTCATTTAAAACTCTAAATTAAGAATAACTGAACTGCAAATATGAAAATATAAATGAAACTGTATAACATTAATTCTAAATTTAATGATACAAAAAATATTACAAATAACAAGTTTTTACACAAACACACACGCACAATCACTAGAAAATACACATCCACTCGCAAGGCAACACATAATCCTTAATATTGTTAATATTAAAAACTAAATTTTATGAAGCGCACGCAATTTAAGTATACGACGATTCCAAAAAATTCTTTATTTGTTAAGTTTTTTGTTGTAGTTTGTTATCTATAATATGATAGAACTAAAATCAGGTAAATCTTTTAAAAGCAATTATTGCAAATGCTTTGTGACTTGAAAGATTTTGTCTGTAGATGCAGTCGATTGAGCAAATAATATGTTCAGAAAATGAATTCTAATAAAATGTAATTTATATTTATACTTTATTTATATACATACATACATACATACATATATACATTCCCACATACAAAGTAACATACAAACTAACATACTCGCACATTAATAGAAATATATGTATATCAACATTTAAAAAGTTGACAACAACTATAAAAATATTGCTGATGATGAATACGACTGGTGAATACGTTGTGAGTTTTAATTGAGTGCCAAAAGCAGTAGTGCATAATACCTACGTGATGATGTTGAACTAAGGAAATTACAAGACGAAAATTAATGACAGTTTACCGGTTGCTGGTATGTAAAAGTTCTATAAAAAAAAAAAACATAAACTCGTGATGCTAAAGTTGAGCGGGCCTGAAAAGTAACTTTTGAAGTTTTAAATTACGTTTGTTAAACATACATAGACACACACACACACAACCTCTTTCTCACACACACACCAACATGTTTAGATAGATGACTGCATTGGGAACAAATATGTGTTAAGGCAGCACTAAGCAACACATACACGAGTATACTTTTGTCTGTGCCTAGTACACGTTATAAATATGACGGATATCCGGTTACATTATAAAAGCATAAACTTTAAAGTAACAACGCATTGCAAGGTCTCGACTAAAAATAAATATGAGAATGTAGAGAAAAAAACCTTAAGATAACTAAATGCAATTATAACGAACATGTAACAAGTGTATGAAAATTTTATTTGTTTTCTAGGAAATAAAAAGAAAATTCTTTCCAAGGAATAATTTAGTCCTTTAAGAAAGTTTAAATGTAATAAACAAAATTATTATTAATTATGTAGGTTTTTATAAAAAATTTTTTTTTTATTAACAGAAAATTTTTAATTTAATAAATACAAAAAAAAAGTCATTCATTTTCTTTATCGCAAAGACAAGTAGGTAAGGCTTAATGGGCAATAAATTCTCATATAGTGAATAATCCAACACAATTTTATAAAGACATCAGTATTGCAGCCAAAGTTTTGTCAAAATAAGTTTCAATAAAAAAAATCCAGTAATTATTGGGAGAAAAATTATTGGGAGAAATTCTAAAACTTGATATGGGAAAAAGTTAAAAAAAAAAATTTAAAAACTTTCAGAAAATTATTATAAATTTTCCTTCAGAAAATTGTATCTTTAGATATAATTTTTTCAGAAATATATTTTTCTGTAACTCCACTTCCAAAAATTCCAAAAGTATTTTTCATTCAATTGTTAAAATTTTTAATTAAAAAATTTTCCAAAAAATTGTTTTGTGAAAATAGAGAACTTAAAAAATAAATTACTCAAAAGGTTGCAAAAATTTCTGTAAAAAGGAATTCAAATTCCGCATTAATAAAAATACAAAAATTTTTCTTAGGAAAAATTTCACCAATGAATATACAGATAATTTTTGAAAATTTTTTTAAAGATTTAAAATAAAATTTATTAAAATAAAAGTTTTAAATGGAAAATATTCTGTGACTTTCTTTATAGAACTTTATAAATTCGCAAGAAGTTTTCTTGAAATTGACTTACAAAAATTTTTTGCTAATAACTCTTATATAAATAACACTTTTTCTCTAATTAAGCACATCAAAAGAGGACAAGTTTATCAATTTGTTAGTAATATTTGATGTTTATTACCGAGGAAAGCAATTTCCAAACGATTTTGAAGACTGATTTACTTGTGAAATATTAAAGTTGAGATTTTGCCCTTTTTCTAACTTTGAATTCTAAGAAAAAAGTACTAAATGCCCTTTCCAGTGGATAAAATTCAATAAAATATCAAAAACATTATTTTAAAATTGTATTTTATTTAAACTAGTTTTTTATAAATAAATTACTATTAACAACTTTTAGACAAAACGGAAAATATATAATTTTTTATTAAAAATTATTCAAAGAAGACAATAGAAAAATTTTATAGAAACTGAAAGGTACATAAAGTAAAATTTTAATACACCTGTTAAAAAGAATAAAAAGTAAGCAAAACGAATATAAAAATAAAGTTTTATAAAGTAAATATATAATATAACCAAAGATTATTTAGTATACCTAATAGAAAATAATAGGAAATTGTACCCGCATAACGTCTCTGTAAAGAAATGTTGCAAAATCTCTTATTTTTGTGGGATATCTGAAAATGGGATTTATGCAAACAAACCAGAAGTTAATGAAATACCGCGTGAAATGTGTGAGAATGTAAAGAAAGATGTGATTAAAAGGGCTCACATTTGTGAGGCTAATAGAGGCGGACATTTGTTTAATAATTCCCGACTCTCTTTCATTTAATAAAAAATTATAAAGAAACAAAATAGTTTACCTTCCCGGCAGATACCCGGAAAGGTATACTACTTTCGGGTAAGCGGAAATATTTGTATAGAAAATTAAGTACTTGGCGAGTTAAGTCTCGAAGGATGAAACAAATATTTAATAAATCATTTATTTTTCCATAAAGTGCTCTCCTACTTCAACTAAAATCAGCCAACTCTAAGAGTTATAAGCATTAAAGAGTCCTTTAAGTCTTTAAATCCTTTAAAACTCTACAGTATCTTTTAGCAAACCCTGTAAACCTTTCTTTATGTCATCATTTTTTATTTTATTTATTTTAATTAATATTTATTTTTTTATGCCACGTCAACAACATTTTTGTTTTTTTTAAATAAAATAAAATTGTTTTTAAAATCGTCCCTTTTCAATTTATGCATTTTATGCCCGGAACTAATAAACACATACACAGGACAACCAACGCCTACCCAGTACGTACATGGAAAGTTGTAATTTTCTTGTCTTTTTGTTATTTAACATTATTTTAACAATATTTATTTTACAAACATTTTTTTTTAAATAAAAAAAAAAAAAACAAAACAAAGAATTTCTGTTATTCTTTTGGACTTTATTAATATTTTTACTGGAAAATTTTGTCATGCAACAAAAATCAGGTGACAGCTTGTCAAGAACAGCAAATATCATTGTGTTCTGGTTGTCAATGTTGCTATTAAAGTAATTGCTGTCGAGAATTAAAAATAACACTTAATATAAATTAAACAATTTTTCACTTAAAAATTGATTAAAAAAAATAATAAATTTATTTTGTATAAAGTTGCCAATATTTTACTGTTAATTCATATACGAGTACAAACAAAGACCACTTCCTACTGGGCACTTGTTTTAATTAATTTAGTTTAATATATTTTTTTATGTTGTCCTTCCAGCCGTTTGACATTTAAAGAGACTGTTTCTATTAATATGGAATAGAATAAATAAAATTGAATAAATTTCTCATTTATTTGACGTGTCCGTGTGTTTTGTTTTTGTTGCCACGGCATTGTTCAATATTTTACATTTAATTAAGTTTGCAAGGCTTTTTTGAAGAGTGTTTGTGTTTGTGTATGTGTGTTTGTGTATGAGTAGAAAAAGTGTTATTTTTTCTAATGTAAAGCTTTTAATGCTGACTCTGATGATGATAATATTTTTTTTTTGTTTAATTTTTTTAGGATTATTTTTTTTTGCGCCGTTGTGATTTTAATCAAATTCAGCTTTATTCATTTTATATGGTCAGTTCTCTTAGCTGCTTTGTACAACTCGTACGCCATAAAAAATGAATATTTTTTAACCAATTTTTTTATTACTATACACTCACACAGTCATACACACACACACACACACAGTCATACACACATATACACACACACACACATATTGTATTTGTGCTAACTAATTTGCATGTAATGCATCCCCTTTTCGTATTAAGTTTCCTTACAACATGCAGCCTCGATTATCAATGTGCATTAATCAACTGAAGACTAATTAAAATTTTCTTTGTAGATTGAAAATAGATTGATGTTGGCTGTGATGGCTGGAAGTTTGTTGGGAAAGATGATTTAATTACTGCTCTGCTGTTAGTGAATAAATTAAATGGCATTTTTTTCACTGAAAAATTTAATCGCTTAAATGTTATTGAAATGTTATAAAAAAAAAAAAATATATATCCATCGTATGAGCTACACATGCACAGGTTCGTGTCTTATATAGGCCACCTTTTAATTTTTTCTTTTATCTGTTTTATTTGTTATTTAAAATTTCTGTTACTTGTTTCGCTATTTTAAAGTGAATACCAAAGACCACTACTATCGGGATGCTCTTCATTTACTTTTCTTTTAATTTTGTTATTGTTGTTACAGCAGGTATGGCACTACGCATATTTTAAGTGCTTGCCAAGTTGCAGCTTCCATAGCAAAAAACAGCTTAAAAATTAATTTAATAAAATAAAAAAAAAATAAATTAAAAAAAAATAATAACAAAAGAGTGTTTCCATAGATGATGTCAGTTGCCTTGCATAGCCTTATCACTTAAACCGTTAGAGCCATAAAATTAAAAAATTACACAGAATGTGTAGTTCTATGTACTCTATTCCAACAAAAGTAAAATTAAAAATTGGAAATTTAATGCTCTCTTCATAGTAGATGTATCGGATTTTCAACAAACAACATGATAGTTTTGACGTCTCTTTTCTTGACGTATTCATAGTAGAATCATTGGCAATTGTTACAATAAATTCAGTTACGCACAAAAATCGCTTTAAAATAACTAAAAGCCACTACATTTTGTAAACTTTGTGATATTTTCGGACAACATAATCGTCCTTCTGAAACTGCTATTAAGAATTCGGTCGTTCAATTATTGTCGACAGGATCGACACAAAATGTACGGACACCAATGCATATTCGACCGGGCCGTTCAACTGAAAACATCGCAGCCGTAAGCTACGGTGTGAAAGCAGTTATAAATTAATGAAAATTGTCAATTCCTCGATGTTTTGAAGAGTTCGGGTTATCCAAAACCACCGAGTGGCGTATTTTGCGTAAGAAATTAACTTTGAAGCCATACAAAGTTCAACTGGTGCAGGAATTAAAGACGACCGACCATTCACATCGCCTTACATTCGCTTAATTCATTCAGGTTTTTGTGAAAAAATCATTTTTTCAGACGAAGGCTTTTTTCACTTGTCAGGGTATGTCAACAAGAAAAATCGCCACATTCGGGCTTCAGAAAATCCCAGAGCGATTATTGAGAGGCCTTTTTATGCTCAACGCGTCACTGTAAGGTGCGCTATGTGGCTATGATTAGGCCGTTTTTATTTTGTTAAGTTGGGGTTAGAAATGTGGTAATGGTCAATGGATCACGCTATCGCTAGACAATAACAACTCAATTTTGGACTATTATTGATGGCGTGTATATCGCAGACATGTGGTTTCAATAGGACGGTGCCACAAGTCACACAGCCAATGAAACGATTAATTTATTGCCAATTAAAATTCCCCATCGCATACCCCCCGGGGGCATATATATATGGTCTTTATAGGACTTCGACTATCTAGACACAGTGCAACTGGGGGAAAAAGGGAGCCCACTCCCCTGAAGTCAGCAGAGGTACAACTGGAAACTCTACTTTATTTCCACGGAAATCAGTAAGCCGCAGAGTTCGTTATTTGTCTCTGTTCTCTGACTGATTATTGAGGTTGGCCCTTTATGTCGTATCGTGGTGGTTGTGGTTTCGCGGCCCCATATTAGGTCTTTTGTTTAATATGGTGGCCAGGATCATTTCGCCGTTAATGACACGCTAGGTGAATGATCCACTCCAGTGAGCATGCTAGATATGTTTTCTAGACAGGAGTTGGAAAGTCTCCAACTCTTAAGCAAGGAGTGATCATTTGCAGCCCTGCTCTGGAATCATCGAAGTTGCAACTAGAAAGTGCTGTTGCATAGAATTATGGCTTCGGCTTCCTAGGACGAGCATGACGTTCCAAATTATGCAGTGGTTTGATCCACCATCTGATTAAGGCTTTATGGCCAGGCGCGGATGTAGATCTAATCACACGTTCCCCATTGTATAATTTCACGATAATCAGCCGTTACGTGGCCAGCTAGATTGTGTGATTTAGCAACACTTTATTTAAATTTTGGTGGGCTATGTTATTTTGTGGGGCTATGTTAAGTTTAGAGTCTTTACGGAGCCAATCGAATCGATTTCAGTCCTTAAACTCAAAATCCGTGATGTAATTATGAAATAGGAATGCCATTTTGCCAAAAAGTGATTAAAAATTTTGGCCAAAGAATCGACATCTACCAGCGTGGTCGTGATCGTCGTGGACATAAGCTAGCTATAATAATAATTTTAATAATTTAATCTAAATTTGTTGTTTTATTTTCTTTTAGAAAATAAGCTTTTTGTTGAAAAACTTTTAATGTTGCTATATAGGGAGTTACATGAGATGACTTTCTGTCTATCTATCTGTTATTTTGCCCTTTTGCAAGAATTACTTAATTTACAATTTTTAAAGTAATAAATTTTTTAAAAGGAAGGAGTTATCTTTAGTTGTGCTATTAAAATAGAATATTTGAAATAAGTGTCTGGTACATAGTTTATTTGCAGCAATTCTTTTGCACAAATATTTTTTGCGCAAATTTTCATTTGCACAATTTTTTTTGCACAAATTTTTTGGCAGAAATTACCTTAAGAAAATATTAAAATTTAATATTTTTTAAGAACTAATTAAACTTTTTTTAACACTCACACTTGAAAAACAGTTTTTGCATTTTAATACAAACTATAAACTGTGCACACTTGCATAGAAATTGAATTTTAAAGAATTTAAAATTTTAGTAGCAATTTCTTGAAATTCGACTATAAAATATAATACTGTCATTTCAAAATAAATATGAAAGTTTTTGGGTCAATGATTTGATTATTTCATTTATAAAGCAGACACGCATACACACATACATAAACATAAATTTTAATTTCATTACTTAATAAGAACACACTTTTATTTTATTAATATTTTATTTAAATACACATACGGGGGATATACACATGCATGCTGTGGTATACGAATGCAAAGAATGTTTAAAATAAAACCATAACGCAGCAGTAGCGAGAGAACAGAAAAAGAAGAACAGCCAACTACTAACAAATTGAAAAATCTCTGGACAATAGTTAAACAAAAATAAAAAAAAAACAGAAATATGCACATAAAGGACACACCCATTTCATGTTGTAGAACCTTGACACAAGCTCTAAGTGAATTTGAGCATTGCAAATACAACTAAACAAACATATGCACTGTAGAGCACAATAAAAAATAAAAGCAAATACTGTGGAATATTAAGGACAACATGAGAATAGTTTTAAAAATACTTATGTGTAGGTGTTAGTTAGAATACAAATGCATATATGAATAGGTTTATGTTCAAAGCAATAAATTTTTATGCGCTTAAACGCACACATGTGTATAGTCATATGACACAAACACATCACACTTTAATGCCTGCAATAAAAGCTGCGCTAGTTTGCTAGTTTGTGTTTACGTTTGTTTTTGTGTTTATTAAACACAAGATCCATATTAAAACTTAGAACACAGTCAAACGACAACAAACAAAAATTTACAACAAGTGACAGAATCAGGCGTAGTCACATGCATTTTAGTGAAGTTTTAGTGAAACAAAAACTAGAGCTTCAACACAAACTTCCATATTAAAATTGCTATCGAACAACAAAAGCAACAAAAGCAATAATAAAAAAAAAATACGTTTTATATTAGAAACTCTAAAAAACTTCAGTGATAGTATTAAGTGAATAGTGAATGAATGCAGTTTCCAAATACAACAGCCAAGAATGTTCAAATTCATTCACATTTTTTTTTCTTGAAATGAATACTTGGTTGCTTGTTTTTATACAAATTTTTATTTTATTATTTTGTTATGGCAGCAGCTCTCATAAATGCTTCATTCAGTTGTTCTTTTTTAATGCAAATCAATTTGCATCAAGAGCCTCATTTTATTCTATTACATTAGATTTTGTTGTATCACATTTTAGAATCATCACAGCACACATGTTGCTAATTTTAAATAGAATGTTAATGTTTCATTTTAGGAAATCTTGTGGAAGACACTAGGACTAGTGTCATAAAAACAAAAGCTGCAAAATAATACACTTAAACTTATTTCTATAGGGAACTTTTTGTTTCCTTTAAAGGCTATTGAATAAAAATTTTTGTAGTATAACTAAAAATATCACGTTTTCGGTTATGCTTAAGAGAAAATATTCCAAATAATTTCAATTTAAAGAATTTTAGCGCTAAACTTAAGCCAGGGGTTATTAGAATATTATAACAGCACAAAAATTCCTTGAAATTCTTATAAAAAGCAACAATTTCCAAAAATTTTGTAGACGAAAATTTATTATATTCATTTAAACTTGAAATTTCTCATTAACAATGCTCTAGACTTTAAGCGACATAATGAAAAAGTTAGTCTATTTTAAGTTATTTAATTTAAAAATTTTCCAAAAATTTGTGGAACAAAATTTTATAATATTTTAAAAAACCTATTTTGCACGATTTCCCTTACGGAAGGTGCAAGCGTAATTTCTTTTAGAAAAATTAGCTTGATAACGATGCTTTTTGTACACAACCAAATTTAACACAATTGTTTAAATATTTTCATAAAATATAAAAAATAATTATGGTGATATTGGTATTACGAAGAGAAATGTTCGGTAATTATGACTGAGAAATGATATCTGGCAAATGGCCATCACGACCACGCTGGTAGAAGTCGATTCTTTCATCAAATTTTTTAATCACTTTTGGCACGTTAATCACACCACGGAATTTAATTGTTAAGGCTGAAATCGACTTGATCGACTCCCTTAACAATTTGTCCTCAGCCCCACATAGCTCCACAAAAGATAATCCAGTGATGTTAAATCACACCATCTGGCTGGTCACTTAACTGCTGATTGTCGTGAAATTTGGTTTGTAATAAATTGATCGTTTCATTGGCTGTATGATATGTGGCACCGTACTGTGATATCCAGAGGCTAAAATTGAGTTGTTAGCATCTGGCGCTAGAGCGATCCATTGATTGATCTTCGAAAAAAAAACGGTCCAATCGCGCCTCCAGACCACATAGCGCATCATATACTGACACATTGAACATGCAAAGGCTTCTCAATAAACGCTCCAGGACTTTTGGAAGCCAAAATGCGACAATTTTGTTTGTTGGCATACCCTGAGTAAATTGACGGCATCTACGGCGATGTGTATAGTTGGCCGGCTTTAATTCCTGCACCAGTTGAACCTTGTAAGGCTTCAAAGACAAATTCTTACGCAAAATTTGCCATGTGGTTGTGGTTATTTTAGATAACCCCTCAGGGGCACATTTATCGGTTTTTATAGAACTTCGACTATCTAGACCTGTGCAACTGGGGGTATAAGGAAGCCCAATCCCCTGAAGACAGCAGGGTGTCAACTGGAAGCTCAAAGTTATATCCACGGGAATCAGTAGCCAGCAGAGTTTCCGCTATTTGTCTCTTTAGGCATTTGGCTGTTTCCCTGATTATTGAGGTTGGCCCTTCGAGAGTATCGTGGTGGTTGTGGTTTCGCGGCCCCATAACAGGTCTGTTTATAATGGTAGCCAGGATCATATCACTTTTAATAACACCTAGCTGGTGGAATGATCCTAGATTCAGTAAGCATGCTAGTCATGTGTTCTGGACATGAGTTGGATAGTCTCCAACACTTCAGCAAGAAGTAGTGGTTTGCAGCCCTGCTCTGGAATCATTGAAATTGCTACTAGGAAGGATCTGTTGCTAGAGTTAGACTTCGGACTTCCAGGGCGTGAATGGCGGTGCTTTTAACTCGGAGTGGTATGACCACCATCTGATAAAGGCTCACTGCCAGGTGCAGATGTAAATCTTATCACGTAACCCCAATTGATGGCTCCCGGTGGCACATTGATATGTTTTGACGGAATCTCACCGTCATTACATATGTCAACGGGGGTAAAAGGGAGTCTTCAAGGCAATTAGGAACCAATTGGACAATTCCACTATATTTCCACGGGAATCAGTAAAGCCCCAGAGATCAGCTGTTTGTCTTTTTAGCCTTTTAGCTGTTTTCTCACTGACTATTGCGGCTGATCTTTCGGGAGTATCGTGGAACACAAGGAGTCGCTCAGGTCCAGTAAGCATTATTGCGGTTGTATTCTTAAATTTTAAAGCTTCCTGTGTTTTGGACAAGCAGTTAGATAGTCTCTAACTCTTCAGCAAAGAGTGAGGCCTGCGGTCTGCTCTGAGCTCTTGAAGTTGCAACTAGGAGTGACTGGATGATATACGTACCTGAAGGCTTCCTAGGCGAGGAGGACGCTACAATTTATCCACCGTGGTATGATCCACGGTTTGGTAATGGCTTACACAACTAGGTACAGACATAAATCTCATCACGCATCAACCCCAATTTATGAACATGACGACGGTCGAACACTTGTTGGTATTTCCACATTTTGTATCGAGCCTGTCGATTTAAATTTAGCGGCCAAATTCGTAATTACGAAATGTTCCTTTAATAGTAGATTTTAATTATTTTAGTGTGGTTTTTGTGTGAAATTGAATTCATTCTAACAATTGTCAACGCATCTACTAACTAAATCTCTGGTTGTTGGTGTTGCCATAATTAGAAAACATACTTTTTCCAAAAACCGGATATAATCAATATAAATTTTGAAATACTAGTTATATAAATAATAATAATAATAGTCACTATAATGCACTTTTGTTTACAAGTTCTGTAATACATTTTTTTGCAAAAATTCTATTAAAATATTTTCATAAAGTTAATATGAAATTCTATGTGTTATTATTGTTAAAATTTTCAAAATGGATTTTAACAAAAGTGTTTTAATGAGAGAAAATTTTGCGAAAAAAAATAGTTTATTATGAAAAATATATTTGTTCATTTTTGTGCAATTTATGCACAAAATTTTTGCAAAACATTTTTGCTTCATTTGTTATTATTATTACTATTTTTGTATAAATTTATGATTTGAGCTTTGCAGACATTTTTTTCATACATTGTTAATTTTTGCCTCAAAATATCTTTTATTTTTAAATAGTAAAGTAAACTTTTCTAGAAAAAAAATTAAATATTAAACACATTTTTTCAAGACTAAAGCATATTATTATTTATTTGGGTATGATTTTACGTCATTAATATTATTATTATTTTAAGAATAAATTTTTTACAGATAACTCGATATAATTTGTAATATTTCTCGGCATAGTAAAGTAATTTACGAGCAAATTTTAATAAAATGGGCACTATTATTTAAAGTCAAATTTATTTTAATTCCGTGGCTGAAATATTTTAATTTTGTTAAAATTAGTTGTCTTGTTGTATATTGCTTCCGAATTATATTAAAAACTTCTTGAACAAAATTTGCGCAAATTTTTTGTCAAAATTGAGAGCGTTAAATTTTCAAAAAGCTTTTTAAAAATTTTAGTTAATTGCTTAAAAGTAGAATTTCTTTATTCATGGGAAATTTGTGAATTTTTTTCGTTCCTCGAAAATGATTAATTATTTTCTTTTTTCATTTTTTTAATAAGAAAATTTTGCAAAAAAAATTTTAATTCATTTTATAAATTTGAAAAATCAAATTTTAGCAAGTTTACTAGGTAATTTTTAACAAAGACATTATAAAGCATTGATTAAATTTAACTGAATTAAAATTTAATTATTAAAATTTATCTCAGGAATTTTTTCAGACAATTCAGACAAAACTTCCTCAAACATTTTATAATTAAACTTATTAAAATTGTTTGAAATTTTTAAAAAATTAAATAACCGCTTAAGCCATTAGAAAAACGATTGCTTAACATTAAAAGTAATTTAATTGTTTATATTTATCTATTTGAAAAAAATATAATTGAAAATATGAACTTAAGCCTGACAATAGGGTATATTTTATCACCCACTAAAATACATCTATTGTTAGTTGACAGGATAATGGTAAAAAAAACTTTGCGTGCAAATTGAAAATTCTTGCATTTAAACATTTATATTTTGCAAAGCATGACAATTTAAATGCATTTTTGACAAAAACTTTCAATATATTTTTTACAAAGAGTTTTGAATAAGAATTTTGGTAAAGTAATTAAAAAAAATTGTTTTTAAATTTTTGTTATCAATATTTTTTTATAAAATTTTTATAAAAGTTTTTGATTATTAGTGTTACATGATTTTCTAGGTAAATGGTTATAATTCAATGAAAGCAGAGCATACACGTTTCAAAGGTCATCAGCAAGTTTGTGTTTATTCAAGTTTTGTCTCAGGAAAGAAATCCTTGTAGAGTTGTTTTTTTGCCGGTCTTTCAGAAACAATAAAAGTTTATCGCGTGCAAAACAGCATCTCTCTCTCGTTACAATGCAATCGTTTTCGCTTTAAGGTTTTATTTTATTGCTTTTGTTCACTACTCTAGACAAGAATTATTGTGGAAGTGTAGTTTTACTAGAAAAGTCCTGCTTGGATTACTGGACAATATCCTGTCGCCAAGTAGAATTACTTGTGCCATTTCATTAAATTGTGTTTGCATGTGCTTTTCGGTTTCCTTTTACTATTTTGTCGTTAAAACGAAAACAAAAAATGAAAAACAAAACAAAACTTTTTCATTTATATCTGGTACTTAGTGTTTTCAATTTAATGTCATTTTTACTAGTTGTCGTTGTAGTTATTGTCACTATTACGATTAGTTTTATTATTGTCGTTGTTGCAATTGTATACTCGTATATACATTTACTGCTGCCGCTGCTGCTGATTCTGATGCTGATGCTGATGCTGCAGGACATGTCAAATTTCAAAATAGTTTTATTTAAACTGTAAATGACAAAATGTTAAATTAACTTCACTTTGATTCAATCTTTCTGTACATTTGTGAGAATTTTTCGTTTTTTATATATTTTAATGGAGTTGAAAAAAGTTTGTTGTTTAAAAAAGTAATTGAAATAAATTTAAGTTAATAAAAAGGAAAGGTTTCAATTCATTATCATTATTTAATGATCTAAAATAAGTCTTCAATTTACTTAAACTTGTTTTATTTGCACAGATTTTTTTCGTTTATTACTTTGTGGCCATTTTTCTTTTCTTTATTCATTTTTCATTTACCTTTATACACTTGAATGGGTTTGTATTATTTTTGTTTTTGCAATTTCATATTTAAAATTATTCCTATATATAACGACCTCTTTTTTATGGTGTATTAAGAAAAAAAAAAGAATCATCAAATACATTTTCCTTTCCAATTTTCAATATCGATGAGCCTTTGAGCTTTTGAAAATTGCATAAAAAGCACCACTGGCGATTTATTTTTAATTGCACAATGTTGTACAAAAACATAAATGTACACAAACAAATTGAAGGCTTTTCAAATGGGAGTATGGCATAAAAAAGAGCAAAAAAAAATAACTTAAAATACTTTAGTTCAGAGGAAAGAAAACACAAAAACAACATCAATATCAAGCTTTATAAAATGTATTGGGATTGCAGGCTAAGAGATCTTCTCAATAGCATTAATAAAGAGTAGCCCGATAATAATAAAGAAATTTAATTGGGTCAAAAATCAAAATAATTTTCCATCGGCATGAAAAAAATATAGCGTCTGCAAAACTAATGAATTTTAACGCTACGCCACCCATTTCACAAATAATCAATACTGCCAGAAATATCATTCTTAGAGTCTTAACTATTAGTGACGATCAATTTTACACCAAAGATATAAATAAGCTCAATGCCATCCATGGGAATCTTGCTTCTTAGGAGAATCCAAAATGGCGATTTTTGTTTTGAAATGGGGGCAAACAAAATCTACTTTGGTAATTGGGGATTTTTATTTGGAAAAGTTTAATTGTTTGGAAAAATTTTTGAAAGCTTTTATTTGAAATTATTGCATTCATTATTGTAACATAATTCTAATTGCAAGTATTTTACATTCTTATCTTATAAGACTTTTGGTATGGCCACCAAAAGACTGCTTTGGATGAGACTATGCAAATAATAAGCTTTGAAATTAAATATGAACATCGTATTTGGCTTTAGATTCTATGATTGTAAAAATCAAATTAAAGCAAATCTTATATTTATAAAATAATCATCATCAACATCATCATCAAAAATCATTTCAAGATCTAATAGAACTATTGCTGACTCTTCTTCTTCTTCTTAAATTGCCATATACAACCCTGGTAAGTCTTAGGCCGAAGAGAGGATAGCATTCTATGCGCTTCGGTTTTCTGCAGTTCTTCTTCAATATCTAACATTTAGATCTCAGATATTTCGTTGGAGTTGATCTTTCTTTTCTTTCTTTCGGAGTTTTTATTGCCTTTCATCCGGACGCCTTCGGCATCATATTGAAAAATTCTCCTTTCCCGGAGCTACTTACTCATTCGCACAACCTGTCCTAGCCAGCGCAGTATTTATAGTTTTATGCGCTTGACAATGTCAAGCGTTGATACCGTTGATACAGAAATTCCTCCACAACCCCAAAATTATAGTTACCACCGTTCACAGTTTCACCTAATCTAGTAGATTTCCTGTTCGTTGTAACCATCACTTTGGTTTTGCTTTCATTAACTGCCAAGCCCATTCTTAAGGATTGCCTCCTAATGCCCGCAAGGGCAGCAGTTACGCCAGCAGTTACGCCAGCAGTTACATGTTGACTCTACTTAATATATTACGAGCAATGCTGGGAAGAATGTTTTTTTTTCGGAAATGAACTCAATTCAGACCAAAATCAGGAACACAATAAGAAGTACAAAAATAGAGATTTTGATTTTCAGAAGTCGTTAAGAATATTTACGATTGATAAAGATGATGAAATAATCCCAGGGATAAATCCATGTCAATTCTTTAAGGTATTAAATTCAATAAAAAACTTAATCCTGAAGATTTTCAGGGATAAACCCCTCTGCTTAAGAGATTCGATGAAAAAAAATCTTAGGAACCTCATTATATTATCTTTGCATTATTAAGTCATGTCCTTCAAATGTAATTTTGAAGAACTCTTATTTTGACGAGGGCTCTCCAAGGGGAAAAGTAATAAAAGAAAACTGAAAATTACGAATCTACTATATTCAAAGCAGAGTGCGAAAGATATAAAGAGAACAACTATTCATCTCTTAAATAAAAGCATACAACTGAAAAATTCTTCAGCTGCCCAACTAAATCCAAACGCAAGGAGACATCAAAACAAAACAACACATTGTCGAATGTGGCATTCTTTAAGCAGGGAGCTTGAGTTGTATTGGATAATGGCATGGCAAGAGCCATGCTTTTCTAAGGCATAGATCTTGAAGACATAAATAGAGATCACAGAATAGTATTCAAAGATGTTTTAGTCGATATAGTGAAAAAGAAAATAGCATGTGATTTACAAAATTATTGAAGGGCAAATTTTTAAGATAGTAACTACAATGCTAAGGTATTGGAAGCATAAACTAGTATTAGATTGAGGCCTATAGACGCACACAAATTGCTTATATATGCCGTGGGGTATCACAGCCAAAATTAAATGCAAGTATTTCTGGGGAATTTCAATAGCTGCCTATCAACAGCTAAAAATTTCTTAATGTGTTAATATAAAAATGGTATTGCGAAACAGAGGGAAAGAAAAGCTTTATCACAACACATATTAAAGACAGGACATATGCCTGACTTTGAGATGTTAAAAGTTTTGAATATAGAACACAAAGAAAAGAGAAAATATACAACAGAGACTCTCTAAATACAACAAAATGTAAATAATACCATGAATTAAAAATAGAACAAAGATAATATAAATGCTAACTACAATGTAATGATAAGTCATTACATAGTGTTATTTAATAATAAAAAAAATATGTGTTAATAGTCCATGTTCTAGTTATTGTAGAATGTAAAATTATTCAAATTAAGTTATACAAATTATACTAACAACATTATATTGCAAGTAGAACACATCAGAATCTTGCGAAGTAAATGCCGCATCTATATTATCAAAAACCATCGCACTAGAAAAACAAATTCATTATCTCAAAGTCGATATCGTAGAAAAGGCCGCAGCCGAAGCATTCAAAGGTCGTATTTAAGACACAAGTCCTTAGGTAAGAACGATAAACCATTTTCCTGGTATCGCTTCAAGTTTGGTGAAAATGCTAGAAAATTTGTTAAACCATGTACATACTCGTCGATACATTGAAATTCAAGATAAAGTTTCCGTGTCACCTGTCACAACGCACGCAAAATCCCGCGCCATTAATGTTTTTTTGCAGCAAATCAATCAAGAATCAAAACTTTTGGCGAAAAAACACTCAATTTGAATTTGGGCCTGAAGAGAAATTTTCGGTGGACATTTATTCTGGCTAATATATCAAAGCCAATAATTAGTGCCCATTTCTTGAGCCCGTCGTCTTATTGATACTTATTTTAAATCGCAAAAAAATTGTCTATACAGAAATCAACCTCATACCAACAAAACGCACTATTTTTATATGTAGTGACTGATTTCGTAGAAAGAGGGTCTGTAGGTGATAAGCCTAAGCATGGACGACTACATACTGGAAGATCGCCTTAACAATTTACTGCTGCTTAAGAAAGAGTTCAGAACAGTCCATCGACCTTAATTCGAAGCGGTGCTCAGCAGCATGGTCTTCAAAGAACCACTTTGACCACAATTTTGCACAAGGATTTGCATTTGATTCCACATAAGATTAAGCTGAGAAAAGAGATTCTTCCACTTACGCCGCCACATATATGTGCCAATAGGATATTATAGTTCATAATGAATAGCGAGGCATATTTTCATAAGCAGAATAGACGGTTCTGGAGAATGTAAAACCCTAAAATTATTCAACAGTCACCTTTGCATCCATTAAAAGTGACAGTTTGATATGCAATTCGGTTAGAAGAAATCGTTGGATGTCACTTCTTTGAAAATGAAAACAGCCTAAGGGTAACTGTGAATGGGGAGCAATAGTTTTATGTGATTGAAAGCTTTTTAACACCACAACTGCATGCTTTGGTGTTGATTAACATGTGATATCAACAAGATGGTGCCTTGTCGCATACAGCCAGGATTATAATGGAATTGCTGTGAGACCTCTTTCCGCAATATGTTATTTCAGGAAATGGTGATGTTAATTGGCCTCGACTGTCGCCTGATTTGATTGCTCCGAACTTCGTTTTGTGGAGATTAATGCAAAAAAAAACCAGAAACACTTAAGCAACTTAAACAAAATATTCGTGATGAAATTAATAAATTATACCGTGAAGTGTGTGAGAAAGTAATGAAAAATGTGTTCAAAAGGGCACGCATTTGTGAGGTTAGCAGAGGCAGCCATTTATCTGATATTGTATTCCATACATAATTGCTGGAATTACATATAACACCCGAACACCCTGATTATTAATGGCATATAGCCAGAAATACTGAAAAAATTAAGAATGTGTATCGTCAGCTGCGATAGTCAGAAATTTGCCCTTTACTAAAACAACAAAGTCTTTGCTCTGTCCAAGCACAAAATCAATCCAAAATCTGAGGTATCCTTATTTCATAACGTTGGTTAACCTAGAAAATAACTTTTAGCTAAATCCGTTAATAACTTAGGAATTTGATCACTGCGCTGGCGAACATACAAATCTCTCTGTCTATCAAGAACTGATTAGTTTTTCTTCGACTAAACTCATTATGCTTCCTTCAATAGCGTGCAATGAGATCATGTACTTCTCCTCTCACTCATTTCAAAGTTTATTTAAAAAGCTTCCATTAATATTGGGAAACTCTTTAGTAAAATATTTTTTTATCGTTTTGATTTTTTTTTCCACATTTTTTTTACTCAAAATTCTTCTATTGAAAATAGGTTTTTATATGCCAATTTTTAAAAAGAATAATTTCTCTTCCTTTTACCGTCAACAAACATCATTTGATTTGTATGTTTCATAGGATTTGAATGCTACATTATGTTTTGTAGGTAGTTAAAATTTAAAAGGAATTTGGTAACTCTGCTATAAGTGCGAGGTATGAGACCTGTATGGAAGGCTATATAATTTAGAATTAGGATTTTAAATTTTAGAAGCTAATTTAATTCCATCCTTTAATTCCTTTTCTTCTACAGAAATACCTGCAAAATAAACTAAAGATAAATTAAGATGCGAGTCGTGATTTGGAGTAAGTTAAAGGATACTCCTGATTTGCTCTCGCGATCTCGTAAAATATTTGGTTAAAATAAGTTTTATTTGTTTAGTGAGATATGGGAATCATCGGGGCTTATTGATTTGTAAATCTAGTGAAAAAGAGTGCCTATCCTATGCATAATTACCGGTCTTGTATACTTTATCTCTTAATGTTTTGTTGAGAATTGGTGCTTTGAATTTAGTTGCCTGTTTGTCATTTTTATTTTTTTGTTAAAACGTTATGAATATGCTTTATTAAAAAAAAAAAAGAGAAGAAGAATAAATATCCCAGAGCTTAAGCGCTGATGATGATGGTTTGTTCTTTTATTTATTTTTATGTTTTGCCGAATGTGTACGAATGTTCTTTTTTTTTGTATGAACAAGTCCATGATAGTCATTCATAATGCCTCATACACCCACCGAGCCAACGAAAGAACATTAGCAACGTGTGCCAATGACTAATTATAAAATGTTTGATTTCCCCAGATAATAATGAAGCTATAGAAGCGACGTTTGTATAGCAAGGAAAGAGAAACATAAACTTTTTATAGAAAATGAAAACAGAAAGATAAAACAGGACCATGAAAAAATGTTCAGCGTAAAATATATAAATAAATCAACGAAAGCAGTTTGAAGTAATTATTTGAAAGGTAAAAAACAAAATTTATTTTACCTTATAGTTATTCTGCTGCTTGAATACTAAGACGTTTTTTAAAAATAAAGTGTAGCATTTTTCCTAAAATTTTTTTTGGGGAAAACAAATATCTTTTGTTAGTTTCTTGATATTCCTACACAACAAATCACCAAAAATTTCTTTTATTATATTTCCTTTTTTTAGTTATTTTTGATTTTCCTTTTATGTTGTTTCTAAAGACATTAATGGCAGCCACGTTAGTTCCTTAACAGTTAAAATCTGCTTTAAACAAATGTTGACAATATCGAAGTTGATGAAACAAAGCATTTGTGCCATCACTGCTTTAACACTCAACAAAAAAATAAACAAACTTTAGCGTATATTTTAGAAGAGAATTTATTTTTATTATATTGCCACAATCATAATCATCATTTAGATCATTATCATTAACATTTCGATTACTCAATGGAATTTCGAAAATTTTCAAAAATTTTCTTTGGCATCCTCTTCCTAGAAATGTTTACCTTTCCTCGTAATTAAGTTTCAAAAACTATGTGGAATTTTAGAAATATGAAAGTGAGAATGTCATATACAAGGCTATATGCTCTGTAATAAGCAGCCCTGCAGAATTAAATTTAAACGTAGCCATGGTTGCAAAAATGCAAGATAGTGCGGGGATTTAAGGAAACTCCCTAGAAACGCTCTATATGAACAAAATAAAAACGAAGGTCTTTCACAAAAGAAAAGGACGGAAAGACCCTGGGAATGTATTCCATTTCATAACTGCTATATCTATGTAGCCCTTGCTGAAGTTAATTAAGTCATTAAGAAAACTTGAATTCTAGCTTCTAGGAGCAAGTTTAGGTTTTGTATATGAGATTTCTATCCCTCTTAAGAGTGTTGAAATAGGATCCTCAAGCAGAACACTTTAAACACTGTTAATTAATATGAGGCTTGTCATTTATTTTCAATTAAGAGTCATGGAAAATTATTGACCTTTCAAGATAAAATACTTTTTCAATATTTAACTGAGATAAAAACTCTTCCTACAATTTTTCTTTTTACCTGCTCAGTCATAAAAAATTTTTTAAAATTAATTAAATATCTATTAATGTATTAATTAATTAAAATAAAAAAGGTCGAATAAAAATAATAATCATTTTTAAAAATTCCAAATTTTCACAAATTTTTTTTAGTTTTTTTTTTTCGTTCGAACCAACACTCAGAGGATGATCCCTACTTAATCAATACATTGTACCAGAACTTAGAAATTTGGTTATGGGATGGAGGAAAGAGGGAGTATTGTTTGTGGATATTCGATTTAAACTTTCCTACATTGAAAGTGACAGGAAAGACCTCTGGAGGGAGTTTATTCCACATACGGACTGTTTTGCTAAAAAACGAATTTTCCATATAATGCGTAAGGCGATTTACTGTCCACTCGACCACAAATGCATGCATTCTCAACGCAAAACCGTGCGCGTTTCGGGAACATATTTCCTAATTTTGTTAGAGTGAAATACAACCTACATTGCGTAGATTCTTTAGGGATTCAATAGAGTTGGATGCCCTCTTGGCCATCTTCTGTACGCGGTCGAGAAACTTCAAAATAGACTTTGTGGCGTCAGTCTATACATGAGAGTTGTATTCCATCTTTGGACGGATATAGGTGGTATAAATAGTATTAAGATCGGATGGAGTGAAGTATCTCTTACACCGTTTTGAAAGTTTCTTTAGAAACCTGAAAAATGTATTTAGTCCATCGAACATCACACTGAATTTTCATGCTAAGATCAGAGCTTCCGATTCCGTAATACCTATATCACTCATAGTAACAGGTGCAGCAGCATTTCCGAACACAGATCTATGCGTACGCATACAACATTGCATCTTACAGGCATTAAAATCAACTCCATACGCACTACCAAATTCCGAGATCGCCGCAAGATCATGACTAAGCGTATCATTTATGTTTCGCCTATTGGTACTCAGCTCCAACTGTTTCAGTCTATTACTAAATAAATATGAATGACAAATGGTGCTGTCATCTATGAAAGAGTTAAGTTGAAAGTTTGACAAAATAAGAATTAGGGTAGGAGAAAGAACGGAGCCTTGCAGTACTCCTAAATGAATCTTGAACTCGTCGGATGAAATTCCATCTATAACAGCTCGTACAGTGCGATTCCAGAGAAAATTCGATATAAATCTGGAGAAATTATCACCGACACCAAAATTAGCAAGTTTTAACAGAAGTGCATCATGCCACTTTCTATCAAACGTCTTGTAAATGATGTGTAAAGTCGCACCATTATTCAGATAGCAAGCGCACCCTCTAGGTACCTCACAAAATGAAAATTAATTATACTTTCCAACACTTTAGAAAGTGCAAAACAAGTTGCAGTTAAGCGGTAATTTTTAGGATTGTTAGCCTCTTCCTTTTCTTGAGGATTGGCGTTACATTAGCAAACTTCCAACCTTATAAACCTTAAGTGTATGTTGTGACACCTTTACATCCAGACTTTGTGCTTAACAAAAATATTTATAAAAATATTTTCTTTTTACTTCTCAATATACTTCAAAATTATGTCTTCTATAGGATACTCTCTAGATTTTAATTTTATTTTTAAAACTATTAGTGGAGGCATGTTCGCACTCAGGTTTTTTTTTTGTAAAAATCTCATCTTCTGGTATAAAAAAAAATAAAACGTAGGTAAACCGATAACCCAAAAAATAATATAACCAAGAAAATAAAAGGGTATTCCACTTAAGACAAATCAAACATGAGCTCGTCACTTACTCGTCCATGTTTTTGTAAAGTTCCATAAAAATAAAGCTCTGTCTTTAGAAACCTTAAACTCATTTACAGTTTGATTAATGACAAAACTTTGCATGAAACAACAGAACTACTGGGCATTTTATGTTAAGAGAATTTTTTCCTCTAACTACTTTATAAATATAGAAATGTCGTAGTATTGGAATGTTGCTACAATTTTATTGCAAATGAATTCAAATAGTTATTCGTTTTAATACACACAGTCATAACATGGCAAAGATATTTTATTATGTTTAAAGGGTGTGGTTATATGGAAGACAGGGGATGTATAATAATGAAATTAGATGAGTTTTCAGCGATTGATAAGAGCTTGCAGAATTCTTTCGCAACACAATTCAAACTTCTTTTAGAAAAAATTATTTTGTTTTATCAAGGTCGCATCAATGATAATAATGAGAATTTTTTCGAGAATAATCGCGGTTGTTTAAGGTTCTAGGATAATGTGGTAAAATTGAAAAGTAAGAACGAAAGACACCAATAGTGAATACCTCAACGAGAGCCTTGATTTTAGTCTTATCAAACGTGACTCTTAAATTGCTTTTTTTTGATCATAATCATGATCGCTACTATTGTGGTGATTTTAATAAACCTTTGGAATAATCTGGTCTATGCTTACCTGCTTCAGTTCGAAATTGTATCGTATATAACTAAATTAACTTAGAAAATGGCACAAAAAATATCCTGAATTTTTGGATAAAATTTTTATTTTTATTTATAAAAAATTTTTTATTAAAAAGACTTCAGATTTTTACACTTTTTTTCTTTTTGGAGAGTTAATATTTGTCCTCTTAACGCACAAACTTTCTAACAACTTTCTAACTTTCAAGACGTTAACTGGTTTTCCTCAAATAATTTAATATTTCTTTGTTTCACTGTTCGACAAAATCAAAGAAATGGATTTTCAAATAAAAATGCATTTCGTACACTTCATGATTTTGCTGGTCAGCATACATTTGCATATGCAAAACCTGACCTGTAGTAATAAAGCGTCCGCAATTTAACGTTTTTTTTCTTAACTAGTACTTATTTCGTGAATGGTAACACTTAGCTCATGTCTGATTTAACAGATAATTATTTTTATACATCCGCTGAACGAATATGGTTGTTATACGCTTGAATAACGCTTCGATCGACTTACAGAAGATGTCGGTTTTGCCAAAAAAAAATCATCTTTTCAGATGAAGCTCATTGATCTTGACGGGTATGTAAGCAAACAAAATTGTCGCATTTCGGGCACAGATAACCCGCCCGCATTCATTGAAAAGCCGACGTACCCAAAAGGAGTCACTGTTTGGTGCGGATTTTGGTCCAGTGGCATAATTGGGCCTTTTTTCAGGAGTGGCCGTTACAGTCAATGGGGATCGTTATCGGGCCATGTTGAACGAATTTTTGTTCACAAAAATTGAAGAGGAGGATGTTGGCAACATTTGGTTTCAACAGAACGGCGCTACGTGCCACACAGCCGAAGCTGTGCAGTTTTATTTATAGCATTCACCAAAAAAAAGTTATTTGGCGGGCTCTTTATGACAACAAGAATAGATGCTCGCACAGTTTGTTGTTGTTCACGATAGTTTGACAGAATTACCCCTGTAGGCTAGAAGGTAGTGTACTAGCTGATTAGTCTGGGGGTTGCGGGTTGTTGGGTTGTTTTCACTACAAAAAATAAAAATTGACTGTGGGCGGGACTGCTTAGTAATTAGGGCATAGTCATTGGTCGCTGTGCTGTCTTATACGACAGCTAATTTCCGATAATTTCCCTTATGGAAATGAAACCCGCCCCGGTAGTCTAGAAGAGCTTGAAGGCTATGTAACTTACCTTAAACTTTTACCACTTGTCTTATCTCTTCTCTAAAGAATGTAGCACGGTTGTGACAAAATGCGTATTGTTGCCTGAAGTGCTACTTCTCTTAAACAAAAAAAAGGAGTGCAGTCAACCTTGACTCGTTATCGTGCCCGCCAACTGGTCATATCACGCAAACATTACTGAAGCAAATTTTAAACAAAGATTTGAATTTACACGCTTCCAAGTTGCAATAGACTCAAAAGCTGAAGCTTACTGATCTCAATACCGGGGCATAAGTTGCTCAGACAGTAATTACTGTCTGTACAAAGAAATCTTCTTCAGCTTCTAGGTATACTTCAACTGCAGTGAGTTCATTAACGAGCAAAATTGCCGCATTAAGGCAAATGAGAATTCAAAAGTGATTGTTGAAAAGGTAAAACAAATAGAGGCGATTTATAAGCTGAAGGTCTCAGTGGGCCGTACTTCTTCGAAAATGAAGTTACCTTGAATGGTGTTTTCTATCAAGAGCTGATAACGGACATTCTGTGACCAAAGATCGAAAATATTTACCCAAACAATGTGTGGTTCCAACAGAATGGTACCACTGCCATACACTCAACGAAATAATAGTTTATTTTGTGCGAAAAATGTAGTGACCGTATTATCTCATGACGTGGCGATGTAAATTGGCTGCCATGGTCATGAGATTTTACACCGTTTAACCTTTTGCTTTGGACACATTTAAGAGAAAAGTGTATGCCAATAAGCCATGAATAAGAGCTAAAGGATGATGTTATTCGGCATTTTAACATTGAACATTAATTATGTTTTAGCGTCTTTAAAATTTTTTTATCAGGTTACGCAGGGTCTTTGAGGTAAAAATTAAAACTTTAAAACTTTGCCAACTGTCAGACTATTGCTAGAATTAAATACATTGCCATCGAAATCCTCTTTGAAGTTAATCATATATCATGCTTTAAACTACTTCTACTACCACTGCTGTAGCGTATCTTAATATTAAATTTGTAATGAGAGAAAAAACAAAAATTACATCAACGTAATGAAATGAAAAATCAAATTCAAATACATACTAATGTCTTCCTATTGTAACTCTCATACATGAAGTTGATTTGATGGCTGATGTGGCTGGTAACAGAAGACTGCTTAAGAAAACAAAAAAAAAGTGGCATGAGTTAATGAATTATATGATGTGCATGGAATTATAAAAGACACACACACACACATACACACATACGTATAAACTACATATGTACGAGTACTTTGAAACATATCGTATAATAAAAGACAGCAGCAGCAGAAGCAGCAGTCACAGAAAGCTATCGTTCTCGTAGCGCACTAAAATATAAAAAACACACAAGAAGAACTACAAGAAAATGACAATTTTGTGGATTACCCCGGGTATGTGAAAGCATATGAATGATTTGTGGCTGTTTGAAATGAAAGAAATATTAAAGGAAAAATACAAAAACCAAAAAAAAAAAAAAAAAAAAAAATTAATGAAAGAGAAACTCGTAGGAGGGATTCTAAAGTTGAAGAAATCTAATCAAGATTTTTAGTATTTCTGCTTGTAATTGTATTTCAGCTCTTACTGCTCTTACTGTTGCCATCCATGCTCTTGTCTTAGTGTCGTAAATTTTATGAGGAATGACTGGTATTTTGTTTTTAATTTTATTTGATTTGAAATTTTTTATCTTAAGGATTTCTATGTTATTAATCACATCAATTCAAAACTTGAAAGCAAATGTTGCCATAATGAGTTTTATTCTCATTTTGTAATTTATTTAAATTTGTTCTTTTATTTTCTTATTTCTTTTGCTTTATTTTTAGCTCACATTTAGCAAACGTTACATTAAAAGAAAATTATGATTGAAAATAAGTATAATATTCATGGAATATAATTTACCAGGAAATTTTCCTCCTAAAGCAATTTCAAATTTCACCTCAAGTCATTTAAGAAAATTTAAATACAATAAATAGTTATAATTTAATATCTGCTACTATTAACTATAAAAGAGCTGTTATCTTTAAGAAGTCCTTAGAGACTAGGGTGTAGATAAAACATTTTACTCTTTAAAATTCTAATTAACCAAAAATGGTTCTTTTCCTTATTAACAAATTTATTTTTTTTTAATTGCAATTAATTAAATTTGCAATTCACTCAATTTTATAGTTAATAAAAAAGAATGTGCAAAATATTTTCTAACAAACAATTCATTAAATATTTTGTTCCAAAAAAAAAGACAAATTTCAAATTTTTTTTTTTCGTTCGGACCAGCACTCTAGGGATGGCCCCTAGTCATACAGTGCATTGTACTAGAACTGTTAAATTAGCTTATAGGGAGAAAGAAAGAGGGAGTAGTATTTGTGGACATTCGATTTGAATTTTCCTACATTGAAAGTGACAGCAAAGACCGCATGAGGGAGTTTATTCCACATAAAAAATATTCCTTGTAATGCGTAGTGCGATTCATTTCCCAATCCATTACAAACTGTTGTGCTCTCAATTAAAATTGAGTCAAACGCAAACACGTCCAAGTTCCTTAATTTCAATAGAGCACTTACGATTTTGGTAACGACAAAAAAAAACGTGAAATACATAATACATTACAGCGATTCTCTAGAAAATCAATAGAGTTGTATATCCTATCGTCTCCAGTGAGTCTAACAGCCCTCTCCTGTACGCGGAGAGAGCAACTCTAAAATAGACCTTGGGGCGCCAGCCCATACATGAGAATTGTATTTCATCTTTGGAAGGATATAGGTGGTATAGTACGAAGATCGAATGGAGGAAAGTATCTCTTACATCGTTTAAGACAACCAAGGCATTTGAAAGCTTCTTTAGAAAACTGAAAAATGTGTTTAGTCCATAGAACTCCACATTGAATTTTCATGCCGAGAACATATTTCAATTCCGTAATATCCATAGTTGTATAAAGGGCAGCACCATTTCCTAACACAAATCTATGCGTAAGCATGCAACATTGCGTCTTACGGGCATTAAAATCGATTCATTCGGAATTATTGTGAGATCGTGATTAAAGATATCATTAATGTTTCGCCTTTTGGAACTTACCCATAAATGGTTCGGTCTATTACTAAATGAATATGAATGACATCTGCGAAAGAGTATAATTGGTTGAAAGTTTGGCAACGAAGTTCATTTAAGAAACAAAAAAGAAATAGATTAAGAGAAAGAATGGAGCCTTGCTATACCCCTGAATTAATCTTGAAATTCAATCTATAACAACTCGTGTAGTGTGATTCCTGAGAAAACTTGATATAAATTTGGTGAAATTATCACCGACACTAACAAGCAACTAGTTTTGACAGATGTGCATCGTTAAAGAAATAATTAAATCTATTGAAAATTTAATGAAATATTAGCCTGAAACCAAGCAGGATTTTTAATAGGACCAAAAATTTTACCCGATGCATTAGCTTAAGTTTCTTTGATGATTTTATAAATAATATTTTTTTAAAGTACAAGTTTTTTATATACAAACTAACTAAATTTTATTTATTATTTCGCCACACCATATGGTGGTCATTTTTGAGAAAGAGAAAAATATATAAATAATTTAATAAATCAATTAATTGATCAGTCAAGATCTTTGTTTTTTTTAAGAGAAGTAGCACTTCAGGCATCAATGCCTTTTTAGTCAAATGCCGCGCTACATTCTTTTGAAAAGGGATAGAGAAGAGATGAGGCAGGTGCTGAAAGTAGAAGGATAGTTACGAAAATTAACTGTCGTATAAGACAGCACAGCAAGCAGTGGCCATGCCTTCATCACTGAGAAGCCCCACCGACAGTCAATTTTTATTTTTTTAGTGAAAAAAAAAACCTCCTGGCCTTTGTTGGGAATCGAACCCTCAACACCCACAGTGCTAAGCTAGTACACTACTTACTAGCCTACAGGGGCTCCTGTTTCAAAAATTTGTTTCCAAGCTTTGGATGCAATCACAGTTACTTAAGAAATGGAAACGTAAGATGATGGCAAGTAATACTGCAAATCCAGCCCTTTAAAAGAAGAGTTCATTTTAAGTTTGGATAATAATAGGATAATAAGGAGATCTATTCGCACAAAACCCGGAATAACTTTAAGTTTGTAGTCCTGATTTAGCAGCTTAAAGTTTTCGCTTTTAAATTTAATCTAAGATTTGAGTTCTCACACAAGTCGTAACGTAAAGAAAAATTTTATCTTGAGATTTTTCACTTTTTTCGGGTTTTTCATTATCTTTCTCATTTTGTCACTTTTTTCTTATTTGAAATAAACCACAAATACATGAATGTCTTTAATGTTACCCACGTCAGCATACGTGCATTATGGTCATTAATTACCTTCACTCACATGCCTTGTCAACGACATGAAGTTGGAAATGATAACAACAAAAAAAAAAAATAAGCCACAACACTAATCAGGGACAAAGAAAGAGTTGCAATGATAAAGTCATAATGGCTGCATTTCTTAACACCGAGACTACAAGGACAACAGAAGATGCAGTATTCCTTCCTTTTTTATTTTATTTCGACTACAAGAAAGTCAAATAATTTTGACAAAAAAGTCACTGTTAGCGTAAGGAATGTCAACTTAAAAAAACATTAGATAATTTATATTTTGCTTTGAATGAAAACCATTAAGCAGTATAGAATAGAATATAAAATCTTATAGTGCTATAATTTAAAATATGTATTGGAAATTTATTTTATCTTGAAGATTCTTAAATCGTTTTTACTCTTTCGTTTGCTATGCAATGTAATGTTGGAGGGTTTTATGTTTTGCTGCAATCATCTTTGTTGCATTCATTATACTGAATGTGAGTTGAATACAGGACAACCACCAAAAGTTATATATGAGTGACTTTTAGCGATAAGAAATAGTTGAATACTGCAACTCATGTAACACAAGACATATTTAGTAATATAGTTATGCAGTGTAATGACATGACAACACCCGGGTATGTATTCCTTCTTACTGATGCTGATGATCCTGATCAAAATACACCTTGGTGTTCGTGTTATAAATGTCACTTTGAATGCTTAACTTTATAGTTTAGAAATAGTTTTGCTAGCGTAATTTATTAGCATAGATGTTACTAGCATTTGAAACAGTAGAGATGTACCCTACAGTTGGTCTTTAGCTTTTATTGCAAAAAGATTTATGATTTTTTACTGTGATTTAACAAAGATATTTATTTTCTGTTGTTTATTTTTCCTCCGCTAGTAAATGAAATATTATTGCTATTTCCTGTCCTATCTGGCTGGTTTGAAGTCAAAGACAAGCGCTTTTGATGCGAATGCATCATTGTCAAGTCGCGTTGTGGTACTGAGTACACACGTCCTTTAAAAAAATTTTCTGTTATTTTACAAATGCATTTTTTTCACCTTAAAAACATGTCATCTGAATGAAGGCTTAAAAGCGAAATTGTGCGTATATAACTTTAAAGGCCGAGCTGCTTTTAATCTTATAACTCTGCCAGCTTTATAATTTTCAGCTCCTTTCTGTCTATTTAAGTTCCTAAAAATAAAATCAAGTATATAATTTAAAAGCAAAAAGCTTTTCAGTTTGTTTTTTGTTTTCAAGTATTATGGCTATTTTTAGCCATTAAACTTGATTTTTATATCTTTCGAATCGATTTGAAATATTCGAAAACAAAAAAACTTTCAAAACTTAATATTTTCTCCTTCAGTAATAAAATTGTGTAAAATGAAATCTTTAAAATTAATTTTTGTCCAATTTCGAAAATTCGAAATTAAATTCGAAATTTCGAACATGCTTCAAAATGAATAGTTTTGCATTTTCTACAATAAATGTATATATTTTTGTCTTGAGTTGCACTTTTAAATAGATTCTGGAAGCTAAAAATTAAATACGAAATAAAAAAATATTTTTCGAATATTGTTTACAAAATGAAACTTATAATTTTGTATTGCTGGTTGGCTTTAAAAAATAAATATTAAAAATTAAAATGTTTTCTTTTAAATTCTTTCCCATTAGATTTAAAACAATTGTTATTTTTTATTTATTTAATAAAAAATTAATAATTTTTAGTTACAGCTAGAGATTGTAAATTATACTGTGTTTTTGTTTTAGGTGAGACATAAACTAAACACTCGGTTTTTATTATTTACAACACAGTGTGCTAAAATCTTTTTTATTAACAATTTAATTCTTTTAAAATTATTGCTGAAATATTGAGCCTTATACACATTTCCTTAAGGCTTTTGCTCTGATTACAAAATCCTTAAATGTTTTTTTTTTTAAATAAGATTCCGAGTACCACTGTATTCAATTAAATATGTAACTTTCGCGTTTGTTAATACTTTCGCCAACATCTAAATGAGTTTTAGAAATTTTAGTCATATGAGGTGTTATATAAGTTAGTTTAGCTATAATGTGTGGTATGGGCACTGCATTTGTATGTAGATATAAACATTTGAATGTAGATGAGTGCAGCCGGCATGCATGTTCATGTTTAGTTGATATTTGTCGTTTTGACACCCTTTTTGCCAGTAATAAAGTAGCTGCCACATTGCTAGCTGATGTTGTTTTCTGTTTCTGTTCTTATTAAAGTTGTTGTTGTTGTTGTTGTTTTTATGGTATTTTGGCTATTGTTGTCGTTATTGTTGTTGTTGCTGTTTTATTTGATATAGTAGACCCCCCTTCTTTGTTACATTTGGTATCTACGATATTGCAATTGCTGCCAGTTGTACTTTAGTTATAGCATTTGTTAAGTTTTTGGATAGCAATGGCAATTTGCGTGTATTTGACTTGAATGACTTTCGTATGTAAGGCGTCACAAGAAGCACATAAATACAATAACTATATTATACACAATTTATATTCCCCCTCTATAGATGTGCAATGTACGATTATACAGAGTCATATACATATAAAGTCATATGACATTCTTATATACGCAACTAAATGTAAGGGAGTGTTTATGCTTTAAAAAGGGACTTTTGAAAAGTTCTTTAAGGACCTGAGACAAAAGAGTTTGGATCAGCAGACGCCGATATAAAAAATTAATTAATTAGTTTTTTTTTTGGAAACACGCTTTTGGAATTAATTCAAAAATTTTCATAATTTCTCAAAGTGTTGACGAGAAAGTTTTTATGGCTAAGGGCTGAGCTAGAAAAAATTTTTTTTATTAATTGTTTTATTTGTGGACAAAATTTTACGTAGTAACTTCTAAAACAAACTACAGTTTGAACTGTGTTAAGTTCCAATTGTTTCCTTTTTTGATTCCAATTTTTTGTGTGGTTTCAGTGGTCTTTTGCTGCAACTACTTATTGTCAGTTGCCAGTGTTCTTCTAAACACTATTCATGACTGTTTAGCTGTGTGGTTTTTCTTGTTTGTTTTTCTAAATATTTAGCTGCGTTTATATGTCATTTGTTCTATTTTTGTTTTTTTTTTTGTTTTTGCTTTCACAGCTACCAAATCTCTTTGTGACAATTTGTATATACAACTGTATGTATGTATGTATGTATACTTAAGCAGTATATATTAGTGAATCTTTGGATTCCATTTTTTTAGTCATTTATTCATTCATTCAGTCAGTTTGTAAATTTTCATTGCCCGTTATTTAGTTTCGCCTGTTAATGTGTGTGTGTGTTTGTGTGTGTGTGTGTGTGTATGTGTGTGTTTGTGTTTGCTATTCGTATTTATTTAGAAACCAATAAATTTTCTAAAATTGCATTCTAATTTGTACTTGCAACAAATTGCTGGGTTGATTTCTAGCACTATATATTGTTAAGACGAGGTGCTATTATGCTATTTGTAAAAATATTTTACTGAAAAACAAATAAGTTGAAATTTATAGTGTAAAACATTTAAAGTGTAATTGATGGAAATTAAACCAGGGTATTATGGAAATACTTTTAGTTTAAATACTTTACGGAAGTGAAAATAAAAGCTTGTGACATAAAAAATATCTTGCAGACAGTTAAATATAAAAAAAGCTGAGTTATATTTTGCGGTAAAAATTATTTTGAAGGCGTATGATTAATATTATGCTATTCAAAAATACTTGTACGCAGTAGTAGCTGAAATTCTATTTATGGACTATATCCCCTGGCAAATACATTTTTTTGCGGTTGGGGAGGAAAATGTGTTACGCACTTCAGATGCTGTCGTCGCAGCTCTTGTGTATTGAGCTTGCATCCACTAAAACAATCCCTTTTATTTTTATATCGTTTTTCCACCCCGAAATCATTTTCTTATTGCTTCGGGTTGGGGATCTTTTTCTACTGCTATCGAACAGCTATCATTCGTCCTACGTCTAGGTCTCGCTATTTGATATGTAGCACTAGTGTTTAGTGGTATGGGTGTGTATGTGTGCCTGGCAGAGCCATACAGAAGCGGTTTAATTTAGTATTTTGGAAGAGTTAGCCACGGGCCAGGAACCGGGCAAGACTTCTTTTAAGTGAGTTAGAATTTTATTCAACTTAATTAAAATAGTCTTGGAAATAGGTTCAGCTCAGTTAATCAAAGTCAGAATTTTATTCGACTTCGCATTAATTGAGTATAGCTAAGGTTTACGGCAAAGCAAGTTTTGTCGCTGCTTCACCTGGCCAGAATTTTATTCGCCCTAGCTGAACAGGACGGACAAGATCGTGAAAGAGGCTAACACCAGTTTAGACGTGGAAAGGTTTTCTCAGAATATTATTCGTGACAACCGCAACTAGTCGAAAATTGGTGGACAGGTTAACTGTTCTGCTTAGACCCGAGCAGAATTTTATTCGCTCTAGTGTGGGACCAATGAGAACTTTTGAAGGCCGCGAAACGGAGAATCGTCGTTGGCGTGCTCGATGGGGTAGTATAGTATAATTTAATCTAATTTTAAGAGTGGATTGTAATAAAAATTATTTGCAAAAAGAAAAACAAAAGTGTCACTTGTGTTATTGGAAACAAAAAAATTTTTGTAACGAACCCTGGACGTTCTTCATCTTCTGCATCTCTCGCAACCTACAGAAAGTATGTTCTGCATCGTCCACATTATTATCTCCGTAGAGACATATGTTCCTATCCGCCTTTCCTATCCTATGTAGGTACTGCAGAAAGTTGCCATGCCCAAAAGCATCTGCGTTATGAAATAATTAATTTCACCATCTTTGCATGGTTCCTTGGTTCATTTTCATGTATTTGTATACTATTCCATCAGTAAACGTTTTACAGCGCTTTATATAATATATAATAATAATTATCTCATATTTTTGCCCTTATTTCTTTGACAGTCTTTTCTTCTTTGGGATTTGCCTTTGTTTTATTGTGTTTCTTTTTCGTTTTCTCCAGTACGACGGCTATTTTCTTGTCGATTGCCAATTGACCATGCACAAAGATAGAAAAAAATAATGGCTAACGCTGGACGATATTTTGATTAATGTAACGACTCATTTATAATTAAAGCAAAAAAAGTCGACATTATTTACTTGTACACCTTTTATAACTCCCCCGGGGCACATATCTGTCTTTATGGATTACTGAACCATCTAGACTTGTGCCGTTCGGGGGTATAAGGGAGTCAACTGGAAGCTCCACGTTATTTCCACTGGATTCATTAAGCCCCAGAGTTCTGCTAATTGTCTCTTTAGCCTTTTAGCTGTTTCTATGGCTGATTATTGAGGTTGGCCCTTCGGGAGTATTGTGGCGGTTGTGTGTTTCGCGGTCCTCATGAATTTGATTAGAGGGCCAGGTTCATTTCATTTGAGCATGCTAGTAAGGTGTTGGGTAGTCTCCAACTCTTCAGCAAGGAGTAGTAGTTTGCGATCCTGCTTCGGAACCGCTGAAATTGCAACTGTTTCTAGAATTAGTATTCGGCGTCTTAGGATGAGAACCACGTTGCTTTTCATTCCTAGTAGTTTGACCACCATCTGTTATCTTATCACACATACATTTTATATTTTCAGTAGAGACAATAGACATAATTTTTTAAAGTTAATTTTATATTAAAAAGAGGAATACAACTGCACTTGTTGGGTGAAAGTGCAGACAAAGTGATGCTAATTCTAATGACATGCTTCCTACTCTTGGCATAAACGGTAAAGCGTTGTAATGGGGAAAGTATTGTACAATAGGAATATTAGTGCATTCAGTTCTAACGAGTTTATTAATTCACAAAATATTTTCTTAAGATAAATGAACTGTAAAATTTCATTTGACTCAACGGTTTCTAACAAAATTCATTTGAAAATGATTTTCTTTCATTTAAAAATTACAATTTATTTTAAAGGAAAATTCTATTTAAAAATAATTTCTTGGATTTAAATTCTAATTAAATACAAATAACAAAATGTAAATATTTTTATTGACAAATTAAATTGTTTAAGTTGTTTATGTAATTATTTTCTTGCTGTTATTTGTGAATTAAAAACAAATATCTTCATCAAATATAAATTTAAAATAGAATCTTTATTTTTAGTTTTCACTCGCATCAGCATAATAAACAGCAAAAAACGAATTATTCATTTTATTTGAAATAAGATTTATACGCACGGTAAACACCCGGAAGTTTATTTATTTTTTGGCTGAACATATGAAATTGTAAAATTTATAAGAGTGTTAAAAAAGTTAGCATCTTATTTATCAAAAATAGGCACTTTTATAAAAATATTGGAAATTACAAAATTTACGAGCTCACGAAAATAATTTATTTCATGACTTAAAGGATATTCAGATAATTTTCTTACTTGTTAACAGTTAAAATGGTATTGGCTTTGCATTTGCTTACCCAGCAGCCTTAAAAGCCTCTAAATTATTATATTATCGAATTGTAGAAAAATGTATATGTATTTGGAAATAAACAAGAATATCATTTTCATACAAATTTATAATATCCTTAGAAATAATAAAATTAAATAATAAATAACACACAACCTTTGCAAATGTCAACGTTAATCTACAAGGCAAAATATTTTGAAAGCATTGACAATAATGATACTGATCAAAGTAAAATGAACAACAAAATTATTATTATCAACAGCAACTGCAATACATTATCTTAGTTGTTTAACTATAAAGGGTATCCTAAAATTTCCATTAAATTTCAATTAATCTAACTTTTCTAAAAACAGAAACGTGAAAACAAATGCTTTATTTTAGTAAATGGATTAATTACTAAATAGTTAACAAACTGGCGATGGTATTTTCCACAAACGTTAAAATCACACTAAAGAAATCTTTTTGGCATCGTGGTTAAAATCGATTGTTTCTCATTTATTCTGTCTATTTAGTCGTGTTTTTAATTTGTAATTTTGCGGAGTATAATGAATTTATTATTATATTAGAAGATGAATTTGTTACTACTATGTCTACATAAGACATGCCATGACAAGGATATATATTAAACATACCAAGTCATAAAATTTTAAATTATAGTCATATTTTTATATATTCAAGCGTCTAAGAATTCTGGTCATAACATGAATTTTTTATGTAACGAAAATTATATCTATTGTAAAACGAAAGTTCTACTTACGTACAAAATTTTCATACAAAAATTTCACACATGAACATTTTCATTTCGTGACATAAATATTGTCACAGATGCGTCTAGCTTAAGTTATAAATGAAAATAATTAAGTAATAAAGTAAACGAAATAACTAGGTATGCTATTTACTAACTGCGTAGTGTGCTAAGAAAACTTACACACGCAAGACAACAACAACTTTCTTAAAGTAAATTCCATGAAAAAATTTTAACAGCATAAAAACAGCCCAACAGGCGCCTATACATTGAATGAATAACATAATAGCAACAAAATATGATATAAAGTTGGTAGAAACTTTTTCCTTTTTCTAGACCTCTAGCGAACAAATATAAAAGGCAGCATCTGAGTGGGTATTTAGTTAGTTAAAACATAATCCACGTGAAATAAAGACTTGCATGTTCAGTAAATTGTTCTGTAGTGTCAACTTACAAATCTTATTTTGTGCGTAGTTAAAGTAAATAAACTTGTAATTAATTTCAAAACTTTAAAATCTGGTGTTATTTATTTTGCCATAAAGAACTCAGTAAGAACAAAACGTTTATAAAAGTTATAAACGTAACAATATTTTGTTTGTAAATAAGAAATACATAAAGTGTTTAACCAACACCACATATCTATAGCAACAGATGAAATCTTTATATATAAAATACAGTTCCAACTAACATTATCAGTTAAAGAAATATTCTTGTCTTATCAGGACAGTTGTCTTTTTGGCAAAATTTTTTTTATGACATAAAATTTTTACCTAAAAACAATAATCATGCTATAAAATTTTACTCATATATTTGACACAATCTTTAAGTTGCAAGTCGGAAAACGTGTTTTGTCATGAGATAAATATTATAACAATTAAATATTATAACAATTATTTTGTACTTTATGCATCATTGAATAACGCCAATAAAAAAAAATATTTAATATGACCTACTCCATCAAAATGTCTAGACGCCAGTAGTTACATTGTATCACATCGCATTATACTATAACGAGGGCAATTTATAAACGTTTTAAAGGAATTATACAAATAAAAAACACATTTGCCAATAAAAATTCCAAGCATCGATGACATAATAATTGAAGAAAGATAAAATATTCATTTTATAATATTCGGTTTTTATCAGGGTTCAGAATTTTTCATTTAATTATTTTTTTCAGTTTTATTCGACCTTTTTTTTAAATTTTTATTAAATTTTAATCTTTTCACTCGGTCCTTTAAATTAAAACGATTTTTTTTCTTTTTTTCTTTTTTTCTCTCAATATTTAAATTGTTATAATTTTTGTTTTTGAAAATATAAAAAATAATTTCCTGAAGAAGCTTTCCAAAGGAAAGCGAAATATTGATATTCATTATATTTTTCATAAATGAGAAATCTAAAATTTTATATTTATTTTTCACACTCATAAACGAACAACAAAAAATGTTCTGGTTATTTTCATACATGAATGCGAACAACAAGAATTACTAGTCTTATTCATATGTGATAAATGATAAATTAGCTTCTTCTCATTAATGTTCTTTTTCATAAATGTATATGTTCATTTATGAACGTTGAAATTTTATAAAATTTCTCATAAATGAACGTGAAAAAATTTTCTACCTACGATCGCAGTTTACCGTAAAATGTAGTAAAAACACATATGGGTTCATATTAACTCAAAATACAATATTGCAATATATTCTAAAAGAAATAAAAAAAAAACATTTTTTTTTTCTGCATACGCCGACAATTGCGCATTATTAAATATGTTCGTTTGTGTACGCGAATGCTTAACGCACATATTTTTACGACCTTTTCATTTATGAAAAATTATCAAAATTGTAAATATTCAAAAATGAACACTTGTGTGTTTCTCATTGTTTCACTTATGGATAGAAAGAAAAAAAATAAATCGTCGCATTCACAAATGAGAAAACACAAAATAATTTGTAGTCTCTCACACATGTATGAGAAAAAGCGTCTAAAAAACGAAATGTACATATTCATACATGTATGAACAGTGAGTGAATACTTCGCTACTCTGGTTTTTATTATAAAATAATATGACATGAAATTTTTAACTCTAGATATATCTTTTAACTATCGCACACTATGTTTGTATAGAGATTTGCCTATGAGCTAAATTTTTTTTTTAGAAAAATCACATGACATATCATGACATGACATTTTTTTATTTGTCGAAAAATAATGTTGTCATGAAATGAAATTTTTACTTTTAGAAAAAATATAAAATATAATATTCTATTGTGGTAATATAATATCCCCAAGTAATTATATTTTAGTCAAGAAAATTTTTTCTATATCATGATATAAATCTTTCCACAGTGTGTCCAACTGTGGCGTTCATTTCGTACTTTAAAATTCTTTAGCCCAGTTTCTTTAGAAGTGATAGTAACCACCACTTATTTTTAGAAAGGAACTTCTTAAAGAGTTTTCTATAACTAAAATGTTAATTCATGGCAAATTTTTTAGTTATAAAAAATATGACATGAAATTTTTAAATCATTTCATATGCGGAGTGTAATTCCAATAAGAAAGGCTGTGAAATAAAATTTTTATTTTCCGAAAAATATTCATCTTATAAGATGACATAATTTTTATGGAATAATATTTTTAAAAAATAAAAATAATAAATTAAAATTAATAAAATAACATATCATAGTGCATACTATTAACTGTGGTGACAATCTCATGTCATTTTAATTTATTGTGAAACAATTGAATCTTACAGCTGTAAAACCAACACCAGCGACTGGAAATTTGGAGAGAGATTTCGTGATAAGATTTACATCAGCACCTGGCCGTAACCCCTAATCAAATGGTGGTCAAACCACTGGGAATGAAAAGCAACGTTATTCACGCCCTACGAAGCCGAGTACTAATTCTAATTCTAGCAACAGGTCATTCCTAGTTGCAATTTCAATTCAATTTCAAAGGCAAACCACTACTCCTTGCTGAAGAGCTCGAGACTATCCAACTCCTGGTCCAGAACACCTGACTAGCATACTCACTGGATCCGGATCATTCACCCGTTGATGTTATTAAAGGCCAGATGATCCTGGCCCTCTAAATCAAATTCATGCGAGGGCCGCGAAACCACAAACACCACGATACTCCCGAAGGGCCAACCTCAATAATCAGTCAGAGAAATAGCTACATGGCTAAAGAGACAATTAGCGGAACTCTGGGGCTTACTGATTCCCGTGGAAATAACATATAGCTTCCAGTTGATACACCCAACAGCAAAAGTCTAGATGGTTGTGAAATCCATAAAGACTGATAAATGTACCCCCAGAGGGGAATTTGGGGAGAGATAGCGAGTTCTGTTTGCTGAAAGAGGCAGATGTGGTTTTATGTCTTACCACAATTTGTTTATCAAATGAATTATGAGTATGAATTAGCAAAATGAAATGAAAAGTGTTCATGCATTTGTATGCACATAATTTTGGAAAACCCATTTTTTTGTGTTTGTTAACATTTTGTCATTGTTGTTGTTGTTAATTAAATTTGCATTATGTTAACGAAATTGATTGAATCGAATTGTAAAATTTTTGCAATAAATTAAATTTTCATAAACATGCAAATGATAGAAAATATTGTTGGTTTGAAAGGGGATGTGATTGGCCACAATGGTATCAAGTGATGACATATTTTTTTGTTGTTGTTGCAGTTGTTTTTATATCACTAAAATATTTGTTGTTTTACAAATGCAAAAACCATGTTAAACACTTGTTTTTCTTACGATCATTTGGGAATCAAATGCAGGGAAAAATAACAGATTTTAACAAATCAGTTTATTCTTTTCAAATTTTTATTTTCAGGAATTTGTATGTGTGTGTTTATGTTTGTAGAAATAATGCTGCTGTAGCTAAGTGCAACACAATTGAAATCATTACTACTAATACTATTGCAATTATGCAAGGTTATTGAGAAGGATACAGTGGGCAGCAAACAGTTAGCTTTTATTCACCATAATAATAAGAAGTTATTTTGATCACTATTTAAAGGCTTTAAAAGCCAGTTTTTCATTTACAGTTTTTGCCTTTTAAATTATTCAAATTGAAAAGAGTTGTGCGGCAGTGTACAGCAGCTTCCTTTAGTGTCATGTGGCATAACGAAAAGCAAGTCCGGAAATGTTTGTTTTTGCTGTTATCCTTCTGTTCACGTTTGCATTATTATTATGCCTTAATTTATTGTATTGCGTCGTTAAGTGTAAACAAAATTTTCTAATCAACATGATTGTTATTATGTGTTCGAAAAATCTCTAAGGTATTTTCTAACAACAACTGCAACTAAATAAATAGATTAGAATATAAATGTTGAAATGACACAACAACAATAGAAATTTCAAATAACAACTAAGAAAAAGCATTAGAAAAATTTGCATAATATTGTTGGTATTCAAATAAATAATATAGCTAAGGAATTGTTATTTTTTAATCTTTTCATTTTAAATAATTTATTTATTTTTTTTATATAATAAGAATGTATTATTTCGAGCTTATTTTAATAATAAAAAAAATATTTGTTTTTAATCACGAGATGTTTAATTGTAATTAGGCAGTTATTTGTTATTATTAGGAATATTGTATTTTCAAAAAATTTATTATATTTTCAAGCATTTCTAAATTTTTTTTTTAACTAAGAAATATCATTTTATGAATTTGTTTTTAAATATCAAATTAACCACAATTAATTGCCATTTTATACAAATCAATTTAGCCAACATTATATCAGCATATGTAGTCCAATCAACACATCTTAACACTAATTGGAAAATATCAACCCAAAACCTTATACTCATTAAGAGTCACGCATTAAACGATGGAACACATGTTTAGCTTAATGAGTGACATGACATATTTTGTTGGAATAAAATAACAAAAACAGAAATTACTGCATGAAATCTTGACAGGCGTTCATTCACAAACAGCAATTTAATAATTGTTGTTTAATTTACAAGTAATTAATTTATTAAATATAAAATTATTTAAACACGGACTGCGAATACTTGATTTCATAATGAACATTTTTTGGATATGTTAATTAAAATTTTCTCCATTAAACTTAAATGTAAATGTCTAACATTAAGATAAGTAAACAATAATTAAATTAATTTTTTGTGGCAGGTTTTCAAAGAATTAAATAACAAAAAAATTTAATACAAATTTTAATATACGTTAATATGTGCTAGATTTCTTTAATTTCTATTCAAAAATATATCTATTTGAAATATATTTTGAAATGTATTGATTTAAACCCAAATTTTGTACACAAAATTTAAGAGTCTTATATAGTAAGCTAAATTGATTAAATGAGAGTTGTCATTTAAACAACACAGCAAAAAACTAAACTCAAAAATAATCTAGATTATATTAATTAAAATAAAAAATCATTTCAAAAAATTAAATTGTTTATTATAATAAAAGATTATCAAAAAAATCTTGGATTTTCATTTTATGTCATAACATAGGGACATTGGTGTTCATGTCATAACATACATTTTTCATAGTACTTTGACTATAAGTTCTTTTTGCTATTTTTTAATTTGTTTTTTGGTAATAAAGTAAAATGACATATTTACTTTTCTTTCATAAAGAATTTCTTATTTACGAAAGAAATATTATACCCTGAGATTAAAATTTCATTATTAAATAAATATTAATGTCATAACACGAAATTTCTTTTTAAATGAAAACTATTCATATCGTAACATTAAACTAAAAACTATGTTAAAGTATAAAAAAATGTCATGGTGATGTTATGACAATGTTAAGATAATATATATTAAACCAATTTAAGGCTTAATCACATTTATATTATGCCATTAAATATTCACTTATTTTAGTATATGGACAACAACGAAAATTTATATAAAAAAAAAATTTTTCTGTTATAGCATGATATATTTATTTTACCTGAAATATTTTTTATGTAAGAATATTTGAATTATGGATAATTGTTAACAAAAAATTCTAATGAATTAAAATTTTATGCAGCTAAAATGTCTATGCCATGATAAAATGACCAAATATAAAATATATAGCTATGAAAGAAGAAACTACCATTAATATAATGTAATAAAAAACGTTTTGTATTTCTTAGCAAAATATTTTCGAATCGATATCATAGTTTTATTTAAATTAAAAAACATTTTTGTTATACGACAATTTAATTTATATTATATTGGATTTTAGATAATAGTTAAAAATAAGTTGTACAATTTTTATAAAAAAAAATTTTTATATCATAATATAAATTTTTTTTTATATTTATGAAACGTACCGTCTTTATGGCAATCAATGCAGAAATCTATGTTATAACAGAAAATATTTAAATGGAATTTTAGTTCATGTCATGAAATTTATATTTATTGAAAAATATTTTTGCCCTGGCCAGAAAGTTTATAATACAATATTTTTTGTCATAACATGAAAGTTTAAATTATTGAAACATATTTATATCATGATATGATATCTTTAATAATTGAAAAATATTTTTGCCGTGAAATGAAATGTTCCACTTATTTACAAAAAAAAAATAAATAATTAAATATTATCTACTCCATGAAAATGTCTAGAGGACATTTCAATTATTAAAATATATTATTGCCATGACATGAAAGTTGTAAAAAAAATATCTTTCTATCTGATATTATTATCTCATATTATTAAAAATTTTTGCGATGACATTAAATTTTCAAATTATTTATAAAAAGAAAAAAAATATTTAATATTTAATACTTCATCAAATTGTCTAGACACCAACATTTATATTGTATCACAGTGCATTATGCTACAGCAAGATCAATTTATAGAAGAAATATTCTTATCTAATCATATTTGCTTTAATTAAAAAATTGTTTGTTATGACAAAAAGTTTTTACTTAAAGACATAAGCATAACAAGCTCTAAAATTGGACGCATATTTTGACATAATCTTTAAGCTGCAGTTCGAAAAACTTGTTTATGTTATGATATAAGTATTATAACAAAGTACTCCGCTTTATTTGTTTACAAAAAAAATGTTTAATATGACCTACTCCATCAAAATGTTTAGACACCAACATCGCATTATATAGGGTCCGCCATCTAACGTTATTTTTTTCAACAAGTGCTTATTTTGTGAATGATAACACTTAGCTCATGTTTGATTTGACAGATAATTAGTTTTATCCTTCAGCTGAACGACTATGGTTGTGTATACGCTTGAACAACGCTTCACTAAGTGGGCCTGCCATCGACTTACAGAAGATGCCGATTTTGCAAAAAATATCATCTTTTCAGATGAAGCTCATTTTGATCTTGGCGGGTATGTAAACAAGCAAAATTGTCGCATTTGGGGCACAGGAAACCCTCACGCATACATTGAAAAGCCGACGCATCCAAAACGAGTCACTGTTTGGTGCGAATTTTGGTTCAGAGGCACAATTGTTCCATTTTTCAGGAGTGGCCGTTACAGTCAATGGCGATCGTTATCGGGCCATGTTGAATGAATTTTTGTACACAAAAGTTGAAGAGAGGATATTGATAACACAGCCGAAGATGTGTAGTTTTGTTTATAGCATTTAAAAAAAAAATTCGATTGGCGGACCCTATATTATAACAAGGGCAATTTATAATCGTTTTAAAGAAATAAATATACAAATAAAAATCACATTTGCCACTAAAAATTCAGTCGTCTATACCATGGTAATGAACATTAACCCATAAAATATGAAATATTAATGGGATAATATTTCGACTGGTAAAATGTATTTACTAACTGAAATTATTTGACATGAATATTAATATTAATATTTATTATTACTAAATTTTACATATGATATAATTGTTATACAAAAATACTATTATTGATAGGACATGAAACTAATCCCTATAGAAATCTGTCCTGACATAAATTTATATTTAACTAATTGAGAGTATAATTTAATTATCAAGTCGTTTTTTTTTATAAGAAAAGATTTTATCATGACATGAAATACTTGCCTAACATACTATTATCTAAATAATGAAATTTATATAAATGTCATGTCATGTTATTAATTTTTTAGCGCCACAAAAAGTAGTGAAAAGATTTAAAAAATAGTAAATTAATTTGAATTTTCCAGAAAAGTTCTGTTTAGATATTTTGTTGATCCTTAAGTATACTTTCAAATATATTTATTATAATAATACTAAAAGTATGCAACAGTTAAAGGGGTTGAGTATACGTTTTGCCACAATTTTCTTTATGCTATTTTGATGTGCATGTAAGCAAAATAAAAAAAAGTAAAAATGTAAAACTGAAAATGTCATATACACATTAAATGACACTCAAGGTGTCAAGCGTATTCATCAAGTACTTCATGTTGAAGTGCATGCATATGCAGGCATGTATGTGTGTATGTTAGTGTTTTTGTAACTTTAATAATTTTAATGCCAAAACAAAAGCAACAAATTTTAAACAATATTTTTACACCAACATTAACAGATCTGTTTTTAATTTAAGTTAATGCATATGTGTGTGTGTGTTATGTTATGTTATGTGTGTAAATTTTTGCTGATTCTTGTTGGTTTTGTGTTTAAACATTTTCATTTTTTTTTGATGTTATGACATGTTGTTGATTTTGTTGTCATTTTTCATTTTTTTTTTTATTTTGTTTAAGAAAGAGTGAGTGCAAGTTTAAAAGGGATGTTTGGCAGTTATTATTTGAAGGGTTAAAAGGTTGTGTTGAAAACAGGGCTTTAATTGTTGTTGTTGTTGCATAAACCAAAGACAACAACACTTATGTTTTTTTTTATAAAAGAAAGAAAATTTCATAAACGCATCAGTCATCAGCATGACCCTTTTGTAAGAATTTTTCTTTTTCTTTTGAAGCCGTATGGGACACAGATTTCTGTTTTTTAATAAAATTGTTTATGCTGCAGAATAATAAAATTGTAAAACTGCCTGTTGTCAGCCTTTTGGTTGGTATAAATTCTATTGAAATGATTTTTTTGTTTGTTCTTTAAATGCAAATGTATGAGGGCTGTACTTTAAGTACAGTGATTGAAAATAGGTTTAGCGTAAAAGTTGCACTAAGAGAATTTGCACTTCTTGTAAAATCTACATGCAGTAAAAATTGGCTTCTTTTTGGTTGCAGCATTTTAAAATCATGACTTTATATAAACACTGGCTTAACAACTGTTCTTCACTTTGGTCCCTTTAAGCTTTTATTTACTGAAGGACATAAAATTTTATAAAAATTTAAAAGTGTAAAAATTATAAATTTTTCCTATCCGACTAGTAAAGCCATTACAAAATTGTGATTTCCAGTAAATATTTTTCTTTATTGCTGGCAACACTTGCAGGTTGTAATAAAAACCTTTTATTTTGGTTTTTTTTTTGTAAAATTCTTTTTGTGAATTTTATCTAAAACCTTAAAGAAGTGTAAGTTTAAAAAAGTCTCAAAAATTTGAAAAACGTTTTTGATGGTTTTGACAATTCCGCATCCATTTGTTGGCTTTAGATTACTTTATGTGCTGCTGTTTTTGTGTTTGTTTTGTTGCAATTCTCTTATTATTATTATTATTTTTGTGTTACGTTTGTCTTGCTTGACATTGACAAATAATGAAATTTCTGACAAAAGAATCCAAGGTACTTACCTCTACATATACAAGTACTGAGTTCACAGTAAACTGTTAATAACACTACCAATAGAAAGCTTTAATGCAGCAACAAAAAAAAAAAAAAAACAACAAGAAAACTTAAAAACAAATTGACAAAAAAATATGACGCGTCCATTGTCACAACCTGCCTGGAACATACAAGTGCCATTACAGTTAAAGCGAAAAAAAGAAAGGAAAAAAACAATCGCATAAAAAATCATTCAAGCGTAGTTTTACTTGTGAGTAAAACCTCTTTCTCATTCTTAACACAAGCTTAACTACGCCATGTTATTTTAGCATTGTGCATGTGTCAAAATTGGTGCCACATTGTCCGCAATTTGAAAAAAAAAACAAAGCAGAAATGTGAAAAAAAATAATAGAAAAAGTCAGCCCAGATGATGGCAAATAAGAACGAGCAGAAGCAAAAACTAAAAACACAAATATTTGAAAAGCACACAAGCCAAGCAAACGAATTCATTTGTTCAGGTAAAAACGTCATTTCAAAAGACTTTTGGTTGGCAGCAAAATTAGAAAGAAAAACTACGCTTAAGCTTCACTTAAAATCCTTCGTTTTTTTACATTTAGTGGTATTTTTCTAAGACTCTGTACTTCAATTTATTTGATTTTGTGGCGGGGACACCAGTGTAGCTTACTTTGCAGCACAAAGAAAGTCAGCTAAAAAATAAATCGTTGCTGATAGAGAAAAAGATGAAAGCACAGAATTGTAGTCAATTCTGTTGATTGAAGTCGTTTTATTTTATTTCATTTTACTCTCTATTTTTTATAGCTCCAACGTTTTTACTTTTCCTAATAATAAAGACATCGGTTGAGTGCTTCATTAATCCCTAAGAGAAATTTTCTTTACTAAAGAAATTTTTCTAAAAGAAAATTTTAAATAAAATTGAAATTTATCTAAATTATACCTATTTTCATATTTTTGGTGTTCATTTGTTAAAAATTTTATGTAATTTCTTAAGTTGCTCGGATATTTTAAATGTCTCAAAAAATAAGCTAAAAGGGGTGCATTATAATCATTTTTGTGTTGTGTGTAAAACATAATCCTAAATGTTAAAAATAGTTTCCTTTTCTTCACAAACATTCACAAATAATTTATTTGGTTTATTTTTAAACAGCAGTTCATAATTACTTTATGCTAAACATCACACATCCTTTGTAGAGAAAATTTATAATATTAAATTGATTTTACAAAAACTTACAAGAGTAAAATTTCTATTAAAATTTATTTAAAAAAAATTGTACAATTTTTGAACTTCGTAAAATTTTTTAAAATTTTCCGAAAAATATGTTGTGGAAATTCGTGAAATTTTTCCACACAGTTTTTACCGAAGAATAATATAATTGCATATAAACAAATTTTAACTGATAATGAAATTGAAAATGTTTCCCAAAAATTTTTCATCCACAGTTTTACAATTTTTCCTAAAAATTTTCCATCGACACTATGAAAATTTGTCCCAAAAATTTTTCATCGACACTATGAAAATTTGTCCCAGTTTTACAATTTCTCCTAAAAAACACACAAAAACAGTTTGACGGTTTGACAAATTTTTTTCATAAAGAGTTTAGCAATTTTTCAAAATATATTTTCTAAAAACTTTCTCAGGTTTTTGCGAAAAAAGTTTCTAAAAAAATTTACCCAAAAACTAAAACTTGAGAACTGTACACATAAATTCTAAACAAACTTTATAATTTTCCAAAAGAAATCTAAAAATTTTTTTCAAAAAAAACTTCCAAAAAATGTTCAAACAAAATTGTTTAAGTTTTCGGAGAATTTTTCTAAATAATACGATATAATAATTTGTCTCAAAAAATCTTTATGAAAACTTGTCAAACATTAAGAGGTACATATCCTTTAGAAAATTATAAAATTTTCAGAAATTACTTTTCGCCGACATTTTAACAATTTTTTTAATAAAATTTTTAAAAAGTCTTATTAATTTTTTTTTTGTTGTGTTTCAAACAAATTTGAACGATTGCTCCGCATAATGTTCCTATAAAGAATTATAAAATGTTTACGAAAATGTTTCTATAGAAAATTTTAAACAGTTTCCGAAAATATTTCTGCAAAAAAATTTTTATTTTTCCCAAAAATAGATCTATTGATAATTTTAATTGAAAAATTTTGTGAAAAAAAGTTCTATTGAAAATAAATTTTCTAAATAAAATTCTGTGGATATTTAAAAAAATTTTCGATAAAATTTCTATAGACACTTTTAAGATATGTCTGAAATAAATTTCTGTAGAAAATTGAATTCTGAAAAATTCTTTAAAAAAGTTAAACAATTTTCTGAAAAAAATTCTGTGGAAAATTAAAAAAATTTTTGAAAGAAATTTCTGTAGGCAACTTTAAGATTCTTTAGAGAATTAAAATATTTTCCGAAAAAAATTTCTATAGTATTTAAAAAAGATTTCTGTAATTAATTTCTATTGAAAATTTTAAGATTTTTCTAAACGAAATTTCTATAGAAAATTTTAAAATTGTTATAAAAATTATTTTTCCTTTTTTTTGCTATAGAAACTTTACAATTTTCTGGAAAGTATTTAAAAATTAAATATTGTAACATTTTTTTCGAAAAAAATTTTTACAGAAAATTTAAAAAATTTCTACAGAAAACTGAAAATATTTCAGTGGGAATTGGAAAAAAAATTTTAAAAATACATATAGAAATTTAAAAAATGTTTTAAAAAAAAGTTTAAATAAAATATATAAATTTCTGCCACTTTGCTAATATTAAAATATAATAATATGAAAAGTGTTTAAAAAAAATGAGGTGGCTTCTTATAAAAGGTGCCTGCCCGATAGGTATACTATTTTGTTTTGCTGCCATTTTGGTAAACATTACTCTTGACCGTTCATATTTGGCAGTCGTAGAGTAGACACGTGGCAAATTTATTATGGAAAAATATTCGATAAACCAACCAAATAACTAATTAATGTGACGATGAGAAATTTACCTCAAATTTTTAGGAGAAACTACGTGCCGACAAAACGCGATACGCCCAAGCATGCACCGCAATGTACTTCAAGATCGGTTGAAAACTGAGGAGTGCTCAGGAGCAAAGTCTTTAAAGAACGACTTTGGCCAAAAATTTTGCACAAGGTTTTACATTTATTTCCATAGAAACAAAAGAGCTTCTTTCACAAGACCACTTACGCAGCCGAACATATGCCATATGCAATATCATCAAAAATGATATTGAGTGACGAGGCAAATTTTCATTTGAATGGTAATGTAAATAAACGGAATAGTCGGCTCTGGAGAATAGGAAACCCTCAAATTATTTAACAGTCACCTTTGCATCAATTAAAAGTGACAGTAGACCTTTGAAAATTGAAACGGCGTAACGGTAACTGTCAATGGGGTGCGATATTGTGATATGATTGAAAACTCTTTAACCCCACAATTACAAGCTTTAGGCTTGATTAGCATGTGGTATCAATAAGACACATCGCATATATCCAGGATTGCAATGAAATTATAGCGAGACCTCTTCCACAACAAGTTATTTCAAGAAATGGTGATGCTAATTAGTCTCCAAGGTCGCCTGATTTATTTGCAAATAAACCCGAAACGCTCGAGCAATTCAAACAAAATCTTCATGATGAAATTAATGAAACACTGTGTGAAATGTGTAAGAATATAATGAAAAATGTGCTCAAAGGGGCTCCCATTTGTGAGGCTAACAGAGACGGATATTTATCTGATATAGTATTCCATACATAATTCTCTTTCATTTAATCAAAAATTATAAACAAAGTAGTATACCTTCCCGGCGGACACCCTGTACTACTGTATTCTTGAGAAAAAAATTTTTGTTAAAATTTTGTATTTAATTTTTGAGGGGCAATAGAAAATAATTTCATTTTGTATGTTTACACACATTTCCCTACAGTCTTGGAATGAGAGGAGCAATTTTAAAAGATTCAACAATCAAACAAATATTATTAGAGCTGCAGAGAAAAAAATTAGTATATTTTAATTCATTTGAATTAGTTTTTGAAGTGTAGAGATATAAATATTGTTTTTTTTTAATCACACCTAGAACTTGTAATGATCTTGAGTGTTTGATGTGCTCATTCGGTATCCTTTTACACACTAGTGAGTTTTGAATAACTTTAAACATAAATTTATTTACTGTGGCCTTTATTTAGAGTGAATGGCAAAGGACAGTTGTCCTTACATTTAATAAGATTGTTTTACAAACTAACAATAGATAAGTGTTACATTGTGATTATGATGTTGTTGCAGAAGTGAGTGAGTGCAATTGGACAACAACATTATCAAAGCAATTGAATTTGTTTATGCTTCGTCTGTCTTTGGTTTTATAAATAAACATACATACATAGAATTACAGTACTTTAAGGTGTTTAAAATGTCTTTGTAGTTGTTGAAAATAATTGTCAATAGCCAAAGTGCTAAAAGAATAATGTATAAAACGAAGACTTCAATTCAAATACACAATCACACATTTGTTGTGGTTTATTTAGCAAAATTTTACCTTGATTTTATATGATTGCTTTTCAATTTTTGCAAAAGCTTTTATTGGTTAGTCAAACATAAGCACATACACACACACACGCACACACACACATACACATACATGTACACAATTGTGTTGGTATTAAAATTCACATAAGTCTAGATTTATAGTTCGGTTTGAGCGTCGTTTACTCTGTGTGTGAGGGGTTTTTTCTGTTACAAAGATTTGATTGACTTTGTGGTCGAGTGAATTTTATTTAGTGTTAAAAATACAAATACATGATGATACGCTTGTTCACACTTCTAAGAAAAAGAACTTAAAATTATTTAATTAAACGATTTGTCTGAAGCCACAAAATTTGATCGAAAATTGCTTAAAGTATTTAAGAAATCAATTCTCATCTTTATATATTTGGAAATTTATAAGATAAGTATTGAAAAATAAGTTGTGTTTAGAAATACTGGTGATAGGGCTGGCATGTGTTTCCAATCAAAAAGAATTCTTGTATGGAAAAATATTTAAAAAAAAATATTTCTTTGGCAAAAATATATTTTTAAAATTCATAATTTGAAAAGAAAAATTCCCTAAAAATTGTTTGTAATTTTTTCTAATTTGTATTTTCGGGAAATAAACGCTGCCACAAAAATTATTTCTCAGCCAAGAGAAATTTTATAAGTAAAAGTGGATTCTTTAGTTTTACTACGGTAAAACTTATCAAACTATCGTGTTGATATACTATCGTTAGTATACTTTGGCAAAAATTTTTATTCAGGAGTGATGTCGATTTTGGTGCACATATCGCGATACAAATCCATAAAAGCTCCCATACACTACATTGTTATGAGACCTCATTTCTTAAAACAAAAATACTGAAACTCTTGTTACGGTATGCAGAACTCATTGCCGTACCACAAAAAGTTCTTGTTCAAAAATATTGATGAAAATATTTCCGACAGGATGCGGTTTCAGCAGTCATTCATTCTGCTACAAGGCAACGGCATATATCGAATTATTGAAATTAAAGTTTTGGGATAAGTTGATTTCCAGAAATGAACTCAAAAATAGGCCTCAAAGCCATTTAAAGCCACTTGAAGTCACTAGCTCATGCTGAGCAAAAAAAAAATAAAAATAACTGTCCTCATAACTCGTGACATACCGCGAGAAATGGTTGAAAACATAATTTTTTTGGAATAAAATCTTGTGATCCATCCAAAACAAAAAAATGGATTAAAACCAGATCGAAATCTTGGTATAATCAGAGGTACAAAAATGCAGCCAGATCAAGAGAGGTAACAATCTGTATCTGACGTAGAAACAAAGACGCTGATACTAAATCGCTACGCAAAATGGAGAAATATTCTTGTGCCAATGTACCCCCCCCCCCCCACCCTCAGGGGGAACATTTATCGGTCATTATAAAGTACTTGACTATCTAGACCTGTGCTGCTGGAGGTATAAGGGAGCCCAGTCTCCTGAAGGCAGCAAGGGTTAACTGGAAGCTCCACGTTATTTCCACGGAAATCAGTAGCCCGCAGAGTTTCCGCTATTTGTCTCTTTAGGCATTTAGCTGTTTCCCTGACTGATTATTGAGGTTGGCCCTTCGGTAGTATCGTGGTGGTTGTGGTTTTGCGGCCGCATACAGGTATTGCTTTATGGTGGCCAGGATCACCACGCCTTTAATAACACCCATTGGTGAATGATCCAGATCCAGTAAGCATGCTAGTCATGTGTTCTCGACAGGAGTTGGATAGTCTCCAGCTTTTCAGCAAGGAGTTGTGGTTTGCAGCCCTGCTCTGGAACCGCTAAAAATTGCAACTAGGAAGGACCTGTTGCTAGAATTAGTCTTCGGCCTGCTAGGACATGTGTGGCGCTGCTTTTCTTTCACGGTGCTTTGACCATCATTTGATTAAGGCCAGGTGCAGATGTAAATCTTATTACGCAATGTGCCAATGTACTAAGGCGCGAAAAAATATATACTAGGAGCGCTTTTGTGTTAAGGTTCTTGCTACTCGTAGTGGTAGCAAGAATTTTTGGTCATTTGCTAAAAGAATAAGGGATAACGCTAGTTCTTCAATTCCGATTGATTTAAAGACTGACTAAAATTTCACTGACTCGATTGATAAACCTAACCTTTTGGCTTTGGAAAGCAATCAACCACCGCCTAAGCTTAACAGAATATCCGTTACTATGCCGAAGATATTCTTTCGAGCTTGAGCGGTTAAAAAGGTTTTAGCAGATCTCAACGTCAACAAGTTTTCTCGGCCGAATGGGGTACCAGCATTGGTTTTGAAATAGTGCTCTTTAACTCTAGCACGTCCTTTAGCAACTCTATTCAGCATGTTGTACTATGCTAGTGAAATTCCAAAATGTTGCTAATGTAATGCCAATCCCCAAAAAGGATTGATGCTAACAACCCAGAAAATTACTGCCCAATTGCAATTTCTTCTGCACTTTCTAAGGTGAAGGAAAATGTGATTAATTTTCATCTTGTGAGATACCTGGAGTCCAACAGCTTACTTAGCGACAGATAGTATGGTTTCCATAGGGGGCGCACAACGGGCGGCTTGTTGGATTTACTATCGAAGTTGCACCATACATCATTTCGGAAAGAGTAAGGGGGTGGTTCTAGATTGAATGTGGCATAATGCACTTCTTGTAAAACTTGTTGCATTTGGTGTCCGTAATAATTTGTGTAGACTTACAAAGAGTTTTCTCAGGAATCGCATTATACGAGTTGTTTAAGATTAATTCAGGGGTCCCGCAAGGTTCCGTTCTTTCTCTCACCTTATTTTTTATATTTCTAAACGACCTCCTTTGGCAAACTTTCAACCCTATATACTCTTTCGCAGCTGCTAACACCATTTATCAGGATATCAGTAATACTCCTCCTCAATAATACTCTTCAACAAAAACAATCGCAGCAGCCCTATGCCTGAAATTATTTTCAAATACTTACGTAAGTTATTGATCTTATTTGCCAAAATGTGTTTCAGTTTACAGGGCAATTTTCCAAACTCGTCCTATTCCCATCATTCTTTAAGTTTTGTAAATTTTTTTATTATTTATTTATTTATTATTAAATTTATTATTTACCTGCAAAGAGAAAAATAAAAATAATTATTCATTTTAACGAAATTAATTTAAAAATAATTTATTTTTTAAGAATATTAAAAAAAAATGGTTTTTATTATACTTTCGAGAGAAAACTTTTTTCTTCAGCTTTATTTGCATAATTTTTTTTTTCTTTATAATGACAGTTTAATATATTCACTTTGCGGGCCATAATTGTCTTGTTTAGGTACTGTTAGTTGTTGGCCAACATCATTAGTAAGCCGGAGTAATTAAAACTTTAAAAAAGGAAAACACTGGAAACTAAAATTATTTTCTTTAGCAAAAAGTTCATTTTACCTATAACTTGATATAAGAAATAACAAAATAACAAAAATAATGCAAGCAAAAAAAAAAAGAATATTGTTTTTAGAGAGTTTCCTTTAACTCGGTTGAAGGGAAAAAAGTAGTCGAACGAAAACTATAAAGTGTAAAATAAACTTTCGCTAATTTATAATGACAACATAGCAAGTAACACATTTTATTTTTTTATTATTATTTTTTTGTTGTTGTTGTTTTTGCTTTATTTGCTAGTGTTGATGTTGACAACATTAGTAGTGACAAGCTACATTGCACTACAACTGTATCAATATTTGAGTGAAAATAATGTTTGTAAAATGTTGTCCTTCGTTTCGTTAATAAAACACCTGATGCGTTAAAGTCATACATCAATGTTGCTGCCTGCTTAAGTATGCATTAGTATGAGAGTATATTTTGTTTTGTGTGTATAACTACTTTTTAGTTTGGAGTTTTGAAAATAAAAATTTTTATAGTCAAACTTTAATGTATTGTCATGCGATGCGATATAACGGAATTAGAGGAGGGTAAACTATTTGTCTAAGTCCTGCCTACACAAGAAAAATTAGATTTAACAAATTTTTTAAGAAGCCAAAAAATTAATAATTTAAATTAAAATTAAGAATTTTTAATATAAAAGTAAAAAATGTCAAAAGATTATAATTAAATTAAAAAAAATTAAATTGAACTTTTTCGGGTATTTGCAAAAATGTTTTAAAATCATGGGTCATATAGAAATTTATTTATATCCGTTTTAATCATAAATCGAAATGGTTAACAAATTGTCTGTATATCTCTCTCTCTCCCGCCCTTCTCGCTCTCTCGTTCTCCCCCCTTCTCACTCTATCTCTCTCTCTCTCTCTCTCTCATTCTCTTTTTACTCGCAAAATTCAGTGCTATTTGAATATATTCAAAAAACGGTGCAGCTTTTAAATTTGTAACTCTAAGAAAAAGTTAATAATTTTGAAAAGGGTGGTTCCATAGAGCACTCCTGGTATTTTCATGTCTAATTAAATTGTTCTTAGTGCTTTGGCTTCCAATAACAGAAAATAATAAACAAAATTTGGGGACACTGAAGATGGCAACCAGCTGAAAGCGGTTTGTTCAAAAACGAAATTTGACGTAAAATCATACCCAAAAAAATTATAAAGGTGCCTCCATAGGTGATGCAATTTGAATACATTTTTGAGCCGTTGTAGTCAAACACTTAAAAGTGACATAGATGCCATTTCTGCGTGTGCTAGTATGACTAGTAAAAAATTTTAAATTTTAAGGGTTTCTCCATAGATGATTTTGCCTCGTTGTAGACAGGCAATTAAAATTTTAACAAAGCATGTACTGTAATTTCCAAAACCATTTTTGATTAAAGAATTCCAAAAATTATTATTAAAAAATGTCTCGTGGAAAATTAAGTGAATTTCATTAAATATCTATTCCTGACATTATTCCCTAAGTGGCGATATATTTTTTGACGTTGTGAGCGTCAAAATTGGCTAAAAAAGTTGGATGAATGAAAATGGAATCTATACAATAGTAGAACCATCCATGGTTATCCCAACCGGGCGGCACATTGAAGCTTTTGACTGAATCTCACCGCCATTACATGTGTCAACGGCGGTAAAAGGGAGCCCAGTCCCCTTCAAGGCTATCAGGAGCCAACTGCACAATCCACTGTATTTCCACGGGAATCAGTAAAGCCGCAGAGTTGAGATATTTATCTTTTTAGCCTTTTGGCTGTCATCTGACTGATTATTGAGGTTGGCTCTTCGGGAGCATCGTGGTTGTTGTGATTTCGAGGCCGTCTTTTGAGTTAAGTGGGTCGGCTCATTCACAATGAATACAGTGAATAGTCCAGGTCCAGTGAGCATGTGTTTTTAAATTTTATTAAGCTTCATGCGTTCTGGACCGGGGGTTGCGGCCTATGCTTTTGAAGTTGGAACTAGGAGTGACCGGAGGCTATACGTACCTGAAGGCCTTCTAGGGCAGGATGACACTACATTTCATCCACATTGGTATGATCTAACATCTGGTAATCGCTTACACAACTACAGTTGTAATCTTATCACGAAGCGACTTACGGTATGTAGCCGTGATGGATGGTGTCTATTTTATAAACAGGATAACTCTCATCTTATTATATTTCAGCTGTAAACTTTAAAACCTTAACTTGGATAAAGAGGTACCATTGAAATAAAAAGCGTTAATAAAGTTAATCTTTAAAATCAATTGGCTCATATGAAATATTGGGGGAATATGGCCACGCATGCCATTGAAAGTAGAAAGCTATGAATTAAATTTCGTAGTTAAGAGTGCGTATCGAAGTGGAAAGTTCTAGAAGGACCACAAGAAAAATAAGTGACCATATCACTCTGGAAGGCAGTGAAAGTGCTTAGGGAAGTATCCCTGAAGGTGCGGATTGGATACAACAGAGAAAGTTTTCAATTGCAGAACTGCTGCGTAGACTTTGAACATGGACTGAATCTAATCAATTCAGTAGCTACCAAAGTGCAAAATGTCCCACTGGATGATTAGCTGCTTTACTATATTAGCGTAGCTCTTAGCGAATCTGTGTAATAGAAAGATGAATCGACAAAAATTGTTCGTGCAGTAAACTTAAATTAAAGCCACTTGATAGGCCGACGACTTATTGGGAATTCGGGAAAATTAAACCTTAAGATTGTTACCCCTGTCCTTACAAAAATAAAACAAAAAAAAAACAAAAAAACACCGTTGTGCATCAACCAAATGTTATCTATTAAATTTTGTTGTAACTCTTGTTCACACAAATCTAATGTATTTTGAAAAAAAAAACTGCTTTTTTGCTTTTACATTTCATATGTAAACCATCCTTGAGCTATCGTGACTAAAGTGAAAGAGGAAAGGAATTAATACTATAATAACTGTTCTATATGAAATGAGGGCAATGATAATGCCACGTTTTTACACACATCGTTCTAGGAATAACAACAAAAAAAGAAAAAACAAAAAAACAAAATGTTAAGCTGCTTTAGCCAACAATGACAAAAATAATAATAGTAGAAGTATCGGGTGTTTTTTTTTAGAGAGGTTAAGAATTTGTATTTCAAACTCCTATTTAAATGGACTTCATTTTGTTAGCTTTGAAGTTATTTATGGTTAGATTGGTAGGGCATTATAATATGAATAGACTGATGCCTAAACAATGCTTTTAAAGTAGGCAAGTCGGCCCAAAACAAGATTATAATTAATTGCAATTTTTCATGATTGAATTTTGTTTTGCGATAAAGTCCAATTTATTTGGACGGCTGAGTCAATATTTAGAGCAATGATAATCTTCAAGAGATACCGTTGCATCTAGAAGAAGTGACTGTGACTGTGGGTGGTAGAATTTTTGATCCATAGTTTTTTTAAAAGCAATGCTACTCAGAAGGCCATAATTACTGTCTTACTCGTTCATCAGTTGAACAACCATCATGTGCAGGACGTGTGATTTCAATAAGACTGCCTAATATAACACGTGGCTCGGGCCACAATTGTTTTACTGAAGAACACTTTTGGTAACATCGTGCGATTTAACGCCTCTAGTCTATTTTCTGCGAGGATATGTGAGGTTGCTATCCTCTGTGGATAAGCCCAAATTGATTAACCACTTGAAAGACAACATTCGCAGTGTCATTGCTGATATACAACTACAAATAACGGAAAAAAACCATTGAAAATTGAACTACCAGATTAGAGTACGTCCAAGTTAGTCGTGGTAGTATACGTCTTAGCGAAATTATAACGCCAAAATATTATCTTCTGAATAAAGTAATTTTATAACAACTTAAAAAATTCTTATTTGTTCTATTTCATTTCAAAGTTTTATATCTCTACAAAAAAAAACACCCTTTTGTAACGATGGTAGTTTCCAGAATTTTGCATTACAAACAACTAGATACAATATGAGTGGTTTACAGCATCCTCGTAAATTTGCCAATTGTATTCCAATGTTCATAGTTCAGAAATATCTTTAGGTGTGTGGGTTCGTAAAATTGTAATGCATTTAAAAGAAAATTTAATGCATTCGGCAAATGCATTAATCACTTTTGATGCTCAACAGTCAGTAAACATAAACTCACACTTAAATACTCGGGCACGTATAAATCCTGCACACACACACATAAGAAGGAAATACATGCACATATAAGCAAGTAATAGTATTGTATAATATTATTGTTTCTGATCATTATGCTGTTTTTGTTGCTATTATAACGACAGCAAACCATCACATAGCCAGTCTTATTATCGTCAGTATGCAAAAGTAGCACTTCTTTCTTTCAACATTTTTCGTTCATTGTTGTAGTTGAAATCATGTTTTTTTTTTTTGTTTATGTTTCTCGGTAAGAGGCGAAAACGTGCCCGGACTATTTAAATTATTGATGATGAGAACAACCATGATGATGATGATAATGATGATATGTACAAAAATTGTTGTTACTTAACTTTCTCTTCATTTTGCTTTCGTTGATTTTTGGTGCTATTGCACGGTTATTGTTAACGACCGCAGGGTGCATTTTAGTTACATGATAAAAATTGCAATTTCATTTTGTATGTTTGTATGTTCTTTATTCGCTACTGCCTTATATTTCCTTACACATGAAAGCGTTTAATGATGTCTGATGTCACTTATGGGCTCAAGATAAATTCTATGGAATTAAAAGCGGTTAATGAAAAATGTTTTTGCTTTTAGTGTTTTAAAAAAAATTATTTGATAAAGTTAGAGCTTGAATTGGGGGAATAAATTCGATAGAATATTTTGTTGTTCGAAATATCAATAATTAATATAGCAGCTATTCTTGGGGAAGCGTCTTCCAAAAACATGACTCCAATTCATCAAATGACGCTACTAGATCAGCTTAACTAAGTAACTTCTTCTTCTTCTTCTTTTTAAAAGAGAAATAGCACACCAGGCAACAATGCCTATTTAGTCAAGTACCGTGCTACATTCTTTACGAAAGGAATGGAGAAGAAATGAAACTGGAGGTGAAAGTAAAAGGATAGTCGAAAATTAACTGCCATATAAGACAGCACAGCGACCAGTGACTATGCCTTCATTGCTGAGCAGTAAATTTTTATTTTTGTAGTGAAAAAAAAACAAAGGTCTTCGTTGGGAATCAAAGCCACAACCGCCAGACTGACAAGCTAGTATATAGGGGCACCTAACTTCAAATGCACCTCCACAAAAATTACTCCACAAAAATTATTCCCGAGATGTTATATCCCACAGTCTGGCATTTAAATAACAGCCTATTTCTCTAAATAAGTTTGTAGCCATATTTTAACTTCGCTAACTTAATAGCTGCATTCGCCGTACATATGTCACGTAGAGTCCTTCTATAGCAATGATATAACGATCTGATCAATGTCATCTCTGTTTTCAAATAAAATGATCATTATAAGTCAAGAACAAGTTCCAACGGACGATGACATAAAAAAATTTCAGTGGGCAACTAATTCCAACTCTGGGAGAAAACTGAACACTCCCAAATTATTCTTAAAAACTAGCAGTTAAACCGTTAAACGGCATAAGGAGCTCCTCCGGTAACACCACAATTCATCGGTGTCTACATTAATAAAATTTTTATAGACAAAACAAGTTATCCCTGATTAATAGCACTCCGTTCTCTAAGTGATGGTCATGTCAATATTGTTCTAAGAGAAGTATCGGAGTGATGCCTAATGAAGCGTAATAAGGATAGGCGGCATGTAAAAACTTCTAAATTCAGTTGAATGTGGTAGTCGCTTGTATGTATATTTTTGTGATTGTTTGGCATTGGTATCATAACAAGCCAATATCACACACTGTCAGCATCCCATTTCGTTTTGAATGGAAATTTACAAACTCCCAGCATTCCATTTCGATTTGAATGGAAATTCATAGCGCAAAAAATCATTTGAATTATTTTTTAATGGATTCAATTAGATATTTCTTAAAAAAAATAAAAAATTTCCAACTTAATTAAATAATTAATTAAATCAATTACATATTTTATCAGCAACAAAAAAATAGGGTCACATATGAATTAAAGCCGAGAGATAATGAAAGGCAATTTTGTATGTCAGAAATCATGGCTGAATGCTACAAAAAGAAGTCATTTTTGCATTATATTGTTACTGGTGATTAAAAATGGATATATTACGATAAGCGCAAGAACAAAAAGTCCTATTTAAAGCCTGACAAAGCAGCCAAGTCAGTACCGAGGCCGAATATATTATAGACACCAATGTAATGCTCTGTATTTGGCGTGATCAGAAGGTTGATTTGTATTAAAAGCTGTTAAAATCGAATCATACGATCACAGAGAATCCGTAAAAGTCCTCATTTAAAGAGAGCAATTAGGAAAAAACGACCAAACACGAGGCTACAATTTTCTATTATGACAACGTTCTACCACATGCAGCAAGACCGATCAAATTCTATTTTAATAACAGTGTTTGGGATGTTTTGGCTCATCCACCTTAAAGCCCCGACCTTGGGCCTTACTTTGATCGATGCAGAACATCCATACTTAAATACGCTTCAATTCAGATCATAATATGAGAAATTGGCTTGATTTATACTTTACCTCATACTGCTCCTAGAAACATGGGCAAAAGTAGTGGCTAGCGAAGGACAATAGTTTGAATAACGTATTAACTCATTTCATTATTATAATAACTACTTTTTTATGCTCTAACACGGCGTACAACTTGTAGCAGTTATTAAACTGCTTTTTTATGCTCTAACATGGCATACAACTCGTGGAATATTTTTTGAAATTTTATACATTTTTTGCATAAAATAATTTTATGTAAATGTTGCTTTTTGTATTTATATATTAAGAGTTATAGGTGTGTATACTAATCTAATAATAAGCTGATGTGCATATAATTGAAAAACCAAATAGTTAAATAAAATTTGTAATATAAGAAACAAATTTGGTGCAGCTTACAGATGGTATTTAAATGACTAATTGTTTCTAGTTATTTTTACAAAAATTTTTTTTCTTTGAAAATCACAAATTTTTCTAGATGTGTCATCGTGGCCTTTCAAAAAAAAAAATTTTTATATTTTTTGATTTCCCCTTCAAGCCAACCAAGATACAACTAAAACTTGATATTCATATTGAATTTATTAATTTTGCTACAAGAGTTTGAACATGCAGGCATGTGGATATCAATATTTTTCCTTTTCCCAACTGCATGAAGAGAAGATATAACGAACATAATATCAATCCATGACATATAGAAACGTTAATGTAATAGAATTTTACAACATCATCATTGACATATTTTACAGCTTTTGGCTTAAAGCAACTTTTATCATTCTCGAAATAAAATATTATTTTGTAAACAAAAACTTTCTTTATGATGATGGGGGGTATGGGGATATTGATCTTCATTAATGTCTTTTTGTGATTTTTTATTTTGTGCTGAAATTATTAAAACTTTTATATCAATTTCTTGGTAACCACATAACGTCAGTTAATAGAAAATATGTGAAGCGAAAAGAGATAAGAGGGGTTAATTTTATAAATTCTTTTACAGTTTCATATTTAAAATTTGTTTTCCAGTTTTTTTTATTTCATTTTTACTTCTAAGATTCTTGAGAAGCTAAAAAAAAAATATTAAAAAATGATAGAAAACTAAAGGTATCACAGACTGAAAGATAAATTGCTGTTACCGCTTTTCGTTACTATAGCTGCCGTTTAAGTGGCAGCATATGAGCTTAATGGAAAATTGAAAAGCAAAACGTTATTTATGCGTCTGTGTATGTGTGCAAGAAGTTCTCTTATAAACAATTTCCAAGTATTTTTTCGCCGCTTAAAAATTTACCATTGAATGAATTTTACATAAAATTTTAGTTTTACATAAAATTTTACTTGTCTGTTTTCCATTTAAAAATAACAGTGGAGTGTAGAAGAGAAAAGTTAAGATTTTTAAAAAAGTAAAAATTTCACAAAGTGTAATGCAAGTTGCGAGAGGAATTAAGTCTCTTATATATATTTTTTTCGAAGGTATACATACGAGAAAAATTATAATAACATCCTTAATTTTCATCAAATTCTTTTAATCATAAAAAAATATACACGACAGAGTTAATGGTATTGATGGGAATAACAAATGATCTTTTAAGTTTTAGTGCAAATGATCCATTTTATCGACACAGTACCTTCTAGGTCAGACCTGATATTTAATATATCATAAAATCTCGACTTTTTTTATTATTCTTCATTTAAAACGTAAAATGAACTTGTTTGATAATTTTTTGCCTGAGGTTTTCTAAGGGCAAAAATTCCCTAAATTTAGCTCTTTTTACATTTGTACAGGGTGTTTCTTTAAACACCGATATAAGTTAAGATTCTAAAAATATGATCTAAAAAATTGAATTTTAGTTATAAAATTTTGTACTCTTTATTTTATAATAATTTTATTCAGCCCGTGAAATTAAAATTTCAAAATAAAGTGCTTCATCTGATCCCTGCAGCCATTTTTGACGCGCATTCTTTAACTTCATTTTTTGGGCAGCTTTTTGACTATTGCTGGAAATAAGTCAGGTATAACATGAACAATGTTTTCGTACCATACCTAGGAAATTAATTTGCGGGGAGGAGGAAAGAAGGATTTATATAAATTACTCGACTTTAAATTCCAGGTAAGCAGCGTAGAAATTTGTGAATTCAAGTAAGTGTGGTCAGTCCAGTTAGTCAACGTCTGCAACATTCAATCATATTTAATGAAACCAAAATGTCTGAGTGGCACCTTCTGTCTTATGCAACAAAATATTACATTAATGAAAACAAGAAAATTTAAAATACGAGTTAATTATTGTTTTGGTTTTTTTAAGAGACAAGTAGCACTTCAGGCAATAAACCCTACTTAGTCAAGTAGCGTGCTACATTCTTTAGGAAAGGGATAGAAAAGTGATGAGACAGGTGGTGAAGGATAGTTACGGAAATTAATTGTCGTATAAGACAGCACAGCGACCAGTGACCATGCCTTCATCACTGAGCAGCCCCACCAACAGTCAATTGTTATTTTTTATTGAAAAAAAAAAATAGCCAAGGTCTTTGTTGGGAATCGAACCCACAACCCCTAGAGTGCTAAGCTAGTACACTACCTACTAGCCTACAGTAGCACCATTATTGCTGACTTATTAGCTGAAATCGAAGACTTCATGTGACACCAAAGTAAATATGCGTTTACCTTGTGACTAGCTCTGGTTTCAATGATATAACAGTTGCGGTCGGCATAAAGTATGTCACCACTTTTCATCAGTATTAATTTCCAAAACAACAAAACTTCAACGATCAGAAAGAAATAATCACCCATGCTGCCATTAGTCACTAGGACAAGATGTAATTGATTCCAAACAAACCATTAACAAACCAGTTAAATCCTAATCGGGGACAAACGTTTATATCTTGTAACGACACGTTCTCGCGTTATGCTGTAGGAAAGCTCGGGGCTTCGTTACAAAAAAAATGTTGCTTCACTGATAACACAAGAGCCACTTTTATTTTACTAATAAAATTTTTTTTATTATTATAATCCACTTCTTAGACTAAGTTAAAATTATACTACATCACCACTGAGCACGACGATCAACCGCCTCGTGGCCCTCAAGAGTTTTCGCGTCCACTCTCCGCCGGCTAGCCTACTGCTTCCCACACTGGAGCGAATAAAATTCTGGTCCAGTCTGAGCAGAACAGTTTGCCTGTCCACCAGTTTTTGACTTGTCGCGGTTGTCACGAATAAGATTCTGAGACAACCTTTCCACGTCGAAATTGGTGTTAGCCTTTTGACGATCTTGTCCGTCTGGTTCAGCTAGGGCGAATAAAATTCTGGCCTTGCTGAACAAATCGTGGCCTGGCTCTGGGCTCCGTCACCTGGGTGAATAAAATTCTGGCCAGGTGAAGTAGCGACAGCACTTGCTTGGCCATAGAACTGAGCTATGCTCAATTAATTCAAAGTCGAATAAAATTCTGCCTCTGATTAACTGAGCTGAACCTATTCGCAAGACTATTTTAATTAAGTTGAATAAAATTCTAACTTACTTAAAAGAAGTCTTGCCCGGTTGCTTGCTTGTGACCAACTCTTCTCAAATACGTAATTATCTCGCTTTTATATGTTTCTGTCAGGCACACATACACACCCATACCACTAAACTACAGCTGATTGCTACTGTTTAGAGTTGTGTTTAATGGTATGTTCTTCTCACGGATGTATCCTCGTGTTAATAGATGGCGCTTTTTAACGGCTATTATTTGTCTTTTAAATTAATACATTATGATTTAAAATATTTCATTAAACAAATAATAAATATAATTTGAAAATATGACAAGTATATAATGGAATTCATTTGATAATAATAAAAAAACAGCAAAAAAATTAATAAATGTGAAAAATATATATAGAGTTTAATTGCTTGTGATCTAATTGCTATGTGACCCAAAAACAAGCCTGCCGACTTTGGGTCGTCACAATCTCTAAATTGCTTCTATTATTGTCAGCTTTTCAAAGTAAATCTGGATATTTTGGAAGGAGCTGTTAAAATGTTAATCTATTTTATATGATGTGCCAGTTTTAATGACAAAAATTGTTTAGAGCATGATAGCTGTTTTCACGCAAATTTTTCCTTTATCTTATGGTGATTTAAAAGTCGTCTTAAGAAAGCAAACTCAAAGCACTTAGTCCTTTATTCGATTTTACTTTAAGTCCCACAGCATTGCTGATCTCTGTGGTTTCAATAAGATGACAGTTGTGATCGCTATAAGACATGTCACAGATGCCTTCCTGTTAACACCACTTTTCGCCAGCATTAGTTTACTAAGTCTTCATTTTTAAAGGAATAAACTTTAATGCTGCCACAAGCCACAATAGAGTTAGTGGAGTCGATTGTGCATTATTTTAATAACGAACCAGTTAATCCTTTCATGTTTCTAATAGGCAGGCAAAAGTTTGTGCTTCTAAATTGCTTCTATTGATGAAGGTTTTTAAAGTAAGTCTATATATTTTCAAAGGAGCTATTAAACATCAAGAAGATGTGTCAGTGTTAATGACATGACAGCTCTTTTAGCACAAACTTTTATTGTTTCTTATGGGGATTAAATAGTTGTTCTATGGAAAGCAAACTCAAAACACTTGGCTGAAATTCGATGTGAGTTAAAATTCACCATCGTTGCTGATAATTTAAAGTGATTGTGGAATTTCTAGCATAAATGACACCAATATGTAAGATCGTCCGAAAAATTTACCATATTAATATTTAAAAAATTAACAATTAAACCACTTTTTAAATATCAATATCCTCGTATCTCCTTCATATTCAGGTATATTCTTGAAATAATATTGACATGTTTTTAAATAAAGGTCTTCTTTATTGAGTTGTGCTTAAGTTTCTTTTAACATTTTTTAAGATTTAATTACGTGCTATTACTTCTGCAGCATATTATTGTTAATAGCAATAATAAAATATAAATGTCTCAAGTGTATTTACAAAAAAAATTTCTGCATCGTGAATATATTTAAATATTGAAGCGGAACAATTTTATTCAATTCTTTTGCAAACAGAACGAAAAAATAAATATCAAAGGCTTTTCAAACAATTTGCCAACATATCTTTTCACATAAAAATTTTATTTTACTTTGATATTTTTAACGGTTGATATGCAAAATAAAAAATTTCCTTGAAAAGATTCTTGCTTTTACGTGCAAAAGCTGTTGTTAAACAAAGTTAATGTGTAGATTCGTATGTATGTGTAAATGATGCATGATTCTGAAATTTTCTACCATTTGATACAATACAATTTTGTTGTTTCTGATCAAAGGTGAACAAATGATTTTTTTTTGTTTTGTTATTCATATTTGTTCGTGTCAAATAACAAATAAATCAAATAGATATTTTTGTGTTCAGTCAAATCTATGCATGACCCATTAGTTCTGATGTTTAAAGGGATTGTGAAAGGGTTTCGATTATTTTTTATATTTTTTTGGGACACTTTTAATGACATGAAAATTTAATTAAAATCTTTAAACTTTTACATCTCCATAAACGAAGGATATATTTTAAAGTCCTGCGAAGCATATAAGATATCAAAAAATTAAATTTTTTTGGACCGATCAGCACATAATATTAATATTGCAGCTGTTCTTGTTCAAGTGCATTTTGGACGTCTTATTTTGTGCCACTTTCTGGTCATATGTCATAAGTCACATGACCAATAGTGGCTTACAAGGCGTTAATCAATGCCGGTGACTTCAGGTGATACCATCGAAACGATAATAAATCCAGTAAGATCAGTTCTCGTAACCCAGTTATCACCAAATTTTGATAACAATAAGCAGGTAGCTACATTCGTCATATGGCACGTAGCATCATTCTCCTAACAGTTCATTTTTCCTGCATCAATGTCCTTCACATATCTATGGCGTTGTCATCAGATTATCAGCATAAATAAGTGACTTAACAGGGTCCCATGCAAAACAATTTTTATGAAAGTCTGTTTAATCTGAATGACCTTGGAAGTCTGTCGCCAATTCTATTTCTATAAAATTAATTTATGATTCTAAATTATTTCGGCCTGTTCCGCCAGTGAATCAAATACTGTTGTTAATTCCTTTTCCATGTAAAATGAGCGTATTTTAGTCTTTCTCCATGTCAGTTGTGCTATACGTTTATCCTTTTTTGAGGCATAGGTTTGGGTGCTGATGTTTAATGTTGCATAACGTTGTGCGATGTTGTCAAGGCAACATTTGTTGTACCGTATGTTCGCATTCTTCCTGTGCATTCGTGATAATATTTACATCTGTACCTAGCTGTGTAAGCCATAGGCAAATGGTGGATCATACTACTGTGGATGAAATGTGGCGTCATCCTTGGCTAAGAAGGTCTCCTGATATAAATATCCTCCGGTCAATCCTAGCTGCAACTTAAAAAGCCCGGAGCAGGCCGCAGCCTTCACTCCTTGCTGAAGAGTGGGAGACTATCCAACTCCTGGTCCAGAACGCATGAAACTTAATAAATTTAAGAACAAATCGGCAATTATGCTCACTGGACCTGGACCATTCATTGTGTTCATTGTGAATGATCTGACCCACACAACTCAAACTAGGACTTCAAAACCACAACCACCACGATACTCCCGAAGGACCAACGTCAATAATCAGTCAGAGAACAGCTAAAAGGCTAAAAAGAAAAACAGCTGAACTCTGAGGCTTTACTGATTCCCGTGGCAATATAGTGGATTGTCCAGTTGGCTCCTGCTAACCTTAAAGGGGACTTCTACTCCCGAAGATACGTGTGATGACGGTGGAATTCCGTCAAAATATATCAATGTGCTCCGTTTGTGCATCCTGTAGAGTCCTATTGCTCAGTACATGCAACATTACCTTAGCTCGACTGGCCATCTCTGGTAATAAATTGTTTAGGTTTTATCCGCCAGGAATTGAAATACCAATTAATTTATCGTTAAATGTCATTCTTGTGATGTTGATGGCTGCAGTCGCTTTTTTACAGATAGAATAATCCCATTATAATTACAATGAAAGCCTGGTTTATTGCCATCCAACGAAAAATGATTGGTCGTTGTATACTGGCGATCTCTATCTACTAAAAGGCGAGATTCAGCTTTAATTTTAAAGGAATAAGGTCGAATAACAAAAGCAGCGTTTAGACTCCACTTAATGGCTAAGTTTTCCTAAATTACCTGCGAGGTACACTCCCCCACGGCACACAGTCTTGGTAAACAACTTAACATTTTGACATGTGCCTCTAGAGGTAGAAAGCGCCACCCGTCTTCAAGGCTAGTGGGAGCCTGATGCTGCAAGATTAGACATTCGAAGTTCGACCAGTGAGTTACCAACTGATACCATTTGGAACCAGTAGTCCACAGAACCACGGCGGTGCATTGGTTATTGGTGAGACATTTCGGATAATAACGTGGTGGCTGTGGTTTAAACCTAAACCGCGAGAATTGTGTTTTTTTCTATTCCATGTGCTGAAACAATGCAATCAAATGTTGCTTTGCTGAAGACGACAGGAGTTTAGACAGGGTCCGGCTCTTAAGCAAGGAGTGGGAACACGGCCCTAAATTTTACACTTGAGGTTTGCTATGCACCTGGGAGACTTTGGCAGACGCGCAGTATTCACCTAGTGGTAAGACCACCGCCAGGTTAAGGCCGCACGGTTAGGTAGTTATTTGTTAATTTGCAACACAATCTCTCGGCGTAACTGCTTTCGTCATTTTTTCCCACCGTTAAACCAAAGGCTGAGCGTCATGCCATATTAAGACAAACTAGATCGATCGATATTAGAGCTGTTTAAGTGTTAATATCTTCATGATTATTTGTCAGACCAGTTATAGTTTAGCATTCATAAATTCCCTAATCCTTTAAGTTCTATTTGCGATTGTCTGTTAAGGATTAAATTTAAATGGACAGGAAGAAAGTTAGAAACAAAATGACGGTTTGATATGGGGTATCTCAAATGCTAATGCTAGCATAACGAAGTTGGAAGCGATTTAATGCTATAAATCGTTATGTAATCTGCTTAATGATTTGTATTATCTTCAAGCCAGCATAATAAATTATGTCACCGCTTGTAACGGCCACTCTAACACAAAAGACGAGATCCTAAATCACTGGCATAACAATTTCATTGTGTTACAAAAAAAAATCGTTTGGTGAGTGCTACAAGAGAAATTTGTATATTTACACATTTTTATATAGAAAAAGGATTTTTAAGTACTCGAGTATTTAAGGAAGCAACAAGAAAGAGTTACATCTTTTTCAATATATTGAAAAGTCAATAAATGGCATAAAGAAGATTTCTTACCTTTGATTGAAATTGCTTTGTACTTGTTTGTGCGACTGTATTTGTCTAAAGTTGTAGATGCATGACATGATGTGCATGTATGTGTACGTGTATGTGTGCGTGTATACGCTTTCATAAAAGGTTTTATTAAATATTTGTTTAATTAAATGAAAATTTATTACTTACTTGCAATATTTGTTGATACAACAACAGAAATAACAACAACAGAAAGAGCTTCAGTGATAAATTCACTTTGCACAGGAAGATATAAAGCGAGAGCATTAAGGCAATAGTTTTAAAACAATATTTGTAGAAATGGTCTATATTAAACTGGCTATAGCTTAAGGCTGCAAGGATATATGAAAAACAGGGAAAAAGTTTTTGCTGAGCAATAGAAAACTAGTAAGGCGGCTTTCACCTTTGACACATTGCACAGGTTTAATACCTTTTAAATTAATTTTAAAACCAAAATATATTATTATTAATAATTTTAATATTCAGCAATTGCTTTTTTGCAAGGATCAACAGACTTATAAACATAAAATGTTAAATAAAATTGGTTATTGCAACAAATCCTTCCATAAAGCCACAGCATGAATTATTTGTTTATTTGATTGAAATTAAATAAATAAATAAGAAAATGGAGAATATGCATCTTTAATAAATACGAATAAAATTAATTTTAATAACTAAAAAATGTAAAAGAAAAATAATTCGAATTTTCAATACCCTTCAAACCGATAAAAATAAAAGTGAACAAATTGATTAATTTGTTAAAAAAAAGAATTGGATTAAAGGATTTGCGGACAATTTTGTAGAATCAAGTCCCCAAGGGCTCTTGAAATGTTGAGAGTGGCATTGTACTCTGACTCAAATTTTTAAAGAAAGCCAAGAAGATGTAATTGATAAGACGTCATCCTTCAAACATCATTAAAATGTTGAGAAAGTAAAGATATCTGAGGATATTGGCATTCGGTTGGCTCATGCCATACAAAGCTTTTTTTTTAGCAAATTTTAGGAGTGAAGCATGTGACATACGTGATAAGATTTACATCTGCATCTAGCCGTGTGGGCCAATATCAGATGGTGGATCATTACCACTGTGGATGAAACGTAGCGTCATCCTACCCCTAGAAGGCCTTCGGATACGTATATCCTCCGGTCACTCCTAGTTGCAACTTCAAAAGCCCGGATCAGGCCGCAGCTTTCACTCCATGCTGAAAAATTGGAGATTATCCAACTCCTGGTCCAGAACGCATGAAGCTTAATATAATTAGAAACACGACGGGATTCAAACTCACTGAACCTGGACCATTAATTGTGTTTATTGTGAATGATCCGACCCACAAACACAAACGAGGGCCACGAAACACACAGCCACCACGATAATCCCGAAGGGCCTACCTCAATAATTAGTCAAAGAACAGCTAAATAACTAAAGAGACAAATAGCGGAACTCGGTGTTTTACTGATTCCCGTGGAAATATAATGGATTGTCCAGTTGGCTCCTACTAGCCTTGAAGGGGACTGGGCTCCCTTTTATCCCCGCAAGACACAAGTCTAGATGGTTGTGTGATCCATAAAGACTTATAATGTGCCCTCGGGGGGGTGAAGCGTGTGGCAGTGAAATTCTTTCTAAAGATGTTAAATTTTTTTGCCGAAAATAATAGCATAGTCATAGTTATAGTCATCGTATTTATCAGATTTGGCCACCTGCGACTTTGTGCTCTTCCCAAATTTAATGAGGTCCATGAAAGTGCAGCACTTCTGCGACTATTTAGGAAATAAAAAATAAATTATTGAAAGAGCTCAAGGCCATGCCAATTTATGTAAAGTTCTTAGGCTGAATCGATGTTACTGAATCCAATTTCTTGTACATCAATATAAAATTGCACATGGTATGACAAATTGATATACCGCTAAACCACATTAAAAATTATAAAACACAAAAAACATAAATATTTAATTTTTTCAAATATTAATTTTTCGCTCACTGTGTGTTTATTATTATTATTTGCTTAACAGCCGAATGCAACAACTGCTGTAATATAGTAAACAGCAATATTTAATATCATCAATTTACAAGTGGCAGGACATACGAGCATACGCAAACATGAACATACACAGACACTGATCATTAATATTATAGAGAATCTGTAGCTGTAACGACAACATCATCAGCTTCAGTATTTTATGTCGGTCATGACTGAATATTGTATCGGTACGGAAAATTCAATATTTACTTTTAAGTTTTACTTTTGACAACTATTATGTGCGTGTGTGTGTGTATAAATGTATGTCTGTTATTGTTGTTGCTCGCTTGCTGCAATTTCTTGTCAATGATTGCACATTTAGTTTTCTACTTTTCTCCAATACAAAAGTAACAATAAGCTCGCATACAGTTGTACAATTATTTCCCACCTCTCTTTCTCTCCTCAAAATAAAAATGTATGCGTATGTGTGAATATGTATCCATGTGTTTTTTTGGTGTTCGTACTGCATTTTCAATGATATAATATTTCACTTATTTATTGAAAATATTTCGTTTCGTTTATTTGTTTTTTGCATAAGAAGTATCTGTCTCTGCATGTATATTTTGTATGTAAACATACATACATCCACACATACATACATAAATATTTTTGGGAAATTTCATATTTATATGACTCTAATTTAATTTATAGTAAATTTTAGTTAATTTTTAAAAAAACGTAATTTAATTATGTCAAAATTTTTTAAATAAAATTTTTCTAAAATTCAGCAATAATTGTTGTGGCGATGTTAACAAAAAATCCACTCTTCAATTAATTGATAGCAGAGCCGCAGAATAACATAAAGAGGGACATTTTCATATTTAAATGAACATTTATTTAAGTCAAACTCAAGTTGTCTTACATATTTGATTTTTAATTCGTGAATAATTTTCAATTAGGCTCAACTTTTTTATTTAATTGTGAATAAATGTTAAGAATATTTTACAATAATTAGGGTTGTTAGGTTGGCGGATCTAATGGTTTTATTTTTAAGAGAATAGACAAAATGTTATTTAATTAAATTGTCGCAAGATCGTCTGCTATGAAATGTTATAAATGCCCTGGAAAGAAGCTTTAAGCATTGTGATTAAAAATAATGTTTTTAAGGATTTTTTAAATAGCTATTGCAAATGGTAACCTTTACAAATTATTGCTTTCAAGAAAATGAAATTGAAGAAAAATACAAAATATCCAAAATATTCTTTAGAAAACTATCTTCATATTTCAATTAAATCAATCAAATCTGAGGTCACAGCCTACGACTTAAATCAGAGTATATGAATAAACGCAGACATTCCAATCACACTTGCTGTAATATTTATTTAGTATTTTAATATTTTCGGTTATAATTCTTAAATTAAATTATTATTTAGAAATTTTGAATTGCCAACTAGCTTAAGAACTTACTTTCATGAATAGAATCTATAGATTTTAAAAATCTGTTTTTTTTTTGTTGGTAAGTATTTTATTAAATTTCTTTAAGATTTAAAAAAAAAAGTTTAAAAGAAATTTTAGGCAATCAAATCTAAGGTCAGGGCCCATAACTTAAATCACACATGCCCCTTTCCTCTTCCCTATAACCTGATTTCCTAGTTCTGGCACAATGCATTGCATGTGTAGGGGTCATCCCCTGAGTGCTGGTCCGAGACGAAAAAAAAAGTTTTGTAGTTATCTCCATCTTAATAAATGTTTAAATTATTATTTTTCATTTATTAATAAAAAATATCTCATGATATAAAATACCCGCAAGTATTGTGTTGCGTTATGTTGTGTTGGTTGGTGCATTTATTTATTTTATTTATTGAAATGCCTGATATAAATGTCTTTTTTAATAAAATCAATGTGCGGCTTTTATTTGTATGTTTTGTACGAATTGCATGTGTTTTTATTTATTTTTATAACAATTATTTTTTTATTTTTGTTTTTGTTGTATTTTCATATATTTTTCACAATTTCGTTTATAACATTTGTGCATTCATTCGTTCGTTTATACGTTCAGTCATTCATTCATTCATTCATTTCATGCATGTTTATTACGTTTGCATAGAAATTGCATTTAAAAATTAATTTTATTTAAATTAAAGCCATGTCAAAAAAAATTATATATATATATATATATATACATATATATAAATAAAAAATATTTGTTTTTTTTTTTTTTGCTACAGGTGTGTTTTTGTTTGTTATTTGTTTATTCGTTTATAATAAAAATAAAAAATTTATTTTTTTCTATATTAAAAATATTTGTACAAATTAAAAGGAGAGATCATAATCAAACTTTAATTTATAAACAATTTATTTGCAAAATGCATAAAGGTAAAATGAAAATAAAAATCCGTGGAAAACATTTTATTAAATAAATTTTTATTTATTAGATTTCGGTGCTATTTTTGGTTGATTAAATTATTTTGGTAATTGATAGAAAAGTTGTAAATTAATTAAATGCGATTCATAAGCTTTTAGTTTAATATGAAAATGTTATAATACTCCAATGCAATATGATTTTATGTATGTCGTTTAATCCTAATGTCAACAGATAAAAAATTATATATATATATATATATATATATATTTACGCCAACAAACGAATACCCGGGTATGTTCATACATTTTATATAGAATTTCTTTTGTATTGTTGCGTTGTGGTTACATATATATTAAAGATTTAAGGCAAACTATTTTACATGCTTTATATTAAGCCCCCATTAGCATGCAACGTTTTTGGGATATAAGCCGCTTTATACGTTTTGGCAATGGGATCACACGCCAACACTGCAAAAACACCGACAAAGCTGAAGCCATAACGGACTTTTATTTAATGCTGAATGATAACCCACGCAGCAATTACGTAGCTGGTCCAAGCGTGATAGCTGATGAGCAGTTGAATGCTTCCGTGGTGGTACTGGCTTTACCCAATACATGCCATCCGAACCCGCCAAGAACCGAAAGGTGTTAGGTATGTGACATCGTTTCGTCCTATCTAATGAAAGGTCAAATTTAAACTGGGTTGGCGGTTTCCCGCGAACTGAAGAAAAACGCAGGTGAGACAGTAGTCAAACACTTGTTCTTAAATCTTTTTTAGGGAAGTGATATTATTTATGACAATTCCTTCTTCTTAGAAAAATTTTTTTAGTTGGACAGAAGTTTATATTAGGTACAGTCAAGAGAAGAAGAGTGCCGCCATGTACCTCCATATATCGCTTTACCGAAAGGACGGGAACTAGAGTCAACTACATTTGGTTTTATCAACAATATTGCCTTGTGCTCAAACATCCAAACAAGAATAAGGCAAATAAATGTCCAAAGAAAAAAACCATATACGATCTTAGACTACAACAAATAAAAGGTGGCGCCGATAATATGGACAAATTTTAGTGGAAGCTTTAACAAAGCGTCAAACAAATAGATGGCCCTTGGCTAGATGTTGCTATTCTTGCAGCACACATTACATACGTTGAAAATAATCCACAGTTAAAACCTTCCACAAGCCGTCGCAGGATGGTTCTGCACAGCGTCAGCGAACATCTGACAAAGCCGGAAACAGAAAACAGAGACAAAAATAAATACGTTACAAAAATATTTGCCCCGCCCAACGTCATATATAGAGAATCATTGAGCATAAGAGATGCTGCAGTAGAAACCTTGGTAGAATTAAAGCAAAAGGTAATTGCTGCATATGTTCTGAACTTCGGCCAAGCAGAAAAGCCTGCACGTTAGGCAAAAAGCCCCGCATTTACGTAAAATTATTAATTAATATATTCATTAGCTTCTCTTATATATTTCATTAGCTTTTCTTATATATTGAATTTTATTTAATTATTAAAAGCTTGTAAATTTTATTCAATAAACGTGCAATTTCATTACACACACCCAGGCATGCAACTGTTGACATAAGGAATAGGAATAACAAAATGGCTACATCCTCGGCCCTCGACCCCCAATTTTATGCAAATCTAGGAATAAGATAAACAACACTATTAGCGAGAATATCATGAATGAATTAACTTGACGTAATACGGTAATTACTTTCTGAGTCAGAGCGATCTAAAAACCCAAAACATACCCGGGTATGTTTCGGTTAACATTAAGGTTAAATGTTTTTGTTTTAACTCTTTAAAGCATAATTTTTTTCATTTTCAAGTTTTTTTTTTTTGTAAAGCATGCACAGGATTTTCTCGCGTTTGTTTTAAGCTTTAATCTACTGAAGTTATTTACGCCTGCTGTGTTTTTATGACTTTTTATGGCAAAGTAATAAAAATTTTGCTTTTTTCCTTTTTGGTTCCAAATAATTTATGACCAATTGCTTAAAAAGGAGGAATAGAAAATCATCAGCACAAATAGCCTTGTTGAAAGCATGCAAAATTTTATTTATTCTTATTTCTTTAATTCCTTAAAAAAATAATATTTAGGAATAACATTCGAAAATATTAAGGAGTCTTTTCAAATTGATGGGATTATTTTCGCTTCCTCCTAGCCTACAGGGGCACCTTACGATTAATCAAGGTTTCTTTCGAAAAGCTGCCATTTTATTATCTAAAAGAAAATGCATCTTCATACTTCTTTGAAACTGGTTCTATAATTGCTGCTAAATATGCGAAGCGGTGAATATGGTGTTTAAAATCGTTCACCAGCATCTTGCACTACATGTGTGTCGATTGGGATTTAGAAATATGATTACATTACCTATCTATCTACGAAGCCAATTTTAAATTCTTGATGATCTATTCGTTATGGCTTTCGATTACAATATAAGTTAACATCGAGCATGCGCTCCACTTGAGGCTTAGGTTTAAACTACATACACCACAAAGTTTATGAGTTAGGTGAAAGCCATAGTTTTCTTTCAGACTTCGTAGTAAAGCACCTCTTATTTGAGCTGCGTGCTCTAACATATACTGCCCTTTCAAACAGAAACAAAAGTCCTGGAGAAAAACTGTAAAAGATTGGCACCATGCCCCTTTTCAATCTCTATCTTCCATTGAATTTTCATAGACCCTTCGAAGTACAGTATATGTTTCCAATCCTTATTATGCGGTAATCTAATGTGCCTACTTCTCTGTCTATAAAGTGGGTATTAAATACACTCGATCACTATACGTTGGAAAATACACACCGCTTACAACCACAATAATCATTAACAAATTAAATTTATTGCTTACGAATTATTCTTCGCATGAAATGTCACCTTATCCAAAGAAAACTAGCGCAATTTTGATAATTAATAATAATTTAGCTTCCAAAATGTTCTAAATATTTTAGAATTCTATTCCTGTCTTATTATTTCAAGGAATTCTAAAATTTTGCAATCGATCCAAATAGATCCAGCAAATGTTGCTTTGCATTTCGCTACTTATTTTCCCAAGTTTTGCTTTTCTTATAAAAAAAATGGTCTAAATTTTTCTTTGTTAATAAATTACGAAATTAAAATATACACGAATTTAAGCCGAATAAAAAATTATTTATCTGCTTAAAGTCATTCCTCATCTCTCTTACATCGCTTATGAACGAATAATGCGATAATTCACGCAGCTACAAGCAACTAACTTACATGCACATATCACACTCTTATTATTTTTAAATTTATTTCAATAACCGATATCCTAACACATACAAACTCATATCACTCAAAACACCAGCTAGATCGTTGTGAGCGAAGAGAACTATTTGCTTGACCACACTTGAATTCTGTCTTCGTTATAAAGGAATATTAAGAGTTAGATATTGTTCTGTCTCACTGGCATGACAATAAAGGGTTTTTCTAACAAGAAGTTGGTTTTATAAAGCTGAAATCGGTTTTAAAGCTGATATTCATTCCATTGGCTCCATATATACCCTGCTCTTAACGTAGCCCCACAAAATATAATTCAGTTGTGTTAAGTCACACGATTCGACTGGCCACTTAACTGCTGATTGTCGTGAAGTTATGCAATCGGAAAATTTGGTTTGCAATAAATAGATGGTTTCATTAGCTGCGTGACATGTGGCATCGTCCTGTCGAAACCACACGTGAGTGATATACACGCCGTCAACAATAGGCCAAAACTGAGTTGTTGGCAATTCGTGCATGTTAGCGTGATCCATTGACTGTTACGGCATTTTCAGTCTCATCTTGGGAGAAAACGGATCAATCACGTCTCATCATACACTGACATATTGAGCACGCAATGGCTTCTCAATAATCGCTCTCAGATTTTCAGAAGCCCAAATGCGGCATACCCTGACAAGTAAAAATGGACTTTGACTGAATAAATAATTTTTTCAGAATGAATTGAGCGAAGCTACGGCGATGTGATGGGCGATCGGCCTCTATTCCTGCCAGTTGAACCTTTACAGACTTCAAAGTTAAATTCTTACGCAAAATTAATAGCGGTCTCAGAAAAATGATTAAGTTGTCCCAAAATATAACGAATTTTGCAAAATATAATTTTAACAGAACCACCATTTTCACACAATATTTTAAATATTTTAATGCGATTTTCGAGCGAAATTTAACTCACGGTAACTACAAATACGTCAAAAACCTAAATGTCAAAAATATCATTTTGATGGTGTTGCCCCACTTGAAATATAAACTCCTTGTTGTAGAACCCGATATATTCTGCAGGGATGTGCATAGAAACCTTAAACGAAGACATGTACGTCATACCTCGAAATATACTCTACGAGACATCTTATAGGTGCATATAATTTGTTATGGTAATAAGAATTGTCTCTACAGAATCCTCTCCACTAAAAACTGCGGAATTTCTCTTTTTGTGGCTATTGTAAAATCCTGAATTGGTAAAAATTACTCTAGAAGCCTGGTTATGTACCAGCATTTTTATGAAGCTCTGTGCAACTCTTTCGCAGACGACAGCACATTGTCATTCGTATTCATTTACTAATACACCAAACCAGTTAGAGGTGAGTTCCACTAAGCAGAAGTCTTTCCTGACACTTTCAATGCAGGAAAGTTCAAATTGCATGCCCCCAAAAACTACTCCCTATTTCCTCCACCCCACAGCCTGATTTCCTAGTTCTGGGGCAAGTCATTGCATGCGAAGGGGTGGGTGGGTCATCGCTTCAGCTCTGGTCTGAAACAAAAAAAAAGACGATGCATTGTACAAATAAAACATTAAAATAACTCGGTTTTCTAATTAATTCTAGTCTTTTTAAGTTGAATCGTTTAAAATATTTTTCTGTAAGTTCGAATTACATTTTATTAATACTGCCATACCTGCCAGCGAAGACTTTTTCATCATACTGCATCCATTACACAACCAAAAAATACTTAACCTGTCTCCGCTCTCACTATTTCAATATTTCCATATGCGTTGAATAGCAGTATACGTATAATTTAATTGCTTTTTTATAGTGTTTCCATTTAAAAGTTTCTAATTGCTTGAAATAAGTTAATTTTCTAAAAACATAAAAGTGTATAAAATAATATTTTGCAACACAATATTTATTGCAACATTAAAAATCCTTTATTGTAGTTTTTGTGCTTTTTTAATATTCTAAACGAAAAACTAATTTAATTTAAAATTCTTTAGTACTAGTTTTAGCAACAACAACAACAATAACTGTTGATTAAATTAAAATTACTTTTTCATTGTTGCTCAGCAGGTTTCACGTATACAGTGGTGGATAAATTTTTCGCTGAAATGCAAAAAGATGATTTGTCTAAGTTTCCAAAGAAAAAATAAACGAAGTAACCTATTGTGTAATTTACACACTGCATGGTTTTCTAAGAAGTCTTATATACAACAACATGCTCATAAGAAATTCTACAAAATAAGCGAAAGAGCAGTACTCATAAGCAACTAACATAGAACGAAAATAAAAAAACATAGCCAAGCAGACGCCTGCTCTAAATGATAACAACAACAACAATATAGAATGATGTTGAAGTAGTATATTCTTGTATAGCCGAGAACCGCTTAAAACAGCCAATATAAGCAGCACCTGCTGGGCAAATAAATTAATTCAAGTTGAATTATCGTTGAATAAAGACTAAAAAACTAATAAAGGCGTTACAGTGGTGACGTTACCATCGTGTTTATTTTGTGTGTATTGAAACTGAATAAATCGTTTAGTTTAATTTAAAACTTTAAAGTGCTGTGCTATTCTTTTGCAATAAAAGAACTCAATACAACAAAATATTTATTAGAAGGAATAAGCATGACAATAGTTTTGAATCTGCTTATTCTTTAGATCTTTTCTTTGTTATTCACTGCTATCTTAAAAATAAAATAGATTGAGATAGACAAAATAAAAATAAAATTCTAAATCAGGTTGCTACTTGCCGGTGCAAGTTTGCATTGTATTGCGAAATTCTTTGCTGAAGTATGTGATGTGGCACCGTCTTGCTGATATCACATGTTAATGAAGCCCAAAACATGCAGTTGTGACGTTTAAAAGTTTCAATGATATCACGATATCACTTCCCAATCACAGTTATCGTTAGGCCATTTTCATTTTTAAAGAGCGTCCAACGATGCCTTCTTACCCAACTACATATCAGACTATTAGGTTTAAAGGATGCAAATATGACTGTCGAATAATTTAAGGGTTTTCCATTCGCCTGAACCAATTACTCTTCTTATTCATATATCCATTCAAATGAAAATGAGCTTCGTGTCAGCTATAACATCGTATTGGGCAAATGTACGGCAGCGTAGATGGTCTTGTGGAAGAAGCTCTTGTGTCAACTGAATCTTATATGAAAACAAATGTAAATCCTGGTGCAAAATTGTGGCCAAAGGTGTTCTTTGAAGATCACGCTCCTGAGAACGGCGTCGCATTGACGTTGGTGGATTGTTTTAAATACTATCTTGAGCGGCAGTAATGTTTTTAGCCGCTTTTGAAATACGTTGTGGTCAATGCTTGGGCCTATCACCTACAGACCCTCTTTCTTCAGAATCATTCACTAGACGATAAATAGTGCGTTTTGTTGGCACGTTGTTTCTCCCAAAAATGTCACGTAACTTTCTCATCGTCACAGTAATCGACGCTTGATTTTGATAAAATGTTTTAACGATTGCAGCACGTTGCTTTATCAAATATTTTTCCATACTAAATTTGCCACGTGTCTTCTTCACGACTGCGAAATATGAACTGTCAAGACTAATGTTTATTAAAATGGCGGCAAAACAAAATAGTATACCTTCCAGGCGGACACACTGTATTTTTGTTTTCAGTTTTTAAAAAAGCGCTGTGAATTGAGTTACGTATGTGTTTACACTTCGGGCGTTTTTTTGGGGATTTTTCTAAGAAACTCTATGTTATTTACAGTACATTAAAAAAATGTCCAACATCATTGCACATTTGCTATTTGATTTTAATCATTGTAAATGTGTTTAAACCAATGAATACATTAGCTTGTTGTTTGGACATAGACCGGGTTTAAAAAAATTATCAACAAGTTTACAAGGAAATTTTTTTGCAATTTTATTTTAGTTCCACATATTTTTGATGCCACTGTATATTTGCATCTATACCTTTCTAAATAAATATAATCAACTGTAAAAAAAGAGAAACACATACTCAAATTTATCAAGTGCCAACAAAAACTAATCCATCAAAATGACATTTTGTTTACGTAAACAAATGCACTTTTGTGTGCATACATGCATGCATTCATTTACATATATACATAGCCACATACATATTAAATAACAAAGTTGTTTACTCATCCTCAAGGTCTGTTTTTCCTTACTAATTTTTGTTGTAGTTACTTTTGTATTTATTTTCATTTATTACTTCAATATAAGAAAACTATAATAAAACAACAACAAATACAAAATAAAATAAAATAAAAAATACACTTGGGTACAGTTGAAAAACCGTTACATAAACAACAATAACAACAATATAAATAAAGACAATAATAACAATATTAATAGTAAGAGTATTAACCAGCTTTGCAGGAAAAGTAAAAACTAGTGAGAGCAAGAGACAGGGAGAAAGTAGGAGAGATGCAAATACTGTAAGTGGGGAGTATGAACCTAATTAAGACAGTGCCAAAAACATTGAAACCATAAAGGGGCGATATAAAAGCAAAACAATGTTGAGTTTTTATTTTTTATTTTTCAAATAAATATATAAACACTGACTCAAGCATATAAAGCTCTCAAGATAATTATATTTTATATGCATCAATTATAACGCAAATGGTAGAATGGTTAAATAGCAACAAAACATCACAAGTCACTTTTGCCATTAGAATCAAGGAGGTATTAAAATTGGTATCTAACTCCTAAGATTAGAGAGAGGGTGAGATAACAAGAAAAACTTTAACACAAACGCAAACCTAAACTTTTCAACTAATTAAGAAAAAATATAAATTCTTAGCATAGTTGTTGGTTTAAAACTCGTTATAGAGGGTTTTTCCAACAAGAAGTTTGTTTTCTTTAACAAAATAAAACGAAAATTGTAGATTAAGATAATTCAAATTTTTATTGTATTACGAAGAGAAGAGAAAAGTTCGGCAGTAATGAATGAAAAATGATATCTGTCAAATGTCCATCACGACCACGTTGCCAGATGTCGATTCTTTCATCAAAGTTTTTAATCACTTTTTCGCAGAGTGGCGGTCCTGGCTCCGTAAATACTCTATCCTTAACAAAACACCACAAAAAATAAACCAGTGATAGTAAACCACACTCAACTGCTGATTGTCGTGAAATTATGCGATTGGGAAATATGGTTTGCAATGAATTTATCCTTTCATTGGCAGTGTGACATGTGGCAGCGTACTGTTGAAATCACATGTCAGGGATATCTACGTCGTTAATAATAGGCCATAATTGAGTTGTTAGCATTTCGCGATAGTGCGGTCCATTGACCGTTACCGCATTTCCAGCCTTACCTTTGAAAAAAAAAATTGGCCAATCACGCCTTTAGACCACATAGCGCACCATTCAGTAACACGTTAGGCATGCGAAGGCTTCTCTATAATCGTCATTGAATTTTCAGAAGCCCAAATGCACCAATGCTGCTTGAAAGATAGACTGACTTTGTCTGAAAAAACGATTAATTTTCGATAACATTGGTCTTCTAGAAATGAAAGCTGTCCCGGTAAGGCTAGCCTACCAATCTAGGGGTATTTATTTTTGCTACAAAAAAAGGAGCTTGAAGGCTATGTAAGTAATATTCTACTTTCACCACCCGTCTTATCTTTGCTCCCAATAGGCATTGTTGTCTAACGTGCTACCTCGCTTAAAAAAAAATCACGGTCCTGTTTCGTTAACTAGTCCCGTAAAGACTCTGTCCTTAATATAGCCCCACAAAAAATAATCCAGTGATGTTAAATCAAACGATCTGACTGGCCAGTTAATGCTGGTTGTTGTGAAATTATGCGATCAGGAAATTTGGTTTGCAATAAATTGATCGTTTCATTTGTTGTATGACATGTGGCAACGCACTGTAGAAACCACAAGTCAGTGATATCCACCTCGTCGATAATAGCCCAAATTGAGTTGTTAACAGCTTGCAATAGCGAGATCCAGCATTTTCAGCTTCCCAATTCCGCCTCTAGACCACATAGCGCACCATAAAGTGACACGTTGAGCATGCAAAGGCTTCTCAATAATCTCCCTAGGATTTTCAAAAGCCTAAATTTGGCAATTTTGCTTATCGACCTACACTGACAAGTAAAAATGGGCTTCCTTTGAAGATACGATTTTTTAAAAAAAAACCAGCCGGTTGTTCCAGAATGAATTGAGCGAATTTACGGCGATGAGAATGATCGGTCGGTTTCAATGCCTGCAACAGTTGAATCTTGTAAAGCTTCAAAGTCAAATCCTTTTGGATAACTCAAATTATTGAGAACTTCAAAGATTTGACAAATTTGGATCTGCCGCAACACTATGATTCAAGGCTGCGATGTTTTCATTTGAACGACCTGATCGAACACATTTTGTATCGAGCCAATCGACCCAAATTGTTAACAGGAGTCTCAGAAGGAGAATTTTACGAGATGTAGCTTTAACAGAGCCACCATTTTCTTATAGGATTTTAATTATTTTGACATGATTTTCGTGCAAAATTGAATTCATTGCAACAATTGGCAATGCATCTACATACAACGAAAAACTAAATGTCAAAACTGTCACGTTGTTGGTGTTGCCACAATTGAAAAACAAACTTCTTGTTGAAAAACCCGATAAGTGTTATAAAGCCCCTTATATTGCCCCTGTTGGATAATTTTATTGCACATAATTAGGATATTTGTTAAGAATATTTTGAGAATGTGTTCCCCTTACTTGGAATCGAGGTTAATTTTAACAAATTTGTTGTCACATGTGCCAAAGTTATTCTCAATTATAAACAGTTATATATATAAAAAGTAATCTTGCCTCAAAATCCTAAAAAGTTGTACAAGTGATTTTTAAGATCCACCTCGTATAAAAAATAGCAACATGTAAAATAATACAAAATATCCTCATTATTTTTCTTCAGATTTTGTTAATGATGTTATTTGCTTAATCAAAAGAGACAAAAGAAATAACATGTTGTTTCTGCTACTCGTATATTGGGTATTTGAGAGAACCCTACAAATGCATATGTGTATGTATTTACATGTACATACATATAAGCTGTAAGTTAGTGTTTTGCATATTATTTTATCAACCAAAAACTTTTCGCAAATTACAGCGGCTGCTGTTGTTGTCAATGTTCTTCTTTATATCATATAAAATTTTGTTGTTGATATTATACTTTTATCAATTGTATATTTTCGTTGTTGTTGGCTATGTGCTTATATTCCCTGTATAACATTTTCATGTTGAGCCATGCAAGAACGGGAAAAAGCTAAGGTTTCGGAATGTTACCTAGTTTTCAAAACAACATTATTTATATTTTTCGAGTAATTTCGATTTTTATGTGTGTCAATACGGCTTTTAAGCTTGATTTAGTATTTGGAATAATACAATTATCTTTAAGGCAGGGAAAATATCTCTTTAAATGCAGAAGAATTATAACTAAAATTATTCGCCTTAAGAGTACAAGAACAATAAACTGTATTTTTTCATTTATATTGAGATGGTGTAACAGAAGTCTGAAATGAAGCGATATGGCTTAGTGGAAACAAAAAGCTGTTAGTTCACATATAACCAGAGCCGTTCAGTTGGTTGTGCTTAAAATGACTTATGAACAATAGAGATGTGTGTTTTCTTTACATGTAAAAATCTGTATATATTCTTGATGAAAACAATCAACAAGTTAACAATTTATTCGTATAATATTTATTTAAATAATATGCATTTGAATATTATTTTTATTTAAATTATATATATTCGAATAATATTATTTTTATTTGAATAATATGTATTCGAGTAATATTATTTTTATTTGAATAATATGTAGTCGAATAATATTATTTTTATTGGAATAATATGTATTATATTATGCAAATAGTACTTATTCGAATAATATTTATTCGAATAATATTTATTCGAGTAATATTTATTCGAATAATATTTATTCGAATAATATTTATTCTAATAATATCTATTCGAATAATATATATTCGAATAATATCTATTTGAATAATATTTATTTAAATATATTTATTTAAAATATTGAATCAAATATTAATTACGCCAATAATTTTTTTTATTAAAAATCCATTCGTATTCATATAATATTTATTCGAAAAAAGATCAAAAGCAAAATGGCGAAATGAGAAAATAAATTTCAAGAAAAAGCTAATTTTATACAAAAATATTACCTTAAGATTTGAAATCAAACTGTTAAAGAAAAAAGACAAACATTAATAATTTAAAATCTTTCTAATTTACTAACACATTCACATACTTTTAGCAGCTTAAAACCTTTCAAATTAACTCCTTATGCTAGAAAATGGATTTATAAAAAATAATTGCTCCATTTTTCTTCAAATGTGTTTTGCTTGTCTTAATAAAATATAAATTATATAACTCCTCATTAAATATCAAATTTATTTACCTAAGGATACCTTCTCCTGTCATTTAAAGTTTGGTTTTGTCATTATTCGTTGATGTTATGGAGATGAGAGTTGTAAAATAGTAAAATACATTTTTAATGGTTGACTGAACATAAAACTTTTAAGCCGTAGCTTTTGATGAGTTTTTATATACAGATTTTAATAGCAATTCCTATAAAACTTTGTTGTGTTCTGTTTTTATAACGCATCTAGCTCGCTATCTGTGTAGTTAATCTTGCTTCTTCTTTTTTTTTTTGTTTTTGTTTTTGTTGCTATTTGCGAACATAAAGGAAAAAGTTCGTTGCCTTAGTTACTTTATATTTCAGAAATATTTTATGTTGCATATAAAATCATATTTTTGTTTATAACGAATATTCTTTGGGTGATGGTGATAAGGAAGAAATTTTGAAATGCTATTTTAAATACATTAATACTTTAATGTTTATGTGTATGTGTCTATAGCGGGTGATTTTTTTAAATAATTTGCCTTCTTGCTATATAAATTATTTAGGCTGCACATTATCTATATGTTTTTGAAAGCTTTTTTAATATATTCTGTGAAAGTTTTTTGGTGTTATAGAAGTAAAACGTGCTATTTAGCAGCACGTTTAGCTCATTTTTGAAGGGCTACATTTATACTTTGACAATCAGAACAGTTGTGTAACATTACACAGTCAAACTTTTAGGAGTGTGGAGGTTAAGACCTAAACAAAACTGTAGATGGGCAGATAAATCAGTGACGAATATTTTTTGTATTTCTGTAAAATGCGTAAATCACCATCTCTATCTTAATAACATATAAATGAAGGCACACTATTTTTCGAGCTCTCACATTTATGGAAAATTTTTATTCAGAAAAATCTGTGTCCAGCTCTAGATCTATAGATCTTCTTCAAAAAGTATCGACAGTTACTGAGACGAAAATTTTGTGTAAAATAATTTTTCTTTAAGAGACAAAAAATAAGTTTTGTTTTGGTCTCTCTATTCCCTATTTCTTACACCAGTTTACCCAGTTTGTTTTCTATCGATATTTTCAACAAGAGGTTTGTTTTTAAATGAAATCAATTTCGCACGAAAATCGCATCAAAATAATTAAAATCCTTTATGAAAATGGTGGTTCCGTTAAAGTCACATTTCGTATAATTTTTAATATTTTTGAACAACATAATCGTCCTTCTGAGACTGTTATTAAGAATTTGGTAGTTAAATTTGAGTCGACAGGTTCGATAGAAAATATGGGAGCGCCAACGCGTGTTATACCGGGTCGTTCAACTTAAAACATCACAGCCGTGAGCGACAGTGTTGAAGCAGATCCATATTTATCAATTCCTCGACGTTCGCAAAAATTGGGGTCATCCAAAACCACCACATGGCGAATTTTGCTTAAGTATATGACTTTAAAGCCTTACAAGGTTTAACTAAAGCCGACCGACAATTCACTTCGCCATAGATTTGCTTAGTCCAGTTTTCCCCAAAAAAATCATATTTTCAGACGACGACCATATTCTCTTGTCAGGGTATGTCAATAAGGAAATCCTAGAATGATTATTGAGAAGCCTTTGCATGCTCAACGTGACACAGTATAATGCACTATGTGGTTTTGAGGCGTGATTGGGCCGCTTTTTTTTGAAGATGAGGCTGGAAATACGGTAACGGTCAATGGATCACGATATGCTAACAATTCAATTTTGGCCTATTATTGATGACGTGTCACTGACATTTGTTTTTAACAGGACGATGCTTGAAATGATCAATTTATTGCAAACCAAATTTTCCAATCACATAATTTCACGACAATCAGCAGTTAAGTGGCCAGCCAGACCGTATAATTTAACACCAGTGGATTATTTTTTGTGGGGCTATGTTAAGGACAGAGTCTATATGGAGCCAATCGAATCGATTTCAGCTTCAAAACTCAAAATCCGCGATGTGATTACCGAAATAGAACCGCCATTGTGCCAAAAACTGATTAAAAACTTTAACGAAAGAATCGACATCTGTCAGCATAGTCGTTGTCGCCATTTGCCACGTATCAGTTTTCATTCATAATTGCCGAATAATCACTCTAGGTTTTGCAGAAGCTCAAATGCTTGTTGACATATCCTGACAAGTGCAAATGGGTTCCGTCTGAAAAAATTATTTTTCAGATAAATCAGCCGGTTGTTCCAGAACGAATTGAGAGAATCTATGGCGATGTAAATAGTCGGTCGGCTTCGATTTCTATACCAGTGGAATATTGTAAGGCTTTAAAGTCAAAATTCACAATGTGGTTGTTTTAGATTACCCCATTTGTTGAGGACATTGAAGAATTGATAAATTTGGATTGGCTTCAATATTATGGCTCAAGGCTGCGAAGTTTTCAGTTAAACGACCCGGTTAAACACGCGTTGGTGTTCGCAGATTTTGTATCAAGCCTGTCAACTCAAATTAACGTTCAACTTCTTAATAGCGTTCTCAGAAGGACCATTATGTTGCCCGAAAATATCACATTTTTTACGAAATATAATTTTAATAGAACCATCATTTTCTTACAGGATTTTAATTAATTAAATGCGATTTTCGTGCAAAAATTGAATTCATTGATCTGAAGAGTAAATTTGCACAACATTCTAAATACTTCACGCTTACAGTGCTCACCATCAGATAAAACTAGTTAAAATTAATACAACTCGCATGTTTTGAAAATTCCAGAGAGCAATAAAGCCTACTGGTGACATTAGCTGCATCCAGCTCTATCACTGCATTGATGTAATTCTCTGGTGAAATCAGGGAATTTCTTTAAGAAAACCATAAGTTCAGTCACGCAACATGTGTTTTATCATGTGAGTGCACATCGCCTTTATAGTCGATTCGTTTTTCAGCCAAAGAGTTCGTGTGTGAAATAAACTCCTTGCAGAGGTTTACCTTGCCATTTTAAATTTGCAAAGATTTTAATTAATTATTATTACTCCCCCTATTCTCCTTCTCACAACCAATTTTCTTCTACTGTCGCAATGCATTGCTTAAGTGGAAGTCTTTCTCTCAGTGCTGCTGTGCAAGCTATTAGCTTTTCTGAGTACGAGTATCATTGTTGGATTATAGAGTAACACAAAACATCTCAGTGCAATCTTTTCGAAAGTTAGCAAAACTTTTCGTGACTTCTGAATATTTTGAAAGCCATAAAATAAATTTGGCAGGAAAAAGAATCACTCTATTTTTCTTAATGCGGTAAAATGTTATTTCTTTATATTTTTATTTTTCTTAAAACATTTTTTTTTATTTAACAAAGATAACGTGCTGCCTTGGTTACCATGAGCAACATTTTATGTTAATTCAAAACTAATATCTGTGCGTATGTATATTATTTTGGATAAAACTTGCTAATAACATTTCAATAGAATTTTCTTTCTGCTAATGAAAAGCTAAAGTATATTTTTTCAAGTGCCATTCATGTGTCATTCATTAAAGACTCAAATTTAATTTTTAAGCTTTTGTAGGTGTGTTCATGTGTGTGTGTCTTTAAGTTTTTATACTTTCGTGCTGCAAATATCCTCATTATTTAATATCCGTTTCCTTTTAAAATCTGGCCTATAATTTGAAAACTAATATCAAGAGAATTTTTATTTTATTTTGCCCACCTCAATATCCATCTTTCTTTGAAATGACAACACAATTTTTGTGGAAAATACAAGATGGGAAATTTGAATCCTACAATTGAACAAAAGATGTCAGTGTCATGTTTCTTGCTTGTGTGTGTGTGTGTTTGTAAATTATATCCAATGAAAATTACGATTTTGTCTAGCTGTGTTTTTATGCTTTTGCAGTGATATGAGAAATATTTCAAATTTCTAATTAATCATTGGTTTAATTAAAATGTGGAAAGTAGTCATTAGAAATGATATTTTGTTACTAATTGCAATTTAGATTTGTGATTTACCGTTGTGTGCAGCTGAATAATTTTGTTTGTGGCATCATTACTTTCATTGATACACAACAAAATTTAACAAATATTAGCAAAAATATCTAAAAAGAAATATAGATATAGATAGAAATCGAAAAAATAAAAACAAAGAATAAAACTGAAAAATATTATTTCTACTTAGAGATAAAACTCAGTATGCGTTGCCTGGCAAATTTTCTAAAAACATTTAAATCTGAAAGAATTATTAATTAAAAATTTAATGCAAAATATTTAATCTCCAAAAGCAGTAGAAATTTATTGGGTCCCAGTGATGTTTGAATTATAAAAGAAGTTTTTCGTTTCTATTTTTAAAGCTCCGCAATTTATTTCGCTAATTGCAGCTACGCCCTAAGCGAGTTGCTATTATACAATTACTTTCTATTAGGCTACGTAAAGTCACTGGCTTTTGCTGATAAAATAATAACAACTAATTACATAGAGGCCAACACCATTCGTGTTATTCCTGATTAACTAAAAGAAATGCACATAAAATTGGTGAAGACTTGAACATCCAGCATACGCTTTATTAAAAATAGTTTCCCTATCCACCAAATCCTATAAGGTCATACCTTGACCTTTCGAATAAAAACAACATAATTTAAATTCTTTCAGGATTAAACACCTTTTACTATTAGAGATCTTACAACAACAAATATCAAAATTATATTTCAAATATTAAAGGATGTTCTCTCAGAGACGAGTTTTCCATGTAGTTATTTATAAATATTTTTTAAATCCTTATAAGCTAAGAGATGATGCCTTCTCTTATAAATTGTTATAAATAAAATTAATTTAATTTTTCAATTTTAGCAAATTTAATTCGTGCTTGATTCTTTCAAATAAATATTCTCACAAAATGTTTATTAAAAAAATATTTATTAAAAAATAAACATTTTATGATATTCTCATAAAATATTTATTCAAATATAAATATTTGAAATGTAATTTTTCTATAACAACATTTTGTCAGTCATAATTTTTATAATTTTTTTCTCAGACGATGATCCCTACTCATGCAGTGCTTTGTAGAAAATTAGTTTATGGGACATTCGATTTGAATTTTTCTACATGAAGTGACAGGAATGAACTCTGCAGGGAGTTTATTCCACATACGAACCCTACCGCTAAAAGACAAATTTTCTTCGTAATACGTAGTGTGATTTACTGGCCAATCAACTTCAAATGGAAGCACTCTCAACGAAAATCGAGTTAAACGCAAAAACGTGCGAGTAACGGGAACAAGTTCTCTAATTTCTCTACAGCACTTACCATTATAGTAGCAATAAAACTGTAAAATGCAACTCTGATTACGTCAATGCTCTATAGAATCCTGAAGAGAGCCTTTTGGCCCTCGAGCAACTCTACACTAGACTTTAGGGCACCGGTTAATGTATGAGACTTGTATTCCATTTTTGGCCAGATATAAGTGGTATAAATAATACGAAGATTGGATGGAGTAAATTTTTATATAGAAATTATTTTTCAGTCCTAATTATTCTATAAAAGAATATTTGAAAATTTCCTATAATAAAATTTTATGTCATAAATTTTGTATAGGATTATGCACAATTTTTTTTTACTATTTTACGTCGTAATTTTTCTAGAAAAAAATCTCAACAGTCTGTGACTTCTGTGAAAGAAATTATGAGCCCTAAATAGAAACAGTTTTTTTTGTGAGTAATTATTCTATTAAAAATTTTCATTATTTTTCTGTAGAAATATTTTATTAGTAATAATTTTTCCATAAAAAATTTTCATCACTCCTAATTTCTCAGTTAAAAAATATTCATCAGTCACAACTTTTTTATCACAATTTTCATCATTAATTTAATTTTCGCACAAAAAAAAAGTAGGTCTTTGAATTTTTTAAAAAGTACTTTTTTATTTTTTTTTAAAATTACGTCTGATTACGTCAATAGTCTATAGAATTCTGAATATACTACTACCCTCAATAAGCCTTCTGGCCCTCGAGCAACTCTAAATTAGTCTTTGGGGCACCGGTTAATGTATGAGACTTGTATTCCATTTTTGGCCAGATATAAGTGGTATAAATAATACGAAGATTGGATGGAGTGAATTTTTATGTAGACATTATTTTTCACTCCTAGTTACTCTATAAAAGAATATTTGAAAATTTTGTCATAATTATATAGAAAACTTTAATTGGTCACAAATAGTTTTTTTTTAATATTTCACGTCATAATTCTTCTAGAAAAAATGTCAGCAGTCACAATATTTCTATGAAAGAAATTATCAGCCCTAATTTTTATATAAAAAGTTTTTTTTTTGGTAATTTTATTTAATTTTATTAAAAATGTTCATTATTTTCCTATAAAAATATTTTTTTAATAATTATTATTCGATAAAAAATTTTCATCACATAATTTTTCAGTAAAAAATATTTACCAGTCACAATTTTTTTTTTATTAAAAATTTCATCATAAAAATATTTTTTAAATAAAAAAAGTACCTCCATAAATTTACGTTTTCAAGAGAATTTTTTTAAAATACTTTTTCAGGAGTATTATTTTAAAGTATTTTAAAGTACTTTTTTATAATGGTACTTTTTGCAAAGTTCTTTTATCGAAATAAATATTAAAAAAATAAATATGGGAAGGGACTTTTTGTGAGTGGGTTTTTTTGAAAATATTTATACACGGTGAAACGGTTAACAAAACTTTGATTAGAAAAGTATAAAAAAATTCAATTGAAGTACTTCTAATATATGTTGAGAAGGTGACAAAAAAGATTTGAAATTTCAGTATAATAAAAACAAGTCTTCTTACCCCTCTTACTCTTTAAAAGAGGTCCCTTATTTAAATAAAGCAACTTTATGTTCACATTATTTCAGCCAATTTCTTTGCTAATTAATGAAATTCTTTTGGAAACTTTTTTAAAATACTTACATCAAAATCGCTTTTATTTTCAGCAAATGCGTAAAGTTATCTTTTGTATATAAAAAAATAGGGAACAGCTTCCGAAAAGTATTATGAAACCATTCCCAATTATTCTCTCTTAATAACAGTGAGCCAGAGATTTTCTTTTAATCATCTGGCTTTATAATCCTTGTCTATATTTTCATATTTTCAAATATTTGCATAAGTAACAGTAAACAAACAGAACAAAATTAATTAAAACATGTCCAATACACAACAACGATTTAAGATTTTGCATTAAAACAAAGCATATCAGAAGCAGAAAAAAGGAAGCTGTTCTTCCAAACAAAAATTTAAAAAGAGTTCGTTTGGAATCTCATAAGAAAATGGGGAGAAGATATTATAACCACAAACAGCTATTTTACAACCTTAAAAATACTATAGCTTTCAAACAAAAAGTTTTTTTTTGTTGTTTTTCCTTTTTAAAAACACAACACAAACAGATCTACTTTTCTTTGAAAATTCTTTGAAAGAGCAAAAAAAAAAAAAACGAAAATATTAATTGAACACTAAAAACGTATTTTAAAAGTAAACACACTTTATTATGCACACAAACCCACACACATATTTATGAACAAAATTTAAGCACAGACACATTTATAACCAATTAAAAGCTTATAATACAACAGCATTTAAGATTTAAAACCAAAAATCCCTATAGAAAAATTTTGTTAAAAAATATTGAGCATCAAGGAAAACAACAGTGGCCCATAATCACTCTTAAAATCAGCACAACAGTTTTATGTGGGAATATAAAGCAAGCGCTGGGCTTACCGCTGCTGCAAGACATAAAAATCTTGTTCGTAAAGGTAACAAAAATGGAAAAAGATGTCAAGGAGTAGAATTCAAAATAAAGTTTTGAATTTCAAAGTTTAATTCTAAAATGGTCAAACATCTCTGGAAAATTAAATTAATAAATAATTAATTTTAATTTCCATTACTTCTGGTCTGATTTTTAAACTTTCAAATCATTGTGTCATGTCAAAATCCTAGGGGCTCTTGCAGTTTGTAAAATATATGATTTTGCAGAGAAGAATTTTAATTTTTTATTTAATTTTAACATAAAAAGTATAATTTTTAATTAATTAATATTTTTCTAAAACAAAGTTTGTGTTAAAAATAAAAATTATGAAAAGTAAAAAGTAAATTAAATGAATTTTTAAATAAATCGCCACCACATGAATAACTCCACTCGGGCTTTGGTTGCTTCCTTTGAAGTCGTCAGTTTACTCATAAAATTCAATTAATTATAATCAATTAATATTAAGTTAATTGAATGGAGTCTTCATATGAACCGTTGTTCTCCTTATAAATCGCTACATATACAGGGTTTTTCCACAAAAGTTTATTTTCTAAAACAAATAAACTTTAATCTAATTAAAGTTTTGATTGTATTAGGAGGAGAAAAGTTCGGCAATTATGAATGAAAAATGATATCTGGCAAATATCCACCACGACTACTATCACGCTGACAGATGTCGATTATATTATCAAAGTTTTTAATCACTTTTTGGCAAACTGGCGATCCTATTTCATTAAACACATCACTGATTTTGAGTTTTAAAGCTGAAATCGATTCAACTGGCTTCCTAACCTAGTCCCACAAAAAATAATCCACTGGTGTTAAATGACGCGATCGGGTTGGGCACCTAAGAGCAGATTGTCGTGAAATTACGCGATCGGGAAAATTTGAAACCGAGACCGTTATGTTTGCAAACCAAATTTGAGGCGGGCTGACGTAAAATCATACCCAACTAAGTATAGAATTACAGTATACAGAATTAAAAATTAATAGAATTTAAAACTTATATTCTATAGAAAGTCAATTTACGTATAAGAGAAAATATTTCCACCAAATTTACAAAAATATTTCAAGATAAATTTGTGGCTATTTCTACACTTCCTACTGTACCTGTCGTTCAGTTCTTGCTATTTTTTAGAAGAATTTTTTTTTCTCTTTAGATATTATTTCAATACATTCTTTATAACTTCGATCTGTATTTAGACTTGTATACAAGCAAACAAACAAAAAAAAAATTTTTCAACTCATTGTTGCAGTTGTAGTTATAGTGTGTTGTTTCTAATCTTTGTCCCACAGAGCCCAAGTATTAACTCTTCTTCTTCTTAACAGACAATAAATGAAAATTCAAAAAATTTTTCCTAATATGCAAACAATTCGCACAAAAATAAACACAAACAATCATTCAAAAATTTAGTTCGAAGACAGACAGACAGACAGAAAGAAAGATTATATAGAAAATATTAGAGTGAGAAGGAAAATTTCTTTAAGAAAATATTTTATTTTTATGTAAAAAGAAACTGCTGGAGAAGAAAAATTCAACGAAAAAAAAAATTTGGCCCTGTGTAGTTATTTAGAAGAATAAAGAACATTTAAGATCTACCTCGTAACAATATAAGTTTTATGCAGCAGAGTGATAGAAACTGGTTTGTTCTTAAAATGCATACGAAAATGGTAAGAAGTAACTAAAAAAATTTAATTTTTCAATGTAGTTTTAAAACATGAGTAGATATAAGTAAAAACGATGATATTGGACAATAATAATGACTACAGTGATATGCATGTGAGTATTTAACACACACACACATACACAAACATACACACATACAACTGCATGTACTTAGAAATGTATATTTAATCTGCAAAAAATGCCTTGAAGGCTTAACGAAATCTATGCATAAAAGTTTAGGTAAAATAACAAACTCTTATGGAATCACATCGACTCTCGACAACATCATCATGCCAATGTTAAAAATCAGACAGACTTATATTGCATACATGTAAGTATAAAGAAACATATACAGGCGGCCAGCATGAGCTCTTTACAAATTCAAAATCAACATTTTACAATTTATCGGTGAACAAACAAGCATTTTAACAACACAACACTACACTACACAACACTACACAACACAGTCAGCCGGTCAGTTCATCATTATTGTTGAAAATTTCACTAACAAAAAAAAAAGAAAAATAAGAAAAAAATTGTATTTACTCTTTTGCCGGATTAAATGTGAGTATATATATGCATGTCGATAAGCATGTGAGTGTGTGTGCGTGTGTGTGTATTTGTGTGTTAGCATCAGATAGTTGTGTAAGTTTGAAAGATTTTCATGTATTTGTAAAATGGTTTTCCTTGCTTCTTGACAGGGTAATATGAGTAGTTTTGTTGTTGTTATTTAAAATTTTTGTTGGAATATGAAATTCATTTGCAATGCAACATGCAAGAGACGCAGTGTAAAGTTAGTTGATTTTGTACTGTTTTATTTTTAATTTTGACTGTAACTTGAGCAATCAATGTTGTTGTTGTTGAAAAATCTTTTATAATTTTGATGAATTTCAAGCATGTCATAACAGTTGTTGTTATTGTAGCTATTGTAATAGGCTTGTATACTCTACCGATAAGCCTCGACATTCTGACATTTAAGAATATATATGCTATCATATATTTAAATCATATTCAAATCAAAGGGACCAACTACCTAACCGTGTTCTATGGCCGCCAGATTAGGAAAAATATTTTAAAGAAAATAATTTATTTGTAACACCAAGAATTATGGAAAAGGTAAACAGAGAAAAGACTGTTTATAAGATTATATTGCCGGAATGTTTGGAACAGAGCTTAAGCTATTAAATGGGGCGTTAGATATAAATATCATTTTGACAATTTTTCTTAAAAACAAAAAATTTTACAACTAAATTTTTTTATTTTAAAATACTTAGCGATTTGCTGGCATCACTCACATAACTCACACATGCTGTCGAAAAAAACTTAATATTAAAACTAAAAATATATTCTGTACAAAAGTAACATCAGGTTAATGGGAACTTAAAAATATATTTTTGTGTTACATTTTTAAACATTTTCAAAATTCATACTTATGTCACACATTGTTTTAGGAATTTTTCTTTGTCAAATTTATTCACGACACTAGCAAAAATATTTTATCACAAAAATATGGCCTTTTATTTTGCAGTTATCCAAAGTTACGGATTCTATTCTAAGCTTTTAAGTCTTAAGCATGTATTGCAATATATGGCGTTAGTTCTTGTGCCTATTGGTTACTATTTCAGTGTTGCTCTTCATCTAAGGACGTGAGAGAAAGTTCAACATCGGAAACTTACAGCATACTTTTTGTAAATACTTGCAGTTTATTATTTTTAATTGGCATTTAACACTAATAAGGCTTTTCCGTAAATAAGCTCAACTCTTCTTGGTATAGAGCGAATTCGCTTTCTTGCTCGAGCATTCATCCATATTATTTCTACTTGTGTAGATGTTAAAATATCTTATAACAGCTTTCTCTTTGTGTATAAAAGTATTTGTAACGAGTCCGCAATTTAACGTTTTTTTTTTGTGTTTTCAACTAGTGCTTATTTCGTGAATGGTAACACTCAGGTCATGTTTGATTTTACAGATAATTAGTTTTATCCTTTCGCTGAACGAATATGGTTGTGTATAGCCTTGAAAAACGCTCCGCTAAATGGGCCTGCGATCGACTTACAGAAGAAGTCGATTTTGCAAAAAAAAATCATCTTTTCGGATGAACCTCATTTTGATCTTAACGGTTATGTAAAAAAGCAAAATTGTCGCACTTGGGGCACAGAAAACCCGAACGCATACACTGAAAGGCCAACGCATCCAAAACGAGTCACTGTTTGGTGCGGATCTTGGTCCAGAGCCATAATTGGGCCATTTTTCAGGAGTGGCCGTTACAGTCAATGGGGATCGTTATTGGGCCAGGTTAAACGAATATTTGTTCACAAACATTGAAGAGGAGGATATTGGCAACATTTGGCTTCAACAGGAAGGCACTACGTGCCACACAGCCGAAGCTGTGTAGTTTTGTTTATAGCATTCAAAACAAACAAAAAAGTTATTTGGCGGACCCTATATTAAAATGCTATTTAAAATAGAGACAGAGATTTTCTCACGATATTTTGTGTACGAACTTTCATTCCTAAAGAAATTACTGCCAGAAATTTAATCTAATTTTCGTTTGGTTTTTATAATTTTATTTGTTTAAAATGCTCAATAAATAAATAATAAAGTTTCTATATAAAATGTGGGTAAATTTGAGGTTTGGAAGTAAATTGGCTTCAATTATACACTTTTCTAAACAACTGAAGTAGAAGTTCTGAAATTAATATTCAAATATGATGCCGGCTTAATATGACTATTACTATACTACGTTCGCAGACGTTCCCAATCAAATGATACCAGAGAAAATAACGAGGCGCACCTGACGTCGCTCAATCGAGAAATTATGCGACTGAGAAATTTATTATGCATCAACTAAATTGATTGGCTGGGTGTGTGGCGCCATTTTTTTGAAATCAAAGGTTTAATTCGTCGGCAGATGTCCGGTCTTTTCAAAAAATTCTAAAGCACATTTTGCTTCATTTATTCCGTCAATACAGCACTAAATTTCATTCTTCAGAGTGTCAGTTGTTTGTGTATTATTTACATAAACCCGTTCTTTCAAATGGGCTAAGAGAAAATTATGCAACAGCATTAAATAACAAGAACAAGACGCCCAATTGATACCGCCAAATCCAGAAATTATGCGACCGGAAATTTTTTTTGCCATAACTAATTTATTTGGGTGGGTGAGTGCCGCCAACTTTTTGAAACCAAAGGTCACTGATAATTTTAGCCAATCGTGGCAACAAAAAATTGCTTGTCATGGTTTAGTAGCTAGCGCAGAGAATTCACGGTGGCGGCGTTTTCTGCTCATTTTTGGAAAAATACAACACGATGAAGCCGCCTGACGACACACTGCCGCATACACTTACTTTTTTTAGGATGTAATAGTTTTTCGAGGACAATTTCTGAATTTTGTATGGCACATACACTACATTTCTGTTTCCTTGTGTAATCGCCTATGAGCTCCCATCCCTAGTGTAGATTTTGTTGAAAAATTGCGTGTTTTCTTTCAGTTTCTCAAACAGACAATTCACAAACATGCGGCGAAAACAAGGGTCAATGGGCTTTAATTCTGAAAGTAGTTGAACTTACTAAGCGTGAAGATGAAATATTATGCAAAGTAATTCTTAGTGAGGTCCTATTTGTGCCGACGTCGACGAATTGATATTCCGGGCTCTTTCTCAAGACTCTGCTGCACAGCGGCTATGTTTGCATTACCACGGCCAACTCGAGAGGAGTATTTTGATCTATTGTCAGCAAAAATACCTTGAGCCTCGAATTTAGCGATTAAGGAGCCCGAATACGAGGGAAACCTACTCGAGTTTAACGAAGTGATACGGTGGAATTTTCTTCGTCATTTTCGAGAGTAAATGTTTAAAAATAAAATTTTTTGCTTAAAAGTGTAACGCTCCACATTTCAAGTTTACTAATTTTTCTAAATAAATGTTAATTATTTGACATACAATTTACTTCCTAACTTAAAATTTGCCCACCTATTATTTACTTACTGAAGCCAGTTTCAAAGGATTTTTTTTTCAAGGAGTAAACATATTTTCTTAAAAACTTAGTTGGTTGTGTTTTTAGTTTCAAATCCTATTTTTCATTTTGATTGTTGATGTTTGAGTTTTCTGTTTTATGTTTTTATTATGAATTTTTTTTTTGTTCGATACATGAGTAATTATTGTTCAGTTTCAACTACACATCATGTCAAAAAAAAGAAGTAATAAAGAAAAAATATTACACAAAAATAAAATAAAATCAAAAAATCTTGTTTATAATCTGCAACAAAACAGAGTATGATGAAAGATTATGTGTGTGTATAAGTATGTAGGAGTATATAAGTATGTGCGAGTATAGATAATATTCTGGTCCATATTTGTAGCAAAAGTGTGCATGAGCATTTAAGTTTAGATAACATTCGAAATAGGAAATATAATCATAATAACAACAATAATGACCTAGAGGGCATTTCTGAAACATTCATTTCATTTTACTCATTATAAACCTTTGCTCTCATTTACGCTTGGACATGGAAGCAAAATATTGAATTTATCTTGCAGCTTTTTGAACTCATACTTGAACAAACACTTCAAGTATTTTAAATCTCAAGCCTACGCAATCGAATAAACTGCAAAAGATTATTTTGAAGTGATGTTTGCATAGAATCTCCCCAAATTGTGCTTTGTTTCTTTATTTTCTTGTTCTGTGTTGGCTAAGCTCTAAGATAATTAAATGTTAAAGTAAAATATTGAATTTGAAATGTTTGTTTAATAGTGGGTCGGTCTGTTTAGATGTGTTTAGATCTGCTTAGGAAAATCGGTATTTTTTTTTTTACTTAAATTTTAAAATGATTTTTTTTAATTGGCAGTTTTTAAAGATGCTTTATGCCATAGGCGGCTTTAAATCTTGTTATCCTTTCCTACAGTTTGCCTTATTGAAAAGAGGATTTTTTATTTGATTATTTTTTTCTTACATCATTTATAAAATAAAAGGAAAAAGATATGTAAATTAAAAAGAAAAAGAAAAATCTCGAAACGACTACAACACCATGGCTGACAAATCCCACAAAAGTAATTTACATGTCCTCGCCATTGTTTTAACGTTTTTTTTTTCTTTTTTTATTATGGTTTTTCAGCTTTCAGCTTGTTTTGTATATTTTTATTTTTATTTTGTTCTTTCATTTTTGTATTCATTTTATTTCTCTACCGTTTGCTTTTCAATGTTGAATTTTAATTCTTGTCCATAAAACAAGCATGTTCCCAGGAAATAACAGCAGCTAAAATAATAATAATAAAAGAAAAAATTTCAACCGAAAGTCCATTTCTATGCAGTAGTTTAAAAAATATTCACAGCTTTACAATCACACCAGGCCAGTTTATTTAAAACACAAAAAAAATGTAAAGTAACACAAAAATTAAAAAAAGCAGAAAATTATAACACACTTTCACATACAGGATATTTTGTAATAGTTTATGCAGCAAAATAGAGTGGAAATAAATAGGAGAAAATTTATTTTCTTAAAATTGCCACGAGTGGCAAATGAACACAGAAAGTGGTTTAATAACATTAAAAATCATGCCGAAGAGAAATACGAAAAAAATGTTAAAAGGCAAAATTTGCAATAAACTAAAAAGGACTATAAACAAGTGAACGTAAACAACGAAACAAAAACAACAAAATCAAAACTGAAGATTTTCCAGTTTAATAATTTTAGGCAAAATATTCCTGTCAAAGAAAAGCCTCAAGTTTTCTTAAATTATTGAAAAAGCTGAAAGAGTTACAGTTGATAACCATTTCTTGCGACTTTTAAAGACTTCACTGGCCTATCGCCGCTCAATATTATATCCAGATAAGCAGGAAAGCACGGTACACTCGGGATGTAATTCAGTTTGGGCAGAAAATATTCAAATTTGTTTTAGTGCAGCGCCGCCTGTAGCTTAAAATTTAACGACGATATATTGAGGTATTTAGCAATATCCATTGATCGGAATGTGTAAAAAATATAACTAAAATTTTAAGCCTTCGTATAGTGAAATATATTCCTATTCCAATTATATAGAAACAAATTATGATGTTCAGTCAAGAAAAACTTTTTAAAGTAAATTAAGAAAATTAAAAATTTCTTTTAAATAACGATTTTCATTAAAAGGGCTTGATGACATAGAAAACCCTTACCTATGGGAATACCCTTTAATCTTGATTTTTAAAATTTACACTTGGTTTCAGAAAGGACATGTTCTGTTTAATTTTAAAATGATTTTACATAAGTCAGGGCCATGTAATTCCAAGTATGTCACTTAATTTAATTTCTAATTTTGAATATATATATTTGTTGTTATATAGGACTTAATAATACACATAAATTAAAGCTATCTGCTTATTAGTCTGAACAGTCCAAATTACCTAAAATATACTATGGGTGTCCTACCCTTTATGTAATAATAAATTTTATATTTTTAAAATTTTTCTAATTTTATATTTTTAAATTAAACTTTAAATTTTTTATAATTTTTAAAATTTTATATTTGTTATATTTGTTCTTTAATTGTAAAATATTTGATTTATAATCAAATTTTAAAAAAATAAATTTAAGTTCTTTTATACCGAAATTTAAAAATGAATAAAACTTGTTAATATTAAATCTACTCACAAATTTTTTAAAAGTATTAACATTTTGCTTATACCGGTTCAATTAAGTAAAACCACAGCATTGGCCCTCATTGTGTATAACACTTTTTGTATACTTTAAATTAATTATAACAAAAACTAGCAAAAATTTCATTAAAATAATGATTTTTAACTCAAACCAATTATCTTTAATAATTTTGTCTTCATAAGTTGAAAACCACAAATTGCTGCTCATTTTAAACTCATGCATGAATAAAAGTTTAAAAAAAATATATAAAATGAAATTTATTTATAAATTGTCACTTTTCCATTTTAAAATGTCTTCAAGTATTTCAGACAAAGAACAATTCTACAGTAAAAAAAAATACACTTGATGTGCTGATATTTGAAGTGTCACATTAATCCCTCTTGTATGCTCAGTCCTCTGTCTGCCCTATGCGCTCGTTAAGACACATTTGTTGAGCTCAGACTGACATTGTGCTGATAGTTGGCATTTATGTCTTGTAAAACATCAAAATTGCACTTCAAAATACTGATTGTATATTCTAGATAATTTTCGTTCATTTATGTGTGTTTTTTTTGCGATTGCTTTCTGAATCTTTTGTTTTTTTTTTTTTTTTGTTAAATGTCTTTATGGTACAACTAGTTTTAGTGGCTTTTTCGTATCATAGATTTTACTGCATAAAAAGCAGCATTTTAAAGATGCATCGCTGCAAAATACAAATATTGAAGCAGAAAAAACAGCTAGCGGTGGCACATTATGATTGTGAAAACATTGTCATATGTGTAGATTTTATACATTTTTCTTTATTTTTCCTTTCCTCCATATTCTTTTGTTTTTCTAAATTCTTAAGGAAAATATTTAAACGATAACAATGTTACGGCTAGGTTTGTGTTGTTAACAAATTTCACATAAATTTTTTTCACAAACTTGTAAAACGAAAACTAAAGAAAACTAAAAACAAATATTTTTAGTTAAATTTTATTAAAATAAATTTTGTAAAAATAATTTCTGAAAAAGCAGGGTATAAATGCAGATAAGCATTTATGAGGACACCCTCAGTTATGAGGACACCCTTTAATTTTCAATTAATATTTTATACTTTTTAGAGCGGGCGCAGTAATACAGTAATACATGTTCCGGAAAAAGTTCAAACGAGTGTTTTTAATAAGTTAAAATATAAGGCAATAGATGTCAAATTACTTTGGCTATGTGCACCCCCCTTAACTATTTAACCCGTGTTTCTGTAACCATAATACTATATATATAAATATTAAATAACATTACCTGTGGGGGCCACCCTTTAATGTTAAATTGTATAGTTGCAGTTATAGCGGACTTAACAATATACGATCTCCATAAATTTTAACTGTCTGTCTATAAAGACTCAAACGACAATTTCATATGGCACCTAGCGTTTTTTTGGTTTTTATATTTGTTATTTTAGCTGAATTTGCAGTCTACGTTCTAGATTTGTAACAACTGTTTGCTTGTAAGACCATATACATTGCCTATGGGGTCACCCTTTAATCTTTATTTCTAAAATACTTACATAGTTCCAGAGGTCTTCATATATTCTATTTAATTTTTAAATATTTTTATATAAATTTTAATATGACACATAAGGGGACACCCTTTAATTTCTAATTTAGAATCTTCATACTTTTTGTTATATTGCACTTTAAAGCTATCTGCCTATATAGCAATATACATTGCATAACATTAATAATAACTGCCAAAATCCTTTAGCTATGTGGGCACCCTTTAGCGATTTAGTGATTGAAAAGGTGGAGATTAAATAACATAACCGGTGGGGCCACCTTTCAATGTTAAATTGTATAGTTCCAATTATAGCGGACCTAACAATATACTGTCTCTATAAATTTCAACTGTCTATCTATAAAGACTCAGAAAAAATTCCATACGTATCGAAATACTGCATCTATGGGTACACCTATTTACTTCCAATGTTCTATTTTTATAGTTAGTATTTAAGCTGACTTAACAATTTATGTCATATATTTATAACAATTGTTTAACTATAATACCATATACATTGTCTAACATTGCTTACGGGAACACCCGTTAGGCTTTAGTTTTAAAATCTATACTTAGAATCAGAGAGAACATTTAATTATATATTCCGTTTCTTTTTAAAATATTTTTACATAAGGTAGAGTCATATAAATCTAAGATATTTAGGGGGACACTCTATAATTTCTTATTTTGAATATTTATACTTGTTGTTATTTATGATTTAAAAATATACGTAAATTAAAGCTATCTGCCTATAAAGCCATATACATTGCAAAGCATTGCCTTTGGGGACAACCTTTATTTGCTGATTTAAAATTTTATACTTGTTTTGAGAGCGGGCGTATAAGTAAAAATTCTTTTTAAATTATATTCAATAACTTTTAAATATTTGATTATAATCGTACAAAGGACAAGGCCATATATGTCAAGTAATGTTATATATGGGGCCACCCTTTGATAATTACGTTCAATTTTCTGTTATTGCAAGTTATCTTGATGCAATATGGGGCCACAATTTAGTACTCAAGTTTAATTTTTTTTATAACTTTCTCTATTAACAGTTATCGTGATGAATTATGGGGCCACCCTTTAGGACTCAAGTTTAATTTTTTTACGACTTTTAGTTATTCGGAGTTATTTTAATGCAATAGGGGGCCACACTTTAGTACTCAAGTTTTATTTTTTTATAACTTTCTGTCATTAGGAGTTTCGTGATGGAATATAGCGCCACCCTTTAGTACTCAAGTTAAAATTTTTGATAAATTTCTCTTATTGGAAGTTATTGTGATGGAGTATAGGGCCACCCTTTAGTACTCAAGTTAAATTTTTTTATAACTTTCTATTATTTGATGTTATCGTTATGCAATATGGGGCCACTCTTTAGTAGTCAAGTTTAATTTTTTTATAATTTTCTGTTGTCGTGATGCAATATGGGGCCACCTTTTAGTGCTCAATAGCACTAGATATGCAATAGATATGCAAAAGTCCTATGAGCTGTATCGGGACACCCTTTAATTTTTAAAATTCTAAAATTTCTCAAAAACCAAATGTGTTAAATCATTTTGCAAATTAATGAGTTTTGCCCACACAAACATATAAATGAACTAATAGAACATACAAAAACTTTTTTTAATCGATTAAATAGATTCTCTAAAAAATAAGTGTTATTCGATGATAAAAAAAAATTGCCTTTTTATTTAGCAAAAAAAAGGAATAACACAAATATCAAGAGGTATTTGTCACATGGCAAATGTGTTTGATATTTTATTGTCATCGAATGGGGAATAATTTGTAGTCACTGTGTTCTGCTAACAATGCAACGAAAATACTTAAAAAAACGAATGTTAAAAGATGAAAATTTATTTATTATTTTTCCAATTCAAATGCCTTTTTTATGTGAAATCAGTTTTAGTCCTTTTCTTTGTCTTGTTTGTTTGTTTGTTTGTTTATTTTTTTTTTTGTAGACTCAATTATGTTAAAGCATAAGTATACAAGAATACACCGCATGTGTGGGTGTGTGTATTAAGTATGTATTTGTATCCTTACGTATTTTTAAAATACTATTGTCCTGTTTTGTTTTTGTTGTTTATATGCACTACAGAACAAATAATCGAAAAATCTACACAATCATTCAAACAACATGTATCTTGTATGATGATGGCTGCTTTCTCTTTTGTTACTCTGACTGTTACTGTTGTTGTCGTTGTTATTATTTTTGTTGCTCATTCATATTGTGTTACATGTGTGAATTGCGCTTGTTATCGATAAATCATGAAACCATTATTTATGTGTCGTCTTGTTTTGTACTTTGGGTGGTGTTCAAACGTTAGTGAGGACAGAGATCAAGTTAATAATTTTTTTTTAAATTATAGTGTCAAGAGTTTATTTATTTTAGGTTTTCGATGCAAATATTTTTCGCTATATAAATCAAATACAAGTAAGAAAACTCTACGCCAGTGAAATTAGTCAGTTATGAACTTACAACACATGTAATTTGTAACTTGTCTTAAAAACTATAAAAAATTGCATGGTGCAACTGGTGCAGAAATTGAAGCCGACCGACCATTCGCACCACCCGAGAATAATCAGCTGAATTTTCTAACAAAAAATTCCTATTTCCAGACGACGCCCATTTTCACTTGCCTGGGTATCTCAATAAGCAAAATTGCTGCATTTGGGCTTTTGAAAATCCTAGAGCGATTATTGAGAAGTCTTTGCATGCTTAACGCGTCACTGTATGGTACGCTATGTGTCAGAAGGTGTAATTGGGCCTTTTTTTTTACCAACTTGAGGCTGGAAATGCGGTAACGGTCAATGAATAACGCTAACAACTCAATGCTAACACCTCAATTTTAAACTATTATTGATGACGTGGATATCACTGACAAGTGGTTTCAACAGGACGGTACCACATGTCACACAGCCAATGAAATGATCAATTTATTGCAAACCGAATTTCCCGATCGCATAATTTAACGACAATCAGCAGTTAAGTGGCCACCATTGGATTTTTTTTGGGGCTATGCTAAGGACAGAATTTACGCGGAGCCGTCCAATCCTTTTCAGTCTTAAAACTCCAAACTAGTGAACGAAGTAGGGAGGCTATTTTGTTAAAAAGTGATTAAAAACTGTGATGAAAGAACCAACATCTGTAAACGTGGTCGTGGTGGACATTTGGCAGATATCATTTTTCATTCATAACTGCCGAACTATTCTCTTCGTGAGACAATAACAATTTAAATCATCTAAATTTAAAGTTTTTGTTCCATTTTGTTTTAGAAAACAATCTTCTTGTTGAAAGGGCATTATATTTAACGCTACAGATTATGACTAGGCAATAAAATGACGGTGTTCTTACAACTGAGTGAATACTATCCATCTCATAATGCCCCCGAGAGGCATTAGCCACTACAGGTGGCAATTTTAAAAGCACAGTAATCAGGGTGATGCTGTCAGATAAGAGCAGAAAACCATCTGAGCTCCTGTAGTCTCGCAACAACTGACGACATTCTGTTGCAATACAATAGCCAATTGGATCTGAAAAAGCCATACCTTTCTGCTGTTTAGTTTTAAACAACAGTCACCACGTTACTCGCAGTAGAGCACTCCAGTACAGAACCGTAACCTTCTTGGCTTGTAATCTACATGCGAAGATGGGAATAATCGTTTTTTTTGCAAACTCTTTTTTTTCTTTATTTATTAGAACCATTTTAAGAAATAAAAAGTTTCTGAAATAAATTTTTTATGAAATCTATTTTTTCTTAAATTCCTATAAACTAAATTTTTTCAGCTGCTTGTAATTTCGTAAAAGAAAGCCCATATTTTGAAGCGCTTTACCCAAAATATCCACATTTAATTTTAAAATGAAAAGTTCATTAAATAATTTCCTTTTTAATTTTTTAATTAATTTACATTTTAGTTTTCCTTCTATCAATACGAGTGTCCACCGGGAAGTTGCCGTCATTTTGGTAAACATTAGTCTAAACAATCATATTCGTTAGTCGCCAAGTTGACACTTGACAAATTTATTATGAAAAGTTATTCGATACACCAACGTGTTTTAATCGTTAAAACACTTTATCAAAATCAGGCATCGATTTATGTGACGAAGAGAAAGTTACGTGAAATTTTTGGGGGAAATAACGTGCCAACAAAACGTACTATTTATCGTGTAATGAATGTTTGTAGGCATGGAGTGCAAGATCGGCTGAAAACATTACTGCTGCTCAAGAAAGCGTTTAAAGTAATCCATCAACCTCAATGCGATGCCGTGCTCAAAAAACGACTTTGGCTACAATTTGTTATGAGGATTTGCATTTGTTTCATATAAGACTTATTTGACAGAAAAGCATCTCCCCCAGGATCATTAGCTCGCCCATGACAATCCCGATTTTGATGAAAATATAATAATGAGTGATGAGTTATATTCTCATTTGAGTAGATATGTGAATAAAAACAGAATAATCGGTTCTGGGGAATGCGAAACCCTCAAATTATTCAACAGTCCCCTTCTCATCCATTAAAAGTGACAGTCTGGTGTGCAATTTGGTTAGAAGGAATAATTGGACGGCGTAAAGGTAACTGTGGATGGGGAGTGATATCGTTATATGATTGCATGTTTTGGGCTTGAATAAGATGTGGTATCAGCAAGACGATGCCACATCGCATACAGCCAGGATTACAATGGAATTACTGCGAGACCTCTTTCCACAATAATTTATTTCAAAAAATGGTGATGTTGTTTGGCCTCCACGGCCGCTTGATTTGACTGTTCCGGTTTTCTTTTGTGAGGATATTTAAAAAGCAATGTTCATGCAAACAAAGCAGAAAGGCTTGAGCAACTCAAGCAAAAAATTCATGGTGAAATAAATGAAATACCGCATGAAATGTGTGAAAATGTAATGAGGAACGTGCTGTAATGGGCTCGCATTTGTGAGGCTAACCTTAATCTGATATTGTATTTCATATATAATTGCAGGCTTTAAATAAAACATTTATCACTATAAGATCCATCCCTGTATTTTGAAACATTCTTGGATTGAGAAAAGCCAATTTCATTAGTGATTTTATATTCTCATTATGTCTTCTATTCTCATTAAAATTTAGCGTTATAAGATTTCACTCTTTTAGTTTCTCTGTGCACAGTCCTTATATATTTTCGCTGTATATTTTTGTAGTAATTTGAAGAAAAATATGCTGTTTATAGATAAATTTCCTTTTTTCCTATAACTGTTCAATGTACGAATATAAATTTTCATTTTATTTTATTTTTTTTTTTTTTATTTTTAAATTTCATTCATTCATTCATCTATTGGCAACATATGATTGTTGAACGACCGTATTGGGGTTTTTTAGTTAGACTTCCATCAGCACATGCTAACTGTTGTGTATTCGCTGTGCTGTGGAAGAGAAAAACTAAACCTAAACATAAGTTTTCGCCTTTTTGAGCTTATGGGATTTTTTTCTCAATTTGTCTTTTCATTTTTATTATTTCTTTGGCATTTTGTGTTTTTTTTTTTGTGTTTCTTGTAAAATTTGTATTGTATGGCAATCTTTAATTTAGTGTCTGGCACCAGTGGCAAATAGTTTTTCGTTTTTCTATTCAATGACGTTTTATTTTTCTTGCCGTCTCTACTGCTGGCCCCCTATGTTTTTATATAGATTTGTCTGCATGTGTATGTGTAAGGGCCCATGTGTGTGATATTGTGTTCATGTATTGTGGTTGTGGCGAATGGCATCGATAAATTGACAAATTGTAAAAATGTTCAATTTGAAAAATTATTTATATTTAATAGAGTGTTGAAAGTAAAATGCGGTACCAAGAAGAGCCAAAAAAACACACACACACTCAAAATAGTTGTAAAGGAACTGAAAGTGATAAAAACAAAAATAAGAATATTCAACAAATTCATGTCACTGTAGGTTTTGCATAAAAATTATTCAAGCATATGAATGATATTAATGTTCCGTGTATTTTTTTTTGTATCAAAGAAATAAATTAAATAAAAGTTTAAAAGTTGTATGTGCTATAAATAAAATAATTTGTTTATCGTTCGCATTCCAGCTCAGTCTAAAATAGCGGCAGTCTTTCCTACATTTATTTTTTACACTTAAATTATATCGCTTAAGAGGTAACACGCATCATAAGGAAACCATTTTTGTATATCACAGAAAAATTTAGCTTCATGGAACCTCTCATAGCATCTATTGCTTTTTATTGGCCTTAAGGATGCAATAAGCGAATCACACTAAAATAGTGTCTAACTAAAATTAAGATGTTATATTTTCATCAATAACTCCGCAAAAATAACTCTGCCAGATGACCTTCGTTGGCAGTGTTAAGAATTATTTGTTTCTTCTGATAAAAGTTAAAACTTGAGTTAAAACAGGAAACTGGACAAGATGTTAAAACTTTTGTCGATGGGGATAATCAGTTGTTAGAGATATGGGACTGGCTCGTAACCGTATTGGACAAACGTCCTGAACTGAACAAGCTGTTAACGATTTTCACGTTGGGAATAGTCAGCTGTTAGGAATATTTCACTGGCTCTTAACTTTTTTCCGTTCGGACCAGTACTCAGGAGATGACCCCTATTCATGCAATGCATTGTACCTAGAAAATTAGGTTGTGGCGAGCAGGAAAGAAGGAGTGGTGTTTAGGAATATTTCACTGGCTCTTAACTTTTTTCCGTTCGGACCAGTACTCAGGAGATGACCCCTATTCATGCAATGCATTGTACCAAAACTAGAATATTAGGTTGTGGCGAGCAGGAAAGAAGGAGTGGTGTTTGTGGACATTCAATCTGAAATTTTATACATTGAAAGTGACAGGAAAGACTTCTAAAAGGATTTTGTTCCACATACGAATTTTTCTGCTAAAAAACGAATTTCCCTGTAATTGGTAGTGCGATTAACTGGCCAATCGACCACAAATGGATGCACTCTCAACGAAAATCGAGTCAAACGCTAATTCATTAGAGTACTTACCATTGCAGTAACGATAAAACAGTGAAATACAACCTACATTGGGTCGAAGCTCTAGGGAATCAATAGAGTTGGATACCCTACCGTCTACAATAAGCCTCTTGGCCCTTTTCTGTATGCGGTCGAGCAACTGCAAAATAGACTTTGGGGCGTAGGCCCATACACGAGAGTTCTATTCCATCTTTGGACGGTTATAGGTGGTATAAATAGTACGAACATCGGATAGAGTGAAGTATCTATTACACCGCTTTAGAAAACTGAGGCACTTGAAAACTACTTTAGAAACTTGCCAGAAAGTAGTCAACCAGCACCCAAGCTCGACAGAGTACCCAATACTATGCCGAAGATATTCTTTGGAGCTAGAGCGGTTAACAATGTTTTTGCAGATCTCAACGTTAACAAGTCTGGGTGGTTTTAAAACAGTCCTCTTCGACGATAGCGCGTACGTTTCCAACCCTTTTCAGCATGTTGAATCATGCTGGTGAATTTCCAAAGTGTTGGCAGGTTGTTAATGTATCGCCAAAAGTAGAGGCTAACAACCTTGAAAATTATCGCCCAATTGCAACTTATTCAGAACTTTCTAAAATGATGAAAAATATGATTAACTTTTAACTTGTGGGGTACCTGGAGTCCAACAGCTTAGTTAGCGACCAACAATATGTTGTCCGTAGAGGGGGCTCTACCGCCAACTTGCTGGCTTTCCTATCGGAACAGTGGTGCAACTTCATACATCATTTCGGAGAGAGTAAGATGATGGCTCTAGATATTTCCAAGGCGTTTGATTGAGTGTGGCATGATGGACTTCTGTCAGAACTTGTTGCTTTTGGTGTCGGTGATAATTTCTCCAGATTTATATCGATTTTTTTCAGGAATCGTACTATACGAGTTGTTATACATGGAATTTCATCAGATGAGTTGAACATTAATTCAGCTTCTCTTACCCTATTTCTCAATAACCTTTTTTTTTTAAACTTTCAACCCCATATACTCTTGTGCAGATGATAGCACTATTTGTCGTTCATATTCATTTAGTAAGAGATAGAGCCAGTTGGAGGGGACGAAACATGAATGATTTGCTCAATCACGATCTCGCAACAATCTTAGAACGGGGTCGTGCGAATAGAATCCATTCTAATGCCCGTAAGACACAATGTTGCACGCTTACGCATAGATCTGTGTTACCATGGGTCATATAGGTATTACGGAATCGGAAGCTCTTGATGTTGTTGATATGAAAATGCAGTGTGATGTTCGATGAACTAAACTATCTTGGACGAACATGCTGCAGACAAAAAGGAAATAAATAACAAATAAATACGACTATACGTCTGCTGCGGTCCTCTATTTTGAAAACGGCGACAGATAGAAATTGTTGCTGAAATTTGAAGTATTCATAGAAGGTGCACTACAATAAATATTAAAAATAAAGGGTATTCCGAAATGGAAGTGACAAACATTTATTTATGGTTTTAATGTATAATTTCAACCAACAGTTTGGGCAGTTTCAAAAGCTATATACTTTATAGTAACAAATGTATAGAGTGTTCCAATGGTATCAAAATTTTTCATCTCCATGGCCTTGTTCGGACCCCAATAAACAGACACCTGAAATTTAAGTATTTTTATCACTATAAAAACAAGTCGTAAAAATAAAACTAAAATAAAAAGGGTGTCCTAATAGTAATGTCACTTTAGCGAACTTGGCGTAAGTTTTGCAATCATAACAGGTAAATACTTGTACAGGCAGCAGTGGTATAGGCAACAGCGCCTTTGCCACTTGTACCACTACCGCTGCTGCTGTTCCTATCGCTGTCCGCTGCCTCAGCGAGTTGAATCTTTGTTCTTCGGCTACGATTCCCTACCGTCCACTAAGTAAACGTGGTGATAAGTTTTATAACGTGTATTAACGTGTATTGAGCGTCATTACTTCCACGGACCAAAGTGGCAGGTAATAAACAAAATTGCAGCGACCCTGGCCCGTGCTGTAGCTATCCCAGCAACAAGTGGAAACGTGTTGTTCCAGCATGTACATTAGCCCGTCCCTTATATGGGTTTTTTTTTTTTTCAAATATAATACGCATACCCTCTAGTCTTGTTCGAAATGGTCTAGAAGAGCTAAATTAAAAATATTAAACCTTTTGGACAATGTTAACCCATGCCAAGACTCGGTCAAATTTTACATTTGGGGTCATATAAGGCTATATATGGAGTTTCTAAAAAAAAACTTTTGATAGACAAATTTAATAACAACATTATGAAATATGATAATTATTATAAAAATTAAATTTAAGGAGAATTGGAGTAACATTAACAGCCGCAATATTCAATATTTTCCAAATGATATAAATAAACATTTTTCGCCTGAAAAAATTAAAGATCTTTTAATTTTTTATTCAGCTCAATTAAAAAAAAAACAAACAAGAAATGATTATAGAGAGTTAATAGAGTTGTGCATTATATTTATGGGTGGAAATACCGACAACAAACTAACAATCAGACCACCAGGAGCAATGCACCACGCACGTTGGATGGCCAAGGCGATATATTCGATAAAAATGTGTCTGCTTCAACCAGAGTTCAATTTAACAGACCAAGAAAAAGACGGATTACTTGCTTTGAGTTTGTTTATAGTCACAACATATGTGAAGCCGTGGATAACCTGTCCGTCAGCATTAAAAGCGCCGTACCAGGATTTATGTTTCCTCAAAACATTGAAACAATATGAAAACATCGATAAAGAAATATCGAAATCAGCTATCGGGAAGTTTTGTCAACACTTGTGGTATTTGTCGCCAGAATGTGCTATATTTTCTTTATTTGACAATGATGTGGAATTGGAAACAAAGGCAAAGATGGTGGCAAACTTTAGTAAAGATAATGTTTCCAATAATATAAAACGCTACATTCTAGATGAGGACAGCACTGATTTTTTATTAAGTAAGCACATGTTACTATTTTTAATTGTATGTCTTTTATTAACTTTATTTGTCAAATGTGCGACTTTATCAACAACAAAAGCAAAGATACTCTTATAAATTTGAGAATACCGGATGATTTTTTAACAGTTTCTCCCATTTTATGGAATGAAAACGCATCATATATAAAGGCCAGAGAATTTATTTCTGACTGAAGCCAATAAATGATGTTGCTGAGAGATCGGTAAAGCTCATGCAAGATTTTCACGGTTTGATCACTGCAGATGAAGAACAAAAACAATATTTACTACAATGCGTGCAGGAGCACAGAAAGTTGTATCCGGATTGCAAGAAAGACACTCTCAAGAGAAAATATCCAAACGAATAATTAATACATAACTTTGTTCCATTATAACCATAACAAACCCCCACGTGAGCGTATATCAAAATTTTAAATTCTGGCATAAATTAACGGTAATCATTTTGTTTATATTTCGTATTTACTTATGTGTAAGAAAGCATTAGAACACAATAAAAAACCCTAAATGTTATATGATTTATAGCAGTTTAAAAAAAATAATGTACAATAAATAAAAAACTGTATATGTATGTAAACTGACAGTTTCTAAAATATGGGAAGTTTGCCTTCTTTGTTGTATTATTCAAATATACGTGGGCCAGAAAGGGTTAGTATTGGCTACAGATGGGTAATTTTTATAATAATTATTATATTTCATAATGTTGTTATTAAATTTGTCTATCAAAAGTTTTTTTTTTAGAAACTCCATATATAGCCTTATATGACCCCAAATGTAAAATTTGACCGAGTCTTGGCATGGGTTAACATTGTCCAAAAGGTTTAATATTTTTAATTTAGCTCTTCTAGACCATTTCGAACAATATTAGAGGGTATGCATTAGAAAAATTAAATTTTCATATATAAGGGACGGGCTAATGTACATACATACTCCGTTAAAAAAATAGGGCCATATAAATAATTAAGAAATTAAAACGTGTTTCCCTAGAAGCCATGATTTAGACAAATGTGATCTCAACTTGTAAACCCTTGCTAGCAGATGGTTATTGTTTGTAACGAGTATGTTTTGTTATGTATGGTATTAGGCAAAAAAAGGCTATAAAATAAAAATAAAGGCTGTGCCAATAGTAATAACATTTTCACGTTAACGGATTGCATACAGTGTATGCCCTTCATAATAATGTATATAATCAATGAATTAAAAAAAGAGGGTGTTCCTATAGAACACCTGAGTTTAGCATATCATATCATATTTGTCAGCCACATATAAAACTAAAAAATTAAATATATAATTACAAGCTATAGCAATAATTATTTAAAATGCGACCTGCGTGAGTCCAACTTGCACCAGAAGGATTTTTAAATTTTTTTGTAGTTTAAAAGGACTAAAAATATAAATATATTCGATGTTTCCAGAATGATGCAGAGATTTCTTGAATTGAACGAATCCACAAGATTTATTTATTATCTTCTGCTTCTTCTTTTTCTAATTCAGCATAACATAAATTCCTATTAACAGTAATAAATACACTTTTGTTTTGTGCCACAAATTGACAATTCAATTTGAGAAATTGTAAATTGTAATAGATGTTGGCAAGTTTAACCACAATTACTATTATTTTTAATAAAACAAAAACACAACATGCAGTTGGTACTCTGATACATGAATTGTAATAAAATTACACACACACTTTCCCATTAAGGCAACAACGCACAAATGTATGCTATGAATAAAGAAAAAAAAAATAAACGAAACGGATCGAAACGGAAAACGGAAAGAAAAGAAAAAATAAAGTGAAAAACCACACGCACGCAACATTTAATATTAATATTGGCAGTAATTCTCAATTTGTAATCATTTTAATGTGTTTTAACCCGAAGACATTTACACGACATTGTACATTTTAATGTTGTTATTGTTGCTGTAATAACTTGAATTTACTTTTGTATATTTACTCGCCTGTATTTGACTGTTTTAAAAATAAAATAAAATAAAATAAAATAAAGTAAAATAAAAAAAATAAATGTATTAAAAATAAGAAAATGAAAAGAGAGAGAGAGAAAGTTGCAAGAAAAACTGCACACATACACCTATACAACATCTTGCTAACAGTGCAAGAAGCAAAGAAAAGCAGTCATTCAGTCAGTCAGTAATTTAGCGTTAAATAACAACAGCAACAACATTAATGTATAAGATAATGAAAAGTGGTGGTAGGAAAATTGAAATTGTAGTAAAGTGACATTAAAAATTAATTAAATTTGATTGCAATACTCACTATAGAGTCATTTAATTTAATGAATTTATTTACACTTAAAACAATACAAAAACAGCATTTAAGAAGCTCGAGTAAGAAATCTTGAGTATAAGCCAGAGAGAGAGAGAGAGAGAGATGTATAGAGAAATGCATTGAATAATGGAGATATATATTCTTCCCTTAAGGAATTATGCTGTTAACCAAAATTCTCCAATATTTAACAATTTTGTATTTACAAGAAGACAAAGAGAAAAACAGATCGAATTCAATTCAAATTTTAAAACCATTAATTAGGGTTAATATTTGTTTAATTATTCTTGATGTTAAAATCATTTGATTTGAAATATTTAAACTTAATTACTATTGCTGGCACCTGCTTGACTTCAAGCTTTGATATTTTTTTGCATAGAGTTCTGCCTTGACACCATTATGCTTTGTGGGTTAAATTATTTGTTGGTATGTTTAATTGCTGTTGTTGAGTTTTCTTACTTTATAAGGCATTTAACCTTCATGTGCTCCCAAAAAGAATTAAAATTACTTTGTCTACTTTTGCGTCGTTTTCGACCGACCTATTCGAACCTCTACTTGTTTTAAGTAAGAAAATTTATATCACGCATTGTAAAAATTACTAAAAGGTATTGTATTTTTATTTGGTTTAAAAAAAAATTCAATTTTAAATTTGTTCTTTCTATGTACTTCACACATACGTTTCGGTTGTGAGTGCTCTTACAAGCATCTTTTAAACAAAAGCAAAAATTCGTTATTTTTGGAAGGCAAATTACTATCAATCAAAACACATAGATCTACTTTGCCGTCTTTTTGTTTATGGAGGTGCGATTTTTGATCTCTTTGATGCATGTGATAAAGATGCCAATTCGCTTAAATCCATGGAAGAGCTTGACCTTGGTTTCCCCTATCTATTTGTCAAATATTGCTTGGCAAATGCTAACCCCAGCTCTCGAAGAAAATTTCTTCTTAATGTTGTTTTTTGCGTAGTTTGTCAAGCAGGGTTAATTTCCTTGAAAATAATTAACGCATTCAATGCAGATATGTTGATTATATATGCAAAAACAGCGCTTGGTCACCTATTGGTTTTTCTTTTGCAACTATAGCAGGAAAGCATCTTATCGACTGTATCGATATCGCCTACATTGAAGAAAATCTAAAACGATTTGATAAAGAAAGTTAAATTAAAACTCCTTTGATGGCCGGTAGATGTTCGTTCCTGTATCAACTTCTTTTGAATTGTACTGAAGAGTACTTTGTAAATTTGTGCACTTATTCTTTCTGCTAAATATTTGATACCAGCGCTGTATCCTGTGGAGATTAAAGAAGATTTAGTGGAATAGATATTTTTTTCCTCTTAGTTCCAAACATTATTATACCTTTCGGTAACAACAAGTTCTGGCCGATACTATACGAAGAAAAAAAATTGTCCATCGTCACATTGTGTCATTTTAAAACACGCATTAAATCTTAGACAATACATTGGCCTTTTTTTCGCCAGAGCTTGCATCCGCTGGTTTACCGAAATATGTTTGTGTTTTTCAGGTGTAATAAATCTCGGAACAGAAGCATAATCAAAATTTTATGCCACATTTTTCTGGTTTTTAGGGCGGCATGTACATCGGCCTGTAAAACCTAGCAGCTGCTCGTCTATAGTAACGCACTCATGCGGGTGGTAATGATAAGCTAATGAGCTCGACCATTTGTCAAATAGTTCCTTAATCGGTGTGAGCACTTCTGTTGTCATCTACTTATAGCGTCATTAAGGCGAAGCACTTGATTGATATATTCAAACGTTTTTTTTTTTCGATATATTTGCTGGAATTATATGACAGCCGTAATCTGTGTCGAGTAAGTCAACAGTTGGCTCATTTTTTGATGTGTGTATAAAAAAATTTTTAATTGACAATGGGTTCCTGGAATCGAAATAATATTTTACTTATATACAGCAGCTAAAATCAAAACACCGATATAAGCTTCTACTCTCATGACATTGATGCACTATAAAGCTTTAGCAAATGCATTTGTATCCTTTAGAATTATATTTTCCAGATGTGAAGGTAAAAAACAGAAGGAAAGCATCTTTTATATCATTAATGAGGCTTTTTGCAAATCAAGTGACGCCAGGAGGAAGTGTAAGAGTGATTTGATTCCTGAATGGAGACTGAAATGGTTCTGGATGATATATTATTCCATCCATTAATACATACAATGGATCGCAGCACCAAGTTTTCGCAACAGTTGTGGAAACGTTATCTTCGTCTTCAGAATCAGTACAAATAGTTTGTGACTCTACCGGCAAGAATTCTCTATCGCTGCCATCAGAAAGACTACAGCTATCTTCTTCCAAGATTTTTAATTTGCAAGGATTTCTAATTCTAGATAAACGTTAAATATTTAGATTAGGGTATACCAAGTTTATTTGTTTCCTTATAGCCTAGATAGCATTGATCCTCTTGTACTATTTATAAAAACAAATGTCATTCTTGGAATTGTAATTTATACAACTAAAAATTTATCAATAACCAAAAGACTACAGCAAGTTGAATAATGTTCAAATCACTTTGTGGCAGCAAAGGTTCGTTTTGTAAACGATTGAAGCTACAACTGATTTTAACGGGGTATGTGATACTTAAGCTTAAATTTCTAGTTGGATTAAGGAGACTGCTCATATAAAATGCAGGCTATCAGACTATTTGTGCTGACCAATACTTAATTTTAATATTGTTTTTGGTACCTTTTACAAATTCTTAGACTAATTAAAGCCTTCCGATGGTCTCCCCATTAAAGTACTTTAAAATTTAAAACTTCTGTGAGTTACTACTGTTAACTTATAAGAAAAGCTTTGTGCATGTTTCCTTATTAACAAATTTCTGGAATATAAAATTTTCTTTTTGTTATTTTTTTTTTCTGTGTTTGCACAAAAGTTGTAAAAGTGAAAAAAAAACACTTCCGCCGGATATTCAACATATAATATTAGCTTGAAACGGAAGTGCTGCATATAAAATAAATATTTATTTTTGCCTTGGTTTTTGTGCTCTCTTGAACAGAAATAAAATGAAATGTAACAAAAAACTTTAGCTAAAGATCAACATCTTGTATAAAATATTTAAGTAAAAAATTATAATTTTATAAAGAGTTGTGTTTTTTTTAATAATAAAGATTTAATATCCGGTACATTTTAAGCCAAGAAAAAAATTAAATATTGAAAAGAAGCTGCTGCACAAAAAAAAAACTTAATAATAATAAAACTTACAAAAATAAAAAAAATTAACAACTTTTGTTTGTACAGGAATAGTTTTTCTGGCAAAAAGCAGCACGAAAAACGCAAAACTCAAAAACACAAATTTGATTTGGAAACTTGTACACAAAACAAGGAAATTAACTATAAAAGTTATAGAATTTTTTTTTATTTTTAATTAATTTAAACCTTTTCGTTTAAGCTGGTGCAAAATAAAAGTTGGCAAAAAAAAAATAGTAAAATTAAATATTTAATGGCAGACCCTTTAATCAGACATAAACCACAAGCTCATTTAAGCATTTAACTGGAAGGCAGGGCGTGGTAGCAGCGTATGCTTAATTTTAATTATGCAGTCAATGCAAAATGCAGCAAAAAAGAATATGTTAAACAAAAATGGTCAGTAACTTAAACATCATAAATTTAATAAAATGCACGCTTTCACTTACTTGATTAATTCAAAAAATGTATGTGCACTTCTCCACATATATGAGCTTAATATTGAACGGCTGTAATATGCTGTGTGTGCTTGTGTATGTGAACTTAAGCACAAGCTTAATGTCATCACATTTAATGTACAAACAGACAAACAAACAATTGCCTCAAACAAAAAAAAAACAAAATTATTCACGGCAGAGACAGAAAAAATCTTCAGCAGCAACAACAAACAAATTTACACCACTTTCATAAAATCTTGCTCATTAAGAGACCCCTACAGCTGGTAGCAGTAAGTCTTTAGGTAATTCATTTACATTTTCACATATCTGCAATAAGAAATATATTTCTAATCTAAAAAAGCCGGAAGATTTTTTTTTAACTAAGCAATTAGGTAAATGATAGCCTCAAGCAAGGCTTGCTTACCTTAAGTATTTCTGCAGGATTTAGTGTATTTGTATTATAACGAAACAATTTTTAGTTAAACTAAAGTTCAGTGACTCCTATATATTACCTTTACTCATCTAACTTACCCGTAGATTTTATATTTTTTGCACATAATTTAATTTATATTTATTGGAATTTTTAGTCTTAAATAAGCAGCTTTAATTGGGCTTAAGTTGGTGTATATTTTGAGTTTTTATGTTTAGAAAGTTAAGAAATTTCTACAGGCTTTAGTGCCATTGTATTAAGACAGAACAATATTTTACTGTTTTCGCTAATTTGACTGAAGTTCAGCGATGTTATGTTAATTTTATTGTTTCAACTCACCCGTCGATTTGAGATTTTCTTGCAGACAATTTAATATATTTTTTTAGAATTATTAGTCGCGGCTATTTTGCTAAAAAAAGCAAGTTAATGACTCTAATTGGGCTTAAGTTCACATATATTTTGATTTGTTATGTTTATTAAGTTAAAAAATTTCTGCAGGTTTGAAAAAATTTTAGCGGTTTTAGCGTATCTGGGTTAAGTTCAGTGATGCTGCGTTACATATTCCCTCTCAACTATTTGTGATTTTTTTTTGTAATAATTAAATATATTGTTTTTAAAATTATTAGTCGCCAAATTTTGGTAAGAGCAATAAGTAGATAATTTTTATTAGACTTAAGTTCATGTATATTTCAATTTTATTATTGTTTGCGAAATAAATATTTTTAAGAAATTTTTATGCTTAAATTATTAATTAAATTAGAATTTGCGACAGATATGCGAGGAATACTGAGGACGGATATGGCGGGTTAGAAAAAGCTGTAATATACTCTGTTGATATTTTTCTTAAAACCAAAAGTCCAAGGTCGTTTTTGGCCACACAACAAATTGTAAATCAGCAGTCACATTTCAATTTCTATTTTTCTTTTGTTTTATACAATTTACTTATATACGCACATATTTACTTATAGAGTTATTTACCAAGAAATCTGAAATAAGTATTTATGTTCAAGTCAGATTGAGTTCTGTAAATGGTATTTCATTATTATCACTATTGTAATATTTAGCTACGAGGGTATACCATCATTTAGTTACTAACATTTACATTGTAAGACTGGCCGTCAACCACAACCGTCGTCTGTGGTGTATCTACTGCCGAAATAACGTAGATGTGTTTGTGCATTGGTGTGTGGGGGAAAAATAAGTATAAAAGGGCGAACATCAATACGAATAAAGGAATTGGTGTGCGACCGGCAACAGGATCACAGGTAATTATCTCATTCTATGTTATTATTTTGGGACTGGTAGTCAGGGTATAAATGGAGCCGTGGAAATACCCAGCCGAATCTATACCCTGAGACAGTACAAACTGCGACGGAGCGATCACAGACAGAGCCGTGGTTATACCCAGCCGAGTTGGTGTCCGCAGTCGCCACCGACAGTGACCAGGGCGTACAGACAAATTTCGACGGAGCGATCACAGACAGAGCCGTGGTTACATCCAGCTGAGTTTGTGCCCGCAGTCGCCACCGACAGTGACGTTCTTCGAATACTGACCACGTGATGTAGAAGAGAGTTACCGAAGCCGCCTGCACACACACCAGTGTATAGGATACAAAGCTCGAGCTGCTGTCAAGCAGTAAACCGGGAAATAAGGAAATCCTTTCCTTAATAAAGAACCAGCTTGTAACCAAGGTTTTGTTTTTAATCAACACAATATGACCCTAGACGCCCCTGAGCATACCTCAGCATAAGGAAAAGCGTGTCGTTATAATGTTAAACGTAAGCTTAAGCCAAATAAATATTCATTCTCCTTCTGAGACAGCTATTAAGACTTTGGTTGGCTCGATACAAAATGTGTGAATACCATTCAGCTAAAACCATTTGCAGCCGTAAGCCACAGTATTGAAGCAGATTCAAATTTGTCAATTCCTCGACGTTCTCAACAACTGGGGTTATGCAAAACCACCACCTGGCAAATTTTGCTTAAGAATTTGACTTTGAAGCCTTATAAGGTTCAAGCGGTGCAGGAATTGAAGCCCGCAGTTTCACTCAATTCCTTTAGGAACAACCGGCTGGTTTTAATGAAAATTCCATTATCACTTGTCGGCGTATTTCAACAAACAAAATTGCCGCATTTAGGCTTTTGAAAATCATAAAACGTTGCATGCTCAACGTGTGACCTCATGGTGCAAGGTGGTCTGGATGCGTGACTGGTTCGTTTTTTTTTCGGAGATGAGGCTGGAAAAGCAGATGCTAACAACTCATTTTTGGATATTACTGACATGTAGTTTGAACAGGACATCGCCATGTGTCGTCACAGCAAATGCAACGAACAATTTATTGCAAACCAAATTTCCCGATCGAATGATTTTACGACAATCAGCAGTTAAGAGGCCAGCTAGGTCATGTGATTTAACACTACAGGATGATTTTTTGTAAGTTCTTTGCGGAGCCAATCGAATCGATTTTAGCCTTAAAACCCAAAATCCGTGATGTGATTAACGAAATAGGACTGCCATTTTGCCAAAAAGTGATTAAAAACTTTGATGAAGGAATCGATATCTGCCAGTGTGATCATGGTGGACATTTTCCAGATAAAATTGTTCATTTATAATTGTCGATAATACAATAAACATATGAATTATCTTTATATACATTTTTTGTTATGTTTTATTTTAAAAGACAAAGTTCTTGTTGAAAATCCCTTTATAAAAATATCATACAATTGCTTAGAATTATAAGCCACTATTGAGATCGTTTAGTTTTTTAAGTTCACTAAATAAGTGAAGATGGGATTTTTCTTCCGTAGAATGTGACTCTTTTCATGTCAACTCCAGCTTTAAAAGTTTTATAATATTTTGTAAGAGTTTGTTCATTTTTCGACGTGACACACTCACTATATATATTTATAAAATGACACAGTGGTCACAGTTTTCGGGAAGCATATTCTTTTAAAGATAACCTTTAGATGGATTTACCAAAAAAATGATTATTGATAAAAAATTTCATAAATTAAAAAAAATCCTTGAGGTCCTTATTATTTATTACTTGTCGCTGTAAAGTTCATAAAAATCAGGTGACACTACAAATAAAAGCGGCATTTAAAAACGTCCATAAAAGGCACGTTAAAAATAAAAGCAGCAACTGAATTAAAGGTTAACAAAAAAGTACACGTTTTTAACACAAAAAAAAACGCTAAACACACGCACATAAACACTTTTATATACATTTTATGTTTATATCCTCACACCCAACATATCTTTCAGCCACTCTTTCTCTTGCTCAAACGCTAACTCTATCTCACTCTTACTTGTTTTGAAGAACAACTCTGCACAACACATTCAAATTACAAAAGAATATTTAATTACGAAAAATGTTGCATAATTACAGGCGGTTGTGAATAATAAAATAAAACAGCAACAACAGCAACAGAAAAGCGAAAGCGTAAAGTAAAAACGATGATAATGAAAGTGTATGAAAATCAAGCCCAGTAGTGTACATTAACATTTTTCAGACAAAAAAACCAAAAAAAATATAAAATTAAAAATATATATTTTTTCTGTTGGGAAAAAAAATCCAAAGACTATTGGCCAGTTGCTATTGCTGTTGTTGTTTATTATACATGCATATAAAACGTTTCGTGGCCACAGGTTTATAAATCAACCATAAAACTGTGAAACAAAAATTATATTTAATATATATCGATGTGTGGGTATGTGTGTATGTGTAAGAGATTATTGTATACAAGTTAATATATGCATATACATATCTGTATATTTCTTTCTTTTGTTAATATTTATATCGCAAAAAGGTACAGTAAAATAGTCTTGATATTTATAACGTAAATCCGTGACATATTGAAGATAAGAAATTTTTTTATTAATTCTTTTTTTTTTTTTTTGTTTTTTGAAAAGACAAACTGCTTGTCTGCATATAAAGTAATTAAGAAAATCCGTAATTGAATCAGATTAAAATAAAGTTAAGTAAGTTTCACATCTCGCAAAAAATAAAATCAAATAATTAATTAAATAAAATGGAGTTTCCAAAATAAAAACAAAAATAATAAAATAGCAAAGATTTTTTTTTTAAATAAATTTAATAATTTTTAAGCTTTACCCAAAGCTGTTCATGACTAATGATGGTAGGCACAACTTCATCAAGCTTTAAATAGTAACTGCTTAAGCAAGCTGCCAGATTTTTAACTAAGGGAATACTTTAGTCGTTTTAGATCATCTACAAAGATACAAGGCATAACAACTTGGAATAAGAAGTTGTAAGGGCGTTATTTTTTACATTAAAAGAACTTGACGAAATTATATCTAAATTATATATTTTCAAATTAAAAGAAACTTACAAGTAAGTAAAAATTTAGAAGTTCTAATATTTCGACAATAACCAAGATCTTCTTACCTATAGCGCAGCTGCCAGATTTTTACATGCTAGATTAATGTAGACGTTTTAGATCACCTACAAAGATACATGGCATGAGAAGTTGGAATGAGAACTTGTGAGGACGTTATTTTTTACAGTAAAAGGACTTGGCGAATTATGTCTTAATTATTTAATTTTAAATTAAAAAAAAACTTACAATTAAACAAAAATGTTAAAGTTTTAATATTTCGACAATAAATTAACTATGGAAGTCGTTTTGTTACTATAGCCTGTTCTTAGCTAAAAGTGTAGTTGAAATTACTTACAGATTTCCCTACGGTAAATACAGGATGTCAGCCGGTAAAGTATACTACTTTCTTTTGCCTCCATTTTGGCAGTTCATATTTGGCAGTAGTGAAGTAGACACATGGCATAATTATTATGGAAAAATAGTCTTTAAATCAACATGTCTTAAGCGTTAAAATATTTTGTCACAATCAGTCATCGAATAGTGTGAAGATAAGAAATTTAAGTGAAATTTTTGGGAGAAACAGCATGCCAACAAAACGCACTATTTATCGTATAGTGAATGATTTCAAAGAACGCGGGTCTGAAGTTTATTTTTTTATTTATTGGCTGCAAATATTATTGCTACTCAGGAAAGTATTCAAAACAGTCCATCAACCTCAATTCAACGCCGTGCGTAGAAGCTTAATCTTCAAACAACAACTTTGGCCACAATTTAGTACAGGGATTTTCATTTGTTTCCATATAAGTTTCAGTTGACGCAAAAGCTTCTTTCACAAGACCATTTACTTCGCTGGACATAAACCAATAGGATGTTACTGCTCGCCCATGATAACCCTGATTTTCATGAAAAAATCATCATGAGTGACGAGTCAAATTTTCATTTGAATGAATTCTGGGGAATGACAAACCCTTCAATTATTCTATAGTCACCTTTATATCCATTAAAAGTCACGGCCTGTTGTGAAATTTAGTCAGGAGGCATCATGGGACCTTATTTCTTTGAAAATCAAAACAGCGTAACGATAACTGTGAATGGGTGGCTATACCGTGATATAATTGAAACATTTTTACCGCCACTACTGCATGTTTGGGATTGATTAAGATGTGGTATCAACAAGGCGATGCCACAGCACATACAGCCAGGATTACAATGGAATTACTGTGAGACTTCTTTCCACAACAAATTATTTTCAGAAATGGTGATGATAACTGGCCACTACAGTCGCCTGAATTGACTACTGTTTCGGACTTCTTTTTGTGGGGAAAAGGTTTACGAAAACAAAGCAGAAACGTTTCAGCAACTCAAAAAAAATATTCCTGATGAAACTAATGAAGTACCGCATGAAATGTGTGAGAGTGTGATTAAAAATGTGCTCAAAAGTGCTCGCATTTGTGAGGCTAACAGAGGCGAACAATTATTTTATATTGTATTCCACATAAAATTGTCGATATTAAATAAAACAGTTATCAATATAAGATCCATTCTCTTACCATTAATAAAAAATTATAAACGAAGTAGTAAACCTTCCCGGCGGACAACTTTTTTTGGAAATTTAAATTTTTTTGGGAATAGCATGAATTAAATATCAATTTTTTATTATACAATTTATTGTCAAAATTTTAAATAAAGAACTATTTAATTATCTTATTAAGATAATAATTTGAGCCTTCCCTATGCGCCAAACGGTCATCGCCTGACAAATCGTACTTTCTGGCAATCTACCGCTTTAAAGTGCTGCATTAATAATTTTTGTTTGTTTCGAAAATGCGCCTAAAAATGCCCATTTAGTCAATGGTGAGCGCTATTAGGCTATTGTTTTGCATCGTTATGATCTTAAACGGATCATAAGGAGTTGGATTATTGCTTGTTTAAATAAAAATATGATAACTATTAGCTCCTTAAACAATAGCTGCTTTTTACACTAAATTTGTATTACCAAGTATATTAATGTTATAAATGGGAAGCCGCACTACTGAATGTTCGCCTCCATCAGAATTACATTTGTTGGGCTACCATAGGCATGGATGCTTTGTGAATACTTTTGAAATAACTTTTGATCCATATGAGAGACGCAAGCAAAAGCCGCCAACAATATTCTTAGAGTGATAAGGTAAGCTGCTGGAAACGCAGCTATAGTGTATACCAACAAGTAGATATATAATAGAAATATTTCTTGACTTAATGTAGCAAAATTTCAATTTAAAAAGGGTACTTGCATTTACACTGTTCGTCAATTGAAGTCTTTGAAATAAAGAATTTATTTCAAACTAATGTTAACGGTAGTTATTGTCATTAGTGGAAAAAGCATTATATATAAATTGAAATTTTTCCTCTTCTTATATAATAAAGGTATCCTTCAGAATCTTGTTTGTCCTTAATCCTGTTTGTCCTTAATCTTTAAAACATATTTTATTAAGACACCCAACATATCATTGAAGCATACAAACTTTTCTTTTAACCCCTCATAATATTACAATTAATCCAATTAATGCAACACTCATATGTCATGTTATATTTATGTTACAAAGTTGTTACCTGTTAATTTATATTCGCTTTCATTACAAATTGTTTTAATTTTTAATACATTTTACAAACTCTTTCTTAATCGAATGTAACACTTTGATTTTTACAAAAACTAACAAAATGAAAATAATTGCTACAAAAAACCTTGTAACCAATTAAATTTCCAAAAAAAAACTACTGTAAAATTCTAGAAAGAGTTAGAGAGAGAGAGAGAGTATGCACAGAAGTGCATGTTAAAATTAATAGTTAACTGATGTTGTAATATGTAATACTTAACAAACATTAACGAATAACAAATTTGCTTTGGCTATTATAATGTTGCAACTACAAAAGAAAAAAAAAAAGAAAAGTTGTTAGCTAAAGCTCCACAAGGTATGCTATGATTTATTTTTGTTCTATTTTCATGAAGCATACATTTCAGTGTACACGATATGTTTTTGCATGTTACCGAGTACAATTGCTAGTTAAATGCTATAAATGACAAATAAGCAAATTTTTTAATGTTCAAAAGTATCGGTTGGCTTAAAGTGCATACGTGTGTAATTGAAAGTGTTTATGGATTTTTTTCAATATTTTTTCTTTTTTCGTAAATTGCAATCAAATAAACATATGTGACAACATGTCGTTGTTAATTTTAGTGTTGCTGCTGCTTCTGCTGCTGTCGACATTGCTTTATACAGTGGTGGCTAAAAGTGGGACATATTATACAAAGCTTTTCCAATGATCTCTTTGCTTAAACAGCTCGTTTTTAAAAGCTGAACAGAAACTTTAAATTATATAAGTTTATTTTTGAGTGTGGTAATAATCCAAATTTATTTTAAATAAAATCAAGTTAGATTCCATGGCTATAAAAAAATGTAGGCAAAAATAAAGTTTCGTTATTAATTATTGGTTTATTGATTTTATGGTTAAATGATTAAACATCGGAAAAATATTTCAGCCATTTCCATTTTTTTTTTGTTTTTTTTAAAGAGCACTTCAGGCAACAATGCCTATTTAGTTTCTTTTAGGAAAGGGATAGAGAAGGGATGAAACAGGTAGTGAAAGTGAAAGGATATTCAGAAATTAACTGCCGTATAAGACACCGCAACGATCAGTGACTATGCCTTCATCGCTGAGCAGCCCCCCAATAGTCAATTTTTATTTTTGTAGTAAAAAAAAAACCAAGGTCTTCGTTGGGAATCGAGCCCATAACCCCCATACTGACAAGCTAGTACACTATCTGCTAGCCTACAGGAGTACCTGTCTTGATTTAATGCCGTTCTTTCAAGCTTTCGAATATTGCTGGCCGTTTATTGTAAAGGGCAAGGTTAATGCTAACCTTTACGGCACCCTCCAATTTAGTCTCGCTAAGTGACTCCATGTAGGATCACAGAAAATATTCTGGAGGTGCAAAATTGTACCCTTGAGGCTAGTTGGCAAATCCAGTTTCCAAATTAATTTATCAAAGAATTTGTAAAATTAATTACACCAAGTTGACTGTTGCGGTTACATAAAGGTATTGCTGAAATTGCTTCTCCTCCGGGGCAGTATTATCTATATATTTCACTCTATATACACACATTTTATATACTGGCATTATGAAAATATTTATTGCAGCTGCTTTATAGTTTTTCCATCATCTTCTTCATCGCTAGCCCCCTCAGCAATTTCTGTAAAAAGGTCACATCAAAATTACTGTGACAAATTATTAGACAAGTATTTGAAATTATGAAAGCAAAAACTTTAGCGTAGTCAACAAGCACAGTATAAATTAAAAGACGCTTAAAGATACCACATCAGTTTTCATAGCGTTAGTTTTCGCATACCGTAGGATTTCGCACCAAAACAACTGTTCTGGTTTCGATGTAAAGAATGAATCAAGCTAATTTCCAGATTCCCTGTTCCGTAGTAAAACATATTCTCGTAAGGGGGTTCTGCATTCGTTGCAAAAAATGGCAGTCTAAATCGACAAGAGTTATACGGCGGTGGAGTCAAAGTTATTTTCCAAAAAGTCTTGCGACCTGTGGCCGAGCATTATCATTAAGGAAGATTATGACCTCCTATCTAATAAAATATTCTGGTAATTTTTCGTTGATTGCTTCTCTTTAAAGAAATAAAATGTCTGCGGTGCATATCCTCTGTCATCGCCTGGGCCGATTTCAAAGGCTCATAATACAAAATACCTTTGTAAACCCACAAAATACAGAGCATTACCTTGACGTTATGGATATTTTTTCGATGTTGATTTGGCTATTTTGCTGGGTTTCAAATGTGACTTTTTTCACTTAAAGTTGTCGCAGTGTATTAATTTTTAGCAGCAATTCTTCTAGCGTTCAAGCATTATTTCCGACATATCTTTCAAGATTTTTGGGCTTTAATTTAAATGCCACCCAATTTCCTTGCTTTTGATGAATCCTAATGATTTTATTTTGTGACTCGAAATAATAATTCATCTCCCTCTTGCATTTGTTAACAACCTTCGTCGAGTAATGATACTCATCTTAAATTTTTTTCGGCCAATCAACCCTCTCCTTACCTTCTCACCACTTATGAGCCGCGCAAACCAAAACCATCCTTCATATGTTTTCAGTTGTTCAAGACTGAGCGAGAGTATCTACCAAGCGAAAGAAGGTTATCAGACTTGCTTGCGAAACATCTTTTTTAGGCACAAAAGTCGACATAACGATACGAATAACGATTCTAATTCAGATACACTTTGGCGACTATCGAATAAAGAATTGTCCCGACGGATGGGATACCAGCACTGAGACAAGGGTTTGCAACGCTGGCGCATTCCGTTAGCATGTTGTTTCATACCAGTGAATTTGTAAAGAGTTGAAAATTACCGCTCAATTGCAATTTGTTGTACATCTTCTAAGGTCATAGAAAGTATGATTAATTTTCATGTGGTGAGGTATCTGGAGTCCAACAGTTTACTTAACGACCGACAGTATGGTTTTCGTAGGAGGCGCTATACGGATGACCTGTTGGCTTTCCAATCGGAACAATGGTTCAACTCCATATATCATTTCGGAGAGAGTAAAGTTAGAGATTTCCAAGGCATGTGATAGAGTGTGGTATGATCCACTTCGGTCAAAATTTGCTGCTTGTGGTGTCGGTGGTAATTACTCCAGATTTATATCGAGTTTTCTCAGGAATTGCACTATACGAGTTGTTATAGATGGGATTTCATGATAAATTCAGGGGTACCGCAAGGCTCCGTTCTTTCTCTTACAATATTACTTATTTTTCTAAATTACATTTTTTGTCAAACTTTCAACCCTATATACTCTTTCGCAGATGACAGCACCATTCGTCATTCGTATTCATTTGGTTATAGACCGAACAAGTTAGAGGTGGGTTCCAAAAGGCGAAACATGAATGATACGCTCAATCATGTTCTCATAGCGATCTCCGAATGGAGCCCGAATAGAGTTGATTTGAATGCTCTGAAGATGAAATGTGGTATGCTTACGAATAGATCAGTATTTGAAAATGGTGTTTCACCTGTTACTATGGGTGGTATAAATATTACGGAATCGGAAGCTCTTGATGTTCTGGGCATGAAAATTCAGTGTGATGTTCGATGGACTAAACACATTTTTCAGGTTTCTAAAGAACCTTTCCAAAACGGTGTAAGGATACTTCACTCCATCCGATCTTCGTACTATTTATACCACCTATAGCTGTCCAAAGATGGAATATAACTCCAATGTATGGGACAGTGCTTCAAAGCTTATTTTGGAGTTACTCGACCGTGTACAGGAGAGGGCCAACATACTCAATGGAGACGGTAGGCTATACAACTCTATTAATTCCCTAGAGAATTATGTTGTTTATTTTTCCTCTGCCAGTAAATGAAAAACTATTGCTATTTCCTGTCCTATCTGGCTGTTTTGAAGTCAAACGTGAACGCCAATACTGACTCACCAGTACAAATCACAACGCGGCTTGAGAATGATATATTCGCATCGAAAGCCCTCGCCTTTGACTTCAAAACAACCAGATAGGACAGGAAATAGCAATAGAATTTCCAAGAGCATTGACGCAATGTAGGTTCTATTTCACTCACCATTGTTACTACAATGGTGAGTGCTCCAACGAATTAGCGTTTGACTCGATTTTCGTTGAGAGCGCATGCATTAGTGGTCGATTGGCCAGTGAATCGCACTACGCATTACAGGGAAACTTCGTTTCGCAGCAGAACAGTTCGCATGTGGAATAAACTTCCTTCAGAGATCTTTCCCACTTTTTTTCGTAGTTTGATTTATTATTCAAATTACTTTTTGTTACTTAAAAATTTTCCTATTTTGCTCTCTTTTGTTTATTTGTTAAAAAAACTATTCTCCTTTAAGACTCTAAACAAAATAAAGAGCAGCTGATGAATGCATGATTCAAATTGCTGATATTTCGATACCCACTGTTTGCTGTTATCTTTCATTTTGTATTCGTGCCTTTTTATTGTTGTTTTAATTCTGCCTTACCTTAGTTGATTATTATTTATATTATCGCTTTAATAGTTATTTTTCTCTCGTCGCTTACAATATTATCGCACTTTGTTGCTGCAGTTTTGAGTAGGACAGCCTTTATTGTTGCTATTGTTGCAGTTATATAGTTGTCGCAGCTGGCGAAATTTTTATTTTATAAATAACAACTGTTTGTTGATTGCAGTTGCATGTTCTTCATGTTTTCTTGCTTGTTTACTATGTTTATGTATGTTTTCATCATGAAATTTACACTCAATTAACGTTGATTCGTAACAATTTTTTAACATTCTTTTTTTTTACTTTTATTTATTTTTTTTTCAGCAAACCAAAGTCGGAAAAAAATAAATATAAAAATTAAAAAAAGCAAACCCTGCATTTTAATCATACATTTCCAAATAGAGTTTTTTGTCCATTTGTGCATGCAAACACTTAACAAACATAACTTATTTAAAGCTTTTTAATGTCAGCTATAATAAAATAATAACAAGCAACAATAAGAGATGAAAAATGGTATTCATGTGTGCATGATTTTATTATGAACAGTTTCATTTAAGTGAGCAAAAGAAATAAAATTTAATAAAAAATACAAACAAAAAAATAAATGAGTTTTATTTTAATTTTTAATTCATAACACATGGGACTGCAGTTGGGTGAACAAAATTAGTTGCATACTCAACTTCCACCACTTAAATGTTAAGAAGATCGGCCGTTATTTAACACAAAGGTTATTTTAATTTTAATATTTTACTTTGTCCATCTATTCATTGCCATCAAATTATAACCACGATAACTGCCTGTATATACAAGTCTATCGTGGCAAAAATTATTGTTAAAGACTTAAGAGTCTTGCAACCCTCAAATTTTCGTAATGGGATGGACATTAATTTCTTGAAACTACTTATGACGTAGGTAAAAGCTAAAACCTCAATTGCAATCATCTGATTTTTGTAAAGAGAATCTCTATCAACTAGGAGTTAGTGGAAGAGGAGTACATAATTCAAGTCCTCCTTATAAAAGCCAATTTAAATTTATATTTTCATTATATTTATGTGTTTATAAAGGTTCAGAAACTTAAGTTGGTAACACTTTTTTTAGCTGTCAAGTGATGTTATGTTTATCTTGGCCTGGCATTTTAGAATGAATAGACTGGCGCCCAAGAAACGCTTCCAAATTGTAGAAATTGGCCCCAAAATAACATTGCCGTTGATCCCATTTTTCATAAACGAATTTTTTAACGATAAAGCTCACTTTTGCTTCAATAGATAAAAAAAAATAAAACCGCCGTATTTAGAGTGGTGAAAATCTTTAAGTATTTGTTGAGACACTGGAACATCCAGTAAAACAGATAGTTGGATGTAGGGAGGGATCATTGAATCGTTCTTCTTCAAAAACGATTCTGATCTGAACGTTACTGTTAAAGGTTGCTGCTATACAGCCATGATTACGGACTTTTTTGTTTATCAATTGAACAACCATATTATACTGGAGCTGAGATTTTCTACGTAACAATTGATTTACTTAAATAAAGGCTTGGTAACTCCATGGTATCATATTTCGTAGCGTACATTGGCCTCTCAGAGCGTTAGATTTAATGCTTCTAGGCTATTTTCTGTGGCGATATATGAAGTCGTTACTCTACGCAGATATCGCCGAAACAATTGACCACATGAAGGGCAACTTTCACTGCGTTGTTACTGATATACGAAAAAAGTCATTGAAAATTCAAACGCCATATTAGACAATGTCTAGGTCACCTAAGGCAGTAATAAGCATTGTAATGCCAGAAGATTATCTTTGGAATAAAGCTAATTTCAATTTAAAAAATCCGCTTCTCTTTGTTTTATTTCAAAGCTCTTTATTATTATAAAAAACATCGTTTAAAAGTACAAGTATAAACATAAAAGTAAGTATAAATATAAGTATAACTATAAGTATAAGTGGAGTATAATGATAAGTAGTTATAAAGGTAAGTACAACTTTTAGTATAAGTATATGTATAAATATAAGTAAAAATAAAGCTATAAGTATAACAATAGGTAAGCTAAGTAGAACTATAAACATAACTGTAAGTAAAAGTTTGAGTCTAAGTATAATGTAAGTATAAATATAAGTTTTAAATATAAGTATACCTTTAAATATAATTTGAGTATAAGTAAAACTATAAGTAAAAGAATATGTATAAAAGTATAAATCTAAGTATAATTGTATGTATAAATAAAAGTCTAAATATAAACATAAATATATTTATAAGTATAAGTTGAGTATGACCATAAGTGTAACAATAACTTTAGGTATAAATATCTAAGTATAAGTAATTTGAATATAAATAAAGAAATACCTATATGGATAAATGTAAATTTAACTTGAGTATAACTATTATGATAGCTATAAGTACAACAGTATGTAAAAATTTAAGTATAACTCTAAGCATAAATATATAAGTATGTATATATATAAACTATATAAATATAAGTGAGTTGAAAATAAGTAAAGATATTGCCATAGGTATAAATATAAGTATAGATTGAGTATAACTATAATGATAGCTATAAGTACAACTGCAAGTACAAGTTTAAGTACAACTGTAAGTATAAATATAAGTATACCCCTAAGTTGGTATAAATATAATTATAGGTATACGTATAGTTATAAGTATAACTTGAATATAATTAGAAGTGTGGATATAAGTGCGTCCGTACAGTTATAATGCATTGGTATAACCATATATGTTACTATAAGTGCAAGTATAACTGTAAAGTATAATTATTAAGGTTAAACTTAATATAGGTCCAAATGAAAATTATAGAACAGGATTTTTGCTTTTTTTGTTTTTGGCCCTGGTACAAATTTAATCTACTCTTAGCATTTAAACGGTTCCGCAATCTAATGTTTTTTTTAACTAGTGCTTATTTCGTAAATGGTAACACTTACCTCATATTTGATTTGACAGATAATTAGTTTTGTCCTTCCGCTGAACGAATATGGTTGTGTATACGCTTGAACAACGCTTAGCTAAGTGGGCCTGCGATCGACTTACAGAGGATGCCGATTTTGCAAAAAAAAAAAAAAAAAATAAAGTTATCTTTTCAGATGAAGCTCATTGGTCTCGACGCACCCAAAACGAGTCACTGTTTGGTGCGGATTTTGGTCCAGAGCCATAATTGGGCCATTTTTCAGGAGTGGCCGTTCCAGTTAATGGCGATCGTTGTCGGGCCATATTTAACGAATTTTTGTTCACAAAAATTGAAGAGGAGGATATTGGCAACATTTGGTTTCAACAGGACGGCGCTGCGTGCCACACAGCCGAAGCTGTGTAGTTTTGTTTATAGCAGTTAGACATTTTAGACTTTAATATTGTAGCAATTTTAATTTTAGGCCTAATTTCCTTCTTAATTTCATCATAATTTTTATAAACTACAAACATTTTAAGGAAGGAATATTATTACCTTGTAGTATTCCAGTTAAGTTAAGAAATTCATTCTTAAATTTTTAGAGCTGTTCTATTTTTATACTCTGTGTTCTTTACAGTAAATTGGTCATTTGTTACAATATTTGTTGTAGAATTTTTATTTTATTTTTGCCTTTTACTTTGTTACTTACTAACAAACAAATTGAGTTAATGTCATTTAGTGTAAAATATAATGAATTCGCATGCAGGATACAAAATCTACTCAACCAGCAAGGCAGCACAGTAGAGAATGAAAATACCAAACTGTAATTAAATTTAAGCATAAATACTTCAATGTTTAATTAAGGCATTGGGACATAAAAAAATTTTAAATAAAATTGGTATAAATTATTAAAAAGAGAAAATACAAAACGCAGGCATTGAATGCTTCCACATACTGCTGGGTAATTATATTTTTACCAGGACATTAAGTTCTACGACTTTGTTGTAAGAAAACAAAGTCGCAGCACAGTTGGCCTGTTAAAGTAACTATTTTCAAATTGCATAGTTTTCTCGTTATATTTTCTTTAGTATCGTAACTGTTATTATTTTACATAAATTTTCAATCAATTTTTCTTGCTTTTAAAAAATTCTTCTCTGCTCTGTTACTTTGTCGCATTTATTTTTATACATTTTCACTTAACTTGGTTAAGAATGTTTTTTACTTTTATTATTTTTAGTATTTTTTTTCTGCATTTATTGTATTCGAGTCATTGTCATTTATGATGGATTTTTAAAAGAAACTTAATGTTCCGTTGTGCATAAAAAGTGATTTTTATTAAAAAAAAAAAAAAGGATACAAAAAAAGAGAAGAAAAAAATTCTTTTGTTACTGCAGTTTTATTTAAATTCCATGACTAAACAGAATTGAAAATTCTACAGTATCACTAAAAGCATTAAAAAGTGTTATGGAAATAAAAAAGAATATAGTGTTCAAAAGCATATTTATGCTGCAAAACTATTTTTTTAAAAATATATATGGAAAATATAAAAATAAAATAATTTTGATATATTTTGTCATATAAGAAAACCGGTTTGAGTAGGTGGTTGGTCATACAACCAATAACGTGCATACAACTCTTAAAAGTGATAAAGTTCACTTTGTTTTATAGTTTCTTAAACGACTATAAATTTTTGTTTTATTTACTTTTGTTAAGTAAAAATATTTGTAGCGAATGAGTATTATTAAATTAATTATTATTAATCATACGTTTGAAAATTATTTTCCTTCTTCAGAAAAATATAGATGCTAAGCAAATGGCTTGCGAATCTTTTCAATACGCATAATAAAATTTAATAAAAGTTTTATTAAGATGTGAGACTCTTAAATTTTCCATAAACTCTACTGATGACCTATATGAGCAGAAGTGAAATGACCTGTAACCTGGTCAATCAAATACCAGCCCTTTACTTACTATAAAAATAATACCAATAACATGTTAATGGGATAACTTGTTAGAACTGTCATTTTTTATTATTTATTTAGCAAACAAGTTAGGAAATATTAAGGGAAAGAATTTTAATTCTGAAAATTTAGCTTTAAAAATGGTGAAAATTTCACTTTATCACTTGGTTAAATTTGAGCCGTTTTTTCTCGTAGTCAAGCTCTTTTGAAGACCAGTTTGTGTAATTTTATCGCTAAATTGCTGTCAAAAGACAAAGAAAAATAGAGACGGTAGTAATGCAAATATAGCCGCTGTACAGCAAAGTGCGTCGTCGTCGAGAATTGCAACAATGGGGCATCACTAGGATTACTTGGCCAACATTTTGCATAAAGATCTACATCTTCATGCTTATAAAGTTCAAAACGTTACATGCATAAATTCCTAGCCAACAACCATTGTTTGCTTTGAAGGTTTATGAACTATTTGCTTTGAAAGCTGTTAAAACAACGCATTTGTGCAATAACATCATCAGTGATGAGGAGGCTCATTTTTAATTAGACGGATACATAAACGAACCAAATTGTAGCATATGAAGCTTACAAATTCCATAAACAGTCCTCGTAAAGCCATTATATTCAAAGCATATGTTTTGGTTTGCGGTTAGGCATTATCGTCTGTTTGTATTTTTTCAAAAATGAGGAAGTGCCCCTCTAGGCTAGTAAGTAGTGTACTAGCTTGTCAGTATGGGGGTTGTGGGTTCGATTCCCAACGAAGACCTTGGTTTTTTTGTCACTACAAAAATAAAAATTGACTGTCGGTGGAGCTGCTCAGCGATACGGCAGTCAATTTCCGACTACACTTCTACTTTCACCACCTGTTTCATCTTTTCTCTATCCCTTTCCTAAAGAATGTAGCACGGTACTTGACTAGATAGGCATTGTTGCCTGAAGTGCTACTTCTCTTTAAAAAAAAAAAGTAAACGCTGTCACCGTAAATTATGTGCGCAACTAAATTTTGATAACCAATTTTTTGCGGCCACAATTTGCTACTGTTTACATGAGTGATCTTTGGTTTCCGCGAGACGGCGCTACTTAAAAACCTCAGTTACTACATAAGAAATTTCCTGGTCGCGCAATTTCTCGATTTGACGATGTCAATTAGCCACCTCGTTTTTGTGATTTAAATCCGCTGGATTATTTTCTCTGTAGCCACTTAAAAGATGGTGCTCACGTTAAATAACCCATAAACAACTCAGGCTCTGAAAGTTGAAATTCGGCGCAGCATTGACGTGAGTAAGCCAAACTTTGTAGCAAAATGTGTTACAAAATTTTTTAAAAAGAGCAGACGTCTGCTGACGTGCTAAAGGTGGACATTCCATTGTTAATACCCATATTTCAACTTTACATTGGCATCAATGCAACTAAAGTTGTTAAAAAAAAGGTGTGCATTTTCAGCTAACTTATTTCCGAACCTCCTTTATTGAAACTTAAAAAATACGTTGTCGTGTTTGTTTATAATACTCTTTAATTCAGGACGATATGAATTTTTAGAAATTGTTCCACCAGTCAACATTTTCTTCTTTTTTAGTTGTAAAATAGAAAAACTTACTGCTTTTTCTACTTGACTTAAATGAAGAAAATATTGCCGAAGATGGAGGTGTAGATTGCAAACCTGGTCACTTGTACCAGTATAGTGCAGTGTGAATTATTTGTTGTGATTGTCTATGCAATCATTTATTAAATTGTTTATGTGGCCTCATATGGCACACTAAATAATCACACAAGCAGCTAACCTGAATATACAGCGTGTTGTATTTAAAGTGTGGACTTGCAACAGGCGAACGTACAAGTGTAAGTGAAGCAAAGAATGCCCACAGGTATTCCAAGCCGGACAATGCACAGCGATTAGATCTGAACTTGCAAATGTATTATATTGCAAATATAAATTAACACAAACGCACTGATACTCGCTATTTTTGCCACGCCGCATATTCTGTGTGGGAAAATGATTTGCCCAAATATTGTCAAATTATTTTCAAACACTTGGAATAGAAATATTTGATAATAATAATTGTAGGCATGTTTCTGTAAAGAAATTTGAAGTAGAAGTTAATACATTTAATACAATACAATACAAAAATACATTTAAAATTTTTTTTTTAATAATAAATATTTTGTAAGAATATAAAATATTTATTTAAGGAATCTACGACAACTTAACCCAAAATAAAAGTATAATAAAATTGTTTAAAAATGCCACACTAGAAAAAATTAATTCTTGAAATTAGCAACTACGAAGCCAAGCATATCCCATATCCAATTCCATTAAATGCTACGAAGTTATCGTTTTTATTATCTAAGCTATAGTCTACCCAAATTAAAGATTTAAATTCAACTTACATGCTCGCAATAAAATTCTAAAATTAAGTACTAGACTTAGCTTGTGAATAAGACTAAATCTAAGACAGTTACAACGTAAATAAATATTACAAAAAAATATTACAATAGCCTTTGATCTAGCCTTTAGTCTAGTCTGTAGTCTAGTTTTTAGTCTAGCCTGTAGTCTATGTCTATATGATTAGTATATACGATTCGAAAGGTAAACAGCAAACAAAAAATTTTTCCATCGTTATTTTCGTGGTGAACTAAAATCATTACTAAGATTCAAAAACCGAAACTTAAACTAATTAAAAGACTAATGGTTAATTTAAGGTAAAAGTTCGACTTTAATTATGACTCTTGTAGACTGTTAATGATTGTATAATTTTTTACTAACAAAACCTTTCCAGCAAAAAAAGAAAAGCATAATAGTGTGCTTTTAATCCTTTAAAGTTAAAGTAATCTGTGTATATTTTTAACGCTATTTCTAACAAAAAAAAAAAAACATAAATATTTCCTTTATTTATTTTCAAATCCAAACACACAATGCTAATCCACTTAAAACGCTTTTTGCTTGTTTTTTCCCCATTGCAAATACTTAATCATCAAAACGTGTTGTTGAAAATACTTAAAAAGAGAACACAGCTAAAAAAATAAAAACTGAAACACAAAAATTAATTTAATTTGTTTAAAAAACACACAGGCATACACACAAATAGACCTACAAGCAATCATACGAAGCTTAGAAAAGCCTTCTGTTAACTTAAATACACAAATATAGAGACGAAAAGAAAAAAAAACAACAAAGGCAAAAACAAAAATAACGAATCAATTTGAAAAAGGATATGATGCCAAAATTGGAAATAAATTGTAAAAAATTGAATCAAATTCACATATAAACGACAAATAGACTGACTATATAAAAAAGATCGTGTGTTTATTTGCCGTAGAAAATAAATAAAAAAGAAGAAATTGTTCAGGAAATCTGAAAGGCAGGCTTGTAGTTGTACACAAACAAACTATAGAGGATACAGACATATGAATATGTATGCTAAACACCATAAAGACACAAACAAATCAACTTGTTCTAAGTGAATGATGGTGACTAAACTAGACACCTTAAATACGCTGCGGTCATAAACATTTATTTTGTTACTCAACAAACAAGACATTTTAAAAGATAATTAACGGATGAACATTTCAGGAAAATTTTATCGATAATTTTTATCGATAAATACAGAACACTTATACTCGGCGTAAATTTTCTACATTCAAATTATGACAGGAGAAAATATTCTACAGCAAAATAATGATTGACGAAAACTTTCTTCAGAAAAATTATGATCGATGAAATTTTTCAACAGAAAATTTATGATCGACGAAAATTTTTTACAGAAAAATCATAATCGGTAAAACAGAAAACTGAGATCAATGATAAGTTTTTACATTTCAATTATGATGGACAAAATTTTTCCACAGAAAAATTATAATGGACGAAGTTTTTCCACACAAAAATTATGATCGATGAAATTTTTCTACAGAAAAATTATGATAGATGAAATTTTTGTACAGAAAAATTATGATCGATGAAATTTTTCAACAGAAAAATTATGATAGATTGAAATTTTTGTACAGAAAAATTATGATCGATGAATTTTTTCTACAGAAAAATATTGATCGATGAATATTTTATACAGAAAAATATTTATCGACGAAATTTTTCTACATAGAAATTATGACCGGCCTAATTTTTCTACAGAAAAATTATGACACATAAAATTTTTTTTAGAAAAATTATCACAGATAAGATTTATCTATAGAAAAATTTTGACAGATAAGAATTTTCTATAGAAAAATTATGACAGATAAGATTTTTCTATAGAAAAATTATCACAGATTAGATTTTTCTATAGAAAAATTATGACACATAAAATTTTTTTTTGGAAAAATTATCACTGATAAGATTTATCTACAGAAAAATTATGGCAGATTAGATTTTTCTATAGAAAAATTATGACAGATAAGATTTTTTTATAAAAAATTATTACAGATAAGATTTTTTTATAGGAAAATTATGACAGATAAAATTTTTTTATAGAAAAATTATTACAGATAAGATGTTTCTATAGAAAAATTATGGCAGATAAGACTTTTCTATAGAAAAATTATGACAGATAAGATTTTTCTATAGAAATATTATGACAGATAAAATTTCTCTATGGAAAAATGATGACAGATAAGATTTTTCTATAAAAAAATTATGACATAAGATTTTTCTATAGGAAAATTATGACAGATAAGATTTTTCTATAGAAAAATTATGACAGATAAGATTTTTCTATAGAAAAATTATGACAGATAAGATTTTTCTATAGAAAAATTATGAGAGATAAGATTTTTCTATAGAAAAATTTTGAGAGTTAAGATGTTTTCTCTATAGGAAAATTTTGACAGTTCAGATGTTTTCTCTATAGGAAAATTTTGACAGTTAAGATGTTTTCTATAAAAAAATTATGACAGATAAGATTCTTCTATAGGAAAATTACGACAGATAAGATTTTTCGATAGAAAATTTATGACAAAAAATTTTTTTCTATAGAAAACTTACGATAGATAAGATTTTTCGATAGAAAATTTATGACAAAAAAAGTAATTCTGCAGAAAAATTATGGCAAACCAAATTCTTCTATAGAAAAATTATCATAAGTAAAATTGGATAAGATTTTTTTGCCAGATAAGCCTTTTCTTTAAAATAACTATGACAGATAAAATTTTGCTATAGAAAAAATATCACACATAAAATTTTTTTATAGAAAAATTAAAATTGACCGCAGATTTACTTTGAGACATTATATTGATGTAAATATTTTTTATAAAAGAAAATTATATCTGGAGAAACTTTCGTACAGAAGGATTAAGATTGATGAATTTTGTGTAGCATAATTTTAGGTAAGACAGTTTACTAGAAAAGTGTGATGTGTCATTTGCAATGTAAATTTACGTATTTTGGTAATCGTATTCAAGCGTTAATCTAGTCATGATCTATTCATGATTTTCAAGAGTATACTGATCATAAATGTCAAAAAAACAAGCAACAAGACAGTTCCTATGCTAGTATGTAATATAGTTAAATTGTGGTTCAAAAATATGTTCATGTTTAGCAGCACACACAAGGCAATAACAGAAATTTAAGAGCTTGTCATAGCGTGCTCCTTACTTTCGTTTAACCATAAACTTTTAAAAAAGTATCTATGTCTATGCATTTATCTTTTTCAAAAAAAAAAAAAAAGAAAGAAAGAAAAAAACGAATACTGATATCAATTTTATGCTTGCAAAGGCATGAAAAGCCTTTGTTCGTGTCTATTTCACGTTAGTTTGGCTACAAGTCCCGTTTGGTAAACAAGAGCAACGTATGGCTGTCATATGAATTAAAACAACACTGAGTTACAAACGCTCAATATTTTTCATAAAGCTTTTACAACATATTGGCAACACAACAATATGCGCCCAAAAGAATAAATAAAAAAAAATAATAAACAGGCGAAACAAAGAAACAAAGTAACTAGTAAATGCAACATATGTTTCGTCATACACAAGCTTACATACACATGGGCCTACTCTTACCAGTCAAAGGCAACAAAATTTACAATGACAAAAAATATAAAATAGAAATTTTAAAAAGAAACTGGCTGGTGCCTTTTGAGGTAGAGAAATATTTTTGACTACAACGAATCTGAAATACTCTGCTGAGGCTTGTTTCTGTAAGAAAGAGTATTTATTTATAAAATAGAAGAGCAGGAAAAATTATTTGCATAAATTTTTCTTAATTTTTTTTTTTAGAAAAATGAAACATGCAGAAAAAGTAATGCTACACTTTCCAAAGCGCTACATTTGCCTTTATAACTCTTGTCATGTATCCGTTTTAATTTATCTACATTGAATTATCGTTAAATGAAAGAATTTATCTGATTAGTGCATTAGTTTGGTTACGTGAAGTCGTGAAAAATCTTTTATTATTAGTGAAAAAATTATTTCCTTTATATTCAGATCCTGGGCTTTACTTTCCAAATTACCATAAAGTGTATACCAATTTTAATTTTTTTTTTAATTTAAATAAATAATAATTTAACAACATTATTGAATATATTAGATGTCGGATCAGTATAGCCTAAGGATAATGTAATTTTTATTTTTTCGTACCTTTGAAATGAAATTATGAGACATGTAGTAGAAATGATTTCAGAGAAGAAATATTCTTATGACTCATTTTTGATCTCAGCTAAAAACCGAGTTCTTTTGAGCGTAGGATTCTCTGGCTTAATCTCTTGAAAATATTTTATACAAATCTCTTATTTTGTAAGCAATTTCCTAATTGGTTAAACAGTAAATAAAAGATTGATTTCTTTTATGTTAAAGTCCTAAATTTTTTTAATTTTTTAAATTTAAATAAAATATAATTCAGCATTTGAAGTACATAAGAGATCGGATCAGTATAGTGTAAGGATGCTGTAATTTTTATTTTTTCTTATCATTGTAATGAAGTTATGAAACTTCTAGTAGAAATATATCGCTGAGATTATGACTTATTTTTGATCTCAGCTAAGAGCTGAATCCTTGCCGGATTATGACTCTCTTACTTGCTCTCATGATGAAGTCTTATATTATCCAGATCTCTTATTTCGTAAACAACCTTTTATTGATTAAACATTTATTGAAAGAGTGACTTGTTAATAGTAATATCTCGAAAAGTATTGCTTACAAAATCTATTTTATATTTTAATATTTAAATAAAAATATTAATTTGACAATATTTTTAAATATATATAAGATTGAAACAGCATAGTGTATGACTTGGAGCATAAAATATTCAAACAAAGAACTCGTCTTATTTACTATTCGTAAAGGCGTGCTTTTTAAAGACACTTGCATTATGCCTTTTGACAGGAAAAACTTAGTTCTATTTTATAAATATATATTACATGTGGACAATTTCACAGTACCTGAAAATTTATAAATAATTTTTTTAAGCACAAGCTCTTTATATAAATATTATAGAAATTTAATTTTTTTTACTTTTATATTTGTTTATATTTATTTGACACACGTTTTTTCTTTTATTGAAAATTTATACATTTTTTTTCCTGAGGGGGCCACCCAATAGTGTGGTGAAATACTGAAATATTAAAAAGGCCTTTAACTATAAATATTATTTAAATCTAAAAATATTTTTGAAAAGCCTTCATTTAATTTCGACATATTTTTTTTTTCTTTCTTGGACCAGTACTGAGTGTCCGAGGAGCCCTACACATGCAATGCACTGTGCCAAAACTAAGAAATTAGATTATGGGCAGGACGATAGAGGCAGTAGTGTTTGTGGACATTCAATTTGAACTTTGTTACATTGAAAGTGACAGGAAAGACTTCTGGAGGGAGTTTATTCCACATACAGACTGTTCTGCTAAGAAACGAATTTTCTCTGTAACGCGTAGTGCGATTCAAAATCAAGCACAAATGGATGCACTCTCAGCGAAAATCAGGTTAAATGCAAAATGTGCACTAGAGCACTTACCATTGTAGTAACGATAAAACAGTGAAATACATCCCGATGCTCTAGAGAATCAAAGTTGGATACCTTACTGTCCCCAATTAGCCTCTTGGCCCTTCCTCTACGCGATCGAACAAGTTCAAAATTTGGGGCGCCAGCTTATGCATGAGAGTTGTATTGCATTTTTTAACGGTTATAAATGGTATAAATAGTACGAAGATCGAATGGGCTGAAATGTCTCTGACACCATTTTAGAAAACCGAGGTACTTTAAAGCTTTTTTAGAAACTTGAAAAATTTGTTTCGGTTATCGAACATCACACTGAATTTTCATGCCAAGAACATCTAAAGCGTCCGATTCGTAATACCTATATCAACCATAGTAACTGCTGTGGCAGCATTTCCATACCCCGATCTATGCATAAGCATGCAAGATTTTATATAAAAATATAAATCCCATTAAAATATGGTCTCAAAGGAATTTAAATAGTTACTAAAAATCAAGTAATTTAGTTTTTATAAAAAGCTAAAATTTCTCTAATTTTATTCTCACTGTAAGTGAATCAACAAATGAAACTAGTTGCTTGTTGGCAAACAGTATTGAATTGTATGTTGCAAAAAGGATAAAACATATTAAAAATCAAATAAAACAAATTGTGAGCGTGGCATAACACAAGCCAAATGAATTATTTATGAAGTGGTTGTTAGCCCATTTTTCCCTTCTGTTTTTTAACACCACAGCTTTTTAATGCTTTCAACACTTTCGCCATAAGGATTTGTTGGATGTTTTTTTTTCTAGGTTTTGGTTGGCAAAGCCTGTTTACAGACAGCATAGCAATATAAAAATGGTAAAAGATAAAAGAAGCAATAAGAAAAGTATTTTCGCAATAAGTGTTTTAACATTTAAAGTATATTTATTTTTTTTAACAGTTCTAACGGCAGCAAACTAAACGTTTTGGTCATTTTTTAAAATAAATTGCTTTACAGCCAGCCAACCACAAGAAATTAATTTTTAGCTCTAACATAACTGCAGTTATCCAAGTAACTGCTTACGATCTGAATCATAACCAATGTAATTGGTAACTTCAATTAGAACTTCTTGACAATTTTATTTCCCAAATTAGCTTATTGCCAAATTTTGATTTTACGAGTAATAATTTAATTTAGTCGACGTATGGTGCACAGCGCCATCTATTTAAACCTATACCCTGATAATTAATATGACCATTAATATGGTCTTAATCATCATCTACATGTTCAATTCAAAAATGCTTGCTGTTGAAGAGACAACGAGCTTAAGATAAAGAATTACTTTTGGAAGAAAAATATTTAGTGCCACCATCGGCATGTCGAGCCCACTTAACAGCGCTTTTCATGAGATGTAATGGTCGGTAGACACTGCTGTGGATGATTTAATTTTATATGTCAATTTTGTTTATTTACAAATTCTTTAACCCAAAAACCAGCACCATCCGTGAATATAATTTTTCTTTAAATTAATTATTTGAGTTAAAGGCTGGTTTTTAAAGAAAATCTGGTTAATTTTGCAGCGTTATTCTACCATCATGAATCAAATTATAAATGTCCTAAGTTAAGCAAAGTGTGATTATTAGATAGTTCATTCTTTCTTGCTGCGATTGTGTCTTACTGACTTCTAGGCATTTTAAAAAAATTTTGTATTAGTTTATGTGCTTCCAACACTTTTACATTTTTAAAACAAATTTACTTTAGCTTGCACTGACTTGTTGAAAATTGTAAAGTATTTTCAGTCCATAAAAATTGTTGCTTCCTTTATTTGCCTTAATTTTTTTTTTGTGTTTTGCTAAATCAACAAGTTGCTTTTTGGCTGTAAAACTGTAAATGCCAAAGCTTTTAAATAAAATACAATACATATACACACACAGAGGAAAACACACATTCCCAGTAACATGTAATTTTAAAATGTTCTTGTAAAAAGAGGATTTATTTTTATATACATATTTTGTATACAGAAGAAACTTGTGTTGTATATGTGGCTGTGTGTGTAAATAAGTCCAGAACATTTGTTTGTTAAGTTGACTTATTACAAAAGGAAATTGAATTTATTTTAATTTTATTGCTTTATTTCTTTGTGTCTGTTTTAATTTTGATTTTCTAAGCAAAAATTGCTTTATGAATTTATTTGTTAAGCTGCCCAATAGTTGTAAAAAATGCTTTTATTTAATATTTTAATTATAGTTTTTCCTTGAACTGAATATGGTTTAATAAAAATAAAACTATTTAATTATAAGATAATTGGTAGAGTATAAAACATTTTACCAACTGCAATTGACTGGTTGTTACAAGAACCATGGGGCTATAAACATGTACATGTACATGTTCACATGCAAATTTAAATTGTACAGCATATCCGGGAGCTACTGGCAAATAGACAAAACTACAAATACAAAGTGATTGTAAAAGTAAGTAAATATTGTGTACTTTTATTGTTGTTTTTATTTAAACAGGATATACGGGAAAATTTGTTTGACTAAAGGCATATGGAATATTTCAACAAGTGTTTTCAAAGGAAACTAAGATTAAGTTTTATTTGAAGATTTTTTTTGAATCGAATACCATGATTTAAATCAAGAATCAAATAATAAATAAAATGATCTAAAGCATATGAGGACAAACAAAATATTATTTAGAAATATATTAAAATTTTAAATCCACTTTAGCCTACTTTTTTTAAATTAAATACAGTAAAATCAGACTTATAAATTTAAAGGTACCTTCAGACCAGCTTCCATATACAAAAACTAAGCCGCATTCTTAATGCTCAGAAATTTTGTCGTGTGATTTTATTCATCGTACTCTTTGATATTCAATTTTTTTCATCTAAAAACCATATTTATCGCTTAGTAAATGTCTTATTAATATGGATGAGCTTGAGAAATATGCTTTTGGATACTTAGTCCTAGTGGATGTAGGTGGGTGAGAAAATGCAAGACAGAAATTATTTTTAAGGAGGATGCATCAAGATGAATAAACTTCAGGAACTAAAAGTGTTATAAAGTGTTATAAAAATGTGTTTGGGAGCTGCAAAAATATACAAGCAATTATTTTGAAGCTGGTTGCTATATCCGAAATCTGATTAGGCATATATTAGACCAGTAGTCAGAACGTCGTATTTTAACAATAATACACAACGAATGTTATATCCACGTGAAAATTATATTCTTGCCTGGGCAAATTTCTAAATGTCCGGCGAAAAGATAAAGATATTCTAAAAGTACCAAATGAATCGCTTGGTCATTATTTTTCAATGTGTATTAATTACAAAAAGTGGAAAAAATTAAATGAATAAAAAATCAAAGAGTAAATGACCACATCACTCCTGCATGTATAAGTCAAATATGTAGATAATTTTTATGAATGTAAATAGTCATATTAGAAATAACTTACCTGCATCTCTACCTGCATCGTTTATGTCCATAATATAATGAAGGCTTTCATTAAGCCATATGCTTGCAGAAATTAGTGATTAATTTTTGATTTTTATTAATTGATTAGATAAAAATTATTCTTCAATTTCAATTATTTGTTTCCATCATTTTAAATATAATTTAACAAATAACGACAAAATAACCAAACAGGTCAGCAGTTGCTAATTAAGTTTTTATTTTTATTCCGCTCATACACACCACATTTTCTAGTGATGTAACTTTTTTAACAAACATCATTAATTTTAGTTATTATACATTTGTAAGGTGTTGCATAAATTTATTGTCCTAACAATACTTTTATGTGCGATGAAGAAGACTATGACAGGTTTCTGATACTTTAGCGAGTAGCAATTAATGGATCCATGTTCAAAATGCGTGGAGATAAAGTTACTAATAAGGAAGAACAATGTTCTAAGGCTTTGGTTTTGAGGTTTAATTGCATTTTTATAACATCGAGGAATAAACAGAATATTAGCCTTCCTTACTTTCACACTTTTTGTTGACAGTACACCCGCTGCTTGCTTCATTTACATCAGTGTCGGGCAATCGGTCGAATTAAAAGATAATGTTAAAAAAATATTTTATGTGTGAACAGATAATGCTTTTCTTCAAAAATTTTAAACAATTTTTAAAATATTACAGTCAAGTATGGATGCGGATCTTATAATGTAACTGTAATAATAATGTACACTATAATCATCAAGGCAATAAGCCAAGACCCAAAGACCCAGAAGTGGCATTCTTTGATTCGTTTGCTCCATTGGCATCTTCAAAAGTCACTACCGAAAAAAAAACGGTACACGGACCATTATCAATCGATCGCTGACGCACACCCGTATAGCAAAATCTTTTGTCAAAAACTAAAAATATAACGAAATTAACTAAACAAAGCTCTATTCTGGACCCATCCTCACTAACCCAACAGAAGATTTTTGAGCTGATTCATTGGCGGATATCGATTAAGAAGCTTCCACGACTATCGAAACAGGATCGACGCGTATGCACAATAAAACAGCGCATGCTTTTAACCGTAACATATTCACTGTAGATATGCGTGAGTTAGATAACGTTAAAAAAAATAACGATAATTTGCGGATTCTGAAGACAAATTTATTTTAGGTAAGTTAATATCAATTAAGGGCCGAAAAAATAAGTTGTCCTTCAACAATTAAAAGTAAACGCTGCAAATATAACTTGAACTAAAAATTTAGTATTCAAAGCACAGCACAAGGCCTATTAAATATTAATAATTTCTGAATTAATAAAACGAAGACTTGAAAATTAGCTATTTTCGTTTGTAGCGCTTCTTTTTCATGATAAATTTTTTTTTGCTTGAATTTATTATCCCTGGTAAGTTTGCGTAAACAAAATCAATCTCATGTTTTTAATTCCTCCTGTTAACGTCCTTGTGCTTGTTTGTGAATGGCAAGCGCTTTCGAATGGCCACCTTTCGCTTTGGCTGAATACATCATTACTAAGCCACGGCAGCACAAACCCAAACAATTTGTTACCAAAATCATTTTCACTTATCATTTTCAAACTCTTCATTAAATATTAACAATAAAAATAACATATATGGCATCCTTTATGTTGTCCTAAAAATTTTCTTAATTATTTAAATTAATTTTTTTTTGATATAATATAAAGTAATTAATAACACAAATCGACTAACATAAATGTGTCTGGTTTCTTTTATAAAATCCGAAGGCAAAAAATTCCGTTTTAACACAAACCAAAATTCTTTTACATATAAAACGATTCAAAAAATACATCATATTAAACTGATACAAGTATGTGTTGTTTAAGGTCAATTACACTGAGAAAAAAAAATTAGCAGTTTAGGGTTTTGCAGTATCTTCCATACTTCAACTTAACATGTGCAGCTAACATTTTACACACGCCAGAAAAGTAAACTCTCTCAGTAACATTTTCTTTATAAAGGTTATCGACTTTAGTTAATAATCATACTACGTTTAATCTCAGTGATATTAAATTCTTTTTTATATATTACTAAATAATGCATCACTAAGCTAATTTTATGGCATTGTTTTTTTTTTAATTTTTTTATGTAAAAATAAGCTTGTTAGCGTTTAAAATTATTAGAGTTGTAGGAAAAATTAAAACATTATTTTTATGATACAAGAAATATTTTAACTCACCATAAATTGGCTGGCTTTTCAGCATTCAATTGATATTTAATAACCAGGTTTGACCTTCACCTTTCTTCTTATTAATTTTTAAAATTTTATTTTAATATTTAAATCGTTTGAATACATCTTAGAGGCACGGGCCTAGGAATAACACAATTTGCCTAAAACTATTATGTCCTGGGTGTATAAGACATACACAGTCATATGAGAAATGAGTCACAGCATTACTACTTGCATTGTTTATGTGCATAAGCTTGCACAAAGCCATGCGCTGTCAGAAATAATAATTTAGATCTCCCTAGTTGGATCTGGCGGCTAGTAACACTGAAAATTATATTGTGCTTTTAGAAGGTTGGCTTGCCTGCACGTGTTAAATACTGTATGATAATATTTTTGCATAATAATTTTATGCATTATATTTTTTTTAATTCATTATAACTTTCATAAAGTCTGAAACTGGGAGAAATGAAAGAAAGCCTCATAACATATGGAAACTTTAGCACGTAAACGCCTGTAAGACCATCATGACTAATGGTAATGGACAAAGACGCCTCACAAGGAGTGAAAATATTCATTTCTTAAGGCAATCCTGAGGTGACATTTTTTCTGAAAGAAAGTTCAGTAACTTGCTTAGATATAAATCTTAGATATCTGCTTTAGACATCTAATGGATAGAAAACCTCAAATAGCTAAAATGAAAATCGATGACACTATGTAGAGACTGTGCGTGGTTAAGCAGCATTTGATAGAGAAGGGTCTATGACTATATACAGATGTAGCCCTAAGCCTACGTATGTGTATATGTGAGTAATTTCAAGAAATGTTGTGGTAAGAAATAAAGCCGATATTTAGTAGTTAATGGCCTGATATTAAAGACATTAAAAAATCTGATGGCAGCAGAAACCATAATAATTGAATGTAGTTATAAATATTTATAACCAGAAAGATACTAGAAATTAGTTAAGTACGAGTGGTAAGCAGAGCGAGCAACAATGGAATTTTGTTTATGATAATTTTTGACTAAAATTGTCTCCATTAAACTGCTCTCGTTTTAATAATAAAACTTAAACACTTAAATAAGCGGCGTAAATGTATTGCTTGTTGTTATTTTTGTTCGCCCGTGAATGAGTAATAAATCAAATATATGGAAAATTGTTTAACATATACTACGCTTAATATGCTGCCACACTAATAAGTAAATCCAATATTTTTATTAAAATAAATTGTCGTAAGCACAAAATTTTAGTTCCCATTTACTTCAAATAAGCTTTGTATATTTCATTTACTTTTTAACTAGCTTGATAGGTGTCGCTTAATAACTTAACAGAAATAACTTTATAATTAATATGACTAAGACAGTTTTCTTTCAAAACCCGAAAGCATAAAACTGAAACTTTAAACAAAATATTTAATTTAAATCTACAGATATGCTTTATTTTAATTATGACACTTTTCCTATTTTAAGCATTAAAAAACATGTAAAGGATGTGAGCCTGAAGGTAAGTATTTGAGTTTCGAAAATGCATAAGCATTTTGCTGTTGAAAAATATGACAAAAGACATTTCTTCTGTTGTTTTATATCCTTTAGTTAGTTTGTTTGTTGTTTTATTTGTCATTATATAGTTTTATGCATATGACACTGATATTATGCTGTCACCAATTTCAAAGAAAATAAAAATAAAATAATTCAGATGAACTATAGTAAAGCTTAACTCCAACAGTCCAATAATAACAACAACAATATGCAACATTTCATAATGTCCTTCTCTTGGTAAATTTCGTAAATAAATTTTGATAAATAGTACGTGTAAGTAAAAGCAACATAAGCAGGATTTATAAACGTAACAATATAAACGTTAGTAATAAAAACAACAACAACAACAACAGCAGTAGCAAAAGTATGAAAAATCCAGCCACCCATGAATATAATCATATGCAAACACATGTTCTCACAAACTCGTACATTTTAAAATTTTTATACCCATCCACTTGTTGTATGCATGTCAAGCATTAAGTTTTACGCATTTAATGAATTGTTATGGGTAAGCAAAAATCAGACCAAAATTAAGGGCTGACCTAAGATAAACTGTTGTGTATATAAAATTTCTTATTTTGTAACTAAACAACTTTAATTCACTTACATTTTGATTACAAGGGGTATTTTAAATTGTTTTTATTTGGGTATGTTTTTACGTCGACCCTCGTCAAATTTGGTTTGTGAACAAACCGGTTTCGGCTATTTGCCATCTTCAGTACTAGTTGCATTTTATTGTCAGCGGTGTTAATATAGTTTGTCTTGTTCGTGTTCTCTTCGTGTTACTTCTATTGCATTCGTCAATTTCTCTCTTTTTGTCTGTATCTCGCTCTCTCTCCTTTTTCGTTTGTTTGTTTCTACCTAATTTGTCTTTCCCTCTCTGCCTGTCTCTCTCTCGCCCTTTTCATTCGTCTCTCTTGCTACCTAAATCCTTTCAGGACTATGCTTGTTATTCGTTTGTGTTTATATGAATGAAATTTACTTTATTCGAAGGATAACTTTTTGACATATTTTAATAAAAATATGACTTCAGGCGTATGACCTTGACTCACACATAATTTAATCTGGAGGTCCAATTTTCGGTAACTTTTTCCAATATTGTTGCCATATATTGGCAAGTCGTCAATCGTTCTTGGTATTATAGGTAAAGAGTAGCGACTTCCCACAGAAAATAGTCTATCGGCGTTAAATTGCACAATAATGGAGGGGCCAACTTACGCGTTTCAAATGTGAAACTATGAGATTATTAAACTATTTGCTCAATAAATCAAATGTGGGATGAACTATGTGATATGATGTACTGTGGTTAAAGTCACAGAGCCTGCACTGTCATGGTTGTTCAATTAATGAACGAAAATGTCAGTAATCTTGGTTCTCTAATGGTCAACGTGGACGGCAAACTTCTGATCAATGATTATACTAGTAAAGAACACCAAACGGTCAGTTTTTCTATATAAATCGCTATCTCAACCTACAGCTGAGGGTTACCATTACTCCAAACAAGATTTAATTTATTAAAAATCCATTTAAACAAAAGTGATCGGGATCAACGGCAATCTTGTTTTGGAGCAAAATTTGAAAGTGTTATTCAAGTGTCAGTCTACTCATGTTGAATTGCCAAGCCAAAAAGCTTTCAAAATGGTTTCCGGTGCCAACTTATGGTTCAGTACTCTATTAAAAACACTCTATATTAATGCTTGAAAAGTCGATTTAAATATCGAAACTGAGTTAGAAATGTTGAGTTTGGAATTTCTATTAAATAGCACTGAAGCAAATTGGTTAAGTTATCGTTTCTACATTGTGGGATATGTGGCACATAACTTACGGAACCAAAATTACACTTAAATATTTTACACTGTCCACAACCACAATGTTGCTAAAAGTTGTATTCTGCTGGGGTAACGTGCTATTTTTTCTTCTGGTGTAATATTTTGCCTGCTCTTAAATTAGCCAAGACGAAGTCCGGATTATTTTGAAGCTGAATATTATATTGTCATCTTCAAATATTTAAAATCTGTCAGAGAATTGGTGAGGCGCGCAATACATGCTGACGTCCAGCTGATTTCTCCATTTCTATCGAATAACTGGGATCAATGCAAAAACTCAAATCAAATTCTCGGGAACTCCGATCACACTGTCATCTCCGCCTGCTTTTCATATTCGAAGTTTTCTCAGGAATCCCACTAGAAGAATTATTATAGATAGGATTTCATCAGACGAGTTCAGGATTAATTCAGGGGTATCGCATGGCTCCGTTCTTTCTCCTACCCTATTCACTACTTTCATAAATAACCTTTTTTATTAAACTTTGAACCCTTCCTCCTTCGCGGATGACAGAACCATTTGTTATTCGTATTCAATAAGTAATAGACCTCACCAAGTGGAGGTAAGTTCCAACAGGCGGAACGTACTATCATTATTATGAATTCTGGTTTATTTATATTGTACTTATTAATAATTTTAAACCTCTGCTCACTCAATCAGTTTCATCGTTTTTCTTTTTAAAGCAAAGTATAGTTTTGGGATTATTAAAAACGCCGAATTCAGAGTATACTTTAAAAGTTATAAAATTAGGATACAAAAATCACTATTGATGAAAAATTTTTATATAGAAAACCTATTACTTCTAAAAATTATTTATAAATAGAAATATTATGAATAATAAAGTTTTATTAAAAAGTCACGACTAATAAATATTTACGACAGAAGTGAAAATTTTCTATAGAATAATTATGACGGATGAAAGCTTAAAAAATTTAAAGCTAAAATATTTATAGAAAAATCATGACGTAAAAATTTCTTTTAGCAATTATGATTTTTCTATAGAAAGGGTATACAAATTTTCTATAGAAAAATCATGACTCATGAAAATTTTACTTAAGCAATATTATGACATTGTGATTTATAAAAAAATCATGCCTGATAAAATTTTTACAAAAAAATCATAACAGCCAAAAAGTGTTCATAGAAAAACTCTTTTATAGAAAACTCATGACGGCTGAAAGTTTTTTTTTTTCTAAAAATCATGATTGATGAATAGTTTTGTTTTTATAGATAAATAATTACATGAAAATTTAAACAGAAATTTCATACCTTAATTTTTTTTTTATACAAATATCGTGACATGATTATTTTTTATGGCAAGATCATGCAAAATCAGGGCAAGTATCTTTGTTGTAGAAAACTCATAACGGACGAAATTTTTTTTTACGAAAATCATGACAGACAAAATTTTTTTTTACAGAAAAATCATAAATTATTTTATAGAAAACTCATGACTGATGAAAAATGTTTATAGAAAAAAATGTTTATGAAATAGAAAGTTAGGTAGAGGGTACTTTACCTTGCGGGCCACTTGTTATTTTTTACCGCTGTAAAAATTTCTAATCTTTAGCTACTAGAATTCCAGAAATACAGGCCTCTGGCAAACAAACAGAAACCAAGATAAAGAGAGAGAAGAGACATACTGACATAATGGATTTTTCTTAGACACTTTATATCTTATATACACTTTATATCTTATATAACTCCCAAAAAATTTTTAGTTTAACGCATGAGTGAACGCAGTATGGTTATTTAATTCAATTCAACTCATTCCTTAAGCCAAAGTAATAGTCATCTTTCATATACATTTATGCTTGCGTAACTAGTCACATGTATATGTGTAAAGATATTATATGCACGCACGTGTGTGTGTGTGTGTATGTATGCGCAATGTTTTTTGTAATAAAATGCAATTTAAATTGCATTTTGTAACATTTTCTGTTTGTATGCAATTGACAGTGCATACAATGGCCAATGTTTTCCTTTTTTTTCAACATCAACTACGTACAATGCATTTTATAATGCTCTTGCAAACAGCATCACATGCATCACAAACACATATAAATAGATCAGCATGCATGCATTTGGGAGTGGAGAAGGAAACAAAGAGATTGAGTGAAAAGTATGAGAGAGTTATAAAATAATAAAAGACAATATATTGAAACTGTATCCTAGAGGTGTGTTGTTGTAGTTTTTACTGTAATTGTTGTTGTTATCTGAAGAAAAATGTTGCAAAAGATTGTTTCATGTTTCAAATGTTGTATAAGTTTTAAATTAACCAAAAAGTAAGAAAATAAAAATAAATTCGTAAGTTCGCTTATGTTGTTTATGCAATGAATGATTACAAACGAAATCTGTTGTTACGTGCACATTTATAATGTTTTATTTCTTTCGTTTGAAAACTGTTGTTGTTGCTTGTTTCATTTCGTTTCTTGTTTTTTTTTTTTTTCTGTTGAAATAACACAGACCTGTTTAATGCGCTTGTTAACCAATTATGAAAAATAATAAATGAAATTTGAAAAGTGCTTTAATGTCGTTACGTTAGCTAACTAGTGAAAAGCTTAAGCTACACTGCATACTTAAATTAGTTAGAAGTACTTGCTGCATCTAGTGACTCTGGCTAATCACCCGCCCTGCATATTTCATATAAAGTATTTGGCTGTCGTTATTCACCAGCTATATAAATTATCTACATTCGAAAATACATTAAAGTGCTTCGAAATGCTTTTGTTGCAATTGCTGTTTGTTGTCATATTGTTACATCTATATATTGTAATTATTACAGTTTTTGTTTTGGTTTTCTTTTTGTTATTAAATAAATAACAACTTTGTATGCAAGCAACGATTTAACAAAAATATTCATATAAAAGTGTGTTGACTGCAAATATAATAAATAAATAAATAAATCTAAAATATATTTAATTGGTTTTGCAGTTTGCATTTGTATCAGTTCTTTTTCTAAACTCCTGTACTTTTTAATATTTTAAAAGGATTTTGATTTTTTTAATGCTTTCAATTGTTGTTATATCCTTCATTTTATTTTTGGTTATTTAACTTAAAAATCACGTTTCAGATTTAAATGTTAACATGTGTTTCTAAGTATAACTTATGTTTTCCAATTCTTTTTGTTAAGTATAAAAATTATAGTTATTTGTGTATGCATTACTATATACAGGGTGTCGGGAGGGTTTATTACTTTGTTTGTTTATAATTCTTAATTAAATAAAACAGTGTCAGCAATTATATATGGAATACAATATCAGATAAATGTCCGCTTCTGTAAGTCTCACAAATGCGAGTCCCTTTGAGTACATTTTTCATTACCTTCACATACATTTCATGCGGTATTTCATTAATTTTATCACGAAAATTTTGTTTGAGTTACTCAAGTGTTTCCAGTTTGCTTGAATAAAAGTTGCTTTTCATACATTCCATCAAATCGAAGTTCGGAGCAGTCAAATTAGGTGACCATGGAGGCCAAACAACACACCATTTCTTGAAATAAATAAATTGTGGAAAGAGTTCTCGCAGTAATTTCATTGTAATCCTGGCTATATGCGATGTGGCATCGTCTTGTTGATACCACATGTTAATCAAGCCCAAAATATCAGTTATGGCGTTAAAAAGTGTTCAATCATATCACAATATCGTTTCCCATTCACAGTTAACGTTACGCCGTTTTCATTTTCAAAGATGTATGATTCGTCCTTACCAAATTTGGTGTGCAACTGTCACTTTTATTGAATATAAAGGTGACTCTTGAATAATTTTAGAGTTTCCCATTCCACAGGCCCGACTCTTATGTTTATTTACATATCCATTCAAATGAAAATGTGCCTCGTCACTCATTATGATTTTTTTTATGAGAATCGGGGTTGTCATGGGCAAGCTGTAACAACCTACTGGCATATTTACGGCAGCGTAAATAGTCTTGTGGTAGAAGCGTTAATGTCAACTGAGTTTTATATGGAAACAAATGCAAATCCTTGTGCAAAATTGTGGCCAAAGTAGTTCTTTGACGACTAAGCTCCCGAGCACGGTGTTGAAGTGAAGTTGATGGATTGTTTTGAACACTATTTTGAGCAACAGTAATGTCTTCAGCCGATCTGGCTGGTTAGGTTATGGTTAGGCCTATCACCTGCAGACCCTCTTTCTTCGTAATCATTCGCTACACAATAAATATTGCATTTTGTTGCAACGTCGTTTCTCCCAAAAATTTCACGTAACTTCCTCATCATCACAGTAATCGATAAGTGATTTTAATAAAAAGTTTTAACGATTAAAACACGTTGGCTTATCGAATATTTCTCTACAGTAAATTTGCCACCTGTCTACTTCACGACTGCCAAATGTGAGCTTTTAAAACTAGCCTTTAACCAAAATGGCGGCCGAACAAAGTAGTATACCTTTCCGACGGTATACTAGTACTCGGAAATTATGTTGTGGGGAGGATTAAAGAGGGACTAATGTTTATAGATATGAACTTCCCTACATTTAAAGTGACAGGAAAGACCTCTGGAGGGAGTTTGTTATGCGTGAGCATATAGCATTAAATTTTCGGGCATTAAAATCAAATTTATTCACACGACCCTATTCGTAGATTGTTGCGAGATCGTGATTGAGTGCTTTAGTGTTACTAAAACTAATAACTTTGCACATCTGCTTGGAACAGTTCAAAATATAACAATGTTTATATGACTACCAAGTCCATTCTGGCACAATTGTATTTTAGACTTAATATCTGCATAGAGTATGCACTGCTATGTGTACTATTACAATAAAGAAAAACTAGATCTAGATAAACAATGTCGTGATATCATTAAAAAAGTAACATAAAAGGTAGATTTTTAAACTGTTTAAGCCATATTTGGGAACGTTGGAATATTGAAGACTTACTAAAGGAGGTGAGATGAGATTGAGATATTGTATAATAGATGCAGCAATAAAAAGGAAACTGGATTAAGGGCGTGACAGGGAAGATGTGCATAAGTATATGGACACATAATGGAGGATTATGGGCCGAAGTTTGGAGTGGTATGGATGGCATTTGGTTTTTAAGCTCTTTGGGGTGGGGATAAGTGTTGGAGGGTAATTCTAACAAAAATATAAAAATTCGTTTATGCTCTTCAATTAATATTTAACCTGCAGTCAAAATAAATTTGAAAAATAAAAAAAGTTAACTTAATGGGCAGTTTTAATATTTTACAAATATATTTCTTCAAGCACAAGGTTTTTACATCAAAATGAAGTTAATTTTTACTTTTGTTTTCAATTTTTTGCCACATAATTGAATGGACATTTTTCTTGTCCTGAAAATTACATTTTGCTTGTCCTGAAAATGACAAGAAAATTGTATAAACTATCAATCCTAAAGATGTCACCTAATGGTGTGGTGAAATATTAAAACAGAAATAAAATTTTTACTTAATTTTTATATAAAAGCTTTTGCTGGAAGGAAATTTAATTATAAATTTTAAAAACGATGAAGTATGTTAAACAATTTGGCTTATTTTAATTTATTCATTTACAGAAACAAGCCCACAAACATTGTTTCAAAAATATTAAACGCTAGAAAGAGCTCCTCTGGCACAAAACATTTTCCTAAGCTTTATCAACAGAGATTTCTAGAAAACACTCTAAGATAGCAACTAAAATAATAGATCAACAGAAGGCTATGACGTTAGATTATCCTAGCAGTCATGTAAATGTCATATCTTTTCCATTATTCATAAAAAAAGAGAATTTCTGCCAGCTATTTGTTTCCCCAAATTTCCTCTATGAATACTAGATTTATATTTAAAATAATATTGATGTAATGAGAATTGTTGTACATTTTTTTAAAGACAACTAAAAAAACAGTTTAAGAAACACTGAATTGCAAGTCTGGAATCAATAGCAAAATGTTAAATGCGTATCTTTTATTCAAAATCCATCAATCCATCTCAATTTTCTAGTTTGCGACAATATTGTTCTTTTTAGAGAAAATAAATATATTTAAGGAAGGATTTGAGTTAATTAATGTAAATAATAAGAAAAAAATTGTTTTCATTTAAAAAAGGTATTAATTAAGTATATTAAGTTACAGGGCACCGCGCAATTATACTTCATAAAAAACAGTATAATTTTAAAATAGCATCTACTGTGTTCTGAAGGAGAAATGATTAAAAAAAAAAAATAATATATAACAATAAAATATATTCGTTGCTAAGCTGATGATATGAATTATGAAATTAAAAAATAATGTTATACATTTTATTACAAGAGAAAATTTGATCGTAATCAAGCTTTTAAAGAAATTTTTTTTTAAGCCTTTCTAAAGAACTTCTAAATATTTTTATTTTAGCAATTAATTTATTTATAGTAGTCAATCGTTTGTTTATTTTTTTAATAAAATTCTTTTTATGTAAATCCGTGTGTTTTTAATTGCTTTTGGCAACATTACTTAAGATAATTTCACTTGATTTTTTTTTCTAAAAATTATTTAAAATAATTTATTTTTAACAGTGTCTAGATTATCTACATTTTCTTATCAGGCTTTTTAAATGCCCATTAATTGAAAAGCAATTTTTTGTACACTTGCCCAAATACACACCTTTAACTAAAGTGCTTTTTTAATTGTGATTAAGTTTTCCATCTTTCCATTTTAAAATTTGATTTAAAATTATTTTTGACTAATGCCACCAAGTAAATATTATTCGTAATTGGCTTTTAAATACGACTTAGCTGAATTGCGGTTAACAAAACAAAAAAAAAAAAAAATTACACGCTAACACTAGACCACTGTGCTGGACCATAGTACACAATATGCATGACTGCATTTTAAACTTTCATATATTTGCACACAATATCTATAGTGACATCAAACAGTATTAAATTCAGCATAGCAAAAAGTATGTATTTCAAAAATAATGACACGCCATCTAAAGCTAAATTATAAACATGTTTGTGCATGAGATTATATGTGAGTATATGAGTGTTATATTGTGTATGTGGGTTATTTCATTATGCACAACTACATGCATGTCTTTCTATTTAAACTATTTTGATTAGATGACGAAATGAGTGATATGTGTAAGCACGTATATGTGCCCGCTTAAGTTTTCTATACACATCCCTGCAAATTGTATCGACTTACTCAACAAGAAGTTCGTTCTGTTTAAGTTTCATTTTGTAAAATTCTTGATATTTTCGGACAACATAATCGTCTTTCTGACACCACTATTAAGAACCTAATCGTTCAATTTGAGTCGATAGGCTCGATACAAAATACGCGTACACCAACGAATGCTCAACCGGGTCGTTCAACTGTAAACATCGCAACCGTGAGTCACAGTATTGAAGCAGATAAAAATTTGTCAATTCCTCCACGTTCTCAACAATTGAGGTTATCCGCATGCCAGAATTAGGAAATTGGGTTATGGCTTGGAGGAAAGAGGGAGTAGTGTTTGTGAACATTCCATTTGAACTTTCCTACATTGAAGGTGTCAGAAAAGACCTCTGGAGGTCCATCGAACATCACACTGAAATTTCATGCCAAGAACATCAAGAGCGTCCGATTCCGTAATATCTATATCAACGATAGTTACAGATGCAGCACCATTTCCGACCACAGATTTATGCGTAAGCATGCAACATTGCTTTTTAAGGGCATAAAAATCGACTCTGTTTACACGAGCTTGTCATTCATGTTTCGTTTTTTGGAACTCACCTCTCACTGGTCTGGTCTATTACAAATGAATACGAATGACAATTGGTGCTGCCATCTGCGAAAAAGTGAATAGGGTTGCAAGTTTTTAGAAAAACAAGAAGGGAGCCTTGCGGTACCGCTGAATTAATTTTGAACTCGTCTGATGGATTCCCATCTATAACAATTCGTATAGTGCGATTCTTGAACAAACTTCACATGGCTAATTTTTCCTAAGAATTTAATTCGAAGCCTTACAAGGTTGAACTGGTGCAGGTAGTGAAGCCGACCGACCATTCACATCGTCGTAGATTCCCTCAATTATTTAGAAACAACTCCGCTAGTTTTTCTGAAAAAATCATTTTTTCAGACGAAGCCTATTTTCACTTGTCAGGGCATATCAACAAGCAAAATTGGCGCGTTTGTGCTTCTGAAAATCCTACAGTGATTGAGAGGGCTTTGCATGCCCAACGTGTCACTGTGGTTTGGGGGCCTTTTTTTCGAAGATGAGCCTGGATATGTGGTGATCAATGTTGGCTTATTATTGACGGCATAGATATCACGGACATGTGGTTCAACAGAACGTTGCCACATGTCACACAGCCAATGAAATTATCAATTTATTATAAAAGAAATTTCCCGATCGCATAATTTTACGGCAATTAGCAGTTGAGTAGCCAGCCAGATCGTGTGATTTAACACCTGTCTATAAAACACAGAGTCTATATGGAATAAATTGAATCGATTTCGGATTAAAAACTTAAAATCTGCGATGAGATTAACGAAATAGAACTGGAATTTTGTCAAAAAGTAATTAAAAACTTTGAGGAAAGAAGCGACATCTGTCAGAGTGGTCGTGGTGGACATTTCCCAGATATCATTTTTCATTCATAGCTGACGAACTTTTCTCCTTGTAATACGATAAAAATTTGAATCTTCTTAAACTAAATTTTTTGTTTTGTTTTAGAAAATTAACTTCTTGTTAAAAAACCCTCTCTTTATTAGTGTGAGAAGGATCTCTTGTCACTTTTTGCTGATTTTATACTCAAGAAAATAACTTTCGATATTGATTTTTACAAAATTCAGTTTAAGAAAAAATAAGAAAGTAAGAAAATAAAACAAAACAAAATTATGGCCGCCATAGCAATCAAAAGAAAATTAAAACAAAAACTTTTTTTTTTTAATTTTTGCGTTGCTTTATTGGCTCGAGATCTGTATTCATATTTGCACTATGCATCGCTGCTTGATGGTTTATAGTGGTTGGCTGGTTGTTTGTTTGGCTGTGAACAACTTGTTTATTTAGCAGTGATGGTTGGCGTATGTTGGTATGTGCTTGTGTATGTAAGCCTGCTTGACGGACTGTTTGGCTTGATGCTACTTTTAGCAGTTTATTATTGTTGTCATTTTATTTTTGTTATTTTTTTTCTGTTTTCTGTATTTTTTTTTCCATTTTAATTTTTTTTTTTTTTTTGCAACTGTCCATGCTGATAATAAACTCTTTGGCTGCTGTTGATGCAATTGCGAAAGCATTTCCACGCATATTAACATAATCAAATTGGATTTGTATCATCATCATACTTTTACCACTCAAAAATAAAATGAAAAAAAAAAAACAAAACAAAAAAATATCACATCATCCACATCACACTGCAGCACTTCATACACTTCATGGAATTTAGACCAACCAGCGCCTAGACCACAGGCAATAATATCAGCATCAAATTATTGCATTTCTTTTTTATTGCAGCGATCTCCCACATGCTCTTCACCACTTGCCACCATAATTTGCAGTGTAGTGTTTATTTGTGTGTGTGTGTGTGTTTCATTAATTTTGCCACTACTGATGAGTATGATGAGCTTAATAATGTGCAACAGCAGTTTCAATGTGACTGCATCAATTTCCACTGAAATGTTTTTGTTTATTAACAGAATGCAAAAAATTAGAGCAAAATTTATTTTAAAAATAAATTCAGAGAAGCATAAACAGTTGGCCTTTTTCATTAATATCCTTAAGACATTTCTTGTGAAGAAATATTAAGGCGGCCACTAAAATGATTGCCTTCAATACAAGTATTTTAAATGTTTCTTTAAAATATGTCCAAAAAATAGATTTGCTATAAAATGTAGAAGGTGTTATTTTGAGCCATTAGACTTATCGAAAGATATAACACTAAAACAAACTATAACAATGCACTTTTTTTCACATTTCTGATCAATATTATCGTAAATAGACTAACGCTTCAATAGTATCAGTTCTTTGATAGTCAGTCATCGCAACTTTAGACACAAAAATTTGTTTAACGATGAACAAACTGCCCTGGAAGGCTGCAAAGTCAAATCCTTGCGCTAAATTCGCCATGAGGTTGTAATGGATAACACCATTTGTTAAGAACGCCGCGGAATTGACAAATTTATATCTGCTTTAACACTGTGGCTCACGAATGCGATGTTTTCAGTTGAAAGACTCGATCGAACACGCGTTGGTGTTCACAAACTTTGAATCGAGCCTGTCGACTCAGACTTAAAAACCAAATTCTTAATAGCGACCTGAGAAAAAGTTACGAAAGTTAACTTTAACAGGACCACCATTTTCATACTGGATTTGAATTATTTTAATGCGATTTTCGTAAGAATTTCCTACGAATACGTCAAAAAAACTAAATGTCAAAAATATCATGATGTTGGTGTTGCCAAACAAAATCCGATATTTGTGGCATTTTTAACTTAACTTAAACACTTATATGCATCCTTTTTTAGCCGATACTGATCTTTTGATTTGAAATTAAAAACAACCTGAAAGTGCATTTAAATAGCTGAAGAAACATTTTATAAAACTTTTAGCTCTAAATTACTAATCTTTTTGTTAGTTATTTTAATTGCTAAATACGAGAATTTTTAATCTCTTAAATCCCAACATAATTGTTTAACATATTTTTGGTATTTTCTACTTAGTTTTTTAAGCAAATATGAAATGACAATAAGTAAATGCTTTTGCTTTGTTTTAACAAGAAAAGAAGCAGAAGAAGAAGCAGAAAATAAAACTACTAAAATTATTTGAATTCAAAAAGCATTATTAAAAAATGTATGTAAAATTTTAATTCTCTTATGCAAGTTAAGCTGCTTAAAATCTTTTGTTTATTTTAAAAATTCAAGCCATTGTGAAGATCACATGCAAGCGAATAAATATTTTAATATTTTGTTGTGAGTATAAAACTTGAAATAACAAAAATTAAGGGAAAGATGCTTATTTATGTTATATTTCCATACATGGAGCTCTTTGAATATATTTATAACGATTTGTAACGGCTGCTTTTATAGAGGTATTAAATTTGAAGGTTGCAACACTTTTTTAACTGGCGGCCATTTGGTCAGCTCTCAAGTGATTTATGTTTATGACGTTTGAACAACTCTTTTCATGCGAATTTTGTTTAGCGCTGATGCTCACTTCTATTTAAATAGACACATTAATTAATTAAAACTGTAGTATTTGTAGTAACGATAACCCTCTGGTGTATGTTGAGACACCATTACATTTACAAAAACTAACTGTTTATGGGCTGGTGGAATCATTGGTGTGTACTTTATGTTGATAAGAAAGTTATAGGCAATTGTGACCACTATATATCCATGATTACTGACTTTTTTATCATCATGATATGCAGGAGCTGTGATTTCAACAAGACAACGCAATATGTTATAAATTTGATTTATAGAAAAAAAAGTTTGTTGTACAGTTTCACGTTTCTGACCTGGTAAATGGCTTCTAAGATAGTGCGATTTAACGACGCTAAACTATTTCCTTGTAGGATATTTGAGGTCAATAGTCCCTGCCGATAAGCCGGCTACAAATGACGACCTGAAGGATAATATTTGCCGCGTTATTGCAGCTGAAATACCGCCACAAATGTTGGAAAAAAGTTAACGAAAATTGGACCTCCTGATTACACTACGCCCTACTAGCCGTGGCGCTCGTATGGTAAAAGCCACATTCAAATCATAATGACAGAAGAGTGTAAAGAGAACACTGAAGATGGCAAATAGTCGAAACCGATTTGTTCACAAACCAAATTTGACGTGGGTCGACGTAAAACCATACCCAAATAAAAATAAATTTAGCCCCGTCGAAAAATATACGCACATAACAGAAGAATATCTTTCGAATAATGTTATTGTCATGTTAATTTACAAAATTTATCTGTTTGATTTTATGTTAAATACCTGTAGCGCTATAAAAACACCCTATATAAATCAATTATTTTAGTAGAAAAACTTGATTTCAGTCCGCAATTTAAGAACTTTTTGTTTATTATAATTTTTAGCTTAAAAAGATCTGAATTCGAATAAGTTATAAGGGCTATAAAAATTACTACAAACAGCTTCAAAACGGACATATGGCCGGAGAATCATCGAAATAAAATTAAAGCTTTTAGGCACCTTCGTTTTAATTTTGATTATGCATCTAAAAGAAATTTTAAGAAATGAACTTAGGAATCCAATTTGAAATAGGAATCTAATTTGAAATATTTTTTATGGCTATAACGAATGCAAAAGGATAAATTCTGTTAAAATTTAGAGTCTACAAATTATCTAATATTAGCGCCATAATTGTCAAACTATGACAGCTGTGGGAACATCTATAATTGTCAGGTTTATTGTGTAATTTTTATTTTAAGGTAGTTGAATTTTTACTGGTTTTATTTTTATTTATTACTTCAATTTACAAATTTTAATTCCTTGTTGCCCTCGCTTATTTTGTAGCTTTGGGCACATCAACTTTGATTTTATTTGTCTTATCCATTGTGGTTCATACCGGAACAGTTTGTATTCTTTATGCTTATATTTTTAATTACTTTCTGTTATTGATATCGGAAGTATTGTTAACATTGAACAAATTTTGGATAGGTGCCTGTTACGGTATAGAAGCTTTGAAAAAATCATGGCTGGGGACATCCTTGGGTTTCATAAAATGATGTAATTTTCTAATGCCACAAAAAAAAAATTTTAAATAGTTGCAGAACCGCCTGAGTTCTGCTAACGCAGGTATTTAATAACAATGGCTGCGAGTTGATATATTTTTGAAGTTAAGTTTATTTATTTTTGAAGTCAATAAAAATTTTAAATATTCTCATTATTCAAATAAAGGAACATGCTTTTTAAATGATCAAAATTTTATTTCAAGCATTTAAGATTTTTTTTTTGATAATAAAATGTTAAATCGTTAATAAAATAATATATCGTAGCAACATACAACTTTTCTCAATTATCAATTTAATTAAATTGCCTTTGTTTCTAAAACATTTTTAAAAATAACGAAAGAAATTTTTTAATATTTTTTTGTTTTTCAAAAAAACGTTTTTAGTAAAATCTTTCCGAAAAATTAACTACGAAAATATTAAAAAAAGTTTTTTATTAATTTCTCGTCTACGATTTTTAAAACTATATTTATATAACTGTTAACACATTAAAGGTTCATAAATCTTTAAATACTATATCTAAAGATTAACCACACATTTCGTATCAGAGCACTGCTCGGAAAAGATATTATAATTAAAGAAAGCTTACACACAATTAACAGCTTTTTAAAATTTTTTAATAATAATTAAATACTCTTATTTTTGTAATTATTTTTTGTAATGGCAGCACAAATACTTACAAAAATATATACACATATAATATAGTTAACTTCAAATCAATGTTATGTTAAAATGATTAATAGTTTTTTAAGTACATCAATATTTTTTTAATTCTATAATTCATAAAATTTCTATTTGTTCTGTGTACATAAGCTATATTTATAGTTCTCCTTAATAACTTTATTATTTATTTATTTTAAAAATTTTATGTATATTAAATTTTAATTGCACCGCATAAATAGTCATTGAAATTAATATCACTCGTACGTCAGTTGTTATAAAAGCTTTTTTGCATTTTATATTATAAAAGCTTTTTTATGCTCATTATTTAAAGCCTTAAATAACTTGATTTCTATTCAAAAAAACACAAAAAAAAAACTTTAAATTTTTCTTCACTTCGTTTTGTTGATTTTAATAGCAGCCAACATTTATAATCAGAGATTAATTAGTGTATATTGATTTTTGTTATGTGATAAAAATAATTCAAGTGTACAATTATAATAATTAATACGGAAATATGTATATATTTTAGTTTTAAATAAAATATTTACAGTCAAGCAAACTATCTTTAAACAGTTTAAACAATTTAATTTAAACAAAATATATATTATCTATCAGTTTAGAATTCTGCTTTTTTAGCAAAGGACGACAGGGAACTGTATTCCAAACACTAACCCCAATTTTGCTATAGAAACTTTTCTTCGGTTTTTGTATTTGTATTTCATGACGTAACTTCGTAAATAATTTTATAAAAATATGTTATCCGTGAAAGAAACTTTATAAACAAAATTCCATCAATCATAAAAACATTATAGAAAATTTAGTCAGTGATAGAAATTTTTATAGAAAAATTCCATGTCATAAAATTTTGTACAAAAATGTCATCAGTCATAAAAATTTTATACAAAAAATTTATGGCATAATTTTTATAGAAAAATTTCATATATATAGAAAACTTTTAGAGAAAAGTTGTATAATTCATAATGTTTTCATTTCATATGACATAATTCATCTAGAAAAATCTTATGACATGATATTTCTACAGAAAAATTACATGTCATTATTTTGCTGCAGAAAAATTTCATGTCACAATTTTTTTACAGGAAAAATTTTTTAATCCATATTCTGTACAGATAAATTTCATCAAACAATTTATTTAATTATCTGATTTTTTAAAGGAAAATTGTCTGATTTTTTATAGAAAAATTATCTGAAAAATAATAATAATTATAAGTATAATAATAATAATAATAATAATAATAATAATAATAATAATAATAATAATAATAATAATAATAATAATAATAATAATAATAATAATGATAATAATTTTTCTATAGAAAATCAGACAATTTTTCTAAAGAAAATCAGATAATTATTTTATCAAAAGTCAGATTTCCTATATAAAATCAGATAAATTTTCTAAAAATTCAGAAAATTTTTCCATGAAAAATATTTTATTATAAAAAGCCAGATATTTTTTCTGTAAAAAAGCAGATAATTTTTCTATAAAAAAATATTTTTTTAAGCTATTTTTTATAAATCCGATAATTTTTCTATAAAACATTCGTCTTATAATTTTTATATAAAACAATTTCATCAGATAATTTTTCTATAAAAACAATGTCATCAGATAATTTTTCTATAATAAAATTTTATCGGATAATTTTGTCTATAATAAAATTTTATCAGATAATTTTTCTATAAAAATATTTCATCAAATATTTTTTCTATAAAAAATTTCATCTGATAATTTTTATATAAAAAAATTTCGTCAGATAATTTTTCTATAAAAAAATTTCAACAGGTAATTTTTCTATAAAAAAATTTCATCAGGTAATTTTTCTATAAAAAAATTTCATTAAATAAAATTTCTATAAAATAATTTCATCAGAAAAATTATCTATAAAAAAATTTCATCAGATACTTTTTTATAAATAAATTTCATCAGTTAATTTTTCTATAAAAATATTTCATCAGATAATTTTTCTATAACAAAAATTCATCAGATAGTTTTTCTATAAAAAAATTTCATAAGATAATTTTTCTATAAATAAATTTCATCAAATAATTTTTCTATAAAAAATTCATGAGATAATTTTTCTATTAAAAAATTTCTTCATACAATTTTTCTATAATAAAATTTCATCAGATAACTTTTCTATAAAAAAATTTCTTCATATAATTTTTCTATAATAAAATTTCATCAGATAGTTTTTCTATAAAAAAATTTCATTAGATAAATTTTCTATAAATAAATTTTATCAAATAATTTTTCTATAAAAAATTCATGAGATAATTTTTATATTAAAAAATTTCTTCATACAATTTTTCTATAATAAAATTTCATCAGATAACTTTTCTATAAAAAAATTTCTTCATATAATTTTTCTATAATAAAATTTCATCAGATAGTTTTTCTATAAAAAAATTTCATCAGATAAATTTTCTATAAATAAATTTCATCAAATAATTTTTTTATAAAAAATTCATGAGATAATTTTTCTATTAAAAAATTGCTTCATATAATTTTTCTATAATAAAATTTTATCAGATAACTTTTCTATAAAAAAATTTCATCATATAATTTTTCTATAAGAAAATTTCATCAGATAATTTTTTTGTAAAAAAATTTCTTGAGATAATTTTGCTATATAAAATTTCATGAGATAATTTTGCTATATAAAATTTCTTGAGATAATTTTTTCTATTAAAAAATTTCATCAGATAATATTTCTATAAGAAAATTTCATCAGATAATTTTTCTCTAAAAAATTGCTTGCCATGGTTTTTCTGAATTTTCGCAATAGTCTATGAAAAACTTTCATCACTTACAAATTCGTGTGAAAAAATTTCATCAGTCACAATTTTTCTGATTATGAAATTTCGTTACAACTATTCCATAGCAAAATTTTATCACTCACAATTTTTCTAAAATACAATTCTATCAGTCATAATTTTTCTATGGAAATATATTTAGCTTAACATCATTATTTTGTTACGAATAAATTTAAATAATATTTTCTTGCTCGATTTTTGTCTTTTTTTACCACCGTGACGTAAATTATGCTAATAAGCATAAATATACACATGAGCACTCATAGAAACAAAAAAAAAAAAAAAAGAAATAAAAAGGAATAAAACAACAACAAAAAATCAGCGGTAATAACTTTATTCAATAGCATGTATTAAACATTATTTAATGTTTTATAACACATGATATTTAAAAATAAAACAAGAAGAAAATTATTTTTTTTTATTTAAATTTGATAATAATATGATTGACTACCTTTAGCGAGTAATTTAAAACCAGGATAATTTAAACAAAAAAAAAAATTAAATAGGCAAAATATAAGCAAACACTCACATACATACGAATGCATACATACCTACATTTTTTTTCATTTACGCAATACAGAGATATAAATTTCATAAATCAGAGAATGTATTCAAACGCACTTTTAAATATTTTTCGTTGTTGATGTTGTTTTTTTTTCTGTTTTGTTGTATTTAATGTAAAAGAGAAAAACGACAAATATTTAAAATGTAGAGGGCAGAAGAAAAACGCGGTATAACAAAGAGTAAAGTAGATAGAAAATATTGTCAATATGATTTATATATTTAACGATTGTTTGGCATTTTCCACCAAAATTTAATCAAACAGAAAATCTGAAATCTGAAATGTAAAATGTAAAATGGAAATGAAATATTGACATAAATGATATGAACGCATATGAAATAACTGAAAGGCTGATTGTTTGAAGATCTGGTTGTTTGTAAAATGAATGATTGTAAGAGACCGCAGGCTGGCTAAATGAATGACTGACTGTGTAAACGACTATTGGGGTAGCTGTACAAAATACAGACTTATAAATGGCGGTATGTTGTGCATAGTAAGGACTGACTAATGGCAATTCAGCTTTAAATATATAAATAAAAAAATATTTTTATAAATAAAAATACATTTTTTTTATTGTTCAGAGGTACTGGAATCAACAAATAAATCGACATTTTTGTAACCTTAACATCAAGCTGTATTATTACCTCTCCTTTATGATGTCAAAGGATTCTTTATCATAAATATTAATATTGGATTCTTTTTGCTGCTTATAGGGTGATTTTTTATGTCTTGTTTTTACTGGTGATTTTTGTTAACTGTTATTTGTTATTATTGTTTAACTCACAGCAATTTGTTTATTTAACTACAGTGAGAAATTTCTCACCTAAAATAAAAACGTAGATATCTATGACTCTACTCCACAGAAAAGTTTTTAAATTATTCTTCTTTAATATTACATAAGAATTCGTTCATTTATTCACCTCATTTTTAAGAAAACCACTTTCTTGGTACATAAAAAAAGTTACAGTTAATTACAAAATATATAAAAATTATTGACTTTGATTTAGTTAAAATTTTTTTAACAATAAAAAATTATTTGCCATTTTATTTTTTAATTATTAAAGAAAACAAGAAAAAAAATAAAATATCTTCAGAATGTACGGCAGTATTTTCTGCTTCCCTTCATATGTTATCAATATTCTTTATATTCATCCACCGCAGATTGTGAAGGTGATATTCCGCCACATAATTTAAAAAACTAAAATATGAGTAATAACTCGTAATCAATCACTGTAAAGTGCGTTAAACGAAGTCCGTACACAATCCAAAATTTTAATGTTGTTCTTGGTAATAATTATCAGAAATAGTTATCCTTGCTTTCTCTTCACCTCCGTTTCTGGAATGTTTGTAATTTTATGCAAATAGATTTTCATACTTGTTATCACCGAAATAATTGGTAATCAAGTAAGTAAGTAAATACTTTTGTTATCTCTCCTATTATTCATCACAAATAATTACTTTCTGCTCTGTGTAGTTTTAGAAAAATATACAATTTTGTAGGAATTGTTTGATTCTTCCTATAACAGATGCCCTTAAATACGAATCCAGCCCGTGTAAAGTAAGAATTGACTATAAAAGTTTAATGTGACAAAGTGATCACTTGAGTTATAGAAACAAGAAACATTTCAAGGCATATTCGTATCACCTCGCAAGACGAAAATTTGAGGAATACTGTGGCAGTTGTCAGAAATAATGTAGACTCTCAGTCGTAGGTGTTCATTCTCTTGCAATTCATGCTACTCGCTTTTAGAATAAAAAACATGAGACTGAAGAATATTTTTTTTTAATCACGAGATCTTAAAAACTAAAGCGATTACATTTTATTCGCTGCGTAAACACAGAGACTTTTCCAAATAGATATAGTAAATTAGTTTTATTGATATTAGTAGCAACGCTATTTAGTTAACATGTTTTCTTTAAAATCATCATTAGACCCGTAAATTGATATATTTTAAAATAATTTTATAGCTTTTAGTTGATTTTTGAAAGTCTTCTTAGAAATTCACGCTGATATTAAAAAAAAATGAATGCAATATTCCATGAAGGCCCAGTGCTTTTAGTCGTGTACTCTAAAGGTTATTTGTTAGGTAGAGAGTTGTTACATATCCTAAATAATAAGCACATATGCAGTAAAGTTTTCGAGAACCATGGTGTAACTTAAATCTTTAAATGGTAGTGTGAGCATGGAGCTTAAAAACATAGAGTCAAAACTGCTAGTTCTCTATTAACGTTCGAACGAGTAGGGCCTACACAACTTTGTATTTAATATACATTTGCAACATAGAGTATTAGCTAAATTTTATGTGGACTTCAACACAGTATATAAAGGGCCCTTGCAAATTGTGTTTGTAGAGCGCAAATAAATTTATTCGGCTGTTCTTACAAATTAATATGTGCAACTACGACAATTATTAAACCTCCATATTCATGTTTGCAACTATTAAAGGTTTTATCTGGTTTAAGATTTAATTTTAATTAAGTTTTTAATTAATTCAGGCAAATATTGAATTAAAAAATAAATAACTAATTTTGCAAGTAAACTAATAATTAAATCAATTAAATATTTAATTAAAACGATAGAATTAAATTACATATGAAGAAACAAAATCAACTAACAATTAAGTTAAATTTTAATAGGCACAGTCATACATTGCTGTGTAGTCATATTGACAAATATTTTTGATATGATATACACTTCAGTATTTAAATTTTACCGAAACTCATGCAACCTGGTTAAATTGAATACTAACAAAATAATATATTTAAAGAGATCAAAGACACATTTAATTATATCGATAAAAAATGTTTAAATTTCTTAATTTTTATTTTTTATTAAACCAATCTCCCAAAGTTTACCCTATATTTAGCTTTATAGAGTTATAAGAAAAAAGCAAATAAAATGATTGAATGATATGATGCCTCTTCCATCATCAGTCAAACATATACGCACACTATCAAATGCTAACAAATACGTTCGTCGTACGTCTAATAAACCTTGACGCATATATAACTGACATAATGACATTAAGCACAATTATTTACGCATGCAATTTAAATATGATATATAAAATATCAAACAACATTAACATTTTACAGTAGCAACTCTGTTACATATTTACATTTGCAACTGGCTCATATACGAATGGCAAACTGTTGTTTGTAATGTTGGTTTTTCGTGCGTTTTTTGATATTTGATTTAGCAGCTGTGTGAGTGCAATGAAAGAGAATAAAAAACATAATAAATAAATAATATTTTAATATGTGAACAAAGCAAATGATGTATAGCTTTTCATTATGATACGTTTTCATTTCATACCATATTTTCTATCATATTTTTTCCTCTATGATTTTATCTATAACTTTTTTTTTGTTGCATTATTTATCAAGTGAATATTGCTTATTGGTTATTTAAATTATTCTACATAATTAAATTTTATAAAGCAATGCATACTTTTATATTTTTAAAAATAAATAAAAGTGAAGCATATTTTAAGGGCTGTTGGCAAAAACTAATTATTTGAGAAATTTAAATATATTTTAAGTTGTTTTTAAAAATCTTAGAATTGCAATTGATAATATTATTTTTTAAGCAGCAGAACAATGCTTTAATCCATTAGTACCTCTTAAATAAACATGACTCCCCTTGGAGTCATTTACACATTAACATACTTCTTTTTTTTTCTTTATTTTTTTCTTTATTAGTTTCGTTCACTATTGCCATGTTTTTCTTTTGTTGTATAAATTTATATATTTGTTTGCTTCTTGTGCGGCTAAGTTTATAGACCTACAAAATTTTAAGAGAACAAGATGAAACATAATCACCTCTACAGTGGAAAGCTAAACGCATAAAAGATCATACTTGTAGTTACCTCCGTTGACCCGCCGTTTATTGTAAAAATATGATTTTCTAAAGCCTCAAGTTTATGCTTGAAAAAAATGGTTTTTTAAAGAAACTTTTGCTATTGAGTTAAATTTTTAATTACAATAGATATGGGAGTTTCCATTGAAGGCAAGATAAAATTTATAAATGCATCAATTGTGTTTAACTTTGCTAGTCAATATCAAAACAAATTTCTAAAAGAATGCGTTTCACAAATTCATAGTTTCATGCTTTTGCCACTATCAAGTCACAGTCCAATCGAAGCTTCGTCTTTAATTAGTCTACTACAACCCTATTATCAGTGTGGTTTAGCATTACTCTAGTTATAAACTATTAATTGCCTAACAATTTCCCATTTATTTATTCCTCTTCTCTATGGTTGTCACGGTTTAGTCAGATGGTCAGAGAAGTTAATTTCATAGATTCTGTGTGTGTTAGGCAGCAGAATTTTTTCAATGAAATTTTTCCTCAGTACAGGGAATAATTCCCTACGTAGCTTAGACTGTGGGGAACCATTTCAAAGTTTATATAAAAGGTAAACGTTGGCAGTACCGTTATATCTCTAATATACAAAAGTATTAATAATATAACTATGATGCATGTAGCTTCAAACAGATTTTAATACTTTCTAGAATATTTCTCCTCTTTTACTATTACGAATGATATGTGAAACTTTCATTATCGAAAACAGAATGCGACAGTGATAGTTTTTCGAATTTTGTTTCATCTTTTACTATATACGTGAACTGCATTTTATGTTTGAAAAAAGTTTTCTTCCTGTAAATATGAAGAGATTAAGACTTTCAATCTGCCATTTCTGGCAAGTAAAACTTTCGTCCTTTTCAGAAAATTCCTTATTATTTATAGGCTCTATAGAAATGGTTTGGCATCTTTAATTTTTCTATATTATATTATATGAGGCAGACTTTGTTTTGGGTTCCCATTTAATTGGGAATTACATGGCAATGGTAGAACCCTATAATTAGTTATTTGCTTATGCTTATAGTTTAACAGACATAGCAATGCATAATATATAAAAATTACCAGTGTCTGTCACATTCGTCAAAATCAAGGCATCTATGGGAAGCATCTTTTAATTTTTTAATTTCTAATTTTAACTTATTTTCATAGTAGAAATATTTGTTCATACTCTGTGTGTATTGAATGTATGCCGAATACAAATGCAGGTTCTAAATGTATTTAAAAGCCTTCAAAGGGCAAGGCCACCTACTTGAAAATTACATGCCTATGGTAGCACCCTTTAATTATGATTTACTTGTATTTATCGTTTAATAGATATAGCAATGCATAGTCTATAAAAATTTAAAGCGTCTGCCTATAACGTTTTAAAAACTAAGACCACATTCGTCAAAATCAAGGCCTGTATGGAAAGCATTTTCTAATTTTTTAAATTTTAATTTTAACTTAGCGGAGATATTTGTTCATATTGTGTGTAATTTTTTTATGTATGGCGGATACGTATGCCCATGATGTATTAAAAACTAAGGCCACTTTCGTCAAAATCAAGGATACTTCTTTTTACAGCAGAAATATTTGTTCATGCTCTGTGTAATTTCGTATGTAACGTAAGTGAAAATTACATGTCTATGAGAGAACCCTTTAGTTATGATTTACTTGTACTTATCGTTTTACAGCTATAGCTGTGCATACTTTATAAAATTTATCAGCCTCTACCTATAACGTATTGAAACCTAGGGCCATGTTTGTCAAAATCAAAATCTGTATGGAAAGCATCTGTTAATTTTTTTAATTTTTAATTCCAACTTTTTTTCACGCCAGCAAACATATTGGTTCAGATATGCATAATATTGTATTTTAGATTCATATTTAAGTTATACTTAAATTGTTGCACTATTTCTTACACAAAAATATTTATTGCAATAGAGAAGCAAGGATACGTGCATAAAAAATAGCGACACTATTGCAATACCCTTTAGCAAAATTTTTTCTCTACTTCCTGCTATAGCAGACATACTTCTTTTCTACAGCATAAAGCTGACATGTTTGACCGTCGCAGTTCAGTTTATGAATATAAACGTTAATTTCATAACTAAAGTATATAACGCGTTTCGTATGCAGATGAGTGAAAGTCAGTGTAATAATCTCGGAGAGTTGTAATATTTATTGAAGCTTTATTTAGTTAGGAAAGTTGGATGTTGTGTAAATAATTTAAAAAATTAATAAAAAACAAGATCTCATACATTCTAACGTTCTATTTAAATATTCTTAGAGAAGCTGCGAAATGAAAATTTAAGTAAATATTTTGAGCATCACTGTAACATCTCATATGAGTTTATATTACCAACAAACAGCATTACATTTTGGTTTAATAAATAGTCAGGTTATGGAGAGTATTTTACTTTTTTCAAGGATAATTTAATATTTATAAAATAAACAACTTAACAGACACTTTCATATCCACAGCTCCTTAGAGCATAGTGTTGTTCCCTTTTTAGAACGCGTGTGTTTCTTCTTAAGATAATAATAATTATTTATTTGTTTATTGTTATTTGTATTTTATGGTCACCTTTGAATACTGTTTGCCTTGTAATTTTTCTTATAAATTTTTAATTTTCTCTGAAGTTATTGCTGCAGTTTTATTGGGGGCTATTTAATTTATTAACTACTATTTGGTGGTTTTCATAAGCGTTTTTCTTTTACGCTTCTATTTATAGCTGCTGCAAAATAAATGACAAAAAGAATTTCATCTAATTTTTTTACCGTTTGGTCTTTATCACTTGTGTTCCTTAAATAAAACTAAATTCTTTAATATAAGTATAATAAAATGAACATGACTTCTTAAGCAGTAAAGAAGGATGTCCTCCTACGTAACGTTGAAATAAAAGAAAATTAATTAACTTAAAACACGTATTAAAAGAAGACGCACAACAAGAGGAAACTTTCGTATGGCCAAACATTAATGAAAATTTTATTACATTTCGGTTTTATTGAAGAGCACAGAGTATTTTAAAAAATAAAAAGCAAAATGGCCAAAATAAGATTAAAGAAAAATTAAAGAGGATATCATGTGGTTATAAGGTCATTATATAATTTATTAAATACATTTTATTTTCATTTTCAATACTTCCCCATACCATTTGCTGGCATATTCAGAAAAAGAAATGTGTATAAGGTATAAAAAATGCTGAAGATGCCACATAATGGTGTGGTGAATTATTGTAAATAAAAACATTTTTTTTTAATTTTTATAAAGGGTCCGCAATTTAACGTTTTTTTTAACTAGTGTTTATTTCGTGAATGGTAACACTTAGCTTGTGTTTGATTTGACAGATAAATATTTTTATCCTTCCGCTGAACGAATGTGGTTACAGAAGATGCTGATTTTGCAAAAAAAAATTATCTTTTCCGATGAAGCTCCTTGATCTTGGCGGGTATGTAAACAAGTAAAATTGTTGCATTTGGGGCACAGAAACCCGCACACATACATTGAAAAGCCGACGCACCCACAACGAGTCACTGTTTGGTGTGGATTTTGGTCTAGAGACATAACTGGGCCATTTTTCAGGGGTGGCTGTTACAGTCAATGGCGATCGTTATCGGGCAAAGTTAAACGATTTTTTGTTCACAAAAAAATGAAGAGGAGGATATTGGCAATACTTGGTTTCAATGGGACGGCGCTACGTGCCACACAGCCGAAGCTGTGTTGTTTTGTTTATGGCACTCAAAACAAAAAAAATAATTATTTGTGGGACTCTATAAAAAAACTTTGCATAAATATAAGAAAGAACAAAATATATTTGTTTGTCGAAAAGCTACAGCTGTCGACACCAGTGCACCAAACTTCCTTACATTTTCAGAGTGGAGTACTAGCTATTTCGATAGCAAAAAAGGATATACATTTTTATTCGATATTGCAAGTGGGCATGACACTCACTGTACACACTAAATATTAAGCATCATGTTACTAGGAAGCTGTAACAAGTTTAATCTTGAACGCCTTTACAGGTAACTGCCCGGCAATGTCCATAGCATAGCGAAAAATAAGCCAGATTTAAATAGAGGCCATGGTAACTCCAATATAAAGTAAGAAATTATTTTCGTATCAATAGAATGCTAAAAAAGGTAATATGTTGAAATACTAAGTAAGTAATAAGGCGCTCTGTCGAACACAGTCGAACAAAAAACTGGCTGGCACAGAGCTGAGGTCATGTTGCCTACCATACAAAGTAAATATTAATCACGGTGGGACTTGAAAATTTAAGTCTTTAACAATTATATAAAAAAACGCTGTACTAATGTATGTAGCTATGCAAAAAGTTGTTTTAATTGGAATAATGAGCGTGGTACTCCCATGCTATATCACTCAGCTATCGTGTGCGCAGATTTTAAGTAAATTATCTGTTAAATGATTAAACGTCAAGAACTGAGCTGTCATCCTTTAACTTCTATTTAGTAAAAAGTTAGGAAACTTTAAGCATGGTACGGTACACTCTTGATAAAGAACTTAAATGGTGAATTTTACATCGATCAACTCCTGAGACTCTATTGAGTAACTTAGTAGCTAACTATTGCTGAGAATAGGCCAAATCAATACGCTCGCAGTGATCGTAGTGACACAAGCATAGTCGCTTTACAAAAAAGTGTGTTGAATGAGCCTGGAACATAACTCGTTGATGTACGCAACATTTGACATAGCTAGAGGTATTTGGCGCAATATTTTGTATAAACATCTTCATTATCAAGGCTATAAAGTTCAACTCATTCAATAACTAAACTCGAACTTTGGTGAATTGGCTGTTGGAAAAACTGAATGAACCAGCGTACTTTTCAACAAAATCATGTGTAGTGATGAGCCCCATTTTTAAGTTCATGTAAAGAAACTAAATTGTCAAATATGGGGCTAAAAAAATCCACAAGTAGCCCTCGAAAAACCAGTATGTCCAAAGAAAATTACTCTATGATGCGGTTGATGATCACACGGCATCTTCGAAACTATTTTTTCGAAAATGAGCAAGGAAACGCTGTCATCATGAAGTCTATGTGCTACCAAGCCAATTATTTTTGACCGCAATTAGCTAATGATGACCTTATTAATCTTTGGTTTCATCAACACGACGCCACACGCCATCCAAACACTTCAGTTATTGCAAGAAAAATTTCTGTAGTTTCTCGATTTAGCGATGCCATTTGGCCGTGTCGCTTTTGTGATTTAATGCCGCTGGATTATTTTCTCTGGTCCCATCTACAAACAACTGACGACTGTTAGTTCCCATATTTGTAATTTATATTTACTTTCTAACCTCAAATTCGCCCAACCTATATATTAATGGGTGCTACAACGATAATTTATCATTTTATTTTTGAGTGACACCATCTCAAGTTGTTTGCCCAACTTAATTTGACAATTACAACTATAGTGTTTGACGTATTCAACTATGGAGAGATAAACACTTGAGCAGGGCGTTAACTGTGTCTGCGAGAAATGCAAAAACAACTGTGCATCCTAACACTCAGCACCTAATCACGTTAAACCTTAATTATGTTTAACAATATGAATAAAGATATTCCGCTGAAGCCCCAGCAATAACTTGGGCGATATTTTCTTTAACACATTCACCTTTTGCTTTAATTACAATTAACAATGTGCGTGCTGCTTGTACCAGCCTTTACATAGAGCCAAAAACTTTTGATAAAATAAAGGTAGCATCAGCAAGATACTTTCCAATGAAGTGCTAATTCAAAGAAAACTGTAAGAATAAAAATACTTTTGAAAAATAAAGTAAATTGAAATCATTTGTTTTTTTATAAAAAATTTAAAAAATGTCTCTAACAAAAAGTACTTTTCTTAAAGTACTTTTCATATAAGTGTTCTTTAATTTAATAGTATTATAAAAAAATTGTTATTGTTGCTAAAAGTACGAAATAGATAAATGTTTAAGCAAATCGGATTTACAAAACTACACTCTTATAGAAGTGCATTTAAATAAAGTACCAAAAACGAAAATTTTATAAAAAGTATTTTTTAAAGGCTTTTTTTTGAACCCCCACCCCATAATTAATCCACATAATGTGTTACTAGTCTTTTCTATCATCTCGGCCAAATTAGAATTTTATATTTATTCAATTTACTACTTTTGAGCTATTCTGGCCCAACACATTTATGGCAATAAAAGCCTTTATTACAATTTTTTTACCCAACGTTTCTTCAGTATATGTTGACTTTTTCAAGGGTTATATTTAATGTATTTTTTTTGTGTGTTTACTATTTTTTACTGTGTTACTTTTTATAAAAATTAATTTTATGATAATTATTTTTTCAAAAAGTACTTTCTAAAAAATTGCATTTATAATTTAACTTTCTAAAACGTACCAAGCGAGAAAGTACTTTTTATAAACGAATTTTTAAATAAATTTAATTTCATAAAAGCAATTGCAATAAAAAGACTACATCTTAAGAAGTGCTATTTTTTTAAAATTTTTTGTTGAAGGATTATTTTAAAAAAGAGGGTACTAGAGAAAAGTTTCTTAAAGAAATTTACGTTTATTTTATTTTTTGTTTATAGCATCGCTTATGTATAAGTTTGTATGAGAAGAATATTATTTTAAATTATATAATTTTTAAAAGCCATTTTGTAGAAATATTTTTCTTAAAAACAGTTTATAAATAAAAAAAGTGCCTATTAAAAAATTTATATTTGAAAATTTCCAACCTAAAACATTTTGAAGAATTATGTTAATTATAATTATTTTATCTTACGTAAAGTAACTTTAAAGCAAAGAACATTTTACATGGAAACTTCAATTAAATGTTTATTTAAAAAAAATGCAAAAATGTCTTTGTTTAAAACAATTTTGTTTTTAAGAGGACTCTTTATTAAGGAAGCATCTTATATTTAAGTTAGAACAAATCGCAAAAATGCCCTTTTTTTAAACAGATATTTTGAATTATTTTTAAAACAGTAGGTTTAATAAAATAGGCTTTTATCGCACATCTCATTTTTGGTTTTTTAAAAGACCATATTTCAAAGAACGTAACACAGCTAATTTTAAATATTAGTGAAAAAAATTACCTTTTATTCCATTTTAAAGAAATTTCTTTAAAACTAGTTGGTCTTGCTACATATTTTCAATATTGTTTCCATGCTTATCTTTTTACTGATTATTTAAAAGGATCAAACATTCACTTCTTAAAATGAATGGGATTTTGTTATATGATTTTTGTATGCTTGGCTAAAGGCAAAATGAATAAGGAAAACAATATTGTGAAAATATGTATTGCTTTTCCTTTAAATGAAGTAATTAATTTAGTAAAGCACACACCTAAATAAATACCAGTCGTTTGTTTTCATTTACTTGCAGTTATAAATGCATTTGTATCTGCACATTTACACTCATGTGTCTTTATATTTTCTATACAGACCAGGGATGTCTTATGTTTCACTTTGGTATTCTAAGAGATAAGTAAAACATACACTTACATATGTACATAAACAAATAAACTTGGCAAAGACAATTGTATGTAGATATGTATATAGAGATAGATAAACACTTGCATGTAGGTATATTAATTCATTAAGTATAAGTGCATTAGCATACTCCCGATTCTGTGAATTAAAAAGTAAAATCTCTTTTTTACCATTTTCAATAAACAAAAGTATTCGGTTAAATTGTGGTAATCATTAATAAAATTTTATAATAAGTTTGCTATACAACTTTTAACGATACCATTTTGAAATAGAGTTAAATTTTCTCAGAAAAGCAGTTTTAACAAATTGTATTTGCATTTCTACAATTCAAATGAATCGCTCTCTTAGCACCAGCCTATTGTTAGGTGATATGTATGTAAACGTTGTATAAGTAAACTTACACCTACACTTTACATAGTTGTTGTTTTTTTTTTCGGCAAACATTAATATATTAAGACAATACATTTGGCTTGAGAGAGTATTAGAGAGCTTAAGGTGTCTTAAAGTTTTCCTGTTTCCGTTGCAAGTACACACGTTTTATGTATTTCGTATAAACACCTACACATTATTATTGTATTTTACTGTTGTTTGCCAAAACAACACAAAGGAATTTCATACAGTTATAAATATGTATATACACAAACACAAGTTAATATTCTAAGAAACCCGATCATTCGCAAGATCTTTAAATAATACCGGTCCAAGGATTCGTTATTTAAACCACCGTTTCACATTTCAATCTAATTTAAATTCGATTTCGTTTAAGGACTGTTATTAACTGTTCACCATCACATTTCTAAATTACTATGCAGCAGACTAAGCTTTCTTATAATTAACTTTTAGGGCTGCCTACTCAAAACGAAAACGTAACTCCATTAAAATCGCTACAAGAACCATGTACACCCATACCTTTGCCATACGCCTTTATTTGTTGAATTCTAATGTCCGGTTTTTCAACAAGAAATTTGCTTTTCAATTGTGGCAACACCAACAACATGATACTTTTGACAATTAGTTTTTTAACGTATTCGTAGTATATGCAGTGGCAATTGTTACAATTTCGCACAAAATCACATTAAAATTATTAAAGTCCTGTATGAAAATTGTGGTTCTGTTAAAGTTGCATTTCGTAAAGTTTGCGATCATTTCGGAAAAAATAATCGCCATTGTGAGATCGCTATTTAATTTAAATCGCCAGGATCGATACAAAATGTGCACACATCAAAATGTATTCCACCGGGTGGTTCAACTGAAAATACCGCAGCCGTAAGCCACAGTGTTGACGCAGATCTAAATTTTTCAATTCCTGGACATTCTCAACAATTGGTTTATCCAAAGCCACCACATGGATTTGACATTGAAACCTTATAAGCTTCAACTGTTGCAGGAATTGAAACCTATAGACCATTCACATCTGAAACAAGCGGTTGGTTTTTCTGCAAAAATACTTCTTTCAGACGAAGCCTATTTTCACTTGGCACAAACAGTCTAGCATTGTCAGAAGCTCAAGAAGAACGATTATTGAGAAGTCTTTGCATGCTCAACATGACACTGTATGGTGCCCTGTCTTGAGGCGTGATTGGGCCTTTTCTACGAAGATGAGGCTGGAAACGCGGTGACGGTCAATGGATCACGTTACCGCGATATACTAACTACTCAATTTTAACCTATTATAGATGACGTGGATATTATTTACATGTGGTTTCGACAGGACGCTGCCACATGTCACACAGCTAATGAAACGATCAATTTATTGCAAACCAATTTCTTGATTGCATAATTTCACGACAATCAACAGTTAAGTGATCAGCCAGATCGTGTGATTTAACATCACTAGACTATTTTTTATGGGGCTATGTTAAGGACAGTGTCTATAAGGAGCCAATCGAATCGATTTTAGCCTTTCAAAAAAAAATCTGTGACGTGATTAACGAAATAGGACCGCCATTTTGCCAAAAAGTCAGCGTGGTCGTGGTGGACATTTGCCAGGTAGTATTTTTTATTCGTAAATGCTGTACTTTTCTCTTCTTAATGCAGTAAAAATTTGAATCATCTGATTTAAAATTTTTTATTTTAGTTTTTTTTTTAGAAAACAAAATTCTTCTTGAAAAATCTTTGGTTAGACACATATCCATAAAATAAATTTTAAAATTTTTGCATTAACAAGACATTTTTCTTATATGTACAGCTTTATCCTTTAAATTATTAGAGCTATTCAAAAAGGCAGTTGAAGTTAACGCAGAGTATGATATGCTATGCCCACAATTACAAAAAAAAATATTTGAACAATAAATGGCATAACTGTTACATAAGGCTACTTTCAATAATAACAAATATGATATTTTAGAGGGTAAAAAATTTGTCATTTCAGTGTACCACCGATACCAAACTGTAAACACACATTTTTGCAATCCCTATATAATATCGAATTTCGTGCCTGCACAAGAAGGTTTTGCGAGAAAGTCTAATAACCTTCTTTCAATTGAAGAAAATGGCTGCTGAAATTTATCGATTGTTAGTAGAAGCGTATAGACAACAAATCACCATCTGGAAAAGCTGGTCAAACGAAAAAGTTTGAAGCTGAAGAGTTGAAGACATTACTCGTGCAGATTGGTGTCAAAGCCATTACATTTACATTACAGTATCATTAGCAACAAGCCATTTGTTTATTTTTAAAAGTTTTGGGATCCAATCAAAAACAATGAAATTGGATCTTATATGAATTAAAGCCAAGATACGTTGCAAGATATTATTGCATGTCAGAAATCATGGTTGAACACCACAAAAATAATTCATATTTGCATTGCATTATTACTATTGAGGTAAAATGGATTCACTACGATAACCTAAAGCGCAAAAGTCCGACAACCAAGCCAATCAACGCCAAAGTAAATTCTCCATGAAGCCAAGGTACTGCTCTGTATTTGGTAAGATCAGATAATAAAATATTATTAGCTGTTGAATCCAGGTCAGACTATCGCGCATCGAAGATTCGTTTGGAGAGACTAATCAACGAAAAATGACCAGAATATTCGACCAGACACGAATCATCACCTTTCAATTTAAAACTTCGTCTCCAAAAGTAATAAGTACTCTAAAAATGACTGTGAGGGAGCACAGGTTCAAAAAATAAATTTCGCACGAATTGTTTCTCAATAGCTAAGTCCCATACTATAAGGCTATTAATAATCGAATTTATGTTAGTGTAAATTTTTGATTACTTTATTTAAAAAATCGAAAATCCAGTTCTAGTGACAAAGTATCACGATATATATCGAGAACCAGAGTTTTTTCAACAGAAATAAACTTAAATATATTCAAAGTGATCAAGAAATTATATGTGAAACGAAAAAATCTTATCAATTTAGTTTTCTGAATTCTAAAAATAAAGGATTCATATGAGTATTTATTTGGGTATGGCTTCATATGAGTCTCTACGATTTAAACGAAAATAGCTATCAAACGAATATTCATCTATTACAAAAATCTTAAAGCGAAAGGACCTTGTTTAAATTATCTTCGAGCAAAGCATTTCTGTAAACGTGTTTTTAATCATGATTTAGAAACGATAATTTTTTGGCGATCTTCTACTCATTCCTGGCTTCTATTAAATGAATTGAATTCATTTGTTATCATAAAATTACCTTTTTTTAAAAGATTAAATATTTGAACTTTGAAAGCCTGCTTTATAGCGCTATTTAACCAACATGCTGTGTGATCATTTTGTTACATTAAAAACTTTTTGGTGCTCCAAAATTATTGAGAAGGTCTAGAGAGTGACTCATTTTCTGCATCATCTTCTGTCTCCACTAACTGCAGGGTGCCAGCAGGAACTGCTCATTCATATTAACGTTTAGATTTTTCATTTACCTTCTTTCAATAAAATATTTCTTTATTTTAGTTTTTCGTTTCTTATAACCTTAAAAGTTGCTTGTAGCTTGGTATGTGTGTCTGTGTGTGTTTATTTGTAAGCGTATGTTCATGCTTAATTTTGGGCAATAAATTTGTAAAACGTTTTCAATAACAACAGTTGCTTTTTTTTCAAAATAGTTTAAAAAGCAAACAAGTATTCAATTAAATTTTATTTTATTTACAACAGGAAAATAAAAATATATTAAGTAAACAACCAGAGTTGAGTAAGAAATGAAAATAAAAATTATGGGAAAAAACAAAAACACATCTAGAAGAAATGAATAAAATGAACTGCATAAAAATGAAATAATAATAAAATGCCACGTAACCGCATTTCGTATTGATTTTAATTTATGAAAGAGTCTTTAAAACAAGATTAAGAGAAAAGAAAAGATATTAGATTATTTGTATTTCGTTTCTTGTCTTTTCAGATCAAAGTATTTCATCAAGACGCTGCTAAATATTTAAGGCTCTTTCAAAATTATGCTTACAATTGAATTCAAATCCTTTTTCGTAGAAGTATTTCGTATTCGAAACAGTAAAATGCAATTAGGGAGAATGTCTTTACAAATAATAACTTAAGCGTTTATTTTTTAGCGATTTATTTGCTTATTTTGCTCCTTGGTAATGATAAAGTTTTCTTTTTCAGAAAAGTCTCGACCACCATCCCACCATATTTGTTGCTAAGTTTCCGGATTTTTCAGTCACGTTTCAAACCCATACTTTGCTAAGCAAAGCTGCTTGCTTCAAATTGTTAATAAGTTTTAATGATTTTGAGAAGACTCAATGGATTTAAATTAGTGGTTTTGCTGTATTACAGGCAGTTTTTTTTCTTTCATTAAAACAAATTTTATGTTTTAAAACTTGTAAATTATTTAAATTAAAAATATATATTATACTAGCTGACTCATTGAGATCGAATTTTTGAGATCGCAAAGAAAAAACGATGCCCACCGCGACTGTTTTAAGGGCGGCAGTAATCGAGTCCATGTTACTTTGGGCCTTTCACCGTCATCCGCCAATGCTTATTGGAGGCAGTTGGCGGCTAGAGATGAATTTATGCCGTGTGTGTATTTTTGAAGTAAACAACGCTTAATATTTACGTAAATGCGACGCAATATCAAAACACAATGCACAAAAAAATTAAATGCACTGAATGAGTGAATACACAAAAATTCATTCAAGTCGATACAGTCGTGTAGTTGCAGTGCAGTTGAGTAACCTGGATACCGACTGCTGCGCTGGTTTGCCGGGCTGGTTTGTGAATGTAAACCATCCAAGATGGCACCCAAATGCATGCAAAAAAATGTATTCAGTGACCTGCACACGTACAGTAGAATTATATACATAAAAAAGATTTGCATGGGAGGTACAACGCGTCTTTATCAAATCCCGCCTACATTTGCAGCAGAACGTAAAATATGTTCACTCAACTGAAATACGTAATTCTGTTTAAATACCGTTAGCAGGGGCAGAAGTATTGGATTCTTAATTTGTGGTTTGTATGGGAGGTACCATGGCCCTTTGTACAATCCTGCCCATATTTGCAGCAGCACTTAAAAAATGCACATCAAACCGACGTACCAAATTTTGTTCAAATCTCTTATCAGAAGCAGAAATAATAGATTCTTAATTTGTGGTTTGTATGGGAGGTACCACGCCCCTTTGTCCAGTTGGACCGAATTGTAAATCTGAACCACCCGGGGCGCCACCCAAACGCATACAAAAAAATGTATACAATTTGGGCCAGCCGTTTAGGAGGACTTCAGTCACAACACACGTACAGTAGAATTATATATATAAAAATATAGATATATATTATTACGTGTTCAATAGAGGTATAAAACTTTGAAATATAATAAAACTAAGAAAGATAATATTTTGGCATTATAATTTAAATATCACTTCTGGCATACAACCGCCAAAGACGGTTTGGATATCGTCTTATCGAGAGATGAAAATTTCAATGATTTTTTTTTCAACATTTGTAGCCGTTATTGCCAATAAACCATACGAATATGGCCCGTCAAGTGGTCAATCGTTACGGGCTTATCGATGCAGACTAGCGACTTTATATATTCCCACAGAAAATAGTCTAGCGGCGTTAGATAGCATGATGTTGAAGATAAATTCACGGGTCCGAAACATGAAATATATGGTTAGCAAACATTTTTTTTCAATAACACATTTATAGCGCGAGCTGTGTGCTAGGTTCCTCCGTCCTGTTAAAACCACAACTCCTACATATTATGGTTGTTTAATTAATGAAAGAAAGAAATAAGTAATCATGGTTTTATTGCATCACCATTGACTGTAATATTTAGAATCGTTTTTAAAGAAGTACGAACCAGTATTGTCATCATCCCACCAAATAGTCAGTTTTTCTCGATGTAAGAGTGTCTTCAATATATACTGTAGGAATATCATTACTCGAAATAAGGCAGTTATATCTACAGACTTCTAAGTAAAAGTCAGCTGCATCTTTAAACGATATTCGTTTAAAAATATCGGGTCCAATTCGCTTATAATGGAAACTTTGTTCAGGCGTCTATGTCTATTCTCGTTGTAATACCAAACCAAACTAAACATAAATTAGTTGACAGATTACAAACTGACTGCTAGTTAAAAAAGTTATACCAGCTTAACACTTTGTATGCTCTTGAACTTGCATTCTACTGTTAGTAAACAATCTGCAATTTTAAATACTAATCACAAAAATTTGAACATTTAAAGATAAATCATCATATTTTCCTTTTAAAGCCGAATAATTACAGTCTTAATTAAGTAAAAATCTGCAAAATAATTATTAGATAAATATATAATTACAAAAAAAGGGTGAAAGCTTAAATCCTAACCTCCATACATCCCTCCATTAATCTCTTAAAAAACCTCAATTAAATAACTACAATTTAAAATGCAAAAATATTTCAACCATTTAACTTAAAAAATAATTTCATCTTAAAAAAAATAAACTGAAAAAAACAAGTCATTTAAATAAAATAATCATCAGCATTTAATGAATTCAAGCATTATAATCTTCTTTTTGCATTTAAATTACCTGAGTATATTTTATTCCATTTATTTTCTATTCAAACACAAACAGTAAGTATTATTATATAAAAGCATACTTTTAGGCTTAAAATCAGTTTAATAAAAAAATAAAACAAAACAAAAAACATTATTTCAATGTTTAATTGCAAAACAATTACAGCAAACGAGTTTTTTATTGTCTATAAATATTTTTTTTCTTACCATCCATTTTAATGTTTGTGGAAGATACAGTTTAACAGCTTCAAAGACTTACCTGAAAAGAAAAGGAAGCAAAGGAGTTGCTTTTTTTAGAAACATGTTAAACAGTTTTTTCTTTCGGTTTGAGAAAGTATTTATTTAATGCAGGGCTTAGAGAAAGTTTTTAAAATAAATTAAAATTTCTAGCATAATTTATTATTGTTGAGGAATTTAATAAAATTTAACAGAAATAATTTAATACAATTTTTAAAAGTTTTAAAGCAAAGTAAGATGAATAAATTTTTTATTTAAAAAACATATTTAGAAAGGTAAACCAAAAAAAAAAAAGATTTTATGTATTTAATTACTTTTCCTTGATATAAAATCATCCACAAAGGAAGCAGTTTTATAAGTAGACCTCTTTCTATGAGAAAACTTTTGAATTAATTAAATAACTGGCTTAAAATGCTCATTGGATTTAAAGAAAGTTTACCCAAGTTATAAAATATATCAAATAATGAGGTACAGTATTGATACCACATAATAGCAATTTCGTTTAGCTCATCACTGGCTGACCCTTCAAAATAGTCCTTGAAAAGTTTTCCACCCTCATATTAAATTAATCCAAACTGTAATTAACATTAATAATTTAATTTAATAAGACAACAATCAAAAAATTTCGTGAAGATTTCAAACTAGCTAATTTTTTTAGTACAATTTCACCAGAACTTTGAGGTGTGATCTCTACCCCATAACCAGAAAATAAAATTATGAAAACATTTTTAATTAAATCTACCTTAATTTGTGGTAGATTGCTTTCAAAATAAATATTTTATATTTTCATAAAACATTTATTATTGAAAAAAAAAAAATAATTTAAATGCACTACTGCGGGGGAAAGCATACCATTTCACTACTGCTCATATAGCTCATCACTGGACATTACAACGAATTTGGTATAGAAAATTCAAGAGTCTTATATTTCAAGCAGAATTGATTAAATGAGAATTTTTATTGAACCAACAAAAGAGAACTCTTGTATACAAAAACACATCAAACATTTCCAAAAACTAGTTAAGCGTTTACTTTTGAAGCCTTTCATATGTAATTTGAAAAATAAAGAAAATAAAAAATATTTGTAAAGAATTTTACCAAAATGCAACGTCCTCATGGAAATAAAAAATTTTATTTTTTGGAATCATTTTTAATTTAATCTACGTTAATAATAAACATTTTATTAAAATATCATAAAATATTTATTTTTAAAGAAACCTAACACAAATTAAATAAAAAATGATTCGAAATAATAAAATTGTTTAAAACTTTTTTAAATTGAAAGTGAAATGCGTGATAAGATTAATGTCACTACCTAGCCGTGTAAGCATAACCTGACGGTGGATCAAACCACGGTGGATGACTTTAGCGTCACCCACGCCCTAGGAAGCCTAGCCTTCGGATATCTCCATCCTCCAGTCACTCCTAGTCGACCTCACTCCTTGCTGAAGAGTTGCGGCTGTATGCATAAAAAACGCTTATTTGAGCTTTGAAGTACACGTTAGTTAACAAACACTTTAAGGCTAACAGACGTTTGTTAAAAAATTGTATTCATAAACAGTACTTTAGCTAATGTATGCTTTAGTAAAATTAGTATTTTGATTCTGGCAATGCCACTATTTTCAGTTGTCACGTTGTAGTTAACGATGTATAAAAATGAATATTATTTATCCGGGTATTCAGATCCATAAAAAATGTTTTTATTGTTTTTCATTTTTTTCAGCAAAATCAACATATTTTTGTTTTTTCTTTTATATTAATCTTTTTGATAAAAAGCAAATCACCCAAAAAAGGTTAATTTGCAAGGCTTACGAAGAACTTACAAAAAATTTGTTCATATTAAAAAAATAATTATTCGGATAACGAGCTTTGTCTTGATTATATGTACATCAATAAAACTTTTGTTTAAAATAATTAATTATAATTATATTTTTGTAAAATATAAAATAAAGATGTAAAAATGTTTTATATTGAATGGCATATTATGTTTTAGTTTTTATTATTATTTGTATACTACAATTTGTTTAAATAAATATTTTTTAACATTTTTGGAATAACAAAGTATAATTGTCAATTGAGCCGTTTACATTAAAAGTGGCATAAGTCACAACTGAACAGTTTTTTTTTCATTTTTAATAAATTTGAAATTAAGAAGTATTGAGTTTTGTTAAGAGTTAAGAAGTATTGAGATTTGCTTGAGAGGAGTGTTGATAATTAACGGTGCAACAAAAATGCTTATTTTGAAAGTGGCGTTAGTCGTTGTACTTAGGAAATTAATTACGGAGCTTAGTGTGAAAGAAATGGAAACATGTAATAAGTGTGTGTGAAGTATTGTTGTGATTATTTGACTTATTTTTATTAGTTCGAAAGAATAGTGCAGTTAAGTGAACTATATTATAGTGATATCTAATATACTACACATAATTAGCATTATTTTGTTATTTTTTTATTCTCAGGCGGTTGCTTCGTGTTGTATAAAATATCCAAGAATGTCACAACTTAAAAGCATATTATTGCACATAGTGACTTATGTAAAGGACAAAATAGTAATAGTAGTAATAGCCCCCTGTCGAAAATATCCTTCATAGTACACAACATGGAGAAAAACGATTTTATTTCAACACAATCATTAGAAAAATCCGTTTCAGAAAGAAAACTAAATACAGACTAGTTGAAATGGCTAAAATGTTTTATAAACTAATATAAAATAAAAAGATGACTATAACAAAGTAACTTATGCCACTTTAAAAAAAAAACGGCTCAGTTAATTGTAAACACAATTTGTTTGGTTTTTGAACTTTCAATAATAAAATTGAACTGTCAATTTATTGTAGGTTTAACGTAGGTTTTTCCTACTTTAAAGTTAACATAGGTATTTTAAGGTAAAAGTGTTTTATGAATACAACTTTAGTAAATTGTGCTAACAACGGCAGTTAAACCTACTTTAAGTTTTTATGCATACAGCCGTTGGAGACTACCCAGTTCCTGGTCCAGAACACATGCATGCTCACTGAACCAGAACCAATCATTGTGTTCATAGTGAATGATCCAACCCACACAACTCAAACGAGGGCCGCGAAACTACTACCACCACAATGCTACCGAAGAGCCAACCTCAATAATCAGTCAGAGAACAGCTAAAAGGCTAAAAAGCCAAAAGCTGAACTCTGGGGCTTACTGGAAATAATGTGCAGTTATCCACTTCCCTCCTGCTAGCCTTAGGGGACTGGGACTCCCTTTACTCCCAGGGACACATGTAATGACGGTGGTGAGATTCCGTCAAGACATATAAACGTGCCCCCGGAGGAAAGTTATAATAGTAAACTCGGCATTGAGTTTATTCCGACTTCTTTTTAATACGTTGCCTAGCGACTACGAAGTTAAGTTCGCTTGAGTAAATAACCTGTTAAAAGCGAGGAATTAGGGGTTTCATTAACAAATTCCCTGACTTTATCGTTTCATCTTTAAAATTAGTAAAAGAAGCAATACTTCCTTAAGCATATTAGCGGAAAGAGCAAATTAATGAATTAAATTTAATCGCATGGTTTCCTCCATTTTGCCATTCAATATTTATAAAAGGAAGAATAAATAGTTTCCAATTTCTCTTATTGTTCTTTGAGAGTTTAAATAAATCAAAAACTTTTTTAAAGTTTTTATTTAAAATATTCGACAAAAATTCGGTAAAATATTTTTAGTAATCGCAAGAGCCTTAAAATTTTTAAATCAAAATTTATTTTTAATCAAAAAATGTTAACCTACTGCTATTCTTACTTTTCACGATGTAAGCCATGCTTAAGGAGATAAACCCAATCAAAAATTCTTTGTAAAAAACTTCCACTCCTTTCTTGTTTCCTCCTCCAAGTACCAGCTTTGCATTAAGCCTTGAAACTCGCGGACACACACCAAGGGATATAGATGAATATATGATACTACTACAGCCTAGCAAAAAAGGACGAAACATAGAAATTTATAAAAGAAATACTTTTAACAGTGACATTATAAACGAAGAAGCATATATGACCTCAGACACAAGTTTCACACCATTAAAACTACTTACACACTTGTAGGAAAAATACTCTCAGACGGACACTGACACCTGAATAATAATAAAAAACGGAAATATTAAAAATTAGCCCCGCATAAAATGCCAAGTGGCAGGCATTCTATCTATACGAGTATATACGATCTTAATGAAAGAACTGCCTGAACCCGAGCACTGACTCTCCAGTATAGTTTAGAACACGGCTTGAAAATGAGGTCATCACATCGAAAGCGCTCACCGTTCATATCGAACAAACAGCCAACATAGAAGGGAAGGAATGACAATTGCAATTGAAAAGCTATTGAAAGTTGAAATCATAGACAGGCACTTTTCAGTACCAGCCAAACTGCAGTAAGAATAAATTATTAATGATACTAAAATTTAATTTTCATTACCAATAAGTTTTTACTGATTACTGGAAATATATCAGTAATCATTTTTTCTTACTTTAACAGTAAATTTTTCGCATATGGAACACAATTTTTTTATCTGTGGCCGTCATGTGAAAATATTGTTACGTTTATAACTTTTATAAACGTTTTGTTGTTATTGAGTTCTTTATGGCAAAATAAATAACACCAGATTTTAGCGTTTTCAAAATTAATTACAAGTTTCTTTACTTTAACTACACACAAAGTAAAATTTGTACATTGGCACTACAGAACAATTTACTAAAGATGAAAGTATTTACTTCACGAGGTTTATTTTTTTACTGACTGACTATCCACTCAGGGACTGCCTTTTATATTTTCCCGCTAGAGGTCTAGAAAAATTAAGAATTTTTTACTTCCTTTGTATCACAGTTTTTTGTTGGTTTGTTATTCATTCAATGCATGTTGGTTTGTGTGTATTTTTTGTTTGCTTTTGTTTTTATGCCGATAAAGTTTCTTCCCCATTAATGTTGTTTTGCGTGCATAAGTTTTCTTAGCAAACTACGCAGTTGTTTATTTTATTACTTAATTATTTTCTTTTAAAACTTAAGCACGACGCAACCGTAACAATATAAATTATTGTTGCCTTATAAAATTTTTAAAAATATGTATTTCCAATAATGCAGAATTAATTTTTTTTACTTTTGCAGGGAGAATTTATAATAATCAGTAAAAATTTACTGGTCATGGAAATAGCATTAGCATTACTTGTACTGAAAGTTGCAGTATCATTGAAAATGATTTGAAAAAATTATTATCAGCAACAATAAGTGGGTAATGTAGCTCTCGATGCAATTAAATCATAATGCAGTATGTCCAAATTTGCTTTGCATCTTCTAGACTAATTTACATACTGAATGGTTACAATATTTTCCCCATTCTCCATCTAAAGCATCTGTAGTAGGATTGACCGTTGAATGTGATCATCACATAAGTACTGTCTTAATTACCGACACTCTTGCATTAATAACAATATATTCATTTATATTTCTCACATGCAGTTGAAGTAAAAACAGCCAGGTGATGCGCAAAATAATGCAAGGATCAGTGTCAGGTTGGATACAGAATAGTTTTGTTATTAAAGTGACACAATAATACCAAAATTAATAAGAATCATAACATAGTTAAAATATGTCGTGGTGAATCTGCCAGCCTGCCAATAAAAAGCAATATTAAATTAAAAAGCACCTTTCGAGAACCTGAGGTAGAAAAATTTAAAAAACTCCCCAATGAAAAGGGTGCAACCATTTTTATTCCAGCTTTTGTAAAGAGTACTAAGAAAAATATTAATTTTTCTCAGACTCAAATCATATATTTTAGCATCTTTTTCAATTTTGAGTTTTTTTTTCTTATTCTCCTGCAGCACTTTCTTTTAAATTTTCAATTAAATAAAACTTATGACTTTTATTGTGTACTTATCTGGCCAATTACTGGCACAAGTATTTTCTTAATATCTTTTAAATTGCAAAAGAAAAAGCTAATAATCTCAGCTTTTGTTAAAATCTAAAACAATGAACAGCAATTATAGAAAAAAACATCGATAAGCAGCTTAAAATCTTAAAACCACCAGCAGTTGCTACTGCAACAGCAACAACAGTAGTAGTAATAACAACTGTATTATAAATATTAAAAAAAAATCCTTTTTTTCTTTCATTGTAATCGCCAACAATTTAAAATAGTAAAATTGAAAATGCTTAAAGATTTTTATGTGAAGGATTACAATTAAAGGTATTCGGTATTTTTATAGGGGAAAGAATTTAACTTGACAACACTTTTTTAAGTGGCGGCCATTTAGTCAGCTGTCAAATGATATATATATTTAGTTTAGTTTGGCGTTTCAAAAAGAGTAGACTGACGCCTGAACAAAATTTCTAAACTGTGCAGATTGGGCCCAAAACAAGATTGCCGTTGACCCGATTTTCATAAGCGAATTTTGTTTAGCGATGAAGATCACAAAGGATCAAAAAACAAAACTGACGTAGTTAAAGTGATAACAGTCCTCAAGTGTATGTTGAGGCATCTTGACATCTAGAAAAAATACCTGGCGTACTTTACGGGCTGTCGGTACATATGGTGTGCTTCGTAATTCTTTAAATATGATGCTGGTCAGAATATTATAGTCAACTTTGACATTATCGAGCCACAAGTACTGGCTGTGTATACAGAAGCTGTGATTTCAATAAGTCGGCGCAATATGTCATACAACTCATGCTACATTTCGTGATAAGATTTACATCTGCACCTGGCCGTGGGCCCTAATCAGATGGTGGTCAAACCACTGTGGCTAAAAAGCAGCGCCACTCACGTCTTAGGAGGCCGAAGGCTAATTCTAGCAACAGGTCCTTCCTAGTTGCAATTTTAGCGGTTCCAGAGCGGGGCTGCAAACCACTACTCCTTGCTGAAGAGCTGGAGACTATCCAACTCCTGTCCAGAACACATGACTAGCATGCTCACTGGATCTGGATCATTCATCAGTGGGTGTTATTAAAGGCGAGATGATCCTGGCCACTATAAAACAATACCTGTATGGGGCTGCAAAACCACAACCACAACGATACTCCCGCAGGGCCAACCTCAATAATCAGTCAGAGAAACAGCTATATGCCTAAAGAGACAAGTAGCGGAAACTCTGCGGGCTGCTGATTCCCGTGGAAATAACATGGAGCTTCCAGTTGACCCCTGCTGCCTTCAGGGGACTGGGCTCCTTTATACCCCCAGCAGCAGAGGTCTAGATAGTCAAGTATTCTATAAAGACCAATAACTGTGCATCATGCTACAATTGATTTATTGAAGCAATATTTGGTAACCGCATAGCTTAACGATTCGAATACGTTAATTGACCTCCAAGATTAGGAGATTTTACGCCGGGGACATGTCCCCAGGGACTGGGGATATTTAAATTCGTTAGTCTACGGCGATAAGCCAAAAATGATTGACCACTTAGAGAACACTTAAAAAGAAACAGAAAACGACATTGAGTCACTATTTTTTGTGCGGATATGTGAAGTTTACCTCAATAAGATCGAGGCTTATTGGCTATGATTACAGTCAGTAACAATTACTACTACAACTCACACCATAATTGATTTATTGTAGGCAATAGTTTCAAGATTATGCGACTTAACATTGCTACAGTGTAGATATTCAAAGTCGCTGGTCTGCGCCGATAAATCTGAAACGATTGACCACTTTGAGAACACTTGGAAAACATCCACGAAAATCGGATCCCATGATTTAACTGCGTCCAGACCACTATTTTCTGTGGGGATATGTGAATTCCCTAGTCTACTGCGATAAGACAGTAGTTATTGACTATTTGATGGACAACATTCCCCGCAATATTCCCAATATATGGCCACAAATGTTTGAAAAAAACGAAAATTATAACCTCACCTCCCAGCCAGCCGTAGCGGTCGTATACCTGAAGGTATACTTATATTACAATAACACATAATTTTATTTGGAATGAAGGAAACGTAATGTCAGTTTAAAACTCATATTTGATTTAGTCCATTTCAATATTTTCCCTGCATTTTATTGCTTTTTCTTTTGTCACCTGTTACTCACTTTTCATCTAAAAACAAACTAGAGTTCTTAAGCCATCAAAAAAGATAAAAAGATTTGAATCCTCAAAATTTAAGGTTCACATTCTTTACATACTCTCGCTGCGCTCTCTTAACTGTTGGTTTTTTGTAGTTCTACAGTTACAAAAGTTACAAATAAGATTTTAGTAGTTCTACAGTTTTTAGTGGGGACTTATTAAGTTAAAAATTGGAGTTATATTATTAAAACTTACCGCCTCAGAACTACAAGTTATATTTACTTATGTATGTATTTTTCAAAATAAAATCTTTAAAATAATCTCTCCTTTATTATTTATCTACAGAGGTTGTCTAAGAAACTAAGCATTTGAAGCAATTTTTTGTTGAAGGCATAATTCAAAGTTAGAAATTTATAATAAACTACAACGACAAGTAGCATTAATTTGTTCAGTGATTTTTCTCTAACAGTTAAACTTATGGAAAATTGAGAAAATTTTCGAATTTATATTAATATTTTGCCTTAACTCAAGTAAACTAAACCGATGAAGAGGAAAATTGTTAAATTCAAGTGCTCTTACTATAGAGAACTCATTCAAAAACAAGTGTTTTGAAAATTTATTTTACTAAGTTTTAATGTACGTGAAATAAAATAAGAGACAACTATAAGAAGAAACAACTACTTAAAATATTATTTTAACGTATTACTAATTAAATTAATTTAACGTATTAATAAGAATCAAAATGTTTGCTTTTGTAATGTTAGTATAACTAGCAGGTTGATAGTGGTTTTTTTTTAATTTTTTTTTTTAATAAGAAAATCATAGGATATTTTTATTTTTCCTTTGTTATCTAATTACTTTACATCAGTTGTCTCAGGCTTGTTGCCTTGTTTTCATTATGTGATTTTTTAATTTTTGCCTTTCTTTCGAAAATACAAGATTAAAGTCTGCTTAGAAAAGCGAAAACTGGCAAAGCAATACGCTCGTCGCAAGATCACATTTTTACCAAAAAACAGTAAATTTAATTCAAGCAATAGACACTTTTAAAATATATTTTTATTATTAACAAAGAATTTACTTTTAATTAAAAATATAACCAAAACATATACAAGATCAAATCAATAAAGTTAAAAGAACCAAATCATTTTTTAATAAGATAAAAAATTTAAAAATAAGTAATTTATAATTATTCGGAATCATTATCAATATAAGCAGCTCTCCCCCATTACAAAACATTTCAAATATTTTTTATTTGAAAGAATGTTTTATGAGAATATCATAAAATGTTCATTTTTAATGAAAACTGTTTTGTAATAAATATTTTGTGAGAATATCACTTAATATTTATTTGAAAAGGAATCAAGCACGAATACAATTGCTGCTTAAATTTAAAAATATAAAATTTATACATATTGTTTCCGAGATGATTTATTAAGTTCTAAAAGAAAATAATTACCAGTAAAAAAGTAACCGAAATGAGCCACTATATACTTTACAAAATGTGTAGCTATCCAAGAAATCTTATACATACAAGACAACATATAACATGCTTATAAGAAATTCTACCAAATAATATAAACACTAGAAAACAAAAACATCGAACATAGAGCAACCAAGCAGGCGCCTAAGCTAAATGACAATAACAACAACAAAATGGGCTGAAGATAAAATCAAATATTCTTGTGTATGCGAGAACCGCTTAAGATAATTATGTAAGCACAACTTGCTGGACAAATGAATATATTCAAAATGAGCCATCAGTGAGTAAAGACAACAAAGTTACCACCTTGTTTTTTTTGCGTGTATTAAAATTAAATAAATCGCTCAAATTAATTTAAAACTCTAAAGTACTAACTTATAAAATAACTCAAAATAGCAAAACATTTATTAAAAGCAATAAACATAACAATATGAAGGTCTATAAAAATCTTAACTCCACCAACATTTAATAAACACTAAAATTTCACTAAATATCTAGAAATCATCATAAAATCAATATTTAAGGAAAGTATTAAAACTAACCAATTAAAATCTTTAATGTATTATGGTTTGATTTCCAACTTTAATTGCCAACTAACATGTATTATGGCTTAAAAACAAGAGAGAATATTTACTACAATTGTAAATAAAAATTTTCAAAAAATTATTATAACAACCTCAGATACGAGTATGCTAGTGTGTAGTGAACTAAAAGATAAATGTTTTTCATTTTGGTGCTATTTTCTTTTGCTTTCAATAATTCCAGTTATTAATTTCTGCTGTGATATGCGCCACTAAAGAGTTTTAAATGAAAAAAAAAAAATAAAGATTTTATATGAAATGAAATTTTCTTCAAAATGAAATCATTGAATTAAGTGGAAAAAATTCAAAAAACAAACAAACAAACACACATTAATATAAATACACACATGCGCTCATTTACACATGTACATACGAGTACAAGTTCGACTGTGTGTAATAAAAATGTTTTGCTTTTTATGCATGGCAATGCGTGCATGCATTTGATCATGCAAAATTAAGCAAAGCTTTTACTCAAGTACTTTCAGCAAAAATAAAAACAAATAATATTAAAAAAAATATTAAATCAAAAATTAACTAAGTATTTTATTAAAAAATTAGCATTAACGAATGTTTGGAGCCTTACAAAAGAACTCACAGACATTTTGTCTTGATTGTACAAATTGTTTGAGAACCAATCTATGCTGCGGCATAAAACACACAAGTATTCAAAGAGCGAAGGATTCTCTTCAAGAAACCCTACACAGTTATGGAATTTTGATTCGATGGGAGTAATTTTCTAATGGACGGTGAACAGAAACCAAATATTTTGCGAATTAATAAGTAAATTCTCATCAAATTGGCTGATTGAAAGAAATTCAAACAAACTCTTTAAAAGGCTTAGAACCGCCACAATAAATCACAAGTTAAGGCTCTTTCTACAAGCCAATTTTTAATTTTTTATTTATTTTTTATTTTGCTATGCTTAAATTTAAACAGCCTTTAATAATTTTTAAGCCCTTAAGAATACTTTTAATACAAAAAAAAACTAAAAAATCAGGAACTGAATTTTTTGCCCCAAAATTGTGGGAATTTTTATTAAATCTGATTTAACTCAAAACTGTATATAAAAAAAAACGCAATAAAATTTAATTTTGCTTGTTCGAAAGAACTGATCATATAGCATTCTAGAAGTATAATTTTGGGCTACTTTCTAATGTCACAAATAACATGAAAAATGTCAGCCTCTAAAGCATCGAATGCTTCTGGTTTATCAGCATTAACAAATGAATTTAAGCGGTCCCACAAAATAGTTTTCAAATGATATGACCTTGCAGAATAATTGTCAGGTTTATTTCTCGAAATTTAGATTTTAGCAGTGGTCTTCGTACCCATTTAAAAGTCATTAATATTTTCAAAAAATCAATCATCACCTTTGAACTTTAGGCACATCGGCTTTACTTTTTCAGAAGTAAAGTGCAATGAGTAATGCAATGAGGTCTTTTTTTATTAATTTAACCGTTAACCCAAAAATTAGCTTCGCAGGTGGCGGTATTGGCGACTGATTTTCCATTCACCATTTATTGTGTTCACTGTGAATGATCCGATCCACAAATTCAAAGGAGGGTCTCAAAATCCACAACCACCACGATACTCCCGAAGAACCGACCTCAATAATTAGTCAGACAATAGCGAAAAGCCTAAAAAGACAAATAGCTGAACTCTGGGGCTTTACTAATTACTGTGGAAATATAGTGGATTGTCCAGTTGGCTCCTACTAGCCTTAAAAGGGACTGGATTCCTTTTTACCCCCGTTTACAAATGTAATGACAGTGGATTTCCGTCAAATCAGGAGGACTGATATATTTCGTGATAAGATTTACATTTGCACCTGGCCGTAAGCCTTACTCAGATGTTGGTCAAACCACTGAGAATGAAAAGCAGCGTCATTCGTGCCCTAGGAAGCCGAGGACTAATTCTAGCAACAGGTCATTCCTAGTTGAAATTTCAGCAGTTCCAAAGCAGGAATGCAAACCACTACTCCAGAACGCATGAAGCTTAATAAAATTTCCGAAGAGCCACTTTCAATATTCAGTCAGAGAATAGATAAAAGGCTAAAAAGACAATTAGCGGATCTCTGGGGTTTTACTGATTGTGTGATACATAAAGACTTATAAATGTGCGAGAGGAGGGGGGTAGTGATCCAAAAAATAGTAGCTAAATCGTTTCGTATATTTTATCAGTCCCTTTATTTGGACACTGTTTTTAAAAAAAAATTAAAGGGTGTCCGCCGGGAAGATATACTACTTTATTGTTTGTTTTTTGATTAAATGAGTTATAATGGATCTTACATTGATAAATGTCTGCATCTATTAACCTCCCAAATGCGACCTTATTAGAGTAGAATTTTTATTCCTTTCTCCCACATTTCACGCGGCATCATCAATTTCATCACGAAAATTCAGTTTGCCTTGCTTAAGCGTTTCTGGTTAGTTTGCATATTAACCTTGCTTTTCAGATATCCTTACAAAAAGAAGTGCCGAGCAATCAAATCAGGCGACTGTGCAGGCCAATCAAGATCACTATTTCTTGAAAGAGGTTTCGCAGTAATTCCTTTATAATCCTGGCTGCTCGCGATGTGTGAGATCAGAACCATTCTGTATATTCACGTATCCATTCAAATGAAAATATGCCTCATCACTCATTATGATTTTTTCATGAAAATCGGGGTTGTTATGGGCGATCTGTAACATCCTATTTACATTAGTACGGCGGCTTAAAGAGTCGTGTGAAAGAAGCTCTTTTGTGAACTAAATCTTATAGGGAAACAAACGTCGTCACAGTAATCGATGTTTGGTTTTGATAAAATGTTTTAACGGTTAAAAGACGTTAGTTTATCGAATTTATTTCGATAATAAATTTGCCACGTGTCTACTTCACGACTACCAAATTTGAACTATTAAGACTAACGCTTACCAAAATGGCGGTAAAACAAAGTAATATACCTTCCCGGCGCACAATGGGTATTTATAGTTTTACAATTAACTTTCCAGTGAAATTGTTGAACCTCTTCGAAAAGTTTAGCCCATTATTTTCTATTAAATTTTAATTTAAGTTACCAAGAATGCCTCAATTTTAAATCCTTGTATCAAGAGCAGCAATCTCTGGATAAACTTAAAAATTTGTTTACCATAATCTGAAAATCGCTATTTAAATATAAAGGCTGTGTACAAGCTGTGTTCCTCCTCTACTTCTACGAATTTGAATTATCCGATGAGTTGTAAAATCTTAAAATGCCTTTAGTTATTGTCAAAATTATTATCTGACCAAAATTTTATTTTAGAGATTTAGAGATTTTTGCAGCTTAAATTGGAAGTTTGTGGGTTTTGATTTGTCTAGGCCCTAAATTTATTTCCCTTTTTTATTTTTATAAATCAAATTCCTTTATTTAAGAATTTTTTTCCAGCAAGGATTGTACTGCCTCATATATTTGCGAATTTAAATTCAAATCAGGAATCGAATTAAATATTCTTACAACAGTCTTTCTGATTCATCATCAAAACCGCTTTTAATTGTATAATCTTTTGTTGTTACTTCTTCTATAGAGAACTTTTATCAGCTATAATGGTTTCTGCTATTAAAATTTTCTTCCTGTAACGACCTGAAATAATTTTATGTTTTAAAGTTATTCTTACGAAGATGTTTTAATTAAGTTTTAAAAGAAAATATTTGTCAGTAAAAAAGTAAACGAAATGACCTATTGTATAGTTTCCAAACTGCGTAGTTTATACAAAAAAGACGACAATAGCGTGCTTGAAAGAAATATCTCGAAATAACTTAAGCAGTATAAAACGAAAGCAACTAACGAGGAGATAGAAAAGCACGCAGATGGGCGGACGCCTATGTTGAGTAATGATAATAACAACAACATGCGGTGATGATAAAGTAGGATATTCTTGTATGTGCGAGAGCTTATTAGAATGGATATACATCAAAGCAATGGTGCTAAGCAAATAAGTTAAATTCAAGTTGAAACATGGTTGAGTAAAGACATCAAAAAAATAATGCATCTTTTAAGGCGTTACAATTATAAAATAACCATTGTGTTTATTTTGTGTGTATTTAGAAATGAATAAATCGTTTAATTTAATTTGCAACTCTAAAGTGTTGTGTCATTATTTTGCAATAAAAAGGCTCAATTAAACGAAGTGTTTGTATAAAGGAAAATAAGAAATAATATAAAAAATAAAGAATTGTTTATATGATTTTAGAACAAAATGTTATAAGGTTTTTTCTTTAGATATTTGGCTGAAAACTGTTATTTAAATTTAATGAGTAGCTTATGCCATCATTAATTTATAATATTTTAGAAAACGTAAATTCTATACTACCGACTGTAGCGTTAATAAAGCTCATACTTTACAGACTCACATTCAATACACTGCGCTTGATTTTGAATAACACTTATTCATATGCATGCATATTGCTTTAATAGTGAGTGTGTGTGTGTGTGTGTATTTGACTGGGTATGTGTTTCTTTGTAGGTATGCGCAAACATATGATAAAGTACGCACTCTTATGGGAATTATGCCTTCATGCATGTATCAGTAGACGCATACAAGCACACAAATGCCTTTCATAAATTCCAATATGAATTAAGTACTCGAATTACTCAACTAGTCGTTGAAAATAATGCAGGATGCAGTTTGTTGCGTAGCAAATAATGAACACGAAAAGCTTTGTAGGGAGAGAGAGAGAGAGAGAGAAAGAGGAAAAATAGATTTTTCTTTTTTGCTGCAGATAAAATTTTAATTGGTAAAGACAACATATTTTTCGATATTAATTATGCTTGAAAAATAACAACAACAAAAACAACAAAAAATAAATAAATAAAAAAAAACCAAACATAATTCAATTGGTATTTTTCTACTTTATTAACGAGTTTCGCATAAATTTTACTAAATGTTTAAGTAGCTGCAAAATATGAAAATAACTTGGAAATTTGTTGCATTTACAGATTTATGAACAACTCAACATTTAAATGTTTCTCGTTTTTCCTTTATTAAATAAAGATTTTATAACTTTAGCCCTAAGTATGATTTCTATATTTAATGGCTGATTAAAAATGTTTTAAGTGTTCGTTGCCAAAATGTCAGCTTGTAATAAAAAGCATTGAAAACCTTAAACCACAACCGTTTCTTGAAGCTCTTCATATTATTTTTGAATTTTGTTGTTGGAGGGGACAGGCTAATTGATTGTTGCAATATCTTTGTTTTTGTTTTCTTGTTGCTTGTTATTGTTTTGAAACCTCAATGCTATTTTTGTGTTGTTTAAAAGTTTGCCAGATTGTTAAATGCAGATTCTATTCGGTAATTTTTCTTTAGTTTTATTATTATTTTGTTGTTTTGCATTTTTGGCATTCAAAAACAATGAAATACTCGCAGGAATTAGTTTCATAGGTGGCGAAATAAAAAGGCGTCTAAAATGGTTTCATGATAATCTGGAAAGGGTTACCCATTTTCAAATATATATTAAATTATGAAACATCGAGATTTGAAAGCTGGATATTCTCCAACACTACTTTACTTTCTTTTTGTTTTATCTATGGGAGCAGGTAACTGAGTTATTTCATATCCAAAATAGCAGATGACATCAACACCCCAACTGCTCTCCTTCGCAGGTCAGCCTAGAACCAATTTGCCTTGTAAAAATATATAAAACTCATGACATTGTTTTCACTTTTAACATCTCGCATCATATTTTTACGCTCACTATTGACATATAGCCATAATTTTAAACACATTAAAGTTTTCTTCGCGGCTACTATATATACTATTGTGTGTAACTACTGAAATTACGGAATTTCATGGTTCCTTTTCAAATTGTTTTATCACTAAATAATACAAAAAACAATAATAATAAATAGTAAAAAAATCACTTAAATTTTAAAAAAATAAGCTGAGTGCTTCTCTACATCTGTCTAGAGGTAGGCTTAAGTTCGTTGTTAAAAATCAATAATTATTCGCTTAAAGAAAGAATTTAAAATTAGTTGCCAACACCATAAAATACAAGTTCTTTACAACTTGCTAGTTCTCTCTGCTCTCAAAATTGTGTCTCTCTAAGCAGGCAGATTAAGGCACTCAAAAATTTTATTAAATTAATTTTAAAAATTTTCACTAGGAAATGAGAGAAAAGGTGCTTCGAAGTATTTATATATTTAATGGGTGGTCCAACCATAATGCCCGATGTTAATTGCGGGCCACCATAGCCTCATTTTTTGCCCAAATTTATTTGGTAAAGACGTACTCAACTTAACAGCGCGTTGGAATTATTAAAGTCTTTAACGAAAATGAGCGTTCAAATGAAAATGCATTTTGTGCTCTTCAGTTTTTTTCTTAGCAGAATCGACCAAATGTGTCCACAATCAAGAAAATTGTGTGCAAATTTCTGGAAACCAGAAAATGTGACAACACCTGTACTTGCCAGCTTCGATCTTTTTATGGAAAACATTGCTGTTGTTCGCGTTAGAGTGGAAGAAATGATGTTAACCTCTACTCGTCTTTGTGGCCAAGACTTGCACATCTCACGAATAACAATGATACGAATTTTGAATAGAGTCTTAATTGTACACACCTTGAAGGTTCTATTGACCCAAAATCTATATCCTGCTAACCACTTCAAGCGTCATCAATACGTTCGATAGTTGGTTGAAAAGACAGCAATAATTGGTGAAAACCATCTTAAGCAACAAGAGACACTTTCAGCTCAGTAAAATCGTTAATAAGCAGAATTGATGTATTTGGGCAAATAAGATTATTAAAAATTCGATGAATCCACAAAAAATTATTGCTTGATGCGGTTTATAGGTTGGCGGCATCCCCAACCTATTCCTTTGAATATGAATTTATTCAAACAGTTACTGTGATTTGCGTTCGCGAAAGGGTGAAGCTAAAGTGGCCAGAAAGTAAGCATATGGAGCTAGATGGTATGTGCCTCCAAAAAGATTGCACTACTTGCCACACTGCCAACAAAACAATGGCTCTCTCGCACAAGGAATTTAATGGCCGTATTGTCGCACGTTATATCCATCTTAATTGGACGGTTATGTGATTTGTTACCACTTGTTTCGTTTGAGATATTTAAAAAAAATGTATCTCAATAAGCAAATAACAAATTAAGGGCTGAAGGATGAAATACTTCGGCACATTAACAACATCGAACCTCAGTTATGTCTCAGATGCATGAAAAATGGCCCTTGGATATCGGCATTTAGCTGATATTTTGCTTCACACATAATTGTCATAGACATTTTTATTACAAGAAAAAAATATTAAATTTTAAAAACATTGTTATTCATCTGTAGGATAGTATGTAGTGTACTAACTTGTCAGTATGGGGGTTGCGGGTTCGATTTCCAACAAAGACCTTGGTTTTTTTCACTACAAAAAAAAAAGTTGACTGTCGGTGAGGCTGCTCAGCCATGAAGGCATAGTCACTGGTCGCTGTGCTGTCTTTTATACGGCAGTTAATTTCCGACTATCATTCTACTTTCACCACCTGTTTCGTCTATTCTCTATTCCTTTCCTAAACAATGTAGCACAGTGTTTGACTAAATAGGCATTGTTGCCTGAAGTGCTACTTCTCTTTAAAAAAAAAAAAAACAAGGTGAGTTTTGGATTTGGTTGGGCCAGTTGATATAACGTGACTGGTGGACACACAAAATATATATTTTTTGAGAAATTTATGGAATTAATTTTGCTGTTTTCATAAACAATATGAGCATAATTTTTATAAGTATCCTAACAAATTTTCCAATAAAACACAGAGATGCCAATATACTGCCAGCATCCTTCCTAAATCCTCTCCATCATCGCTCTCATTGTTAACAGACATTGTAAAAGTCTTGGCTATTTTGACCGCAACTGATTTTAGTTGTTTGTATTGTTGCTGCATTTTTTTTACGCAAAAATGTTTGCATACTAGCTTGAAATCCTTGTTTTTTTTGTTTGTACCATTCTATCGCAAGTAGCCTGAAGATACCTGCCATGTTTATTTTACTATACCTCAGCTTGAAATTATTTTCAGTTTTTTCCTGGCTCTTTTTTTTTGTATAGGTATTCCTTCATTTCTCTAGTTTTTTGGTATTTTTAATTTGTTAGCCAACATAAACAATTTGTGGGTTTCATTAAGTAATTCCAACAAATTGTTTTCTGATTTCCTTCATTTTTTTCTCTACGTTCATATATTTATTATTTTTAAGTTTTTTGTTTTTGAAATAAAATTCTTTTTTTTATAAAATTTTCGTATAATTTTCATGGCAAGTTGATGAAGCTGTAGTTGGAGTTTAGTAAAATATTTGGAATGAAAACTTATTAATGTTAGAAATATAATTATTAAGTTAAAAACACCAGCTGCAATTGTATTATACAAATTAAATCAATTTAGAAAAAAAAAACCAACAACATTTTCACAGAAGCCATAAAAATAATTTTTCGTAGGAAATTTTCTCAAGGTTTTGTACAAACAAATTTTTCTTTTGGCATTTTTATTTCCAGTTTCTCTTTTCAGTTTAAAAATTATTTCTAATGATGTCTTCCATATTTTAAGGAACAAAACGTAAGCCATCATTCATTGGTCCTAAAGAGGATCTATTGTTATGATAAGAAAATAAAGGAACAACAAAAAACATAAAATTTCGCAAGTGATAATGAAGAGAAAAATTTGATTCATTTCTCTAAGTAATAATTTCATTCTCATTAATTAATAGCAGCTGATTCTGGTTCCTGTGAAGCATTTGAGATTTACAACGTTATCCATCTTAAGTCGATTGGATGGATATGAAAAATTCTGATGATGGATGTAGCGTTACAATATTCAAGTGTTTTTATTTTTCCTGTTCTTTGCCAAAGGTAAAATTAGGCCATATAAGGGTATGACCGAAGCATCTCTTAATTTTTATCTTAATCATTTTAACATTGTCTTGTTAGATATATGATGTCTGATTCTTATTATATAAAATACTAAATATAAGGTCTTCTTTGAGCACACCTTTAAATTATATTATTTATTATAATTTGCTGCAATTCAATAGAGAATCCTTTTTATGTAAATAAAACTACTTAAACGGGATATCCTTTAATATTTCATTTATGTTGTTATAGTCAAAGAGGAAACACTTATTTTATATTTTCCATACTGTTTGTAAGTGGCAACTATCCGTCTAAAACGATTCAAAATGTTAGATAACATAAAAGAAAGTCACATTTGTCTGAGGAACCCTTTAATTCTGTAATTTTATTTCATTACTTATTATCACTAAGACTACAAGAATATCGGATATATATTTCCAACTTTTGGAAACAAAGTCCAAAAGAAGAGCAAATTATATCTTTTATATGTTAAAAATGATTTTCTTCATTCTAATAGCTGGTCAAATTTGAGGTTAGGAAGTAAATTGGCTTACAACATGCATTTTTTTCTCCACAACTGCCGTTTTTTTGATTGCAAAAAAAAACAGAAATGTGGGAATTAATGCCGGAATATGATGTCCGGAAATTATTTACCCCTAAGAAGTCGGAACACGTCTGCTTTTCTCACAAAATGTTAAGCACAATTTAAGACAAAGCTCCGCTTATCTTATCAATGCAGGCCTAATTTCATATTTTTAGCATCAGTTCTTTGTGGGTTGTTTACGTAAGCCCTGTCTTTCAAACAGTCCCCAGAGAAAATAATCCAGAACGAGGAGGCTTATTGACATTGCTAAAGTTTTAGCATAGAAAGTTCACGGTGGCGGCGTTTTCTTGCTCATTTACCTAATCAAATAGATGCCGGTAATGCTATCTGACAACAAACCTCAACATACGGTCACTTTTTTTTATGTAATGATTTTTAAGTAAATGTTTGTGTGACAAAATTATTTATTTATATAATTGTCATCAATACAATGCTGTTCTCAATGGAGTTCAACATTTTATGTGTTTTTTATTGTATCAAATTTACTTATTATCCTTAAATGGATAGATTGTAAATAAAAGATTTGAAAAAAAAATACAATTGTCTAATTGAAAATGAGCTCCGTTACTAAATTTGGTTTTGTTGTTGTTCGTTTAATTTTTCAGACAGGCAATTCACAAACATTCGAAGCAAGCGAAGGTCCGTCGACTTTAATTCTTGAATGAGATGACCTTTATAAGCGTAAATATGCAGATAAGTTTGGAAAATGTTGCACAAAGTATGTTATGTCAGTGGCTATATTTGCATCACTGCACGTAGAGAAAAACCGCTATATTAATACCAAATTGATGCCATCCGTTGTCAAAAGTGAGCTATGTTTGTATGGCCCTCAAGACCATATCATTTAAGTCTATTACCAGCAACAATACCATGAATCTGGAATTAAGAGATTAAATTATGCACAGCGATCTTATAAGGAGAAAAATTACTATGAAAAGTTGATCCAATTTTGAAAATGATAAATTTATACCATTTTTATAATACATTTTTACAACTCAAATTCTTTGCTCAAGAGCAGAACATCCCATAATTTAATTCACCAAGTTTTGACTTAGAAAAATATCAAAAGATGCTAAATCAATTCTTGACGTTAAATCATTTGATAGACAATTTACTTTCTAACCTCAAATTTTGCCACCCATTATTAACCAGCTGTTGACGTCTGAGGATATTTTAAATGGACTTTTTAAAATCAATAACCAAGTTTTGGTAAATTTAAAAATAAAATGAAAAGCTATGGAAAATTTTTAAGGCAACTAAAACACATTTTCGTAAGGCTTAAGTTCGTTTTTTTTTGTTTGTCAAAAAAGGCGTACAAAAAAATGTTAAACAAAAATATAGAAATAAATTAAAGGCTTTTATAAAATATTAAAAGAGCGATAGAGTGATTTCTTGGATTTTTTTATAGTTTAAACAAATATTTAAAAAATTGCTATTTGATATAGAATTTTTTATTAAAATTTCTCAGCACCAAAAATTAATTTATAAGATTAAATTCAATTGTATTATTGTGTAGAATACTTCTTTGACTGATTAAGTTTAACCCTGCTTTATCTTTTACTTTTACAAAATACTCGTAAATCAGTATATTTTTGTCTGCGCTGCCAAGACGAAAATGATTAAATGTCATAAAATAATTTCATTTTAAACGTCTTTTAATGATACAAAAGAAAGCATACAAATCTCATTCAGAGCAGAAAATAAAAATAGAAAATAACCACAAATAATAACGTCTTTATTTAATGGCAAATGCTAAATTTCTATGAAAATTTAACACTCACAAACAAAATCAACATAATAAAAGTAAATTGTAAAAAAGCTAGAAGAAACGAAAGAAAAGTCTTAATAAAGAAGTGCATATAATAGCCTTAACAGTTTTTCTTTTTCTTTTTTTTTCTAAAAATCCTTATTTCTTGCTACTTGCCAGTTTTTGTGCTGCGAGTATTTATAGAGAAGAAAGTCACTTGCTGTTACTGCCATAAATCCAAATTTAGTTTCTTTTCATTTCATTAACTTTTCTCTTGCAATTTATTTTAAGTTTATTTCTTATCACCTTGTGTTACGGTTTCCTTATGTTTCTTTCTGATTTTTACTTATTCTGTCGTTGTTCTTTATTCAAAATATATGTTTTTTAAGCTGAGAATGTATTCTAAAAAAATAGTGAAGTTTGCTTTAACGAACAAGAAAGAAAATACAATAATTTTTTAAAATTTATTTTTTATTAAATTTGCATATGTTTTCTGCTTTTCTTTTGGGTCATTTTTAAATCACAACATAATTTCTACAAAATATTTTTTAAAAGTTTCATAAAAGTTTTTGTATTTACACCTCCAAAATGTTTGACATTATTTTAATAAATTTTAGTTTTTGAAAAAGCTTTTAATATAATTAAACTTAAACTGAAACTTAAGTAATAAAATAAAAAATTAAAATTAATAGACAGTTGGCAACACAAATTGCTTAAATTAAAATTAGTAAATTGTCCTTGAAATGCTCATTAAATTATTATGAGGGAAAAAGATTAATACTGCTTCTATTTCCTTAATTTTACTCTTTTTATATCTTTTTTTTTAATTTTTGTGTTGTTACAATTTTATAACTCTCGTTTGGTATATACTATTTGAACCTAATGAGCTTCACTTGCAGCCAAAAAAACACTATTTTTTTAACAAGACTTTGATTTAGAAATATATCCCTCTAACTAATGCAATACCAAGTGAAGTGTAAGGGTCAATAAAATTTATTTCATTTAAAATTATTTAATAATTCTCATTTACTTTGTGCACGTTGCTCTTGATGAGCTATACATTCAGACAAAAAATTATTAATTTTTCAAGAGTAATTTCATCTGTAAGTATTCTCCTCTTTCTAATGCACTAACTTAAGAAGTTTATTCAATAACGCAATTTAGCTATTTGAGTTTTTTGCTGCAGATGGTTCTATAATTCCATTTACTTTACCGGGCTATAGAGTGCCCTGCAAGTGAAGAAAACAATTCATCTCGCTAATACAACATTTTCATATTAACACCATTTAGATAATTCTACCTTTAATCTAAGAGGAATTTATAATTCTCATCAAGTTTATATAAATGCCCTTTAAGTGAAGTTCAAGCAAGTATAACCATCTTTTAGTGATTGTATCTTGACCTTGATTAGCGAATTACGTAGGCAAATAAAAATTTTTTTTTTCTCTCTGATATAATATAATAAAAATAGTACCATTTGGATTTCTTTATTTTGAATTTAAATTAGTTTTATAATTCTCACTTAGTTTTTAAAAAATTTCCCTTGATGAGTTGCACTTGCAGGCAAAAAAAAAAAATATTAGTTTATTTGCTCCCGCCAATGTAATATTCAATGAAGGTTGTTCAAAAACAATATTGGAATACTTCCATTTGCTTACAGAAATTAAGTTTATAATTCCCATTAAGTTTATACAACTTTCAGTTTATGCCTTCAGTTTGCGGGCAAAAATCGCCCTAATAAAAAACTCAATAAAACTTGTACACTAGTCAACTTTGGCATATGCTATTTTTACTTTAAAATTGATTTATTATTCTCATCAAGTTAACACAAGTGGCTTTTAAGTGACATTTGAGCAAGAAGAAACAATTTTTACAAATTGACTTTAATGAGTGGATGTTGTAATTAAAAAAAAGTTGCGGTTGCTTCACGGAAATTTTAATTAGGAATACAATTTTACTAGTTTGCTTTAATAATTGGAACTTACATGTGAAAAGGATGTTGTGCTCTCTAATACAATATCAAAGAGGTTTAAAAAACAAAATTAGCTAGTTCCACTTTAAAGCGGATTAAACAAGCATAAAATTTGGTTAGTTCCACTTTAAATTGCAGGCAATTTCATAGTCCTCATTAAGCTAATACAAATGCCCTTTAAGTGCAGTTTAAACAAGAAAAAGTAACTTTAAATAGTTGAACCTGATGTACGGATTTTGTGGGCAAATAAGTAAAATATCTGCTGGTTTATACAATGTGTTTTTGATGAGCGAAACTTGTAAACTCAAATACTAGTCTCGTATATTTGTAAGAAGTTTGGTTTAGATGTAGTACTCTCTTCCTCTTTTTCTAAGGAAGTTTACGAAAGAAAAATTTCGCTAGTTTCACTTTTGATTAAAGATGATTCTATCGCTCTAACTTTTTGAACAGAATTAGGTAAAATTTTTAAAATAAGTATTCTATAATTTAACTTACAAAATACTTCTTTTATTTTGCATGGATTTTTTTCACTCTTCGGTGATATAAAATTATTGATTAGAAAATCTACAATATTTGCTTGCAAACGCATATTAAAAAGTAAACACTGTTTGGAAAAACGAAACTTTAAACACGCATGTCATTTGTTATTATATTATTAGAACAGACAATTATTCGAAAAATTATTATCAATAGTTTAAGCATATAAGTTTCTTCACTTTATTAACAATTTATACGCTTTAAGACTGAATATGTAAACAAAAGCTCAGTATATGTAAGATAACTTTAATGCAAGTTTACATAGACTATGCGATTATGGAAATTATTTTGCAATTGTTATAATAAAGAAACCAAATATGGTTTTACGCAATTTATTTGCAATACATTGTAAAATATTCATATTAAGTTTAGGCCTTCAGATTACAAGATGATACCAATCGCAAACTATTGGCCAGTTTTAATCAATATTTTATGTAGGATTTTTTATATTAATTTTTGTTTAATTATTTAATTTATTTTAATTATAAATTTGTAAATTCTCAGTGCAAAAGTATTTTAGTCATTTGACCACCACCTGCATTTTATGGAATAATGACTTTAAAGTAATTTTGGAAGCAAGTGTTCTGGATAATGTTTTATTGCAAATAAATCCCAAAATTCTTGCACCATCTTTCTTTAAGGATATTTACAATTTTACCAAACAGGATGAATATTTTAATGAAAGAAATATATTCTATGACGACTGGATTAAGAAATATGTAGCAGCCATTGAAAACACTCATTGTGAAGCAAGTTCAAGGCAGTATTTTATTTCACTATTATTAATTATCTCAACAAAAGAAAAAAAAAATACAAAATTAAAAAATAATTAATAAAACTGTTTATACTTTTTGAATATTTTCTTAACTTTCTTTAATTGCAGGGATTTTTGGTATTCCAAGAGGACATTCCTTTATTTGCCAGCACATTTGAAAAGGCTAGCGTTTACTCTATTTGGCGTTCAATATATAATCGCTTTATGTTTGCATATGTGAAGAATAAACAAAGGAAGGACTTGTTTGAAGACAATTTCTTTAAAAGTACATATTACTTAAACAAGGCTCACTCATTAATAATTATATTTTACTATCCATTTATATCCCTTCGTCATGGCATAGTTTTCGTAGAACTTTTCAACTACATTTTCTATTAAAATATGAAAAATAATTTTATCAAAGTTTTATTTTTTATACTTCAGATCAACCCAGCATTTTAGTAATTGAAGCCGAAACTTTCAATTCCTCCACTTTCTACTTGAAAACCAATAAATTTGTGGGTTCACGCAAAAATCATCCTGAAGAATTGATTCTATTATCCATTTTTAATGCTATCAACCGCACCTTTTCACCCGACATTGATCTATTTTCGAACAGAAAACTACAAGATTTACAGGGACGTGAAATAATTGTGGCCTGCCTTGACTACCGTCCATTTGTGGCTGTTGATTATGAGAAGTTGCCACAATACTACGATCATGCTGAGGATAATCAGAAGCACTTGGTGCATATTGATGGCATAGAGACACGAGTTTGTCATACATTTTGTGAAATTTACAACTGCACGGTGGAATTTGATACAAGTTAGTGAGAAAAAGGGAGTTTTTAACTTTAACCTAAAATTTTTTTGGTTTAGGTGAAAAGGTAGAATGGGGTGCTACATATTCAAATGTCACAGGAACCGGATTAATGGGCATGTTAATAGAGGGTAAAGTGGACATGATGACTGGAGCAGTGTATGCATGGTAAATTTAGATAAAGTAATTCTAAAACGTTGCAATAAAGGGCCTCTTCTTCTTCTATCATGTTACAACAGGCTAAACGACTACAAGTATATTGATGTCACTGCATATTTGGTACGCTCTGGCGTTACTTGTGTAGTTCCTGCTCCGACACGCATCGTAAGTTGGAACTTACCATTGAGACCCTTTAAGCCAACTCTTTGGTTATTAATATTAGTGGTGTTAATATTAGAGGTGGTAGGTTTGCTATTTGCTAGAAAATTTGAACAAATTTTGCAAACTTCTCAACACCAAAACGAATGGCATTCAAGTTTTTTCTTCGGCTTCGCATCAGCTTTTAAGTTATTATTAAATCAGGGCACAAACTACTTAGTCCAAAGTAACACCTTAAGAATAATTCTCCTTGCCTGTTATATGCATGACATTATATTGACTAGTATCTATGGCAGTGGTTTGGCCTCCATTCTTACCATGCCCTTGTAAGAAACTGAAAAAAATTAAAATGCATTATTTGCAAACAATCTAACATAACTTTAGTTTAACAGATGCCGCCGACTCTGTGGAGAAAATGTATAGCTATGATTTGAAATGGGTGGCTACTTCTTACGCCTGGATGAATGCTATTAAAGATGTTAAAGATGATGTGACATAACGAAATTTTTCCTTTTATTCGTTTTATAAAATTCTCTTTTTCAGCCTGTAATTATGCGTCTTGTTAACAATTTTAAAACCTTTAAACTCGAGGAGATTCGTGAGATGGCGAAAACCGAAAACTTGGGTTTCGCCGTAGAAAGTTCGACTTATGGTCATCTTGGCAATTTAGATTTTATTACTCCAGAATCTATGAGGCGTTTGAAAATCATGATTGATGATATTTACTATGGCTATACAGTAGCCAAGGTAACACGTTTGTGGCCTCATTTAAGCAAATATAATGATTTAATATGGGCCTGGCATTCTTCGGGTTTTGACAACATTTGGGAATGGAAAATTGCCGCTCAGTATCTAAATGTTAGCAATCAAAATCAAGTTATTGCTTCGAAATATTTTAGCTACGATACAGGTGCTGTCAAGTTAAGTATGAGCAATTTTGGTGGCATGATTTTAATCTGGCTAATGGGTATGATTTTAAGTATTTTTTTGTTTGTAGTGGAAGTAATGACACATAAAATTTTCCAAAAAAAAAGTTCAGATTAAAAACAGAAAATAATCAGTTTTAAAATTAATAGAAACGAAAAAATAAAAAACATACTTAAAAGTCAATAAATTATTTTAATTGAAATTTGCTTCGTTCATCCCATTGTTTATTTTCTGTTATACACTTAAAGCTTGGCTATAGTCGCATATTATTTAACTTTTATGCTTTTTATAAAAATTTATGATACAACTTACGAATTCTAATAAAATTTTGAAAGATGATCACATAAATTTGAAATATTTGTGTAAAATTTTATGTGAATTGTGGGCACAAAGCTAAAGCAAGTTTTACGAGAAAATTTCTGCAATATGACTGGTAAGTAAGTGTAAGGCAAAATAGAGTAAGATAAAATTTAATTGAATTTTTCTTTAGTAGCGCTAATAGTGGCGTTAGTAGAGGTATCTCTAAATTTGTTATACAAAAGTTCATGAGTTCAAATCCCAAAAATTAATCTTTAGTGACAGGAAAATAAAATTTTTTAACAGATAAAGGAAAAAATTGTTAGAGTCGAATATATATAAATCAGCAGCTTATCACTAAGTTGGTTATGACACTTTTGCTATAAGACAAGAACGTGAGAAAAGAAAAAAATATTTTCAACAGCAAAAAATCAGAACAAAAGCGTTGTGCTTTAGTTAAGCTGTAGATAAAAGATAAGGTTAGATAAAGGATATTTTCTTGTCATAACATCAAAAAATTATTTTTTAAATTAAAACACTATAAAAAAATGATGCGGTTGTAGCTGAGTTGATAGATAAGATCGTAAGTTTTAAACTCATCGCAATCACTTTGGCGTCTATAAAAATTCTTATATTTAAGAAAAATATAATAGACACAGTTTTAGCCAGTGCTGCAGGCTAAGAAATATAATAAATATAAATTGGAAGGGTGTTTTAAGATATTTTCAAGAACGGAGCCAAAGCGGTTGGTTTGTCCCAATTTTTTGACCCTAGTTTCTTAAATACACAAATAGCTTCTAGCAATAATAAGATTAAAAAGAAGACTTGCGATGACCTTAAAATCCGTGAACTGCAAGCGCGCTTCAATGAGAGTATATCTTAGCACGAGAGGTTTGGGTAAGCCGCTAAAGTAGTTTCATAATAAGAATTATGAGATGACATATTTTCTGTTGATCTTGCAGCCACCTTTGTCCATTGTAGGTTTCTTCTATTTTTACCAACTTGTGAGGTCTGTTCAATTTTGAATTTTGACATATCTCGAGTTGCGTGCATTTGAATAGCCATTTTTCTTAATGCTGCTGCACTTTTGTTAAACATTTTTTTTAATTGAGTTTGCTTGTGAGCTACACATGTTTGTTTGACGTGTTTTGCTTGTATTCTGCTATGGAAAGAATTTCTGTAAAAGATTTTGCTTCAAATTTTGTATAAAATAACGGAAGTGACTTATGTTATGGAGAATTGTGAAATCACTGTTAGAAAAGTCACATGAAGCGTGTGACATCCAAGTTCTTCCCAGCTTGTTGAACATTGAACAAAAACATCACTCTGGAAATTTAGAATGGCCTTAGTGATTAAATCTAGTTTTATTTAAAAGGGCTGTAGTTAGTGAAAAACCAAGAGTATCGAAATCAAAGTTCAATGTCACAAGGAAAGTGTCATAGAGAGCAAAGGAGAGCTCACTAAGTTCAACTAAATGTCAAAGATGTGCGTTTTGTTTCCAGAGCGTAGTGCATCACTAGTTCTTGGCATATCGATTAACGTTAACTTAGGAGTTTTATCCTGAAATTACGCGTCTTTTGCAAGAAATACTCTGAAAAAACCTCCACAATTGTAGAAAAACAGTTAATGTCTCTTAAGTCAGAATAATACTTTGCTTATTCGTAATTGTTTTAAACGAAAAGAATATCGTATTCATGATTAGCCGCCGTATTCAGAAAATTCAGTTCAACGCGACTTTCTTCTTTTACCAAAATTTAACAGACACATGACAAAACGGCGAATTGGTGAAACTTGAAACTATTGTAACGCTAAAACTTCCGATCCTCGTTTTTAGCGACACAGTCAAAGTCGAATGGATTATTATTTGATTCTAACTTATATTTATTTTATAAATATCTTTCTAGTTTTTATTTTATGATTATTTTTATATTTTGTATTTTTTAATTTAAATTTAACACCAGCTCGCTGGGCAGCGTCATCTTTGCGTGTTGATACAACTCGCGGCTGATAATGAACGCAGCCACCAGCTGTTTTTTATTAGTTAAGAATTTTATGAACAAGAGGGCTGTTGGTGCGTAGCCAACCAACAGATAACAGGTAATATTTTTTGAAAATATTTCTGAGTATCATCGGCAAATACTAGTGCAGTGATTTTTATCAAGCCTGGTTTATGCCTACAGTCGCTACTGAGAGTGACCCAGTGTGGTTATAACCCTGTACAATTTCCGGTGTTCTGGGTATTTTTCTCGTACACTAGTTGTTACCTCGTAGCGGTGGCCATAGTACCATTAATGAGGATACAAACTGGTGCAGTAGTTCTTACCTAGCCTGGTTTGTGTGTACCGTCGCTAATAGGAGTGACCGGAGTGGCGTTAAATTGTGTTTCATTTCCATCCGCTGTTCTGGATATTTCTCTCGTGCACGTGGTGCTGGTCATAGTAGCACCGCTGAGTGCACAGCCTGGCTTGTGTCTACCGTCGCTACTGGGAGTGACCCGAGTAGCGTTAAATTGTGTTTTAGTGGTTATTACCCGACACAATTTTTCTCATGTGGCTATTTCCCACGTCCACTAACTGTGGATACGCGGTACTTAGCCCAGAGATACCAAAGAGGGTGAGCAGCTATTGAGGAGATTAGTGGCACATAAAGGTTGAAGATTTATACCGAATCAACCAGCCACCTTTTAATTAAACGTTGGCATGACTCGATCCTGGACGCAGTCAGAGAAACTATGTCATTGCAATATAAAAACCGAATCGCTAAAATTCGCAACAGGCACATATCAGAAGTGTTTCGAGTATTGGAAAAAAATGTTAACACAAGTGTATCCTTTCTAACCGAGTAATACTAACAAAACAAAAATAAATATTTTTGGAAAATACTAAAATTTACAAACCTCGTATTTCAATATGATATTAGTATATTTAATAATATGTTTTCAAAGGCAATATACGTTCAGATATAATTTCAACTTCATTATTAAAATATTTTTTGAGACTTTACACTTTTTTATATAACAAAATGTGTGATTGTGTAAGTGAATTATGGCCTGCCTTTTCTTAGACCTAAACAATGGCCTGTAAAAATGTACAATCAATTAAATATAAAAATATTTGTAACATGAATAAATGTTTTTTTCGTATAATTGTTAACAATAACAGTGTTTAAAATAATTATAACTCTCAAATATATTTAACAAACCAAACATATTTAAGTGTTTACTGCAAACATTTAATACACATAAATAAATGCTAAATGTTCTGCTGTTCCTACAATAGTCTAGCCGTGGTATTTAGTGTTGTAGCTTAGAACTAGGAGATGAAACCAGCAGTAAATTATTGGCCAGTTGTAATAAACATTTTATGTGAGATTTCTTTTCTATTTTTTTTTGTTGGTATAAAATTTTCTTTATTCATTTCGATTTTTAATAAAAAAAATATTTAATTAGTGCAAAAGTATTTTACTCACTTGACTACTACCTGCATTATGTGACACAAGGACTTTGATCTTACTTTTGAGAGTGGTGTTGTGGATAATGTTCTATTGCAAATAAATCGTAAGAATTTAAAACCATCATTTTCTAAGGATATTTACAATTTTACCAGACAAGATGCATAATTCAATGGCAGCCGGGTGTTTTATAATGACTTCGTTAAGAAATATATAGCGGCTATAGAAAATTCTCAATGTGAGGTAAATTGCCGTGCACAAATTTATAAATTAGAAAGAAAAAAAAAATTTATTCATCATAAAATAAAATAAATTTTGCAGGGATTTCTTGCATTCCAAGAGGACATTCCTTTATTTGCCAACACATTTGAAAAGACTAGTGTTTACTCTATTTGGCGTTCAACATATAATCGCTTTATGTTTGCATATGTGAAGGATAATCAATGGAAGGACTTGTTTAAAGACAATTTCTTTAAAAATACGTATTACTTAAACAAGGCTCACAATTTTTTTAATCAGTGTACTATCCATTTATATCCCTTTATAATGGAGCAGTTTTCGTAGAACTTTTCAACTAAATTTTTTATTAAAATATGAAAAATTATTTTATCAAAATTTTATTTTTTATACTTCAGATCAACCCAGCATTTTAGTAATTGAGCCGAAACTTTCAACTCTTCCACTTTCTACTTGAAAACCAATAAATTTGTGGGTTCACGTAAAAATCATCCTGAGGAATTGATTCTATTATCCATTTTTGATGCTATCAACCGCACTTTTTCACCCGACATTGATATATTTTCGAACAGAAAACTACAAGATTTACAGGGACGTGAAATAATTGTGGCCTGTCTTGACTACCGTCCATTTGTTGCTGTTGATTATGAGAAGTTGCCACAATACTACGATCATGCTGCGGATAATCAGAAGCACTTGGTACATGTTGATGGCATAGAAACACGAGTGTGTCATACATTTTGTGAAATTTACAACTGCACGGTGGAATTTGATACAAGTTAGTAAGAAAAAGGAAGTTTTTAACTTTCACCTAAAAGTCTTTTGGTTTAGGTGAAAAGGTTGAATGGGGTACTACATATTCAAATGTTACAGGAAAGGGTAAAGTGGACATGATGACTGGAGCAGTGTATGTATGGTAAATTTAGATAAAGTAATTCTAAAACGTTGCAATAATGGGCCTCTTCTTCTTCAAACATGATACTACAGGCTAAACGACTACAAAAATATTGATGTCACTGCATATTTGGTACCGTCTGGCGTTACTTGTGTAGTTCCTGCTCCAACACGCATTGTAAGTTGGAACTTACCATTGAGACCCTTTAAGCCAACTCTTTGGTTAATAATATTATTGGTGTTAATATTAGAGAAAATTTGAACTAATTTTGCAAAATTCTCAACACAATAATACGTGGCGTTCAATTTTTTTCTTCGGTTTCGTATCGGCCTTAAAATCTTTCTTGGGTCCAGCAATGGGTCATACTCTAAGAATCATTAGTTTTGCCTGTGGTATTTCTAACTTTATTTTAGCTAGAGTTTATGATGAAGATTTAGCATCCATTTTAACCATGATCATGTAAGTTTCGTTTGTTTATTGGAATTTATTTATTTATTTATTTTAATAATAAAAAACCTTCAGTTTGACAGAAACAGTGGGCTGATACCTCGCATGACTGGCTAGAGTCTATCAAAGATGTGAAAGATGTTGTGATTTAATTAAATTTAATTTCTCCAACTTTTTTATTTAAATTATGAAATTCTCTTCTTTTAAGCCTGTAATCATGAGCCTTTATAAAAATTTTAAGGCCTTAAAATTTAAGGAGATTGGTGAAATGGTGAAAGCTGAAAATATGGGTTTTGCCGTAGAATGGCCATCTTGGTAATTTGGATTTTATTACTCCGGAATCTATAAGGCGTTTGAAAATCATGATTGACGATATTTACTATGGCTATACAGTGGCTAAGGTAACACGTTTGTGGCCTCATTTAAGCAAATATAATGATTTAATATGGGCCTGGCTTTCTTTGGGTTTTGACAAAATTTGGGAATGGAAAATTGCCGCTCAGTATCTAAATGTTAGCAATCAAAATCAAGTTATTGCTTCCAAATGTTTTAGTTACGATACAGGACTGTTCAGTTAAGTATGAGCAATTTTGGTGGCATGATTTTAATCTGGCTAATGGGTATAATTTTTAGTATTTTTGTGTTTACAGTGGAGGTGTTGATGAAGCAGTTGATTTAAAAATAAACTTGATATTAAAGGAATTAAATAGTGTTTTGAAAAGCACTATTAAGCAATATTTCGTAATTTTTTGAAAGGAATTTTCCATAATAAAATTTTAACTAAAATACTTTTATTGCTTTTAATTTTTTTATTGCAAAACTTGTAGGCGACTGCATTGTAAATAAAATAAAATATTAAATTTGTTTGATTTACTCACCGCGTAAATTATATATGCAGCTTTGGTCAAGTAGGATTAAATATATTTATTGTCTTATTTTTGAACACGCACGACGACACTTATCCTTTATGATGATTATGAATAATTTAGCATGTTTAAAATGCACTTACAATACTTTACTTTATTTGTATTAGACGCATTTAATAAGAAGTTTGTTGCAAAAATCGCATAAATATAAATTGTAACAGTTTCTGTGTTTAATAACATTTATCAGACAACAAAATGTGGCAGGTGGCAGACAATTATTGGTCAATTATAATAAATATTTTAAGTGAGTATTTTTTTTTTTTTTGATAAAATCTTTAAGATAAAATATTTAAGATATTTTTGAAAACTATTTCAGTACAAAAATATTTTGCGGATTTGACCACAACCTGTATTTTATGGCCTCAAGATATTCAATTTGATTTAAAAACTTCTTCGAACCACACAACGGTTGTGCTGCAAATAAATCCTTTAACATTAAATGAATCCTTTGAAGACAACATTTACAATTTCAGCAAGCGAGAAGCAAAAGATAATAAAAATAATATTTATTATAATAATTTAATTAAGAAACTAATAGCGGCCATAGAACATTCACATTGTGAGGTAATTATTTGTGAAATATGTCATAGGAAAAAAACAGAAATTAATTTCCTGTAAAATATTATTTTAGGGTTTCGTGGCATTTCAAGATGACATAATTAAATTCAGTGAGGCCTTTCGCAAGGCTAAAATTTATTCGATATGGCGTTCTATGAGGAATAGATATTTATTTGCCTACACCAAAGATGAACAGAGAAAGGAATATTTTCAGCATCCTTTATTTAAAAGTATTTTTGGATAAGAGATATGAAAAAAAGATTTTATTTAAATAAAATAATTTTTTTTTTTTTGTTACAGATCAATTTAATATTTTAATGGTTGAAGCGAGCACAAAAAATTCTTCAATATTTTCCTTAAAAACCAACAAATTTGTGGGCCGCAGCTCAGAAAATCCTGAAGAACTTATTTATTTATCTACTTTTTATGCTTCGAATCAAACTTTTGTACCAGACATCGATTTATTTTCTACCAAAAGCCTAGACAATCTAAAAGGTCGAGAAATTGTTGTAGGTGTTTTTGATTATCGTCCTTTCATGGCTGTGGACTACAAACGTATCCCTTTGTACTATGATCAGGCAAACGATAATCCCTCTCATTTAGTGCATGTGGATGGTGCCGAAATTCGTACTTGTCATATATTTTGTCAAATATATAATTGTACCCTGCACTTTGATACAAGTAAATAATTAAAAATTCTTTGCAAACAATTTATTTTACAATTAAAATTTTCAATTGTTTGCATTCTTTCTAGCTGAGAAGGAAGATTGGGGTCTTACCTATGGCAATTACACTGGTACCGGCTTGATTGGCCGACTGCTGGAGGACAAAATACAAATGTTTTTTGGAGCTGTATTTATGATGCAAGTTTAAATTAAATTTAAATTATTTAATATTAATTTTATAAATTTCTCTTAAATTCACAGTCATACCTATTATGTGGTCGCTGATTTCTCAGTGTACACAGGTCGTTCTGGCGTCACTTGTTTAGTACCATCAGCCTCTTCTGTAGCCAGTTGGTATCTACCTTTGCGCCCCTTTGAATTAACTCTTTGGATGGCTGTTTTATTATGTCTATGCTTGGAGGCCATTATTTTATTTGTCACCCGCAGATTTGAGCAGAATATGGCTGATCATCCAACGACTTGGTGGTCTTGTATAAAATTTGGTTACGACACCACTTTCAGATTATTCATTAATCAAAGTTCTCAGTATTTGGTACAGTCGCCTACAGTTCGTACTTTTTTGCTTGCCTGTTATATGCTGGATATAATCTTGACCAGCATCTATGGCGGCGGATTGTCTGCACTACTTACTCTGCCCACGTAAGAGTTTTATAAATTTGTTTAACGCCAACACTGATTGAGAATTAAATTATATTATCCGTAGCTTTGCAGATACCGCCGATACTGTGGAAAAATTAGTTAAATACAACCTTACTTGGACTGGTGCATCTTATACCTGGTTAGAGTCCATAAATGATACAGAAAGAGATGAAAATGTAATACCTCTTCGATTTTGCGAGTTTATCACATTTATTTAATTTTATTTTATTCATTTTAGTCCATTTATAAATCTCTAATTAACAACTTCCAACTCAATACTATTGATGATATACGTGTGAAGGCGCAAACGTCAAATGAAATGGCTTTTATTTTGGAACGCCTAAGTTTTGGCCACTTTGGTGGTAGTGACTTTATAACACCACAAGCTTTGCAACATCTTAAGCTTATGCTGGAAGATATCTACAGCCAATTTGCTGCGGCAGCCGTCTCGCGTTGCTGGCCTTTTTTACAAAAATACAATGATTTTTTATTACAGTGGCACGCATCAGGTTTGGATAAATATTGGGAATGGAGAAGTACTGCAGAATATCTAAATACTAATCAGCAAAATCAAGTGGAGGCTTCTAGATATAATACACATGACATTGGACCAGCTACTTTGAATATTCAGAATTTTGCCGGTTTAATTTTATTGTGGATAATAGGAATGCTATTAAGTATTGCGGTTTTTGTTATGGAAATTATGTGCAATAAGTGGGTAGAATGGAACAAGCTAACAAAGAACAAAGTTAGAAATTATTCTAATAACTGTTAATGCTTTTACAAAACTTACTTTAACTCAAAGGAAATAATGTATAACTAACAAATAAAAATTCGCAATCAAAAAATTTAATTATTTAATTTTTAATTTTGCTTTTACATTTGGGGCTTTATGGTTAACAGCATCGTTGAAATACATAAAAGCATCAGTAGTTTTACAAAATACTTGTTGAAATTCTCCAGCTACAATTTCAGCTACAGATCAATTCCAACATAGTTTCGCAAGTAGCTCTACAGTAGTGACATCAAGCTGCCCTCGCATTTATATTGTACTATTCTTCTCAAAGAAAATAGTGTATAAATATTTTTAGCGAAACTTTTCTTGACCCCAATCGCTTAAAATTGTCAAAGATAACAAAATATTACCAAATTATTTGTATCGAAAAAGCTGTCTATTATGACTTAACTTTTTTCGTCGAAATAAGTATCAACGATGACTGAATTTTTTCTATAGAAAAAAACTTTTATGATGACTGTACAAAACAAATATCGAAATGACGGAATTTTTTCGGTAGAAAAAACGCAACGACGACTGAATTTTTTCTGTAGGCAAAAGATCAGTGACGACTAAATATTTCTTATAGAAAAAACTATAAATGATGACCAAATTTCTTCTGTATAAAAAAATATCAAACGATGACTGAATTTTTTTTTTTGTAGAAAAGAATGTCAATGATGACTGAATTTTTCTGTAGAAAAAATGTGAACGATTACTGATTTTTTCTTATAGAAATACGATGGCTGTAGAAAACAATGTTAGTGATGACTGAATTTTTGCTGTACAAAAAATGTCAACGATGACTGAAGTTTCCCTATAGGAAAAAAATGTGTACGATGACTGAAGAAAATAATGTCAATGATGACTGATTTTTTCTGTAGAAAAAATATTAGAGATGACTAAATTTTTCCTGCAGGAAAAAAAATTTTAACCATGACTGAATTTTTTCTAGAGAAAAAGATGTCAACGATGACTGAAATTTTCCTATAGAAAAAAATGCATACGGTGACTGGAGCAAAAATGTCAATGATGACTGAACTTTGCATATAGAAAAAATGTCGACGGTGATAAAAAATGTCAGGACTGAATTTCTTCTTTAGAAAAAAACTTGGACGTTAATAAAAGTTTTTCTACAAAAAACACATATTGACGATGAAAATAGTTTTTCAATAGAAAAAAATAACGACCATGACTAAATTTTATTTATTATTAAAATTTAAAACTGTCAACATATAAAGTTGACGAAAGCAAAAATTCCATACAAAAAATAATTTTTTATAAAAAATGTGACAAAAAAATTGTTTTTTTTTTTTTTAAATTGATTCAAGGAATGTAATTTTTTTAGAAAAAATGTTAAGAAAGACAAAATTTTTTGTATAGAAAAAAATTTTAAATTTTTCTATAGAAATAATGTCAGCAATAGAATACGACCACATACTGTCTATTATAAACGGAATTACGAATTTATATAAAAGTGTTTTACTAAATGATGCCTGAAAAAGGATACGCTTGTCTACAAATATTACATCTATAAAAAGTTCCTTACAAAACTACACTCTCAGTTATTTTCTGTTTTTGTTTTACAATATTGTCCATAAATTTAAATACAAACTTTTCTTTCATATTAATTGTCACTCAACTTTGTTTTCCTATTAAAGTTTTTTTTTATTTATTTATTTATTTATTTATAATTTATAAGTTTTCATGTGACTTGTTTTGATCAGCTTTAATTTGCTTGTTTTCTTGCTGTTTGTTTCCAAAAAGAGTTTTTATTTTATGGAAAAATATATAAAAATTGTTTGTGATAAATATCAGCACGAGCAAATCGTTGTTATTTCTTTTGATGAAGAAAAAGTTTTTGCTCCTATTTTTTTTTCCTTTTGCAATTGTATTAATATTTAAGGTTTCACAGTGTGAAATTTGTTTCATCATTTGTAGGATTTTGTTATATTTCTCTTTTAGCTTTGTTAAATAAAATAAGTTAAATTAAAAAAAAGAAATGAAATAAAATATTGTGAATGGCTTGAAATTATGTACAAAAAGTTGTTATGGATACGAGAAAAATAAATTGAAATGAGAAAAACATATTTTTGTAGATGGGAAACTGAGATGAGAGAAACGTGTTGTATTCATGATATGAATAAAAATTATGAAAACTGTGTTGATACTATGAGAAATTTTTTTAAATTCTTAAGAGCAGTGTTCTTTAACAGTATTTTTGCCAACAGAAATTTTAATAGAGATAGCGATCGTCCTGATCTTGGATTTTGCATTATTTATAATATATATTTAAATATTGGCCGGTGTTCTTGTTATAACAACACACATATAAAATTAAACCCTTTTCTTATGCGTTAGTACCCGGGTGTCTGCCGGGAAGGAATAATTCTTTGTTTGTTTATAATTTTTGATTAAATGAGAGAGAATGAATCTTGTATTGATAAATATTTTATATAATATCGGCAACTATGTATGGAATACAATATCAAATAAATGTCCGCCTCTGTTTACCCCACAATTGATTTTGATAAACTATTTTAACGATTAAAACATGTTGGTTTATGGAATATTTTTCGGTAATAAATTTGTTAGCACTACTGTTTACCAAAATGGCGGCAAAACAAAATAGTATATCTTTCCGACAGACACCCTGTATTTAGATGGAAAATAAGTTATGCAAAAAAATATAACGGAATTGGCAGTTGGGGATATTAGATTTGAAATTTCTGAAAAGTTTGACCATCTCTCAGACTATTTGGCTAACGAGTTGTGTCAGAGGTTTGAGAAAGAAACTCATTTCGAAAAATAACACTATTGTAGGAGAGATAACGATATATCTTTCCACATGTGGTGTTCTAAATTTTCCAAATTTCCTAAAAAATTATTTAAAGGTTAAAATCTAACGGTCTTAGTGACTTATAAGGAGCTTAATGTGAAATAAAACATTTCTAATTTGATTTGCATAATAAATAAAATAAGTTGCCAGCGTTCTGTATGGCGTATGGGTTAACTCTATTCGAGTAATATGGCAGCAAGGTTAATTCCAGACAGTTGAATTTTAAAGGAAAAAAAAAATAGTCGACGTGTTGCTATAGCGTTGATCGCTAGTTGTAATACATAGTCCTTGGATGTTTCAATGGGCATTTCGAACATTGATTCTGACGATCTAGAGACCTAATGAAATAGTGAATTTTTTGGCTCCAATTATTTTCAACCACATCGCTAAAGAAAATTGCTTTTTCGAAAGATTATTAATAAATTTTAACAATTTTCAGGCAATGCCCTGGTACAATTTATTTATTATAAAGCAGCAACAACCAATCAACTACAAAGAAACGGTCGTCTATTAAAGTAATTGCGAATAAATTAGTCTCATCAATAAAATTGAAATTATAAAATGAAAAATCTAAAATATAAACTCTATGGGAGGGTAGAAAAAGAGTTGAACAATTGAAGTCTTAAGTCATGATTAGTTGATCAAATCAACCAATATTTGGCAGACTGTAGTGTACCACAATATGTGTACTGCACTGTAACACATTAACACACCAGACAACCACTTACCAAAGTACAACATGTGTCGACTCAAATGCATTCGATCTATGACACAAATGAGTGACACACTTTTAGGTGTCATATTCATTTGAGTATTTTATTTTATCATGCATTTGCTTCGTCACATGAACCAATGGATCGATAATGCATGTTATTGAAGTGAGACAAATATGTATTAGCAATAAGTTACAATAAGTTGGAAAGGCTAAGTAGAAAATGTAAATTAGGTATAAAAAGGGCTGCATGCCATTAATAAAACAAGATTGAATTTAATAAGCTTAATACGGCAACAACTGCCTTTGTTTCATTTAATTGAATCTTCTGATTGGGCTGTTCCAAAAACGCCTGTCTTTAAGCTGAATCCCCAGACAGCTGTTTAAATATCAATAAATGGGCTATAGGGCATCCTTTACCAGTCGCACACCATCATAAAACCATACATCAACATTACATGGCAATCCTGCCATACCATTACATGGCAATCCTGCCATACCATTACATGGCGATCCTTTACCAGTCCTATACCATTACTCCTCTCAGCTCTGAAATCTGAGTGAAAAAAACCACATCACTCACATCACTACTCAGTAAACAGAGATAATGTGATATTTTTTATTAAATAATAATAATATTTTTATTAATAAATAGTTTTAGTCCTGTGTCATATATGAAGCATTTAAAATTTCTGTCTTTTACTATATTGTTGCTTTTGTTTTGCACAAATTTGTATCGTTTCGGTTCAAAGTGTATTAAGTGAAAACGGTCAATAAATAATACCAAAATTTGATTTGATTTTTACTGTTTCGTTATTTCATCTATTTAAAGCAAAGAAAAAGCAGTAAACCAACAATATCCTTAAACCGCTAAATCTATGAAAATTGGTGGCAACTATACGTTTTCGTAAAAATACGTAAAAAATAAATTTATACAAATTTTGTAATTATTATTTTAAGTACATGTTCTTTGCATAAATTAATTTTTATAAGTCTTATTATTATTATTATAAAGGTATTTTTTATTTAAAATTTAATTTTTCTGGAATTATATTTTAAATAGCTCTTATGGCATATAACCGCCATGATTCGCTCGAACGTACCCTAATCTAAAAGCTACATTTTCGATTATTTTTGTCGTTATATCGTTATATAGTGCGGCGAATGTTGTCCTCCAATTGGTCGGGCTTAGTTGCATAGCCAAGCAACTTCACATATCCTCACAGACAAAAGTCTAGTGGCCTGAAATCGCACGATCTTAATGGCCACTTCATGGATCCGAAATATTCAGCAAATTAATTCAAATTAATTTTGGCACGAGCTGTGTGACGTTGCGCCCATCTTGTTGAAACAATAAAGAATAATTATATAAATTATTGGGAAATTAATAAAATATCTTTCTTATTTTAAGTTATACTAATAATTTTATTATTTGTTAAAATGTATAATAAAAACAGACTTCAAGTATGCTTAGAGTTTTATTTAGCTTAAAAAAAGATAACATAGAAAAAATATTTGCTTTATTTGATATTGAAAACCTTTTAAAGTAGAAAAAACAATAACAAATACGTTATAAAGGTTAATTTACCGCGCTAGTTGGTTGTTATTTTTACTCATCCTTGAGATGAATTATTTTTAATTTTTTTTTTTGCAGACTTGAATTTTTTTCTGTTATTCTTTTTCACATTTTTATAAATTGTTGCTGTTTCTCTACAATTGTTGAGATTTATGTGCATATTTGTTGTGCCTGTTGTTGTTTGCGTTATTCGCAACTTGCTTTTTTTGTTTTTGTTATTTTATCAACAACATAAAACTCAATCACAAATTATAATGTATTATTGCCATGGCAAACTGTTGCGTTGCCAAGCAATCAGGCAAGAAGAAAAACAAAAATAATAATCATCATAAAATATATAATACATACACATACATCTACACACTCACACAGAGAAATGATTGGATAATAAAGAAAAATGAAGCAACATCATTATTAAACCAACAACAATTATTATGAGCCAACGTATAGTACGCACTGCATAATAAATGAGAAGAAGGTGGAGGTGGCAATCAAATCAAAAAACAAATGCAAATACAAAGTTGCCATATATTTTTGATTAATAAATCAGGTTGGTTTTATTTTTAGAAACTAAATTTTATACGCGAAGTATTAGCTGTAAATAAGCGAAGTAAATTTACGTGTGAAGTCTTCAAGCAATAAGATTCCTAGAGCCCAATAAGATTCCTAGAGCCCAATTCCTAGAGCCCAATATTTGTCATGTTAATTTGGTAGAATAATTTTAGCGTAGTCATCTAAGTATATAAATTCGCGTCGTAAGAATTTAATTTAAAATTTAATTCAAAATTTGATCTTTATATATTTTGTTGTTAAAAATTTAAGGTGTTGGCCTCTTTTTATTTTTTAAAAGATAAGAAAATATTTTTTAAACTCACTCCATACTATCGGTTCACCCTTTTTTTTAAATTAATTTTTTCCGATACCATATCTATTCAAATTACGTTATCTATTCAAATTTCAAGTGCTTTCCTATAATGATTTAAAATTAAAACGCCATATTTGTCAAAATTACGGCGTCTATGGTACAACCTTTAATTTTAAAATTTTTTGTTCACACCATTTTTATAGCGGATATGACTATACATACTCTTACCCTCCAGGACAGGCAGTCTTAATAGATCTCTTCCCCATCTTAACATGTGCCTTCGGGAGTAAAAGGTGGCACTAGTCGCCCGTGCTAGCAGAAACCCGATACTGGAAGAGACATAGGGCACTCGAACTTCGACCTGTGGCTTGCGATACATATTGGTACCACGGGAACCAGTTGCCCGCAGCGCTACGACCCTATTCTGGTTATTACCGAGGCCCTTCGGAGAGCAACGTGTGGGCTTCGAAGAACGAAAAGAGAAGGTTAACATATAAGTAAATGTACTAGTTGAGTTTATAAAAGGACCAGGAGTTGGATACTTTTCAACTCTTAAGCAAGGAGCGGGGACATGTCCCTGTACCGTGCCCTCAAAGATTACAACTAAGGCGTATATGCACTTAGTGTGTATACGTCTGAAGGCGTCGGTGAACGTTTTTCCTACACCCAATGGTAAACCACTATCAGATTATGGTCACATGGCTCGCTACTGATATAAATTTTATCAGGTTCTGTGCATACTCTTTATATCTGCTCAATGCCTTTGAAACTCTACAGCTCTTTATCCTTTGTTTTTCAGTTTTGCCTTTTATATTTTTCACTTATGGTGATAGCGGACTTAAAAGTACCTTCACTTTAGAAGTTTGATTATACAAGTTTAAAAATAAGACCACATACGTAATCTTAACATCATTGTTGTCACACCCTTTATTTTAAGTTTTACCTGCTTGGGCGGTTTGTTAAAGCGATTTAGTTTTAAGCGCTTGTCAAAATTTCACATGTCTTACAAATATAATCATACTTTTTGAAATAAATAACTTTCGGAGCACCCTTTAAATTTTAGTATTTTTTTTTTTTATAGATTTTATCCTCTTGTGTGATGATGCACTGGCAGACTTTCTTGTGATGAAAACAATAGTGTTACGTTTTTCATCTTTGGGTGTGGCAAACTTAAAAACCACATTAATGCCTTTTAGCAGCCAATTAGTTGTCATGTTATTATTGTTAAACTATTCCATGACATTGCTATAAATAATAAAATTCATTTTTCTAAGATAACGAATGTAAAAATTTTAAAATTGTGTTTTTTTTCAAAACAATAGGCAACGGCTGTTCTGGCAACTCTTTATATATTATCCTTCCCAGAATTTATTATACTTTGTATAATCGCTCTCCCTATCTAGTAAGAGCATATGCTTACACTCTCTTTTTCACTCTCTTCGGTAAATAAACTGTATTTTTACACTTTCCAGTTTACATTTTGTGTGTGTGTGTATGTGTGTTAATATACGTGTTAGTCCAATGCCAATGGGAAGAGGTGAGTGTGTATACGAGTATGATTGATTGTAGTGGTTATGCTTTAGTTTTTGTTGTTATTTTCTTTTACACACACATCGAGGTAGCCTATGAAATCTGTTTTGTTTTTGCGTATTGCAATCTCTCACACTGTAGCTTTCAATTGCACAAGAGTTGGAAATGAATAATTATTGTGCATTTAAAAAAGGGACCTAAAAATGTTTAATTGTCATAAAGAAAAATACAATTTAAATGGGGTTATAAAATTTTATACTAACATTTTCTTTCAATTAATTTAATTAATTTCAGAAAGTAGTCTTTAATATTAATAGGGTTGATTAAGCGTTAAACTATTCCTGATGATTTGCCAAAGCCTATTGATAATAAATGTCAAAAATTAAGGTAAGTGATGCCTCATTCAGGTTTAATAAGCAATATTAAAAATTTCCAGAAATTATTTTCTTTTAAAAATAAATCTTGTAAAAATACTTACTTTTGACTTCATTTTTACGGCATTGATGTTTTCTCAAAAAATTATATGCTTTCGATTGTCATTTTTAAAGATTTTAAAATCTGAGCCACTTTTTAATTAAGGAAACTCGCATTTAATCTGTTGTCTGGAAGTAAAGTCCCAAGTAATGTAGAGTAAAGCAATTTAAAATATATTAAAGCATATGTTATTATATGGAACTACAATCTTCTCCTAAAACTTTCTGATAAAATTGATGGTTTTGTTTTACATTGTGGCAGTGAGCCACAGTGTTGAAGTAGATCTAAATTTGTCTATTCCTCGACGTTTTTACAATATGGGTTATGCAAAACTACCACATGGTGAATTTTGCGTAAGGATTAGACTTTAAGCACTTATAAGGTTCAACTGGTGCAGGAATTAAAGCAGACCGACCATTCATATTACCGTAGATTCGTTCATTTCATGATAAGATTTACATCTGCGCCTGGCTGTAAGCCCTAATCAAATGGCGTTCGAACCACTGGGAATGAAAAGCAACGTCATTTTTGCCCTAGGAAGCCGAGGACTAGTTTTAGCAACAGGTCATTCGTAGTTGTAATTTCAGCGGTTCCGAAGCAGGGTTGCAAACTACTACTTCTTGCTGAAGAGTTGGAGACTATCCAACTCCGGATCCAGAACACATGACTAGCATGCTCACTGGATCTGGATCATTCACCCGTTGGTGTTATTAAAGGCTAGATGAACCTGGCCCCTTTAATCAAATTCATGAGGGGGCCACGAAGCCACAAGACCCAGAAACAGGTAAAAGGCTAAAGACACAATTAACGGAACTCTGGGGCTTACTGATTCCCGTGGAAATAACGTAGAGCTTCCATTTGACTTCCGGCTTGCCTTTAGGGGACTGGGCTCTCTTATACGGCCAAACAGCACAAGTCTAGATGGTTGAGTAATCAATAAAGGGCTCAATTTATTCAGGAGCAACTGGATGGTTTTTTGGTTTTTCAGACGAAGCTCATTTTCATTTGCCAGGTATTTGCTTGTCAACAAGCAAAATTGCCACATTTGGGCTTCTGGAAATCCCAGAGCGATTATTGAGAAGTCTTGGCATGCTCATGCATGCCGCTGTATGGTTCGCTATGTGGTCTAGAGGCGTGATTGGGCCGTTTTTCAAAGAGGAGTATGAAAATGTGGTAACGGTCAACGGAATCTGCTATCGCGAGGTGCTAACAACTCCATTTTGGACTATTATTGCCAAGGTCGATATTTTTGACATGTGGTTTCAACAGTAGGATGACACATGTCACACTTTCACTTTCAGATAAAATTTTTGCAAACCAAATTTCCCGCTCCCATATATTCACGACAATCTGCAGTTAAGTGACCAGCCAGTTTGTGTGATATAGCACTACTAGGTTCTTTTTTGTAGTGCTATGTTGAGGACAGATTATATACAGAGCCAATCAAATCGATTTCAGCCTTAAAACAACAAATCCGTACTGCGATTATCATTTAAACAAAAAGTGATTAAAAACTTTGATGAAAAACATCGACATCTGTCAGCGTGGTCAAATATCATTTTTTAATCACAATTGCAGAACTTTTCTCTTTGTACTACAATAAAAATTTTAAATATTTTAATCAAAAGTTGTTGTTTAATTTTTTGTTAGAAATCAAATTTAGTGTTAAAATGTATTTTTATGAAATAAACAATTGAAGTAGAATCTTCATTTAAGTCATTTATCCAATTGAATTTTCTATCTTAAAACTTTATACCTCATCCTCGCTATAATCAAATGGAATATGTATCAATCAATAATTGAGTTTTTTATTTAGTTCTTGATATGTAGCAAAGTTTTGATAACTAGTAATTACGACCACATAATTCTCATCTAATTGAGGCAAAATAAAACTGTTCATTGACCGTGAATTCGCTTGCAGTAACAGGCTCATTTTTAAAAATGCCTTTACCACCATTGCTTGGGTACTCTCAACCATATATGTGTAACTTATATACCAGTGTGGAAATAAACTACATGATTATCACATGACTTTAAAAAATGGCTTACCTATAATTTTTACCAAGTCTCTTCAGAATTTGTGGCACCCTTAAAATACCATTGAGTCAGCAGATAAATTAAAGTTTTTACACATTTCGGCGATATTATCCCTAATAAAAGCAAAAACAATTTTATTTAAAGTTTTAAACTGCAGCCCATTATTTTGTGGCACATTCTAGCCACTGTATATTTTTTTAATTTTTTATTATTTTTACCTCACATCACATCATCTCCAATAACAATTATAAAAATATTTATTATAAAAAAAGGTAATTTTTATTATCACTTTTTTTACTGCTCCATACGCTTACAAATATTTTCCACTTTATTTTTTGTTTTAGTTTGGCTTGCAATAAAAATCTATAATAAGTGTGTAAAACAGCGTTCGTTAATATAATGTTGCATGCAGCTGAAAACCTCATACAAAAATAGTTGATGATTAACAATTTGTTTGTTAGTAATAAATAATAACAACAACAACAACAGCTACAGCAAGCAAAGAAGACAAAAAAATATATGAACAAATTATGGTAGCTGTAATGAATGATGTGCACATGAGTTGTTAAATAGTGGTTTTATAATTAACTCCAGAAAATAAATAGACCTCTTTGTAAAAGTCTAGTGTAACAAAAAACACAAACACAAAATAAAAAAAAAATATTGCAGGCAATTTTTTTTAAATATTTTTAAATTTAAAAAAAAATATAATAATTGCAGACATAATAATTTATAAAAAAAATTTAGGTATCGAATTCTTTTTACAAAAAATTGTTTATGAAAACATTGTTTTAAAATAAATTTTTAATCTAAAATATGCTGTCATAATATATGGCAGCTCAAAAATAACATTCTTTTTATAAAAATACTTTAATTTTTATATTTATTATTTTTTTTTTTTGTCCAAGGACTACCAATAGATTTAGTTGTTTCCTTACAACTTTATTTCCATCCATTAGTTATTTATTAAAGCATAAAATCCCTAAAAATATGCTATAAAGTATATATATATACAAAACGAACTTATTCGTATAAATACTTGCAACAATCATGTTGTATTATTATTGTTTCAACAAGTCTTTATCCAAGTCAGAAATCTATTTATTTCTTTGCATTTCATTTTCCTTCCTTTTTCGCAATACATCATTGAGGGAATTTATTAAGTTTTATTATATTCGTTCTTATCGTAAACTATAGTTAAACAAAAGGCCAAGGCGTCCATGCGATAGGCCTTAAAAAAGGTTTAATCCACAAAAAAACATTTTTTTCAAGAAAATATGTGCGTTTATCCAGGCCGATAAAACTTTACATTTCAAAAACAACTCTAAAATTAAAATTTTAAAAAATAATTTAAATTAATAATTTATACATATTTTTACGGATGCGTCTTGCTTAAGTTTTAAAAGAAAATAATTGAGCAATAAAGTATACTACTGGATATGCTGTTTACTAACTGCGGGGCTTGCTAAGAAAACCCATGCTTGCAAGACAACAACAAATTTCTAGTTACAAACTGCGAAGCCATTTTAAACACGCAAAATAACAACAATTAAATATGCTGTTTACTAATTGCATAACTTTCTAAGAAAACTTATGTACACAAGACAACAACAGCTATCTTAAAATAAATTCCAGGAAGAAACTTTATCAGCATAAAAACAAAAGCAAAAATACACACAGACATACAGACGCCTATAATTTGAGTAAAAAACATAACAACAAAATATGATACAAAGGGAGTAGAAGATTTTAATTTTTCTAGACCTCTAGTGGACAAATATAAAAAGGCAGCGTCTAATTAGTTGAAAAGTAAACCTCGTGCAGTAAAGACGTGCATTTTAAGTAAATTGTGCTGTATTGTCAACTTTGCGTAGTTAAAGTAAATAAACTTGTAATTAATTTAAAAACTCTTAAATCTTGTGTTATTAATTTTGCAATAAAGACTCCACAACAAGACGTTTATAAAACGAAACAATATCAAAAGCCGATATCTGTTCTTTACAAAACTTATTCTAGATGCCCGTTTTTTGGGTTACATTTTTATCAATACTGGCCGAATGCCAGAAATAACACAAACAATGTTCATCTTCGTCATCAATGGCTTATGACATTAAATTAGTAACCAAGTAGTATTACAAAAAAAAAAAAAACGGAGATATGTAAAATCAAGCGACACTGAGGCCAATTGATAAATCTTTTTTTTAGAAATCAACTTGTCTCCATATTTTCATAATTGTGGCCTCTGCGTGCCATGTAGGGCAAACTGTTGACACTACATATCGTCTGAAATAATGTCATCTATATTTTCAAACGAAAATAAAGAATCATTGAATCATTGTGCGGGAATGATTTTTATCGCCATAAAACCTTATTCAAGCGACATAATGATTTTCACAGGGTACTAATCATAAATGTTAAAATCATCTCCTAGAAATAGTTAAGTTTTAGGGAAAAATTAAGACAAATTTCGGAAAGAGAAAAGACTATGGCATGTGCCCAAATTAGATTTCGTAAATATCCTGCTGCATTAAAAAATATCTATTTAATATTGTGTATACAAGTTGTGTATACAACTATCAAAATTGGTTTGCGCCAATAATAATGATTTGGTATTTTAGCGATTACACTTCTGTCAGTATAACTCAGTATAACGCGGATTTTTTTAATTGCTGTAATAATGTCGAATATTTCCAGGAAAGTCTGATAACTTTTTCTCGTGTAAAAAAAAAGCTGCTGAAAGGCATCGATTACTGGTAGAATGAAGATTACGGCCCCCATACACTAACTCAAAAAACTTATAAACTCTAGTTTGCGGGTTCAAAAGTGGACAAAGAGAGGTCTGGTCAGCCGAAAAAGTTTAAAGATGAGGAATTCGAAGCATTACTCGAAGAAGATTGTTTTAAATGCAAGAAAAATGTGCATATCATTGATAAACGTAAGCTATTGCTTACTTTTAAAGGCATTAGGATTCATTCACAAGCAAGGAAATGTAGGGCCATATAAATTGTAGTCGAGAGAGGTTGAAATATGATCTTATATATCAGAAATGATGCCTGAACGCTACAAAAAGAGGTCATGTTTTCATCGTATTGTTGCTGATGATAGAAAATGGATACATGAAAATAACCCCAATGGCAAAAATCAATCACAAATCACGGCCAGCTAACCAAATCATAAAGCCAAATATCCATGACGCCAAAGGTAAGGCCCTCTATTTGGTGCGATCAAAAGAATGTTTTGCATTATGAAATGCCGAAATTGGGTCAATTGATTCGCTTGAATAAAGCAATCAGCGAAAAACTAACGGAATGTTTGACAATACATGAGGCCATAGTTTTTAATCTAGACAATATTCCGCCACATGTTGCAGAACTGGTAAAAAATTGTTTGAAAAAGAGTGGATGGAAAGTTAAGGCTCCCCTACCTTTTCCCCCCAAACCTTGCCCCTTCTGACTACTATTTGTTTCGATCGATGCAGAACGTCTCTACCGAAAAACGCTTTACAACAGAACTGGATATCAGAAATTGACTTGATTCATTCTTTACCGCGAAACCGAAACAATTCTAAAGGCGCGGAATTCACGAACGTGAATAGGAAAGATAGGAAAAAGTATTATGTAATAATGGACATTACTCTGACAAATATATCAATTCATTTTATTATTATAATAAATGAATTTTCCAAGCAAAAAATGAAAATTATTAATGGGGTATGATTTTACGTTATCCCGCATCAAATTTGGTTTGCAAACAGACCGGTTTCAGCTATATGCCATCTTCAGTGTTTTTTTCACTATACTAGTCGTATTTTATTGTCAGCTGTCTTTATATAGTTCGTCTTGTTCGTGGCACTAGTTGTGTTAGTGTTATTCCTCTTGCCTTCGCGTCTTTCTTTCTTTTTGTCTATCTCTCCCTCTCCCTTTTCGTTTGTTTCTTTCTACCTAATTTGTCTCTCCCTATCTGTCTGTGTGTGTCTCTCTCTTTTCATTCGTCTCTCTTTCTACCTAAATCGTTTCACGCTGATGCTTGTTACTCGTTCGTGTTTATATGTGAGTCTATTTAGTTTTTTTCCTATGACTTAAAAAGCTGTAATTGTACGCTTTTAAGGTTCCTTATTGCTAAGACCAATCTTGAGCATCTGGATAACATGTTTACGTTAGGGTAATGCTTGTTCTCTTGTAAAAACATTATTAACTTGCATATCCATAAATAAATCTGATTTAGTATAGAAAAAGGATATGTGACTGAAGTTACAATTATTTAAAATATAAAATGCTATCAAAGTTCATTCAGAAGAATTCAGCAGAATACAAGTTGTAGTTAAAAAATCAAGTAAAATTTTATTTCAAATTTTGTTTTTCAATGCTTAGAAAGGGGAGAGCATATCCATATTGCAATTTCACTATTGCTCACACAGCTCATCAGTGAATTTTTGTTGGAATAAATGTTTTATGAGAATATCATAAAATGTTTATTTTTTAATAAAAATTTTTGTAATAAATATTTCGTGAGAATATCACGAAATATTTATTTAAAGGAATCAAGCACGAATAATAAAATTGCTTCGATTGAAAATGATTCCGATGAATAAATTACTCATTTCTAATATTCAAACATTTTTACTTTTTATTTATTGAGGGTTTAATATTATTAATATTTTTAATATTATTGTTTTTATTATTATTATTCAAAAATAAATCTACGTGTATTCTTTTAAACAGAACATACACAGAAAGAAAGGAGGGTAAATTATTAAGTATATACCACTTTTAAGCTTCCAATCTGAGTATAAATAATAACTATTATAGAATTTAATAATAAACTATTTAAAAATTTTATGTTGAATTTTAAATGTTTAGAGAATCGGACTGCTCAATAGCACCAGGTCTTGTAATATTTTCGAAGTGTTACTGCTGCTATATATATGAAACAAATTTCAGAAAGAAAACTATTTTTACATATTAATATTTATTTTGTGAACAGCACCACTGTGCAATAGGAACTACTTTGAGTAATAGAAACTTTTCACAAAGCTTTTTTGAAAAGAGTTTTTTGATTTGTTGAAAATTTTCTTTAATGGAACATGAGACAATTATTTGAGCTCAATACCGTACATAAAAAATAAATTTATTTTTTTTTATCTTTTACTTAAATAGTTATAAAAAAATATATCACCAAAAGGTCTTTGAAAAATATTAAAAAAAAACAAACTTTTACATTAGGGCCTCTATGATTTTCTTCTGGTAAGTTTATGTAATCCTTCTTTAATATTTTATTTTTTTTTTTAATGTGATTGCGTACATAAAATGATTTCTTGCAATATTACACTAATCATATGATTGTAGATGCTGGTCAATTTACCATGTAATTTTGCATGCCAAAACGATTTTAAATTTGTACAAAAAAAAAAAAAAACTCGTTGCTATTTTGAAATTGGGAAAAGTATTACAAAAAGAAAAGAAAAGCTTCAAGTATTATAAAAGAAAACAGAAAGAAATAAAATTAAAATTACTTTTATTGTAAAATACTTGCGTCTCAATGAACAATTATGAGACTTTTAATTTTAATTAATTTATTAAGGGAATCTTCTGTAAATAAATAATATTAGACTAATTCCTATTATTTCTTATGAATATCTTGTGCCAATTATTTAAACAACTATTCTTCTATTTCCAATTTTGCAATTGTTTAGTTTTCGTATCTTTCTACAGAAATAAGTGACATCTATCGGCATCTGCAGGTACTAAAATAAAGTTGAAAGCTTCTTTATAAAATCTTAATATTGCACTTACTAAGAATAGAGTTTCCAGCAAAATTATTTTTAAAGCTTAAAAATATTTAAAACTTTCCTAAAAGCTTTTAAGGAAGCCCCCTTTTAGTAACGGGGTAAGCTATAAAACATTAAAGAGCACAATGTTAAACCAAGGCTGCACAAATAATAATTTTATAAAAATTATTAGTAACCCTTTTTAGTTAAACTTTAATGCATTTAGATTGATGCATGAATAAATGAATAAAGCTTTAAAAACCATTGCGCTTGCTGGCCTGAGTTGTGAAAAAAAGGTTTAATGCCAGTCTCGCCACTTTTCCTTAATTTCGAGCTAAATTTAAAGCTAATTATAATAATAGCAAAACCTACAGGTTTTCAGAAAAAATTCCCTTGAAACATTTTTTGGTCCTTTACAGTATATTTTAAAATATGATTTAAAAAGCATCGTCTCCAAAAAAATTGCGTACAAAATTTTTATTTATATTTCAAGTCCCAAAATTTTCCTAGCTTGTATATAACAGAGTATTTATTTAATTTCCCAAGTATAAGTATTTGCTTAAAAGCTTTCAAGTCCAAAATACCCAACAGTAAAACACAAAGCTATGCTATAATGTGCTATATATATAACATTTGGTTGAAGCTGAAGTAAGAAACAATGAAAAATTTCCCTTAGAAGCCAAATAGGCGGTATGATGTACTTTCGACTAGCACACTTGGAATTGGAAGTAAAACAAGTTCTGTTATCAAAGGACAGCATTTAATGGCTTGTATAGCTATTATTATTATTTGGTTCTGGTTCTGCTAAATACAATTGGAAGTTGAAAAAAAGTTTGGTTTTGGCCCAAGATGTTGTTGAAACAGAGAGCTTTTAAATGTAACTAATAGCAAGCTTTAAATAATATAAAGCAATTCCAGTATAACAGTAATGTTAAAAAGCTTTAAAAGCTGATATTTCGAACATGCAAAGCAATTTAATAATATGCTAGAAAATTATTTACTCAGCATAACTATTGAAAATGAAATATTTTAAGACTAGATTTAATTTGGGTAATGTCCTTGTTTAAGAATCGAAGATTTACGGAACAAAATTTTTATTAAAAAATTTTTATTATTAGTAGACAGGTAATAGAAGCCTTAAAAACATGTATGAACGCATATTTTCTTTAAAAACATATTTTGAAAATTTAAGCCTATGCCTGTAATGTTAATAAGCGCAACTTTAAGGACAATTATCTGAAGTAAAAAACCCATCCTTGAAGTGGTAGCAAATGTTTTGACTGACACACTAAAGGAAATTTCCTCCTCAAACCTAAATATTAATGTTTTAAATTTTAAACAACCTCAAACAAGTCTTAAAAGATTTCTTGAAATTATTATAACACAAAAATATTTGCTGGATTCGTGATATTATCTCTCTCTGTAAATGTTGCTAGTGTGGCAATACCACATCAATAAGTAGAATCAGCAACATAACCATGGAAGTCCCCTTTTCTCAGTTTACAGCTTGAATTACATTTTTGGCCTTTCTTATATTTCGCATAGTTAAGGAAGAAAACAGACGAGATCATAAAGAATATGCCCGGAAATATACCCTTGGCTATAAGGCGGGCTATAGCCCGCTATGTTAAATTTATTAACATAGCAACTCGACAAATCCCTATTCAGTATTCAAGGGCTCTTTTATTTTATTTGTTATACCTTATAAAGAATTATATAAATAAATAATAGCTGAATTAAATATGGAGGCAATATCCATTTTTTGGTGATTAAAAAAAAGGATATAAGGCAAGTTTTTAAATTAATGCACATTTTTGAGAAATAATTAAAGTGTTAAAAAGTATAGCCATGGTAAAAAATTGTAATAAAAGAAAATTTTCAAAAATTCTAAGATTGTGTAACTTTTTTTTTATTTATTTATTTTTTTTATTAGATTTGCATAAAGGCTCACGAACAATCTTTTTTTGTTAACTAAGACTAATCAATATATTTTTGTAAAATTTGTTAACGAGTAGAAAAGACAAAAAAAAAGGCGAGAGAAAGTTCAAAAATCCTTGCAAATTTATTTTTCCCCCAAATTCTTTAGCAAGAATTTATTTACAGTCATTAGAGAACTTTAATCAGCTGGAAAATATTTTTTATTTTGATTTTCTTTTTCAAACAGTACAAGAACAGGCAACCAAACGAAGAGATATGAAAAACTTTTCAGTCGTCTGAAATACTTAAGTGATCAGGTTTAAATAAGACGCAAAAATAGCGGAAATTATTGTATTTTTACTACTCGAGTTTTATTACTTTTACCGTTGGATAAACAAATGTCTAATTTTAATAAAATATTTGATTTAATTTTTTGTATTCCAAAATTAAACTTTCTAACTTCTATTTGGTATACGAAAAACCTTCTAAAATTGCTTTTCAAAAGCCTTTAAAAGCAACAGTTAATCTCTAATTTTCTCCATTTTAGTCTTCTGTTAATGAAAATACTCGCGTTAAACATATGAATGCTTTATTCATAGATTAAGGAGGCACTAGAAAAAAGAAAAAAAACACACATAATGACAATAATTGTCACGTATTTGTGACATAAAAAACGTATGTGATCTGTGAATAAAATAACACAGGCCATAAAAGAAACTTTCATTTAAACAGCAAAACAACTTGGACATACAACAAGAAGACAAGTTAAATAATTTATTTAATCTTGTGTGTGTTTTTTTTTTGCTGCACAAAACAGCTAAAATGTTCTAAAGTTTAATAGACCAACAGAATATGTTTTTGAACATCATAATCACCATAATTGTCATTAGTATCCTCTTCATTAACATTATTATGTTATTTTTTTTCTTGTTGCTGTTGTTTTTTTTTTTTTTTTGGGTAAACATTAATGCTAAGTTGTGCTTGTAACACTAGCATACTCGTACAACTTTAAACTAAAGTCGTGTAGAAATGAACATACAACTAATGTGTTCGTTTGTATATCAAATGCCTGGCATAATAATAAGGATTCATTTAGCCACTGCCATTTTAGCTAAACTGTTATATATTTAAGGTAGAAGTATTGTAGTTACTCCTATGAAAGTTAAAATAAAGAGTTATTTAATATTTAGGTTAAAAGCGAATTTTTAAAGCCTTAAAACGAGTTCTGTTGGCAAATTTAGTAAACGTTATAAAAATAACTATGAAACAAAAGGGAGATTCTTAAATATACGCTACATTCTTTCAGAATTGAGATAAATTAAGGAAGTTTAAGAAAAGGATATATGACAAGCTCACAGGATAATAAAAATTAAAAAAAAATAAATATAGCATTTAAAAGAGCATCGGGGGCGACGAGTTGTAGCAAATGAAAACTTTAGAAAATTTTAAGGACTAGGTTATTTTTATAATTTTGTTTTTTTTTGTAGTTGAATTTATTAAGCAAAAATCGACAAAAGTGAAAAACACCAATTTATATAATTTATTCGCATTTAAGAAATTTATTAAAAAAAGGATATTTAGCAAGCTACTAAAGTATTTAATATTTTTAAAAGAAATATTAATATTTCTTGAGACCACAAAGGATAACATGTTGTGGTGTAGAAAATTTAGAAAGTTTTTCAAAAATTAATTAATTAATAATAGATATTCTTGAACATAAATATTTTATTAATATGCTTATAAAATATTCATTATTATAGAAATAAAAACATGAAAATGTATTACAGCGTGGAAAGCATTGGAACTTTTAATCAAAATCATTATAATAAAAATTTAAAATGTAGGACATTTTCTCAGCAAAATCTAAAGAGGTTCATAAGAATGATATCCTAATGAACAAAAGCTATATAAATAAACAAAATTATATAGCCAACCAGTTACTTGTAGTTATAAAATATTATTTAAAAACTCATCAACACACCTGTATACAAACACCACCAGCCAACATGCTAACACTAGGAGGATACTGACAAAAACAAATGAAAATTATGTTGCTCATCGTACTTGTTTTAATGTCTAAATACTCATTGTACACATTAACTTTATGAGCTCTTAAATGAAAGGCCTTTCAACGTTCGGTCGGAGCAAATTTTTATGAGTAAGGGTATATCTGTGTGTGTGTGTGTGTGTGTCTGCTGCGGCTGTTTTTTATTCTTTGCCACTTTTAAAATTTGCTAAAATATGAAACGTGCCCAAGTCCTTAATGTTAACTAACAACCAGTCACATCATCCAAACTTAGCGTCATGAGGCTCAACTTAATCTGCCATAAGGCTTTGGTAGTTAGAGTTTCAACAGTGTTTAACATAAATTTATGCAGCCATTAAATTAGAATAAAAAAAAGGACAAATAATTTCTCTAATAGGCCTGAGTGAACACTTACAGTAAATTAATATTTGTTGCTCTCAAAAATTGTGTATATGAGTTTCAGTTTTTGTTTTTTTTTTCTGTGAAATAAATGAAAATACGAATTATAAAATGGGTCAGTTATGCTTAAAATACAAAAATTATTTACAGTTAACTTAATATTAAATTGAAAGCCTTAAGTGGAGCAGAATTAAGCAAAAGCGTATAAAAATATAAAAAGTCTTAACAGTTTGAAAAGCTTAAAAGCACTGAAACCATAAACGACTATTTTACTATTTAAGTGATTTGGTGAAACTTAAATGAGCTTGTTTTAATTTATTAAGGATTTTTTTAACGAAAATAATAATTATAAAGAAGCGAAAACAACTCTTTCCTGCAATTATCGAATTTTAATTTGAACCTTACTGAAGTAGTCCTTCAGCCATTATTCATTGACATACTCTATTCTACTGCACAAACACTTAAACAAAAGACTTAAGTGCATAATAAATGCATATTGTTTTTCAATTAACTTAATTAACCATTGAAATTGCTTTGTACTTATGAATTTTCTTTATTATAAAAATCAACATAAAATATATTTTTTGTCCTTGTTATATTGTAAAATAATTAAAACTTCTTTTTTGTTTTAATTTCTTCTTTCATTTTTCAGTTACAAGTATATTATATGGCCATAACAGCAACTACAACAACAATGATAAAAAAATATATAGAAAACAATAACACTTAATCGCTTAAAAAGGTAAACAATTTTTACTCAACAAAAACACTTAAAATTCATAAAATAAACTTACAAACCCTCAAACAAACGAACACACATATACACACACAATTATGGTTTGACTTTAGGAAGATATATCATACACATACAATTCTATTTTAGTGTACAGAAGACTATAACAGTAACAGCACCATTTATAAGAAACTTAATTTAAAATTTGAAAAAAGGATATATGCGGAGCTTTTAAATTAAATGAAATTTTAAAAAAATTTTCAAGCCTTAGCAAAAACCTTTAAAGGTTTTAAGTTGTGATTAAATAAAATTTAAAAAATTATAATGTTAATAAATATTTTTATATAAGTTTAAAATAAAAATAAAAATTTTTATTTTTTTTAATTACAATGAATTGCTTGCTAACGAGTAGAATGAACTAATCGAAATAAATATTTGCTTTTTTTTTCTTTTAGTTAATTGTGCAATGGGATGTTACAGTTCGCCCATATTTGAATAAACAGAATAGTCGGTTCTGGGAAACGCTCAAACTATTCAATAGTCACCTTTGCATCCTCTAAAAGTGACAGTATGGTATACAATTTGTTCAAGAGGACCTTGTTTCTTTGAAAATGAAAACGGCCTAACGGTAACTGTGAATGGGGAGCGATATCGTGATATGATTGAAAACTTATTAAAGCCTGAACTTCATGCTTTGTATTTGATTAGATTCTGGTATCAACAGGACGGCGGCACATCTCAGGATAATAATGAAATTACTGCAAGACTTCTTACCAAAACAAGTTTTTTCAAGAAATGGTATTGTTAATTGACCTACACGGTCGCCTGTTTCGACTGCTCCGTGGGGATATCTGAAAAGAAAGGCTTGCACAGCTCAAACGAAATATTGGTGATAAAATTAATGAAATAACGTGTGGAATGTGTGAGAATGTAATAAAAAATGTGCTCAAGACGGCTCGCATTTTTTCAATTAATCAAAAATTATAAACAAAAATTATATATCTTCCCGGCGGACACCCTGTATAAATTTAAATGTTGTTTAAATAAAATTTTTTTTTTAATTTTGTTGTTTCAAAAAAGGATATACAGCCAGCACTTAAACTAAAGAAGCCTTAAGCAACATTTTTTCACTGCAAGCTAGGTTGAAACAAACTAAGAGTTGTTAGGGCAAAAACACTAAAGAAAAATTACGACAAAATTTTCTTTTTCCTTAAACAAAAATCACAAAATATAATAAAAGTAAATAAAAAAATAGCCTTGAATTATTTCACCAAAATTTTGGACGTAATTCAGATTTAAAAAAAATCCTATTTGCAAGGCTCCAGTTAAAATATCGACAGGCCCTCTTATTTTTTATATATTCGTTTTGCCAAGTTAGCTGCCTTAAAAATTTACTGGCTGTAGAATTAACAATACCCTTTTCTTCAGAGTCAATTAAATTTTAACACCACAAGAACATTCTATATGGAAAATAATAAGTGTCTTAAAATGGATGATTTGTAGTCATTTCGTTTCAAAAATAGGCAATTCGGATCGAAAAATCTTGTTTACAGAGGAATTAAGAAAAACTTCTTGTCATTATTTTAATGAAATGGATTTAAGTGATATAAATTTTACTCCCAGCATTGTGTGCAAAAAGTGTTATAATATCCTTATAATAGGAACTCATAGAAAAATTTAATCAAGTGCTAATACAGTCTCAAAACATTCGCCAACTGCAGCGAGGATGGATTTTGTCATTTATTTAAAATGTTCTAAATTTTGTTTCCATGCATACGAGATAACAAATGAAAATGTTTTATTTTATCTAAGAAACGAAATTTTTATTTTCATGCAAAATAATTTTTATAAAGAGAAAACAGCATATTTGCAAAATTTTTTTTTTATCGTATTTACAAGGCTTCAGTTAAAATATTGACAGGAGCTCTTATTTTTAATATATTTCGGTACTTAATTAATGTTAATAACTGTGTAGCTGATAAGCTTGCTAAAAGTAATACATTTTCAAATACTCTATCAATGATTAGTTTTTAATAATTTCACTCTGAAAACTACACCGTTAATTATACCGAGTTTACCACCTAGCTAGCGTGATAAATTTACTCTAGCCAACTCAGGTCGATCCCACAAACATTTCTGTTAAGGAAAAAATAATTAAATAACTCTTTATTAAGATTATCTCTTATAAAATTGCAGAAACATGGCAGAATTCGATTTGTCATCAGTTGTAACTGTGTGCTGCACTTAGAAAACTGTGTCCGAGCTATTTCTTGATCATGTCAAACTTTGGATTATTCTGTGTGTTAGCTATTGTAATATGTGTCCTAAATCTTTATATTATTTTCATACTAAAGATTTTCCAGTGCATATAACCTGGATCTGCTATGAAATTATTTTAAACTAAATTATAAATTGCTGTTAACTGTATTCTCAGCTGTTTATTTTCACTCTTTCTGTTGTGAGTGATCTATTATTTTAGCCATTTACTGTAACTACAATTCACTTATTCGCACTATTCAACCAAAAAATGGGGGAAAAACATTAAATACAATGTGATGATTATTAAAATGAAAATGTAAACATAAAAACCTCAAACGATCCATACACACACACACACATGCATACAGCCATATAAAGAAATTATAAATAAAAAATATTATAAAAACAGTTGCCTACTTTGCGGTCGTTTATAAGAGCATCAGCAACAATAAATGAAAAATGTTGAAGTTAACAAAGTACAGACCAGTCTTTCGTTCTTAAATAAAAAAACGAGCAATTTACACATACACATACAAACTTTTATCTGTATTTAACATAAGAGTTATCATCAGAATATAACAAAGGCTGAAGGCAGAAATAAAAAAGGATTTTTTTCTACATGTTACAAAAAATATATAAATAAATAAAAAAAGGAACTCTCTGCTCACACAGCTTCAAACAATTGCACAATATTGTTGCTCGTTTGTTTTTCTACTGCTCCTTTTTTTGTATCAAAAAGAGAATTTTTAATTGGGCATATATGTAATGATAACAAAAACAGCAAGAAATTTGTATGCAGCAGTATTTACTTACACAACAAAAATATTTATGTTATGAGCTGTTGGCTTAACATTTAACTAGAAATTTCCAAATATATTTATGTGAGTATAGAAGTTGCACATTTCTATGAGTGTTTACCTTTGGCTTGGCTGTATTTTTTAAGCATTAGATAATGTTTGTTGTCTTTCTGTTGCACAAAAGGTCAAATTATAAAATATTTATTAGGAAAAACACTTTTAGTAGGCCTTAAAGGCAGACTTAGTGATATTTTTAATTTCTCACCACAGTTGCTGGCAACAAAAAGGCCAACGTTTAGTGCCTTTCAACACCTTGCTTTGTCATCCTTTCATCTTAACACTTAACACAAATCTCAGGGTTATTTCTTACTAGACTTTGTTGGTTTTTAAAAGTCCTTATTTTCATTTTGAAAATTCTTTTTTTTTTGTCTCGATTTTGTTGCTGTTATATCTTAGATGTAGAAGCAACTTGTTGTAGACAACACTTAGTTACTCACCATGTTGAAGTGCTGCTGATGAAATGCTTCTTGAGCTGTTTATTACAGCCAGGTATTTTATTTTTATATTTTAGTGTTTTGAGTGTGTTGTCTGTACTTCATCGAAAAACTTGTTGTCACTTGTTGTCTTTTTTTTGCTCTTAGTGACTTAAAAGTTGATGTCAAATTGCATCAGTTAAGTCTTTATTGTTTTTGTTTTTTTTTTCTCTTTGTAATTAACAACAAGCTTGTAAGGGATATTAAGATAAAATGTAATAGATGTTGGTTTATTAAAAACTAGAAAGAAGTTTAAGATATTAAAATATTTTAAATAGTCAAGCAACGTTGTTGTTTATTTGAATAGTGAATAGTTTTTTAGAAAATTTATTTTTAGGAAATTCTATATTTTCAAAGCAACTCTTTATTTTAAAATTGTAAAAAAATGTTGTAAAAATTGCAATTTTGTAAATTTTTTTAATTTCTCGACGGATATTTATATCTGCACCGTTTTAGCGGCTTAAAAATTTTTAAGCACACTTTTTGAATAATTTTTGTCTTAATACTTACGACTCAATTGATTTTCCCTAAAAAGATTTTTTTTAAGATTTTTAGAACTTTTTCTTATATATATAAATGTATTTAACTTTGCTTTTTTTACAATTTATTATTCTACAACTCGTAGAATTATTTTAGCATTTAAATAATATTTAGTTTTCTTTCTTATTGCTGCCGGTTAAAAAGTTGTCCATATATCCTTTTTTGTTAATTTCAAGAAAACTATTAAAACTTATAGTTAAGGCTAACCAAAATAGTTTTCATATATATTAATGCATGCTTTAAGGGATTTTTAACATAAATTGGATAAAAAAATTAATTAATTAAAGAAAAAAAACAAATTTTTATATTTACAAAATTTTCTGTTATAACTAACCTTGGTTTGCAGTAATCTATTGATTTCCCTTAAAAACTTTTGGATTCAATTATCTGCCTTTTTTCCATTTGTAAAAAATATTATAAAAACATTCCTTATCCATTGACGTCAGTTTTAATTAAGCATTTTACTAAATTGTTTAATTTATTTAAATAATTACTTTCTTGGAATTAGCTGCGAATTTCCTAACGTTGCTTTAATTTTAATATAAATCCTTTCCAAAAGCTAAAATTTTCTTAATATTAAAAAATAATATTTATTTGTTTTTATAATTTAACAGGCAATATACCACTAATCGCATTAAGTCTTCCATATTTTTATTTTTTACTTTTAACAACGGCCACACTTAAAGGCCTTTACAGTTTCCCTAGACATTTAAATAAAGCCAAACACTTAGAGACTACGCAGCCCATAAATCATCAGCATTAATAAAAATGTTTCACTCATTCTAAGGTTATATGTGTATGATAGCGAGAGTTAAATAAAAATATCTTTATCATCCTTGATGTTCATCATCATCAAGTTGATGGCAGAAAAAAATTTTTTTTTTGAAAAAATGGTTTTTTTCTTTCTTCCTTATTCAACTTGACTTTATGACAACTTGTTTAGAAGATCTTCTCTTTTAGGTTAAAATTTATTAGTTTTTTTTTTTTGTTAATTTTTTTTTTGCTTTTTGGTCCTTTTTTTAATTTACATTCGTTTTTATTTTGTTTTGCTTTTCTTAAATGCCACTCATTTAGAGCCTTCTTCTGTCTGCCTGTAAGACTAAATATCTGTTGTTTTTATGTTTTATAATTATTTGATTTGTTGCCTTTTTTTGCTTGTATTTTTATTTCTCGCTTTGACGTTTTCATTTGGGTTTCAATGTTTGTATTTGGTGTTGTTGTTGTTGCTGTTGTTGTTGGCTAAAAACAGACCCAAACATGTCTAATCGCATAAAATGCTATAGGAAATGATATGATAATGAATGCTTGACAAAAATGTTATGACAGTTAAACGTGCCGAGTTAAAGCGTGAGAGAGGTAGAGAAAGAGAGGCAGAAAAGGAAGAGGCACTGGGACAGTCGTATTTAAGAGCTGTGAACGAGTTTGTGTTTGTATGTATAAAAGATTATTTTGTAATGACTTCTGTTATGCTGTTGTAGCTGTTTTCTGTTTGCTCAAATGAAATTAAGCGTAAATTTAGTTTGTTTACATTTCTCCGTTTTTTTTTTTTGTTTTTTGTCGTTTAGATAATTAGTTCAAAGGGAAAATGGCATAATGAAGAGATAAGAAAATATATAAAAAGAAAAAAATTTATGTTGATAAAGGTTAAATTGTATGGTGTATTGCAAAATGTCAAAAGTGCTCACCAAAAAAAGGATCTTTTCATTTGGCAATGTTCAACCTTAAAAAAATTATTGGCTATAGAACATAAATTGTTGGAAAAAGGTGTTCATTGGAAAATAGAAAATTTATTAAATCCGTTTCTTGCTTGAATCTCTGGGGGCAGAAGCATTTTGGAGTTTGCATTTAAATATATTTAGAGGCTTCTAAGTAGATAATGTTTTAGGAACTTATAACTTCTTTAAGCTCAGAATCGGTCTTCAAATTAATATCCAGAGTCTTTAGTATTACGTACAGTTTCTATATTATCCAGAATGTAGTTTCATAAAGCCTTCAGTTACTCTTTTTATAAAAAATGTTGTTTCTAACAATAAGTTAAAATATGCGCTTGTACGTTCTGAGGAAATTCTGAACTGGATCCCTTTCAGGCTCCTTGTTTTTTTCTTGAAAACAATTTTCTTAGTATTTCATTTTTAATTTTATTACTCTTTTTTTACTAGTGTCTTCAGCTTAAACCTATAAAAGTTCATTTTAAATTTTATTTTTCGTGATTTATTTTTTTATTTTAGTTTGTTTTAAGAAAAGTTGTGAAAATTTGTGGACATCTTCGTTGACAAGTTTTGTTTTAAAGATATCAAGAAGAAGAAGAAGAAAAAACACAATACGTTATAATAAAGTTTTACAACAAAATAAAAGAAAACTCTAGTCGTGGTTATTTGTTTATTTGGTGGCAATTTCCAGTGTATTTTTCCTCTTCAAATGAAAAAAGGATATTAAAAAAAAAAAACATTTTCTTGCTAACATACAATTTGCCTTCATATGCTGGCAAATAAATGTCTTGTAGTTGTTACTTAGTGGTTTTTTTTTCTTCCTTTGGCTGCTTTGTGTTACAGTTGCTTGCTGCTGGCTGCCTAAAAACTTAAAAGTTTCTTGTTAACAGTGATGAGCATCATTAAGTTTAACGTATTGTGTTTGTGTTTTTGGAGGTTTTCTAAAAAAAAGACATTTGGCATTTTAAGATACGACTTTTTCTTCTTTTGACTGATTGTGGCTGTTGATTATTTGCACTGTTTTGATGCCCACAAAATGTTTTTCTTTTACTTTTTCTGTTTCCTTTTCTTTTTTATGGTGATTGTTTTTCAGGGGTTAAAATGTTCTCTTAAGTTTGAAGCAACTTAACTTTTTTAAGGGAAACCAAAAAGCGTAAGATAAGTTAAATGTTCAAAACCAAGAAAACCAAATAGTTTTACGCTGATAATTTTAAATATAAAATTTTACGATGACAGAGATAGTTGTAATCAATAAAGCAAAAAATTAGAACTATAGAAAGGATTGCCACAAATTGCAAAACTCTTACATAAAAATTAATTTAAAAATTTTAAATTTTTCTCTATTCAAACGTAGGTGATACCTTTCGGTGTCACTTTCTATTAATCCTCTTAAATTTCTTCAATTATTAACTCTGTGACTCCTCTGGCCATAATAACTATTATCTTAGGTTATTGTTTACTAAACATGTCGTCTTTCGTTTTTAACAAGCATAAGCCTTTAACCCAAGCAACCATCCTAACTACACTACACTATGGCCCAGGGACAGACTTCGAAATCGGGTTGTACCTTTTTGAACATTCAGACACTTTCCACCAAATCAGTCAGTCACGACTGCCACACACTTCTTTTTCCATCATACAGTCGCTTCCTTTATCTCAGCTGTTGTGCTGATATACAGGCATCGACTTCGCCAACTCTCCGGTCTATTCAATGTTCTTTTTAATATTTTTGCTTTACTATGCAGGAGACTTTTAGTATGTCAGCCAGTATTCTCTTATTACAGGATCTTATACAGTACATTTTTTATCTCATTGATTTGGGACTCAATTCTCAGAACAACACGTGAACGAAGCCCCAAAAATAAACACTTCTGCATCATACGTTTTGCCAAGTTAGCTGCCATAATAATTTACTGGCTGTAGAATTAGCAACCCTTTTCTTCACAGTCAATTAAATTTTAAAACCACAAGCACATTGAATATTTCTATATGGAAAATAACAAGTGTCTTACTTTGGCTGATATTATTATCTTCTCAAAAATAGGCAAACTGGATTGAAAAATCTTGTTTACGGAGGAAATAAGAAAAACTTATTGTCATAATTTTGATGAAATGGATTTAAGTGATATAAATGTTAGCCCCAGCATTGTGTACAAAAAAGTTTTATAATATCCTTATAAAAGGGATTCATAAAAAAGTTTAATCAAGCTATATGCAGTCTCAAAATATTCGCCAACTTCAACGAGAATGGATATTGTCATTTATTGAAAATGCTTAAATTGTGTTTCTATGCATACGAGATAACAAATGAAAATGTCCTATTTTCTCTAAGAGAATAGGTGTAATAAAAAACGGAATTTTTATTTTCACGCAAAATAATTTTTATAAAGAGAAAATAGCATATCTTCTAATTTGTAAGCCATTTATTGAACAGAAAAGGTGAAAAACGGGCAAAAATGGGATTTTTAAAGTACTGGATGCACTTTTTTCGGATAGACTTGTTTCGCCCTTTTTTTCCTATTCAATATCTACAACTTTACTTTAGAAAGGGATATTCCATACGGTGTGAAAATATAGAAAAAGAGATATAAATCCACTTTGAGCAACAAAATTCATATGACAGCCAACTTGGCAAAACAAATGATGCAGAACTCTTATTCTTGTAGCTACTTTTTTTTAACTCTTTTTATTCATCAAAATTATTAAATATTACAAAAAATTTGTGCCTCAGCGTCCTCATGACATTATTGAGGAACGAGCAATTCTCAGAATTTTTTTGAGAATATTATGTGTTTGCATTTCGTCTACCTCTTTATAATCTTCGTCTTCTTCCAGGCTATTTTACATTTAATTTTTTCAATGCAACACAGACACTAACTAAAGCGAAAGCAAGAGCTTATGTTTACTATAGACTTGGAGAATATTCTGACAAGACAAGTGTGGCTGCTTGAAATATATTAATGAACTTTACCTTTTAATCTGTATGCAAACACACACTACCCTTATAGGTAATTTTAATTTATTTGTGTTCCTTCTTGGGTAAGACGTAATCTAAAATATTTATCATTTAACATTAATTTTTCATATTGTTAAGAAAATGTTTTATTGAAGTTTTAAAAGAAAATAATTATCAGTAAAGTAAGTAAATGAAACGACCTATTGTTTAATTTGAAAACTACGTAATTTTCTAAGAAATCTTATACACACAGGACAACAACAACATGCTTATAAGAAATTCCACGAAATAACACAACTAACGCAGAACAAAAGAGTAACACAGCCAAATAGGCGCCTACACTGAATAATGATAAAAACAACAATATGGAATGATGTTAGAGTAGAATATTTTTGGGTATGCGAGAACCATTTAAAACAGATATGTAAGCACCACTTGCTGGGAACATCAATGAATTAAAGCTGAAACATCATTGAGAAAAGACGATGAAATATTTAAGCATCTTTTAAGCGTTACAGTGCTGTAGTTAAAATCGTTTTTATTTTGTGTGTTTTTTAAAAAGGGAATAAATCGTTTAATTTAATTTAAAACTCTAAAGTGCAGTATATCAAAAGAACTCAATTTAATAAATCTTTATTAAAAGAAATAAACGAAAGAATTATAAATACTTTGTAACAGAGATTTGTAGATTCTATTTAGTTTAAGTTTTAATAGAATCAAATCAATGTTAAACTTTAAAAGCTGCAAAAATCTGTTGTCTGTTAATTCTATAAAAATTTTTACAAATTAATTAATTTTTATAATTAATTTTTTAAATTTATGTCAACCTTAAAAGTGCCACTACAATAATTGTGTACGAGTATTAAACAATTTGTCCAGCTTGACCTTTTTTTTTAATAAAGTAATTATTCTTAATATGACTCTGGCTTTTTTCTGCTTTGATTTATGTCTTAAACATCTTGTTTTGTTATTGTTTTTTTTTAATTTATTCTATTTAACTTGTCACAGTTATTTCTGTTGAATACGTTTAACATCTGAAGTCCTTTGTGGAAAATGATACCATATTGTTTTTATCATCGCGGCAATATTTAATTGGCTTGTTAAATTTAAATAGTATTTGTCTGTGTTGATTTTTTTGTTGCTTTCTTGTACTTGTTTGCTGTTAAGTTAAGCGTTGGCTATAAATTATTTATAATATAAAAAAATATATAGAAATAAAAACAGCAGTGACAATCATTAAAAAATACACAAAAACCTCCAAAAAATTCTAAAGAGGAAAAAAATATATGGCACCAATTGCAGCAAAAATATATATATACACACACACAGCTATATAGCAGTAGATAAAACACCTACTGACATCTATACATACAAAATTATATTGTTTTTTGTTTAAAAGAACAAACTCACAAACAAACAAAAATACTATAAAATTCATTTGTAGTTAAGGTGCTCCGTGCTAGATTCACTTTAAAACATCTATAGCTATTTTTGTTTATATGTATTGATGTGTATGTTTGCAAGGCGGCTAAAAGTGTTAATTTGTAAATATAATAGTGTATTTGTGTGTATTTTGAAATTTATATTTAAGGATGTGTATGCGAATAAAAGTCAAATGTTGACTAATTAATTTTACACCGCTTATTTCGGTCGTTGTGTTGTTTTTTCCGCCCTGTAAGCACTGGAGTACATGTGGCTGTTTATATAGATTTTGCTTTAACGTCACCGGTGTCTCATTCCCTCAAAAGATTAACATTGTTGGTTGTTTTTATTAAGCCCTACAACTTCTTTAAGTAAATATTATTGATTAAAAAATTGCATTTATCACCAACAGTTCGGTAAACGTTAAAGCATATTACACAGGTCTAACAAAGTGTATAGAAATACTTTTTAAATCAAGGGATTTTTCATGCTTTATTTTTATTTTCAAAAAGAGAAAAATAATTTAAAAATTTTTTAGCTTTAAGGATTCTCCCAGTAATTTTAACTAGATGCTTTTGGTACATAGAAAATTGAGGTTAAATTTTTAAAAATTAAATCACTAAATCGCCCAAAACTTATTAGAACATTTTATTGCTTTTATGCATTCCCGGAGTTAATTTACTTAAAAGAAGCAGGCAACGATCTTTTAGAACGCATCTTATATAACCAACTGGGTTAGCTTCTTTAAACTTTATGCTTGCAGTTATTTTTTTAATTTATAAGCCAACAAATAATGAAACAAAAAATAATTTGGCCAACGAGACTAAAATAAGTCTGGAGCAGTCAAATTAGGCGACCGTGGCGGCCAATCAACATCACCTTTCTTCTTAACTTGTTGTTGAGAGGGGCCTCGCAGTAATCCTGGCTGTATGCAATGTGGCACCGTCTTGTTAATACCACATGTTAATGTTAAGCCCAAATCATGCAGTTGTGGCATTAAAAAGTTTTCAGCCATATCACGATATCGCTCCCCTTTCACGGTTACCTTTACGCCGTTTTCATTTTCAAAGAAGTAAGGTCCAATGATCCTCCTCCTGACCGAATTGCACACCAGGCTGTCACTTTTAATGGATGCACAGGTGACTGTTTTATAATTTAATGATTTCCCATTCCCCAGAACCGGTTATTCTGTTTATTCACGTTATTCAAAGAAATAAGGTCCAATAATGCCTCAATTGATGCAAAGGTGACTGTTGGCTGTTGACATTTCCCAGAACTCACTTTTCTGTTTATTCACAAATTCATTCAATTAAAAATGTGCCTCTTCACTCATTATGATTTTTTCAGGTAAATCGGGGTTGTTATGGGCGAGCTGTAACATCCTATTGGCTTATGACCAGTGAAGTAAATGGTCTTGTGGAAGAAGCTTTTGTGTCAACTGAAACTTATATGGAAACAAATGCAAATCGTTGTGCAAAATTGTGACCATAGTTATTGTTTGAAAACCAAGCTCCTGAGCGAGGCGTGGAATTGAGGTTGATGTATTATTTTGAATAGTATGTTGAGCAGCAGTAATGTTTTTAGCTGATCTTGCAGTACGTTGTGGTCCATGCATGGGCCTATCCCCTACAAATCCCCTTTCTTCGAAATCTTTTACTACACTATATTCATACACTACACTAAATAGTTCGTGTTGTTGGCAAGTTGTTTCTGCCAAAAATTTCATCATCATCGTTACAGTAATCGTTGATTGATTTTGATAAAATGTTTTAACGATTAAAACACCTTGGTTTATCGAATATTTTTCCATAATATAATTGCCATGTGTCTACTTCTTGACTGCCAAAAACGAACTCTTAAGGTTAATGTTTACCAAAGTGGCAGCAAAACAGAACAGTATATCCTCCGGGCGGACACCCTGCTTTTTTAAAAAAGTATTTTTTTAAAAATCCAAAGATCTAGGCTAATGCCGTTTTTTAAAAGTATCTTTTCAAAATGTACATTTTTATAAAAGAAAGTACCTTTTTACTATGAAGTTTTTATTGAAAATGTTTTGTGATAAAACTATATTTTAGAAAGTACCTTTCCAACTTAAAGAAACAATATTTTCAGAAATAAAAAGTATTTTTAGAAATTTTTTTTAAAGTTATTTTTTTGATAAAAACTGAAAATACTGAAGTATTTTTTGGGCTCAAAGTTATTTCAAGTGATCACTACTTTTTTAATTAAAAAATAGTAAAGTCTGATTCCTAAACTTGCTCGGTATGTTCAAGTCGCTTTTATTGTAGAGTTAAACAAAAAATTAGCGTTTGAGCTGGCGCAAATTTTTGTTTCCATATGAAAATGCTTCGTACTTTTTTGTAAGGAAAATGAAAAGGATCTATCGTTAGTAGAAAAAGTAACTTTTGCTTTAACATTAGGCCCTTATCTAAAGAAACATTTTTGTTTAAACATTTTCAGGCGAAAATATATTTATTTTGGCTAAAAGCGTTAAAGATCGTTGACGACTTCTTTATAAAAAAAGGGTACTTTTTAAGAAAAACGGACTTTTTCAGAAAAAGTACTTTTAAAGAAAATAGCAGCTTTTAAGGAAAATTAATTTTAAAAAAGGAATTTTTAAGAAAAACACACTTTTTAAGAAGAAAGAACTTTTTAAGAAAAACGGATATAAACCTACCAGGAATTAAAAATTTTTATTATACACAACAAATAACAATAAAGCCTATTTCGAAAAATAAGGAAATTAAGAAGTAACATTAAGTCAAGAAAAGGATAAAAGAATTATTACTTTTTTTTTGCCAAACTAAGGCAATTTTTTAAAAATAATTATATAATTTGGAAAATAATTTAAATTGTGACAAAACTTTAAAACAATATATAGTTAAAATTAAAACATAGTATTCAGATAAGGATACTTGTAAGCTTAGAAAGTCGAAAATGATTGTAAATAACATTTTATAATTTAAACAATTTATAGAAGTTTTTTAGAAGAGTTACAAGTCTCTCTTAAACATTTAAAAATTCTGTTAAATTAATTAATAAAAAGCAAACATAACATAGATTTCATTAAATGCAATTCTTCCTAATAAATTTTATTTATTTCATTAAAATTTAATATATTTGCATTTTATTTATTGAAAATTTTATTTAACAGAGAATTTAATTTAAACATTTAAAATAAATAAAATTTTTTTATTTCTCCACTCATTTTTTCTTAATGCCCTGCATTTACTTCTTCCTTCTAATGCACCCATATAAACTTTCGATGACACCAAACAACATTTATCTTGACTTGTTCTTCTTCTCTCTTTTTTGTTATTTAGATTTTAATGTTCATTTGACAAAGGGGAGAGGAGGTAGCAACACTGTTCATTTAAACTTCTTTATCACTTTAAATAGAGTAAAAGATTGTACAGACCATCACACTATTACAAGAGAAAATAGTAATACTTTGGCGTTAACAAATCAACAGCAATTATTTATTCGTCATTTGCCACAAGGGCTTGGCTACACGTATTTCGTAATGGTCATTGACAGTGAGGAAATGTAGCAGACAGAGTGGCAAAATTAGAGATGTATTTATACCGAGAGTCGAAAAAAATATCCTGAAGAGCAGTTTAATAATCTAAGCGTTTCATACTAAGACCCAGAGTTACTCTCTCTCTCTCTCTCTCTCTCTCTTCCTCTAAACTTTCGCCAGCGAGGCCTTGATTTATAAATTTTAACCTGTCCCCCCGGGGGCACATTTATATGCCTTGATGGAATCTCACCATCATGGCATGAGTCATCGGGAGAAAAAGGAAGCCTAGTCCCCTAAAGTCTAGCAAGGAGTCAACTGTAAACTGCACGTTATTTCCAAGGGAATCAGTAAGCCCCAGAATACAAATTTTTGGCTTTTTAGCCTTTAAGCTGTTTCCTGTCTGATTAAGTTGGCTCTTTGGTGGTTGTGGTTTCGCAGCCCTCATGAATTTTATTAAGGAGCCAGTGGTTAAGCTTGTCATGTGCTCTGCACCAGGAGTTGGATAGTCTCCAAGTATTCAGCAAGGAGTGGGGGTCGGCGGCCCTGCTTAGAAACTTCCGAAATTGCAACAAGGAATGACCTGTTGCTAGAATTATATCTTCGGCTTCCTAGGGCATGGGTGCATGCATTATAGTACCCCAGTGCGTTTTGACCGCACGCTAGGTACCGATGTAAGTCCTACCATGCATATCGGGGAATAACCACGCATATCGCGACACGCAATGTTGATAAATCTCTTTCCCATCTTGATATGTGATTTGGTATAAAAGTTAGTAGCAGTCGTCTGGGCTAGGAGAAGTCCCAATCTTCAAGAGACATAGAACTATCGAAGTCCGAACAGTGACTTTACATACACACACTGGTACCACGAGAACCAATTAACCATGGGGCTACTACCCTGAGAATAACGTGGCGGCTGCTGGTTTAAATTGGTTGCTTTCAAAGAAACACTCCGAAGAGATGTTAACGCAGGCTTAGCATGTAATGCGTGATTTGATTTACATCTTACATCCGTACCTGGCAGTTAACCCTAACCAGATGGTGGTCAAACCACTGTGAATGGTATGTAGCGCCATTCTCGCCCTAGAAGGTCTTCGAATCCGTGTATTCTCCGGTCACTCCCAGTTGCAATTTCAAAAGTTCGAAGTAGGTCGCAGCCTTTACTCCTTGCTTAACAGTTGGAGACTTTCCAACACGACGGAATTCATACTCACTGAACCTGAACCATTCATTGTGTTCATTGTGAATGATCCGATCCACCACAATACTACCATATAGGGGCCAACCTCAATAATCAGCCAGAGAACAGCTAACTGTCTAAAGAGACAAATAGTGAACTCTGCAAGCCTACTGATTCCCGTGGAAATCTAGTGGATTGTCCAGGTGGCTCCTACTAGTCTTTAAGGGGCCTGGGCTCCCTTTTACCCCGCAAGACACCAGTCTAGATGAAATAGTAGGCTCCAAAAATACTATCATGTGCCCCCGGAGGGAGCTTAACATGTAAAGCTCTAAAGCAACAGGACAATCAGCTAGAAAGCAAGAGTGACGTATGGCCCTACTACCGTGTATGCGTTGTAGGGCGCGGATAGGTATTCTTGCAACACCCAGTGGTAAGACCGCAGTCAGAATAGGGGCAAACGGCCAGACGCTGACGTGAAACTTATTACACATATGTCGGGCAATAATTTGCTATGGGTAAGAACTACTGGATCGCTCATACGATTGCTACATCACACAACATGTCCTGTATGACAGGGTTTTCCTATTTTAATGTGAGATATTAAAACATGAAGTGGAACCCTCTAAGGCGGACTACGGCTTTATCTCCTACAGAGTCTTCTTTAATTTTTTTTTAGTAATTATAATTAGTGAGTAACAACAATAAGACTAAAGCTGTTTTTGAAATCTCGATGTTCTTAACGGAACGGAATGCCTTCTACTGTACTGCGAAATTTTTAGAAAGTGCGTTTAAATTGGAAACAGTCACAGGAACATTCCAAAGTGTAAGCAAGAAAACGAAAAACAATTATTGTATGTAGTCGCGGTAAGTAAGTTCGTCAAGGTGCCTTGTATAACAAAAAAAGAAGAAGAAGAAGTAATAACAGTGAATAGCAGTCGTAGCTAAGTTCTCGCTGATATTTTTAATCAACAGAATCGCAATTTTCGTACGAAAAAACGTCCGGAGTTATGGAAATTTTCTTTTAAAAATTCTCACAAGAATCGAAGTCACATTAATATCTATTTTAGTCCTGCAAACATTTGTCTAAATTGTCTCACAATTAAATTTTGCCGCACATCTTATTGCAATACTCTATATATATACAGACTTATACACCTGCTTAGGCAGATACTGTGCATTAACGGCCAAAAATAAAGAAAAACAAAAAAAAAACAACGCAAAAGTTGTGATTTTTTTCATTTACACAATTTCATTTCACTTCATTTCGCCATATTACATTGCATAAGCCGTGATCCATTTTCAACGATTTCTTTGCATTCATTCAGTCATACACAGACAGTTTATCTGTTTGTCCATCAGACAAATACAAATACAGCAATACATTAACACATTCGTATTTAGTCACTAAAACATTTCTGTCTCAAACGCTGTTTGATGTTGATGAAGTTGCTGTCACCTCGGTGATAAGTTTAGTTCATTGATTTTTCGCACTTAAAGGAAATGAAGTGCATAAAATTAAATTAGTTTAGTTTTTAAGCAAAATATGAAGTGTGTTAAGGCAAATAAAGAATAGAGTTAAAGAGGATTTTTCAATGGGTGCGGATTGAATAAAATTTACAATTCATGCTGCAGTAAATAGTAGTCAATCTTTCAGTTCCTAAAACCTCATTAATGCATGATTACTGGAAGATTTTTGATCAAGTTGGTCGTTTTAAGTCTGGGAAGTTAATATAAAAGCGACGGTCAGCAAGGCTATACGGATCTCAAGAAAGAACACTTGTAAGAACAGTGAAACAGTGAAATTTATTGAAACACAATATAGCTTTCCCTATTTATTCCTCCTCTATTCCTGCCTGAATAAATATCATTTTATTTTTAATTATAATTATTGTATTACATTTATAGTGAGTGGCAGAATGTTAAAGGCTTAAATTTTCAGTTTTTTTTTCTTGGCATTTAACTGTTGACATTTGCTTTTTAGCATTCTGTCACTTTTGAGTCATATACACAGCCTACATTTTCATTGGTACAATTCCTATTACTCGTATAATGTGGCCCTTGGCTGTTGTTTTTACAGTGTTGCTATATTTCACATGGGACAAATATAAAATATTGCCATCAATTGGCTGTTAAAGTGTTTAAATGCCTGCGTGCGTGTGTGTATATATGTATGGCTGCATGGCTATGTCAGACATAAACAAGTAAATGCAGGTACATGTATGCTTCAAGTAAAAGGCAATGTTGTGGCAAATTACCTGTCAAGTTGATTTCAATGGTGTGATTTTAATATAAAAAAAAAGTAAAAATGCCTCTTTTGTGATTTCTAAGGATTTAGTTAAGATTTTAAGCTACAAAGGGAAATAACTTGGGAATCAATTAGACGAGTGGTGGACATATTTTTGTTTTAAAAATATGTGTCGTTTTCAAAATTTAGTAAAGGACACTGTTGCAAAACATCACCACTTAACTCAATAAACTATAGAACATAATTCAAATAGCCAAATATATGGTACATTGGGTAAAGGCTGCCGCCGCGGCTACGATATTACAACCAAAGGCAGCTTATGCCATTTTGCATGATACATAAATGAAAAACTTTCGTCTATTGAAATATAATTCCTTTAGGATTTTCGCATTATCACAAATCCTTAGTTGAATGCATAGTGAAAATTCAGTTAATTTATGAAAGGAAAAATTGACTTGCATCAAAACCTGCACACTCACTCTTTTAGCTGATGGCTGTTTTATAATAAACTAAAATCTTTACAGTGTATTTCCCTAAGCATCTATTTTAGTTCCAAATTTTTGCAAAACCCAACTCTACCATATTATTAGGTAGGACAAGTATTGTAATATTACTTCTATCTTAGAATTTTAAGCCCAGTCTCCTCTACAAATATTTGAATTACAATCGCTATACTAAAACAGCGGATATACTTAACGAAAAACCAGAAAGGGGCTATTGGAAACTAGAACTTTTAAGATGCAGTTTATTACCCTAATCTCCCTGTAATCATCATTTCCTTGTCGGTCGTCGTTTTTCTTCAAAAATGCTTTAATTATGATGACAAAATAAGTCGATATATTTTTCCAAATATTGCTCATCGTTAACCACAGCTCTTTCCCATCATTCTGGTAGCATACGGATTCCGTTCCAAAAGAACTGCTCCGGTTTTGAGCTAAAGAATGAATTAAGCAAATTTGTGATACTCTGCTCAGAAGTGAGGTGTATTACAGTTAGGGCGTTCTGCATTCATAGAACCAAATTGTACTCAAAAGGACAAGTTGCGGTTGAGTATAAATTTCCCATCCTCTATGACTGAGAGTTGTTATAATGGTGGATTGTGGCCTCATGTTTTGTCGAATATTCTGCTTATTTTTCATTGTTTGCTATCTACAAACGAATAAATTATGTTTGGTATAGGTCGTCAGGTAATGTTCTGACTTAATTTTAACAGCTCATAATACAAAGCATCCTTCTGATTCCACAAAATACAGAACATTACCTTGGCGCTAAGGATATTCCTTTTTGGCATTGATTTGAGTGTTTAGCTAGGATTTATATAGAACAGCTTGTGGTTTTAGTAATCTATCCATTTAAAATGCAAAAATTACTTTTTCTTGTGGAACATTAATAGCAGGATAGACATGCTTTCAAAATACCGGAGACTAAACGCTCACGGTAGCAGTCATAAAAACTGTGCAATCTTGCTTTTAGTTTTACTGGTATTGATCTTGTTTGGCTGGCTAGGAACCAAATAGTTAGTGTAGGGTGTTTACTGAGGGCTTTATTTTATAGCTCCAGAGACCACCTGCTGTTAATTATAATTTTTCTGCAATCACAATAATCTTCTGGTCTGTGTGATTAGATTTACATCTGCGCCTGGCCATGAAGCCTTAATCAGATGGTGGACCAAACCACTGCATAATTTGGAACGTCATGCTCGTCTTAGGAAACCGAAGTTATAATTCTATGCAGCAGAACTTTCTAGTTGCAACTTCGATGATTCCAGAGCAGGGCTGCAAATCATCACTCCTTGCTTAAGAGTTGGAGACTTTCCAACTCCTGTCCAGAACACATGTCTAGCATGCTCACTGGATCTGGGAACATTTCACCAGGTAGGTGTTATTAAAGGTGAAATGAAACCGGCCACCATAGAACCATAGACTGATATGGTGCCACGAAACCACAACCACCACGATACTCCCATAAAGGGCCAACCTCAATAATCAGCCAGAGAACAGTTAAGTAAGTGTCTAAAGAGACAAATAACGGAACTCTGCGGGTCACTGATTCTCGTAGAAATAAAGTGGAGTTTCCAGTTGTACCCCTGCTGACTTCAGGGGACTGCGCTCCGTTTTTACCCCATTTGCACAGGTCTAAGTTGTTGCTAACCTTCTGGCCTATTGCAATAGATATGAAAGTTCAGCTGAATGAATCCAGGAGACACATTTTGGGATAGCACTTTCTTATTAAGGGCAGGGCACCAGCCATAGGAGCTTGCATATTTGCTGATCTCTACTTTTGAAAATATAGTGTTTTTGAAAATATACCTGCTTAGCTGTTCAACAAAAATGACTGGTCATAAGTTCAGTTCCCATCAGATAGTTTAATAAGATCAAACTAATTCATGCTGAGTAGTCGATTAATTTAAGGGTCAAATTAATTGTAAAAATCAAGCAAACTTTTCACCATCTCTAAATGAAGCAGATATACAGCAACACACTGCTAATAGCTGTGATAGCTGAGTTGGTAATGGTTGAGGAGCTTGTATAGTAACAAATAAGTGAAATCGCGATTCAAACCTTGAAGAAGGATTAGTTTCTTAGGGAGATAATAGCATAATAACAACTAATTCACAAGTCACGGCAGAGTTGGCTTAAAGGGCCTGGTTGGTAAACCAGGAAATTGTAAGCTGCAGCCTCGAAGAAGCTACAGATTTATTGTGGTCTGAATGACTGCTCATATTACAGGAGCTTTATTAGTTAAAAAGAAACTGTAGCAATGAAATATGGAGGAAAAGAAGAATAAATAAAGGGTCAGAGAAAAACAGAATAAATAAAATGGGGCAGCAAAAAGCAGAATAAACTGGCTGCTGGTATTTGAATTAAAAGGACTCACAAATCTGATAAATCACTTTTGACTTCATTAAGAATAAAAGACGAAAATTTTACGGATTTTGGTTACAACTTAAATATTTTATTCTTCAATATTTTGTTCTTCATTCAACATTATAAAATATTGATTTTAAGGGCAAGTGTTAAAGCTAACAAAGATAATTCTAATAAATTTTAAATATTCCAATAATTCAAAAAAGGGATCAAATTAACAGTAAATTAAATATTAAGAAATTTTCTATTTAAATATTTTTGCCAAAAACTTCTCATTCCATCCTAATTTCTTCAGCTTAACTTATTTATGTTCATTTACAGCAAATTTAGTAATTGTCAACGACTTAACATATTTTTAAAGTTTATTTGGCATTGAATACAAACAATTTCATTTCATTTCATTTTATTTTATTTCAAATTCTGTATGCTTTCATATATTTTCCGAAAAAATTCTGCTAGTTAGTCTTTTGCCACGTACATACTTATGGAATACTCAAATAGAAAGAACCAAAATATGTTAAGAATGCTAACTGTTGTCTATGTTGTGCAACTTTAAGTCTGTTAAGCAACAACATAAACTATAGAGAAATCACTTGAAAAGTAGCTAGACATTTTATTTTAATTCATTTTGGACAAAAGCCAATCCAAAGGCAAAGTAAAACAATTTTTGTTGTGTGAATTATATGTTTATGGACTAAAAATATAAGAGTTTATATTCTGAATATGTTTGAAAGCGAGTGGCGGCTCGTTTTAAAGGCAAAAAAATTTATATAACAGAGCCAAAAATTGTTGCTGATTTGTTAGAATTATTATTATTTATTTTAGGTAACAAAAAGGATATAATGCAAAATGAATGTTTATTTTAAGGACTTGTATTCAAAGTTATTTTAGATTTATTAATTTAACAAAAAAGCAATTGCTCACGGATAGTGACTTTAACAGGTAAATGAATTTTATTCTAATGACTTCACTAAATAACAGATAAAGAACATTAAACAGACATGGAAAGCGAAGAAAACTTTAAGCTTTAGTAATTATTTCTATTTCGTGGAAAGCATTATCGAAGGATGCTAAAAAATCAGCCAAATTATTTTTAAATATATGCAAGCTCTAATCTAGCATCAAAGAAATTAATTTTAATTTCATAAATAAAATAGTTGTTGAAGAACCACAACAGACCCCTCAAATAAATTAATTTTGAAACTAAAAAATCTTGAAATAAAAGTATTTTTTATGGAGGAATTTTTAAAATTGTCATAAAATTTACTTTATTCGAAAGATAACTTTATGTGTGTTAACTCGAACAACTTCAATCTGAACATTTTTGGCCATAAATCGCCAGTAACATGACGAATTTTGTCCTCAAGTGATCAATCGTTTCACATATATCTTCACAAAGGCATTAAATCACACGATCTTAGAGGCCAAACGTTTTATTCAACTGTAGCTCCACATAATCCAATATAATTGTTCAATTGAAAAATGGAAAACGCGATAATAATGGCTCTATAGCGATCAATATTGACTGTAACATTTGAACCAGCAGTTTGAGCCAATGTTTCCAACAGCCTATAAAGCACAAAACATTCCATTCTTCTGAATTTAATGATGTCTCAATTTACTCTTGAGGATTATTCAAATATAACAGTTTGGGTAATTTATAGAACAGTGAACTTTGTCGCTAATAAAAGGTCGTTTATGAAAATCGGCATCGAAGACAATTTCTTTTTGGACTCAATGTGCATAATTTAAAAGCGTTGTTCAGGTTTCAAATGGCCGCCAGTTAAAAGAGTGTTAAAAACTTAAATGTCTGTACCTCGATAAAAAAAGGTCACCCTATATTGAAGCTTGCAGAGTTTCAATGTTTTTTAAAGTAGATGAATAATTAAAAAACCTGGTAACCTCAACTGAGGTAGTCAGCATGCCCTGCAGTCACAAAAAAAACGACTTGATGACATATTACATAAGAAGATGTTAGGATAAGAGGCAGGAAAAAGACACCTTTTGCCTTTTGCTTAAACTTAAATGCGGTTCAGATTTATTATAAAAAGTAACGCAGTGTCAGTAAAATCAGGTGCCAATAGTCAAAAAACGATATGACTATTGAGAGACGACAGTTTTTGCTTTTACTGTTTTGTGGAAAACAGTTTAAAAAAATGTATCTAAATCTATTTGCATTTAAATGTTTTCTAAAATTTGAAAATTCCTCAATGATTTAATGACCAGTTTGTCATTATGACGCATAAAGGTATTTATTACATTTGTGTTTTAAATAGAAAATTTTGTTGAAGCTCTTTGGCTACTGAATAGCTAATCGCAATCGCATATGATGAATGTACATACAGAGTTTGATATAAACGCATCACAGCCAATGGTTATTCACTGGTAAATATGAATGTCATTGATCCGAGCGAGACGTGATTTTAACAGGATTACACTGCGTATCATAAGGTGACCGCAATGACTTTCTTTCTGAAGGTTATGAGCTTCGATACCTCTTTGAAAATATAAACTTGCTATAATTGACATCAAGAAGAAGAAGAAGAAGTGTTTTAAAACTTCCTAATTGGCTGCTTGGAGAAAAATCTTTAAGGAAGAGATAGAAACTAGCGATAGGCCGGTTAGGTTTTTAGTTTTATAGAAAATAAGACCTCTGAAATAAAACATAATTTTTGTAACTCAATTTGAATTTCAATATTTTACTTCTTGGCATTTTTAATTATTGGAACTTTGGCATGAACCAGGATTTGGCAGTCTTGTAGCTTCAATATAATTAAAGAAATCTCCAATAAATAATTTATTTTCGCTCGGACTAGTACTCAGGAGATGACCCCTACTCTTGCAATGCATTGTACCAGAACAAGGAAACTAGGTTATGATGAGGAGGAGAGAGGGAGTAGTGTTTTTGGACATTCGATTTGAATTTTCCTGTATTGAAAGTGACAAAAAAGCCTTCAGCAAAAAGTTTATTCCACATATGAACTGTTCTACCAAAAAACGAATTTTCACTGTATTTCGTCATGCGGTTCACTGGCCAATCGATCACAAATGGATGCACTCTCAAAGAAAATCGTGTCAAATGCTAAAATGTGCGAGTTTCTGGAACAAGTTCCCTAAATTCGTAAGGGTGCTTACCATTATACTGACAACAAAACAGCGAAATACAACCTAACTTGCGTCGATGGTCTAGGGAATCAATAGAGTTGGATACCCTGACATCCACAATGAGTCTCTTGGCCGTCTCCAATACCAATAGAGTTGGAATCAATAGAGCTGGATACCCTGTCATCCACAATGAGCCTCTTGGCCCTCTCCTGTAAATGGTCGAGCTATTTCAAAATAGACTTTATGGTGCCGGCCCATACTTGAGAGTTGCATGTCATCTTTGAACGGATATAGGTGGTATAAATAGTGCGAACATCGGATGGAGTGAAGTCTGTCTTTACCGTTTTAAAAAACCGAAGGCTCCTTTAGAAACCTGAAGAATAGGTTTAGTTCATTAAATATTACACTAAATTTTCATGCCAAGAACATCAAAAGCTTCTAATTCCGTAATATCTATATCACCCATAGTAACAGATGCAGCACCATTACCCAACACAGATCTATAAGTAAGCATGCAACATTTGATATTACGAACATTAAAATAAACTCTATTCGCATGACCCCATTCGAAGATGCCGCAAAATCGTAATTGAGCGTATTATATACATGTTCCGCCTTTTGGAACTCACCTGCAACTGGTTCGGTCTACTACCTAATGAATACGAATGACAAATGGTGCTGTCATCTGCGAAAGAGTATATAGATAATAATTTAACTGATTTGTAATAACAGCCAACAAAAGTTTTAGCTTATTGCGGTAACCGCCCAGGCAACCGAAACATACTTTACATAAATGCATCTGTGAATTGGAATTGCATCTTCATTTTCTCTGAATGATTGAAAATGCTTTTAAAAATATTTTGCTTTTAATTTATGCAAAACTAAAAAGCATATCTATCACTGATATTTTAAGTATGAAGTTTGAATGAATTGTTGTTCAGTCAATATGAGCCATCCATATGTATTCCTCTCAAAAATGCTGTCCAAATATTTATTCCCTCATCAAAGCCAAAAAACAAAAAAACAAAAAAATATATAAAAAACTAAAAAAAGGACAAATTGTGTAAAATAAATCAATATTTAGATTTAGAATTTTAGGTTTATTTTCATATTGCCAGTGTTGCTCATGCATATTAAAGACAATTTCCATTGCATACAAATATGGTTCATTTTTACTCAGAATAACCAAAAAATAAAAATAAAAAAAACTGTAAAGTTATTTAATATTAAAAAAGAAATAAGAAAAATTTTGTTATTTGTGTATAAAACAAACCTCCAACACAAAATCCAGCTTAAATGCTTTTTTCTAAAAATTTATTTTGTTTTGTTTTATGTTTAGCGCCTTGTTTGTTTGCATTAACACACCAACAAACCTGTAAATGCGACAAAATTCTATTGCTTACAAACACATTTGAATAGCACTCAATCGTCAATGTTAAAACCAGCAGCAACATCAGTTAGCATCATCTTGCTATTGCTTTATTACCAGTCAAACAACACATGTGCTTATGGACATGTGCTTATGGACATGTGCTTTTGTATAAAGTTTTAAGCTTTAGGCTTAAAGATTAGTGTTTTTAATCCACTGGGTGTTGAAACAAAAAACTTCAGAAAGAGCAAACCCCGGCTACAATAGCCTGATAGTTGCACATCCAGGCACAGTTTGTTTTTGTAATAGTCCTGAATTTATGCTCTATACTAACGGCCATAGCAGCATTGGTCAACAAAAATATATTTTTCTTCTTTGTTTTTGAGTATTTAGAATTCAAAGTAGAAAAATTCAAATGGCTTTTGTTTTTATATAAATGAAAAATAAACAATTTTTGTTTTATTTCTAAAATATCAAAAACGAAATCCTTAATAAAATTTAACTGCATATTAATGCATTGAGGGGCGTTATTCAGCCATAAACAACAGATATTTATTCAACGTGTTGTTTTAGAAAATTTAAAAAAAATATTTTTTGTTTTGAAAGGTTTGATGGACAGCAAAGATCCTTTTTAGTATTTTAGGGAAATAAAACTTGATTAGGGAAAAATATTATGGCTTGTAGTTGTTGGTTTTATATTTTTATGCTAATAAATTACATACATTTATACAATTATCTATTTCTATTATTGAACAAAAACCGGTTTTAGTTTTTCACTTAAATTGTTTAAAAATATTGCTGTGCAAGTGTTAAACATCCTGCGGTATCACAGTCAAGTAACAAAAAGCCGGGAGCATTAACAGTTTTGTTAACTATTATTTTATTTTTTTTAACTGAAAATCTCACAAGAAGTTATAGCAATCAATAGGATTACCAACGATTGCCCTTAAGCGCTGACATTTTACGTTAATTCCAGTTTTTAAGAGTGTTAGTTTCTTCTCATGTAATCTATATTATGCCCTCTATAGTCTTATGGATATATGTTATACATCATTAGCTTTTTGAGATATATTAGGTTCCTCTGTTGGTAGCTTATCAGTCTGGGGTTTTCGGGATTCCCAGCAAAGACCTTGGCTGTTTTCACTACACAAAATAAAAATTGACTATCGCTTTCTGCTTAGTGATGAAGGCAAAATCACTGGTCGCTGTGCTGTCTTATACGATAACATGGGCCATCTAGAAATGAAAGCTGTCCCGGAAGGCTAGTAGGTAGTGTACATAGCCTACCAATCTAAGGGCGGTTGTTTTCAGTTTAAAAAAATAAGAGCTTGAAAGCTATGTAACTATCCTTCTACTTTCACCACTTTTTTAACTCTTCTCTATCCCTTTATTAGAGAATATAGCAAGATTGTGACTAAATAGGCATTATTGCCTTACCACTTATCACTTTCTTCTTAAGGACTTCGATTTTGGTTTATTTTTCATTAAAGTTTTAATTACAAAGCGCTTACGACTATAACATTTTTTAGAATTAATCTCCGGCACCTCATTGAGTGAGCCTTATAAATAAGCGAGTCATTTTTAGTTTGATGGTGGCAATAACATCAATTGCAATTGTATTCCGGCTTTTATTATAAATTTAAATCAAGTGCATTCTGAGATATATTTCTACTGGCACCAACTATCGAGCTGCTAACATCTCTTGTTTAGATATCAGCTCAATACTTTCACTCACCGTGCATTTTTTTTTTTTTTTTATTAAAGAGAAGTAGCACTTCAGGCAACAATGCCTATTTAGTCAAGCACCGTGCTACCTTCTTTAGGAAAGAGATAGAGAAGAGATGAAACAGGTGGTGAAAGTAGAAGGATAGTCGGAAATTAACTGCCGTATAAAGACAGCAACAGCGATCAGTGACTATGCCTTCATCGCTGAGCAGCCCCACCGACAGTCAACTTTTATTTTTGTAGTGAAAAAAACCAAGGTCTTCGTTGGGAATCGAACCCACAACCCCCATACTGACAAGCTAGTACACTACCTACTAGCCTACAGGGGCACCTATATAACTCATTTATATAGCTCAAAGGAGACACACCCTTTCATTCGATTTAATAACCAAAAGGTTACTTAACTCTTGCAGGTTAAGTATCGAAAAAATAGCTTGATCGCTGCTTAGCCTGGCGAAATCATTTTAATGCAAATTTAATCCAAATACTGTCAAAAGTAACTTGACTATTTAAGGGGAACACTAAACTCAAACCGGACTTCAAATTTTATGTCATAAGTCTCTCCAAAACTCGAATGAAGTTTACAGAAATCAGTAATCTAATGCTGATGCAGCAAAAAAATCTTAGAGAAGCCAAGCCAATATCCTTTAAATCTTTACAACTCCATTCTGGTACCCCAAAACCTCAAGTTTACGATCTTAATGTATAACAACATCTAAATGGAAATCCCTATGAACCTAAAAAAATATTTGAGAAGCAGTAATATCATCCAAATTTTCGGTCTCTTCGTAAGTGATATCAAAGTGAGTATTTTTAGTAAACCTTTTGACAAACCCTAAAGAAATAAAAACAGTATAAAAATAAACTGAAAATTTAGCTACCAACTTAGTATTGGCTGGATTTTAGGAAAAAATAGGTTTAGGATTTTAATGATTAATGTCGCTCTGTTCATAGAAAAAAAGTTTCTTTCAGTTCAATTTAAAACAACTTTACAAAAATTTTGTGGCGCCAAACTCCAGCCTAAAAGTTAGTCCTTAGGGTCACTGTAATTTACATCGAGATCACATTAACTTCTTTTTTTTTTATGAAAGGCGTTAGAACTGACAGTGTTAATAATTATAAATGAAGTCAATGGCGTGACATATGACGAGACTTTGAATAATAACCCAATTTTGTTATCGTTAAAATAATTTTACTAAAATTTTTTCATTACAGCACAAAAAATTTTAATTAAATTGTAGTAATGCTATTGAAGCATACATTAATGTGGCTTAAATTACTATCATACCATGAAATGCTAGAAACACGGTAGATAATATTTCTGCAAAAATTGCTTATTTAATTAGAATCACATTAGTTATAATATTAAAATTTGAGATCCGTTTGATCTATGTAATGTGAAGTATTAAATAGTGTCATATTTAATTGCATACTTTTAGTAGTAAAGTACAACACGTGAAGCAGAGTATTAGTAAATGTCCCTTAATAAAGGTAGTTTAGATAATTTAGTTTAAAATACTATTATATAACAAACTCCTTACTATAAGCATTTTGTTTGACATTTTGCTTAATACTGACATACTTCTCATTTTGAGAATTTCTATTAATAGGCGAGATAAAACGCCTATACCTTTCGAAACTGAAAACATCTGGCAACTCGTTTTTAAAAATTTTTACTTATATATTATGTATAGGTAAAGGCCACATCAACAACTTATAAAAACTTATTAATTTCAGTAGAACTTCTGTGTTATGGTAAAATATTATAAAATATATTTTTAAATGTGTTGTGCTAAGAATAGGTAAAATGCAAAGTATAGCTTACTTTAGTAAAAATTTTATTGCTGAATAAAAAACATGTTTAAAATAGACAACAAATTTAATTATTTTATTAAAATTATTGTAGAAGCAAAATTAAAATTAAAAACATTTTCTAGAAAGCAAAGAAATAAATAAAATTAATTAGTTATTTAATCCTTTTCTTTTTACGCTTTTTCTTTTCATTATATATTTTATCGCATTACCGTTATGCTTTTGTTTGTTTAATCCTTAAAACGTGTATTTACTCTTACAAGTTTTCTTATTAAAATCCTTATTTTCTAATTCAAACTTAAACTGGAAAGCCACTTTTACTTAATCACAAAACTAACCTAATTTTTCTAAAAACAACAAAAGTAAAAGCAGAACAACAACATGAACAACTTTCTTTTACCACTAAATTTCTAAAATTTTAACTTTAATGTTCACTTTTAAAAGGATTTGTTTACTTCTGTATGGGTGTGTGTGTATGTGGCTTTTTTTAATAAGAATTTTTGGTAACAAAAGTTCCTGCTACTTTAAGCCTCCTTCAACTGTAGTCAACCAGCCAGCCGATCACCTTCAACTATTTAATGCTCATTTGTATGTTATTTAAGTAGTAGTTCCACAACGAATTGTTGCCAAAAAGTTTACAAATAGTTTTCTTTAACTTTTTAACTTGCAAAGAGTAGTAGAACAAATACAGATGCATATAAACTTAATTATGTATGTGTGAGGTTTTATAAAACGGTACGTGTGCGTTTAAGTTTATTTTAAATGAACTTTTTTTCTCTGGTCAGAAAAATTGTTAAAAGTTAAATAAACTAAATAAAAATTAATAGTTTTGAAAATAAGTTGAAACTATTATACGCACACACACACATCAGCGTACTCATACATGCATGCATAAGTAATAATAAAAATAATTTTGGATAATAAAACTTAAACAATATTAAGAACACACGAGCATGCGACTAAATTAATTTAGATGCAAAACTGTCGGGTGTTAAAAGAGTTCCGGTGGGAACTACTTTCGCCAGCTGTTTTATCAGATGGATTTTTTCTTTTAGAGAACTATTGTAAATCGCTTAGTTAAGTAAGAGTGTAAGTAAATAATAAGATTATTCATTTTGGACAGGCATGTATGTGAACGTTCATTAAGAGTGAAATTTCATTCAAAATTAAAATATGAAAGAAAAATCTAGACTGTATAGCTCGTTCCATATGCTAGTCCTAACACTATCCTGAACTGGATATAAGAAATAATATGGAGTTAAAAAAATCCGACTGTGGTACAAAACAATTGTAAACAGCATACTGATGCTTTAGTGTGTCTCTAAACTGAAGAGGTGGATTTCTAAAACTGAGCTTCGGCTGAAGTAGTGTTGCAAGAATATGTATGTGGGTATATGTGCTTGTAAAAAGGGGCTGAGATCTTCAATATTGTGGATCAGTACTAGAGTAATTTTAGGCAATATTAATTGTACGTCCTAAAGCTTAAGAAAATATGTGAGATAACTACATTCAAATAAAGTCAATTTGCATTGAGGGAGCCCTTAGCTAGGATGGCGAGTTACTTTACTTGTTCGCCATCGAAATACCCTGAAAGCAATTACTGCCTGGCTGAATAATAGGGGCCAGTTTACCTATTTAGGCCTTAAGATAAAAATTGAGAAAAGTGATGTTTGCAGGCTGTGCCTTTAAAGGATAAGATGAAAGCACATGTCTTGTAAGAATTTAGAGCACTTATTTTTATAAAATAATTATAACGCCGCCGATGTTATATTACTGAAGAATACTGAAGGGCATTTTATTATTAGAAAAATGCTACCACTTATGAGGGACGGTGTGCTAGAAAAGGATATCTACAATTTAACTGCACAGCCTAATAGTGACAGTCCTTAATGAAGGCCTGTTGATTGGCATGAAGCTGAATGATATGCAGGAAGGATATATTGTTCATAGTGAATTACATCAGCGGATGGAAATAGAACTAGAACCAAAGGAGGAGCAGAATACCTCAATATTTTTCCTACAGGGTCGAATTCATAAAAATGATTTATTGCGAAAAACAGTTTACGCCAAATTATATATTTTGTATGAGTTATATTCCCCTTGGCAGACATAAGTGCCTACTTTTCCAACTTGAAGGGTTTTTTTTCAATATAAGGCTCTTTATTTTTTTTTTCGCTCAGGCCAGTACTCAGGGAAGGATGACCCCTACTCATGCAGAGCATTGCACCAGAACTAGGAAAATAGGTTATGGGGAGGGGGAGTAGTGTTATATGTAGAAATTCGATTTGAATTTTCCTATATTGAAAGTAACAGGAAGGACCTCTGGGGAAAGTTAATTCCACATACGAACTGTTCTGCTAAAAAACGAATTCTCTCTGTAATGCGTAGTGCGACTGAATGGCCAATGTACCACAAATGGTTGCGCTCTCAACGAAAATCGAGTTTCGGGAACAAGTTCCCTAATTTCATTTACTTACCATTTTACTAACCATAAAACAGTGAAATACAACCTACATTGCATCGATGCTCTAGGGAATCAATAGAATTGAATAACTTACCGCCTCTTGGATCTCGCCTGTATGTGGTCGAGCAACTTCAAAACAAACTTTTAAGTGCCGGCCCATGCATGAGAATTGTATCTTTGGACGGATATAGGTAGTATAAATAGGACGAAGATCGGATGGACCGCTTTAGAAAACCGAGGAACTAGCAAGTTTCTTTAGAAACCTGAAAAATATGTTTTGTCCATAGAACATCACACTGAACTTTTATGTTAAGAGCAGCAAGAGCTTCTGATTCCATAATACCTATAACACCCATGCGTAAGCATGTAACATTGCGTCTTACGGCACTAAAATCGACTCTATTAGCACGACCCCACTTGGAGTCAACTTTAGAGTCCAAAATTCAGTAGGAGTCCTAAAAATTCAACAATAACTAAAAATTTTAATTGCTGTATTCAGTTGCTATCATAAAGGACCTATTTACTTTTTATTAATTATTTACTTTATTCCATTCATTTACTAAATAACTTTCACTACTCGAAAACCTCTCGTTGCGCTTTTTAATTTATTTTTATATTTCCCAAGTGTGTTTTCTAAACTTTATCTTCCTATTTAACTCTTTTTCTAATATTTTTTCCGCTTCTAGAAAAAATTTTCCATAAATATTGAAAGTTTTTCTTGGAAAAATATAAATGTAAATAAACAATTGCCATGCACTTTACAGTAAAATATTTGGGAAATGGAATATTTGATTTATTAGCAACATCTATCTGTCAAAATAATATTTATAAGACATTCCCTGTTATTTTAAGAACAGCTGCTTCACATTGATTAGTTGGCTTAAATTTTATACAACAACAAATAAAAGAATAGAACTTGTGTAAAGCTTTTCTTTTTATGCCGTTAAATGCTCTTTTCAAAAACAGTCTTAAATATTTTAAGGAGCAAAAGATTTCGGAATTAAAAATTTCCAAAAATATTTTTGCTTTTAAAGTCTGACTTAAAATTGTTACTGGAAAGACTGATTATAAAATAAATTTAATTTACTTTAATTTTTTTATAAAAAAATTACTGAAAATCCAGTTTTTAATTTTTATGTTATAATTTTTACCATTAAAATCAAAATTCAGCCACAGGCCTATAAAAGCCATTTTATATAAAAAAACAAATTTTTGCTCAACCAAATAACTTAACTTTTGTGGGGTATTTTTCAACAACTTGAATATTGACTTAACAAAAAAAAGAAGTGTAGGAAACCCCTTAGAAGCCTCATGCAGATTCGTTATAGGCGGTATTAAATAATTTTAAATATATTTTTGCTTAAATAAATAATAAAGTGGAAACATAAAAATAAAGTAGAAACTAAAGCAACCCATTGTTGTTTGTTGCAGTTAATGTTGTTGGCTAAAAGTTTAACAGTTGTTTTATATACGAGTAAATATATAAATTTTAAGGGTACTTGATGTTGTTAATATTGCTATTGCTACTGCTATAGCTTTTGTTATTGTTGTTTTTCTTAATTTTAACAAACTTTTCATTTTAACTGCTAAAGTTTGCATAATAATTCTTAACGTTCAGCGGAAACCTACAAACTTAAAGAAATTTTTCATTTTTTTGTTTTTTTTTTTTTGTTTTTTGAAAAAGGTAAGAAAATATTAAAGAAAATATGAAATTATTTTAAAAGTTTAAAGATGAAAATACTTTATTGGGGTTTGTGTATAAAACTTATTTGTTATCTGGCTAAAATATTAGTTGTCACTGGTTATTTTTATGAGGTAAACTTTATTAAAAGAAAGGATGTTTTAAAAAACACCAGTAGATTTGGTAACGACTATATTTTTTCAGTCATTGAGAAGGTTTTTAATAAATTTTTCATTAAAATATTTTTATTTATTATAAAGTTTTTGTTGCCTGTAATTCTAGCCTTTGGATTTGATTTTGAATAGTAACATTGTCTACTCTTAGTGTAGGTTTTTATTTTTTATAAAAAAAAATCTTACGTTTAAAATTGATAGCTAAAAACAATTTGATACAAATTTAAGAAAATGCTTTTGGTTAATTTAGGCAGGCTGCCTATTGAAGCTTTAGTTGTATGACACAACCCATTGAATATTTAGTTGATGCCTACATACTACTCTTTAATATGTTATTAAGTTGTTTGAGTTTTTTCTGCTAGTAAATAAAAGACTGTTAACTTATCCTTTGATGGAGATCGTCATAACTGCTGATGTAAGTAGATATGACCCTCACGAAAGAACCCTCACCAGTCTAGAATAAATCTTGATAATGGTGTCATCACACCGAAATCGCCGGTGACACCAAACAAACAGCAAGCAATGACGATCTACACCCAAGGCAATAACAACAGTGCTCTTTGGTATATTCATGGAGAGGAGAAAATTTTTATTAACACAATCTCTCAATAACTGTAGCTTCCTCATTCTTTCATAATAGAAAGGGTTAATAAATTTAATTCTTTTGCTTGGCTTAATGATTTCCTGATTTAAAAATGACATACAAAATAAAGGTCAAAATAGTCGCCTTCCTCAAATACAAAACAGCTTTTGTGTAGCCATAACATCGAAATAACCCTTCATCTCCTCCCGGGGGCACATTGATATGTTTTGATGGAATCTCACCGTCATTACATATGTCAACGGGGGTAAAAGGAAGCCCAGTCCCCTACAAGACTAGCAGGAGCCAACTGGACAATGCCGCTTTATTTCCACGAGAGTTAGTAAAGCCCCAGAGTTAAGCTATTTGTCTTTTTAGCCTTTTAGCTGTTCTCCGACTGAATATTGAGGTTGGTCCTTCAGGGGCATCGTCGTGGTTGTGGTTTCGAGGCCCTCGTTTGCGTTTGTGGGTCGAATCATTCACAATGAACACAATGACAGTCCAGCGAGCATGAGTACCGTCATGTTCTGAAATTATATTAAGCTTCGTGCGTTCTGGAGCAGGAGTTGGATAGTCTCCAACTCTTCAGCAAGGAATGGGGGCGTTGGCCTGCTCCGGATATACGCATCTGAAGGCCTTTTAGGGCGAGGATGATGCTATATTTCATCCACAGTGGTATGATCCACTACCTTCGTCTTCGAATATTAAATTGCTAGATATGACCGATACTTCCCTACTCTATAGAGTCATGTATTTTAAATGAACCACCCTTAAAGTAAAAAGTTTTGAAGTCGAACCTTAGCAAAAGCTTCTTTAATTATCATGATTGTAACCGCGATATACACAGTTGACTACATACGGATTATTAAACCATCTTGGGCAAAGTAATGGGAGCTACCATTTACTTTGTAAAAATAATTAGAGGAAAAGAAAATCAACTGGTTTAACTTATTATGCCTTAAGGAAAAATCGAAGGATGAAGAGGTATATTGACAGCAAAAATATGACGTTTCCACTTGTTAGCAGAAATTGAATAAATATTAAAACATTCTGCAACCCAATTAAAATAGCATCAGAAATCATGATGTGGCAAAATGCTCTCAAAAACATGCACCTGCAGAGGCAATCAAATTCAAAACTTTTTTATAAAATATATTAAAAATCAATTGGAATCTTTACTTAATAGCCCAAAACTGGAACTTATATAAGAACGGTAGTAAACAATTAACAAGAATAAGGCTGTATGAGATCCTTACAATAAAAATCAGGATTATACGAAATTTGCTTGAAATGGTCATAAAGAGAAGAAAATTGTAATAGATCTTCATTTAAGTTTAATACAAATCACTACTCAAAACTCTAAATTATAAAGAAGACTATAATTTAGAACTATAAAATGGTACCGGCCTCCTACAGTCGAATTATGCTTAACTGAATTTCTTAATTTTTGCCTTAAGTAATATCAAGGATTACTCTGGAGAGTCTTTTAGAGAATCTCGTAGGCGAATGTTCAGCCTTGCCTAAACGGGCTATAGGATATTGCATATCCATGCCGTAGGGAAATAGTGGTTAAAGCAAAATAAATTCACTAGTTGTTGAATGAAGGCCAGAATACACAATTTTTAATATTGAAAACCATTTGAATAGCGTGAGACTTGATGATTTGCAGACGGTTCTATTGCTAGCACATTTGAGTCATCACACAGATCATATCGTACCCTAAATGCAAAAGGTCGCAACTCAAAATACCAAAATTTTTAGGAGACACAAAAAACTGTTTAGTTTATCGTGCAGAAGCAACGCTCTTAACACCAAAAAATAGACGTAACTGTATTTTTCCAGTTAATGAAGATAGTGATGTGAATGAAATTCGAAATGTGTACTCTGAATTAATTTATGGGGAAAAATTTAGTTTCGGAAAATTTTGAGCTATGACCCTTTTGTATTTAGGGTGCGATATGGTGGTATAGCAAAACTCCAGAGAGTTATTAATGTGTGCCAGTATTACTCCAACATAAAATTATTTATTGTACAATATTTATTATGAAGTCATAATCAAATGTTACAATTATATTCACAGAAAGCTTATATGAGATCCTAGAATAACAAAAGTTCTATTACATTAATCATGATACAAGTGCCTACTCAGATAAACCGCGCGACTAAAAGAGAGTGCTTAACTCTAATAATTTCTTAATTCATATTTAAATCAGGAAGAGTAAAGGAAAATTATTCCGGTAAATAAAACTGCAATCCAGTGAAGTCGTAATAATATAGTCAAATCTACAAAAAGGCAATATTGTGATTGACAGAAAGAATTATATTCAGAGTAAACGAATTAAGTCTAGCGATTAAAACTTTTCTGTGACTTTATTATGTAGAACCTAATTTTTGTACATTTACACAACAGGAATTAAAGCAAATTATTAAAAAATGATTATAGTAAATATTTAAAATAGAGATCACGATCTTTAAGCAGTAACGTAAATTTTGAATATGGCGCTTAGCCAGCACAACTTAAATACCACAGTTCACCCTACAATCGAAGCTTGATAAAGGAGAGTTTTAAAAGCTTTTGTTGATAATAAACTGTATTCTTATGTATTTTAGTATATATCGTTTCAACAAAATATTTCATCCGTACAACTTCAATATAAAGTGGCACAAGAATAGAAAATTCCCTCTTAAAGAAAACGTTACCATAAGCAGACTTAGATTTTTCTTTTGTATAACAGGTTACAGTACACATTTCATAGTGCAGGGATGAAACGAAAAAAGCCATATGCTAAATGCACAACTTATAAAGAGTTTTTAATGTTGCAACAATACTCCAATGACTTGCTACAAGTATTTTTTTTTTTAGAAAAGCAACAATAGTAATAGAGAACATAATCTTTCACTTTTATTAATAAAAGCAACACACAACACCAGCCACTAAACTGTTTATTTGAAAAGATCCCAAAAGACCTTTAAGATGTGCAGCTAAAGAACACAATTCTGATAGAATTATTTTAAAATGAGAATATGAAGGCTTTTACAACAAAAAAAATGTTTATATTCAATTTTGCACACAAGATTATTTTAAATAGAAATAATATTATAAATATAATCAAATCATACTTTTATTTCCCCTGGCAGCATGTTTAGATATCTTTTTAGTGCTAAAGAAATTAAGATATATTTCTTAAATACTCAGCTGCCATAAGGACCACTCCCAAAAAAAACTTATTTGTGTTTAAATGTATTTTTTTGCAATATTTAAAATAACATAGTACTTGAGTTAAGCTTTTAGTTATTATAAATTCTTTTATATCCTTGAATTAATATCAATTGTAATAATAATTCAAGATTTTAAAATTTAAAAATTTAATTTTTTCTCATACAAGGTTTCTAATAAAGAAAAGTTTCTTTTCTCGTACAACTTGAAATATTAAAGAAAACTTTAATTTCACAAAATTAAGATGCAATGACTTCAATTAAAGGATTGTTTAGTTTTCATTATTGTTGATTAAGCAACATAAATATTGTTATTGTCAGAAATAAAGTTATTTTCTTTTTTGCTTTAACAGATTACAAAAATTTTAATTAAGGATTTGTGTTTGACACAAAATTTTTCTCATCAGTAAACTGGCAGAGACATAAAATTAATTTTTAAATTATATTACCGAGTAGTTTTAAAATTTTTATTCAAATATTGAATTATTCGAAGGAGTTTTGTTACAGTTTTGAAAAATTTAACTTTTAATTTTATATGTTATAAAAATAACTATAAATATCCGATTATTCGATTAAAATTATTCGAATCATTTTATTTTTTTTTTCATCGGTCCAGCACTTAGAGGATGACCTCTATTCTTCTATTAAAAAACGAATTCTGCCTATAATGCGTAGTGTCATTCACTGGCCAATCGACCAGAAATGGATTTGCTATCAACGATAATCGGGTCAATTGCAAAAACGTGGGAGTATCGGGAACAAGTTTCCTAATTTTATTGAAGCACTTACCATTGTAGTAACGATAAAACAGTGAAAAACAACCTACATTATGTCGATACTCTAGAGAATTAATGAGTTCGTCCCCATTGAGACTCTTGGGCCTCTCCTGAACAGGGTTGAGTAACACCAAAATAGACGCCGGCCCATATATGAGAGTTCTATCCCATTTTTGGACGGATATAGGTGGTATAAATAGTAAGAAAATCGGATGGATTGAAGTATCTCTTACCCTGTTTTAGAAAACCGAGGCACTTGAACGCTTCTTTAGAAACCTGAAAAATGTATTTAGTTCATTGAACATCACACTGAATTTTCATGCAAAAAACATCAAGGGCTTCCGATTTCTTAATACTTATATCACCCATTGCAGCACCATTTCCAAAAAAATATTAAAAAATTCTTCTTCTTATTCGAATAATTTTTTGTGCAAGTAACTACGAAACATTATTTTAAAAATCAGTATTAATAGCAGAAACAAGCAGCAATAAAATCCGGTTACAATCTACATATAAAAAGGTATTGAAAAACATGCACACATTTTAGTGCTAATACGTTTCGTAATATTTTTAAAAGGCTTAGCTGTTAATTTTATTAATTATAAAAATTTATTCGAATCTTCGATTATTCGAATAAAATTAATCGAATATTTTTAAAAGTTTCTTTAAAATACCTTATTCATTCCAAAAGAAACAGCAAGAAATTCTTCATATTTTCCAAAATTGTGTCTTTGAATGACTACTAAAGAATTTAAAAAACATATACTCGTAACAATTCCTACACAGAAATATTTTTCTAACGAATATATTTTTGAAATCTATTTTAAAAAAGTATTAAGTTATCATTTTCTATAACAGGGTATGGAAAAGACACAAATGCTTACTTATTGTATTATTGATGAGTTTTTTTAATACTCTGTAATACTTTAGAAAGTATAGGTATTAGTTTTACTACTAGTTATACATATTTATTCGAATATACGATTATTCGGAAAAAAATTTAATCGAATATTTTTTGTTTTGTTGTACAAAATTATATTACATCCAATTGCCAATATTCGAATAATTTTTTTACAACTTTCACGAACACAATTATTAATTATGTCAGTAACCATTTTTTAAGAAATATTCGTTTATTGTATTTTCGAATAATCTTCGCTTAAATAAAATATATTGGAATAATAAAGATAATAGATTTCTAATCGAGAAACTTGACCACAAACTTACTAAAGAACACACAAATTCTTAGAATAATTATGTTCTTAAAAGCAATATCAGCTTAGATTTTGCTATTCAAAAGAACAAAAGATTTTTAATAATTAAACAATCACTTGATCCGCGAAACTTTCCTTTCTGGCTTTTTTTTATTGAGAATTTTTGCTTTATTATCGACAACTACGTTATATTTATACAAGAAAATTTTATGTGAAATTCTTTGAAAAATTATGTTATTATCCTAATGACAACATGTTACATGCAATTCACTTTAATTCAGTCATTCATAGAGGTTCCCTTGTATTGTCTGAACAATGAACTATGAAATCATACAACCAAAGTAGAGCGATTTAAAATTTTCCAAAATTTATAACAGATGAGAATTCTTTGTTTTTAGCGAATTTTGTTTCCCTAAAAATTTCATTTTGAAACTGCCCTCGTTTCATATTTCCAACAAAACGACATTTATCGTTATTTTGTATTTTTTTTTCTTTTTGTATTGTTATACAAATTTGACTATTAGTTTCGAGACCAGGGTACAAAATAATACAAGTAAACGGAAGAAAATCACTTCATCATTTGCTTGATTTAAAAAAAGAAAATTTATTTTGTTGTTTTTGTATTGTAACTGTTTCGTATTTTTGTTGAAAGTTAATATAACAGACAGACAGGGAGAGAGGCTTAATATATAAAATCATTCAAATAGAAATGAAGATTTTTCTGCTCCAGCATTCAACTTCACCTTTAATGTAAGGATGCATTTTATTTACACACATTTTTCAGTCTTTTATAAAGGGTGCTACACAGTTAATGTACTTTATTTTGCTTAATTTTGTTTGATTTTGAAAAAAGTATTCGGGAAAAGTTTAAGAAATCATGTTTTTTAAATTTAAATTTCAATCGAAAATTTCTTTCGCTCAAATGTGAACGAGTAGGTGCAGAAAATTGTTCACAAACAAATTAAATTTGTTTCCTGAGCGATTTAACATCATTTGTAGACTAAAAAATAAAAAAATATGTTGCAAGAATGCCTTTAAGCCAAAACATGTCACACCTTCGTTTGAAGAATCACACCAACAACAGCCTCGTTGTGGTAGTTTCGATAATTATCACCACTATTAATATGAGCATGATATATTTAAATTTTTAGTAAAAAAAGTTAACGAAATAATCTATTGTCTCTATTACAAACTGAAATGGCTTTTAAGAAATTCGACGAAATAAGCTAAATGCCAGAAAACTAAAACAACTAACACAGAATAAAAGCAAAACACACAGCCAGGCTGGCGTCTACACTGAATAAAAATAAAAACAACAATATGGCGTCATTTAAAGTAGAATATTTTTTAATTCCTCCTCTTAACGTCCTTCCTGGCTGTTTGTTCACAAAGGGCTGGTGGTTTTGGTGTGAATACATCATCTGCAGATAACATTGTATCCCATACCGGTGAGTCAATATTTTTGGTCCATTTTTTTGTATGGTTATCGGTCAGTACACATTTTACAGCATTTCCCTTTGGAAAGATTTAGTTGCGTCATTTTTAAATTTAGTTCAATTAGTCTGTGATATAAATTGTTGTGTTTTCTATATGTGAGAACCGCTTAAAACACATATGTAGGCACCACTATCCGGGCAAATTAATTAATTCAAGTTTAATCATCGTTGAGTAAAAAGAACAAAGTTACCAGTTGAAAGTAAATAAACCGTTTAATTTAATTTAAAACTCTAAAGTGCTGTGTTATTATTTTGCAATAAGAGCACTCAATATATTAAAACGTTTATCAAAAGCAATAAACATGGCAATATAAAGAAGATATCTACGATTAAGAAATATTTAATTCACTAATTAAATTTCATTTGCAAGGAAATTAATTATGAATTGTTACGTCAATTTTTATTCAACGAAATGAAATTTTATAAAAAGGACTTAAATTCAATCAATGACTTTTTCTAATACATTTTCAAAATTTCTTTAAAATTTAAGATCATCAGGAAGATTTCAAAATTAATGTACGCCGATTTCTTTCTAACATAGCTAGAAAATTAGTTGGTAATTAGCCTTTATCTCGAAAACTATAATAGCGTTTCTATTCAAATTTGACATGCCATGAACATTAAAAATTAAAATGCCATAAACATTCTGGTTTTTTTGTGCAAGACGTTTATTGTTGTTTAAAAAACTCCATCATTTTTCTCCTAAAATAAGAGAATAATTGCACTTTTACTTATTTTATAATTTTATTAATGCAAAAAGTTTAATTAAAAATTTTGGTTGCTATAATTTCTAAATAATAAAATAGAACGTTCATGGTTACTGCTGTCATACCGTCCGGTAAAACTTTTGTTACTGGCTGTTTGTCTGAAGGTGTGATTTGGCCGGTTTTTTTCGAAGATGAGGCTGGAAATGCAGGAAGAGTCAATGGATCACACTATCACGTGAAATGCTAACAAATCAAATTTGCTCTATTATTGACGACGTGTATATTACTGACATGTGGTTTCAACAGGATGGTGCCACATGTCACACAGCTAATAAAACAATCAAGTGATTGCAAAGCAAATTATCTTAACCCATAATTTCACGACAATCAGCAGTTAAGTGAGCACTGAATTATTTTTTTAGGGCTATGTTAAGGATAGGGTCTATACGGATCCAATCGATTTCAGGCTTAAAACTCAAAATCCCTGATGTGATGAACGAAAAGAGGACCGCCATTTTGCCAAAAAATGATAGAGAACTTTAATGACACAATTAGCGCGGTTGTGGTGGACATTTAGTAGGTGAAAGAACGGAGCCTTGCGGCACCAATGAATTACTCCTAAACTCGCCTGATGAAATCCCATCTATAGCAACTCGTATGGTGCGATTCCTTGGAAAACTTTATATAAATATGGAGATATTATCATCGACACCAAAAGCGGTAAGTGTGAAGTGCATCATGCCATACTCTTTCAAACGCTTTGGGCATATCTTGAGCCACCACCTTACTCCCTGCGAAATGATGTATGGAGTTGCACTATTGTTCCGATAGAAAAGCCAGCAAGTCGCCCGTAGAGCGCCCTTCACGGAAACCATACTATAAGTCTCTAAGTAAGCTGTTGGACTTCAGATACCTCACAAGATAAAAATTAATTAGGCTTTCCATCACCTTAGAAACTGCAGCACAAATTGCAATTGAGCGGTAATTTTCGAAGTTGTTAGCCTCACCCTTTTTTTGTATTAGCTTTACATTAGCAACTTTCCAATACTTTGGAAATTCACTGGCATGATACAACATGCTAACGGACGCGCTTGTGTCGAAGAGTACTGTTTCCGGACCAGTGCTGGTATCCCACCCGATCCAGAAGACTTGTTGAGGTTGTGTTCTGCTAAAACCTTTTTAACCGCTTGAGCTCGAAAGAATATCTTCGCCATAGTAACGGGTACGATGTCAAGCCTGGGTGGAGGTAGACTGCTTTTCAGCAAATGGGATTTATTTGCAAATATACCAGCCAAAATCTCAGCTTTATTAACCGGATCTGTGAGTATTTGATCATTCTTTAAAGGAGTCGGAATTGAAAACTAGCATTATTGAAAAAAGAGAAAAAATTTTTAATCTTAAGGTTAAAAAAATGCAAAAAAATTTTATTTTTATATGTGAGTAACTGCGTAAGTATTCTATTCCGTTAGGGAATTTATTTGAAAAGAAATTAAAAAATTTTCTTTATTTTTCACTGGCCTTTAATAGAGTTAAATTTTTATTTTATAAGAATTTTGTAACACTCTGTTCTTGTAAAGGTAAATGTCAAAGTCTTCTCAATAAGGATAATTTTTGTACATATTATTTGCTCTTATGAATGTTTGTATGTGTTGGTTATAATAGAAACTAATTCATTTCGTTTCATTTCATTTGTCATACATTTAAACAATTCATGTGTGAACATTTTTCTAAATGGTTGGCTGTTTTAAAAAGAATAACCTGTGTACGTGTCTTGCAGGCTTATACAAATGTATGTACATGTGTATATATGTGTGTGTGTGTGTATTAACAAATAATGTGTCTGTTGTATATTTTAGTAAAATAATGATTGCATTGACATCGTTGCAAATAGAAGGAAAATATCTATTTTTAAAATAAATTTTCCAAAAGGTAACTTGTGTTAACAAAAAAAAGACTCAAAAAAACAAGGAAAAGCATTTGAAAGCTTTTTTTGTTGTATGAAAAATTGTGTATATTCTCTAGCATTCCATTAGTCCGTAGTTTTGTGTTTTTGTTTAGAATAATTCCTTATTTCAGTTAAGTTAATCCTTTTTATCTGTTTTGGTTGTTGCTGCTGTTGCATTAAATACTAAATACGTTGCTGTTTGTTTGCCAAAATTTCATTTCAATTTCAATTTGAAATTTCATTTTATTTTTTGAATTAGAATCCTTTCATTTTTTTTCTTTTTTTTTTTTTGTTTTTGTCTGAAATCAAGATATTTTCAATTTTTTTTGTTGTTTTGCTTAAAATTCAGTTTTTCTAATCTGCAAGAAGAAAAGATTTTATATTTACACATCAATTCCCAAAAACAATGCTGAGATTATTTCCATTTTCAGGTGTGTTGTTTTTAAAGATTATTTTTTGTGCAAAACAAAACAAAATTCTTGTTACTAAATCCTGTAGAAAAATTGCTTAACTAAATAAGAAATGAGTTTTTGTCATTATGACAAATGAAAATAATTTTCTTTTGTTGTTGATTTAGAAAATAAACAACAAAACAACATTTCAAATTTGAGTTGATTATAAATTCATGAGTAGTAAATGCATTCTTGTGTTAAAAATTAACAAGCAAAACTGAGAGGATGATACTCGTATAACAGAATTTTAACAAGTTTTTAGTTAGCATTAAGGAAATTGACTTTTATAAAGGATTAGTTTAGGGAAAATTGAAAATTACAATATAAAACTAATTTAATATTTAAAAACCAGTTGGTAAATCCTATAATAAACCTTCTGAAGTTAGGCTCATTCCAAACTACTGAATACCCCACACACCTTTAACAATTTAAATTACATGAGCTTCCTAAAGAAACTCTTATTCTTATTTCAGTTGTTTTTATATTCTAATATCGCCCCCAAACAACAACAAAAACAAAAAAAGACAATCTACCAAAGAATGTCAAAGACTGCTATTATTCTTGAATGTTTTGTTCTTGATGAAACTTGAAGAATTTATGGGAGATTTTCCTGTTCATGCTCAGTGTTATAATTTACTATTATTCCTCCTGGTTGGCAGCAAATAAGACTGTCATGATATTGCTTCTAGGAAAAGAAAAATCTTAGAAAAATGTATAAAAAGAAAATAAATTTTATTGCCTTCACTCAGTTAAAATCACACACACACGCACACTTATCCACTTCTATTAAAATATAACAATGAATGTGTGGGATCCTGATGAGGTTAAACTTGAAATTGATTGATTTATTGCATAAAGTATTTTGCAAAAACGTAGAAATTCAACGTTAAAGTTAATAAACAAAAGAATTTGATGCACAAATAAATAAAAGTGCTTCCGAAAGAAAGTTGATAAATATTAAAAAGATCCTTTTAAAAAGAGAATTATTAAAACAAGTTTACGAAATCATAAGCTTCTAGACCGGTTCCTTGTTAAGTTCTTTTTTTAAATAGTAAGTTATAAAATTAAAACCAATAATGTGAAATTTAAAAATAGTACCTTATCATAAAGAGTTGCTCCAAAAGCCTTTTAAAACGGTAGTAAGTATGTCTCCTTTTAATAATAAACAATATAACAAAGGAATTTTAAAAACACCTTTCAAAAATTACGTTTTGAAAAAGGGCCGTTTCATAGGAGTAATTTAAAAAAAAGCGCGGTTGCAAAAAGTACCTTTAAAAAAAAAACATCTTAGGAAAAAAACAACTTTCAAAAAATATAACACGATAAATCAGATATAATAAAAAAAGTTTAAATAGGTAAAAAAATGTTCCGTAAAAATATTAAAATAAAAAATGGACCTTTTAAAAAGTAGCCTTAAAACCGCCTTTAAAATTAAAAAAAATTGTAAAGGAATTTTAAAACTATATTAAAAAAACTAAGTTTTAAAGTATTTTTTAGAAAAAGTACGGTTGTAAAAAAGTACCTTTCAAAAAAGCACCTCTTGAAAAAATATAATATAATATCCCAGCTACAATAAAGAACTTTTAAAGAGAAAAAAAAATTTCCCTTAAAATTTTTTGCTAAAAAACTGCGCTATAAAAAGGTACCGTTTAAAACGAAAGCCTGTAAAAATATTATTGCACATAGACGTTTGTCTTAAAGAAATATTTAAATAAAACAATTTCTTTTCTGTTTATTTTTTTAGTATTTAATAAAATGTCCCATTCAAAAAATAATTTTTTAAAAGGAAAATTTTATTAAAAGCATTTTTGAAAGAGGCTGTTATTAAATAACTTAAAAAAGTGCCATAAATTACAATTCGATATATTCCCTTCAAGAGAAGTACTTTTTAAAAAGCTCTTTTAGAAAAAGTATCCTTTTTGAAAACCCTTTTGAAAAGGTGCTTTTTAAAAAGTAACATTTCAAATAATACCTAAAGGTCTGTTACGGAATAAAAACTCCTGTAAATAGGATAAAAACTCGTTAAAAGTAAACGCAAAGTTTCTATTAAAAAATATTTTAAAAAAATACATTCTTAAAAAATGCTTTTTCAGCGTGTCGCTTTTTAGTATCCCTTTCGAAAAGATACTAAAGGTAAGAACGTCAATTTTTAATTAAATTGACTGTTTTCTAAAAATTTTCAAAATTGCATCTTCAAAAACACAATTTAGCAAAAAGTACCTTTTTAATTCATATTTAATTCATAAGCAACATATCTAAGCTTGTTTAAATTAATAAAAAAGTGGTTTGAATATGCACTGAACATATGAAAGAACACTTGAAAAGGACCTTTTAAAAGTTTTAGTTTTAGATAATTTACGGCTTCAAGGTACTTTTTAAAACCGTTTGGTAAAGAAAAGAAACCAAAAGTTTGCATTTTTGCAAACAGTCTGTAAAAAAAGTTCATTTTTAAAAAATTGCTTAAAAAAGTACTTTTAGAAAGTCCTAGAGTAAACCGGCAAAAATTAATTTAATAGAGCTCATGTCAAAAATTTTGTTCTCCAAAGTAAATGAAATTGTTAAAGTTCTTTTAAAAAATATATTTTTTTTTCGTTCATCGTCGAAAAGCACTGTTCCAAGACGCGTGCTATTATACCACACAGCCCAAGAGATTAGTTGACGTTGAGATCTGCTAAAACCTTTCTAAAGTCTTTCAAATATATTTAAAAATCCACTGTTGTTAAAAATGCTTTGCGCAACTAGTACAGCCTAATCTTTTCTATAGTAACTTTAAAAAAAATATTTTTTTTACTAAAAAGATATAAATTTTCTTGAGAAAAGAACTGTAAAAAGAAAAACATTTAATATAAATATATAAATATATATAAATTTAATTTTTCGTAACATTAGATACACCCGAGCGGTATAATGGATTGTTGAATAAAAATTCAATCTATTGTTTATCTGAAAAATAAATTTAAATATGTGATGAATACGCTGTATCCGATATGAAGCAGGCAATAATTCTGTTTTATAAAAGCACTATTAAACCGTATGTAAATACTAAAGTCTAAAAAGTAATTTAAAAACCCATCTACAGACTAATAAATAAACGGACAACGAACACATCAAGTTGATTAAAAAATCCTAAAAGCACTCTTTTTAAAATATCTATTTATTTAAAATCTTTTATGTGTTAAAAACAAATGGCTTAAAAACAAATGGTCTTCCATTAAAATAAAATGTAAATGCCAGTTTCTCTCCATATATATATATGTATATATATATATATAAATCTGGCGATTTTTCAATAGCAATTTTGCTTTAAATTTTTAACCAAACAGCATTTGTTTTAAATATCCGCCATTAGTAGTTTTATGTGTATGTGTAAGTGTATATACGAGTATCCTTTTTTTTACTATCAAAATTTATTTTGCTGTTAAGTTTTTTGTAGGATTTTTATTAGTTTGATTTTGTATTTGTATGCGTTTATGTCATTGTATGCTTATAATTATATAGGAATGCATGCTTAATTGAATCAAATTATCCTATGATGGCTTTACACAATAGCAACAACACGTATGTATAATACTAGCTACATGAAAAGCAATAACAACACGTCAATACAATGCGTTTAGCAAAAAAGTAAAGAAAAACGACACTACACAAATCCATTGCAATATTCCCTAATGCATTTCAACACAATATTCAACAAGCTTTAGGTACTAAACTATACAAGCTAACACAGACGCATAAACACGCAAACGCACGGACATAAATTCCGGTTTACAGCCAAAAGCAAAATATTCCAAAAATATTATGTTACTTAAAATAGCATTCTTATTAAACGGTTTAAAATAACTTCAATTTAAGAAATTGTTTTACAAAATAAAAACTTTTAATAAAAACACCCTTTTCAAAACTATATTTAAAAAAATACTTTAGAAGAAAAAAAAACTCTCCATACAAAAATTGTAAAAAAAATATATAAAAAAGTACTTTTTAATAATATGCCTTTTATTAAAAATCCCTTAATATTCCTTAGGAAGGGTATTGCTTTAAACCCTTTTAAAAAATTTTAATTTAAAAAATTACTTTTGTATAGTTATTTTATTTAGTTTAAATAATTATTTTTTATTAAGTTTTTAAAAGTTTTGTTTTAAAAAAGGGCCAAAAAAATATTTTTTACAACCTTATCTAAAATCATAAAAATAAGTACTTTAGAAAAAAGTGCTTTTTAGAAAGGATAAAAAATATTTCCTTAAGAAGGCCTTACAAAGTACCTTTTAGTAAGATTCTCTATTGAAACCGTGTTATAATGATGGTCTTAGAGAAGTACCCTTTTACAAAGTCCGCGTTACAATGATGACCTTAAAGAAGTACCCTTTTACAAAGTCCGTGTTATAAGTACCCATTTACAAAGTACATTGTAGTACAGTTCTTTTTGAAAACCATTTTTAGAAAAAGCCTTTTCAAAAATATTGAGCAAAATTGATTAAAAATTATTCCTAACAATAATGAAAAAACCTGTTTTTTTAATAAGAAAGTTTTACAGCAGTACTTTTTAAAGTATTAATATAGATGAAGTTTAATAAAAGTACATTCAGCAAAATATTAAAAAAAAAAATTATCCAAAAAAATGTTTCAAGAAAATACCCTCAGGAAAAGTTAATGTTAAGAAAGTAACACGAAAAGGTACCTTTTCAAAAGCGCGTTTGGAGAATTTTTCTAAACAACTATCATCAGAAATAAGAATTAAAGCTTTCTTATAAAAAAAAAACTTCAAAAATTTTTCTAAAAAGTACTTTTTTTTAAAGTACCAAATACCAAGTACCAAGTCCTAAATTTTAATTAATAGTACATTTAAGAAAAAAAGTTTTCTAAAACAAATAAAAACAGAGATTTTTAATCAAAGACCTTTGGGATAACGACTTCCAGGCATTAATAAACCTCTTTAAAAATCCCTAAAAAGTACCTTCTAAGAAATTCCTTAAAAAATACCTTGGCAAAAAGAATTTTTAAAGCAGCATATTTTTATTAAAGAACTTAAAAAAGCAAGCAATTTAAAAAGGTACCTTTTTAAAAAAGTACCCCTTGAGGAAATTGTCTGTGAAAAAGTAAACCTACAAAAAAGTAATTTTTAAAGTCTGCTTTTCATAAATCATAAAATATGAAAGCTTCTACAGAGAGCCATCATCATATAACGACTTTCTAAATGCTATTTTTTTAACACCCACTGTCCTACAACATGAACAGGCATGTCGTACATAATAAATGGACATAAACTATTGTATCTACATAAATACGTGAATATGTTTGGTTGTGCAATGAAAATGACATGTACGCACATGCACAAATACATTTAAAACGCTTCATAACATAATGACTTTGCACACGTACGCATTTGTATCTAACAATGTGTTTATGTATGTGTGTGTGCGTATGTGTGTTTAATTTGGTTTTATGCTACGCACTGCTATAAATATGACAATAACATTGGCGTGGTTCGATTTAAATTTGTTGGTACTAAATGCGGTTGAAATATGCCTACGAATGCGTGTACGTGAATAAGTGCGTATGCATAATGTTGATGACGATGATCATCGTAATGGTTATTGGTTTTGGTTGGTTGTATGGTCAGTCATTTTGTCTGTCTTTGGCGACTTGTTCATTTGTCTGTCCATATCTTTTTCCGTTTCTCTATTTATGACCACCATGGTTGGCTGTTCAATCGTATTCGTATAATTAGAATGTTGTGTGAATCATTAAATGTGGCTAATACGACTACAAGTTTGTATGTTTATACATCAGGTTTATTTATTTTGTTGTTTTTGTTGTTGCTGTTGTCTACCAAATGCCAAGTAGGGGATTTAGAAAACCGGTATTTAAAAAAAAAGAAATTCTACAATTTAATAAAAAGGGCCTTAAAGGGAACATTTTCACTGGGATTTAAAGAATTTTCCTAAAGGCTGAAATAATATTATTTGGTAGAGAGAGAAAGAGAGAGAGAGCGAGAGAGAGAGAGGGAGAAAGAGTAAATAGAAATAAAATTTTATTAGTTTTAGAAGCCAGTTTTAAGAATTATGGCCCGTTAGTTTAAAAAAAGGCCCATTTTATTTCCATAGTCCACACTATGGAACAGCCCTTTATTTTATCTTTATACTTTACAGATTTGTGTTAGACCATTGAGTTTTACAATGTATAAAATTTAATGTCTTTTTGCATAATTACAAACCATATTTAATGAGGTGAATCTCTTTCTTTATCTTTGTCTCTCTCTCTCTCCCTTAAAACCAATAATAACAATAATCAATGTTATAATTATGTTGATTATAAAGTTTGGTTATGTTCAATGGCTTAGATTAAACAAAGAGTAACAAATGTTGTGTTATTGCTTATAGATATTTCTTAAAATAAAAAAAAGTGTAATAATAAAATTAACACTCAATTAAATGCTTAGAAAATTAAATTGAAAGTGTCATCTGAAGAAAAATAACATTCAATTAATATTCAATTGTATTATACCACATAACCAGGTTTCAATAATAGACAATAAATTTTGAAATGCATTCGTGTCGTTAGGAAAAATTTTTCAATTAAAAAGCCAAACTAAGGGAAATAGTATTTTATGCAAATTTGTTAAATTTTTATTCTCTACTATGCTTGAATAACTTTAATTTGTATAGTTAACGACAGACTAAAGTATAATATGTTAGTGTTGATTATATAAAATGACAGGACTCTTACTATAGCATGAGCTAGAAAAGAGTAGACTAGAGTAGACTAAAGTTGTGTAAATAAGACTAGAGCATGGCAAAATAGATAATGCGAATCAGAGTGGAATGGACTGTTATAAAGCAGATTATCGTGGAGAGGGCAGAACTGATTAGAGCTTGAATAGAAAATCTTAACGAAGGCTACAGTAAAAAAAGCTTAAACAAAGAAAACAAGAATTTATTTGTCTAGAGTGAAATTACCCAGAGTAGAAAACAGATCAGGAAAGTTGATTGGAGCTGAGAATACTAAAGTTCCATACACTAGTTTAGCGTAGATAAAAGTAAAGTTGATCACAAAAAGAGGACTTTAAGAGATTAGTAAAGGATAGTATAAAATGGAAGTTTTAATTTTGGATTTAGAGGCTTAAAAAGGGTAAAATGAAAAAGGCTGATATAAAGAAAAAAAAGTTGAGTTATCTAGAGTACAGTGACATTAAGAGAAGAGTTGATTACAGATGAGTTTACTACTGAGTATCGAAAATAGAGTAGATCAAACTGAAGTAAAAGAGAAAAAGTATGCTAAAATATAGTCTTTTTTTATTAGAAACAGAAGTAGCACTTCAAGTACCGTACTACATTCTTTAGGAAAGGGATAGAGAAGAGATGAAACAGGTGGCGAAAGTAGAAGGACAGTTACGGAAATTAACTCTCGTATAAGACAGCACAGCGACCAGTAACCATGCCTTCATCACTGAGCAGCTCCACTGACAATCAATTTTTATTTTTGTAGTGAATAAACAGCCAAGGTCTTTGTTCGGAATCGAACCCACAACTTTAAGACTGACAAGCTAGTATAAAATCTACTAGCCTACAGGGGCACCTAATTTAGTGTTATGTTGTATAGTAGCGTGAAATCGATTAAATTTTAAAAGAGATCGATGATATTTGAGAATTCCTAATGGCTTATTATTGTGGTCATACAAAATTATACTAAGCAACTTAAAACATCACTGCTACACAGTTACAAAATATATAAAGGATTGTCAACAAGAAGTTTGTTTTCTAAAACAAAATAAAGTAAAAAATTTAGATTAAGATGATTCACAATTTTATTATATTACGAAGAAAAAAGTTCAGCAATTATGAATAAAAAATCATATCTGGAAAATGTCCACCACGACCACGCTGACAGAATTCGATTCTTTCTTTAAAGTTTTTAAACACTTTTTGACAAAATGGCGATTTTATTTTGTTAATCATATCAACATATTTTAAGTTTTAAGGCTGAAATCGATTCTACTGGCTCCTTTGGACCCTTTCCTTAACATAGCCCCACTAAAAATAATCCAGTGGCGTTAAATCACACGATTTGGCTGGCCACTTAACTGCTGATTGTTGTAAAACTATGCGATTGGCAATTTTGTTTTGCAATAAATTGATCGTTTGTGTAACATGTCCCACCGTCCTGTTGAAACCTTGTGTTAGTGATATCCACCGCTTCAATAATGAGCCATAATTGAGTTGTTAGCATCTAGCTATAACGAAATCCATTGACCGTTATCCCATTTTCAGCCTTATCTAGAAGCCCAAATATGCCTCCAGACTATACAGCGCACAACACAGTGACACGTTGAGCATGCAAAGGATTCTCAATAATCTAGGATTTCCAGAAGCCCAAATGCGGCGATTTTGCTTGTTGTCACACCTGACACCCCTAAGGGGCATATAAATATGGTTTTTATAGAATTCCACTACCTAGGCACAGTGAAACTGGGGAAAAAGGGAGCCCAGTCCCCTTAAGACAGACAGGGAGTCAACTGGAAGCTCCACTTTATTTCCACGGGGATCAGTGAACCCACAGAGTTCTTTATTTGTCTCTTTAGACATTTAATAGTTCTCTGACCGATCATTGAGGTTGGCCCCTATATGGGAGTATCGGGGTGGTTGTGGTTTCGCGGCCCCATAACAGTATAATGGTTATTATGGTGGCCAGGATCATCTCACTGATAATGACACGCAAAGTGAATGATCCAGTCCAGTGAGCATGCTAGACATGTGCTCTGGACAGGAGTTGAAAGTCTCCAACTCTTTAGCAAGGTGTGATGGTTTGCAGCCCTGCCCTGGAATCATTAAAGTTGCAACTAGGTCGTTCTGTTGCTTAGAATTATGTCTTCGGCTTCCTAGAACGCATGTATGACGTTCCGAATTATACAATTGTGGTTTGTCCACCATCTGATTGCGGATGTAAAACGGATCACACACACAATCTGTCACACCTGACAAGTGAAAATGGACTTCGTCTAAAAAAATGATTTTTTCAGACTGGTTGCTCATATATTAATTGAGCGAATCTACGGCGATGTGAATAATCGCTCGGCTCCAATTCCTGCACCAGTTGAAACTTGTAAAGCTTCAAAATTCGTTACGTGCTGATTTTGGAAAACTCAATTATTGAGAACTTTGAGGAATTGCCAAATTTGGATTTACTTCAACACTGTTGCTCATCGCTGCAATTTTTTCAGTTAAACGACCCGGTCAAACATGCGTTTGGTGTTTGCACATTTTGTATCACGCATTTTGTGTCGACTCAAATTTAACGACCAAATTCTTTATAACGGCCTCAGAAAGACGATTTTGCTTTCCGAAAAAATCACCAATTTTACGAAATGTTACTTTAACAGAGCCACCATTTTCTTGTGAATTTTAATTGCATCCACTACGAATACGTCAAAACACTAATGTGAAAACTATCATGTTGTTGGTGTTGCCACAACTGAAAATATTGAGTTGAAATCATACACAAATGTTTCTCTAACAGCCACCTTTTTACCCCACATTGTACGTTATTATTAATTATTGTTTTACGTTTAAATATTTTGGTCTTTAATTAATATCTTAAAGCCACACTCTTCAATTTAAATGTTCTTCTAATTCAATTACTACACACACTGTGCTAATTTTTAGCATGTACTTATAACATGAAAAGATAAAAATACGTAACTTTAGGGACATCCTTTAATTTACAATTTAAGTATTGGTTTTTGTTGTTGCCTTAATAATACAGCCTCTGTAAAAATTTTCAAAAATATAGCTATCACGGTGTCACAGATAGTGTCCTGTCATAGACCGACAAATATTGTACTGAAAACAATATGGTTACGTGTTTACCCTTTGGCTATGAATTCCAAAACAAAAAAAGAAATGAAGAGACATTAGCAAGGGAAACATTGTGTTAGCAAAGGATTAGTAATGTCTTTAGCAATAATTTCTATATAACTTTTCTTACCCAACCATATACAAATTTGTGTACTCACACGGTATGTTTCTATTATTGCACATACACACACACACACACACACATATGTTCACCTCTTACGAATTGTTGTCGAGTTGTGTTTGCTGTTGACATTGATGCATTGCTGTAACGAGCAGCTTTTTTTTACTTCAACGCATTATTGTTGCTGTTGTTACTAAAAATGTTTGTTTAATAAATGAAGACGCGTTCGAAACGTTAAAATGATTGAAATGGTTTTAGGGATTTTAAATTCTGTTTCAAAGATTGTGTTTATGCATTTTTATGTTTACTGATATTACGAAATTTTTTATTCATTCAAATAAATTCGATGGAAAAAAATTTTTAAATGACAAATTACCCACTCAACTCGTATATCATAAAGGATAAGCTTAAAGAAATAAACAATTTTTGTTTAAGGACATAAGGTCAGATGACGGTGACATGAAAACGGATAGTAACAGAAAACTTATAGAGATAACACACTGATAGTATTAATAACGAAAGTGGTAAAGTAAACGAAGAATATAATGATAACAATGATAATATTGATAGTGACAACGATAAGCATAAAGATAAGCATAATAATAATTATAATAAGTGTGATAATGAAAATCATGAGAAATATAATTATAAAACTATAACAATAATCATCAGTGATAATCATAATATTAAGGATTATGATAATTAGACTGATAATCTTAATTATAATTATAATAATAATGGTAACAATAATGATCATAATTATGATAATTATAATTATTATTTTAGAATACCGATAATTATTCATAGATAAAACTGATAATGAATATTATAATGATTATAATAATGACATTAATAGAGGACACTAATAGTAATAATAGCATATGATAGTGAAAATGATAATTAAAATAATAATTACAATAATAATGGTTATGATAATTACACTTATAATGATAATTATTATTAAGTAATTTATAATTTCGGAATCAATATAAGCAGCAATTTTATTCGTGTTTGATTCCTTTTCAAATAAATATTAAGTGATATTCTCACAAAATATTTATAACAAAACAATTTTCATTAAAAATGAACATTTTATGATATTCTCATAAAACCTTCTTTCAAATAAAAATATTTGAAATGTTTTGTAATGGGGGAGAGCACATCCATATTATTATTCTTATAATATTAATTAGAATTATAGTGGTAATTACAATCATAATGATAACGATAACAAAAATATAATATTAAAAATAATTACAGTGGAAATGATAACGTTAAATGTTGTCAGCTCTTTCTGTCTTTGCTGGCTCAACAATTTCAATTATTACAAAATATAGAATATTTATCATTAATTAACATATAAATACTATTATCATTAAATGTATAATAATTTTTAATATTATAATTTAAAATTTATATATTTCGAAAAAAATTTATAAATAAAACACAGATAACAAAATGAAAAAATAAATCAAACAAATAAAAACTCAGCAAAGGTTAATAATTAAGCGCCTTTGATATGAAGACATCATTTTCAACGGCGATCGCCATTCATACCAAACAAACAGCCAGTAAAGGAAGAAAAAGATGAGTATAATATTTCATTTGCGGGCCGAAGAAATCCAAACAGATAATATTAATGATAACTACAGTGGTAACGTAATGATAATTATGATAATAATGCTTATAACTGTAACAATAATGCTACAAATAATTATAATTCGAATGATCATCATAATGATAATACATCTGATCATTAATAATGAAACTGGAAATGCAAATGATAATTGTTATAATAATGGTTATGATAATTATAATGATAATGGTTTTGACAATTAAATTTATAATAATAATTATACTTATAGTAATAATTAAAATCATATTAATAATGACAAGAATAATAAAAATAATAATATTAAGGTAATTATAATGACAATGATAATGATAACAACTATTTTACCGTACTCCATGAAGAACACTAAGAAATTTCCTTTTGTATTACGAAAAACTTTAAAAGGAGCTGTTTGTATTCATGTCTATTTGTATGGTACTTTTTGTAAGAAAAATGTATTTTTATTTAAAAGGAAAAATAAACTATATTCGTTAAAGTATAGCATGGTATACTTTAATGAAAAGATATTTATTAAAAATATACTAATGCTAAGGTGAGAAAAAAATTAATGAATAATAAATTTATTTTTATTTAATTATTCATTATAACTTTTAGCTCATCAAAATTACTGACAGGCACTTTAAGCTACAAAGGAACCCTTCAACAGAAAATTAGTTTATTGAATTTAAATATAAATTTATATTGTTGTTAAGTTATTTTAGAAAAGCGTACTTCAAAATCGTTTAATTAAAAACAGTACATTTTGTTAGCGAAAATCAATATTTCAGAAAAAGTTTTTTTTCATATAAAAGTTGAAAAAAAACCTCAAACAATAAGAATTTTATAAATTTAATTTTAAACAAAAATGTTTAATTTTTTTTTTTTTTGTAATTAATTTGGTACCTTTTGTAACGACTTTTTCCTGTTATAATAGTACTTTTTGCTAAAAACAAATTTGGTTATAAAAATAGATATTTTGTAACCTTATGAAAAAGGCGCCCCTGTAGGCTGGTAGGTTGGTAGGTGGGTTCAATGCCCAACAAAGACCTTGGCTGTCTGTTCACTCCAAAAATAAAAATTGACTCTCGGTTGGGCTGCTTAATGATGAAGGCATGGTTACTGGTCGCTGTGCTGTCTTATACGAGAGTTAATTTCCGTAACTATCCTTCTACTTTCACCACCTGTCTCATCTCTTCTCTATACTTTTCCTGAAGAACGTAGCACGGTACTTGACTAAATAGGCATTGGTGCCTGAAGTACTACTTCTCTTTAAACAATAAGAAATAAAAAAAGTACCTATTATTTATAAAGTAATTTTTAATAAAATTAAATTAAAATTTATTATTTAAAAGAAATTTTTGGTTTTTTTTTCGAAAGGCAATTTTCTTAACAAGAGCTTTATATTTAAAAGCCTTGTTAAAAGAACTTTTTGATTAAACAGGTACCTTTTGGAGAAAAATATTTTTTTTTAATTTTGTGTCGTGTGTCCTAGCTATTTGTTTGAAGTTTTTTTTTCTCTTTACTAACAAAGTTATTAATTTTGTTGTTATGAAAATTTATATATTTTTTAGATAATCTATATCTGTTGCCTCCTCTTGTTATTAAGAACTCAAAAATGTGTACACAAAATAATGTTTGTTTTACTTGATTGGCTCCATTAAGAATAATTTAAGAAACCAATCAATTTTGTTGGAAAATTTATAGCTTTATTGATGTATTATTTTTATGTTTTCTTTTTACTAAATATATAAACAAATTCTTTTAACCCAAATGAAACTAAAAGATAAGATTTTTGTACAAAGCAAAAAAAAAAACAAAAAAAAAATCAAAAAACTAATAAACTAAAAAAATTACAAAAATAATAGTTGGGATTTTGACTTGAATAACAATATTAAACTGAGACTTAAGGATTTTTAAGATTTGTATCATTTTTGTCCAATTTTAACTAAAACACACTTACACTCTCTTAAAGAAAACAGAAAATATGACATAAATGTTTTAGAATATAATTGTGTAGGTGTATGTGTGTATTTGTATGCGTATATTGTAGAGTTATGGAACTAGTTCTTCTTCAAAACAGCAACTGTCTAATGTGTCTGTCTGTGGCTATGTGTATGTCTGCTTGTGGCTTTTGCTAAGGACTTTTTGATTTGTTGTCAAAGTTTATTTATTGTCACTCTAAAGGCAACAAAAACCAACAACAATTTTTGATAAAATATTTTTTTTTTATTTAAAAAAATTTTTGTTTTTTTTAGATATCAAGTAAAACTGAAATACAATTTTTTATTGTATTTTTTTCTATTTAACACTCAAGTTATATTTAGAAAATAGAAAGAGACTTAAATGAAGAGTTTGAAGAACTAAAATTTAATACTGAACAGGATATTGCAGACTTAAATTACAGTTAAAGAAGGACAAGAAGGAAAATAACACCAGCAATACAACATGATAAACATGACATTTTTAGATACAAGAAGTTTAAACACACAAACACACCTACACAAAAATGGCAAAGCAAGAAAATGAAAAAGTGTGTGTGAGAGCATTAAAATGGCTTGAAATGAACAAATAAAAAAATGTAACATTTTTAATTCGCATGTACAAGTGTTTGTGTAGTTTTATTGGTATGTTTTGATATTTAAAATATTTTTTTTTTAAATTTGATATTTTATACTTACTTTTAAAAGTTTATAAATAATTCTATTTGTATAAATTTTTTTTGAATTTTATCTATACAAATATTTCACTTTTCATTCACTCACCTGCAAAGAAAAGACAAAATAAAATTAAGAAATTAATTTTAATTGAAATTAAATTTATGTTTAAAGAAAAATCTAAAAGAATTTGATTTTAGTAAAAATTTAAAAACGCCATTTTTATGCGAAGAGGAGGAATATAAAGGAAAAGCTTTCTTCCAAAAATTTGTTGCTATGAAGCTTTTTTTAAAAATTTTAATTACAATTAAAAGATTTTTACAGTTTTTCTACTGATTAATTGATTTAATTGGTAACACGTTTTAGAAATCTAAATGAGCCTTCATAAAGACTAGAAAACGAACTAACAGACGCCTTCATAATGATTTTAAATTTATGTTCTTGTATTATGACAAGGATCAGAAATGAATTTGGCTGAATGGATAAGTATCGGATTTATTCAACAAGCAGTTTGTTTTTCAATTATGGCCACACCAACAACATGATAGTTATGATATTGAGTTTTCTGACGTATTCATAGCAGATACTTTGACAATTGTTACAATGGATTCGATTTAGCACGAAAATCGCATTAAAATAATTAAAATCCACTATACAAAAGTGGTTCCGTTAAAGTTTATTTCGTAAAACTCGTCCTTCTGAGACAGCTATAAAGAATTTGGTCGTTAAATTTAAGTCAATAGACTCTTTACAAAATATATTAACACCAACGCATGTTCAACCCGATCGTTCAACTAAAATATAGCCGCTGTGAGCCACAGTGTTGAAGCAGATCCAAATTTAGGAATTGACAATAATTAGAGCTTTCCAAAATCAACACATGAAGAATTTTCCGTAAGAATTTGACTTTGAAGCATTTCAAGGTTCAATTGGTGCAGAAATTCTCATTTACATCGCCATAGATTCGCTCAATTCATTCAGGCACAACCGGCTTGTTTATCTGGAAAAATTACTTTTTCAGACGAAGCCCGTTTTCACTTATCAGGGTACGTCTACAAGCGAAATTGCCGAACTAATAAAAATCGTAGATTATTCAGAAGGCTATGAATGCTCAACGTGGTGCTGTATGGTGCGCTATCTGATCTGGAGGCGTGATCGCGATGTTTTTTTCGAAGATGAAGCTGGAAATGCAATAACGGTCAATGGATCACCCTAACGCGAGATGCTAACAACTCAATTTTGGCCTACTCAATTTTAACAACGTGGATATCAGGAAGGTGCCAAATGTCACACTGCCAATGAAACGACCAATTTATTACAAACCAAAATTTCCCGATCGCATAATTTCACGACAATCATTTAGTTAAGTGGGAAGACAGATCGTGTGATTTAACACCACTTGATTATTTTCTGTGAGGCTATATTAAGGATAAAGTGAATACGGAGTAAAACGAATCGATTTCAACCTTAAAACTCAAAATCCGTGATGTAGTGGACATTTGCCAGATATAATTTTTCATCCATAATTGCCGAACTTTTTTCTGTTCATAATACAATAAAATTTTGAATCATCTTAATGTTTTGATTTATTTTCTTTTAGAAAACAAACTTCTTGTTAAAAAAACCTGTATTAAGACAGGGATCAGAAATAACTGTAGCTAGATCGCTAAGTAAAACCATTACATATGGCAATGCTGGCTTCACTCCTATGCAAAACGCCAAAGCATAAATAAAGTTTAGAGAATATTAAAAGCTCTTAACTGAAAATAAAAAGCTACCTAAACAAAAGCTGTTTTATAAAAAAATGGTGTTTCTAACTCGCCTTTGGACATTTTCGTAAGGAAGCAATATTAATTAATGGAACAATTTAATTTAATTTTATTTAATTGTAAAAGAGCTTTTGTTGTTCTAATTTATCGACAGATAGCTTTACAAGTTTTACAGTAAACGAAAAGAAAACTGCTTTGAATTTTCAATGATAAATAAAAGTTAATGCGGAAACTACTGAAACATGAATAATAAATTGAAAAATTTCTCCAAATTTTAGTTTTTATTAAAATCTAAACTTTTCTAATGCATATTTTAAACAAATTGAGTTTTAAAAGTTCTCAAATTAAATTCTTAAATATTTAATCGAATAAAATAAAAAGCAATTTTCGATTTCCATCATGACACATCATGCCATTTACAACTACCACCATTCAAACAATTGACAAGTGAAATTGTATTTTTTCTATAAAATAGTTACCACTGAAAAGAATACAAGAAAAAAGAAAAGAAGAAGAAAAACAATATCCTTAGCATTATAAACTAGTCCTAATTTTTTTTTCGCAACTTTTCTCTCCATTTGCAATGTAACAGAAGAAAAATCACAATAAAACAGAAACTACAACAAAATATCATATCACATAATGGAATTGGCTGTAGGCCAATGGAATCTGTAACAAATAAAGAAAAGCGTTTCAGAAAAAATCAACTAACTGTAGTAGGATTACACAAAGATCAGCTAAACTACTCGTAAGTGTGGGCTTAATCAAAATTTTCAGAGCACTAAAGCGGGAAAGAGAATGTGGAGAAGTCTGATTAAATAATAATAAGAGAAAAAATGTTGAGCCTTTTTTTACAACTGATAATTGACGTCAAACTATTTTTGATTTTGATCCTGAAGAATCAAACTTTCTTTTGGGTTCCTTTTAAAATTATTTAATTTTTTATTAAAACTTTTCAGCGGCTACAGTGGTTGTGATTTACATCAGTACCGAATAATGGGTCCATAATCTGATGGTAGTCTTACCACTGGGTGTAGGAAAGCAGCTACTAAGGCGTATATGCACATTAAGTGCAATTTAAGTGCTTATACACCTTAGTATCACTTTTCGAGTGAACGGTAGCGGGGCCGTGCCCCCTGCTAGCCCAGGTGACTGGTGCCGCCTTTTACTTCCGAAGGCACATGCCAAGATGGCAAGAGATCCTTCAGAAGTCCATCAAGAGGCTTGCGCTGGTGCGTGATTTGATTTACATCTGCACCGACTATATAGTCATAATCAGATGGTGGTCAAACCACTTAGATAATCGGACATCACCTACGCCCGAGAAGGCCATCGAATACGTATATCCTCTGGTCACTTCTAGTAGCAATTTCAAAAGCTCGAAGCTCATGAAGCTCTTTTTTATCAAGAACACGACAGCATTCATACTCACTGAACCTGAACGATTCATTGTGTAATTTGAATGATCCGACCCACAAACTCTCACGAGGGTCCGAAACCACAACCACCACGATACTCCCATATAGGGGCCAACCTCAATAACCAGTCAGAGAACAGCTAATTGTCTCAAGAGACAAATAGTGAACTCTGGGGCAACTGATTCCCGTGGAAATATGTGGATTGTCCAGGTGACTCCTACTAGCCTTTGAGGGGCCTGGGCTCCCGTTTACCCCGCAATACACCAGTCTAAATGGAATAGTAGGTCCCAAAAAGACTATCATGTGCCCCCGGGGGGAGGCTTGCGCTGGTGTTTAATTTTAAAACAAAACTATAAACAAAAGTTATTCTTAGTTGGCATACTGTAGGGTATCAATAGTATTAAAAAAATTTAACCGCCGAATACAGTACACTTTAAGGCAAGTGGCAACAAACAATTTACACAAAAGTTGAAACAATACAATCATTTCTTGTTTCATCTTTGTTTTTATTAAACGCGCTACAGCAAAGACCGTCATGTTTATACTTTAGTTAAACATGTAAAAAAAAATTCAGAACTAATTTTAAATTTAAAAGGAATAAAATGAAAGTGAAAATTTAATCAACACTGAACTATTTTACTTATGACAGTGGTCCAAAAAAACATTATCTTGAAATTTAAAACGTAAAAACTGAGAAATTTACATTTGTATAGAAGCGTATAAATACAAGGTGTTCATACGGTTCATACATAAATACGGGATGTTTTGTCGTCAGTTTGCTAAACATTAATCTTAGCAGTTCATATTTGGCAGTCGTAAAGTAGACACATGGCAAATTTATTATGGAAAAATATTCGCTAAGCCAACGTGTTTTAATCGGTAAATCAATTACAGTAACGATGAGAAAGTGACGTGACATGGGAGAAACAACACGCCAACAAAACATACTGTTTGTCGTATAGTAAATGATTTTGAAGGAAAAGGGTCTGTACTAAAGAAGTTTCTTCTTTTAAAAAATTTTCTTTTTATTTTTAATTAATAAAAATTTAATTATAATCAGGGCAAAAACTTTGCAACTTTTGTTTACAGTAATTATACTGAATCAAGACTTAAAAAGACTAAAAACAAACAATTTTGCTAAAAATTAAACTGAAGTTTTAGAAATTTTTTCCAGTTAAATAAAAACCAAGCAGATATATAAATATTATGCCACACTAGGAATACTGTGAAAGAAATTCTGAATTAAAATTAAGAAAATTTCTTTAATCACATAAAATGATATACAGGAAATTCCCTAGAAGGATAATAAGACCAAAAATTTCGTAGAACTCTGTTATACAAAATAAATAAATGGAATAAACATAAAAAATCTTCCTTTTTAGTAGAATTTCATAGTTTATTAAACATTTTTGAAAAAATAAAAAATATCTAAAACACCAATTTGATGTAAATAAAAATAAAAATTTATATATAACAAAAGGAAATAAGCTGACATTTAATAGAGAACTTCAAATAAGAAAACACAATTTAATTTCGAAAATAAGCCTACTATTTCAATATTTTTAAACTTATCCTCTAGCATATGATAGTGGGCTTAAAATTTTTTTTTTTTTGTTTTTATAAAATATTTTTATTTATTTTTATATAAAAAAATTTTTTAAAAATAAGTAAAAATTTTATAAAACTAAAGCAAGAGAAGAGGGACTAAAATAAATTTAAAACAAAATACAGAGTATTTAAGGTAACTTTAAAGCTTTAATAGAGAAAAAGCGACCATAAAGCAAGAGCGGCTGTTAACTTTGCAATATAGAAATAGAGGAACAAAATTAATTTATATTTCTTTTAAATCTAAATTGTTTATTTTAATAAATACAGATGAAAGATATAAAAAAAATAATTTCGAGGGAATAAAAAATATGTTATTTGAATTTATCCTTTAATTTGTGGAAGCTATTTAAAGTAAAAGCTATTTCCAGAAACTTTAGAGAATTTGATTTTTTGTTATAAAAATAAAAACATTTAAGAAATTAAGTTGCGCAGATGGTAAAAAAGCTACTAATGTATGCATTGCCTTAAAAATGGTACATTACATTTTATTGGCATCTAAATTTTCCTAATATCTTTAAAAATGAATAAATTAAAATTTTAAGAATTGTCCTTCACAAGTTTAGAAATTGAAATATTTATGAACTTAAGCCAGAATAAAATACATAAGGATGTAACACACACAAATAGTTCGAATACCTGCTCAATATAGTCTTCGAAAAGGTTGCTCAACAATTATAGTTGTAAAATGTAATAACTGTTATTAATCGTGGATTTGTTAAAAAAATGGACTGATATTATATATACCGACTTTAGTAAAGCCTTTTTTAAAGTCAATCATAAGCTTTAATTACACAAACTTAATTGCATAAAATTCATAACTGACTCTTTAAAATGGATTTCTTCTTATGTGTTGAATGGAATATAGAAAATTTCCTTCAAGAATCTGACATCTAAGCCGGCATATCGCGCCCTAAATACAAAAGGGTCACAACTCAAAATGTTACAAAAATGAATTTTTTCGGTAAATTAATTCAGAGTACACATCTCCAACTACTGCAAAAATTTCTGTCACATCCCTGTCTTCTTTAACTGGAAAAATACCTTTATCTCTATTTTTGTGTTGTGTGTTGCTTCTGCACGATGATCTAAAGAGAATTGTTTTGAGTTGTCAAAATTTTAGTACTTGAAATTGTGACCCTTTTGTATTTAGGGTGCGATATGTTTAATTTGGTAGCCATCTCTTACTGTTGTAGTTTTTTATTTTTATCAGTGATTTACCAATAGTAATAAAGTTTTCAAATATCCTCATGTATGCCGATGATTTCGAAACTTTTTTAACTTATAAATATTATCCGGATCATATCTTCTTGCAACATGATTTAGATACAATTAGTTCCTGGTGCAAAATTTATTTTATCCAGCTCAAATTTAAAATTCCAGCAGTAAGTGTTTCTTTCGTAGAACACATTTTAATGTTGAATACGTCTCGAATGATGGAATATTGAACAAAGTTGAAGCAATTTCTGAACTAGCTATCTTCCTTGATCGTTAAATTATTTTTATACAACGCGTTTCATTTATGGTAAACAGAGCCCGATTTGTCTTAGCATTTATTTAACGATGGGCTAAAGAGTTTACTGACCCTGATAAAATACAGCAATTGTACACATCTTTAGATAGACCTATTCTGGAATATGGCTCTAGAGTTTGGTACCCAACCTACAAGTAATACTGTGAAATCCATTCAGAAACATTTCTTGCTCTCTTGTTTCCGTGGCTTGCTTTGGAATATGCAAATTTTGCCATCTTGTAATAATAGACTTGATTAAATTAAACTTCCGATGCTTAAAAGTCGTAGAACAATGTTGAATGTTAGTTTTGTCTTTAAACTTTCTAAAGGAAATGTATCCTGCAAATTTTTAATAAGAATTATCTGTTTTAATGTTGCACAACTTGCTGCACATAATTTTTTCTCACTATATATACAAGTGCTCAGAACTAACTATGCTAACTGGGATCCGGTATTTAAGATTTTTTCTGAATTTAATAAATATTATAGATTTATTGATTATTATCAGAATATTTATGCTGTCATAGTCGGTAAGGATATTAAATCTATAAACTAAGATAACTAAAAAACGCCGGTATTAAGCAAACAAATGAAAATAAAAATTAATTAATTTATAATTCATCGGAATCATTGTGTTTTTTTTTTGCTGTCTATGCTATGTTGATTTTATGAAAATTTTCATAGAATCAGTTTCGCTTTGGATATAAGACTCTGAGGTTTCTTCTATACAATATTGGGGTAAAATTCACTGATGAGCTACTTGAGCAATAGTAAAATTGCAATATGGATGTGCTCATCCCCATTACAATACATGATATTTATTTTTTAATAAAGATTTTTTATAATAAATATTTTCTGAGAATATCACGAAATATTTATTTAAAGAAATCAAGCACGAAATAAAATTGCTTAGATAAAAATAAATTTTTAAACCAAAAACATAATTTATTTATTTATTATTTATTGTTTTATTTTTATTTTTTTTTTTTTTAATTTTAATTTACCAAATTTTGGAAGGTTATTTTAATTCGTCAAGACTCAAAATAATTTATTTATATGAATATTTTTTCCCCTTTGTTCTGTTTAACAATATAAATGAATGAACACAAAAAAAAGTGAAAGAAATTTCAAAACTACCAACAAAAAAAAAAAGACTACAAACAATAAAATGAACAAGAATCTGAAAATGATATTGAAAAACGGACAGTTACTAAGTATTTTTATACGTTACAGGACTTTTGTTTGTCTTTATTTGCTGGCAATTGAAGATGTATTTTTGTTTATATTTTTTTTCTTTTTCTGTAACAATTGTCTATAGGCAATGAAGCACAACGTTGCATAACAATGTTTATTTCATACACCCTGATTTTTTTCTTCCTTGTTTGGGTTTTATTTTCCTTCAACTGTATTATTTTTAAGCTTCATATACACTTTTATTTCTTAAGTTTGGTTATTGGGATATTTTTATATTTATTTTATTTACAAACAAAAGATCAACAGCAAACTACAATTGATAATGTTTGTTTGCATTATTGTGTGTATTTGAAATGATACTTTTTGGTTGTAGAATAAACCAGGGGCAAAAGTATTACAAACAAAAAAGGATATAAATGCAACGACTTTAAGAAACGGAATTTAAATATAATAATTTAAAATAGTTTTTTTTTTTGCCTTTGTATAATAAAATCAAGTGGTTTGCATATTTTGTTTATAAAAAACGTATCGTCTCAAAAAAATTTCCACGTTCTTGACCCTTTATGCATATAAATTGATGTGGCCCTAGCCATATCCCCAGGTGGCATTACTACCAAAATGAGGACAACGCTTAATTTACCGCCAAATGAAAAAGTTTTCAAATTTTGATCAAGGATTTTTGCTTAGAAATATAGATGGCATTGAGTTGATCGGAATGTTCTGTCGTTCGGATAAAGTACGCTATATTAAGTATGGCGGCCGCAGCCATGGACTGAAAGTAAAAGTTAAAGTGAAGCAACGAATCTAATAAGTGATCATCAAGGTCTTCCGATTTGATTATTTCCTATGAGGCAAACTGACAAGCCACTATCAATTAACACTATTATTTAATTATGTTCTTGGGATTCGTTCCGCCAGTAAATGACATACTGATGAGGAGAGAATATTCTTCCGTCTTTACACGCTGTTTATTCCCTATAAACGGCGAACGCTTTCGATGTGAAGACATCGTTCTTAAGTCTTGTTCCAATCTGTACTGGTGTCACACATACCACATGCCACACTTCCCGATGGCATAATTTCCCTACAATCAGCAGTTAAGTGGCCAGCCAAATTGTGTTATTTAACACCACTGAATTATTTGTTATCGAGCTATGCTAAGAACAGAGCTAAAACTCATAATCCGTGATATGATTAATGAAATAGGATCGCCGTTTTGCCAAAAAGTTATTAAAAACTTTGTTGAAAGAATCGACATCTGTCAGCGTGTTGTAGTGGACATTTACCAAATATAATTTTTCATTTTTCATAATTGCCAAACTTTCCTCTACATAATACAATAAAAACTTAAATCGCCTTAAAATAAATTTATTTTATTTCGTTTTAGAAAAAAATTTTCTTGATGAAAAACCCTTTATTTCCTCAATTGTTCGTGTTGGAGGGTGTTTTCTTTTTAAATGGCATAGAGTTTTGTAATGGAAAAAAACAGATATGAATTTTTAAATGGAAATCACATTTTTTTATTCGAAAGATAATTTTTTGGCTATTTATAATATAAATAGGACTTCCGGCATATGACCACCATAGCCAGCTTGGACGTAGTCTAATTTGGAGTTTTAATTTTCAACTACTTTTTTCAACCTTTGTGGCTGATGGCCAGGATCATTTCACTTTTAATAACACTTACCTGGTGGAATGATCCTAGATTCAGTGAGCATTTTAGATATGTTGTCTGGACAGGAGTTAGATATTCTCCAGCTCCTCAGCAAGGAGTGGTAGTTTGCAGTTTGTAGTTTGCAAAATTGTTACTAGAAAGGACCTATTGCTAGAATTAGACTTCGGCCTCCTAGGGCGTGAGTGGTGCTGCTTTTCACTCACAGTGGTCTGACCACCATCTGATTAGGGCTCACTGTCAGGCGCAGATGTAAATCATATCACGAAATCTCCACAGAAAATAGTTCGGCGGTGTTAAACGCACTTTCTTAGAGGCCAATTCATTGTTTTGAAGCGTGAAGCTATGTGGTTACCAAACAGTTTATTTAAAAAAAATCAGTTGTAGCGCGAGCTGTGGGATATGATGCGCCGTCTTGTTGAAACCACAGACCCTAAACATGATGCTTGCTCGATTAAGGAACGAAAAAGTTGGTAATAATAACTCTACAAATTGTAACGTTCTGACCAGCATCGTTGCCAGCAGCCCATAGGGCCCACCAAAGATGCAGTTTTCTGTATGTAATAATGTTTCAACATATCATCGCCTCAAATACGGCAGTTTTGATATATCCAATAAAAAAATGGGTTTCATCGCTAATGAAAATTCTATTCTGAAATTTGGCTGAACGATAGTTTGGGCACAATTTACACAAATGGGAACCGTTCATTTGATGTAATTATATTTAGGTTGTAATGTTAAGCCAAGTTTAACATAGACAACTTGACAGCTGGCAAAATGGCCGCCAGTAAAATAAGTATTGCCAACTTAAAATTCTATAACTCTATAAAAAGCACATGATGCAAAATAATATTATTTATTACCATCAGATAGACTTATTGCATTTTACCTTATAGTAAAATAATAAATAAGGCAGCATATTGTTAAAAACAATTTTTATATATAAATTTTTATGGCTTAATCGATAATGAATTGAACGAACCCAAGGCGATGTGAATGGTTGGTCGGCTTCAATTCCTCCACCAGTGGCATCTTGTAAGGCACTAAAGCGATCCCTAATGCAAAATTCGCCATGTGGTGGTTTTAGATTGTTGAGAACGTCAAGCAATTGACAAATTTGGATCTGATTCAACACTGTGGCTCACGGCTGCGCTGTTTTTAGTTGAACGACCTGATCGAACATGCTTTGGTATAGAGCCTGTCGACTCAAATTTAACGACCAAATTCTTAATAGCGGCTTAATAAGAACGATGATGTGGTCGGAAAATGTTATGAATTTTACGAAATGTAACTTTAACAGAAACACCATTTTCATAATGAATTTAAATTATTTTTATGCGATTTTCGTGCGAAATTTAATTCATTGTAACAACTAAAAGTCATAAATATCATGTTAATGATGTTGCCACAACTGAAAAACAAACTTCTTGTGGAAAACCCTGATAGTTAAAGCAGGAAATAAAATTATATATAGTTTTTCTAAACTTTTCATATATTTTAAGGTTTCTAATGCAATAAATGTTAAGAAAAATTTTCACAAAGCCTCAAATACTTCAAGGCCTTGAATTAATTTCGTTTTTTCCTACGGAGTACTACTCACAACTATAAAACGTTTTTTTTTTTTTTATAAAATTCTCTTTAAAAAGGTACGTTAACGTTGTATTATTAAAATGAGATTTTATTTCGTTTTTGTTTTAAATCCGTGATTGTATTAAAACATTAATTTCCTGTTAAAATCTCTTTAAATTTTAAACAATTGCAGTTGTTGGTTTTTATAACCGATTATTTTTATTGTTTGTTTTCTTCGTTTTTGCATTTAAGTTAGAAATAGTAACTATCGTTTACAGCAACAAATTGCAACAATTTTAAGTCCATTTAGATGGCGTGCTAAGATTAATACGAAATGGCGCGACCTCAACTAAATTGTGGTAGTTTTCGTGTTTCTTTTTTCTTCTTGTTGCCTTACACCCTCTACATCCAGGCCTGTTTAACGTTGCCCATATGATGTGTTCCTTTGTTTATAGTCTCTCCTTTTTTTATATTTCTAATATTTTTGTCTTTTATTTTCTAAATGCAGCAGATAAAGAGTTTATAAATAAACACTAAGTTTAGTCGTATATTTAGCAGACGCAGACATGTTAAATGGAAAAATGACTTTGCTTAAGTTTTATGCACTTCATTTAGATTAATACGGAGCATTGTAGTTAGTAAAGGTTGGGTGTATGTAAGTATGTGTGTGCGTATATGTGTACAAAACGATAGGTATGTGCACTCGAAATTGACATTGATAAAATGTTAAGCAGCGGGTGTTTTAAAAATATAAATTAAATACAAAACTTAGGAAGAATTAAGCAGGAAAATATTTGTGAAATTTCAAAAATTTTAAAAGAAAAATGTAATTTATATTTCATAAAAGGTAAATGACATTTTTCGGTATATTTCTTAATTAAAAAAGTGAACCAAAGTGCCGAGCAGAAGTGTTTTATGCACTTTTATTAAAAGAAGAAAAAATATAGTTGGTATGGAAAAGATAGCAGCATTATATGTAGGCTAATACCCGGTGTTCAAATGTAATTGAACATGATCTTATCAGCATAGAATTCGTTTAATATTTATTTAGGTTTCATGAAGATAAAATTGGTTTTCATTTTATTTGTTTAGCTTAAGTATGTCTTAGAGATAAAATTTGTTTCCTATTTCATGTTTGTTTAGGCTTAGTAATATGACCTTGGAAATAACCCTTATTATAAGTACGCACGTATTATTATCACTAAAAGAAGAATAGTTGATAAGAAAGATACGCATGCGAGTTTAAGATGTTCATTGTTAGTATTTAAGATTAATTTTAAGTAAAAATAAACTAGTGTCTTACAAACATTCGAGCGGTTAAAATAACGATTCAAAAGTGTATTTTAACCACCCGGTTAAGTTTAAAAAAATTTTTTTTCTAGGTAACCGATATTATATGGAACCACCTGTTGTTTAAAAAAAATTATAATAGAAATGGGGAAAAATCCAAAACTACTAGCTTGTCAGTCTGGAGGTTGTGGCTTCGATTCCTAACGAAGACCTTGTTTTTTTTTTCACTCCAAAACTAAAAATTGACTCCCGGTACGCCTACTCAGTGATGAAGGCATGGTCACGGGTTGCTGTGCTGTCTTATACGATAGTTAATTTTCGACTATCCTTCAACTTTCACCACCTGTTTCATCTCTTCTCTATCGCTTTTCTAAAGAATGTAACACGGAACTTGACTAAATAAGGACTGTTGCCTAAAGTACTACTTCTCTTTAAAAAACAAAATTGAAGAAAACAAAATTCAAATAAAAACAATTTCACCAATTTAACAACCATTTAAATCTAAAATCAAATCTGTGACTTCTCTCCAATAATTGTAACCTCGACAAATAATTAAAGCAACAAGAAATTTACTAGAAAATTTCTAAACTTATCTAAAACAAAAACAAAACGATTATTCGCAAAAACTAACAAAACAGGCAAAAAAACATAAACACACATTAAAAAAATACTAAACAAAAACTAACACTCCAATAATTTTCATACATTAGAAAAAACTAGATTTTTAGAAAACCAAAACTGACCAGAATACTTTGAAATTTTTCCATATTTTAACAACAACAAAACTGCGCACAACAAGTGCATTTTCACAACAAAATCAACATGAAAAACGAAAGAAAATATAAAATAATTAATAATTAATAATTATTATAACTATTATAAAATAATTAAAATTAAAAACAGAAATTAATAATAATTATTTAAAAAATAAGTAAAGAGATAGAAGAAATATTACAGTAAAACAACTACCCTCTAAAAACAATAAGAACACTTATAAATAAGAAAATTGACTCCATCAGATCCATAAAAAACATCAATAAGACAACAATAGACAATTCCAACATTGACAAAAAATACATTAGCGTAACTTACGTTGAAAACATTACCGATAACAAATCCCTTAGGAAAATAATTTCAGACAACAACGTTACCTTTACACACAAATCTAATAACACACTAAAACACTTCTTCAAAAACGCCAAGGACAGAATTAAAAAGAGGGACATGTGTAACGTTGTATACGAAATTCCGTGTAAAGGCACAGCTGACCAACAATGTTACCAAGTTTACATCGGACAGACGAAACGATCACTTCAGACAAGAATAAATGAACACGAAACAGACATAAAAAAGAAGAAGACCACTACGGGCATTGCACAACATATGTTAGAACACACACACACACACACCAGATTTTGAAAGAACACGAATAACAGACATAGAGAGTAAACAAAACAGACGCTTAATATTAGAAAGTTTGAGAATAAGACAGAAAGGTAACAGAACAATGAACACTAAGGAGGACATGGACAAGATCAGCAATAGTTATAATTTAATTTTATAGTACTATGGTTTGTGTTTTATTTTATTAGATATGTAATTAAATATTAATTAAATATTATTATTGATTAATGATGTTTTTAGAATAAATAAAAGTACATACTCCCTGAAGAAGCCGGGAAATACCGACGAAACGTAGGAGGAAAAAAGATTTAAATTTGTTTCAATCTTACTCTAATGATCGACCAGTATAGCCGAGTTAATAGGACAACACAACAAAAATTATGAAAACTACCCTGGTCTATTACCTTAACAAGTAAAGAGATATTTTTTAAAGCGAAAGCCACATTTTACATTTTAATTTTTTTTAAGTTGTTTGGATTTTTTCCGCCAGTACTGTTGTCATTCGTCGTCATTATTTTATCAGGGTCGTATCTAAATATTCAGATAGATTGTCCCGCCACGTGGCATTTTACTACCAAGCTAATTTAATGTTTCCATCTTTTATTATTCGTAAAATATAAAAGGCGTAAACATTAAATTAGCGCCGCACAGGTAGTTAGTTGGCAGGACAATCTCGCTGCATGAGTAGATACCACCCTAATAAAAGAACGACATAACTCAAAACTATTAATATTGACGTAATACTAACTCTCCAGTACTATCTAAAAACGCAGGTTGAAAATGCTGTTATCGCATCGTAAGCGCCCATCATACCGAAAAAGCAGCCAGTGATGACGTATAACAAAAAATTAAATAAAGAAAAAAGAGAAAAACTGAAAAAAAACTGAAAAAAACTGAAAAAACCCCTAAAGATCCCTGTGAAAATTTTTAAAAATCATGGAACCAAACACTAAAATCTTTTAAATATCGCAATTAATTAAAAATATTTTTTTTATTTAAACCACAGCAGATTTTTGACTCTTGAAGATGACTTACATTACCATTTACAGCTTGCCTTTAATCCCAATTTCATCCGCTGAGTATATTTCATACTATTCTCTCTACTCTGTAGTATTGGGCTATTGATCAAAGCTGATCAAACGGGGCTCACCAACTGTGATGTGTGCTAGAGGTTACATCTGCACCGAGCCGTGTGGCCATAATCTGATAGTGGTCTTACCACTGGATGTAGCAAAGCGGCCACCCATGCCCTAAGATGCATACCCACTAGGTGCATATATACCTTAAGGGCAATTTTTAAGTGCACAGTAGCAGGGCCGTACCTCACTCTTTGTTAAAATGTTGAGACTATCTAATCTCTAGTCCTGTTATAAGCGCAACTAGTCCATTTTTTTGGATGTTAATCTTATATTTTTCGTTAACACCTCTTCGGAACTTTCTTCAATGCCCAATTAAATCACAGCCTCCACGATGTTCCCGAGAGGCCTCACCAACAACCACAACAGGGACATAGCCTTGCGGGTAACTGTTTTCCGTGGTACCAGTATGTGTATTAAAAGTCACTGGTCGGACTTCATTAGTTCTATGTCTCTTCCAGTATCGGGCTGCTGCTAAGCCAGGCGACTGCTGCCGCTTTTACCCCCAAAGGGACATGTCAAGGTGGGGAATAGATCCATCAAGACTGCGTGCCACCGGAGGGATCACATCGATACTTAATAATATTTTGTAACTTATATTGCTATTCCTGGTATCACTTGCATTGGCAGAAAATCAAAAGCCCTTAAGTTCCACCATGTACATTGCTGTGAATGATAACGCATCTGGTTAATGCTAATTTTTTAATAAGCAAGCCGTAAGTTCAAAAAAGTGTATCATTTAAATTTCGGTAATACATAGACAGTCCTAGAGCGCTCGCGCTAATGACTGATTAAAGAATTAAATCTGCATTGGTTTTCGGACGGAGATTCTAGCGATAAATTAGCTACGGAATTATTAAATCGGGAATCAGGGTCTTGTAATCCTGCTTTCTTAGCAGGAAAACATACCTTTAGTGCCACAACTTTTAAGGAGATGCATATGTACTTTAACTTTACAACTCTTTAGGTTCCTAAGCACAGATTCCTATCGGAAAATGCAAAAATCTTTAGCCTGACTGGACAAGAGGTTATAGATTTTATCGATTTAAGAAGGCAAGGGTACGCAGATATATCCTTGCAAAGTTTCGTTTCACACCAGAACTCAGGGGATGACCCTTACATATGCACTGTGCCAAAACTAGGAAATTAGGTCATGGGGAGATGGAAAAAGAGGGTAGTGTTTGTGGACATTCGATTTGGATTTTTCTACATTGAAAGTGATGGGAAAGACCTCTGGAGGGAGTTTATTCCACATGCGAACTGTCCTGCTAAAAAAACGAATTTTCTCTGTAATACGTAGTGCGATTCATTCACCGGCCCATCAACCACAAATGGATGGGCCCTCAATGAAAAGGGTTTTTAACGCAAAAACGTGTGAGTAGCGGAAACAAGTTCCCAAATTTCATTAGAATACTTAATGGTAAGTGCAAGTAAGTGTAGCAACGATAAAACAGCGAAATATAACCTACATTGCATTGATACTCTAGAGAATCGAGTTGGATAACCTACTGTCCCAAATGAGCTCTTTGGATCAAGCAACTCTAAAATAGACTTTTGGGCCTCGGTCCATATATGAGAGTTGTATTCGATTTTCGGACGGATATGGGTGGTATAAATAGTACGAACATAGGATGGAGTGGAGTACCTTTAACACCGTTTTAGAAGACCGAGCCACTTTAAAGCTGCTTGAGAAACCTGAAAAATATACTTAGTCCGTCAAACATCACGCACTCTACATTAAGAGCTTCCGATTTCTTAGCAGTTTTATCATCCATAATAACAGATGCAAAGCAATTGCCGAACACACATTCTATGCGTAAGCAAGCAAATTTGAAGCTTACGGGCACTATTCACACGACCCCATTTGAAGATTGTTGCGAAATCGTGATTGAGTATATACTCCAGAATTTGCTTTTTGGAACCTACCTCCAACTGGTTCGGTCTATTACTGAATGCATATGAATGACAAATGGTGCTATCATCTGTAGAAGAGTATATAGGGTTAAAGTTTGACAAAGAAGATAATTTAGAAAAATAAGACACAGGGCAGGAGAAAGAACGCAGCCTTACTAGCAAGTCACCTGTAGAAAGCCCCATACGGAATCCATACAGTCGGTATACTTCGATGTTAAATGTTGGGCAAAGACAGCTATTTCTAAATTAGTAGAAGACATATGCTAAAGAAACTTTCCAAAAATGCATCCCTTCTTTTGCTAAGTATTAGTGTTCTCTTTAGACAATGATGTGCTCTGACTGGTTATTGAGGTTGGCCCCTATATGGGAGTATCATGGTGGTTGTGGTTTCGGACCCTCGTGAGAGTTTGTGGGTCGGATCATTCAAATTAACACAATGAATGGTTCAGGTCCAGTGAGTATGAATGCTGTCGTGTTCTTGATAAAAAGTAGCTTCATGCGTTGTGGACCAGGAGTTGGAAAGTCTCCAACTCTTTAGCAAGGAGTGAAGGCTGCGGCCTACTGTAAAGGATAAAATGTTATGTAAGGATGATGGTTATATAATTCAGGATCGCCATGTAAAGGATGACATTATACAGGATCGCCATGTAAAGGATGATAGTGGTTAAGAGATCGTCATGTAGACGAATACCATATGAATAATAAAAAAAAGTATTTGTAAATATATTCCCTAACGTCCTCGTTTATATTTACCCAGCTGTCGAGGATAACAGCTCCACAAGTACGCGTTCGAAAGAACTGCCAACAGTAATATTGAGTATTAAAAAGAACTAGGCACGTTGATGCCGCACAAGTATTCAGTTTAATTCTAAATTTATTTACAATTTTAATCAAGCTTATATACTAATTTCTTATTACCTAAATTGAATGACTTTTGCCTTTACTCAATTTTTATTCCCATATTTCTTATCAATAATTGTTATTTAAAATGCATATGTCAGCAACATGTAATTGGACAACCATAAAGCAAATCAAAGGTGTTTAATTAATTTGACACTTTTGTTTTGATTTATTTTGGTGCTTTTCGCCACATTTCAATATGTGTAATTCAAGTAGTTGTTACACTATTGAGGTTGGTATGTACACACTTACATGTCAAATGACGTTCCGTGCACACTACACTACTACGTATTCGATGGCCTTCTAGGGCGTGGTTGGTGTCCAATCAACCAAGTGGTTTGACCACCATCTGATTATGACTATATAGTCGGTGCAGATGTAAATCAAATCACGCTTTGTACCGCATGCCATAATTTTCTGTTCTCCGATGAAGGATATTGAGGAACTGAGAAGATAATTTAATCTAACAAATTAAAAACTATTTTTACACGATTCATGCTATAAAAATAATAAAAAAGGAAGTAACAAAATTCTATTAAATTTATAAATAAAAACGAAATTATTTTAAAAGAGACATAAATATTAACGATTTAAAATGAAACGTATTTTCGCAGAATAAAAAAATAATCACAATCTAACAATCTAGGAAAGTGTCAACAGTGCTGCCAGCAGCGATGTAAAATTTCAAATATATAATTTTTAACATTAACAGGTGTGGCATGCCATAGGGCTGTTAAATTCAATAATGAAAACAAAAAACAATCTGTGGTCATTTATTGCCTTTTGGCTATTTTGTTTAAATAGTTTTAAAATTAGTGTTATGAGTGTGTGTTAAAGTCTTTTGTTAATAATTTATTAACAAAAATGTACAAAATGTTGTTTTGTGTTAAATTTCATTAAGTTATGAAGCACCTAAATAAAACTAAGTGAAGGCAATTTAAAATTTATGCACACACATACATTCAAACTCATAAAAAAAATATACATTAAGGCATTGTTTACACTATTATTTTTCTAATGTTTCAGTTTTTGTGGCAACATGCAATTTTTGCATTTTTTCCTCTGAAAAACTTGCCGGCAATTATATTTAGTTGTTGATATTGTGAAGGTTTGTTTTTTCTAGAAAATCCACTCGTTAGTCAGACTATAGTAAAGGCCTGTTAGTATAGCATTTTTATTAACAATTAAACTGTAGGGGTTACAATATAAAAATAACATTTAATCTAAAATATAATGAATCAGCTAGTCATATAAGTTGCAACATTCGTTATTAAATGTTGTTAAACTTTATTTAACACGCCTTAAATCGATAGTGGATAGTCATTAAGCTCATACTTCTATATTAAAATTCTCCCTTTATTTATGTTCTTGTTAGTAAGTGTAGCATTTCCCAAAGGATTAACCTGCACTTCTATTAAAAAGAAATCATACGTTTTATTTTATTTCCTCTCTCTCTCTCTCTCTCTCTCACTTTCCTTCTCTGCTATAAGCTCTTTATGCCTCCTCTTTAAATTTATTCTGCCTATAAAATTACATTATTTTTTATTTGTATTTTTTTAAATAAAGGGTGTTTTTATAGAGGTATAATACTTTAAATTGGCTACACTTTACAATAATTAATGTTTAGACGTTTCAATAAAGCTTCCAAACTTTTCAAATTGGATTCGAAACAAAGTTGCCGTTGATGCCGATTTTCATAAGCGGTTTTTGTTTAGGGAAGAAGCTTCCTTTGCTTAAAAATAAAAGTCAATAAACAACGCTGCCATATTTGGAGTGATAATAATGCTTACGCCTATGATGAGACCCTGTTATATTTCGAAAAACTGCCTTTTTACTGGGTTTTATGGTCTGTAGAATCATTGATCTTTACTTTTTTAAAAATTGTACTGGACAGAACGCTAAAGTGAGTAGTTAAACAGCCATTAAGTGCAGGAGCTATATTTTCAAAACGGAGCAACATTTCACATATATCGTGCCATAATTGATTTATAGAAGAAACCGCTTAGTTCCCCTTTTCGGACCCTAAAATTGCCCTGCAAGATCGTGCGATTTAACCACACAAGCCTATTTTTTGGTGGGATATGTGAAGTCGCTAGTTTACGGTGATAACCCCGAAACGACAGATAACTTAGAGGAGAATATTTGGTGCGTTATTGCCGTTAAACAGCCACAAATTTTGGAAAAACTCATCGAATATTTAACCTCCAGATTAGACAACGTTCGAGCCAACCTTTGTGGTCATGTGCTAAAAGTTATATTTAAATTATAATGCCATCATATTAGTTATCGAATTAACTTAATTTCATGTCAATTTAAAGAAAAACATCAACTTTGTTTTGTTTCATTTCAAAACTCTATACCTCTATAGAAAATACCCTCTAATATAAAAACTTTGCTTTAAAAGTTTTATTCTTTCATTAAATTGTTACTGTCCCTGGGTTAAATCAATTGGTGTTTCTACTAGTCGACGTCAGTTTGTTGACCTTTTCAAGTTAAAGTTCGTTGGCCTTTTTTTCTGAGGGGAGGGGTTTGTCGCAATTTTGCTTTATAATTAATATTGTCAATCATTTTATAATTAATAAAGACCATGTTGGCATTTGGCCTGTTTATTTAACACAATCAATAAGTCAGTTATGGCCTATAATTATAAGTGTGTGTACTAATAATAACTCTAGTGTTTATTTAGTGAATATGATAAGCAAAAATATTGTAAAAAACATTTTAATGTTTTACTTCGAAATAAGCTTTAACAATTGTTGTTAACTTGAATTATAGTTGCATTAAATATTTTTTATTTATTTTTTTAATTAATAATTTTTAAAAAGTTTAGTGATTGTTGTTTCTAAATTCTTTACAGTGAGAAGTAGTTAGAAATAAAATTTGTATTTGAAAAACTATTCTATTTGCAGCCCGTAAAAGATTTTGTTCATATTGATTAAAATATTTGCAAAATATTTATTGTTTATTTTCTAACATTGAAATAGTTAATGCAAAAATTAATTTAATAAAAATTTAATTTCCTATAATTCGTTCTATAAATAAAAGGAATTTTTAATAAATAATTTATAGTTCTAGTTTTAATATGTATTAACTAGCAAACAAAATTGATTACAAATTTTATTTATTTTATCCAGCCAACAATTTTTTTGTTGAATGCAATTAATTCAATTAATTGATTTCACAAAATAATTTATCAAATTATCGAAATATTATTTATTTTATTAAATAAATTTTTATTGAAAAATAAAATATTACTGCAGGGGCGGAATGTAATTTAAAGTGAAGCTAAGTTGGTAATAATGGTCCAAGAGAGAAGTCCTTATACTTAAAATAATATCACTCATGGCGACACTCATCAATTCCTAATTACGAATTTTACTATTGCTGCACTATAGGTCAAATGGAAATTTTTCGTGCGAAATTAACACCTACTACAAAGACATGGTATTTATATCAAAACCTGTAGGAATTCCATAAGTAAATTTAGCCCTATTTAAAAAAAATGGAATTAAACCCATTAACGGCCAAAAATTAACCCTTTTGCAACTATTACAAAAACATGAATTCAAAAACATAGTATTCAAACCAAAGCCTGTAACAATTCTATAAGTAAGTATAACATTATTCTAAGAACAGAAATTTAGCCCATTAATGACCAATAATTAACCCTTTTTCAATCATTAAAACAAACATAATATACTGAATTGATTTTTTTTTTATTATATTATAACATTTAGAAATTGCTTAAATCTAATTCATTTTGTAAATTTAAATCAAAAAGAGTTTCTTTACTTTCATCAATATCATTAAAATCTTCGTCTTGGCTGCAACATAATAGCTCAATAACTTCAGTTGGAAGTGAAGAACGTTTATGCTTTTGTAAGCGTCCGGTTAAAAATGCTACGGAAATTATTGGATCTGCCCTATTAAATGCATCTAAGAGGTTATTGGGTACGGCTGTTTTTGCCATATATATAATTTTATTATAGTGTGAATAAATATCGCAGTTTCTTGAATTGCTTTGGTGGCGTATTGCATTAAATTGTTCTTATGAAAAATTGTATTCAAGAAAGAAAGCTAAAGCCTCATCCGCAGAAAGTGGAATTGTTTTTTTTGTATCTTGATGACACATTTTTCGCATTTTTGATCGCCTTGTTGGGCTTTTGAAACTTTCTTTCAGGACTGCAACCAAATCGGATTCACCTTGCTTGCGAGCCGATGTTGCTGCTGCACGAACGAGAAGGTTAGTATCAGCTTTCCAAATTCTGATTTTGTGCTGAATGCGACTTCTGCACGTCCAACACTGGTACAAGTAGGTTTTTTTGAAATATCACTTACCACAAAATGAAATCCAAAATTCAGCCACGTATGATTTTGATCCTTGAAGACATTTATCTTTCTGCAACATGTTTCCCACTTTTGAGCCAATTTTTTGCTTTATATTTTTATCAGTTTCACCGGATATAGTATTAAGTTTGATTTTGTCAACAACGTGTTTGAAAACTGCATCAAACTTGTCTTTCTTATTACATTCTTTTCAAACATATCGTTTTTTTTCATACAGAGGTTACCTACAAGAAAAGGCATAACTCAGAAAGTGCAAATAATCGCAATTTGTCACAAACCAAAATTAACTCATTACATTATATTTAATTCACTTTTTCAATTTGAAAGAGGTCATATGGAGTCAAAATTTTTAAACGCTTACGCTATGTTAAAAAGTTAAAAAACGACGAAGCCCTTTTAAGGTGGTGTTGTCTAATGAGTTCTTTTCAAGTATACCGACATAAATATAAAGCAGTTATAATTAAAAACACTATTATTTACCTGTCTCTTTATTTTCCATTTAAATTAATAATATTATAATAAACACAAATCGAGAAAAACAAACTTAAAGTTGACCTTGCACTATTGAACAATCTAACACATTTTTAGAAAAACTTCTATTGATTGACTTTAGCGTACAAATGTGTAACGGTCCTTTTTTTAACGCAAAAAAAAAATATCACACGTCTTTGTTTTGAAGCATTTCCAATTAAAAACAACAACAACAACAATAGTAAAATGTCACTTTGATTTACATCAATTTAGCACAAAAAAAGCTGTCATTTGACCTATAGTTTGCTGTTAAGTAAAGATTTAGCCTAATTGCCTGGGTTTTACACCCTTTAAATTTTAAGTTAATTTTTTATTTTATTATCATTTGGTAGTTTACACACAAATACTACGACCACTATTTTAAAACTAATGAATTTGTTTTAAGGACATCAAATCATTAACCACAGGAATGTTTAAAATCAGTTTACTAATTATTAAGATCCAGAGGCACAAATAAAGGGTTTCTCGACATGAAGTTTGTTTTCTAAAACAAAAAAATTTACGTTAAAATTAGAGAAGAGAACAGCTCGGTAATTATGAATGAAACATGACATCTGGCAAATGTCCACCATAACCACGCTGACAAATGTCGATTCTTTCATTAAAGTTCTTAATTATTTTTTGGCAAAACAGCACTGCCATTTCTTTATTCACCTCAAGGATTTTGAGTTTTAATGCTGAAATCGATTCGATTGGCTCCGTATAGACTCTGTCCTTAACATAGCCCTACAAAAAATAATTCAGTGATATTAAATCAGAATATCTGGCTGCCCATTTAACCGCAGATTGTCGTAAAATTATGCGATCGAGAAATTAGGTTTACAATAAATTGATCATTTCCTTGGCTATGTGACATGTGGTACCGTCTTATTGAAATCACATGTCTGTGATATACACGTCGTCAATAATAGGCCTACTTTGATTTGTTAGCATAACGCGATAGCATGATCCATTGATCGTTACAGCACTTTCAGCCTCATCTTTGCAAAAAACCGACCAATCGCATTTCTAGACCACATAGTCACATGTTGAGCATGCAAAGGCTTCTCAATAATCGCTTTAGGATTGGCAGAAACCAAAATGCGGCAATTTGGCTTGTTGAGATACCCTAACAAGTGAAAATCGGCTCCGTCTAGATAAATGATTTTTTAAAACAAAATCAGCCGGTCTTTCCTGATTGAATTGAACGAGTCTTAGGCTTCAGTTCTTGCACCAATTGAACCTTGTCAGACTTCAAGGTCAAATCCTTATGCAAAATTCGCCATGTGGTAGTTTTGGATAACCCCAATTGTTAAGAAGGTCGAGGAATTGACAAATTTGGATCTACTTTAACGCTATGGCCCACCGCTGCGATTTGTTCAGTTGAATACGCATTGGTGTTCGACTGGGTTCGCATATTTGTATCGAGTCTGTCGACTCAAATTTAATGACCAAATTCTTAATAACGGTCTCAGAAGGACGATTGTGTTGCCTGAAAATATCACGAATTTTACGGAGTGTAACTTTAACAGAACCACTATTTTTATAGTGCATTTAATTTATATTAATGCCATTGAAATGCCTGTGAAATTTTAACAATTTCCAAAACTAAATATCAAAACTATCAGGTCATTGGTGTTGCCACAACTGAAAAACAAACTTCTTGTTGAAAGACACATAATTAAAGCAAAGAAACATAATTATAATTTTATGGTTTGTAAAACTGTTGACCCTCTTTCTATATTATTCCTTAAATTACAAATATCCTTTGGAGTTTTTGAAGTTACAAAAAAATATTTAAACACCTTAAACTCACTTTAACAGCAGCTTTTTAGTTTTTTTTTTCTGGAAGTCCCTTCCTATTTCTCGTTTTTCTTTTTTCAAAAATTTCAATTTCGCATAAACACGTTTCCTTGAAATTTCTGTTATTTTCTTGATTTTTATTTTCTGTTTTAACTAACATGTCACATGACAAACCGGGACATACGTACCCATTTGTAGTTTTTTGTTATTTAGAAATTTCAACAGCAAGAAATTAAAACAACAACGCAACAACAAAGTTAAAGCAAAAATACTCCTCCAACTCCTATAAAACTCAAGAAAAATTTATGTTTGGAAAATGAAAAATAACACAAAAACAAACACGAGGCAACAACGACGCTCTTGACAGTTTGGCAGCCTGACGCGTTAACGTGCAAATGCTACAGAATTTAATAATAGAAAAAAAAAACAAATGAAATAAAACTAAACACACCAACACACAGCGACTTGCAGTATTTTAAAAATAGAAACATAAAATAAAACAACTAAAACCCATAACTAAATAAAATGCCATACAAAAATTAAAATCAAAGAAAACCCACTCACTATGTTGAAAATTTAAGAAGCGCCACATGCAACACATATGAGTGTTGTGCACTGTTACAAACAAACAAACAAACAAACAACCAAACAAGGAAACACACAAATTTTAACTATAAAACGCAATGAAATTGTATATGAGTAAACTAGCGACAAGAACAACAACGACATCAACAACAACAACCACTGACTGGCATATCAGGTAATAAATGAAGTAAGCAGTTGCAGTTAGTTGTGTTGGTGGAAATAAGAAATTCAAAACAATTGCACCAGAGATAAGTGAAGTATAGTGAGGTAAAAAAATATTCCTACAAATAAAAAATATTTAATATTTTCCTTACTGTGTATGACCATGTGTGTTTGTGTGTGTATTTTACTAAAAGCTTGTATTCTATATTATCTATAAAATTAAATAAGGTTCGTTAGTAATGTCATAACTTGAAACCCAAGACAACATCGTCCATGACTCGAGGTTGGTTTTTTAACATAAAAACTTAAAAAAGCCCTTGAGAGCGTCTCCTTATTTACGACTTTTTTTTAATTTATTTAAATCAAGGATTTTTTTTCTCAAGGATGCAATCATATAAGCCAATTTTAAAAATTAAGTTTCTGCGAGAAGAAAGGTAAAAAAGCGGGTTTTATCTATGGCCTAACGAAATTTAAATGAATTTCGAAATATATTTAGATCTTTATTTATAGGGCGCAATAGGCTATACCTCTGCTAAAAGTTTGCACCCAGACAAGTGTGTTGCATACAGGCTTGAAATATTGCAGCTGATAGATGGCGCTGTTTCTAAAATCTTAAATATTTTAATTACCAAAAATAAACTTTTGCATTATCTGCAGTGGAACAGCAAGATTGACAAAGACAAAAGAGAAATTGTATAGGGTGTTTTTAGACACAAAGAAGTTGGGAAGTGGTCAACTGTCAGGTGCTTTCATTTATTTACATTTATGATCAGTATACTCTGGCAAACTACTGCGAATAATTTGAAGCTTAGAAAACGCAGCGAAATTCTTCGAAAGCACTTTTAAAATTTTGTTAAAAATTGCTTGATAAAATATCTTTTTTACAGTCGTAATGAAATGTCCATCTAAGCAGATGATACCTTGAACTGTAAACAGACTCTATAAATGAGATAGTAAGAGCAATACCTTGTAGAAATGTTAGTACTAAGGAGAATATTGTCGCTGTAAAGGAAAGTGTATAAGAAAAATCCAAATTTACTCGATTGCAGGTATTAGGGCGCTGCATACTCACCAAGTGATTTAATAAACGATCCAGCTAATATAGGAATCAGGGCGATAATAAGGTCATATATCTCGTTCTTATCATTTTTATGTTTATTGGACTGTATGTGAGTTGTAACGTTATCTGATATTTTATCACATATAGAGTGACAGCGATAAACAGTAGACTCTACACACCCCTCTACATCCATTTGCTTTGCATTATGTGAATTATTGGACATTAGTTCTTAAAAAATGATGCAAGGAATCGAGTTACAAATGATGGAGTTGGTAGCCACATCAAATACAGTGATTTTTTGTTTACAAATTTGGTTAACATTAATCCGCATGTTATCAGGATTTAGCAGGATGTCGCTATGTTCTATGATGACGGCCATAGCCATCGACTTATTGAAATTAAAATTTGGCAATAATTTCTACATGTAGATTATTGCTTGCGAGGCTGTGTAGAGCCATTCATTTAATCTGATAGAGCAGCAACAAGTGGATATCTTGGAGGCCAAACAATTGTCAATCACCCTTATTCTGTTTGGCGACGGCAATAAAAGACGACGTCATTTTTTATCGTTTGTTGTAAAATCGTATTCTCGTTGGTAATATTGCCCTATATCAATGACTGGCAACACATTTTTGATATTCTGTAAGCGGTAATTTAAATTTGTTGCTTTAAATTACCGCTGATATTGTCGTCTGTAATTTTGGTGTAATGCTGTTATAAACAAACATTTAAGAAGATTAAAACTACTAAAAATACAAAATAAAATAACAAAAAGTACAAATGAAATAGCAAATGGAAAAAATAAAAATTACCAACGCCAAACAAATTGAAAAGTTAGTGGAAGCATTGGAAAAAATCCATCACTTGCCAGGGGATTTCGGAGAGGCAGTGTTCCCACTAATTTTAAGGAACAATGGGAAAATGTTGCGAATGCTGTAAACGCCCTTGAACTATCAAATAGAATGAGTGATGGATGGCAAAGGGTTCAATACATGTTGGACAAAATATTTTTATAGATTTGGCGCGACTTAAAATTTAAAATAAAAAGAGATGGTAAAAAACAACGTGCTGAACAATTTGATTTTAATTTATTTTGATTTTTAATTTGTTTTAGGTTCAATTTAATACCGATTTTATTGTTTTTTCTGACATGATTTATATTTGTTTCACAACAATTTTTTCAAAAATAGCACACAAATGAATCAGCTAACTCTCAAATATTAGATATGTGTGTTATATTTTAATAAAATGATCGATCGAACTGGCAACATCCTCATAAGACTCTTAGGGAATACCAAATTAGTATTGATGTTGTGTTAAAGTGATGTTGCTCAACGACGATGTTACCGTCGCCAAACAGAATAAGTAACCCATACATAGCCGCCTAGAATGGATTATATAAAAACGATGAAAATCTGAAACATTGAATATTTCGGAAATAAAACTGTGCTTTATTTTCATAAACTGTATTATTACTTTTGTGTTTAAGTGTAGCAAATATGCGTTTGTATATATAATATAGTACTCGTATGTGACGGCGGCAATTGTTAGCACCACTAACAAATCACGTTTTCAGTTTTTCTTTCATAGTCTTAGACATTCACACACACACCAACACACGCACTCACAAACACACAGAACCGTTAAATAAGGCAAAATAAATACAAAAAAAACCTCAGTGTCGCCTACTTTGGATTGATAGCAGCACATATACTTTTATACACACACGCACACATACACGCCAATAGACTTTTACCAAATGCACCGTTAGTTTGTTGTTTAATGGCGTAAAGTAAAGTTGTAGATGTTGCCATTTACGTGATTTTCAAGTAACTCTTAAATGAATGTTTGTTTGAAATACAATTTCTAACAAATAAATTTATAAATTTTTGTTGGTGTGTTACAACAAACCAGTAAATAAATATCTTGTGTTTGTTTGATTGTGTAAGTTAAGGAAAAAATTATAAATGTGAGTGAAATCAGGTGTTAAGGCGTTGAGTCTATTTATGTCTATTTTTTATTTTTTTGTTGTTGTGTGTATTTATTATGTTTTTTCCTTTAGTTTCTCTAATTTTTTATTACAATTTATGCCTCTATTTCGTTGTATGAAATTTTGTATTTTTTTATCTATTTGAAGGTTTTTCTATTTGGCAAAGCAAATTTCATTTCTATATTTTTTTTATTATTTGTTTTCAATTTTTTTTTTTCTTTTCCAAACGTCTATACTTAAATTTTTATTTTTTTTTTGTTATTAAATTGATTGATGTTTTAAAGTTTATTTTCGTTTTTATAGTTTTTTATGGCGTATAAAATTCTACTTATTCGAAGACGGCATGTCGAAGTTAAATGTACATGATGGAATTAAATTGATAGATTGAGTATGTGCGTGTGTGTGTTTATTGTAAGTTTTGCAGCGAAACATCAATTCAAAATTTGTAGGCTTATGAACCGGAAATTATACAAATATTATTTTGAATTAAAAACAAAATAAAAATAAATGATGTCGAACAGTAGTCCACACTGTGCTCTCTTGATTACAGATTTTTAAATCCTGCTGAATTAAGCCGGCTGAAATGCTGCCATTCTGTAACCATAGTGTTCAATTTATTTAAATCAAAATTTGGTGATAAATCGATTTCTAGAAATAGATCGCTCATTTCTTCACTCCAATAGTGCGATTATACATCTTTCTATTATTCCCTGTAGCGCTGCATGGTCATCACTTGGATCCTGTAAGAGCACCAATAATAACTGCTTTTAAGAACAATATTGTTCGTATTATTCGTGACATTACACACAGCCAAAAATGATCGAAAAAATGGAGGCATTGCATATTCAGAAAGCGCTTCGCCAAGAAATTGCCATATACCCGATTCCGTCATCATAAAAATAATTTTCTATTCATATTTAATTTTTAATAAATAAATTTATTTTTTTCTAGGGAAATTATGACAGGAAATGTTTTATAGAGATAGCAGACACAAGTTTTTTTTTCACTGATAATTATTTTTTTTTTTCAATATGGCATGACAATTTTTAATAGAAAATTTTTGGCATGACAATTTTTAATAGACAAATTTTTGGCTGACAATTTTTAATAGAAAAATTTTGGCATGAAAATGTTTAATAGAATATAATTTTCCCATGCAAATTTTTAATAGAATAATTTTGGCATGAAAATTATTAATAGAAAAATTTTGACGTGAAAATTCTTAAATTAAAAAGTAAAATCCGAAAATTTTTAAGAAAAATAATATGAACTAAAAATTATATTAATATAAAAACTCTGATCTGAAAATGTTTAATAGAAGAATTATGACATGAACTTTTTTGTAGAAAAATTATGACATTAAAATTTCTTATAGAATAAATTTGGACATGAAAATTATTAACAGAAAAATAATGACCTGAAAATTTTAAAAAAAAAATTTTCTATAGAAAAATTGTAACAATTTTTTTAAAAAAATTGTATTTGAATACACGTTTTGGTTAATTTGTGACATTAAAGTTTTCCTAGAAAAATTTATGACTGAAGAATTATTTTATAGAACAATGTTTACGAGTGATTAAATTTTTGGAAAAATACTTTTTATAGAACAATTGTGACTGATAAAATTATTTATGTACAAATTTTGACTGATTCAAATTTTTTTGGAAGAATTGACATGAAATATTGATGGTGACTGATATAATTTTTATACAAAAATTGTGACTGATCATTTTTTTTTTTTTTTTGGAAAACTTATACACAAGTTGCGATGAGGAAAATTTTTTTTCGGCACATTTTTTTTATGATGATTGAAGATATTTTGTTATAGAAAAATTTTAAGCCTTAATTTTTTTTTAATTATATTTTAGGATATCTTGGGTAATAAAATCTATGACAACTATTTTTTATGGAAAAATTTTGACTGATGAAAATTTATTTGCATTAAGTGACATGAACTTTTTCGGGTGATGATTTTTTGTAGAAAAATTGTGACCGATAAAAAAAAATTTTAAGTGATCATAATATTTTTAGGAAATTTTGACTAATAAAACTTTTTTGGAAAATTTATAACTGATAAAATTTTTTTAAAAAATGGTGACATGATGATGTTTAACAAAATTATAAATATTTTAATTTTTCTATATAAAGACAGCGACTGAAAATATTATTTGAATTATGACTTAAAAAGACAATGTTAAAATCGTATTCTTTTCTGTAACCTTAAAGTTCTATCGAGCTTAAAATATGCTTTATAGCTTGTTGTGCAGTTAAAAAATCTAAATGTTTAATGACTAAACAAAATGAACAAGCAAAATACCTTTATATTTTAGAACTTTCTTTATATTAGTACTAGTTGTTTGGTACTGAAGGACCTTAAGCAGGTCGAATTTTCCAAAAATTATTACAAAATTTAAAATGAATGTACTTCTATGTAAATAAAGTAAAATTAATTTACTTCTCAAAAAGTCTTCAAATTTATTTGAAAATAAAAATTAAATATCTTTTAAAATTTACCACTGTGTTTTTTTGCAAACAATTTACATTCTAATAATATATGCTCGTATCTTCTTGTTTCTGTAAGAAGCTAAGGGTATATATATATATATATGTATGTGTATATGTGTATTGTACAATGAAAATACCTACCATGATTCTGTTGGAAAATATGAATATGAATTCAAAATATTATGGTGAAAAAAACACACAAATTCAAACCAAATTGCATATTACGTGCGTATAAACTAAATAGGTTTTTCATTGTAAAGTACCAACTTTTAACCCCACCTAGGCTTACCTAATGCAAACACATATACACAAACACATAAAACTTGTTTCTTACACATGTGCAAATACAGGTATTTATGGATAAGTTGGGTAAATTATGGCATATAACTAGCACAATCATTATATTGCAAACATATTTGCAATATGCATTTATTTGCACGTTACTATTAACTACATAATGATTATGGTAAAAAATAGAAGAATTTTCCAGAAAATAAAACTATTCTCTCTTTCTATAAGTAAATAAATATAAAATAGAATTTGCAATTTGCATAATAAATATTGATGAAATATTTACATACAAAGCAGAAACTAAAAAAAGAGGGAAAAAATTTGAAAATAATGTTGCAAGTAATCATAATAACGAGTATGTGGCAAATGCATATTTGCTGTAAGCAAAATACTCACACGTTCAGATACATCGACCTCAAGCTTATTGAGTTTATAATACAACCATACAAAGGTTTTCCGTTAAAAATTGATGAGGAAAATTATGATGACGATGAGGATGATGATAATGTTTGTTTGGAATAACAAATTAAAAGCCATGATTAACTTTTAAAGAGACCTAAACTAATTTCGTATAATGATAAAATTGTTGAAAAAATTATAACTTTGATAATAAAAGCTTTTCGTTTTTAATTTTAACAATTTTATTTAAAATTTTTCGTTAAACTTTAGAGCAAAAAATTTGAAATTTAGCAACATTTTTGTTTATAAAGGGTGTTTTTATAGAACTATGTAACTTTAAGTTGGCAACACTTTTTTCTGGCAGCTATTTTTTTAGCTGCCAGATGATTCATGTTTAGTTTGATTTGACATTTTAACATGAAAAGACTGACGCCTGAACAATACCCCCAAGTTGTGCAAATTGGTCCCAAAACAAGATTGTTGTTGATCCTGATTTTCTTAAAGGGATTTTGTTTAGCGATGAAATCATTATTCGATACTTATTTAAAAGCAATGCTGATCAGTAGTAATCATGATGTGGAGGAGCACTGCTTTAAACAAAAACGTGCAACATATCACACGGCTTATGCCACAATTGACTTATTGGAAATCCACTACGTCCAAACCAGCCGTTGCGGTCATACGCCAGAACTCGGTTTTAAATTATAATGCCAAAAGATTATATTGGGCCTTTCAACAAAAAGCTTGTTTCTCAATTGTGGCACCACTAACAACATCATAGCTTTCACATTTAGTTTTTTGACGTGTTCGTATTAGTAACTACACCGTAAATTGTTACAATGAGTTCAATTTTGCACGGAAATTGCATTAAAATAATTAAAATCGACTATGAAAATGGCAGTTCTGTTAAAGTTGCATTTCGTAAAATTCATTATATTTTCGAACAATATAATCGTCGATCTGTGGAATATAAAGAGACGTAAAAGCGTACACAAACAAAAATGTAATCGTCCCTCTGAAACTCCTATAAAAAATTTGGTCGTTAGTTGAGTCGACAAGCTCGTCATAAAATACGCGAATAACAACGGGGTCGTTTAACTGAAAACATTCCAGCCGTGAGTCACAGTGTTGAAGTAGATCTAAATATCTTAATTTTACGACGTTCTCAATAGCTGACGGTATCCAAAACCAACACACGGCGAAGCCTTACAACATTCAACTGGTTCAGGAATTGAAGTCGACCGACCGGCTGGTTTTTCTGAAAAAATCATATTTTTTCAGGTGAAGCCCAATGTCACTTGTCAGAGTACCCCCCGGGGGCACATGTATGGTCTTTATGGAGAGCAAGTATGTAGATCTGTGCAACTGAGGGAAAAGGGGAGCCCAGTCCCCAGTCCTCAACTGGAAACTCCACTTTATTTCCAAGGGAATCAGTAAGCCCTAGAGTTCCGTTATTTGTCTCTTTAGACATATAACTGTTCTCTGGCTGATTATTGAGGTTGGCCCCTATATGAGAGTATCGTGGTGGTTGTGGTTTCGCGGCCCCATAACAGACAGGTCAGTTTTAATGGTGGCCGGGTTCATTTCACCTTTAATAACACCTACCTGGTGAAATGTTTCCAGAGTTGGATAGGAGTTGGATAGTCTCCAAATCTTTAGCAAGGAGTGATGATTTGCAGCCCTGCTCTGGAATCATTAAAGTTGCAACTAGGAAAGACCTGTTGCTAGAATTAGTCTTTAAGCTTCCTAGGACGAGCTTGACGTCCCAAATTATGCAGTGGTTTGACCACCATCTGATTAAGACTACATAGTCAGGCGCAGATGTAAATCTAATCACACAGTCACTTGTCAGAGTATGTCAAGAAGCAAAATTGCTGCATTTGGAACTTTTGAAAATTCTAGAGCAATTATTGGAAACCCTTTATATGCTCAATGTGTCACTGTGTTATGCGCTATGTGGTCTGAAGGCGTGATTGTGCTGTTTTTGTTCGAAAATGATCTGCAAATGCAGTAACGGTCAATAGATCACGCTATTTCCAGATGTTAAAAACTAAATTTTAACCTATTATTGACGACGTTGATATCACGGATGTAATATGACAACGCCACCGGATTATTGTTTGTGGAGCTATGTTAAGGACAGAGACTATACGGAGCCAGTCGAATCGAATTCAGCCCTAAGACTCAAAATCTATGATGTGATTAACAAAATTAGACCACCATTTTGTCAAAAAGTGATTAAAAACTTTGATGAAAAATCGACATCTATCAGCATGATCGTGGTGGACATTTGCCAGATATCATTTTTCATTCATAATTCCCAAACTTTTCTCTTTGTAGTACAATGAAAATTTGAATTATCTCAATCTAAATTTTATGTTTTATTTTAATTTTTTTAGAAAGCAAATTTCTAGTTGAAAACCCTTTATTTCGATTAAGGTAAATTTCATGTCAATTAAAAAATTCAAAATCTAAAAATGTATGGAAAATAGTTCCAGAAATTGAGGACAACTTGGTCCTCCTGGCAGTGGTTAAACTTTGATGTTTAATAAATTGTATTCAGAGACCAAGCAGAAGTTTAACTTCTTCAATGTAACCTCCGGTATAGTGGTCACCAAATGGCATGGAGAGTCCGCAAAGTTATTGAAGGTTCTCTTTTATTTTGCAATAAAACATGCACCTTCAATTATATTTTTAAATGAAATTGATGGTTTGACCTCCCATAGAGATATCGCAATGCTGAGTAGGAGTCTTCACAAAGGAATTGTGTCAATTAATGAATGGCTTCCAACAGTCCACTATGGTTTTATTTATATTAGCAGCAACAATTTGCAGCGGAAAATCGACAAAGCCTTTGTTGAGAAGGTTTGAAAAGAATAGAAATTGATTCATTAAATCATGTTTTATGGAGTTTTATGAAAAACAAACCACGCTGCTATTTTTGGATTATATACAGAAGAGAAAAAGCGCTCCCGAAGTTACGATTTTATTTTCGTTTTTATTTTTTAAAATCCTTTTATGGCTGCTCTATTGATAACCTGTTGATTTAAGAATTTTAAATCTTAACACCGTGAGCATATTTTTTGATTTTAAATTCACCATATTGCCGAGAATACGACATAGAGCCCATCACCACTTTGTTTTAATCTCTTATAAATTTTTTTGTTTAGTTAGTTTGGCAAGCACCCTTGCAAAAAAAAAATAAGTAAATAAAAAATACATGCAGCACTGTTTAATTAAATAACTGCTTTGTCAAACCCCTTAATGTATGCAAACATATTTTTTTGTGTGCCCCTCACAAATATGCTATTTTTGTAATTAATTTAGTGAAAATTTAATAAATTTTTGTGCCGTTTGTTTTTATAATTTCCCTTAACATCTACCTGGTATTTATTTATATTTATTTATCTTTTTATTTTTATGCACAAAGCAAATATTTTAAATTTGAAATAAAATTAAATTAAACTAAATAACGTAAAAGGCAACGAGAAAATTTTAGATGTAAATTATATTTGCATTCAATTTGCACACTCACTAATTCAGAGGCCGACACTAATACGTAAGCAAAAATAGTATCTTGCATGCTCGTACATAATTACACATGATTAAATTGAATTTTAGTTATTTTTAGCATAAATATATATACACACACACACACACACCTTTATGTATTTCTGTATGTATGTTTTTACTAGTATTTTGCTTATATGCCACACAATTTCCTTTACTACTTTTAAACGACATCCCTAAAGGAGTTAAAAAAAAATCAAAGAAGGGGGAAAAAATACAGAGCGTTAACTACCAAGAAACGCAGATTTCCATGTCCCCTTTTATTCGAAATACTTAATATCGTCGTATTTTATAGCAGTTAAAATGTCCAACTGTTTGTTAACTATTTGTTGGAACACTAGCTGTGTAGGTGTGCCTGTGTACATGTGCATATAATCTTAACTAGTTTCTGTCCTTGTTAAGCTGTTACAGCAAAACGAGCTAACTGCAATAACATTCGTATTATTATGCTTAAAATCTTGTTGCAAGGAAACTAGTATTTCTTTCCTAAATAAAAATTATGTTTTGTGCATATTAAAGTCAAATTTTATATCCGGTTCCTTAGTCCTACATGTGCGTTATAAAATTATGAACTTTTCTTAATCTAAGAAGGGGGACATTATTAAAGGAATTTCAATGAATGCAAGGCGAACGAACATAGCAAGCAAATATAATGAAGTTTTAGTTTAACAACAATTTTCAGTGGAGGAAAAGAGGTCAGTAATTTAAATAGAAATCAAGTTATTGAAGATAATTGAATAACAAACAGTTAATCAATGTGTTAATTAAAATTGTCGCCATTTTCATAACTTTCTGTAAATACTTATACAATAAGTAATGCTATTGGCAATAGCACAAAAAAACTGGAGTAACTGACGATAAATATAAAGGAACCAGTAGCAAACAAGGATTGTCTTTATAAAAATTTACTAAATGTCAAAATCGTAGAAATATTTCGATAAATTGTAAACAAAAAAGTTAAAAATTAATAATTGAAAGTAAAAGTAAAAAGATTATAAAACAAAATAAAATTTTAAGAATATATTTAAAAATTATAGGTAATTGCTCTTTTTATTATTTTAAAAATATTAATTTAAACACAAGGTCTTTATATAAAAATTAAATAAATTTAAATTTATTTATAATATTTCGCCACACATTTAGGTGGTTTCTTTACAGAAAGAGAAGTGTATAAATAATTGTTTTAAATCATTCAATAAATGAAAAATTGAAAAAATTTGGCCACGTAAAAATGGATTCAGGATTAAATAATTTATTTAGATTTTACAAGATCATTTTGCGAATTTTAATACAAATAAAATTAAATTTTATTTTTAGAGGTCTAGTTAAGAGTCTAAGTTTAGAAAAGCAAAAAAGGAACGTAACACAACATGAATAGCAAAAATATTCCATCGCTCCCAGGAGGCTGAAATTATTCATTATCTTGCAAATGTTTAAACTAGCGCAGTGGTTCCACATGGTATTAAAATGCTGTTTCCGATGGGGTTTAATTTATTCGGGTAGGATTTTACGTCGACCCTCGTCAAATACTCAGAATATAAAGAGAACACTGAAGATGGCAAATGGCAGAAACCGGTTTGTTCACAAACCAAATTTGACGGGGGTCTAACGTAAAATCCTACCCAAATAAATGAAAATTTATTCACAAACAAATTCAAAAATCAAAATCACTAATTAAATATTTTTGATTTGTGAATAAAATTTTTTTAATTTCTATTTAAGGACCTTTTTCGATTTTTAAATATGAAATTATTTACACAATTTAATTGCTGTTAAATAAATCACATTTTGTCATGCAAATAATATTCGAATATATTTTGACATTGAGACGAAACTTGCATCTTAATAAAACAAAATTTTAATATTGTTCGTGAGGCCGCCAAAAGTTTTACGTTTTTAACAATCATTGGCTAATGCTACATCGGAGCTGCTTTATATCTGCGATTTAAATTAATAGAAATTACTGAAACCTATATCTTTAAGATTTCAAATGATTTTTTACTGTAATTCTTATTTTTCTTATATCGATTCAATATATTTTTATTGAAAATTATTTGGTAAAATATTTTGTAAAACTTTTTTTATTTTTTAATCGAACTCTTTATATTTTAAATAAAGACCGTTGAAAAGAATAACAGATATTTATTTTGCGAAACTTTTGACGAAATCACAGTACATGAGAAATTTTATTTTTTATATTTTATTATTATAAAGTGTGTTTTAGTAGAGGCAGAGAACTTTCCGTTAGCAACAATTTTTTAACTGGCTGTCATTTCTTCAGCTGTCACCTGATATATGTTTAGCTTCATTTGACATTTCCACATGAGCAGACTGATGCTTATAACAAGTCCGAATCGTGCAAATTGCGTCCAAAACAAGATTCCCCTTAATCTCGATTTTCAAAAAAGCAATTTGTTCATCGATGAAGCTTACTTCTTTTCTCGGACTGTCACGTAGTGAGTGACACCTACTCATTCAATGAATTGTACTAGAGCTAGAAATTTGGGTTATGGGGAGGAGTTAAGAGGGAGTAGTGTTTGTGGACATTCGATCTGAATTGTACTACATTGAAAGTAACAGAAAAGACCTGTGGATGGAGTTCATTCCTTACCACGTAATCATTTCTGCTAAAGGAAGCGAATGTTTCCTGTAACGTGTACTGTGATTCACTAGCCTATCTACCACAAACGTATGCGCTCTCAACGAAAATCGAGTTAAACGGAAAAACGTTTTTTGAGTGATTACATTAACATACAAAACTCCCGTATTTGCCGTGGTGATATCCTCCAAAAAATGTAGAGACTTCGTTATATGAAAAAAAATAAAAAAATTAACTGGTGTGCTTATGGTTTATTGGATTTATTGGTCTGTACTCCTTTAAAACCCGTGCTGGTCAAAAAGCTATAGGGCCATGATTACTGATTTTTTTCGTTCGGCAATTAAACAACCATAATAAGCAGGATCTACTGCTTCAACAAAACGAACCAAAATGTCACACAACTCGTGCCACTATTGATTTATTGAAGAAAAATTTTGATAGCGGCATAGTTACACTTTTCGGACCTGTGAATGGGTTTTCCAGATCGTGTGATTTAACGCCGCAAGAGTAGTTTCTGTGGGGAGATGTGAAGCCGCTAGTTTACGCCCGATAAGCCCGAAAGGATTGAAAAAGGGAGGAAATTATACTATTTAAACATGGCCATAAATGGAAAAAGTTATCGAAAATTTAAGCTACAGATTAGACTACGTCCATGCCAGCCTAAAAGGATATCCCTCAAAGAAAGTAAATTTCTCGGCAACTTATTGAAAAAAATGTTTATTTTATCCTTTTCAAAGTTCTATATCCCTATTTAAAACACCCTTTATTTATTATTATTGTTAAATAATTTTTCAAATTTTTTAAAAATATTCTTGAAGAGAATTCTTTATTTGTTTAATTCCAAACATAATTTATTAAATTTTTAAAATTGTATTGATTTGTTGGTTTTTTACAAGAATTTCCTGCTTTTTTGTTAAAATAGTTTGGGGAAAATATTTCTGGGGTGACATTTTTGTAAAGTTGTAACTTTTAGTGAAATTTAGATTTTTATTTTTTGTTTCTTTCTTTTCTTTATTTAGTTTTGTACGAGTTAAGGCTTTTAATGAAAATTTTATATTTATGCTTCTGTTTTTCTGAAAAATCACAGTTAATATTTTTTTGTAGGGAATTTCGGAGTTTTATTTTTTAGGTCGTAGTCCTTGAAGCCTGGATATCTTAATTAAATTTCAAATTTATTTTGAATGCAGCTTTAATTTTTGTTTTCGTTTCTTGATGTTTAAAATAAATTTTGACATTAGTATTTCCATTCAGATCTTATGAGCGTTAATCCTGCGGGTTCCCTTTTAGTAAAAATTTAAAATTTGTATTAACTTCTTTAATTTTTCTTATTTCTAAAAGCTTAATTTTTGTTTAAACAATATTTTCCTAAAGGTGAAAAATTTTGGATTTTATAACATTTCGATAATGAGAGAAATTTTGTTTTCTTTAAAGAACTTTTTGTTGAATTTCTGACATTTTTTTTGAATTCCAGTTTTTTCCTTATTCAATTTTTTTAAAAGAATTTGTAATTTACTTTTCTAAATTTTGTTTCACGATTTAACTACTCGACACGTGTCCATTAAGCGTAACTGTGCTTGTAGACTTAAGCTCTATAGCTTTGTATAATTTGAAACAAAAGGCATTTAAGGTAGAACTCTATGAAAATGGTAAAACTGAGAACTTCACGACTGATTGCCCCTACAAAATAATTTATGGAAAAGTAAGAAAACAAAACGGAAGAATTGACACATTGAGCTAAGCACCTGCACTCAAAAAATATTTCAATTATTAAGCACAAATTTTAAATCTTTTAAAAATAGCAATTGTTATTAATAATAATTTTAAAGGCACTATGGACAATATTTCTCGCACTTCTTCTTCTCATAATTGAAATAAATTAGCAGGGTTTAACTTACATTATGTTTGTTTATTTAACCACAATTATAATTGGTAAATATCGTTAATAAAATAGTGAGAGACTTTAAATATTGTTTAACGCTTAATTGCCATTTTCCCTTAAAAAAGCACGAAATAAAAAGAGATGAGAGCAGGAGCAGGAGCAGCAGCAAAACAACAAAAAATAACTCAAAAGTAGTGTATATGTGCCAGGCTATAGCAACATTATTATTACAATTAAAATAAAATGATTGTATTAAAGGAAATAAGCAACAAATAATGGATGAAAGGAAAATAAAACAGAAATACGAAAAGGAATTCAGGCTATCCAATTATCATCTTTCATTTTATTTATTTATTTTTTTTTAATTATTGTATTTACTCCAATGCTTCAATAAATACAATTGCCTTTGGCAACATTGTATTGCATTGAAAGGTAGTAAACATATAAAAAATATAACAACAGCAAAAACATCAACAACAGCAACAGCAACAACAAAATAATGATAAACATTACCAACGACAACAAAAATTAAACGCAATATGATAAATATTGGTTTGATATCACACCATTAAATTAATACAACTCAGCGGTATATCAATAATTATCAATTAGTATGCAATTGCTTGTATGTAATATTGTTTGTTATTTGTTGTTGCTTTTATACATACATACATTTATGTGTGTTACATATTTTAATTGCTATTATTTAATGTTAAATTTTTAATGAAAATCGTTCGATTAAATCAAGTGTTAAGCTAAAAATGAGAAAATACAATTTAAAAGTATTAAAAATTAATTTTTATTGCTTTAACTGTTTGTTGAAAAAAAAAAAAATAAGAACACAAATCTAATTAACAGAACTGTAGAATCAGTTAAAAAGTTTGATAAATGTATCACCAGCTAAGTCACCTGTCCGCACAAAATTTACGCAATTAAAAGCCAATCCGGTGCAGAGAGATATTAAATATAATTTTTGAGGTTTTCAACTGTCATATAAAATATTTCTTTTTATCGTTATCGGTATATATTGGTGCGCTATAATATTTAATACTATGATATTATATTGTTATACTATTTGACTTTTATATACTCAAAATTTATTATCCTTTTATAGTGTTATACTAGTGTATTATTTATTATAAATTATAATATATTGTTATACTATTAATCTAATTAAATGGTATACTAATTAACTTTATAATAATAATTTTTTTCTATAATATTGTTATATTATTAAAATTATATTTCTAAACTATTATAAAGCTATGCCAGCAGACAACTTATTTTCAGACTATGATAATATTCGTTTAAACCATTGCAATATTATACTAAAATCCAATAATATTATTATATGCCATTATACTCTCATTGCAAGATACAGTATTTTAAAAGTCTTTTATTATTATACTATTATTTTATTATATTATTGTAATTTTATACCTTTATATTGTTATTATTTTTTTACTCGTGTGCTATACTATTACCTTAATATACTATTATCGAATTATATTTTTGTATTACTATACTGTTATACTATTATATTATTATGTCTTCAATTGTATTACTGTTAGGCTTAAAAACCTTAAAACTATTTTAATACTATTTTTTTTTATTCTAATATAAAAGTTATATTAAACTATGTACCATAGTGACATTATATTATTATGGTATTACATGATTTTATTTTTATGCTATTGTCTGACTTTCTTACTATAACACTGTTATACTTATTATGCTACCCTTATTGGACTTTTTACTATTATATTTTTCAATTATCCCATTGTGCTATAATATTTGTATTCTCTCATACTATTATCCTTTGTATTAGAATATTATAACACCTTAATACTATTGTACTGTTATACTATTATTATACATTTATACTATTTTAATGGTATGCTTTCATACTATAACACTTTCATACTATGTGCGTTTATACTATTAAATAGTGACTCCGTTGGGAAGGTATACATCCTTGTTCTCCCGCCATTTGGTAAACATTGGTCTTGATATTTCATATTTGGCAGTCGTGAAGTAGACACGTAGTAAATATGTTGTGGAAAATTATTCGACAAAACCAACGTAATTTAATGGCTAAGCAATTTACCAAAACTAATCATCGATTACTGTAACGACGACAAAATTACGTGAAATTTTTGGGAGAAACAACGTGCCAGCAAAATGCACCATCATCCTGTAGCGAACGATTTCTACCGGTAATAGGCCCAAACATTGAACCACAACGTACTGCAAGATCGGCTGAAAAAATTACTGCTGCTTAAGAAAGTGTTCAAAACCATCCATCAACCGCAAGTCGACGCCGTGCGTAGTTTTTAAAGAATAACTTTGGGTACAATTTTGTACAAGCGTTTGCTTTTGTTTTTCATATAAGATTCAGTTGACACAAGACCTTCTTCCATAAGACCATTTACGCCGCCGTACCCCGCTTTTTTTGCGGCATGTTTTCATTTGACTGGATATGTGAATAAGCAGAATAGTCGGTTCTGGGGAATGGAAAACCCTAAAATTATTCAACAGTCACCTTTGCATCCATTAAAAGTGACAGTTTGGTGTGCAAATTGTTCAAGAGGAATCATTGTTACTTCTTTGAAAAGGAAAACGGCATAACGACAACTGTGAATGGGGTACGGTATCGTTCGTTGATTGAAAACTCTTCAATTCCACAAATGCATACTTTGCGCTTAGTTAACATGTAGTATCAACAAAACGGTGCTACATCGCATACAGTCAGTATTACAATGGAATTACTGCGAAACCTTCTTTCACAACAAGCTTTTTCAAGAAATGGTGATTTTGTTTGGCCCCCATGGTCGGCTGATTTGAAAGCGCCGGATTTCGTTTTGTGAGGATATCTGAAAACCTAGGTTTATACAAGCAAACCCGAGGCGTTTGAGCAAGTCAAACGAAATACTCATGATAAAATTAATAAAATACCGCGTGAAATGTCTGAGAATGTAACGAAAAATTTGCTCAAAATGTCTCTCGAGGCTAACAGGGGCAGACATTTATCTGATTTCGTATTCCATACATAATTGCCGACATTAAATCAATATACGATCCATTCTCTTTAACTAAATCAAAAATTTTAAACAAACAAAATAGTATATCTTCCCGGCGGACACCCTACACATGTACAGTAATCTACTTTCATACTTGTGTGCTATTATAATATTTTGCTATACTATTACATTATTATATTATTATACTTTGGTACACTCCCCCCCCCCCCCCCGGGGGCACATTTATGGTCTTTATAGTACGTAACAGCTATCTAGATCTGTGCAACTGGGGGAAAAAAGGGAGCTCAGTCCCCTGAAGACAGGCAGGGAGTCAACTGGAAGCTCCACTTTTTTTCCACGGGGATCAGTGAGCCCAAGAGTTCATTATTTGTCTCTTTAGACATTTAATAGTTCTCTGGCTGATCATTGAGGTTGGCCCATATATGGGAGTAACGTGGTGGTTGTGGTTTCGCGGCCCCATAATAGTATAACGGTTTTTATGGTGGCCAGGATCATCTCACTGATAATGACATGCAAAGTGAATGATCCAGTCCAGTGAGCATGCTAGACATGTGTTCTGGACAGGAGTTGAATGTCTCCAACTCTTTAGCAAGGTGTGATGGTTTGTAGCCCTGCCCTGGAATCATTAAAGTTGCAACTAGGTGGTTCTGTTGCTTAGAATTATGTCTAGGACGCATGTACGACGTTCCAAATTATACAATTGTGGTTTGTCCACCATCTGATAAAGGCTACATAGCCAGGTGCGGATGTAAAACAAATCACACTATCTATACTTTGGTACAATTATGTTTAAATAATATTATACTATATAGTATAACATTATATTATATAGTATATATTATACTGCTATGCTTCTCTACTATTATGCTTTCGTACTACTGTAATATTACACTATTATAGTATTTTACTATTACAATATTATAGTTTTTAGTGTTACTTCATTATAGTTTTATATTTTTATTACAGTCATATAATTATACTTAATTGCTTACTTAGTACTATAATATAATTTGTTACTATTATAGTAATAAACTACTATATTTTCACACTATTGTGGTATAATACTATTAAACATTTTACTGTTATCGGACTATACATCAATATTTTTGTTACTGTCATAATATAATGTTGTTTTGCTATTATATATTTTTCTATTCATTATTATATTCTTGTACTATTTATTATACTTTCCTACTACTACCCTGTTATACAACTACTGTACTATTATAATATTTTGCTATTTTACTACTATACTATTACATTATTATAATATTATACTATAGTATATTTATAATTAAATATCATTATACTATTATGCTTCTGCACTATTATACTTTTTTACTACTTATCCTATTATACAATTTATATTATACTATTACACTATTATTACATATTATATTTTATGTTTATATAATAGCCACTCCTTTATATATTATAACCACTTTTTTATACTATCATAGACTTTTTAACATTTTCGTCGAGAGTTAAGGAGAAATTTAATATAAAATTGTACCTCGGTTATTTTTCTTCATTTTTTAAACACATTTTATCCTCCCTGTCCTTCGGTTCGGATATTCTATTGGTTACTACTGATACCATGACATATGCTACTAGAGAAATTTTCTTATTCAAAACGAATTATAATTATAATATCACTTTAAGTCACTTAATATTATTTGCCTATTTTATTTTAAATATGAATTTATGCGAGTTTTTGCTTATTTTACGAATGTTTAACAAAACAATTATTAATAAGAAAAAATTTAAGCAATAAAATTAACTCTAAAGTGGAGTGAAAATTTTGTTTATGAACTTAAATTTTTTAATTGCACTCTTTCGTTTCTTTTTAGTTCTATTTCACGTAATATTTTATTTTAAAAATTCTCCAGTTGCTACAAACTATAAAATGAAATTTGTCTTAATTTCTCACTATAATGTCACGTCTTAACAGTTGAAAAACGTGTCTGCTTTAGCAGTTATACACAGTTGCATCTGTGTATGTGGGCATTAGTGTGTGCACGTATTTTAAGTTGTGTTGCTTCATATATAAGATCGTTTAAAAAAACTTTCAGTTGCCATTAACTTTTAATTGTGGTCAAATAGTTAAAAATTAAGGCGAAAGGAAAAAAAAAATAACTAAATACGGGAAAATCGAATTTAGCAGCAAACAAGTTACGTTTCTTTTTTTTTTTTTGCAAGCAACTCGTTTTTGGCTTTGTTATAATTATAGATTTTTTATTTCCAGCAGTTGTTGCCAAAAAGGTGTTGACTTTGAAATTAAAATTAATTGAGTATTCCAAATGCGTTGCAAATAGAAGAAACTTAAGCAGGAAGAACTAAGTTGTTTCTTTTCTTTTTGTATATAATTAAATGCATTAAGGCGGTAGGATGAAAAGTCTTTAGATTGTAAATTTTTTGTTTGGCCAAAGACTATAATTTTCTTTAAATAATTTCTTTTTAATTTAGTACAAATTGTTAAGAAATTTTAAAAATCAAATGTTCCTTTTTATTTACTTTTTTTTAAATGTTGTAAACGAGTCTCGCATGCTCCATAACACCCACTTAATTGATGATACTGTGGTTTTCAATTAAAAAAATTTTTAAGCTTTTAGTTGCCAGATTTAAAATTTTATAAAGTTTATATACTTGTTGGGTTACCCTCGTATATTTGTTAAAAAAAAAATAAAATGTATAACAAAGATTTTCTACTTTAAAATTGTCTTAAAAATTTTATTTTATTTTTTTCATTTGTAATAAACAGTAGTTTTACTTCAAAGAAGCAGAATTAAAAGGACTAACAACATTTTGGCAACATTTGTTAAATTTTAGCAAAAAACAAGAAAAAAAAGATTAAAAATGCTCCTACATTTCCTTGCTTCCCTTCACCAGCAACTTTTTTCATCAATTTATTTGGTTAAATGGTTAAAGACAATAAATTGAAGACAATCTGCAAGCAATTGTTGTAGTTGCATACAGACACTTTATTGCTTGTTGCCTCTTTTTCTTCTTTTATTTTGATTTTCATTGCTGTTGCTACTTCTTCGTTAATGAGCTTAATTAGTGTAAAATGGTAAAAACGTGAGTAAATAGCTGTTTTAGCAAAAACTATTCATTTAAGATTTTTATAATGGGTGTTCTTTTTAGCCCAAAAGAAATTCTAAGAGGTTTAATGAAAAACTCTGGCAAATCATCACTAATAGATTAAGGCTTAAATAAAATGCTATAAAATTATCCAGATAAATTTTAAAAATTTGAGCAACATATAGACTTATAATACCTTTCAGCAATGGAAGAAATTCACAGCCTAAATAGTTATTAAGCTTTCCAATTCGTGCCTTTAGCATGGTGAATTTTTGGATTGCTGGAAGCTTTGTTGCATTGTTCCAATTTTTAAACCTGGGTATCGTAACTTAATCACCAATTATAGACCCTTAATTAAACAAAGCCGTTTTGCAAAGATTTTTGATAATATTTGAAAGAGTAAACAATGCGAGCATGTTATGAGTTTTATTTCCGATCGACAACACGGTTTTCTGTTACTACTCAAGCTTTGTACATTTAGATTTTCGAAAAACATTTTTTCATAGTTTCTTGACCAGTAGAAAGCTTGAAGTTAAAATTGGTAATTCATTCTCTTCTAATATAATTGATGCCTGTTCATTCATCCTCAAGGAACGCATATTGAATTTTAAGTTTTCTACTTGCCTTTTATTTACTGATGATTTATTGTATTCTACTATTGGCGATTTTGGTGATTGCGAAAAAGTACAGATTGATCTTAATAAACTGTCTGTCTGGTATTTTGAATATTACATACACATTAATGCTTATAAATCTTGTGTTGTCACGTATGCTTACATTATGAGTCCAATTAATTTTAATTATAATATTGGTGGTTTCCTGCTTAAAGGTATAGTTGAAGTTAAGGACTTGACACTAAATTAACGTTCTCTAATCATATTGATTATGTTATTTCTAGAGCTTATAGTATCCTTGGTTTCATGCGAAGAAATTCTAGAGATTATAAATATCCATACACACTCAAGTCTTTATACATTTTCTTGGTTCGAAGTGTCTTGGAATATTATTCCATTGTTTAGAATCCAAGTCATTTGGGCCCATCAAGACTGCTTTAAAATTGATTTCGCCACATGACCTATCTTCTTATGATGTTAGAAGCAAAGTGTTAGGATTACAGTCCTTAGACGATCGTAGATCTTACTCCTCAATATTATTTGTCTATAATATACTATCTGACAATATTGATAACCCGGAAATTAAAAACTATTTAGCGACTAAAGAGCATGTTTGAAGAATGTCTGTTCGGCACGAATTATGCAATTAATGAATCAATTACAAGATGCTTACTTTTATATAATAGTTTTAATACGCACTTAAATTTTAATGTCAGTTATAATATGTTCGTTCAAGCTTCCTTCATTCAAACACTATACTTAAAATTGTAAAGTAATCTGGAAGAATTTAATTCCGTAGATGAAATAAATAAATATATAAAATGGTTTATTAACAACTCAAATAGAAGTTAACGGGTTAAAGTAAGCCTAAAACCGATCTCACAGACTCTATGACGTCTCTGGAAAATAGAAACTTATTTTGTTAAAAGTAAAAATCGAACTCCTCTTTCAGTCGATGGAAGCTTTAACTGCAATATAATCGATGCTTTTCGTTTCAAAATGTGGAATTGATGCAGGGAGATGAAATGTCAAAAGGATGTGTTATATAGCATCATCGGCTTATTGATATCAAAATATGGAGAGAAATACATATCGAGAAATGACCTCTGAGACGTATGCATTTTGATACTTCTCTCATGAAACCAAATAAAGTCACTCTTTAATGCAACAATGTTCGGCCTGCAGGCCAATACTCCATAAAATAGCTCAAAATTGGAGTCTAGAATAAGTTTCTTTCAAAACTGTCACAGCGGCCATATCCAGAACTTTTTTTAATTTTTTGTTAGGTATTACGCTTTCAATTACTTTTTTTTAATAAAAATTAATTTAAATTTTACAATTAAAAACTCTGTTAGCAAATCTTACTTTACGAGAGGATTATAAAAAGTTGTTTGTAATAAAATATTATTATAAATATTGTTAGTTTAAGTTATAAAAAGAATACTATCACTAAAAAATAAATGACATGATCTAATGGTTTTGTTAAAAAGAACCTTTTTTGAAATCATGAAATCATAAATCAGCAACAATTTATTACATTAAGATTTTATGAACTAAGATAAGCAATTAGAAAATAAAATAAACAATTAGAAAATAAAGTAAAACTATGAATTATTTTTTTTTTGGTAAGTTCTAGAATAGCTAAAAAGGTTCCCTCACTTTTAGCTACAGTCTAATGGTGAAGGTGATCAAGTGAAGATACAATAAGTAAGCATATAGCTGCCCTCATCCGTTTAAGAGGTATTTTGTACAAATGCAATTAAACGTCTAATACAAATTGTATAATTAAATTAAAACTCTTAAAGTTGTGTATAATTATTTTGAAATAAAAGAACCCAAAAAACTAAACGTTTATTAAAGTAATTAAAGTAAATTATAATTTCAGACGGATTTAATAGAAAATTTTATACATTTTCATAGCATTTTTGGAGAGAATTAAATTACACCACCCTATTTAAATAGACGATTATTCGCATGTATACAACATACGCGATGGTACCTTTACCACTCCAATGACTCTTCTTCACTTGATAACAATTAAACTGATTTTGCTAACAACAGAGGGTGGCTGTTTTAAGGGGCTCTAGAATTTACTAGAAAATTATAATTCATATCGCTTAGTACAGATGCCGTAGTTATCATTCAGTGTAAATATTTGTTTGCATTTATGTCGTCTTTTTCTGATTGTTAATCTTAATTCATAGAATTTGAATGTAGCATGTTGTTGTTGTAGTGTGTTTATAGATAATTTTAGATGTGTTAAAAAATACAATAGGTCATTTCACTTTACTATTTTTATAAGTTAAACTAAGCATCTTCGTAACAATATTTTTATGGCGTACATAAATGTTAAAAAGGGTATCACACTTTCAGCAATATTGAATTGACTTTTCAATCAGATTGTCATGAGATATATACAATAACCTTCACCACGAGGACTAAAACACTCACTTACTTTAGCTTAATTTCTAAGTGGAAATTATTATTTTTACTAATACCTACCGTTTTCTGTGTATCCGTATTAACAATTTCGGCAACATGACATAAATTTATATTCCGATTTGTAACAAATTGCTGTAAATGCTATAAGTTAGAAACACTGGTTTTATTTATATTATCACTACTACATTGATGTTGTTTTTTATTATTTATTGTTGTATTATTTGTTGTTTTATTTAAACTAAATTTTCGATAATTTTCCCCTTCATGACCAGGCTGACAATGATGATGATGATTTTTATTAACATCTAAAGCCATCTGGATGTATGAATTTTTTAAAAATCTTCTAGTTCTTGGAAACAAATAGTGTAAAGAGTTCATTGAAGCTGAGTTAATCTTAGAACGCTTTCGCTTGGCTTTATCAAAAATCTGTAAAGAGATTGTTAAAGAAGAAAAAGAAAAGAAATGGAAATGGTACCCTGAATAAACAGCCTTTTTTTAAAGTTTGCAGATTTATAGAAAATAAAACAATAATTATAAGTATTTTTAATTAATTTAACTTTATTTGAAAATTTTATTTTTTTCCTATTCAAAAACAAAAAAAAACAATTTACAACATCAATAATTAAAGTTACGACATTAAGAAAAAATGTTTTATTTTTTTAAATATAAATAAAATAAAATAAAATAAAGTATAAATACATACATTTATATTTTGAAATATAACACAAATACATATAGTTTTAGCTGTTTATTTTTATTTAAAAAAAAATATAATTTACAAACATCAATAATTAAAACATTTATAACATTTAATTTATTTATTTTTTTTTTATTTCTTTTTTCGATTTCCAGATTTTAAATATGATAGATTATTTGATTATATTATAGAGTATTTAAGAATAGTTTAATATGTATAAAGAGAAAAATATACACACACAACAACAAAATAACAACAGCAATATAAAACAACATCAATATAGTTTTTATTTGAATTAATTTTATTTTAAACAAATGTCATGTTTTTTTTTTTATTCATTTAAAAACTTTTTCACTCGGTTGTGTTAAGGCTTAAGCAACATGTTGCCAAATAAATGTTTATAAACATTTAATACGTTACCATAAAATCTTTATATAACATCAATTTCTTTTTGTGTTTTAATTTTTAATTATTAAACAATAACAACATCAATTGATTTTTAAATACTTATAAATAAGAAAATTTAAATTTATAACAACACATTTAAAAATATTTTGCCATATACATACATACAGACATACATATGTTGGTTATTTCAATTGTTTTAAATACATAGAAGAGGCTACTTACCATCATTTAAGAATAAAGTTTTAAAAATTTTGATATACTTTCGTTTAAGAATAATAACTTAAGTTTGCATGCTTAAAAGAGGTGTTGTGCTAAAAGTTCATAAAAATTAAAGCTGGGTGTGCCGTAAAAATGTAATAAATAAATTTTAATAAAAAGCAGCTAAAGCTAAATAAATCATAACAGCTATTTTTATTAACACATAAAAAATACTTTAATTCAGTAATATTTATCAGCATAAAAAGATTTTTTTTTAAATTTAGCTCAATGAAAAAACTACCTGGTAAAATGAGTATTCTAAAATTAACCCTAAATTAAAATTTTCGAAAACTTTTCCTTTAAAGCCTTATTTGATAGCTATAAAAATAAAATTTCTCATCATTTTTACTGCCAGATATCTGCATATTATAATAATTTGCACGTTTTTATTCGCCTATTAATATATAAATCGCAGTTTTAAATAGTATGGAAGCATTAAGCAGAGTAAAAAATTTATTTGTAGATAACAACAATGTGTTTTTTTGCTATGTTTTTAACACATTATTTAAAAACAACATTTTCAAGAACACATAGGCAATAGCTAAATAATCTCACGACATATATTTCAAAATACAAGTGAAAATTAATTTCTCTTTTAGAATCGTTATTATCATGAAGCAACTTTTTCTTAAATGCTGCGAATATAAATTTTATAAAACTGCTCATCATTTATGCTGCCATATATATGCTGCCGTATATTTCCATACAATAATAATTTTAACGTTTTTGATCACCTATAAATATATATATCGCTTTTTAAGTTGTATTGAAGCAATAAATTTAGTAAAGCAGTTATTAGCAATGTGCTTCATGATTATCAGTTATATTTAACAGCTACGAATATAATATTAAGAAAACTGCTCAAAATTTATGCTGCCCGATCTTTTCACATAATAATAATTTGAACATTTTTAATTGCCTATAAATACATGTCGCAGTTTTAACTTGTATGGAAGCATTAAGCAAAGTAAAAAAGTTATTTGTACATAATAGCAATGTGCTTCTTGATATATTTGTAACGTATTATTAAAAATGACATTTTCAACAGTATAGATACAACCAGCACCAAAATAATTTTACAAGAAATAATTCAAGGGACAAGTGAGTGTTTATTTCTCAAATAAAATCAATATGACCATGAAGCATATTTTAATATTATTTGCTGTTATTAAAATTAACTTATTTTAAAATTTAAGCCACAATAACCTCTGTTTAGAGCTATTTTTTAACAATGACAAGTGGATGTTTATTTCTCAAATATAACCAGTAAGAGCATGAAGCATATTTTAATATTAATTGTTGTTGTTGGCATTAACATATTTAAAAGTTTAAACTACAATAGCCTGTGTTTAGCACTTGTTTTAAAGCACTTACAGATAAGTCTTCGGAAACTTTTCAGCGCCTCATCATAATGATAGTTGAAGATAGGTTAAATTAGATTATATTGTTACTGCAGTAAAATCCGTAATAAAATTAATATCGCTAAGATATATTTCTTGAACTTTTATTGTCTAACCTCTACCATTGAATTTCTTTTTCTGGTTTTCTCTCAAATAAAATTTGTATGCCCCACTAGACCAGAATTAACTTAATATTGAATAAGTTTTAGCTAACTAAACTTAGAAATTTTCCAAAGAGAAAGGAAAATGACACCTGAGTTTCGTATGTAAACTAATAGTTTAAAATCAACACATAACAACCTCTTGTGTCCTTTGTTATTCAAAAAAATTCCACAAATACTATTGTTCAATTCTTACTTATTTAAAACTTGCTTAAATTTTGAAACACCTTTTACTCATTTTAACAGAATATAACAGCTGTTCAGGCCATGAAATTTATTATACACTCTTCAAAAAACCTTAGTATCTTAAACTATAAAAAGAAAAGAGAAAAATAGAACTGTAAACTAACAGAAGACTATTATTCATAAGATTTTTATTTATTTATAAGAATAAATTTCATATGCTTCTCTGCACAATAAATAGTTCAAAAGCAGGAAATTAAAACGAAGGCTTTATTCAATCTTTCTTTAGCTATGAACTATACAAAAAATAAATAAATCACTTTAAAAAAGTGGTGAAAAAATTATTATAACGAAATTTTTTAATCTTCTATTAACTCACAGCAGTATTCTCAGTATTCCTCATATAATAGGTGATTTTATATCGTGTTAATTTCTTCAAAAAACTGATTTGATTTGATTTTGATTCCGTCAATCCGCCCATTTATTTAACTAATTGTTAACGTCTTTAAGTCTTAGCGTACTAATTTTTGTACAGTACAAAGGTATCGACCAAGGTTGCATATTTAAAAAAAAATAATACAGACACTTTAAAACTTTATTATTATTATATATTGTAATTCCAATTGGACTCTATATTGTAACTACGAAAAAATATATTTGTTGTCAAAAACTAAAAGTTTCTTTTTTTAAGTGGTAGCAGAAACTTCTTTCCTTCTGTCCAGTCATTTATTAGTCTGCTGCTATATTTTTATATTCTTTTATCATTACTCAGCATTATCAAGAACTCTACCTACCCAGAGATAGGAGTAGCTGACAATAGGAACAATCAGCTCAATGTACTCAATTAAAAAACAAAAATTCTTGGAAACCCTTTTGAGATATATTTGAAAAACTACAACTTAAAAATATGCTTTTATAAAAAAACGATGGGTGAATGAGGTCTTAACAAACTGTATCCATAGCAAAAACGACACATGACCATTTATTCATAAATTCATAATTTCTGAACATACATTTTTATGTGATAAGTACCAGCTGCTGTCAAAAACACTTACTGGTAGCATTTATTAAAATACTAAAGTGTACTGAGATTATAGTCCTTCTAACTGTGTCCATTAGTACCATTCTAGCGGCATGAGTCATAATAAAAATAGACGATATATTTATAAACTAGAAGCCAAGTTGGCATATATATATATTTGGAAGTTCTGAATAACAACAAATTTTCTTTAACTAAATTGAATTTAGTCAAAGAAAACTGGTCCAGTGCAGAATTTATGCAACTCCTGTTTCTAGTGGTGGATGTAAATATATAATTACAATTACAAAAATTTATGAAAGTCACCTTTTTTTGCGATTTCGTTTATTATAATGAAAGAAAGTGAAAATATCGATAATTTTTTATAGAGGTATAAACATCTATTTTGACTGACTGCCATTTTGTTAGCTGTCAAGTGATTTATGTTTAATTTGGTTTGGCATATTATCAGCATGGATCATAAACGAATTTTATTTAGCGAATTAGGCCACTTTTGTTTGAATAGAGATGTCTATAAACTAGTGTATGTGCAGACACAAAAACCGTGTATTTGGTGGGCTTTATGGGCTGGTCCTTACTTCTTTTCTTTTTTGTTTTTTTTATTTCATTATTAGTAGTATTTTAAATACTTTTCCTATTACATTTCATTTAATTTACATTTAATTACATTTTCCAAAGCTCTACTTTGTATTAACATTTTTTTATGAAATCAACAACTTTTCTTCTACAAATATTATAGTTTGTCTCATTTTTTATACCATCCGGCATCGTGTTGTATACTCTCAGTCCCTTGTAAAATAGTGATCGTTGTGTATCGTTATTATCCGCTCGCTTCATTCTAAAGTTCCGATTATTTCGCAGATTATATGGTTTGTAACGACACGTTCTCGTGTTATGCTGGGGTAAAGCTCGCGGCGTGCAGGGTTCGTTACAAAAAAAATGTTTTTCATTAATCACAAGAGACACTTTTGTTTTTATAAAAAAAATTCCTTTATTTATAATTCAATCTTAAACTAAGTTATAATTAAACTGCACCACTACTGAGCATGCCAACGATGATCAACCGCTTCGTGGCTCTCAAGAGCTTTCGTCTCCACTCTACGTCGGCTAGCCTACTGCTTCTCACACTGGAGCGAATAAAATTCTGTTCCAGTCTGAGCAGAACAGTTGGCCTGTCCACCAATTTTTGACTTGTCGCGGTTGTCACGAATAAGATTCTGAGACAACCTTTTCCACGTCGAAATTGGTGTTAGCCTATTGACGATCTTGTCCGTCTTGTTCAGCTAGGGCGAATAAAATTCTGGCCTTGCTGACCAAAACGCGGCCTGGCTCTGGGCTCCGTCACCTGGGCGAATAGACCTTAGCGAGTCTCGCTTAATTCAAAGTCGAATAAGATTCTGGCTTTGATTGAACGAGAGAAACCTATTTGCAAGACTATTTTAATTAAGTTAAATAAAATTCTAACTCACTTAAAAGAAGTCTTGCCCGGTTGCTCGCCCGTGGCCAACTCCACTTAAAAACGTAATTATCTCGCTTTTATATGTTCCTGCCAGGCACACATACACACCCATACCACTAAACTACAGCTGATTGCTACTGTTTAGGGTTGTGTTTAGTGGTATGTTCTTCTCACGGATGTATCCTCGTGTTAATAGGTGGCGCTTCTTAACGGCTATTATAATTTCAAATATTTCATTAACAAATAATAAATGTAATTATAAAATATAATTATGAATTATATAAAATGAAAAGTGTATAATAATAATGTTCTCTTTTAAAAAAAATTATAAAATTCATTAAACAATAAATTTTCAGAAATGTAAAAAGTGTAAAAATTTGTGAAATTCAAAAAAAAATTACAAAATTTGAAAAACATATATATATATATAGAGTCTAATTGCCTGTGATTGAATTGCTATGTGATCCAAAAACGAGCCTGCCGACTTTTGGTCGTTACAGGTTGAACATCCTTAACATATCTTATTTGCTCCATCAAATTCTCTGGGGCTTCTCCCATGTCCATCTTCTTTATAAAAATTATCGTGTTGAATTCTAATCTTTGGCTTATACTCATCCATCTCAATGTCTCCAACATGCCCCTTATTGATGCAAATCGATTCAATTTCAGAATGGACCTCATTGCCTTATTTTGTAGTTTTTGTAACATATTTATTTGACCGTCTGTGCAACATGTATATATTATAGTCGACCCGTATTCGAAATGTTGTTTTATAGTCGTATTATAAATGTTTATCGCCGTAATAATTAACACTTTGTTCCTTATCCGCTTTAAAAATCCTATCTTTTTTCCAATCTTTTTGCACATATATTCTAAATGTTCCTTTAAATTTAGTTCTTTGTCTATATAAAAACCCAGATATTTCATTTTATCCACTTTTTCAATATCTACATCATTAATTTTGAGTTTTTTATTGCTCTTCATGTTTATTTCCATTATCTTTGTTTTGTTTTCATTTAATTTTAGTTTATTCATTTTCAGCCAATTGTTAATTTTATCAACATCTTTTTTTAGTTTTTCATAACATATGACCTCTGTTCGTGCTTCTGCGAAAATTAGGGTATCGTCAGCGTATAGAACTATTTCACAATTTTGTACAACTTTAACCATCTCATTAATATATATTATAAATAACAGAGCACCTAAAATTAATCCCTGTGGTACACCAAATTCATTTTCCTTCTCCACTGATTTTATATTATTTACTTTAGTCATTTGCCTTCTATTATTTAAGTATGATTGAAACCACTTTAATTCCTTGTCCTTTATTCCATATTTTCTCAGTTTTTCCATCATTATTTGATGGTCAATAGTTTCGAAGGCTCTCTTGAAGTCCAAAAATATGGCCACAATTTTATTGCCCCTCTCCACGTATTTCCATCTATTTATAACATAATTCACCGCTGTCTCACATGAATGTTTTCTTCTAAAACCTGACTGATATTTTTTTCCAGAATTTTTTCGCATGTTTTCAGGCTGTTAATAGGCCTATATTCCTCACATTTTACTGTATGCTTAATTTTTTCTCTTGGAGTTATAATTGATTTCTTCCAATTTTTGGGAAAATTCCACTGTCGCACGATGTATTTACAATATTAAGTAATTTATTGCCAATTGTCTCCCAATTATCTAAAATTAATTTATTACTTATTCTATTGTAGTCCGGCTTGTTATTCATATCCTTACATATACTCTTCAACTGGGTTAAATCCACCGCATGAAATTTAAATGTACTGTTCATTATTGTCATATTGTCCCTATATTGCACATGATCAATGGATTTATTTGTTGCTCTTATACTGTTTATAAAATACCTATTAAAGTTTTCAGCTATTTGCAACTTGTCATTATATTTTACATTGTTGAATATTACTGTTTTTATCACAGATTTGGGTTTTCCTAAGACTAATTCCTTTATTTTCCTCCACATTTCTTTTTGATTATTTGCACCGTATATTTTATTATTTATATAACCATTCTTTTCTTTCTCAATTTTTACTTTATATGTATTTCTTATTATTTTATATGCGTCCCATGCTTGATTTGTGTTTTCAATTATTGCCCTTTGGTATTTAATAATTTTGTCTCTTTTCATCTTCCTAAGATCCTTACTAAACCATTTATTACTTTGTTTTTCATTTATTCTTTTCTTAACAGTAAATTTTCTTATTGTATTTTCTATACATTTATCAAAATGATGGACGTAGCTGTGTAAGTCGCTTACTTCATCACGTTCCATTATCGCACTCAACTCCTTATTGAAACGGGTTTTATTATATTTAAACAGTTCTATTTCTTCTTCTTGATCGTTCAGTATATGTTCATTTTCGATATATGTGTCTATAGTTTCGTGATCAGCTATCTTATTGTTCATATTAGTTTTTGCAGATATCCTCTCATTATTCATTATAACATAGTCTATTAACGTTTTGGAATTCTTTCTTATTTCAGTATGTTCACTCATTATTTGCTTTAAACCATTGTCGTTCAGACAATGGATCGCTATAGTATCCAGATTACTGAACTTTCCGTTCATCAATTGAGGAGCTTTGATGTTCGGGAGCTGTGGTTTAGCTCGTATCAAAATTTATTATATATATCATTTGTTAAGCCCACAGTTTTATTTTTGAGAATTCGTGAAATGGCATTCAAGATTGTGTGTTAAAGCCCAGTTAGACTATTTTTCGTAGATATATATGAAGTCCTTAGTCTACGTCGATAAACACGAAACGTTGGAACACAACATATGCTGCGTTATTCTCGATATACAACCACAAATGTTTGAAACAAAACATTGAACATTTATCTGCCAGATCAGATTACGCCAGAGCCAGCAAAAGCGATCATATATAAAAAGTCAATTAAGTTATAAGCCCTGAAGCTTTTTTTTGCTTGTTTTTTTAAGAGAATAGTAACAATGTCTATTTATGCTACATTCTTTAGGAAAGGGATAGAGAAGTAATGAGAGGTGATGAAAATAGAAGGATAGTTACGGAAATTAACTGTAGTATAAAACAGCACAGTGACCAGTTCCCATGCCTGCATCACTGAGCAGCCCCACCGATAGTTAATTTTTATTTGTAGTGAAAAAACAGCCAAGGTCTTTGTTGGGAATCGAAACCACAACCCCCAGTCGTGGAAGCTAGCACACTTCCTACTAGCCTACTGGGGTACCTATTCCTTGGATAGTTATTTTAAATAAACGGTTTCATACTGTCTTATATCCTTCGTCAGTAAAATCCATTCCAAAGTGATAAGCTAGTACACCACCTACTAGCCTACAGGGGTACCTAGCTCTGAAGCTTATCCTTCGAACTAAGTAAATTCCATGATAACGTGAAAAATTCATCATTAATTTATTGCACTTCAAAAATCTAAGCCTCTGTAAAAAACTCATAAAAGTTAAATGGTTAACGCAAGTAAGTGAATAATGAAAGAAACATCCCTGATATGTTGCATCAACAATAGGTTTTTCTTGTTAAGAGCGTCGTTGTTCATACACTCCAAGTCCAGTTAAATGATGTTTCTATTAGAAATAAAAACCATTTGTTGCCTTGTACACCGACAAGCACTTGTAAGAAGGGTAATTTTTTCCGTTAAGGATTCCATATTCTTTATTTATATTTTAGAAAAAAAACTAACATTTTCTTTACGCCCTAAATGGAAAATAAAACTGATTAGAAGTCTAAGCGCAAATTTCAAAAAAAATCTTTTTACAAAAGTTATAAAATGTGTATGGAAATTTTATCTATTTCTGTTTGCTTCTATATGAGAAATTTTTAACAGCACACTTTTTAACGACCGTAGATTTTTAGTTTTAAGCAACTTTGTAATTTATTTTTACTTTAATAAAATTAAAACAATTTTTTTTTTTTAATATTTAAACTAGTTTAACTAGTGCTGATTGTGTCCATATACCATTGCATATGCTAAGTTCAAAAGCAACAAACTTCGATTTTGCGTTAGATTAAATAAAAAGCAGCCTAAATAGTTTTAGGTTAATAAGCATTAAAAAATATTATATTACAAAGAGTTTTACAAAGATTTTCTATAAATAAAAATCTTTTGTGTTTTAAAAGTTTTATTTTTGATGTTCAAAATAAATGTTAACATTTTTTTTCATTATTTAAAAACTGATTTTTAATTATTATTCAATGCATACAGAAGTTAATAACTTTTTATGAATAGTTATTAAATTTTTTATGGTTTGCAAACTGAAATTCTACATTTTATTTTTTATATTTATTATTTATTTCTCCAACTTAATTTAAGCAGCTTAAAATGTTTCTTTCAAAAAAAAATTGGCTGATTCTACTCAAAAAATAAAATGCAAAAATAAAAAACTTAATAATTCTTTTTCAGGTGGTATTTAAATAACAAATAGAAAATACATACTGGTTGCATATTGAAGAATAACAAAATAAATATATCGTTTTGCAAATAAATACTCTGGCCACACAAATTTTTTATTGTATCGGGGTATCCTTTTTTGTGTTAAATCAACTAGCCAACCGCGCAATATTATTCATTGAATTTAAAATATTATTTTCGTTTTTTTTTTGGCAGAATTTTTTATTTCAAACTACTTTTTGTGTGTGCTGCTTTCGGCCAATTTGTTTACAAATAATTTTTTATTTGCACAGCAAACTAACAAAAAAATGCACAGAATATTTATTGATAAATATTTTATAAAACAATATTGGTTGCATTTTCATATATATTTGTTATTTTTTGGAGTTTTTAATTTTTAGTTTTAATTTATTTTTTTTTTTATTATTAAAAACTGCCTGTGCAAGATGGCCATGAGTTTTGAAACATATTCATGCATTTAAAAAAACGAACTAAGTGGAAAATTGAAAAGAGATGTGATGACACAAATATAGAGTGATTATTTTACTGTTGAGTTCTTATAAAAGCATGGCTTAATTTTGGGTATAATTTTAATTAACGAACTCGATCTGATAACATAAAGGCGAGAACTGTTTTCCAATTATGCTTTAACAATAAAATTGATTTTAAAATAATAGTTGGATCACAGTGAAATCTTTATGCATACATTTTTAAAGCCACAAAATTAGATAAAGACTTTAACCAAGTATGCTTCTAAACGTTTAAAATAAAATTATAATAGAGATTGTTATAATTTGAGGTTTTAAATTCTTTTTGATTAAAGCATCAGAAGTGTAGGCGATTTGTAAGGGAAACGAATTTTAAAACGCAAGCGAGCTTTTCATAAGGATAATAAGAAAGTCCAATAGACTTCCCGATTTGCTTGTAATTTTGAGTGAAGATCATTCAAATGGCGCCAGAGAATGAAAACGTCTTGAACTGCATTTTTATGTCTGACGAGGCACATTATAATTTAAACGGCAATGTTAGCAAACAAAATTGTCGAATATGGAATAATTCTAACCCACAGATACTCCATCAGGTGGGTAGGCTGCCCACAATCTGTAACTGATTGGATAGGTATTTGTCCAGCGCATTGCGGCAAAGCGTCCAACAAGAAAAAGTCAAGACGGGCAGCGCCAGTACAATGCAGGTGCCCTACTGGAGCGGATATTTTAGCAAATGGCTGGAAGTATACGTCTTTCCAAACAAAGAATCGAAAACGGTTGTTGATCTTCCAATAGAGCTGCATTCTATACAGAAATAAAAATTCGAATCGGGTATATTTAAAAAGGATTGAAATGACCATGTATTCAAGCTTAAAATGTTTAACGTTAAAATGAAAGCCAGGTATGATCGAGCAGTAAATACAGGGGGTCTTATAGAAGTACAAATGGTTCTACTATTTAACCCACAACGTAAGAAAATTTAATGACGTGGTTTATCGGATAGAGAGAGTACAAAATGCAAGTGATTCACGTGGAACGGCTGGCTAAATATAGCGGAGGTAATACTGAGCCGGAATCGGGCGGCAGTGTTAAAATAATTATCACCAAAAAGTAAATGAAATGACCTATTGTGTCTTCTAAAAATTACAAAGTTTCTACGAAATCTTATGAACACAAGACACCACGACGGGTAATTAAAATTTCACGAAATAAAATCAACAAAGAGAAAACAAAAACAACTAATACAGAACAAGAAGACACACAGTCAAACAGGGGCCTATACTAAATAATGAAAGAATTTTTCTTTCCAGAATAAGCCGAAAGAAAATTCCTTTCAACTCTGTTTGGTTTCAATTAGATGAAGCAACATTGCACATGTCACGCCGGTTATGACAGAATTGCGGCAAAAATTCTGAAATAAACTGATTTCAATAAACTCCACATTCCGTTGATATCCCAGGCCTCCTAACCTCACTGCACCTGATTTTTTTTTTGTGGGGTTATTGCAAAGAGGAAGTATAAGAAAGAAAACCAACAAATTTGGATGATTGAAAGCAATACATTCGAACGGCAATTGAGGCAATTTCCGCTGCAATACTTCAGGCAGTAATGAATAACTTTTTGATAAAACGTCGCTCAAGTGTCATCGAGGCTGAAGGCCATTTGAATTCAATTATTTTCAAAACTTCATGAATTACTTTAATAAAAATAAATTATTTTTCAAATGAATTACATAAACTTTACCAAAAGTTATTTAAGTTTCTTAATGTAATAAAATTTATCAGCACCCGATATTATAAAAAGTGCTTCCAAGGTGACGTGATATTTATAAAAATGTTGCCAATTTTTAATTTACGACGAGCAGACATAGATGCATACAATAATTACAAAACTAAATCTAAAGTTAAAGAATATGCCAATAGTAAGGTTTTTTTTTATTTTAAGCATGTTATGATTCCGCTTTAAGAAGGAGATATTACATAAAATAAGGAATAAATTTAACTATAAAGAGTTTGCCTATAGTAATGTGATTTTCACCTAAGTGGCCTTGCTTTTCAATCGCAATAAGTAAGGAGACAGGAGGAGGTTACCTACATTTGAAAAAATAACTACAAAAGATTAAAGATAAAATTAATATTTGGGTATAATCTTACGTCAAAAAAATTAATATGTAAAGGGTGGTTCCATAGTGTTGTGATATTAATGAATATGGCTTTAGTCTTTTACGATTAGTGGAGAGATATTTTACATTTACACAAAGTACGTGCAAATATGTCCTCTATAAAAATATATGTCAGTTATTAATTAAAAAAATTTGGGACGTTTCCATAAAACACGTAGTTTTGACACCAAAGTAACCAAAATTAAATTGAGGCCCAAATAATACTCGGAGCCCTTAGCGGAGTTTTTTTACTCATAGAAACACTAAACCGGCATGCAGATTTCTGTGATTCATGCAACAAAAGTTTTCTTTTACAAACTATACAATCATCAAAAACAACAGCAAAAACAACAACAAAAAAAGGATACTTAAAACCTGAACTAAAGCAAAAGGCTGGTTAAGTTAAAGGAGCCAAAAAAAGTACTAAAGTTAAATGCAGCTGTTGTTGCAAATGAAAATAAATTACTCACGAAAAAAAGAAAGATTAAATAAAACAAATTGAAATAAATATAACAATTTAAAAATAAAAAATAAATAAATTTTTATATATGTATATGTGTGCGTGTGTGTTATGTGGGCTTGATGTACAAACAAAAAATAATAATAAATAATAAACATTTGGTGAAATTGACCGCATATGTTGCTTGTATGTTGTTGTTTAGTGTTAACAAAAAACCACTCACACAAACACATTAACACTATTGTTGTATTAATATACAACTATATGACTATTTGTTCGTGTGCAAGTTTAAATACTCCTACAATAACAACATTTGTAGAGATATTATTTAAAAATTTTTTTTGTTTTTTATTTTTGTTATTCTTTATTTATTAATATGAGTTTTTATATATATGCGTGTGTGTGTGTGTGTAGGTGTTAACATTTCATTGTACGCAGACTTGCTACCAGGATTCATGATTTTTTGTTTGCAATTTTCTTTTTTTTTTTTGTTTTGTTTTGTTTTTTATTTATTATATTTCATTTTAATTTAATATTGAATATTTAACTGGCTTTTTTAACAGCAATGCAGTTAAAAATCATGTTCTACATGAATTTGCAGGAAACTGTTTACAAAAAGTATTAAATACAAAATTAAAAAACAAATATATATAATAAAAAATAAAGTTGTTGATATATTTTGTTATTTTTATTTAAATCTTCTTAAAATTGTGTGCACAGTAGTTTCTGCTCTGAGCATATATTTTGTATTTTTAATGTTTTGCGAAAAAACCAGCAAATAGTATTTGCTTCTGAAAGCATTCAACTGCTTTTAAGGAATCTCCTCCTTGCATGATGTCTAAAGCAGGTATAAGTTTAAGGCGGGATTTTTTAGTAATTCCATTTGTGTTTTGAGTTTATATTTCAAAACTTAGCATGTAGTTTGGAATTGTATATCCTCATTGCATCCACAACTTATTTGAAATGGAGTCCAAGATGTTACTTCTTACAGGTTCTTTGTTAAAATTTTTCGATTAATTCTCAAAAAATAAGATTAACAAATCTTAGAGATAAAATTTCGGTACAGAATTCTTTTAGTTAAAAATTGTATCCTCAGAATATATCTTTAGTACGACTAATATTAGTTCAACCAATTTTAGCTCAAAAGAATTTTAATTAAAAAAGTTTTAGTCTAAATAAATTTTAGTGCAGAAAATTTTATCTAAAGAAATTTTAGTACAACCAATTTTAGAAAGTTTTAGCTTAGAAAATTTTAGAACACAAAAATTTTGATTTTAAAAATTTTTAGTACGACTATCATTAGTACAGAAAAATTTAGTTCGAAAAATCTTTAGTGCAGTATATTTTATTAAAAAAAAAATTGTAGTACAACCAATTTTAAAAAATTTGAGTTTAAAAACTTTTAGTACAAAAATTTTAGTTTAGAAAATTTTAGTACAAAAAATTCTGTTAAGAAATATTTACTTTAGAACAGAATTTTACAAAAATTTTTTTCTGCAGATAATTTTAGAAAAACATATTTTAGTTCAAAAATTTTAATTTAAAATATCTGAATTTAGAAATATTTGATTTCTGATTTAATTTTTATCTAAAAATTTTAATTTTCTAAAGATACCAAATCTTCACTTTAGGAGGTATGCTTGATAATTTTTTGTTGTAGAATTTTTTCATTTCAGAAAATAAGTTAATTTTGAGAAAATTGGTATTATGCTAGAAAATTGTTGGTACCATTATTTAGTCTTTTTTTTTAAAAAATAATTTAAATAATTTTTTTAATTTAAAAAATTTCTTTCCGAAAATTTTTATACCCCATATTTCTAGAAAATTTTTAATTTCAAATAATTTTTGTTTTCTTTTGTTTTTCTAACAAAAACTTTTTTAAACTTTAATTTAGAAAATTTTTGTTACAGAAAATATTGACAGTTTAAAGTACTGAGACTTCTGTTCTTGAATAAGAAATTACTAATTTTTCAGAAAAATTGAATAAGATATTTTTTTTATGAAGAAATTTAAAATTTTTACTTCAAAAATTTAATCTTTAAATATTGATATTTTATAAAATTTTCATTTTGTGAATTTTTTGGTTTCGAATGTTTTTAATTAAAAAAAAATATTAATGCCCCATTAATATAAAACATTTTGTAGTTCGAACAATTTTCAAGTTTCCAATAATAAAATAAAATTTTATTTCAATAAAATTTATTTTATATATTAGTTTATGCTTAAAAAATTCTTAATTTAAAATAAAATTTTATTTTGGCAGTTATATATTTAAAGGAACTATTAATTTGGAAATACTTTATATTAAATAACTTTTAAATAAAACTAATTTTAATTTAAAATCTTTTTGATGCACAATATTTTTTTTTTCAAAGTTTTAATGCAGAAAATTATTATTTAAGAAAATTTGTTATTCTCTATTCAGAAAAATGTAAAGAATTGTATTCGTTGGTTTTTGTGGTGTATTTAAAATTTAAGTCAATTGTTTAATTTACCAAAAAATCTAGGAAAAGTTTCGTGGAGAGTTAAGTATGCGATAACATAATGGCATTAATTAATTTAAATTTTATGTGTAATTCAGCAAACTTTAGTTTAACAAAAATGTGCTGAATTACTAAATAAATTATGTATTATTTTATAATATTTAATAGAAATTATTATCGCAATAAATTTGTAATATCAAAATTATTATTAAAAACAACTCTGCGTTGTTGGCCTCTTAAAGATGGCTGCATTAACAAGAAGTTTGAAAATTTAGGGACTTTAGAGTGTGGAATATATTAAATCGTTAATGCCGAGAGTATAAAATAGTGATAGCACGAAACTCAGTGAATTTAAACAATATAGTTTTTTTTATTCAAAAGTGATTACCAGAAATAGTTATGGTATGAATAAGATGCCAAATGGTTTACCATGATAAACAAAACTATTTAAATACAATAAAGGTATGACTTCGATTTTTTAATTGTTATAATATTATATACTTCAAATTAAATTAAAATATAAACTAAATTATAGTTTTGACACTCATAACATACGGTGCAGGATTTTATTTTACAGCACAGTTAAAAATAAATGTTTTATTATTTTATTATTTAATCAATTTATTTAATTTTATTTATTCTTTGTTCAATTGTTAAACATTTAACTACTGTCTTTAGCATAAAGTGTGAGTATAATTTCACACATTTGTAACTTTAAATAATTGGCGCCTTTTATTGTTTTATTTCTTGTGTTACAACAGGAAATGCAAGTTTGCCAAAACCAGAGGAATTACAATATAATTCTAGTGTAAACTTTATATAAAAACTATTTGTGTAAAATATAAATTGAAAATAAATTAATCAAATAAAGGGAAAAATTACAAGAAAGAGGGTTTTTAATAAAAACTAAATTGTTTTATTTTTGTTAAACATTCAACAAAATATTATCAAAAATGTTTTTGTAATAAAATTTTCTTTGTTTTTTATAAATTTCTCCAGCTTTTAATTTTTATTTTTTCTTAATTTCCAATCAATCTAATGTTCCCACTTGACTGTGTCATTTTAATGCTCTTTTAGCAATTTCCGGTAATCACATTAAATCAAATATGCAAATATATAAATAATTTTCAGCTCACACACATACTTGCGTTTGCACCTATACAATCATATTAGTACTCTCATCTTCAACTCTCTGAGCAATTCCCTTAAGTTATTATTATGAAAAACACTTAACTAGTCGTGTGTGATTTTATTCTATATTTCTTTCTACAAGCGTTATTTTGTTTTTTTTTTTTTTGATTATTATTTTAATTCATCTACATTTCTTTATGAGTCATTTCCCCTAAAGAATATTAATAAAAAAAAAACAAATAATAAACACTGACGTTCAGGTGGCAGGGAAATAAAACATAAATGTCAACGTTTTTTTTAAGAAAACAAAAATGTCATAAAATAAAATGCTTTTCAAGGAAATCAATCAATAATTGCTTTAGCTCGCTTAACAAACGTAATACAAGTACAATATTTTCATTTCCGTTACCACATGCTACTCCGCAATAACACACACACGCAAGAAAATTCCTCTCTGCTTTACTCTTATATTTTGTTGTACATTTTTAAATTTATGTGTGACATTGTGTTGTATAAAAAAGAATTTATATGACAAATTGTATATAAGTTTACCGTTATATTTTTATAACTGTTAATATATATATTAAATTGCAAATGTTTGTGTGTGTGCGTGCAAAATTTTTTAATAACTTTGTTTATATATTTGCTTGACAGTGCTTGTCCCCATGTGTGTGAATGTGTGTGTCCTAGCAGTTTTGTGCCATTTTTTCTCTTTGTTAAAATGCACAAGTTTGCGTATTTTAAAGCGATTTTATATGTAAAATGTCAATTTTAATTTATTACCCCATTTAACGTTTCCAATCGTATTTTAGTATTTATGACAATGTGTTTGAATACATAGAGAACTAATAGCGTTATTAATTAATATTATTTTAACAGAGTTTATTTTTTTTTACATCAAAAATATTTGCTTTGAATTATGAAAATTAATTAATTAATATAACGGACAAAGCCTTTTAAAATTAATAAATAATTATTATTTTTTATTTTCCTTTTAAATATTCCAACATAATTATGTGCTAAACAGAGAAATGTAATAATTTGACGAAAATTGTAAATTAAAATTAATATTGAAAATTGGTTTTTTAATACAAAGTATCGATTAGTACAGATACCGATACATAAAAGTAATCGAAAATTATATATAAAAGTCTTTAAAGAAACCCTAAAATATCCCTTTCATTTTTGGTTAAATAATCCCTTTAATAATTACCTTTAAAAAATACTTTAAAAAGGATTTGGGAAAAGTGCTTTTTGCAGCTACTTAAAAAAGTGTATATAAAAAATACATTTTAAGATACATTTTATCTATATCTGCTTCATAAAAAGTGAAAGCTTAATATTTAAAAAAAGTACTTTTACAAGAAATAAAAGAAAATGTTATGAAAAATCTCTTCAAAAAGTCCCTTTTAAAGCATATTCCCGGTGTCCGCCGGAAAGTTATTTTTGTTTTGATTGAAATGCATTAAAGAGAATTATAATATATTATAGTGATAAACATTTTATTTAATGTCGGCGATTATGCATGAAATACAATATCAGATAAATGTCCGCCCCCGTTAGCCTCAAAAATGACAGCCCGTTTGAGCACATCTTTCATTATATTCTCACACATTTAACGTAGATATTCAATAATTTCACCACGAATATTTGGTTTCAGTTGCTCAAGCATTCCTGATTTGTGTAAAATATAAATTGAAAATAAATTAATCAAATGAAGGGAAAAATTACAAAAGAGAGGGTTTTTAATAAAAACTAAATTGTTTTATTTTTGTTAAACATTCAACAAAATATTATCTTGCTTTTCAGATATCCGCACGAACAGAAGGTCGGAGCAGTTAAATCATGTGACCGTGGAGGACAATCAACATCACCATTTCTTGAAATAACTTGTTATGGAAAGAGGTCTCGCATTAAATCAATTGCAATCCTGCCTGTACACGATGTGGCATCGTTTTGTTGATATCACATGTTAATCAAGCCAAAAGCATGCAGCTGTGGCAATAAAAAATTTTCAATCATACAACGACAACGCTCCCCATACATGATTACCGTTGCGCTGTTTTTATTTTCAAGGAATTAAGGTCCAATGATTCCTGCTGACTGCCACTTTTAATGGATGCAACGGTGGCCGTTTCTTTTTTTTTTAAGAGAAGTATCACTTCAGGAAACAATGCCTGTTTAGTCAAGTACTGCGCTACATTCTTTAGGAAAGGAATAGAGAAGAGATGAAACACGTGGTGAAAGTAGAAAGATAGTCGCAAATTAACTGCCGTATAAGACAGCACAGCGACCAGTGACTATGGCTTCATTGCAGAGCAGCCCCACCGACAGTCAACTTATATTTTTGTACTATAAAAAGCCAAGGTCTTCGTTGGGAATCGAACCCACAAACCCCATACTGACAAGCTAGTACACTATCTACTAGCACCTGCAGGGGCACTGTTGAATAATTTGATGGTCTCCTATTCCCCAAAACTAACTATTCTATTTATTCACATATCGATTCAAATAACAATGCCGCTCGTCACTCATTTCTCATCATCACAGTAATCGATAATTTTGAAAAAAATTGGTTAACGATTAAAAAACGTTAATTTATCGAATATATTTCCATATAAAATTTGTCACGTGTATACCTTCCCGGCGAACACTCTGTATAAGTGGTCACTGTGTAGAAAAATATGTTTTTCATTAAGGAGAGAACCGAAAAATCATGTAGAGACGATTATTACTTTTGCTTCATGAATGTCATCTCTCCAACTGAAAAAAAGCAAATTAGAAATAGCGTGAATTATCATAATTCTCTAAGGCCATTCCCCACGCGAGAAATGATTCTTTGCCAAATTATCAAGGTCTCTCGATACCCGCAAATTCCCAGATTTCAAGCAGATAATCGACAATTTTATGCAAAATAGTAAGATGGGAACTAGAATGTTTCTCAAAATACATATTCTGCAATCCCTTCTAAAATTCTTTCCTGGAAACCTAGGTGATGCAAACAACTAGTAAAGCAAGCGACTGTACCAAGATTAAGCGAAAATCGAAAAACTATACCAAGAATTTTGATGAGCAACTACTGTAGAACTATAATATATGAAACAGATCAGAAACACTACAAGCGACTTCTTTCGACTGCTCTCATTTCGAACTCAACACTTCATAAATGAAACGGAGATTAATTGTGAAAAATCGTGAAACATGTGTTTATATAATATCCTGAAAACTAGAACCAATATTAAAAATGTTCAGATTCGGATTCAGCTCCCTAAATTATCTTAGGAACAATATTCGGTTGCTTAGATCCAAAACCATAGATCCACAACAATTTTAAATAACTATACTATTTGTTATATACACGTTGTATAAATTAACTTTCTTACAGAAAAATTAATTTTAAGAGGAGGCTCATTTTCGAAGACTTTATTTAATAAATTCATCTAAAAAGTTCCAAGAAATCGAACAGTTTGCAGATGTTATCTACTAAATAAAAATCATTAAACGTACTCTTACTCATAAAGGATTATTGAAGAAAACAGTAGTTTTCATAAAAAATGCACTACTAAGCAAAATAATCAAAAAGTACTTTTTTAAAGTACTTTACTTTCCTTTGTAAGTACTTTTTGAAAAATTACAATATTACAATTAAAATTTTTTTTTGCTTGCAACAAAAAATTTTTGGAAAAGATATTTTTTTTTAAAAAATCTGTAAAAGTCTTTAAAAAAACAAATCATATATTCTGTAAAAACATGTCACATTAAAAAAAGTACTTTTCTTTAACGTCTTTTTTAAGCAAATCTCTAACTAAGCTGCTTTAGAAAATTACAATTTAACCGCAAATTTTACAAAAATGAGATTTGAGAAAGCAAATCTTTTTAAAAACAATCTTAAAAAAAGTACTTTTTTTATAGTGAACCATAAAAATGGGGTTTTAGAAAAAAAGATATTTTCAGGATATTCAAATTAAAAAAAAAATTTTTTTAAATATTTCAAAAAGTAATTTTAGAGAAAAAGGTAATTACAAAATAGTACTTATTAAAAAGTACTTTCAAAATAGTACTTTTAAAAAAGTACTTTTATAATAATAATTTTTAAAAAGTACTTAACAATTACTTAAAAAAATTTGTTGTAACTATAACTTAAGTCTTTGTTGCAGATAAACTTACTTCTCTAAGCAGCATAAAAAAATTTAAGGACTAAATATTCTTATATTAAAAAAAATAAGGTCGCATTAAGCAAAGGTAAAGCCTTTTAAAAGCAATTTTGAAGGCAAGTTCTGTAAACACATAAATACCTATTTTTAATGAATAAACTTAAAAAAATAAAAAAAAAAATTGTTTCTTTAACCTGAGATTTGCATCCTTAATAAACTAATTAAGAAAAAAATATATATTGACTTTTTGAATTGAAAACTGCAAACTAAGTGCAGCATAGCAATTTTAGCAAATAAAGTTCTTTCAGCATTTTTTTTTATGGAAAGAATTGGAAATGAAAGCATACCATCTTACCAAAAAAGCAAAAAGGGAAAAATTCAACCATATTAAAATGGTAAGAATTTTTGGAACCAAAAACGTGTGTAATTAAAATCCTTTTGTAAATTTATGGTTATGGATTTGTGTGACTGTATTAAGCAGGCGTTTGTGTGCATAAAAATGTGAGAATGAACATCGAATAAGAGATTTTTGCAAATGTAACCAAATGAACATATAAAGGCTTAAATATTTATAGCGAAGGAAGAGGGGGGTACAGAAAATGAGCACAATTTTATTTTTCTTTTTTCGTTTTGTTGGTGGCCATAAATGAACAATGCTGAATATCTAAAGACAAAAGCAAAGTATATAAATTCTGCAAAGTAGTAACAAAAAATATATAGAAACATAAGGCTTTGTTAGTGAGCGTTAACGTATAATGGTTGCTGCCTTTTTTTGGAATATTTTGGATTGTATTGTTTTAACATTTTAATGAAAATTTACAAAGTGATGCCTACAATTAAGCTATGCACGGATGCAAATAAAGATTTCTTCATATACATACTTTTACCGTTATTGTTTTAATGTTTTTATGTATGTATAAGTGTGAGTAAAGGAATTAAAAATGTTACAGAAAATAGATGGTAAAGGCAGGAATCGACTAAAGATAAGTCAAAGTGTGGTAAATTAACACATAAAATTCTCTGAAGTTGTACTTTTTTACTAGCACCGCTGATTAATATAATGTGAAAAGAAATAAAGAGCACAATTTTTTTAAAAGCACAAATGATGCAATGAAAAATATAAAGGGGTTACCAAGATTAAGATACACACATATGTTTCTATATGAGCCAATTTTTTTTTAAGAGAAGTAGCACTTCAGGCAACAATGCCTATTTAATCAAGTATCATGCTACATTCTTTAGGAAAGGGATAGAGAAGAGATGAAACAGGTGGTAAAAGTAGAAGGATAGCTGGAAATTACTGCCGTATAAAGACAGCACAGCGACCATTGACTATGCCTTCATCGCGGAGCAGCCCCACCGACAGAGTGTGATTTGTTTTACATCCGCGCCTGACCATTAGTCTTAATCAGATGGTGGACAAACCACTTTGTATAATTTGGAACGTCATACATGCGTCCTAGATAGCCGAAGCCATAATTCTATGCAACAGAACCACCTAGTTGCAACTTCAATGATTTCAGTACAGGTCTGCAAATCATCACACGTTGCTAAAGAGTTGGAGACTTTCCAACTCCTGTCCAGAACACATGTCAAGCATGCTCACTGGACTGGATCATTCACCATGCGTGTCATTATCAGCAAATGATCCTGGCCACCATAATAAATAAACCTGTTATAGGGCCGCAAAACCACAACCACCACGATTCTCCCATATAGGGGCCAACCTCAATGATCAGCCAGAGAACTTTTATAAGTCTAAAGAGACAAATAATGAACTCTGGGGCTCACTGATCCCCGTGGAAATAAAGTGGAGTTTCCAGTTGTCTCCCTGTCTGACTTCAGGGGACTGGGCTCCCTTTTTCCCCCCGCTGCACAGGTCCAGATGGTCGAGTATTCTATAAGAACCGATAAATGTGACCCCGGGGGGTCAGCCCCACCGACAGTAAATTTTCACTGTTTTTTGTTTATCACTGAAGTTCAGTTTTGTTTGAATGGATGCGTCAATAAATCTAATAGCCTAAATCCCCGCCACCGATTTCGGTCATATGTCAGAGGTCATAGTTTATCTTTTGAATAAAGTAGATTTCTTGTTCGCTTTTTTTTCTATTTTAAATGTCTATACCTCTATAAAAAAAACATGTTATATGAAAAATTTTAATTTTGGAATTGAAGTGAAATTTAAAATTTCACTTAGACAAAATTTTTCAATATTGTTTTAGGAAATGTTTTTTCTGAAATATTTTAAGCCATCATTTACAAGAGAAAAAGCCATCATTTACAATAGAAGAAAACACCATCGGCCTTTTAACCGATTTTTTATAGTTATGCCCACTGAATTTAATCATCTATAAATTAATCTTAAAAATAGGCCTTAAAGGGCGGTGCTATAGATAAAAGTTTTATTAATTATAACAATTTAATGGTGTTCCAAAACACATCTTATATTTATATTTGTAGTGAAACGTAGCATGATTATAGCGCCGAACAATAATAAGGCAATAAGTTTAAAAATTAAAAGTCATTATTTGACTTTAGTGATACCATAGTCAAATATATATGTATATGAAAGCCATTTAAAAGTTCCTTAAAATTATTCACAGCTTAAGTAGGAAACTGTGTTGTATTGAAATATGTTTGAAGTTCGTTTCTTGTTCCAACAATGACTCTTTCCATTGTGTGTTCATTATAGAATTAAACTGTAAGGATGGATTATTAATGCCAGTACTTATTATTCTTGTAGCAAATACCACTCTTTTTGTAGATATTTACTATTGCAAGTTTAGTAGTGTCTCCCCATAAAGCCTTAACAAATATAAATCCTTTTAAATTTACAATGAGCTCTCAGGTACATAATAATGATTTTTATTGTACAAAGGCTTTTACCAATAAATAGTACTAAAAAGCATATTATTTGCCACCAACCAGTTGATTATTAACAAGTTGTAAAGTTTTTTTTTCCTCTTTATTTGAAAAAAAAGAAACTAAAATAATAAAAAAGAGCAGATAAAATTCTTATAGTTGCCACCGCATTAAAATTAGGGAGATGGTAGTTTTTTTAAGCATCAAGGGGTTTATGCTGCTTAACTATAACTAAAGAATTTTTATTACGAAAATAGTAAAGTTTTAAATGCTTTTTGGCCATAAAATATTGTCATGTATACAATTTTTCGGTGTTCTTAATTTTCTACAGTTGAGTTGCGATAATAAAATTGCTTGGCTTTAGCAGTAGCAATGAAATAGTTCGGAATGGTTTATTATGTAAAAGGATTTGCCATATACGTTTATTTTGTTCAACCATAAAAGAATCATTATTAACCGGTAATAAATATTCCTTGTTCCTTTTGCGAAGGGATTAAAATATAAAATGAAACTTTTAAAAAGAAAAAGAAGGAAATAACTTAGCATAAATTTTATATTTTTTATTCGTAATTTAAAAATATTATGGAGTGCCTTGTTATAACTTAGTTTGCTTTTAAAATCTAATAAACATTTTTGAAAAATTTATAATGGAAAAAATGAATTTCATCAAAGCACTATTAATAGAAAACCAGATAGTATACTACCTTTTTTTGCATTTTATGTAAAAAGTATTTATTTCTAAAAAGTAATTCTTCTTACTCTACACCATGCAAGAATCACAGTCCTTTTTTAAAGGTATAGCCTGACTAAAACAAAAAGAGTTTCATGATTTACCTAAAAAATAATATCAAGAAATATATGCAAGCATTTGCCTTCTCTGCCAAATAAAGCAGTTTGAAAAAATATAAATTTAGTAATTCTTATAAAATACCAAATCTACGGGTAAGTTAGCAAATAAAAACAAAATTGGCGGGTAAGTTGTTTAAAATTGGCTGTAAAATGATATTTATTACATTTGTTATATTTATTCTATAGAATTTACTCGGCGATTTTGTTACTTTAGCTAAAAATTTCCCTCCCCGGGAGCACACGGATTCTTGCCGTCATTACATATGTCACCGGAGAAAAAGGGAGCCCAGTCCCCTGAAGGCTAGCAGAGAGTCAAGCAAAAAGTCCACGTTATTTCCACCGGAATCATTGGGTGAATGATCCGGATCCAATAAGCATGCTTGCCATATGTTCTGGACGAAGAGTTGGATAGTCTCCAGCTCTTCAGCAAGGAGTGGTGGTTGGGGGCCCTGCTTAAAACCTCCGAAATTTCGACTAGGAATGGCCTGTTGCTAGAATTATGTCTACGGGTACCTAGAGCGCGGGTGCACGCCTCATATCGGCCCAGTGGTGTGACCACCGCCGAGTTATGGCATACACACGCTAGGTACCTCCGTCAATCTTACCACGTATATCAGCTAAACACTATCTTCTATGAGAACAAATAAAGGCATAGAAAAAAATATCAATACTTTTGTATGTAACGACCTTCAACTACGAATAAGGGTTAGCTTCATTAAACTGAAAATTTAAAAACAATTATTAAATTGCAGTTTTGTTATTAACATTGTTCATTATTGACCACTTTGTTGTAAAAAAAAATTAAATATTTTGTTTAAGAAATCTAAGAAACCAATAAAAAAGCTGGAGAAAATTCTGCTTGAAAAGTAATTTTTATCAGAAAAGTTTGAATCTTATCTAAGCAAAAGTTTTTGCAAGCCGCCAGTTAATATTTTCAAAACATTTCAGATAAAAGGCTTTTTATTCTGCTAAAGAAATATTTTTCTGCTTTAAAATAATTTCAGTTTCGTAAAATTTACTTTTTAACTACTCAAGTGACTCAAAGAAAGAAGGCAATAGCTTTTAGCCTGAAGTTGAATTTCTATTAAATTTTTTGTTTAGTATATCAGACCAAAGTGATGTATCTGATCTTTGGTCCGATATCTAATATTATGAAAATCTTTTAAATAAAATTTTTATATTTTAATTCGAAAATTTCCAGCACTAAATGGAACTTAAAAAATAAAATCCCACGAAAAATTGAAAAAAAAGGGAAAAATTTTTTTAATTAAAATTTCTTTGTTGTTTCCAAATAAAAGCTTATAAATCAGTCTTTGTGTTTGCACGCCACTCCAAAAAAAATAATAATAAATCTTCCCCAAATGTCCCTTAGCAATTAATGCAAGTGTGTGTTTTCGACATGCTTCATACAAATTTTCTTATTTCTCAGACTAATAAACTCATTTAACGCTCAGTTTTCTTTTTATATGCATCACTACAAAACAATAGCAACAACCATGTTGTTAGGTTTATTAAATGATAAAGAAAGTAAACAAAATAACATGGTCGTCATATTCATAACTTAAACAGGCTTGTTGTGAAAGACAATCGAGACAAACACCGATGACAAGATACTTAAAGGAAAATGCAGACATGTAGACGTCTAAATATCAAATATAATTGTTTAAGTCCTTTTCCCGTTTTTTTATTTGTGTGAGGTTAAGAAACTGTAAGGGGAGAAAGGTTTTACACAAAAATTTGCGGTTTTTTGTTTAGTGTCTAAATGCTTAACTGGGCAATAAGATAAATATCGGAAAATCCGTTGACGATTAATGGGTGTTTCTTTTACTTTACTTTAATTTAGTGGGTAACTTTTAACGCAGATTTAATTATTAAAGCATTTTTTTATAAGTATCTCATATTTAATATGAATGAAATGGGATTCAACGTTTTCCCGAAGATTCTGTTAATGCAATATGGTACTATTATATAAACCAAAAGAGTCCTTCCACACTTATTATCACTCATTTAATGTTGCTTGAAATCAATACTAAAAAATATATATGCTTTTCTATCATAAAGGAATTCTTCTAATGAATATAAAATTGTAATAAAATGATGTCTAAGGAAATTTTTCTATAGAAAAATCATGGTTAGAAAAAAACTATGACTGCTAAAGTTTGCTATAGAATAAACTTTACTGCTGAAAATTGTGTATAGAAAAAATTAAAAACGAAAAAATGTTGCATAGAAAAATAATGAAAGTTATTTGTACTGTTAAAAACCAAATTGGCGGGTAAGTTGTCTTTAAAAAACCAAATTGGTGGGTAAGTTGACAATAAAAAACCCAAATTGGCGGGTAAGTTGACAATAAAAAAACCAAATTTGCGGGTTACTAAATACCAAATTGGCGGGTAAGTTATTTTAATTTTTCAAAATTTAACCGACAACTTTGTTATTATATTCGCTAAAAGTTCCTTGTTTAAAATATACAAGCGTTTATTTAGGAGTAAATCCACTTTCGCTACCATTTTACTTCATTTCATTTAGGACTTTTGTATAAACACAACTCATTAATTTTTTATCGTTTACGCGAGTGCGATAAATTGTATAAAGCAAAAGAGTTTAAAATTGGTTGAAGTTTAGGCCTTGAGATCAATATAAAATTTCGCAACTATGTTAAATCAGAGATAAATTGTTAACTCAATGGCATACCGCAGCGTACAGAATGAAGACTTCTTAGTTTGAAAAAATTAAAACACCGCTTGTGCAGGAATGCAAAATATAGATGGCCTTTTGAAAGTTTTCTATGTTCCAACTACCGCATTAAATAGCTTTCAACTGTTTGAAAGCAAGTTGGAAAAATTGTTCTAAAAATTGAAAACAAGAGACTTTATGATTAAATGACATGACTTAACTTAGAAATATTTAACTTTATTTAAAAATTCAGCTATAATTCCATTAAAAACTTAGTTTTGATTGTAAACTAAGCACTTAATAAATTACCCTACAGAAACTGAGTAATGTTTGCTGTAACTCACAAAGTGGACTTTGTTAGAAATACAAAAAACAAATAGCGATTTTTTTTGTTTGTTTTTGTTATCTATTTAAGCAGTGAAATATTGTTGCTGGCAGTTCCTTTTATTTTTCCAGTTTTACATTGCGGTCAACAACACACCCCAGATTGAAGCGAAAAAGAGAAGAAAAAAAAACACAAGTAACCAAATCAAAATCGGTTTGATATCTACGTTAGTTTCGGGAACTATACAAATTTTGTCTTTCGCTTGTTTTGAGCTCTTTTTTTAGATTTTGGTTTTATAATATAAATTGTTTGGTTTCTTACTTTTTTGTGGCGCTTGTTCGTTATTTCTTTATTTTTAACTTTGCATGAGGCTTAGCCATATTCTTTTTTATCAACGCCATTTAAGTACAATTTTTGTGTATGTATGTGCGCATTGTTTGTTATGTTGCCGATTTTTTTTTTGCTTTAATTTTTTTCTATTTGCTTGGCTTGAGGTTTGGGCTTGATTAATTGCATGCTGCGGTTAAATTTTGCTGATTTAAAAACATTCAGCCAAAAAAAAAATGTTGTTTAAGATTTTTTTCTTTTAACATTTTTATTCAGAGTTTTATTTTGCTTTTATTTGCATTTGAGGTCGTGGTAAGTATATGTGTGTGTGTGTGTGTATATGTGTTTTTATGGCGTACATTTTGGTATGTTTTTAACCTTTTTTATTGTTGGCTTTGCCAACAACAGCGTAAGCAAAATTTTTTCTTTTTTTTTGGCGAAAAAAATTAATGCTTACACAGCTCAGTTAAGCGTCCAGGCTCAGTAATTTGCTAAGTTTATAAAATATGTTGAAATAGTTGTAGTTTTACAAATGACTAAGCAGCTTGCATGTCTTTATAATTCAAGATCAGCAATCTTCTAGAAATCAGAATAGCTTAAAAATTTAATTTAAAATCTCAAGCGACTCTTTAAAAAATATTCCGCTTTCATGATCCATTTCATTAGAAAATTGCTTCAAAATGGTTCAAGGATTTTATTTTAAGAGCAAAAATAAAGTTATGATTAATTAATATATAATCTACACTTTTTGCAAGACTTTTTGAAAGACAATTATGGATTTTTGAAATAGTGTGAAGTATAAAGGCAATATACTCAATATATGCTCAAAAGTGTTTAGAAACATCAGTGTGATATTCTAAAAAGGAAAATAATTTTAGGTTAGAAAGCATCTTTTACTGTTAAAAATGCATTTAAAACTAAAATTAATTTTACAACTAAAATGAAAATTATTATTCTTAAGACTTAATTGAATAATTATATTTTAGTTCTAAAATATATTTTAGTACTAATTTAGTTCTATAATTAATTTTAGTTCCAAAATAATTTTTTTAAGTAATTAATTTTGTTTTAAAATTACAAAACAAATTAATTTTAGAACTAAATTAAAAAAATTAAATTCTAGCTTTAAAATTAATATTAATTCTAATTTAGTTCTAAAATTAACTATCTAGTTTAATTAATTGATTAAAATAATTTTAGAACTAAAATTTAATTTTCGTATGAAAATTAGAATTCTACCAACATTTTGTTTGATCTGGGTTTAAAAAACTGACTTTTTTTGGGTGAAATTTTCGTTATATCTTTTTGCGCAAGTCTACATTCTTGTGATTGTAATTTATCCGCCTAATTTGGATAAGAATCTTAAGTTAAATCAAATCAAGTATAATATCTCATACGAAAAGAAAAATTTTCGTTGCACTTCAGGCAACGATTGCTATTTAGTCAAGTACCATGCAACATTCTTTAGGAAAGGGATAGAGAAGAGATACGATAGGTGGTGAAAGTAGAAGGATAATTTCCAGAAATTAACGGTCGTATAATGCAGCTCAGTGACCACTGACCATCCGTCATCACTGAGCAGACCCAGAAACAGTCAATTTTTATTTAAAGTGAAAAAAAATCAAGGTCTTTGTTGGGAATCGAACCCACAGTCGTGTAGCACACTACCTACTAGCCTACAGGGGCACCAATTATTGTACTATCGTAGGAATATAAATATGTGTTCATTTGCTGTTGTTATTTCCTCTCGTATCTGGCTGTTGTTCTCTTGAAGTTAATGGCGAGTGCTTTCGATGTGAAAACATCATTGTCAAGCCGCAATATAATTCATACTATTGAGTGTTTAAAGTGTTCGCGTTTAGGGAGGTCTGTTGTTCAGTTCGTATCTATCCATGTAGGCAGAATGCCAGCCATTTGGCACTATATGCAAAAAAATCTATCAATACCTTCGTCCTTTATTATTATCTAGGTACATGTGTCCGTCTGAGGGTGCATGAGTAGTTTTAGTGGTGTAAAGGTCGCGTTTACCTATTCGTTTTTAATGTCACTGTTGAAAGTTTTTGTTTTGTAGATTTCCATGATTTCAAGAATATGTAGTCTATGTCCTTCTTAGCTAGGATATAATAATGTCATACAATCATCTGTTTCCCTACATGTGTGTCCGTGAGTGTCAAGGTGTAATGCAAATTAGAAATCTTTTTTTTCCGTTTATATGAGCGAATGTGTTCTGTAAACCTTGTTTTATATATAAGGTTGTATATAAGGTTGTTTAGAGGTACAAGCAAGTCTGTTTACCCCGCTGCAAATGAATTTGTCAGTTGTTTCTGTCGTTGTTCTGACATTATGTCACAGAGTGTTGTCAGTTTTTAAAGCTGTGAATATTCCTTCCTTGTAAAAAAAGTATATTTCTGATCCTGTGTAAGTAAAGGTGTGCCGTTGTGCTGTACCGGTTCTCTCTTTGTTTTCTTTATTCCTGTTTTTAGTGTTGTATTGTGTAAGAAGTTTATTGACGGTAGTGGGTTTGTAGTCGTTATGTTTAACTATGGTGTAAACTGTATCGACTTCTTTGTTGTACTTAAGTGGGATTATCTTAAGTCTGTGTATTATACATCTAAACGCTGCTAGTTTATGTTGAGTAGGGTGGTTTGAGATTTTGTTGATGGTAGTATCCATCGTAGTTGGTTTTCTATAGATGTCAAATGTTAAGCAGTCAGTTTCTCGTGTTATAGTGATGTCAGGATAATGCAAAATTCTGTCTTGTTCTTCTGCTGATTTTCTGTCTCGTTCTTCTGTTGATTTTATATAGATGTTTAGTGTTAAATATTCAGTTCTAGTGGTATTTTGATGTCAAAATAATTAAAATTTCTGTCTTGATCTTTTTCCATTGTGTATTCCAATTCTAATTATTATGAATTGTGTTCCCAAGAATTTGTTCGCCGTTGTCTTGTTTGAGGATGCATATAATCTCATGTACGTATCTATAGTAATGAGTTATTTTGTGTTGTTCCATTAGTGTTTTTACGTGTAGTGATTCGAGTTGTTGCATGAAAATTTCCATGAATAAAGGCTTTCTGTTTCGATCGAAACTAATTGTATTCGTATGAGGTAAAGGTGGGGCTATATTTAAAGTAGACTACAATTTCTGATCCTTGTTTTAAAAATAGTTTTTGACCGGCCTTGCGATATGTAGCCGAGCGCTATCATGATGGAAGACTATTGTCTCCTGACTAGCCAAATATTCGGGTCATTTATCGTTAATTGATCTCTTCAAACGAAAATATTTCTTAGTGCAGATTCCCTTAAATTCACTGACCCTAATTCAATAACTCATAAAACAAAACACCCTTCGGACCCCGCCAAATGCAGAGCATTAATTTGGTGTCATGGTTATTCAGATCCGGCGATGATTGCCGAGATTTAAATGTGGCTTTTTATCACAATGTATTATTTTTTTATCACCTCCACTTCTTTTTATAGCGTTCAACAATCATTGTCGACAGATACAACAGCTGTTTAACGTTTCTCGTTCAATTCAACTCAATATGGGGTCCGATTTACTTGTGTTTGAATGAATTCCAATGCCTTTAATAGTAGGTAAATGGCTTCTTGGGGGTAATCCCAATGCCAATGCAAATTCCTTGCATTTGACAAGAGTGTTTTTGGGATAATGCTTTCCATTTCTCGTTTTGAAACCATTTTGGCCGACCAGGCCTCTGTTTGCTTTCCGTTGGTTTGTATTAGAAATATTCAAAAACTGAATATATATAACGAAAACAAATTTGGCAATTATTCGCAAATTTTTAAATCTTTCTTTTTTGTGCCTTTTTTATTCTGAAAAAAAAAAACTTTTTCCGACTTTAATTCATTTTATTTATTTTTAGAGCTTAACTATTGTTCTAAGTAAAGTCATACAATTTTATTTATAAATTATTTTAATAGAAAAACTAATGAAAATAAACGTCTGGTACCCAGTGACTAAACCTACAATCGATATGAATTGAAATATGGCTTAAATACTCGCAGACTAAACATATAAATTATTTGACAGGATTGTTAACCTCTAGTCTATAGGAAATGTTTCTTCATACAACCGGCAATTTTTTTAGTTAACACACAGAAAACTTTAAGTTTAAAAGTAAATGAAACAGTTTCCCGTTTTTTATGCATTCTACAACCTGCTAAAGAAAAACATAAAATGGCAACAAACCAAACCAGAAAGAAAAAAAATGGTTACTGAAAGTAACAATCAAGGCAAAAGGAGTAAAATCGCAAGGAACGGATAAATGTAAGCAAATAGAAAAAAAATAATAAAAAACAGCTTAAGACTAGTGCAGGAAAAAAATTGGCCAAAAAATAAAGCAATCACAATCAGTTGGCCAGGTTAAAAAGAAGCCACATGTAAAGCTCAGGCAATAAAAATGCTACACTGATTAATGTCCAGGTTTAATTTTTCCATTTTTTCCTTGTTCATTTCTTTTGTGTTTATTTTTGCCGGGCATTTGAATGGAAAACAGGCCAGTAAATTTTATTTATTTTTTTTTTTGTTGTTCGGAAAAAAATAATTATCCTTAAAAGGATATAATAAATCACCTTAGATAAGTTAATCTAAATGACTTTAAGAAAGATTTAACATTTAAAAAAACATTTCCTTGCTAATTCATTTATACTTCAAATCTAAACTTTTTATGTTTTTGCAAAAAATTGTATGTTGCTCGTAAAGCTTTAGATTTCCCCAACCTATACTTCGTATATCCTTGTGCAAATCAACAACATTTATGGCATGTTTAAATGTATTAAACATATTAAATCATTTAGTTAAATTTTCTTGGCATGCAATTTTCATGTTATCAGACATTTCGTTTAAGCTAAGCTAAGCTAAAAATATACTTTAAAATTTAGCTTAAGCTATACTAAAGGAAATTTCAAATCCAAAAGTATATTTACAAACACTTTAAACAGTTAGGCATTTGACTTTTTATTACCGAAAACTTAAAAATCATTTAATGCTATGCAATCATCAAACAAATATTATAACTATTATTATGATTGCATACTTAAGGGCACTTTATATATGGTTAAAGTTAAAAAAAAATTAAAAATTGTAAAAGAATATACTTAAATACACTCCAACAAATATTCAAGTAACATCCGTAAAATTAAAACAGCAATAACAACCAAAGAAAGAAAAAAGCCAAAATAATGTTAAGAAATTTTACAGTTTTTCTTACAATTATCATCGCTTAAAATATGAATGATATGGCAAGAAAAGTGACTGCCTACTTTTGGGCCGCAAATAGAAAAAAACAGTAAAAAAAGGGAGTTGGGTGGTAAAAGGAAATAGTGTATTACAATTCATAGAAAACTTTTTGGCATATAAATTTTCATTTCCTTTACTTTTTTTTCTCTGCTAACAAGAATGCAAAATAAACCATCTGCCAAAGTTAAAACCAAAAATTCTAATCTTTAAATAAATCTTCTTGCACTATTCAAAAAAAAAAGGACTAAGGCAAACACACAAACTCACAAAGTTTTCTTATTTCTAGTTTTCTTTCTATGCTTTGATTGCTTTTAAAACATGCAAATACTAAGACTTCCGTTTGTAAGGGAAATCCAAAGGAGGGTGTAGAAAAATTCTTATTCTTCTTAAGAAGTAGCAAATTTTTTTATTTTTTTTTTTGTTGTATAAAATTTTAAAAATTTCCGTTATGATTTTTGCAGATTTTTTCACTGTCTATATGTTTTTAATTTCTGCTATTTGAAAACCACTTGATTTTTATAGTTTGCAGAAAGATGGCACATTATAAAAAGAAGGAAAATCTAAGTTAACTATAACAAACATTAAATGTTGACTAAGCATATACTTTTATCATCAGCACAAATTACAGTAACTAGCAAAACTACAGACCTAAACTTTCAGGTAAAGGAAAATTTATCTTAATAGCAAATTTTCTTAATAGAATTATCATGTTAGAATGGATTTCTTGTAGAGCGAATGTACATTCTCATTATTTAAATATATAAAATGTCTGAAGGCCTTCATCATTATACAAATCTAACTAAAATTATGTAGCTTGCTGACAGCTGCATGAAAGGAGCTCTTGTTTATATTTATTAATTATATTCATAATTAGGCCTGAAACTTCCCATACAAATTTGATATTTATATTCGTATTAATAGAGAACGATTATTAATAGAGAATTGTAATCTTGTAAGAGTGCCTTGTTTATCGAGGTATTTAGACAGAGAACCTTTGCAGTGTACTGAAAGAGCATATAAAGCATATAAGCAGCTCTTAAAAGCTGCATTAGTTAGACTTTATTGCTTGAGTGAATTAGTATAATACACTTGTACCAACTACAAAGTAATTGAAACTATAAGCGTTGAATTAAATTTTTATATGTAGGCGATTAAAATTGGTGTTTTATTTAGAGGTATAGAACTTTGAAATGAAATAAAACAAAGCTTAATTTTTTAAATCGATATGAAATTAACTTTATTCGCGAGATAATCTTCTGGCACTATAATTTATATTTTAAATATGACTTTGGCTATGACTGCTACGACCAGCTTGGACTGCAGCTTAATATTTTTGCTACTTTTTTCCAGCATGTATAATCGTATATGGGCTATAATGTGACAAATGTTGTCCTCTAAGCATTTAATCGTTTAGGGCTAGTCGACATATACAAAAGACATATCCACACAGAAAATAGCCTAGCGACGATAAATCTCACAATCTTGGAGAACAACTCACAGTGAGTTCGAAATGTGAAACTAAGCAGTTGTTGAGAGCTTATTTTAATAAATAAATTGTGACACGAGTTGTGTGTTATATTGTGTTGCCTTATTAAAACAATAGCTCCTACACATCAAAGTAGTAATAAACGAAAAGGACAGTAATAATTGTAACTCGGGAGCGATCACAATTAATTATAATCTGCTAGCCAGTATTTAAAGAACTACAGATTAAGGCACATCAAAAGTCAGTACTTTTTGATGCAATAGTGTCTCAATATACACTTAGGGATTTACATCACTCCAAATATGGCCATTTTTGTTAACTGAATAAACAATATTAAGTATAAGAAAAAATCGCTTACGAAAATGGGGATCAATGGCATTCTTGTTTTGTGTCCAATTTCCGTAATTGGAAAGCGTTATACAAGCATCAGTCTTTTTATATTTAAATGGAAGACAAAACTTAACATAAATTACTTGACAGCAAAATAAAAGGTCGCTAGTTAAAAAAGTGTTGCCAGTTTAAAAATATATACCTCTATAAAAACACCTGATAATAAATGTATAGTCTTCTAATCTTGTAACGTTAGTGATAACTCTCAAATTGAAGCATTACAAATGGCTTAATTGGATAGATGCACTCATTCGATTGTGAGGGAGCGAAAATTGAGCAGGTTTTATTTTAAACAAGAAATCTCGTGTTTTACTCTCGACTTATTGAGAATTGAAAAAAACTTTCGAAGAGAACTTAGAAACAAAATTTTAATTGCTAAACAAGGATAAATGGGATTCTCGCAACACTAAAAAAAGGAAAAAAAGAAGACAAAGAGACAACCGATACAGCACAACGGCACACCTTTACTTACACAGGATCAGACTAAATAACTTTTTTCACAAAGAAGGAATATTCACAGCTTTAAAAACTGGCAACACTCTGCGACATAATATCAGAACAATTTCAGAAACAACGGACAAATTTAGTTCCAGCGAGGTAAAGAGACTTGCTTGGACCTGTAAACTAACTTACATAGGGTAAACTGGACGAAAACTAAAAACAAGGTTTACAGTACACATACGCTTATACAAACGGAAAAGAGAAGATTCGTAATTTACATTACACCTTGATACTCACGGCCACAGGACGAAGACTAGACATTCTTGAAAATATGGAAATCCACAAAACAAAAACTTTCAACAGTGACATTATAAACGAACAGGTAAACACGACTTCAGACACAATTTTCACACCACTAAAACTGCTCATGCACACGAACAAAGAGAAAACACCCTCAGACGAACACACGAACCTAGATAGTAATAAAAAATGGAGGTATTGAGAAATTTATTTTGCACAAAGTGCCAGATGGCTGGCATTCTGCTACGAACTCAATAACAAAACTACCTAAACGCGAACACTAACTGACTAGAACAAATTATATCACGGCTTGACAATGATGACTATGTAAGAAAAGCTTATACCTCTTATGAGTTGACATGCTTACAAAATTTAGAGCTTTCTGGAGGTTTGCCATAAGTACACTTCTAATTCTGGTTGCCCACTGTCCATCTAAACAGATTTTTTTTTCATACGGCTGCCGAAAGTGGTACCGATAACTTCGTTAGCCCGTATGTTCGTACAGACTGTATGGCTGGTTTTGATTTTTTGAACACTTCGATATGTATTCAGATGAAATTTTAGATTTGCTGGAAGATCTAGCTTCGCCCGCAGTGGTTAGTGCTAAAGTTTAAGAGGCTGTTGAAGCAGCAGATTCTATTAGTGATGGTCACTTGAGCGTATCGATTAATGTTTTTCTTTCTGATCCGATAATAGGAGCAACAAACGCTGCAGAAGAGTATAAATCCTCAGAATCCAATCACATAATCAGTGCTGCTGTACGTGAAACCGGAGAAATGGATGACTTGCATATGGGTCAAATATTTGCCAACTACTTCAAACAGCATCGTGCTGAAATTTTGAGATCGAGTGTTTAGTTTGCAGATAAAAAAGTTTTGAACTGAAAAATTATTTTCAAACACAAGTTTAACTTGAGTAAAAAGTTTTATTAAAATGAATATTTTTAATTTTGCTACTTAATATTTCTATAGAAATATTACGCCGCACTGGTCTTATAAAGACAGTGTTTTTAAAAGATGACATACTCAGACATATACATCAACCGTTGCTGCCTATCAAATTCTAAGAAAAAAAGAAAGGAAACTTAGAAAAATGTTAACCGTCTTATAAACTTTCTCAAACAGTGTCCTTGTAAAAATTGCACATTTTAGTTTTTTTTTTAACTTTTTACTATTTCCTTTACTATTCCTGCTTTTGTATTCAAATATTGAAAAATTCATAAGCAAAAGCATAACTAGATCAAGATAAATAGAGTTTTTCTTTTGGCCGAAATCGTAAGAAAATAAAGTTTGCAAGACATTTTTTTTGGTTGTCCTTTATAACTTAAGAAACACGAAAAAAATTATAATTTTTTGTTGGTTTTTTTTTTTTTTGGTTTCTGCTGAAATAATGAAAAGGAAGTTTTATGCAAATATCAATGCTGCTAAAAATGCCGGTCGGCTTTTGTATAAAATTAAAGTTGATTTCTTGTGCATAGACCAAAAACAACAAAAAAAAAGTGCAAAAACTTTTGACAACAAATGATGGCGGTCAATTGAATGCTAAAAGAGCAACAAAAACTGAAAACAAATTTGCAAAAGGAAGTCATGTGGAACGTATGAGTTATGTAAAACAGAGGCATATAAATCATACGTCTCAGTTTGTGGGCGCTTTAAGTTTGAGAAAAACTTCGAAGAAAAAAAATTCGAATTACAAAACAATTAAAAAAAAAATTTCACTAAACATCCTCTCACATTTATTAAGTTGAATAACTCATACTTTAAAAACCACATCTGGTGTGTGTGAATCTAAAACAAAAATTATACGAGAAACAACTGCATACTTTATGATATGCAAATCAACAAAAAGAAATAAAACAATAAACAAAAAAGGCTGCTGTCAATTCTAATATTAAAAAAAATTTTATTTTCTTGTTCTTTGTTCGCTACAATAAAAAAATTCAAATGCTTACAATTGTTTCTTCTAACCCCGGACTGGATTTGTATAAATTTATGCAACAATATTTTCCTGCTGCTATTCTCTTCTATTTTGTTCACTTACTGCAACATGTGTAAGTGCATCTTTAGACTATGAATGCTAAAATACGTCTTGTATTTGAAATGTTTTGTTATCGTATCTCTTGATTTCTTTTTGCTAGTTTTGATTTGACTGGCAAAAATGAAATAAAATAATTTAAAATATGAAATTTATAAAATATTCGTCTAGAAATTTATTTATAAAATTCAATAATAAAAAAAAAAATTAACTTTTTATTCAGATGCAGCTAAATTTTCGTACACAATATGAATAATGTTTAAAGAACAAAAAATATTTAAATATTTTGAAAACCCAAAAGCGAAAGCGATAGAAGACAAACAATCATTTGAGCCTATGATACTTTAACAATATAGAACAAATATCATAGCAGATATTTTTTAAATAAAATAAACTTACTAAAAAATAATATCGGCAAAAAGTACTTTTTTCTTTTTAAGTGCCTTTTAAGTACCTTTTCTATAATAGATACTTTTTCACAGTAAAGTCATTTTAAAGAAATTACATTTTCTAAACTAACATTTTTTAAAAAGAAAAGAAATTTTCAAAAAAAAAAAAACAAAGTACCATTTTTAGTACTTCCTAAAAAAATAAATAATTTTGGATTTTTTTAGATTGTATAGTTTTTAAGAAAAAAAGTACTTTAAATTTAAAGATTTTGCTAAGAAAAATCTAATCACTTTTAAAGTTAAAATCTTTTTCCGCAAAGTCCTTTTAGTTACAAACTTATTTTAAAAATTTATAAAAAGACGCGAATTTTTAATCTCAAATTTTTTATTGAAATAATTTTTTTAATATAAAGTAATGCTTGCAAAACGTTTCCATTATGTAACTTGCTTTTTAAAAAAGATTTTGTTAAAACAAAAAAAATTAAATATTAAAAAAAAGTACTTTTTGCTGGAATAGCACTATTTTGATAACAACGCCTCTCTATTTTCAATGCATTAGTTTTAAGTGAAGTTTGTTTGAAAAGCTAGATTTTGCCTAAAAGGAGCCGTGGTTAATAGAACAATTTAAATTCAAAAAGTCTCAGTGTGGAAAAGTACTATGAAAAATGTACTTTTTAATAAAAAGTTTAGTAATTTTAAACAAGGTACTTTTTCCTTTATAAATAAAAGAAAAATTCATTTTTTAAGTTACTTTTATTAAAAAAATAATATTGTGTCATAAAGGTACTTTTTGGTAAAGCGGTACTTTTTCTTAAAAAAAGTACTTTTAAATTTTATTTTTATTTTAAAATTATATTTTAATTTTTACTTTAATAAATATATTTTAACTAAAAGTACCGCTTTTAATTAATCAAACTCAATTTTGTGTTAGGGTGCCTAATACAATTTAATTTCTTTACAAATAAAACTAAAAAACAATAGAATTTTTATTAGTAATCACAACACAAAAAGTTTTTGAAGTTTCTTTCTTACAATCACTTGAATATTTTAATAATAAGTTTTAAGGTTTTTATTCAGTTTCATAAATATTCAGAAGCTTTGAACAAAATTCTGTTTGTTATGCAAATAAACAACAAAAAAAAAAAACAAGAAAATTGTTTATTGTTTTTAAAACTTCTGCTCTATTTATTAAAATTTGTGTAATTTTTTTTTTATTATTATTAAATTGCATTTAAAAAAACAATTACCCTATAAGTATGCTATTTATTATTGTAAAATGTAAAAATCTGTAGCATAATTTTAGGATTTTTTATTTAGCTGCATACTTTTTTTCGTATTTATCTCAAGTTTACAGATCATGGCTTTTTAAAGTTTTTTTATGTTTTATTTTTAATATAAGATATATTAAAATTGGTATTTGTTCTTGTTTTTTTTTTTTTTATATTGCGGTTATATTTATGGGTTATTGGTTGCCAAAAATTTATTTGTCTTATTTCCATTTTAAGCATAATTTTTGCCATTTTTTATACTAATATTAGCTGAATAGTTTCCTATAATTTTTAGTTATTTGAGGTCATCTTATTTTCGTTTATTTAATATTAATGTTTAATAAAAACTTTTTCTAAATCCTTAAACAATTAGCAGAATAATTCTTTTAAATAACATTAATATTTTTATACTTTCTTTCTGTTATTATACAAATTTGTTATTTATGTTTTAATTCAGCGTAAATGTGCTGGCTTTAGAAAAATATTATGCGCCAGTATTAGCTGCAATAATAAATTCAAAATATAAATTCAAATAAAAGCAAATGTTAGATTTAAAATTTTAAAAAATCAAGAGGTAAACAAATAGAAGGATAACATAATTTAAGCTTGCACTGAATGCAAAAGATGCGATATAAGCACAGATTATTAAATACGATGCCTTAGACTGAAGCTGATGAAATAATTAGTTTCCTTTTTCAACCTAATAAAAATCACTGTCCATTTCCGCTTATTTTGTGACATTTCTGATCATATGACTCTGGCGAATTATCGCGAATGGATCGAACCTTAAATTCGTCGCCAAATTATTCAGATTTACGTTGAAAATCCATTACTTGTTCGCGCAACATATAGATGCAAAACTACGGCGAAGAGCGTTAAATCAAGTTCTTAATTAACCGAGTGCGTTAACAAATAAAAATGCTGTATATGAAATCAAACTAATTTCTGACAGCCCGTATGGGCTCAATTATAGGCGTGGAATGGGCAGTTTGTTATGTTGTATTTGTTGATGGCAGCACTACGACCAATTTCTTAAAATATAATCCGCAGCTTATGTTACGGTTGGTGAAGATCGTTTCTACCTCGTGACCTATAATTTTGTGTTTAATAATATACACGGTAGTGATTCGGGCGAGTTATGTTTTCCGAAGGACTTCAGCCCTTAAGCATCGATCCTCTTGTTCACAACAAAATGTGGCGACAATTGACTAGGAAAATGGACTTCTTAAGTGAACATTAAATTGTTTTTTATGTGACCAACTGAAGCCACCAGTTCAATCTATTAAGCCAGCAATAACTGCAGCCTTGGATGGCAACACTGTTAGTATTATTCGTGACATATAACCAATACATTGAAAAGAGGGAAGTAACCAGCGGGAGCAAGTTTAGCAATAATTACATTAGCCAAAATAATCTGAAAGTTTATGCAGGCAACCAGCGAAATACATATAGACAGCAGGTACCAAATAATTTGTATTTTTTTTTTCAAAATATTTTGGACTGCTATTATAATATTTTTCCCATAATAACCCAAATTAATTTCACTTAACTATATTAATCTTTTGTGACTAAAATTTGATATGTTTTTGACTGTTTTTATACTCAATTTTATGGAAATAAAATTTTCGACTTAATCAGGATCTTCAAAAATTAAATTATTAAAGTGATTCAAACTTAAGGCATGTGATGCGTGATAAGATTTACATATGTACATCTGTAGCATCATCGTCGTCTTAGAAGGCTTTCAGATACGTATATCCTCCAGTCGCTCCTAGGTGCAACTTCAAAAGAACGAAGCAGGCCGCAGCCTTCAACCTCTGCTAAAGAGTTGGAGACCATCCAACACCTGGTCCAGAACGCATGAATTTTGAAAAATAAAATTTAAGAACACTACGGCAATCATGCTCACTGGATCTGGACCATTCATTGTATTTATTGTGAATGATCCGACTCACAAAACTCAAACGAGGGCCTCAAAATCACAACCACCACGACACTCGCGAATGGCCAACCTTAATAATCAATCAGAGAATAGCTAAAAGGCTAAAAAGACGAATAGCTGAACTCTGGGGCTTTACTAATTCCCGTGGAAATATAGTGGATTGTCTAGTTAGCTCCTGCTAGGACTGGGCTTCCTATTATCCCCGAAGACCCATGTAATATCAAAACATATCAATGTGTCCCCAGGGGGAAGGGAGACTAAGAGATGTTATAGTTGAATTAATATATTTAACAAATAATAGTAGAAGTTAGAAATATGTAAAGAGGAAATTGAATAACAGTTATTGGAAAAAAGCCGCCCATAAAAAGGGAAAATAAGCCAGTAGGAACAATATTCCACATCTCCTTTTTTAATATAATGCTGGGGCTAACTCTACAGACCAATCGGAAAGCAATGATTAAAAATATGGTGGCTTTAATTGGAACTGCTTTCTGAGCAATCAGTTTCTGGGGCAAAATATCTCTCAGGTGTCCGGTTAATACACCACGTCCGTTATCAAATTAGTTACTGCAAACTGTTTCAATATTCGGTGTTTCATAGCAGTCCAGGCTGCAAACAACAGCACTACACCCATTAGCTTGCATCTGATGAATATCTTAATAGAATCTACTTATTATCAAGTGCTATCATTTATTTATGTGTTATTTGCTTTGATTTTGTTTTGTGATTTTGAAGTTTTCTTAAAATTTTAGTTAAAATATAAATCTGCTGATTATTATAAATATAAGAATTATTATTTGTAATGGTAGAATTGCAGACTTGGCCTTTTGCATAGATATATGGAATTGTAAGTTGGCAACACTTGTTTTAATGGCAGCCATTTTTTCAGCTATCAAGTGTTTTATTTTTAGTTTGGGTTGTTATTTCAATATCAAAACAATCTTTCCAAATTGTGATTATAGTGATTATAATCCTCAACAATCTATATTAAGACACCACTACATCTAAAAAAACTGACTGGTGTGCTTTATGGGATGGTGGAATCATTGGTCCATACTTCTTTAAAAACGATGCTGGTCACAACATTAACATCAATATTGGGCGCTATAAAGCAATGATTACTGAATTAAACATCAATCACGTGCTGAAGCTATGGCTTCAAAAATAGCTCAATATATCACAGCTCATGAGACAATTGATTTATTGAAGAATGTTGAATGAATTGGCCTCCAAATACGTTTAATTTAACGCTGCTAAAGTTTTTTCTTATGAGGATATGTAAAGTCGATAGCCTATGTTTAAAAGTCTGAAAGGATTGACTAGGTAGAGAACAACATTTGTCCCGTTATTGCTAGAAAATTCCATTACAAAAAAAAATCCTTTTCATAAATTATTAAAATAGATTTCAATACATTCTCGCCTTATAGCCTATGACTCATATCAAACACTATTAGTAATTATTGTTTTTCGCAGAGAAAACCCTTTAAAAGTCTTTTTTTTAATATAGAACGAAGAAGACTTAAAAAATCTAAAGAAAAAGGACTTAAAAAGCTGGGAAGTATAATTAAGATATATTTTTTTTTCAGAAAAGTCCCACCATCAATAAATTTTTAAAAAGTAATATTTTCTGCTAAAAATCAAATCTTTTTCGCAGTAAAATTATGCTCCACCCTAATAAATTATTATGCTTGTGTTATGTTCACTTAAAATATATATGCAATGTGTTAAAATATTAAAAAGGTTTTTTTTTTAATTTATGACTCCATAAATAAATAATAATAAATTAATAACGAGATATGCTTTTAATAATAAAACACATTTTAGAATTGTAAGTAAATTGTTTTTGTAATCTACACAAAATGTTATTGACTAATAATAAATTACAAAATATATTTTTATATTTTTAGAAATAAATTACAACAACAAGAAAAACTCAAAACATCATTTTATTAGCGTTAAACATTTTTCATAAATTTTTGTTAAGGGAACAAGTGTTGGTGGTATTAAATAAATAACTACCTTTTAGCACTTTAGTCAGTTTGTTTTTAACACATTACATTTAAGGATTTTCGTTTTATTACATTAAAAAACATTGATGTTGCCTTTAAAAAAACTTGAGCTGTATTTTATACCACATAACGCATTCAAAATAAACAGCTTTATTTATTGTATGCAAAATAATCGGATAAACCCAGAAAGTTTTATTATGCCGTTTTTTTACTTATCATTTTTTGCACAGATTTTAACCCAAATATTAACCAAAATATAAATAATGTAATCAATTCTTCTGAATCGCTATTTGTTATCGCATAATTCAATTTTTTCTTAAGTGTTTAAATAAATATTTATTTAAATCAATTGCGTTGCTTACGGATTGTCTTCATATAACCAAAAACTAGCAATTTTTAAAATTAAAGGGTGTTCCATATTGTACACATTTCATGGTATACACATTATATGTCTCTTTGAATGTATATTTTAACACAGTTGAGGTCACTACAACTCGCAATAGTAAAAAGGAATAAAAAAAAGATAATGAAATTTAAAATCGTAAGGTGCCTCCATAGCTCAATTAGTTTAGCCACATAAATCTATAGCAAGAAATTTACCGTAAGTTAAGTACTATATATGGTATACAAGAAGAAGTATAAAATATAAAATTATTATTATATATAGACATAAAATTAACTCGAATATATTCTGAATCTATCTCCTATTTAGATGTGTGTACCTAAAGAGTAATAACGTAGTTCTATCAGTATGACTATAATGTTTGGCCAACTAGCACGGGCCTCTATTTGTAATCATAAAATTAAATTAAAAATTCCCACAGTAACCTAAAGCAAAATAAATAATTAAAGGGTGTCTCCATAGCGAATTTTCATATAATGGTTTATTATTTTATCCACATCAGCCAGTGCTTTGAAATATATGCAGATTATAAATCAAAAATCAAAATCAAAAAATCTTATTAAAAATCTAAAGGTGTTTCCATAGACTACGATATCTTGAAGAATAGGACCTATTATTTAAAAACTTGATAGACATCTAAAATTTATACAGGTTTATATTACAATATCAGCTGGTAAAGCGGACATACAGGTCTGATTTAAAAAAGAATTTTGCCACCTCTTGCTGGAACTGTCAGGTTTTTGCACGGGAACAAAATGTTGGCAACTTAAAGTTCATAAATGTGTTCATGTTTATTATGCGTAATATGGATCATTACCACTGTGGATAAATTGTAGCGTCATCCTCGCCCTAGCAGGCTTTCAGATACGTACATCCTCCGGTCACTCCTAGTTGGAACTTTAAAAGCCCGAAGCAGTCCGCAGCCTTTACTCCTTGCTGAAAGGTTGGAGACTATCCAGAACGCATGAAGCTTAATATAATTTAAGAATATGACGGCATTCATATTCACTGGTACTGGACCATTCATTGTGTTCATCGTAAATAATCCGAACCACAAACTTAAACAAGGGTCTCGAAACACACAACCACCACGATACTGCCGTAGGGCCAACCTCAATAATCAGGCAGAGAACAGCTAAAAGGCTTAAAAGACAATTAGAGGAACTCTGGAGTTTTACTGATTCCTGTGGAAATATAGTGGATTGTCCAGTTGGCTCCTGCTAGCCTATTAGGGGACTCGGCTCTCTTTTACCCCCGAAGACACATTACATGGCAGTGGATTTCCGTCAAAACATTTAAATGTATCGCCTCGGGAAGGGTCATGTTTATTATAAGTAAAATAGTTATCCATGTTTTATTTACATCCTAGCATATTCTATTTTTTATGTTTGTTTAAAGGGTTATACAGAGTGTCCGCTGGGCAGGTATATTACCTTGTTTTACCGCCACTTGGTAAACATTAGTCTTGACAGTTCATATTTTGCTTTTTTTCTTTTTTTTTATAAAGAGAAGTAGCACTTTAGGCAACAATGCCTATTTAGTCAAGTACCGTGCTATATTCTTTTAGGAAAGGGATAGAGAATAGATGAAACAGGTGGTGAAAGTAGAAGGATAGTCGGAAATTAACTGCCGTATAAATACAGCACAGCGACCAGTGACTATGCCTTCATCGCTGAGCAGCCCCACCGACAGAAAATTTTTATTTTTGTAGTGAAAAAAACCAAGGTCTTCTTTGGGAATCGAACCCACAACCCCCATATTTACAAGCTAGTACACTACCTACTAGCCTACAGGGGCACCTATGTCGGGAAGTAGACACATGGCAAACTTGTTATGGAAAAATATTTGATTAGCTAACGTGTTTTAATCGTTAAAACATTTTATCAAATCAATCATCGATTACTGCGATGATGAGAAAGTTGGAAGCAACAACGTGCCAATAAAACTCCCTATTTATTGTGAAGTGAATGATTTCGAAGAAAAAAGGCCTCTAGGTGATAGGCGCAAGCATGGGCACCAACATACTGCAAGATCGGCTGAAAACATCACTACTGCTCAAAAGAGTGTTCAAACCTATCCATCAACCTCAATTCGGTGCCGAACTCAAGAACTCGGTCTTCAAAGAACAAGTTAAGCCTCAATTTTGCACAAGGATTTGCATTTGTTTCCATATACGATACAAGAGCTTCTTCCACAACACCATTTATGCCATCGCACATATACCTGTAGGATCTTACAGCTACCATTTGACAACCCCGATTTTAATGAAAAAATCATAATGAGTGGCGAGGCAGATTTTCATTTGAATGAATATTTGAATGGTAAACCCTCAAATTATTCAACAGTCACCTTTGCATCCATTAAAAGCGACAGTCTGATGTACAATTTATTCAAGAGGAATTATTACACCTTAATTCCTTGAAAATAAAAACGACGTAACGGTAACTGTAAATGGGAAGCTTTGTCGTGATTTGTTTGAAAATTTTTATCACCATAGTTGCAGGCTTTGGGCTTTATGTGGTATCAACAAGACGGTGCCACATAGAATACAGCCAGGATTACAGTGGAATTATTGCGAGATCTCTTTTCACAATAAGTAACATCAAGAAATGGCGATGTGAGCCTCCACGGTAGTCAGATTTCACTGCTCCGGACGTCTTTTTGTGGAGATATCTGAAAATTAGAGCTACGCAAACAAAATAGAAGCGCGTGAGAAACTCAAATAACATATTCTTGATAAAATAAGCGAAATGCCGAGTGAAATTTGTGAGGATGTAATGAAAAATGTACTCAAAAGGGCTCGCATTTGTGAGGCAAACAGAGGCGGACATTTATCAGATATTGTATTCCATACATAATGGGCGACATTAAATAAAAGATTGATCAGTAATGCGATTCATTCAAACAAAATAGTATACCTTCCCGGCGTAGACCCTGTATAAAAGCAGAACCTATTTTGGGAAATATTAAAATTAAATCATACATTTTATTTAATAAAAGATATCGCTATGCAAAAAATGTCATGACAATATTGACATTGACCAATATGGTCTTCACGCGCCTAACTCATATAAATAAAATATTTGCATTATACCAAACAAAAAGCGAGTATTTTGCCATAACAACAATCCAATATATAATATGCCTTAACGTGCTTAATTATCACTTCCTGCATTTGAGGATTGAAAAGAAAAAAAATTAAAATTTCTGTGTTAAGGTAACATGCAGTAAACTTCCTAGATTTCTTTTATCGAACATTTCAGAGACAAAAGTGTAAGTAGGTCTAAAAACTCATATCAAAAACTAATTAAAATTAAATGTCCCCTTTAAAATTTCGGGCTTAAAAATTTATTTTGTTAAAAAAAAAGCAACAACAAAAATAAAAAAATTAGCAAAAAGTATAAACTAATTTAAAATAATGAAACATCAGCAAAAATAATATTTGAAAAGTAAAATATTTAAATATTTATAATTTTCCAACAAGTGACAAGAACAAATTCAAATTTATTCAAACCCAGAAAGGACTCTATTGTATTTTAAGTTACAAAAAATAGTTATAATAACAATAAAAAAAACCATGCAAAATAAAAAAAGGGAAAATAGTGAATCAAATCACATTTAATATTTGCCAGGAAACTAATTAGAAAAGTAATGTAAGGAAAGGTAAATAGAAAGTATAAAATAATGAAATAAATATTAGCATAGAGTCACTTACCCCTGTTAAAGCTTGTTTATCATTTAAGATGGATGCAGCTGCTGCTGTTGTTGTTGTTAAGGCAGTTGGTGAGGTAGAAGCCGTAGTGCTATCTGGTGTAAAATATGTTAAGAAAGCACAACCTGTAAAAGAAAATGCAGGTAAAGTAATAGCGAAAATATTTCATTTTTAGAAAATATTTTTTTAATTTTTTGAGGGCGTATGAGTGATATGAATTACAATTGCTAATGTTTAGAGAAAATCTAAAATCTATAATGGAAGGTCAAGAAATGTTGAATTTACAAAAATAGTTTTTCTTTATAAAAGTATAGAAATTTAGGTTGGCAACATATTTATAATTAGGAGCCGTTTTGTCTATTGTCAAGTGATTTATGTTTAATACGGTTTGGCATGAATATACGATGCTTGAACAACGCTTTAAAAGTGTGCAAATGGGGCCCAAAATTATATTGCCGTTGATCGAATAGCAAAATTTTGTATTGCAATGAAGCCCACTTTTGTTTAAATGGATACTTCAATAAACAAAACTGCCATATATGAAGGGATGATAGTCCTCAAGTTTCTCAAATGAGACCTCCCTACACCCAAAAAAACTGACTATTTGGTGTGCTTTACAGACGGGTGAAATTACTCCATACTTCTTTAAAAATAAGAATGGTCAGAATGTCACAGTCAATGGTGCCCTTTATAGAGCCATAATTATTAGTTTTTCGTTCATTAACAATGGTTAATGGTTTCAATAACATGAGGCAACATGTCGCACAGAAACTGCATAGTTTCCTACCTGTTTTACACTCAAATTCGTGTAATATAATGGTACTTTACTATTTTCTGTGGGTATATGTGAAGCTGCTTGTTTACGCAGATAAGCCCCACATCGATTGACCACTTGGAAGATAACATTCGCCACCTTATTGCCAATCATAGTCACACATATTAAAAAACTCTTAAAAAATTTAACCTCCAGATTAGACTACGTCTGAGCTAGTCGTGGCGTTTAAATGCCAGAAGTCATCTTTTAATTATAATTCGAATAAATTCATCATTGTGTTATTCAATTTCAAGTCTCTATACCCGATATACTCTTTCGCAGACGAGAGCACCATTTGTCGTTCGTATTCATTTGCAGGTGAATTCCAAAAGGCGCAACATGAATGATGCGCTCAATCTCTATCTCGCGGCAATTTCCGAATAGGATCGTGAGAATAATGTCAATTTTAATGTCTGTAAGACACAATCATGCACACTTACGCATATATCTGTATTTCGATGTGATGCTGCATCTGTTAGGTATTACGGAATCGGAAGCTCTTGATGTTCTTGGCATGAAAATTCGGTATGATATTTGATGGACTAAACATAATTTGCAGGCTGTAAAAGAGCTTTCAAGTGCCTCGCTTTTCTAAAACGCTGTAAGAAATACTTCACTCCGTTTGTTCTATTTACACCACCTTTATCCTCCCACAGATGGAATACAACTCTCATGTATGGGCCGGCGCCCCAAAGTCTATTTTGAAGTTACTCAACCGCGTACAGGAGAGGGCCAAGAGGCAAGAGGTTCAGTGGGTATCCAACTTTATTGATTCCCTAGCGTATCGACAGAATGTAGGTTGTAATTCACTGTTTTATCGTTATTAGAATAGTAAATGCTCTAACGAAATTAGGGAACTTGTTCGTTTTTACATTTAACTGGATTTGCGTTGAGAGCGCATCCATTTGTGGTCGATTAGCCACAAATTCGTTTTTTAGCAGAATAGTTTATATGTGTAATAAACCTCCTCCAGAAGTCTTTCCTATTACTTTGAATGTAGAAGAACTCAAATCGAATATCCACAAACACTACTCCCTCTTTTCTCCCTCCCATAACCAAATGACCTAGTTCTGGTACAATATATTTCACGAGTGGGGGTCATCCCCAAAGTACTGGCCCAAACGAAAAAAAAAACAATGTTCTATACCTTTATAAAAAGAGCCTGTATTAGTAATACTTAGTATTTAGGTAGATGTGATTTTCCTAACTGCTATTAAATCTTCTTTGATATCCAAACGTTCTTTGCAGAAATTTTTATATTTGGTATATCTTTGTAATCCGAAAATATTTAAATTTGTTTCCATAGAGCTTTTATTTTGCTGTCTTTTTGTCTGTCTTTAATTAAAAATAAACAGCAGATTGAATAGAAAACTCCCAACTTCAGAAAGTTAGCAAATGAGAAAAAGTAGATTCTGAAATGCTATGAACGTGTGTATACACTGCCAGCTAGAACCGATGTAACTCTACCAGCTCTATGTCAGAAAGTAGGAAGAGACTTTACACATTGCATAATCTAAGATACGCTTGTCACAGATAGAGGGTAGGGGTATGAAACGTATGAGCTGATGTCCTCCTCTGGATAGTCATGGTAGAGTAGTAATTTTCTGGTTGTACATCCAACTGGCATATTTACTACAGTTGTAGTGACCGGCGATTATTTGAAGAAGAAGAAGAAGAATAAAACTTTTGCGGATAATAACTTTACTACCTACAATCTGGGAATCCTTTCTATGGGATCAAAATCCACCAAATGGTCACTATGTTATTTAAATCCTTCTAAAGAGGATTAATACCGATCAAAGACTGGCAGACATTACGAGCCATTGTCAGCCTAATTCTGATATATAACCTTTACGTGATCACTAAAAAAACCATCCTTCAGATTACAAAATCAATAATAAATAGTACTTTTTCTATTTTAAATCACCCTTTTTTATTCTCTTAAAACGTAATAGCACTGGTTAGCAAATTAAAAACAATACAAATACATCGCTATCATGATTTTTGCCTTGTATTTTGTTTTGCTTTACACCACTAACGTGTCTCATAATAGTGTTGATGCAGTTTTTTTTGTTTTATTTTTTGTCCTCTATTACGAATAAATAGCATAAGCAGGACTACGAAACTGTGTGAGTTAATCAACTTTTTTGTTTTAAATTTTACTGCTCCCATGTAATAAAAATTATAAGTTTGACCTTTTAACTAAATAAAAGAAGAATTTACACTCCATGACAAACGAAAAACATTCGTCCCTTTAAGGATAGAGGCGTGTTCAGCACAGCAGACTTATTATTATTATTTTTTAGTTTTTGTTACAACTTACAACTTGAAGCATTAGGAGAAACCAAAATAAAAAATGCAAAAGGTTTTGTCAGGCTTAAATGTTCAGATTTTCTCATTGTTCAATGCACGCTATTTTAATGTCGCTATTAAATATTTATTTAAATAAGTTTTAATGAGTTTTTATAAATGGCAACAAAAATTCGATTGTGAAAAGAATTATAAAACGAGCTTTCGTTTTCTTTCATTAGGATATTAAAATAGAGGAAGTGAACCCCGAATTTATCTACAGGTGGTTCATACTCATAAAAATAATAAAAACTGTAGACACAATTTACTTTATCAAGAAGGTGCTAAGAATCTAAGCATGAATTGGTATGAAAAGTTGTGGACCACGTCTATTACACTGAGGGATCTACTAACGTTCGTTGAAACCGATAACTTGCTTTTTAAGGTATGATGTTCCGATCATTCAAAAACACAGGGCGGAAGACTTTTTTATTTTTTATAATCTTCTCGGAGCAGCAGATAACACAATGGATACAAATTTCAGGATTTTACTTCTAAAGGGTTTTTCAACAAGATGTTTTTTTGAAAAACAAAATAAAACGAAAAATTTAGATTAAGAAGATTCAAATTTTTTTTGTATTACGAAGAGAAATGTTCGGGAATTATGAATGAAAAATGATATCTGAAAAATGTCTACCACGACCACGCTGACAGAGTTCGATGTTTTCATCAAAGTTTTTAATCACTTTTGGACAAAATAGTATTCAAATTTTGTTAATCACATCACGGATTTTGAGTTTTAAGGCGATGCAATTTAAGATCGATGCAATTGGCTTCGTATAGACCCTGTCCTGAACATAAACTCACAAAAATTATCCAGTAGTGTTAAATCACACGATCTGGCTGGCCACCTAACTAAATAATTGTCGTGAAATTATGCGATCGGGAAATTTACTTTGCAATAAATTGATCGTTCCATTGGCTGTGTGACATGTGGCATCTACCTATTGAAACCAGTCAGTGATGCGTGATAAGATTTACATCTGTACGCCATAACCAGACGGTAGATCATACTACTGTATGAATAAAATGTAGCGTTATCCTCACCTTAGAAGGCCTTCAGATATCCTCCGGTCACTCCTAGTTGCGACTTCAAGAGCTCGAAGCAGGCCAACGCCCCATTCCTTGCTGAAGAGTTGGAGACTATGCAATACCTGGTCCAGAACCTAAGAAGCTTAATAAAATTTAAGAACACAAAGGTATTCATGCTCACTGAACCTGGTCCATTCATTGTGTTCATTGTAAATGATCCGACCTACACAACTCAAACGAGGGCCTCGAAACCACAACCACCACGATACTGCCGAAGGGCCGACCTCAGTCAGAGAACGGCTAAAAAGACAAATAGCTGATCTCTGGGGCTTCACTGATTGCCGTGGAAATATAGTAAATTGTTCAGTTGGCTTCCGCTACCCTTGCAGAGGACTGGGCTTCCTTTTACCCCCGAAGACATATGTAACGACGGTGGATTTTCGTCAAAACATATCAATGTGCCCCCGGGGGAGAACCAATCAATAATATCCACGTCGTTAATAATAGGTGAAAATTGAGTTGTTAGCATCTCGCGATAACATGATCCACTTCCATCCTCGGCCCAATCACGCCTTCAAATCACATAGCACACCATACATTAACATGTTAAACAGCAAAGTTTTGTCAGCAATCGCTCTGACAACTGAAAATGGCCTTCGTCTGAAAAAGTGATTTTTTCAGAAAAACCAGCCGGTTGTTCCTGCATAAATTGAGCGAATCTACGACGATGTAAATGGTCAGTCGGCTTCAATTTCTTGTAAGGCTTTAAAGTCAAATCCTTATGCAAAATTCGCCCTATGGTGATATTGAATAATCCCAAATGTTAAGAATGTTGAGAAATTGACAAATTTGGATCTGCTTCAACACTGTGACTCACGGCTGCAATGTTTGGAATTGAACGACCCAGTCGTACACGCATTGTTGTTCGAAGATTTTGTATTGAGCCTGTCGACCCAAATTCGAAGACCAAATTCAGAAGGATAATTGTGTTCTCCGAAATTACCATGAATTTTACGAAATGTAACTTTAACAGAACCACCATTTTTATACAGAATTATAATTATTTGAATATGATATTCGTGCGAAATGCAATTCATTCTACTACGAGCACTTCAAAAAACTAAATGTCAAAACTATCAAGTTGTTGGTATTGCCATAATTAAAAAATAAATATCTTGTTTAAAAACCCGATTCAGTTTATTAGAATATCATTAGAAAAAATCAAAAACGTTATGCCAATCAATTTGCATTAAAAATAAAAATTTATTTTTCTTTCAATTGCAATTCTCGCATGTTATTTTAAAAAATCTTGACTTGATGACTTCGAAAAATTAAATTTCCATTAACTGTAAATATAGAGATATCAAAATTTTGGAAATTTTGTTTAACTAAATATTCCATTAGAAATTTCTATTATATTTTCTAAATATATTATTTTCTCAAAAAATTTTTACAGGCAAATTTCTACTTTTGCCATACTTCGCGTTAAAAATGTTTTTTTTTTTTTTTGCTCATGTAATAATTCACTTAATATCAGCTCATTTTATCTTTTATGAAGCACAGAAATTTATCAAATTGTCCCCGGAGGGTGTAAAATGGAAATTATTTATTAAGAAATATAATTTATTATCGTGTGTATAATTAATTTAACGATTGTACGAGTTATTCTTTTTTGGCTTAAGCTGAACAAGCACATACACACATACACATGTACATACAAATACCTGACATGTAAATAGATAAGTCATATATAATGTAGGAAAAAAGCCACGGTCATCTATTATGCAACATTTAATTGGTTAAAGTAGATTTTTAATAAATCATGAGCAACAATAAGGCCACGTTTATAAATACTGACACCATCACTCGTTGCTTAACCAACAACCTGACAGCCAAAAAGTATGAAAGCAAACATAGTTATGTTCTTTAAGTAAATACCGTTATCTACTAATGCCACCATTTAATGTTCACAAAGCCCTGTTATACTATTTCTCTCTCACTCTTTATTTCTCTTATGCTCTGAAGGAATAAGTTGTAGTTGTGTAACGATTGCCTTGGTATTGTTAGTTTTGCAACAACAAAGACAACAAAACAGAACTTTTTAACCTTTAGGCATTTATTTTTCCTTTTTTTTTTGTTCTATAAATAAATATTTCTAAAAATTTCTTTTGTTATAGTTTTACAAAATATTGCTAAGTTTTTCTCTTAAGTACTTTTGCAGTTGTTCTTGTTGGAATCTTAACAAAGCAAAAACAAAAAAAAGTATATAAAATAATAACAAAACAGTCGGCTGGTATATTTGGCTTAAACTCTGTGCTCACAGACACACCTGTATTTGCTTTTGTATGAAGAAGTATAGAAGCTTTGACAACTACACATTAACCAACAGGCGAATGTTCAAGTACATAATTTATTCATTAAAAGCCATTAGCTACAGAAAAGTTTAACACAAGCCAACATGTTTTTCTTTGGCTTATTGTTCTCAAGTGTATTTAAGATTTTATGTTGGAAAAACTGTTTTTCATAAAGTTACGTTATACTTGTTCAGGAAGTTTGTAAGCTAAGCTAGAAGAAATATAATAAAATATTATATTTTAAAACTTAAATTTTATAATTACATTTTTTTGTTTTTACATTTTATTCCGGAAACCAAATTCACATTATTTTAGGGATAAAATTAAGGTGTCTAAAAATTTTTGTAATGCTGAAGAAGAAGAAGAATTTATGCTAACACAAATTTTATAATTAATTAAAAAAATTTAATATTCAGTTTTTAAATTCCTAATATTTTAACAAAAATTATCGTTTAAATTAAGTTGTTTCTGAGTTTTTCAAAAAAATTTATCCTACAAAAAGTATAGTTTAAAAACTAATTTTTCACTTAAAAATAATTTTATTTGAAAAGCACAAAAAAGCATAAATTTCATATACAATACTAAAATTGATATATTTAAAAATTTTAAATTCAATTTTTTTTTTTATCTTTAGAAATTATTATACAAAAAAAAATAAAATTTTATATTAAAAAAAATTTTGCACCAAAATTATGTTATACTTAAAATAACTATTTTTAATATTTTAACTATCTTAAAAGTACGAAAAATATATTATAAACTTTCATATCAAATATAAATAATCATATAAAATATTAAAATTGATATATTTTTAAATTTACATTTATTTTTTTTATAGTTTGTAAAAAAATAATATATTTAAAAATAAAATTTTATAATTAAAAAAATTTCCAGCAAAATTATGTTATACTTAATAAACTAATTTTAATATTTTAACTATGTATACTCTAAAAGCTAATTTTATACTTATTATTAATATTATTTAAAAACGCAAAAACAAAAATTTCATAAATAACATTAACAATGATATATTTTTCAAATTAAGATTTAGTTTTTTTTACACTTTATAAAAAAATTATACCAAAAATAAAATTTTATACTTAAAAAAATTTTGCACTGAAATTACTTCATGCTTAACATATTAACTATGTATACTCTAAAAACTAATTTTATACTTATTATTAATTTTATTTGAAAAGCACAAAAAACATTAATTTCATATACAATATTAAAATTTATATATTTTTAAAATTTAAGTATATTTTTTTATACTTTACAAAAAAATTTTACAATAAAATTGATATTACACTTAAACAAATTTTACAGCACAATTACATTATATTTAAAATAAACTATTTTTAATATTTTAACTATGTATACTCTAAAAACTCATTTTATACTTAATATTATTTTTATTTAAAAAGCACAGAAAATATAAATTCATGTCCAATATAAAAATTGATATATTTTTATAATTTAAGTTTATTTCTTTATAGTTTAGAAAAAACTATACAACAAAAAAATTTTATACTTAAAAAAAGTTTTCACCAAAAATACGTTATACTTAAAATAAACTATTTCTAATATTTAAACTTGATTTTATTCTCATATTTATATTTAAAATATTATGCTTCTTAAAGCAGTATGTATACCTTGAAAAATTTTGTCTGGAGAATCCAGCACAAATTTTTTTTTAAATTTAAAATAATTTTTATAAAAACTTGAAAACTTAAATAATTTTGGGTTTTCCTAAATAATAACTTCTCCTTAAGAAATGTTTAAAACTGATTTTCATGAAAGCAAATTTTCTTTTTATTACAGGCAATTGAAAATAATTTAGTCATTAAACAATCGATTTTTAAGTCATTATTTTTATTTTAATAAAACGTTTATGCTGCAGTTTAATATTTAATTAATTAATTAATTAAAATATAGATATACTCTTTAACATAGGAATTACGAGTATAAAAAATGGGTATAATTGAACAAGGCACATATGAAAATTTTCATAAATAAATAAGAAATAAAGAAGTGAAAGTTTTCTATTTAAAAACATTAGAAATTAAATGGCCTTCACCGGGGAAAAAATTAAATACTTTTCTAATAAGGGGGTGGCAAATTTAAGGTTAGCAAGTATATAGGCTTATAACATACACTTTGTTTGGCAGCTTCCGTTTTATTGATACCAGTATAAAGAAGAAACATGGAAAATAATATGTCAGTTAAATGCCCACCTCAGGCTTTTTAGCATACGTCCGCTTGTTTAGAAAATTTTGCAATGAAGCTTTGCTGCTCCGAATAAGTCTTTGCAGGACGTCAGTTGTTTGTGAATTGTTCACTTAAATTCGGTCTATAAAATGTACTTGTGGTGCCCTCTGGCTCAAAACAAAGGATGTCAAGATGAGCCAATTTTAGATGCAAAAATTAGTTGTCTAATTTTGGAATCACAAGAAATTCACGAACCTAAATGATTTGATGATACAGGCTCAATCTCAACACTATTTTTGCATCACTACATCTACTACTATCCTACTGTTTTGGTCTATTACCAGCAATAATAGCCGGAGCCTCCATTAATATTTTTCTACAGAAAAATTATGTGTGATGATATTTTTTTTTTTATAGAAAAATTATGTGTGATGATATTTTTTTTTATAGAAAAATTATGTGTGATGATATTTTTCTATAAAAAAATTATATGTGGTGATATTTTTCTATAGAAAAATTATATGTGGTGATACTTTTCTATAGAAAAATTATATGTGGTGATATTTTTCTATATAAAAATTATATGTGGTGATATTTTGCTATAGAAAAATTGTGTGTGGTGATATTTTTCTATAGAAAATTTATGTGTGATGATAACTTTCTATAGAAAAATTATGTGTGATGATATCTTTCTGTAGAAAAATTATTTTTAATGATATATTTTTATAGAAAACTTATGTGTGATGATATTTTTCAATAGAAAAATTATGTGTAATGATATTTTTCTATAGAAAAATTATGTGTAATGATATTTTTCTATAGAAAAATTATGTGTAATGATATTTTTCTATAGAAAAATTATGTATAATGATGGATGGTATATGTGTGATGGTATTTTTCTATATAAAAATTATGTGCAATTATATTTTGTTATAGAAAAATTATATGTGATTTTCGTTGTATAAAATTTTTTTATTGTTACTAAAAGCCAGCTTCAGATTTAGTGAAATTATTTATTTGCTTTTAGTTAATTAATATTCTCTTAATATGATTAATATTTCTTAAATTTATTTATCGGTCTTTCTTTAGCGAACTAATTTTTTTTTAGTGTTGTAGTCTTGCAAAATTTTAAACCAGTTTTTAAAATTTATTTCTGAACATTTAATTTTTAATACGACTTTCTTCTATTCCAAAACGCATATTGACATAAACGAAGTTAATAATTTTTAGAAAAACTAAAGTAATGTTTGGATAATTTTAATAATCAAAAAAAAAAAACTACGACAGCTAATTCGATATAAATTAAAAAAAAAATAATTCTTTTAGTAACCGAATCGCTAAAAATATAAATTCAAACAAGCATTTTGAATATTAATTTTGCAGTGGGAATTACAAAGAAATTTTGTTTTTTATATAATTTTGTTTCAGCTTTCTTCCCTCAAAAATACTTTAGGCTCTAATTTCCAATAAATTCCCACAAAAAACTTTATATTTTGCAATAAGAAAATAAAAATAAAAACGCTTGAAGAATAATTCTTCTTGCCAGAAAATATCATTCGCTATTTAAAATGAAAAGTAAAAGAAACTTTGCTTAACACTTCTCAATAAAGTTTGTCATCATGTGGAAAGCTGCTAATGACTTTTAAAGTAGATGAACTGTTTGTTAGCTACAATTCAGGGTGTGCAAATTTTTTCATTTACCCATTAGTTTTTTCCTTGCAGACTAACTCTACAGAGAAAGAGAGAAAAAGAGGAAACAGAATATGAAAGGGAAGAGAAAATTTTAACACTTATAAAACAGTGAAGCCCACATGTTTGATAAACATAACTCACACAATGACTGTTTTAGAAAAAATATATAAAAAATTATAAAAATAAAAGCCCAGGAGTTTGTAATATCAGTCTATTTTTCAGACAAATTTTATTTTAAACAAATTTCAGTTTTCTAATGAAAATATAAAATTATGTTGGACTGGTATGAGCATCTAATTTAATCAAATTGATAGTTAAAGTTTCTCACTATATATATGGTCATGAATATCTCATCCGATAACAAAAGGCTGTAATAAAAACAGTTTTATTTTTTTAAATAAATTTTAAGTATAAAAAAAATTTATTCGGGCATTTTTACAAAATAGCATGATTTTTTAAAAATTATATTTTTACCATGTATTACCATATATATTATTACCACCCTCGTTTAAATTAGGAGTCAGTTAAGAATAAAAAAAAATTTTTCATCCTTTTAAAAGTTCGATTAGTTTTATTAGCACTAACGTGAGCTACAGGGTAATTTTATATTTTATTTTATCAAGAAGAAAATAGACTTATAACACATTCCCCTACAAAAGACTATTTTAGAACAAAGGCGAAAAAAATTAGAAAAACAAAGCAAAAAAAAGTAATAACCTACAATTGCGGAAATCATTTAACGACAATCTTGGAAATAATTTTTTTCTTATTTCTTTTATATCCCCCTCCTTTCTTCTTTTTACACTTTTCACCAGACCTTTATTGCTCGCAAACACTGACTTGCTGCTTTTTTTTAATGATTTTCCTTTTTTGCTTGTTTGTCAAAAGGAAATAATTTAATCATAAATAAGCCTGCTGCTTTAATACTTCTTAAAAGCTAACACACTCTTAAACACATACAAACACGTCCACCAATACATGTATGCTTTCAAGTAATAAAAATTATAAAAAAAAAAATATTTTTTGTTACTTGTTTACGGTTTAATAACATTTTTATAACCCTTTTTTTTAAAAAAAAAAGAAAAAAGCAATAAAAAAAATAAAACATTTATTTTGCATTCTTTTTTATAAAAGCAGAAAAAAAAGAAAAAATCCTCTGCAGGACTGGGTGTATTTAATGTTTATAACACACATGTGTTGTTGACATTATTTTGAATTATAATTTAATTTTATATTTTTTTTTTTTTTTTGAGACCCCTTAAAACGAGTTCAGGCTAGAAATTGTTAATGATTAAATGTACTAAAAGTAATTAAAATGTATTGAATTATTAGTTCTTCGAAATTTTGTGTAGCCGGAAATCCTCCATGATTAGAACACAAATAGAGATCCTGCTTTTGTGTCAAGAACTTAGAGTCATTGCGACAAACAAAGCTGTAAATAATAGAAATCACATTTTTTATTCGTCGAATATTTCTTATACAGAGGTAAGTCCTGTCTTTAATATTGGGTTTTTCAACAAGAAGTTTGTTTTTCAATTGCGGCAACACCAACAATATGATAGTTTTAACATTTAGTTTTTGATGTATTCGTAGGAGGTGTGTTGGCAATTGTTCTAATGAATTAAATTTCGCACGAAAGTCACATTAAAATAATTAAAATCCACTATGACGGTGGTTCTACTAAAGTTATATTTTGTAAAATTCGTGATATATTCCAACAACATAATCATCCCTCTGAGACCGATATTAAAAATTTGGTCATTACACTAGAGTCGACAGTTTTGATACAAAATCTTTAAACACCAACGCGTGTTCTGAAATTGAAAACAACGCAGCTGTGAGCCAGAGTGTTGGAGCAAATCCAAAGTGGTCAATTCCCCAATGTTCTCAACAATAGGGATTTTCCAAAAGATTTATACGTTGAAGTTTTACCAAATACAACTGGTGCAGGAATTGAAGCCAACCATTTGCATCACCGTAAATTTGCTCAATTCTTTCATTAACAACCGGCTGGTTTTTAAAAAAAAATCATTTTTTCAGACGAAGCCCATTTTTCCTTCTCAGATTATGCCAACAAGCAAAATGGCCGCATTTTGGTTTCTGAAAAACCCAGAACGATTAATGAAAAGCCTTTGCATGCTCAAGGTGTCACTGTATAGTATGCTATGTGGCCTGGAGGCGCGATTGGGCCATTTTCTTTTCGAACATCAAGCTGAAATGTAGTAATGGTCAATGGATCACGCTATAGCGAGAAGCTAACAACTCAATTATGACTTATTATTGACGAGAGTACACAAACAAACAAACCAAATTTCCCGATCGCATAATTTCATGACATTCAGCGGTTAAGCGGCCAGTCAGATCGTGTGATTAGCATGACTGGATTATTTTTTGTGGGGCTATTTTAAGGACAGACTATGTTCGGAGCCCATCGAATCTATTTCAGCCTTAGCACTCAAAATTCGTGATGTGATTAACGAAATAGGACCACCATTGTGCCAAAAAGTGTTTAAAAACTTTAATGAGAGAATTGAAATCTGTCAGCGTGGTCGTGCTGGAATTTTGTCAGATTTCATTTTTCATTCATAATTGCCGAACTCTTCTCTTCATAATAGAATAAAAATTTGAATTATCTTTATTGTTTTTTTAACCGATCTTTTTTTATTTATCTTTAATAAATATCTTTTTTCTTTTCTAAGGTCTTTTTTATATATTTTTTTTCTTTACGATATTTCGCTTTCCTTTGAAAAGCTTCTTCAGGCAAAATTTTATATTTTTGAAAACAAAAAATTAATAATAATTAATTAATAATTTTTTTGTTTTCAAAAATATAAAATTTTTTCCTAAAGAAGCTTTCCAAAGGAAAGCGACATATCGTGAAAAAAAAAAATATATAAAAAAAACCTTAGAAAAGAAAAAACATATTTATTAATTTGAATTATCTTAATCTAAATTTTTTGTTTAAGAAAACAATCTTTATTTTGAAAAACCCTTTATGACACAAATAGAAGTCCGGCTCTTGTGTAAGGAAATCAAATTTATATTCATGGAATATTTCCTAATTAGTGGCAAGTCTTAGCTTTAATACTTAAAATCAGTGGAAGGGAAAGCTCTTCGTCTTATTTATTTATTAATCGCACTATATAATTATTAAAATTGTATTTGCTGGTGCTTGTAACTAACGAAAAGCAATCAAAACATTCCCTTTCACAAATTTTCATTACCCCATATTGGTTGACGCCTGTACTACCCTCATGATTCTTAGTAGAGTGAACCAAATCCGTAAAATAAAAAATAAAACTAAACTCTGCATTTAACACCACAATTCTTCTTCTTTTATTATATGGAGGTAATTCTATTAGTTTTGAAAAATCTAAACCTATAACGAGTCATAAAGAAGTTATTTAGAACTTTGGCAGAAGATATCGGTTTAACACTTAGCTCTTTGCAGTTAAAAACTATAAATGCACGGAAAATATGAAACCAGAAAGAAAGGTGAAAGCAGAAAAAGTCTCCTTTTTATCTTTTATTTATATAGAAGATCTAAGACAATATTTTCCACTACTGCTATGTAGCGGAGGCGAAAAAAGCTTAAGGCGAAAAGTCTTAATATTTAGTGTAGATCCTTTCTGTCCTGAAATTGAAAAACTTTTATCGGTCAAATGTTGCCAAACGTACACTCTAGCCTTTTTTTCAGGTAAATAAATTTTCTGTAAATTATTGTTTCACATTGTGTTCTGGAGTCTTCTCGTTATAAACATTAAATCTGCAAGTGCTTATACTCATAATGTCAGATCTTTTAAGAAGCTCTTTAATTTTACTATAAGGTAGCCAATAAATATTCTTGATTTGCTGTTTTAAAACATATGGAAGCTGTTAATCAACTATGAATCTATAGTACAACCTTCAGCTTCTAATGTCAAAGGTAAAGAGCACTATCTATCGAGTGACCTGACCTATCTGAATGTTGTCATTAAATGTAAAGGAGATTAAAGAAAGCGTACAAATATTATCGTAATTAAAAATAATCAATTAATTTTTCAGTTTTATTTGACCTTTTTTAATTCTATTAAATCTTAATCTTAATCTTTTAAACGGTCCTTTAAATTATAACGATTTATTTTTTTTTTCTCGATATTTCGCTTTCCTGTGGAAAGCTTCTTCAGGAAATTATTTTTTATATTTTTCAAAAACAAAAATTATAACAATTTGAAAAGAAAAATTTTTCTATAAATAAAAATTTTTCTATAATAAATTTAATTTAACTTTTCTTTTCAAATTGTTATAATTTTTATTCCTGTATATTGTTAGAATCCATGGAAATGTATCAATAGATGAATTTATCAAATGCGCCAAAAAGTAAATGGTTCTGCTTGATTTGAAGAACCAGCCCAGAATTAAGAAAAAACTTTTAATTAAAAAAAATTAAAATACGGATAACGCGATTAAAAGTTGATCGCTGCATAGAGTGTATGAATTCTTACATTTCGCAAAACCTACCTGTTGCTATTTGTCTCAGTTGATGACAAAGTATACCAGAGCCTCTCCAAATTACAAAGCTAGAGCATGGACTAGTGGCTTTGAGCTTAAACCCATAATAAAGTTGATAACAAGTTCGAATTGGTTCGCTGGAAACCAGCGAGTAGTATAAATTGGAACAAAAAATATTTAATTAAAACAAAGGACTCTTTTAAAGATTTCCAATATTCTTTTCAGCTTGACTTCCTACCAAAAACCCAATTCTCTTTCATTTTATTTATTTTATATTTGCTGTTACTTTTATATGTTCGTTTTTTCTTTATACAAAAATAATTATACACTAGTTAATGCCAGCATCTAATTACTTGTTAAAAGCCATCCTTGTGTTTACACATACAATATAAATTTTTGTGTCTGAATGTAAATTTAAAGTATAAAATAATAATAAAATACGAATGTATACTTTTTCAGATGAACACAAAATATCCATTAAATATTCGTAAGAGAAAAATTAAGTCCACAAAGGAATTTTAATGCAATTAGTGGCAAAAGAAAAAGATTTTGTCGTTATTGTTATTTTAAAATACACATTTTGAGTTGCAAATTACTTAAAAGTTTTCCCACATATTTGAATTATTTTGTATTATCTTGCTATTGTTATAATATTCTTAATCATTTGATAAACAAATTTTGCATTGAATCCTGTAATCGATTATGGTGATAGCTCTGATTCTAAAATCTTTTTGAGGCCTTCCAAAGTTCTTGTGTAAGTTATTTTTTAACGAATAAAACTTGTTTATATGAGAAATTTTCGAAATGACGCGGTCATTCCGCGTCACTCGAATTAGATCGATGGTGTGGGTATAACTCTATACGAGGGAGAAATTAGAGAAAAATCTAGAAACTAAATTAATTTCTAAAACTAAATTAAATTCTCATTTTTTCAATTAGAATTGTGTAAACCCCCCCCCCCCCACCCCTCCGGGAGGCACATTGATATGTCATGAGGAAGTCCAGCCCCTTAAAGGCTAGCAGAAGCCAACTGGACAACTCCACGTTATTTCTACAGGAATCAGTAAGCCCCAGAGTTCCGCTTTTTAGCTGTTCTCTGACTGAGTATTGAGGTTGGCCCTTCGGGAGCATCGTGGTAATTAAGGTTTCGCGGCCCTCGTTGAGTTGTTATGGGCCAGGATCATTCACTTCTGGCTGAGTGCACAGGGTGAACGATTCAGGTCCAGTGAGCATACTTGCATGTGTTCTGGAACAAGAGTTAGATAGTATCCAACTCCTCAGCAAGGAGTGGGGTGGCAGCCTGCTCCAAGCTCTCGAAGTTGCAACTAGGAGTGATTAAGGGATATACGTATTCTACGGCTTCCTAGGGCGAGGGTTACGCTACATATCATTCAGAGTGCTGATGTAAACCTTATCACGCATTTCCTAATGAAAATCTAAAACAGGGCTTCGAATTTAACTATTTGCCTGACAAAATATTAAATCACACTCGGAATGTAATACTGTGAATCATTTCACCAATCACCCCAGAAATATAAAAAATTTTAATTTGGATTTCTTAACCAAAGTCTAAAAACGTAACCCTTTAATTGTGTGATCATTTGTTCGGCTGTCTTTAGGTCTGTCTGTCTGTCTGTCTGTCTATCTATCGCTGCCTTCGTAAGAGGTAGAATCTTGAAATTTTCACATTGTATTGCTATAGCGGAAAATTTTGTAAATTTCAGGGTGTTACGAAAGTGATACTCATAAATTTTATTTTGGTTTTTGAAGTGCGGTCCCTTAAAATTAACACAATGTCTGTAAAAGTGGTGCTACCATAGCAGTTACTACAAAAAATTAAACCTATAAATTAAAGGGTGTTTCAATAGTCATGTGATATTTAGGGTCATGGCCTTACTTTAAGCCGCAATGGGCACATTTTAACTTAAAGAATTTTTATGTCCGCTGTAAAGTGCAAAAATCAAAAGTAAAATAAATATATAAAGGGTAATCCTAAAGTCTCACTAAATTCACGGTTTCCTTATCATTTAAGATATATCTTAGGAATTTATACAAAGAATATTTAAAAATTACCGCTATAGAATACAAAAAAGTGAAAATAAAACTAAAATATATAAAAGGTGTTCCTTTAGTAACGTGACTCTAACGTATGTGCCTTTGGTTATTTAAGTCTAGAAGGCAGATATTACGGATTCATACAAAGTGTGTACAATTATGTCTGTTGGCAGAACTTAACGTAAAATTAAAAGGGTGGTTCCATGTAGGCCGTGATTTTGACGAATAATACTTTGTAATAAGAAAAGTTTTAGGCAGATGCTTATAATTTTCACAACCTATCTAATCTCCATAATGAGAATTATAACAAATAAAATGTGGAATAACTGGGTTTTCCTATAGAATACCTGATTTTGACATGTTATCTTACATATTTAATGAAAAAAAAATTAACATGCAATATAAAGTTTTAATAGCAACCCTTTATATGTCATTTCAACATTTCAATATATTTTTGTTGAATTTATTTTAAAGATTTTTTTAATGTTTAAAGACTTAACTGTTCATAAATTTTTCGAACAAAGAATTTTTCATTTAAATTTTATTATTGATTTCTTAACTACAATACATCTACCACATCTGTGATAACTTTAAGTTATTAATATACAAATATGTTCTACCACTAATTAGTGCCTTTTATTAGTTATTATTTTGCTCTATCAATAATCATTTGATACATTCATTAATTTGTGTACTAAATGTAAATGTAAATGTAAATAACAATTGTTGACCTTTTGCTTAAACCCAACAATATTGTCTTTATATTTGACTAAAATTTATAATCAAAGTTCATAGCCATTTACTCCTTTAAGCTAAGAACAGTCTTCGTTATTTGTCATTTATGTATATTTATAACTGTTGTTATATCCTCCTATCCTTTAGGTGTATGTTACTTGATGCATGTTAGTTGTTGTTAGTTAGAATGAATGGTTTTTGTAATTTGCATAAATTGTTTTTTAAGTAGAATAATTTTATTACTTAAATACATATTAGAATTTAATAGACATGATTTGGTATGTAAAGCATTTAGCTAAGCAAATGTCCTGCTAAGAAGGCGAGTCTTATATGAAATGTTAACAGCAGACATTAACTTTTTTTTTTTTTTGCTTTCTTAACCTCGATTGCACAAACAGAAGAAAACATGTGCAAGAATTCACGCACATTTAGCAAGTGAAAGAAAATTATACTGGATAATAATTGCAAAAGTTTTCTTAAGGGAATGCTAAAAGTATTTATACGATCAGGTTTGAGGGGATTGTTGCTGTTGCATTTTTTCTTTAGACTATAAAATTTTAAATAATTTAAACAACATTACTTGTGGTTGCTTTATAAGTCTTTAAGTAGTTATTAGGCAGTAATAATAATTTGTTATTAACTTGAAATGTCAGGCTTGTTTTCTATTTTATATGTTAATGACTTAAATGACATATATTCGTCTAATATTAGAAAAACAAGCCAATGTTTGAAATAACTAACGAAAGTGATTAGTAAAAATTTAATATCTTTAAAGTCTTCAGAAAAAAATAAAATAAAATCAATTGAAATTTTCCATCAGTCACAGTTTAAATTGTTCACAAATCATTTCAGTTCCAATAGTGTTTTCACAATTTTAATGAAGCTTCTACTCCATAAGATAACAATTTAATAATAATTAACTCGTTATCTTCTTGCGAACAAAAAATACGACCACATACCAGATAGGCGGGCTAAGCATCAACGAATATGATATAGTGTGACTGATCAACTAGTGTAGCCATCACATAGAAACTGCAATACACAGCCTTATTGCTATTAATGTAGTGGGGACAAATCGAAGCAGATAAATTTTTTTAATTGGTCTCTATTCGAACCCTCTATCGACCTCACAACCTTTTTTCTATTGAGTCACGTGACATAACCATCCTTTTCTTTTGATACAGTGATTTCCGACTATTGACTGCTGTTGAACCTCACTCTCGTCTTAGTTTCTTTTGTAATTGCTAACATTTGTTCCCATACTTAGATGACCCATGGCATTGGCAATGAAACAGACAGCGTTAAATGCCGATAGTTTTGAACACATAACAGCAACATCAAATACCCAAAAATATTCAAATGGAAAATAATAATAAATAAAACAATATTAATTCATTATATTGACGTGAACTAGTTATACGTTGCAGTAAAAATAACAAAACAATTAGCCACAAAAATTATCTTATCAGCGCGTTTCATATTCCATCCAAAATATTTTGACTTTCAAAAATATTTATTAAAATAACATCAATATGAATTAGAGCATATCTATCATACAGCTTTCATAGATTTAAAACTTTAAAATCAATTTTTTAACTCAATTAGGAATTTTCCAAATCACTGAAAATGTGTGATTACGTATTATTGCACTGTTAATGTGTTAATAAATTTGGAAGGAATTAACCTCTTCTTTCTACACTTAGCGAATTAGTATTGTGAGAAATGAACAGTCAACCAAATCACGTACAGGCAGGATATTTATTAAACGAAGAAGAAGAATTCTAATAAGCTAAGGAGCTATAAATATGGAGCTCTGAATCTAGGAAACAGATAATTGATTTCCTTATTTTTGGATTCTGCCTTCTTGGCAATGTTGCTCTTCATACTTAGTATTAGGGCTGGTCAATAAGTCTGTTACTTTTAACATTTCCCTAATTGACAACACTGATTTTTGCACCTACCGAGAACACGCAGTCTTGATGAACCTCTTCCTCATCTTAGCATGTGCTTTCAGAGGTAAACAGTGGTACCTGTGGCACCAGTGGGCTAGCAGAATCACCATACTGACAAAGATATAGGAATTACGGTATCCGAGAAGTGACCTTACAGACACACACGAGTATCACAGGACCTAGTTACCCGTTGGGCAAATACCCTGTTCGGGTTATTCGTGACGTCCTTCGGAAAGTAACGTGTTGGCTGTTGGTTTAAATCAGTTGCTTTTAAAAAGCTGCCGAAGAGATGTTAATGCAGGCTTAACATACCATGTCTCAGCTTGCGCATGCAAGTCTCCAACTCTTCAGCAAAATGTGGGGCAACAGCCTTGCCACCGTACACTGAAAAATTGCTACTAAGTCGTGTCTATATCTTAGGGTGCGGGTGGGCATTCTTCCTATACTCAGTGCTAAGATCAACATCAGATTAGGGTCAGATGCTGACATAAAACTTATCACATACATACTGCTTCTTGCAACAGGCAGCAACTGTCAGTTAACTCCTGTCTTTTTTTCTTGGATCAGCATTTAGGGGATGACAACTACTCATTTAATGCATTGTGCCAAAACTAGGAAACTAGGTTGTGGAGAGGACAAAAGAGGGTGTACTATTTGTCGACATTCGATTTTAATTTTTCTACATTAAAAGTGATTTAATCAGTTTATGAACCCTTCTTATGTAGTGCATTGTGTTGCCACCTGTATAAATTTTCGTATTTGGCAGTAGACCGCGTTTTTGAAAATAAAATGAAAACAAGTGAATTTTTAGTGTTTGGTAAGCATTTCTTTTTTTTTGCGGAAAAAGCTTATCACTCAAGCCAAAGCTAAGAAGTGGTTTACTAAATTTTGCAGTGACTATGTGACCAAGCATGATGTGATGAGATTTACATCTGCACCTGGTCGTAGGCCTTAATCAAATGGTGGTCAAACCACTGTGAATGAAAAGCAACGTCATTCACGTCCTAGAAAGACGAAGACTAATTCTAGTAGCAGGCCTTTCCTAGTTGCAATCTCAGCGGTACCAGAGCAGGGCTGCAAGCCCCTACTCCTTGCTGAGGAGCTGTAGACTATCCAACTCCTGGTCCAGAACACATGACTAGCATGCTCACTGGATCGGGATCATTCACTCGTTGTGTTATTAAAGGCGAGATGATCCTGGCCCACAAAATCATTTCATGCTGGGGCCGCAAAACCACAACCACCACGATACTGCCGAAAGGCTTACCTCAATAATCAATCGGAGAACAGCAAAAAAGTCGAAAGAGATAATTAGCGGAGCTCTGGCGCTTACTGATTCTCGTGAAAATAACGTGGAGCTTCCAGTTGACACCCTGCTTGTCTTCAGGGGACTGGACTCCCTTATACCCCCAACAGCACAGGTCTAGATGGTCCAGTATTCCATAAAGACCGATAAATTTGCCCCCGGGGGGGCATGTGTGACCAAGCATGAAAGATTCGCAACGTTTTGAATGCCCAGTTGAGGTCTTCATGTTCGAAACAAGCGGACTCTGAAAGCGAGAAAAATTTTAACAGTCATAGGCATCTGACAAGGCTTAATGATTTCAATTTTGAAGGATCACTTGGGTATGAGAAAGCTTTTCGCTAAATGCGTGCAGTTCTTGCTTTCATGTATAAAATTTTGCCAAAATTTTTAGTTTAAATTTTCTGTAGTTTTTTATTTAGTGAAAATATTTTTTCTTGCAAATTATTGCAAAAATTTAAATTTCAATTTAGCCTTTTGGATTTTTTTGTCTGCTTGTCTATAAATATTTTTTTTCCACTTAATGCTATTGATACGGTTATTGGCAGCATTAAAATTATGCTGCTTGTTGGAAGAAAAAAAATTAAAATAAAAATTGAAAAAGAATTTCAATTACCGGAAGTTTTTGTACCAAATATCCTCCTTTTAGTTATGTGGCATGTAGGGCTTCTCCTTTTTTTTTTGCTTTTTATTTTTGCTTTTTGTAATATTTATGCTTGAAGAACCTTTTCAAAACAAATTTTCGACAAATTGATATTTCTCGTTTATTATCTATATTCATCGTTTTTTTTTTCATTTTTCAAGCCATTTGCAATTTCTGTTGTTTTTTTCTTCGCCAAACCGAATAAAGCAACCTAAAAATCTGAAACTTCATAATATTAAAGATACAAAATAATTCAGTGTTTGTAAGTTTGTGTTTAACACGAAACTGCCAAATGCAATTGTTTTTAATGCCTTTTTGCCCAACACATAACTTATTGTTTTTGGCTAAATACCAAAATATCTACAAACACATGCTTGCAACTATTTACAGACAGCTTTACAGGCTAAAATACCCAAAAAAAAAAATTATATTCAAATGCTTGCAAACCAAGTCAAACCTTTTATTTTCCAACGAAATATCTCTGATTTTTCTATTTCATTAAAAAAAAAGAAAAAAAATCCTATTTTTGCATATTGATATCAAAGCCAACAAAATTTATATGCATGAATTTAGTTTATTTAAAAACAACAACAAAATACAACAAAAAAAAAGAAAAGGAAATTTTGTTAGAAAAAAGTTTAACACAACCACCTGCTTTTTGGAACAAGAAAAGCATAATTTTAAAATACGAATAGCACAATCGAAAACAAAGTTAAACAGCAAAAGCAAAGTAAAACTAAATTCCCTTTTTAAATATTCAACAAAGAAAGCCACGGCTCAAACAGCTTGAAAAGGGTTAAATGTTAGCTGCTGGCGATTGCATGCTTGTCAAGTACATTTTGAAAATTCTTTTTGAAGGCGTAATTTTCTCCTGTTTTTCCTGTATTGTGCGGTTTCTAGTTTTTCATTTGAGGTAAGAAACAGACTTGCAAAAAAAATCTGTCAAAATTTTATATTCCTTTTTTTTAATTTATGGTTTTGATAAAATAAATGATTGCAACTTTTATTCGATTCTTTTCAAGCATTTAAATCTTTTAAGAGTTAAGTCGCAGCATTTATTTCCAAACAATCAAAAAAATATTTAAAAAAAAATATTAGTTTTCGATGACATGTCAATATTATGTAGAAGGTTTTTATTTCTAGAGCCAGCTCATTCGCCTCCTGTTTTCAACGAGAATTACAGCCTGAAGAACAAAGTCCAAAAATGATATTAAATGTCGCAACACAGGCCATAGATATGTAAGCATTTCCATTAAGTTATTTTAAGAAACAATTAACCAATAAACATTTTCCGATATGTACAAACGGGGAACATTTGACGGACGAATAATAGATGAACAGATAAACACTGCTTCGGACACAATATTTGAACCGTTGAAACATTTTTACAGGAAAACAAACACTACACCAACACAAAAACGTTACGCAGGTGCACAAGACCAAAGCAATAAAGAACATCATAAACGTATAATTACAGATTATTATGTCACATAAAGAAGAAAAAAAAACAAAAAAAAAAACCCAATAGGTTCACACATGGAGGGGAAAATGGACAGCAAGCATGACCGTAAAAGGATTTAGTTAGAAAAAAAAAGACGAATGAAAAAGGGATTGACCAATTAGGTAAAAAGAGACAAACGAAAAAGGAGAGATGTAGGCAAAAAAGACAGAAAGGGACGAACGCAATAACACGAAGGGAGACACGAACTATATAAACACAACTGACAATAGAACGCAACGAGTACGAAAAGAACACTGAAGGTGCAAACAGCCGAAACCGGTTTGTTCACATACCAAATTTGACGAGGGTGGACGGAAAACCGTACCCAAATAAAATTAATAAACATTTTCTCTATTCTTAACAGCTCAGCGAATAGGATATTGATAGGAGCAATACATATCACTCTTGGCATTGTATCAAATAAATGATTATCCTTGCAACGACAGTAATAATGAAATATACAATTTCATTATTTTTTAAAATTAAAAAAAAAATAAACACGTTCTATGCAAGTGGCATGCAAGAGCTTAATATTTTGTTCTTGCAAATGAAGTTATACTTTTAGGTATCACGGCCTCAATAGTTATCTTCATCTTAGGCTAAAAAAATGGTTAGCTCTCCACATTTTTAAGATTTTCCTGAACGCTAAAATTGTGTTACAGAAAAGTATGCATATCACTTCTTTTCAAATTAACCCTTATCTTATCCTTTTTATATTCCCCTTTATTGTGAGGTTTTGAAAGTCCGACTTATAGTGTAACACTAAAAATCCCGATGGTCGTCTTTAGCGACACAAGCAATTTATTTTATAATCATATTATAATGCTAAGTATAATGAATTATTACTTTATTTTAAATTTTTAGTTTTAAGTCGAATGAACTTTTAATTATAATCTTGTGTTTAACAGCAGCTCACTGGGCAGCGCCATTTTTGCGTCATGGTATAACTGGCGGGTAGTAATGGACGCAATCGCCAGCTGTTTTATATATCAGCTGTGGAGATGGTGTATGTGTGTATAAGTGTGTGTGGCGGTGAGTGGGTATATAAAAGAGAACCTTATGAACAAATAGTTGGCGTGCAGCCGGCCGACAGATAAAAGTTAATATTTTTACAGGAACGTGTCGCCCGAAAATATTTCTGAGTATATTCGGCCAATATTGTGAGCTCACAAACTGTTGTGGTAGTTTTTACCCAGTCCGGTTTGTGCCTACAGTGTCTACTAGGAGTGACCAGAGCAGAGTTAAATTGTTGTAGAGTGGTTTTTACTCTGCACAATTTTCGCTGTTGTGGATATTTCCCTCGTCCACTAACTGTTGATGGTGCATAACCCAGAGATACATCATTACACGGCACACGGAGCAAAGAGTGTAGACTGAAGATTTATACTGATTCAATAAGCCGCCTTTTAATTAAACTTTAGCACAAAATGACTCTAAACGCCGTTGAGCATACTGCAGCTACCAGGGTAATCGTGTCGTTACAATATTTAAAATATAACTTAACCACTCTTATTTCCATGCTATTGCTTAAGTCTACAAAAGAAAAAAGTAAATTTTTTGTTATTATTTGCGTGACCTTATCTACATTTTGTATTAAATATCCTGCCGCACATTCTGTTACCAACTTAAAGGGTTTTTGTTCATTCAATCACTCATTAAAATTTGTAATTTTCGTATCTGCAGTTTGTTGTATGATAATCCATACTATACTAGTTGCCCTTTAGGAAAAAATGATTTAGTATCATTTTTAAAAGAATTTTTGCCACTTTCGTAATGAGACCCAAACAATTTTTGATCATCTTTATTGTAAAACAAAATATATTCGTCAAATCAAAAAATGTGTTCATTCAATGAGCTATTTAATTAACCAAGAAGAGGCATCTTCATAAGCTTTACAAAAGAATGGTAAATTTTTTAAGGATCTTTTTTCCTTATCAATAAATTATTCTTAAAAAAAATGTTTTATTATCGATAGTTTATTTCTAAAATAAACTTCCTTCAGAGATCTTTCCTGTCACTTTCAATGTACTAAAATTCAAATCGAATGTCCGCAAACAGTAGAGGGAGCTCTTCCTTCCTCTTCTGAGCGAAAAAAAATGTTTATAAATAATTATTTTTCAGGATGTACTGTACAGAATTTTTAGAATATTTTTTCGTTATCGATAATATATATTTTTAATTGTAAACTAATTTTGTCTGTATATTTTTCGAAACTTTTGTTTTTACTAACGATATATTAGTTAAACATTTTACAATTAAATTTTGTTAAAAAGAACATTTTCGTTTACATTTAGTTTTTGAAAAGTTTTTTATTATCGATACATTTACTGAAAAGTTCACAATAACATTTTTTTGGGACCTTTTCATATCCATTTCGTTTTTTAAAACATTTTTTTTTTAAATCGATAAATTTGTCATTGATAAATTGGTTAAAAATTTGGTTATTAAATTTGTTAAAAACTTTTACGTTTATATTTAGTTATTTGAGACATTTCTTTATCATCGATAAATTTTTTATTGATATTTTTATCGAAAATTTTACAATAAAATTTATTTAGAATTTACTATATGGAACTTTTTTATATAAGTTAAGAATGTGTTTATAATAAGATTTGTTATATTAAACTTGGTTATATTTAAAAACTTTAATAACGCTATCAGTATATACAGGATATCCACCGAGAAAGTATACTACTTTGTTTGTTAATAATTTTTAATTAAGTGAAGAGAATGGGCCTTATATTGATAAATATTTTATTTAATGTTCGCAATTACGTACGGAATACAAAATCAGATAAATGTCCGCCTCTATTAGCCTCACAAATGCGAGCCCTTTTGAGCACATTTTTCATTACATTCTCGAACATTTCAAGTGGTATTTCATAAGTCTCATCACGAATATTTAGTTTGAGTTGCTGAATCGTTTCTGGTTTGTTTGCATAAACATTGTCTTTCAGATATCCCACAAAAAGCCGACCGTGGAGGCCAATCAACATCACAATCTTTTGAAATAACTTGTTGTGGAAAGAGGGCTCGCAGAGATTCCATTTCAATCTTGGCTATATGCGATGTGGTACCGTTTTAAAGTTTTCAATCATATCACGATATTGTTCTACATTTTCAGTTACCGTCACGCTGTTTTCATTTTCAAAAAAGTACGGTCCAATGATTTCTGCTGACTAAACTGTAAACCAGACTGTCACTTTTAATGGATACAAAAGCGACTGTTGAATAACTTGAGGGTTTCCCATTTCCCAGAACCGACTATTCTGTTAATTCATATATATATGCAATTAAAAATGTGCCTCATCACTCATTATAACTTTTGTATGAAAATCATGGCGTTGTCATGGGGGAGTTGTAACATCCTATTGGCATTTGTATGGCGACGTAAGAGGTCCTGTGAATCTTATATAGAAAGAAACGCAAATCCTTGTGCAAAATTGTGGGCAAAGTTGTTCACTGAATATTAAGCGGCTGAGCACGGCGCACAGTGCTTTGTCTCATAGGCAAAATTAAAATAAAATAAAGTGCATAGAATATTTAAGTAATATACATTTTTGTAAAGCTAACAAAGTACCTTAAATAGATTCGTAAGTAGAATTTATGATCTCTTCTTCTTGTTAACAGTAGAGGGCGCTAAAGTCAGAAAATGTTTGAGGTAAAACTGTTGAACAGAAAAACGATTTTTACTGTGTTACAAAAAAAATTGTCAAAATTTCATTTTTTATTGTGTTCCTTTGAAACTTAAGAGTTTTGTTTATCACTAGAGGTACAAAAAACAAAAATTATCTTTGGTTAATATTTTTTATGGAAAAGTTGTTCATGCCGTCGAAAACTTTTGCGATTTTTTATTTGAAATTACTAAAATGCAAAAGTTTGATAGAGTAAACAAATTTTTATTTTAAGAATAGGTAATTTTTGATTTGCGATTTTAGTACACTTTAAAGGGCTTAAATAGAATATGTAAAGAAGTTTTAGATTTTTCACCCGGAAATGTAAAAGTGATACAATTTTTTTATCACATGTTTCCTAAGTTGCAGAAAAAGTTACAAAGACCTAAGTTTGTGGTACTGCCAACATTAAAAAAAACATAGTTTATAACTTTTTTTTTTATTATTACTATAAAAAATGACTCAAATTTTGATGTAGTTTATAATTTTTATTAAATAGTGACAAAAACTTACCAAAAATTGAAAGAACTTTTTTTTTTTTTTGCGGAAACCCTAAAGTTTTGCAAACTTTAAAAAAATTTTAAAAATGTGTAAATAAAAAGTAGGCAATTTTTTATTTCTCATTTATAGACTTTGTTAACAAATCTAACCACTAGTAAAAAAAAAATTTTAGATTTTTAACCGGAAATTTGAAATTTTGCATTTTTTTAAAAAGTCTATATTTTTTAGTTTTACAAAGACCAAAAAAATGATTATATAATTTTTTCCAAGTAAAGGGCTCCAGAGACGTTCAATGTTCAATTAAATTTTGCAAGCTGTGCAATTTTATTGACTGGGTATGTGTGTGTCTTATTGATAATTTTGGCATTATATTAAGAGTTTTATCTTGCGGAATCCCGGTTAATGTTACAACATGTATATTACTAGGAACTCTTATTTAATTCAGTATGGCTGGTATTACATGCCAAGTACTGTTCATAAGGTTTTAGTGCATGGGTGCGATGTTCTGGAATACTTCAACTTGCCAATAGGTAATAAAATATTAAAAAACCTTTTACACATTTTTCAAAACTACTTTTATTGTAGGGTGTTTGTCCGAAGAAGCCTTAGAAGCCAGTCATAAAAATATAAGGAATGTGCGATTTCCCAATACAAGAAAAACGACAAGAGAAAATACAAATAGAGATTTAATGGCTCATTTATTATTAATGTCGGATCAGGAACTATCGTCACTTAGGTCCACAAAACACAATAAAAATAATGATGAATTCAAAGATATTGAAAAATACATTTTGAAAGACAACATCATAAATTACAATTAAAATAAATTATCTATTTTATCAAATTTAGAAACAAATTTATTTATGACCCATTTTAAAGGGAATATTTAATTATTTGCATTTTGATCACAAATGTAGCTAAAATTTAGTTTTTGAGAAAAAGGATATATGGGAGATGGTCATGTCCTTGTATCTACTGAAGCGAAATTTCCCAGAGAGCTCAAAAATATAGTTTTATAAGTTGTAATAAGTTTTTAGTGCATTCTGATCACTAATGTAGTTACAATTTAGTTTTTGAGAAAAATTATATATGTGAGGTAGTCATGTCCTTGCACCGAATGAAACAAAATTAACCACTGAGCTAAAAGACATATTTTAACTTTCGATTTATTCTATTCACAATTATAGCTAAAATTAAATTTTTAAATTAAGGGATGTATGGGAGGTAGTCATGTCCTTGCACCGATTTTTCCGAAACTTCGAATTTTTTTTAATTGACATATTTTGAACCAGCACACCAAATTTCATTACTCTACGATAACTTCTCTAATTTTGCCGATTCACTATATGGGGACAAAGCACTGTGCGGCGTCTTGAGCAGCCGTAATGTTTTCAGCCGCTGTACTTTGTGGTGCAGCTGGTCTACTTCCTACAGACTTTTTTTCTTTGAAAACATTCGTTACACGATAAATAGTGAGCTTTATTGGCACGTGGTTTCTCTTACAATTTTCACATAACTTTCTCATCGTTACAGTAATCAATGATTGATTTTGATAAAATGTTTTAACGATGAAAACATGGCAGCTTATCGAATATTTTTCCATATAAAATTTGCCACGTGTCTACTTCACGACAGCCATATTGGAACTGTCAACACTAATATTTTACCAAAATGGCGGCAAAAGAAAAAAAGTGTACCTTCCCGGAGGACATCCGGTATGTTAATAATGTTATTTCCTTGTTGCTAAACTACTTTTTATCTGTATTGGAAACAATTTTAATTATAAATTTTAATCAATTAATTTTTTTCTTATTAATAAATTTATTGAAAATGTGTGTGTAAATATTAAAAATTAGTCTAATTGTTTGTTCGTTATCGATAATTTTTTTGTTGTTTTTTTAGTTACGCTTTTTAATTTAACTTGGATATATTATATTTTATATAGTTTTATTATAGCTAAATTTAACGAAAAATTCTTCTGCTATCGATATATGGTTTGAACATTCTTATAATTATGGATACCGATATGACGCTAGAAACGTGATAATAGTTAGATGTTAATTGAAAACTGCAGTCAAAAATTGAGATTAAATTTTATAATAAAAGTGAAGCAGAATCGGAATCAATATAAACTTGACAGTAGATTTAAGTCGAAAATTGGTTTCAAAGTCGGCTTAAAGAAAATTTTACACGTAAATCTTCCAGATAGCTTTTAAAGAATATATAAAAAATAAAGTGTTGATAACAGGGAAAACCATAAAAGCGATGAAGGTTTTAATCAATCAAGGGAATGCAAAGCTTAATATCGCAAAATACAAAGCGAAATACATCGCAGCCAGCACAGAAATATTCAAAACCCCTCTTTATAAAATTAAAGTTTTAAATTGATAAAAAGTTAAACAGTAGCGTAAATTAGACCGAAAATTACATAAAAAACTGAACGGTACATAGAAAATAAAGTACCAATTTGTAGACTATAAATAACGCTTTTTAACAGTATGTTAATTCAATTAATGAATACAATACTTAAATTCATTATTTTGACACTCTCAGCTTTAGCTGCCATATTTTTTAAGACAATAAAATAATTTCAATTAAGTATTATATAATTGTTATAATATTTCAAAAAAGGTTACATTAAATAACAAAGGGGAATTTAATTTCTAGCATTCTCTTAGACATTGCCGCGCAATTAAATATTTTATTTGCCATAAAATAATTTTTGCTTTTATGTTTTTAAATAATTAAATTCTTGAAAAACTACCAGCACGCCGCAGCTGCTATAAATAGAGGCATATATGAATAAGAAATAAAGTACAAAAAAAAATGCTTTGGCAAAAAGAAGCCCTGCTGGTTAATGGATATAACTAAACAACAAAAGCTGACTGAGAAATGAGAAACAACAACAAAAACAACAACAGAAAAAAAAACGGATACAAATCGTTGTTGGTTGGCTGTTTGGTTGGGATCTCAATGGTTGGTTTGGTTTGGCTGTTAGTTTGCTAACTGGTTGGTTGCGCGGCGCTGGCTATATAACTTTGATAGTTAAAGGCTTTTAAATATAATTGCCAGAACCCAAGTGTACGAAACGAGTATTATTTTTATGCACTTTTCAAATGCTTTTAACAATATTACATGAGTTTTCAAATAATAACAACTTCTTTCTTTAAATATTAATATTTGACAAATTTCTAAATTGCTTAAAAATGAAATTAAAATATTTAATTAAATGATGACTAAATATTATACTCACTGGCTATATGTTCGTTATGAAAGGCCAACATTGTTTTTTATAATAAGAATTTTGTTTTCAACTTTTTTTTTTTGTTTCTTAACCAAAGGAAATTAATTCGTTTTAAGCGCACAAATGTTTTATGTTATCTAATTGTGTTTTCTTCAAGACACCTTAGCACCTGCAAAGATAAGAATAAGAAACATAAAAAGTTAGCTGCTAGACAAATTTTTAAGAAACTACAATATATTTAAACAAGTTTTTATTTCCATAATTTATTTGCTAAAAGACCTTGTTGCATTATCTTAAACTTTTTCTCCTGCTGTTTGAATAATGCGTCTGGTTTTGTTTTGTGTCGACACTGCCAACCCCTTCTTTAATATTAATGTTTGTTTTCTTTAGCAGGAGAAGTTTTAAAAAAATTATAATAATAAGGCGAACTTGTGTTTTAACGCCGTTTTGAAAAATGTTGTAAGTTCAACAAACTGTCTTTAAGATTTGATTGCAACAAATGCTAAACAAAACAGCTGTGAAAGGACTAAAACAAAACTGCTCACATTTTCGCACAAAAATCCATGCTATTTTTCTTCAATAAGATTTACGATGCGAGTATGAGTAATATTAATTTAAAAAAATAAAAAAATTAGTATACTTATGTAGGAACCCAACTACTCCTACTGGGTAGTTGGATTCCTCAATAAAAGTTATAGAATAATAAATAAATATGTGCGTATATATTCCGACGGGGTTTAATTTATTTGGGCATGACGAGGGTCGGCGTGAAATCATACCCAGATAAATAAATCCATGCTTTGAGTTATACTTTGAAACTATTCTTCACCATACAGAAGACTTCCAAGAAACTCAGGACTGGATATGTAACTCAGTGAATATACGAATATATTCATTTTTGTCTACTTTCCCTTTTTACTAATAGGAAATATGCTGTCCACAAGTCTCAATAATTTTAGTTGTTGTCCACAAATTTTCAATTTACAGTGCTTTAAATTATTTATAGATTTCCTCAAAAATTGAAGTTGTTTCTATGGAATTTTTTTCTAACCGATAAATTATTCTTATAAAAATGATATATTATCGATGATTTATTTGTCGTAATCTTTTTTTAATATACTTTTGTTTTTGTTTTTATTTCGGACCAGCACCCAGAGGACGACCCCTACGCATGCAATATATTGTGCCAGAACCAGAAGTTTTTATTATCAATAAATTACAAGAAAAAGTTTTGCCATCAATATATTTATCGAAAATTTTTAATATATAGATCGAGGTACGCATTTTAAGAATTTTATTATTGTATTATATAAAATATACGTAGAATTCTTTTGTTATCGATAAATTTTTTGATGAAAACATTCCTTATTTTTAGATTATACTTTTATATTTTTTTTATTAATAATTAAATTTATGTTGTTAATTATATCGCTATATTTATCTATATGTCCAAGCAATTTAATAAAAAAATTTTATTGAAATTTTTTTGTTATCGATAAAAATTGTTCTGTTATCGAAATATTTATCAACAACTTTTAGATACCTAAACTCGACACTATTTATACTAACATACCTAAAACTAGCACTCCAGTTCTATCTAGAACGCGACCTAATAATTATATCGTCGCATCGTAAGCACTCGCCAATCATACCAAACACACTGCCAGTAGCAATGGTTTTCGATGAAAGATATGTCAACAGTATCTCATTTACTGGTGGAATAAGTCCAAGCAACTTGATATAATTTTTTTAATGAAATTTTTTATTATAGATAAAAATTTTTCTGTTACCGATATATTTATAGAAAATTTTTAGATATCTAAACTCGACACTATTCACACTAACACATTTAAAATTAACACTCCAGTACTTCCAAGAACAAGAAATAATGATGTCATCGCAACGAAAGCGCTCGAAAATAGTACCAAACAAACAGCCAGTAACGACGGTTTTAACCGGAAAATATGACGACAATATTTTATTTGCTGGCGGAACAAGTCTCAGCAACTTAAGAAAAGTTTTTATTGAAATTTTTTTGTTACCGATAAAAAAAACTTCTGTTATTAATGGAAAATTTTTAGATATCTACTCCCGACACTAATTATACTAGCACATCTAATATTAACTCTCCAGTAATATCTAGAAGGTGGCTTAATTTTGATTTAATCGCATCGAAAGCGCTCGCCAGCAACAACGAAATTCACCCGAAGATATGACAACAGTATATCATTTAAAAGCGGAACAAGTCCAAACAACTTAAGTTTAATTTTTCTTTAATTATTTTGTTATCGATAAAAAATTTCCAGTTATCGATGTATTTATTAAAAATTTGTAGCTATATTTTCTATAGCAAAATTTACGCTGTCATTCCCCCTTAAGAAATTAACAACTTTTTAGCAGCTTTTAGCATGTTTCAGTTTGTTAACGATAATTTTTTTTTCGGAAATATTTCTCCTTATCGATAAATTTCCTAAATAATTATTTTTGCAACGTCGCAAAATATTTTAAAGAATAGTTTTTCACTTCAGATAAAATTTTGGTATAATTTTTGATTTTTTTTGTAGATAAAATTTGTAAAACAAAATTTTTATACAAAAATTTATAATTATAGAAAATTTGTTCTTGATATGAATTTATGTACATATATAAATTTTTTACCATTACCAATAACGTAACAGAATACATCTTATTTCTATATTCAAAACTTCTTTTCAAAGATTATTTAAAAATCGATAAATTTTGTATTATCTATTTTATCGTTATTGATGATATTAAAATATAATTTATTCTTAGTCCCTTAAATTTATATTGAAGAACTCTTTTATAATCAGTTCTTCTATCGATAGATATAATATTATATTATTCTATTTTCATTTATCAATACATTATGATACTTAAAATTTTTCTGTTATCGACATATTTATAGAAAATTAGATATCTTTTCTATAGTAAATTTATCAGTTCCCATTCCCTATTCATAAATTCACATTATCTTATTAATAAATTTCTCTTAAAATTCTCTTAAATTTTTATTGAAGATTTTCCTATAATCAATTCAGCTATCGATAAATATATAATTATCAAAATCAATATTTTTATTTAAAAATTTATCGTTAAATACATAATTATTAATATCGATATTCATAGTTGCTGTTCAATAATATTTTCTGTTTCATTATACATTAAGACGATTAAAAGTTTTCTGTTATCGATATATTTATCGACAATTTTTAGAAATATTTTTCTATGGCAATTTTATCTGTTCTCATTCACTTTTTTCCGTTATCAATAAATTTCTTAAATAATTTTTTTTTTATTGATGTCTTAAAATTTTTTAAAAACTTTTTTTCGTTTAGTATAAAATTGTAGTATAATTTTTAATTTTTTGTAGATAAAATTTGCGTAGCACTACTTTAGCGTTATCGTTATTTTTATTTTGAAATTTAAAAGTATGGAAAATTTTTCCTCGATCTAGAATTTTATATCTAATATTTTTTATCGTTATCAACATTTTATTCTCATATCGATAAATTTTCAACAAAAATTCTTTGGAAATCGATACATTCTTTATTGTATACTGGATATTTAGATATATTTTATTCAAATTTGCATTGAAGAAGTGTCGGTAAATATATTATTATCGATGTCAATTTTTTGAATTTAAAATTTTTCATTATAGATTGCTTATAAATAACACTTTCTATTTTGCTCTAGCAATACATTATGACGACTAAAATTTATTATGTTAATATTATTATCGAAAATTTTTGGAAATATTTTTCTATAGTAAAGAATCTTTGAAAATCGATAAATGTTTTATTGTATACTTCAAATTTAGATATATTTTATTCATAGTTGCCAGAGCTTAAATTGAGGAATGCTCCAAAATTTAATTCACATATCGATATCTTAAGTGCAAAAATTCCTTTATCGATTGATGTACAAGATTTTCTTCTTTTCTCGATTAATATATTGCGACAAAACTTTTTATTTTGTTAAATTGCACTTTATCAATATTTTCTTATCGATATGTAATCGATATTTTTTTGGGAAAATTTTTTTACATATTTTTTTAATATATTACGACAAAACTTTTTATTTTGTTGAATTACACTTTATCGATATTTTCTTATCGATATGTTATCGATATTTTTTTTTTGGAAAATTTTTTTTAACATATTTTTTTAATACATTACGACAAAACCTTTTAATTTGTTAAATCAAACTTTATCGATATTTTTTTATCGATAAGTTATGGATATTTTTTTTGGAATTTTTTTTTTAACAAAAAAAATTATTTTTTAATTAATAATTTAAATCTCATTAAAATATATTTTATCAATACATTTGCAATTAAAAAGTTTGAAACAAGTTATTTATTTATACTCCTTTGCAGCGTGCATATTTTATATATTAATTTGACAAACTTTCATAAGTTTATATTTTAAAAGAATTGTGAGGCGAAACTCATTATTTTTATCGCCTTCTCAACTTAGCTAGAGGAAAATATACAACAGTTTATGCATTAATTAATGAGAAATAAAATATCGCTTTTTATTGCTCAATTATTATTTTCGTTTATAAATAACTTCTGATTTCAATTTATGTTAACGACATTCTAAATACACAATTAATTCATATTTTATAAGCCTTCGAGTATTAAAATAAATTTTAATCAAAAACTCATTTAGAGAAAACGATGTGAATAATAATAGTTGTGCTTACGCTATCACACAAATATTTGAAGAACCAAAGGAGTGATCAAGAGAAAATGGAGCACAAACAAGTTTCATCATAAAGTCTTGTATAAGTAACCATTTTAAGTTGGTGTGTGTGTGTGTGTGTGTAGATGGTGAATAGTCACTGTGTGTGGCCTGTTAAAATGTTGTTTTTTTTTTTCTTTGGTTAACTAGAAAATTTGATTTTATTTCAATTTCACTTTTGATATGAAAACCAACAAAATTCCTTAGCGAAAAATCCTTGATAGGAAATTGTAACATACAATACATACAAAAGTTAATAAATGATTTGATTTAATTGTTGATATTTTAGGTCATCGAATAAAAGGACATTGTGTAGTTTAGTATTTATGTTGTTTTACAAATTAATTCGTCTTTAAGTGACTTTAAGCGTAAATAAGTCATGCGATTGTTTACATAAATTTAAAACGAAAATGTATCTGGTTATTCAATATAATGTTTGTTTTTTAATTATGGCAACATCAACAACATGACACTTCTGACATTTAGTTTTTTGACGTATTCGTGGTAGATACATTGGCAATTGTTACAATGAATTCAATTTCCCACATAAATCGCATTAAAATAATTAAAATCCACTGTAAAAATGGTGGTTGTATTAATTTTACATTTCCTAAAATTCGTGATATTTTAGGACAATATAATCTTCCTTCTGAGACCGCCAATAAAAATTCGGTCATTAAATTTGACCCGACAGGCTCGACACAAAATGTACGAACACCAACGCGTTTGCGGTCAGGTTGTTCTACTGAAAACATTACAGCCATGAGCCCGTGTGTTGACGCAGATCCAAATTTGTCAATTTCTCAACATTCTTTCGGGATTTCGGGAACATTCAATCGGGATTATTCAATATTACCATAGGGCGAATTTTGCATAAGGATTTGACTTTGAAGCCTTACAAGATTTAGCTGGTGCAGAAATTAAAGCCGACCAACCATTCACATCGCCATAGATTTGCTCAATTTATTCAGGAACAACCGGCTGGTTTTTGTGAAAAAATCATTTTTATAGACGAAGTCCATTTTCACTTGTCAGGTTATGTCAAGAAGTAAAATTACAGTATTTGGGCTTCTGAAAAACCTACAGCGATTATTAAGTAGCCTTTGTATGCTTAACATTTCACTATATGGTGGGCTATGTAATATGGGCCATTTTTTTTTTTCGAAGATGAGGCTGGAAATGTTGTAACAGTCAGTCAGGAACACCCTATCGCGTGAATTAAATATTGCTAAAAATTCAATTTTGGCCTATTATTGACGGCGAGGATATTACTAATATGTGGCTTTAACAGGACTGTTCCACATGTCAGACTGTGCGATCAATTTATTGCAAACCGAATTTCCCGATTGCGTCAGCAGCAATCAGCAGTTAAGTGGCCAGCAAGATCGTAGAATTTAAGGCCACTGGATTATTTTTGTGAGACTATTTTAAGAATATTAATTATATTAAGAATAATATATTCTATACGGTGCCAAACGAATCAATTTCACCTTATAATTCAAAATCCTCGTGCTCAAGAAAGTGTTCAACACAATTCATCGACCTTAATTTGACACCGTGCTCAGGAGCTTGGTCTTCAATTAACGTAAGAGAGATCATTTAGGCCGCCGTATATATGCCAATAGAATGTTACAGCTTGCCCATAACAACCCCGATGTTCATGAAAAAATCATAATGACACAAAATTTTCATGATGAAAGTAATGAAATGTGTGAGAATGAAATGAAAAGTGTCCTTAAAAGGGCTCGCTGAGGCGGACATTTATCTGAGATTGTATTCCATACATAATTTCCGACATTAAATGCAATATTTATTAATATAAGATTCATTCTCCTTTATTGCATTAATAATTATAAACAAACAAAGTGGTGGTCACCCTGTAGTTGCAGAACATTTACTCAATCAGTTGGTCTTAAACCTATAAATCGAATATTCATTCATTGAGTTCAGAAATTTGAGTCTAGAATGCAGTCTTTAATTTCCTATTTTAAGGTTCTCAATTTTGTGTAAAATTTATTAAAAAAAAAAACACAAAATCCTCAATTTTGTTTCTTACTTTTAAAAGAGAGGAAGAATTGCTTTAGCAATTCCTTTTTAAAGTCATCGATTTTTGCCTCACTTCCTAATTGCAAGTTTTGCCATTGTTTACTTTAGACAAGTATTCTTGCTTACCAATATTTGTTTGTTGGTCAAAAAAATAACAATAAAATTGCAAGTAGAAAAGAAAACTTTTTTGTTAGTTTTGCTTTCATTCGATTCAATTCATTTGGCGTATATTCGCAAACAATTTTATATTCTCTGGGTATAGACAAAACAAAAGTTAGCAAAAGTTTACCTTAAGTAAACCTCAAAAAAAAAATGGAACAATAAAAGAAATAAGCAAAAATGTTCAGACACAAAACCACTTCCTAACAACACGTGTTCTTAGCTTAAGCATCCATTTTAGCTCCTGTTCCCAGTCTTTATTTTAAAAGTACCAGGCAAAATGAAAGAAAATAAAACAAAAACAAATACTTTAAGCTTAAACAAAACAAGTTAAACACAACACAGCACAACACAACACAGCACAACACAACACAACCTTTTTCAATATTGGTAAGAGGCTTTTAAGTATTTTTTTTTTTGTTTTAAAAACAACAGCAACAAAAAAACACACACACACAATTGTAGTTTTGGTCAAAACAACAACAACAACAGCAAAAAAGCAACTAATTGAGAGCAGCAAGAATGTATTGCTAGAGCATAATAAAAAAAGTAACATTATTTTACCCCTCTACTTTATAGCTCTATATTCTACCCCTTCTGCTTTTAACGATGACATTACAAATGCTTTAATTTAAATTGAAGGCCAGACTATTTTTGTTATTTTTTTTTTTTTGTAAAACGGTAGCATGATGTCCAAATAAAACACACATTTGTTATAAATATTTTACATATAAACAAAGTGCTTTTTAAATATCAAATGACAAAGAGTTTAATTAATGGACTTTTCTTGTTTCTTAATTAAGAATATTATTTTCTTTTTATTACCTGTTATTTTCTATAAATAATATCAGTGTCAATTAATCAAAAAAGAGTCAATCAAATAACAGCGTATTTTATGGCTGTTTAATAAATAATGATTAAGCGAATAACATTTTCAAGCACTCAATTAAATGAATAGGTTTTCTAACAAAAGCTAAACTTACAAAGACTGAGTTATTATTAAAGCAATTGAGATGTTAAGCAAAATTTTAAATATTCCCACAGGTTTTTGCTTTAACAAAACAAAATAAAATGGATAAATTTGAAGCAAGAGCCATTCGCATTCCTTTTTAGCATTCAGTCTTAAGAATGTTAATGCATTTTTAGGCTGTTTAGAAACAAAAACAATTTTTTTTTAAAAAGTACTTTTTACAAAAAGTACAAAAAGTACTTTTGATATAAGGCACGTTATTTTTAAAAAAGAAATATTAAAAAATTGTAATACAAAACAGATAAATTTGTTATATTTTTGATATGTAATTATAAAAATATACTTTTTTAAAAAGATCCCTTTGATGGAAAGTACTTTTTATAAAAAGTAATTTTTGCTAGCAGGTCATATTTCATTAATGCATTTTTAGGCTGTTTAATAAATAAGATTTTTTTTCAAAGTACCTTTTACAAAAAATAGTTTTGGAAAAGGTACTTATTTCTTAAAAAGAAGTATTAGCAAACCGCAATAAAAGAGATATATTTGCATAAAAATTTTATTTTTTTTTTAATATTAAATTTTCAAAATATAATTTTTACAAAAAAAGGCTTTTGATGAAATGTACTTTTGCTTACAGGTCATATTCTACTTAAATGCTATAGATTGCTATAGTATCAAAAATTAACCTTTTTCAAGGAGATACTTTTGATTAAATGCAGTTTTTGGGGAAAAGTACTATCTGATAACAGTTACAATTTCACTAAATTACTGTGTAATTAAAAGGATTTTAAAAAATAAAATTACTACAGCTTTCCTTTTTCTTTAAAAAACCTTTAAAAAAAGTACTTTCTGTAATAATTTTTTTTTTGAAAAAGTGCCATTGGGTCCAGTGGCTATTGAAATAAAAAGGTCATACAGTCATGGAATAAGGCATCCTTAGGAATAATAATACAGGGTAGGTTTAATGGATTGTTTTTATTAAAGGTACTTTTTAATAAGTCATTTTTATTTAAAAGTAATTTCTAGAAAAGTGGATTTTTTAACTAAAGATTGCTAAAGTTTAGCTTTTTGGCACATTACCTTGCTTTATTTATTTTTGTAATGATATTAAAAGAAGTAACTGTTATCATATAGCAGGTTTGCAAAAATCAGGCTTTTTAGCAGCATTCCTTACCATTTCTCTATTCTCTGCTACCGCTCCTCAAAGAAAGTTCCACATTTCTTTTTGGCTTTAAAAGCCTGAGTAGCGTCTCTGTTTTAATTAAGTGTTTCTTTTTTTTTAAAAATCTATTCTATGAAAAATTACTTGCACCAAGCAAACCTTAAAAAGGTACTTTTTGTTGCAAAAGCCACTTTTGTGAAATGTTTTTTTTTTGTTATCATATTTTTTTTATTTCCTTAATTTTAAGAAATTTTGGCTTTAAAATTTACAAGCTAAAATAATAATATCAATGAAAGGTACTTTTGGTAAAAAGTACTATTTGGTAGAAACATTTTTTTATGCTCAAAGATATTTTTTTTAATAAAAAGTACTTTTTGTTAAATTATACTATTTGTTAAAAACTACTTTTTGTGAAAAGGTACCATTTGCTAAAAAGTTATTTTGATATAATATACGATGCATTATCCCTCCCTCCTCAAAGAAAGTTCCATTGTTTATTTTGGCCTTAAAAGCCTTAATACAATCTCTATTTTAATATGGTGTTTTATTATAAGAATCTACTCTAAGAAAAAGTACTTGCATTAAGCAAACCTTAAAAAGGTACTTGTTGGTGCAAAAGCCGCTTTCGTTAAATGTTTTTTTTTATTACACTATTTTTTATTTTATTTAGACATTTTGGCTTAAAGATTTACAAGCTAAAACGATAATATCAATGGAAGGTACTTTTGTTAAAAAGTAATTTTTCCTAGAAATATCTTTTTTTTGCTAAAAGATATTTTTTTAATAAAAAGTACTTTTTGTTAAATGATACTATTTGTTAAAAGGTACTTTTTGTCAAAAGGTACCATATGTTAAAAAGTATTTTTTGATAAAATTTACAAATGCAATGAATAAATAGAATTAATTAAAAGAAAAAACATTATTTAGGAAAATTTTACTGTGTAAAATAGCGTCACTACTCGATTAGAAATTAGTCACTTTAATCACTAAACACATGTTCATTTGCCCAAAAACGAGGCGTAAAAAAATATTGGCTTGTCTAAGATCATTTAAGTTTTATAACTTTGTTTCACATCTTAAAATCAATTTTTTATTATCCGAAAGTGCACAACTTGCACAATATTTGCTAATGGGTGTCTAACCAGCAACAACAACTGTCACACTTTGAATTTAGGAAATGTTTAACAGCGTTTATTTACACACGAATTTGCTTTATAAATTCATGATTGATAGTAACTTTCTAACAATATTTCCATGGATATCGGCAAATATTTTAGCAGCCTCTAGCCTCGGCAGCTAAAGCAACAACACCACATCAAATGGTGTCTGGCAAACAAGGCCTGTTAGAATATAATGACTAAAAGGTAATGATGATTATATGTGAGCAAAAGTATAAAAAATCTAGCCGCTAGTGTTGCTTCAGGACGAACTGGAGAGAAAGAAAAACAAAATAAAATGAAATGAAATGAAAGAAATCAGAGAATCTATTGTAAACTTGTATATACAAATGTCATAATTTCCTTCTTTTTCATAGCAGAGTAGGCAGCAAAAACAAACATTTATAGACGCCAACAGCTAACCCACCCAGTCAGCCAACCAGCCATCCAGTTGTATAGCAGACTTTAGCACAAATCGACTCGTTTTTTTGTTTTTGTTTGTTTTTTTTTTATTGCAAACTACAACACAATTTTTCCTATAAAAATGTCTTCATCACCATAATTTTTATGTTATGAGTGTTTGTGTATTTTATAGGCTCTGATATCCTGGTGTTATATTTTTCGACTACTTTTTAAATACCCAGACAGACAGTCATGTATGAAGGCAGAAAGAAGGTAAAACTGTGGCTTGCTAAGGAAGGCTATTTTGATAACAAATGCCTAAGGCTCATTTAAAGAAAGAAGAAGTGTGTAATTTTGTTATGATTTTAACACTGAGTTTTTCCATTCTCATATGTACATACAACCGTACATGAAAATACAAGTGTATATGTGGAAAGGCTTTTATTTAAATGGTGATGATTTGCTAGGACATTTGCATTGTTATTCTGCATGCCATGTTTTTCATTTTTATTATCCTCAAAAAAGGATATTTTTTCGGTTAAATTTTTGTTAAATGCTCTTTATCTATATTTTTATAAAGACCTAATGATTATCAAGAAAATGTTTTCATAATTTGCGCTCCTTTTCCTTATTAGAATAAAGAAATAAAAAGGGAAAAACTACATGGATTCCCAAAGAACAAAATAACAGCTCTAGACTTGAATTTAGTAAAGGAAAATTTAATGTAACAAATAGTTTTACACCCAATGAGAAACTTTATATTTCAATCGTTTGCTCCTGGGAAAACGAAACGCAGAAACGCTTTAACGTCCTTTTAAGTAGGGGGAAATTAAAAACTTTAAAACCCTAAAATTTCCCAGCTTCAAGTTATTGTTACTATTCTTTTTAAAAACTGCACTATCGGATAGCAAAACTATAGCTAACATCATACAAACTACATGGTAAAAACAACTAACTTTAAACTTGAAAAATCTGAACCTTCTGATAAAAAGTACCAAAAAAATCCTCGTTACTGAAAAGGCTAACTTTTGCACAAAATTTATTTTTAAAGCATATGTATGGTAATAAAATAAGCCTTTGATAAAAATTTTTTTTAATGCCTTATAAGACTAAAATACTTTTTGCGAGGTACTTTTTGTTAAAAGATATTTTATGAAAACACACTTGAATATATTTTAGGCAAATACTTTTAAGAAGTACTTTTTGTTAAAAGGTATTTCGTGTAAAGACATCAAACTATTTTGGGGCAAAACCATAACATACGTATACCTCATACGTACTAAGATAATTTAACAGCAATATAAAGTACTTTTTCTTTTAAAGTACTTTTTGTTAAAAAATTAGACAGCTAAAGTTTTTTCTTAATATGTACTTAATTGAATTAATGTACCCCTTTTCAGAAGGTATTTTAATCAAGTAGTAACTTTTTTTCAAAAAAGTACCTTTTATAAAAAAAGGTAAAAAAACACTTTATATAAAAACATCCTTTTTATTCAAATGTAGCTTTTATAAATTTTTGTCCCATAAACATTTTTACCAAAAAGGATATTTTAAAAAAACTAAATACTGTCAATAGGTCCTTGGAACGCAAAGTATAAAATATATAAAAATTTAATTAACTAAAAGTATCTCACGTCATCGACACTCTAATGTCAAGAAAGCCTTATTTTAAAAAAAGTCAGTTTATAAAAAGGTAAATTTTATAACCAAGATTTTTATATCCAATATACACGTAACAAAAAGTAGATTTGATTTAAAATATTCTTTAAAAGTGTTTTTTTTTAATATATTTTTTCAAGTATCTATTAACAAAAAGTAACTGTTGGCTAAAAGTACTCTTTGCCAAAAGATATCTTTTATAAAAAATATTTTTTTAAAAAGAGTACTTCGTATAAAGAAGTAATTTTTATCAAAAAGTAATTTTTATCGAAAAGTACTGTTAAGCAAAAAGTACTTTTTTAGCAAAAAGTACTTTTCGTTAAGAAGATTATTATTTTTCACTTTTTGTCGTTAGAAATATTTTTTATTTAACAGAGTATTTTTTATATATATTTACTTATTTAATAGTTGTCTTTATTATTGTTGTAAACAAATAATCGTACTTTTACTTAAAATCAATTTTTTAGAATGTTTTTTTAGAGTAGCATATATAAAAAGTATTTATTATCAACTTCATATTAAGAAGTACTTTTTATCAAAAAGAACTTCTTATCAAAAAGTACTTCTAAACAAAAGTACCTTTTATCAAAAAGAGGTATTACTTACTTAAATATACTTTTTACCGAAAAGAAAACTTTTTATATAACAAAGTACTTTTTAGTAAAACCATACAAATTCATTTTGATAAAAACTACTTACCCAAAATTTGCTTATTTTATAGTACTCATTATTATTGTAAATAAATGCTCATAATTTTATCTGAAATTCATTTTTTTTAAATTTTTTTGCAAATAGCAAAAAAAAGTGCTTTTAAACAAAAAAAAGTAGCTTTCATCAAAAAAAGTATTGTTTATTAAAAAAAAACACTTTTTACCGTACTTGTATCTTACAGAGTACTTTTTATTAGAATCACAAAAATCCGTTTTATTAAAAACTATTAACCCAAATTTACTTAAACCAAATTTAGTCTTTATTATTGTTAATAAATACTCGTAATTTTACTTAAAATAATTTTCAAAAAAATTTTTGCGAATGATTAAAAATATAATAGTTATAGTTTTTTGACCTTTTTAATATTTTTTAGTAATTAATTATAAAGCACTAGGTCAATTTAATAAAAAATTTCGCCACACCGTTGGTTGGCATCATCAGGAAAACAAAAATAATAATGAACAAACAAATTGAAAAATTGAAAAAAAATTTCGCGAAATATCGAAAAAATAATAAAATATAAAAGTTTTTTAAAAATTTTTTTATTAAATTGACCGAGTGCTGTATAATTAACTACTAAAAAATATTTAAAAACTTTTTTCATCAAAAATAGTATTCGTATGAAGAAGTACTTTTTAGTAAAAAGTATTTTTCTGTAGAAGAAGTACTTGTTAACAAAAATTATTTTTCAACAAAAAGTATTTTTCAGCAACAAGTACCTTTCATTATGCTAGCTCAACTAAAATGAAAAAAAAAATTTTTAATGAAAAAAGGTACTTTTTATTTAATGGAGTACTTTTAACTTACTTGATTTTCCGTTTTATAATTATTTTATTTTTTCATTTTAAATTGGAATTGATTTCTTAGAATTTTTTTGCGAATATTTTAAGGATTTAAATTCTTTATCAAATTTCCTAATTCTATGTTCCTTTTCAGCATAAATATTTATTGAAATTTACTTTCCATTATTTTAGCGTTAGTTTGAAAGCGCACAAAAAAATCTATAAGAATTTAACATATTTTAACATTTTTTTTTGGCGCATTTAACCTTTTTGGTATGTTAAACTGGAAATAATAAATAGAAAAAAGAAAGGACATTATAAAAATATTAAAATGACACTTTTAGCCTCTTTTGGCCATTGTATACAACATCCAGGGAATTTTTAGCATCTGTGCAACTTTTACACACGTTCTCATACACACTTACACACGCATACACATAACAATATATATACTATGGTGTTATTATGCTAGCTCAACTAAAATATATAAAAAAAATTGTAAATGATTAAAAAAAAGTGTGAGAATTTTTTTTGTTTTTGTTTTTGAAAAACAGAAAAAATTGAAAAGGCTAAAAATGAAAAATGCATTAAAATGCAAATACCATTGGGAAAGCAAATGATGATTATGATGATAATGATGATGATGATGATGATGATGTTATTGTTAGTGTTCATAAAACTGTTGGTGGCACTTGTGATTTCAGTTCCTAAATTATTTTATTTACAGGACATAAAACTTTTGACTTTTGGTCAGCATGTGTGCTGCAAAGTTGTATATTTTTTACAACGATAAATAAGATTCATTTATAGATTGTATTTAAAATTATGAATATAATTATAAAAAGTTATTACTTTTTGTTGTAAAATAACAAAAAAAAAATTGAGAAAAATTTTTTATTTTATAATTTGAATTAAAAAAGTTTTATTGTGCACTTTAACTGTCTCAAATTATGGCTGCCATCATCTTTCTTTTCATTTCTAAAAAATAATGCGGAATTATTGAAAATAAAGATATGATCATATCCTAGCAAATACTGTCTGTTAGTTTAATTTTACATTAATTATACTTTACTTAAATTTTTCATAGTTGTTTTTTTTTTTGGGTTCTACTTCGCTTTACTAGCCAAGAAAAAGCTACTGCAACATAACGATATTTCATGTTGTCGAAATCGTTTTTGTTTGTTTTTTTTATAAATTCCTGCTGTTAGAAAATTGTTAGCAACACATCATTATCAAAACAAACAAATGTTTCAGTCACTCAGCGCCAGCCTTTTAAACAACCAACCATAAAGTCTTCCGTTTTTAGTTTTCCCCAAACAAAAATCATTGCAATGCATTTCTATAGTTTGCAGTAATTGTGTTTGAATATGTCTGTTTGTTTTAAATGGAAGATATAAATTTATAGTTGTTACGGTTTATTGCCTACATTTGGTGGAGGCAGAAGCAATGAAATTGAAAAACACACAAACACACACACACATATACTCTGGCTTAGTATAAAATATTTGTTTAAGTTGCTTTTTTTTTCTTTCAAATAAAATTTTCTCTAGTTTCTTTGCTTTTTATTGTATTTTTCCTCAAACAATTACCAGTATTGGCATATTGTCAGTTTTATTTGTTTGTCTTTTATAGTTTCTCTTCGCTTTTATGCTGTCATGAAAAAGCTACTTTTTCTTATGGAATTGTTTGTTTATGAGAGACATTTTTATAGTTAGAGCAAATTGAATTGAATTTTATGCAAATTCAATTTAAAAGCATTATTGCTTATTACGTTAAATTTATATTTAAGGACTAAATAAAATATTAAAAGAAGGAATAGCTAAAACAGTTACAAGGATTTTCCATATTCCAATTGGAATAATTTTAATTTCGTATTAATAAATACGAACGATTTTATTTTAATCGATTTATTTTTTATTTATTTTCAACAGAAATCTGTTTCCACAGTTTCATATAGTATGGCAATAATACTTTAACCTTATTAAAAGAGAAGGTTAATATACACCAGGATACGAATTAAAAGCTAAATTTAAGAATCACAGAAAATAACATCTAAAGGAAAATAAATTTAATTTTTACATTGAAAGATAAATTTCCTTTCAAGGAATATTTTCATTTTCTCCACTTTATCAAGAATCTGTAGGAGAAATTGTAATCACTTTCAATCAAATTTGATTTCGATAACATACCCAATAGGAGTCTTTTTTTTTTCTTTGAAAAGAACCAATTTTTAGTTTTGTAATTTGGAGTAGGAAAACAGTCACTCAAAAGTCACACGAAACTATTATACTCGTATTTAGTTCACTATATTCTAAATGATACTAGAATGCATAGTGGACTTAAAGTGGGAATTTGAAGCTTTCTTGAATTCTATATTTAAAGTAAACGAAGCTTATTAAACGTTGTGGTACTAAGAACTTTCAAAAGGCAAACCATCAATTTGGTTTTAGCAGTCGACATAGCACAATTGAACAAACCCATAAATTGGTCAGGCGATAAGAAGGACTTTTGAAGCTAAGAAGTATCGTTCAGCTATTTCTCAGGCTTTTGACAATGTGTCGCATGAAGCTTTATTTCTAAAACTGACTGCTCACTTAACTTGTAATATAAGCAACCCATTGAAAAGCTAGATAATTGGACGAAACTTTTCCGTTGTTGAGGAAGACTTTGTTAGTTTATCCAAACCAATTTCCTTAGCCGTGCCACCAACTTTGGTGCACTTCCTCATCTTCAAATATGGATAGATTCCAACATAGACAAAATAAAATTTTACGGTTAATAACTTCTCCTCCATGTTACATCAGAAATTCAAACATACATTGTGATTTAGACATAACACTGGTGACTACAGAAATCATAAAATACACAGGCAAATACTTGATGAAGCTAGAAGACCATACAAATTCCCTTGCTCGCAATATTTTGGATTATAGTGGACATAGCCGATTACAAAAGAGGGATACTGCAGCTTTAATCTTGAATGCTACACATGGCAGTTCTTAAAAATATTTTTTTTGTTTTTGTTTTTTTTTTTTTTTTACTCAAAAGGTTAGGTCTGGCATGGTCAGGACTAATGTAACTTTTTTTAGGTATAGGAGGGCTGCTATATATATTTGTGGCCTAAGGATGAAAACAAAAGCCTTTAAAGACAAAATCTCTTTTATTGTTTTTCAAAATAATCTCCATGAAGATTTATACACTTTTGCATGCGTTGGAACCAATTTTCAAAGCACTTTTTTTCCACTCCGATTTAGGTACTTCTAAAACATGGATTTTGAATGCAGAAACTGCTCCTTCAGGTGTGGGCAACCATTGTCCACGTAATGTTTTCTTGATATTCGGAAACAAAAAGAAGTCATTAGGTGCCAAGTCAGGGCTGTACGGTGGATGACCCATCAATTCAATGTTTTGCCCTGTCAAAAACACCATTGTTTCAGCCAATGGGTAACAGCTCGCATTGTCGTGATGTAGAATGATGCGTCTTTTATTTGACTTTTTCCGAAGTTTCTCAAAGACTTGTGGCAAACAAATAGTGGTGTACCATGCCGAGTTAACCGTCTTACGTTATTACTCTAATGGCACAGTCGCCACATGACCGGAGTCGCCACATGACCGGAAATTTGTGCCACTTTGCACAATCAAAACCAGAATTGGTAACAATTGCACAAAATTTTAGAAACCGTGATTGGTTGGGGGAAAGAGCTATTTTAACTGCGAAAAATGCAGATTTTTCGGATATCAATGTGACAAATTTGAATGCTATTCCCGGCGAAATTTTTACCTACAAATCGGCTGACTCTGTTACCAATCAAGACGATATTGTAAATTATCCAGTCGAATTTTAAAATTCGCTGGATTTACCTGGACTGCCGCCCCACCGCCTACAAGTGAAATTTGATGTACCCATTATTTTGGTTAGAAATATCTACCAGCTACGACTTTGCAAAGGGACACCTTTAGTAGTCAACAAACTCATGAAAATTGTGATTGAAGCAAAAATTTTTAAAGGAAAATATAAGGGCGAGGATGTGGTGATACCACGCATTCCTATGATTCCTCCAGACTTGCCGTTTGATTTTAAACTGCTTTGATGTGCTTCTTCCACGAACAACTTTGGTGGGATTTCGCTCGTCTTGAAAGACCCATACGGTGGATTGCTGTTTTGCTTCAGGATCATATGAGTATATCCATGAGTCGTCACTTGTGCAGATATTATAAATTGCTTTTGATGCACCTTGAGCGAATTTCTGCAACATTTTCTTGTACCAATCAACACAAGCATCTTTATTTGCGTTTGTCAGATTATGCGGTATCCAACGTGAACAAACCTTTTTCACATGCAAATGTTCATGCAAGATCTTATTGATGCTTGTCATACTAATCCCTACAGATGTTTCCATCTCGCGATATGTTACATGACGACCATGCTTTATCAGCTCATGCCGAGCTGCGATGTTTTCTGGCACAACAATCGTTATTGGACGACCTTCACGGTTAAATTTAATATACCAGTTTTTAATGGTGCTGTAAGAAGATACTTCATTACCATATAAGAAATTAAGTTCATCTGTGCACTGTTGTCGTGTCAGGCCACGTCGAAAGTTATGAAAAATTATTGCACAAAAATGTTCACGGATTAATTCCATTTTCTCCTACAATCACTTTTTCAACCTGCTTTCACTAACACTAACAACAATAAAATGACGAAATGTTTTGGTTGAGGTTATGTTTAACAATGCGAAGGTTGCACTGGAAACATCAGCTGGTGCCTAGCAACAGTCAGTGTTACCAGGCCAGAAATATAAGTAGCAGCCCTCGTATCAGAATAATTTTAGCTGCGTAAAATTATCAAACGGCAAATCTTGGTTTTAAGTGATTTTCATGCTAATTTCTTTATCACCAAATCTGTCACTGGCACTGGCACGCTCGTTGCCAGCAAAATTTTGTATAATCACAGAAAGCATAGACCAATTGGTTTCCTTCAATTTTAATTTAGCTCAATAGATGGTGCTGTGCTTCAATTTCAAATTTCATCCATTTATACATGCAGCAACTTGTGTTTTTAGTAGTCATATCAACATATACCCCCTCGAATCCAACAGATTTTTGGATTGAGTAAGGTATGACATGTCTAAGAATATTTTGCATCGTGTGCGCCGCCATGTTTCTTTTAATTGTGCTTAAGAAATTCTTTATTTTCTTGAGGTAAAATATTTAACTGAGAAAAACTTGTACTCTATGCTAAAGACGCTAAGAGAGCATACATAAAGAGTTACTGCTCGAATTTATCAAAATTGCTTTTTTTTCTTCTTAACTGATAAGCGAGCTAGATGTCAAACCTCTAAAGGCCAAGATAATAAATTAATTAATTTTTGAAATATAATTATAAATATAATTTCTTTAGAAATAAAAAGCTTTTGCCTTTATAACTTTAAAAGGCAATAACATTTTTGTCAAAATCGCAATTCTTATGGAAACACCCTTGAATTTTTAAAATTATTATTTACAGTTTTTTTTTATAGGGGTCATAATTGTAAAAAGTGTATTCCAATAACTAAATATCTAACAACTATTATTTATTTAACTAAAGAAGTATATGTTAAAATCAAGTTACTTTAGCAACACCCTTTATTTTGTAATTAAATGTTTTAATTTTATGTTCTTTTTCTTATAGTGGATATAAAAATATATAATATTAAAGTTACTCCTAATGCAGTTTAAAACGAAAGTGGTGTTCAGAGCACTTCCATTGGGACACCCTTTAATTTAATATAATTTAATTTTTTTGCTACAACTGATATAGTTTAACATACAATATTCAAATTTGATGTGTCTGCCTTTTATAGCTTCAAAAATAACTAGGTTTAATGAATGTCACGCCCTTGTAAAAGGGACGAACAGTTCGTGCAGTTCTCGCGTATACAACAAAATTCTACTTTAACGTTATCACATATTGATGTTGTTATCATCATTCAATGTAGGTGCCCGCTAGGTTGTCTGGTGTTGTTCTGTGTTGTTTATTTTACTTCGTAGTATTTGTCATAAATATGCTTGCTGTCTTGAGTGTATAAGATTTCTTAGATAACTATTTAGTTTTTAAACGAAACAATAGGTCATTTCGCTTACTTTTTTACTATTAATTATTTTCTTAAACAAAACATATTAATATATTTCAGCTTATTTGCGCTTTAAGCCATCTATCCAACGAAGAGTTAGCTCGCTTTGAAGGATAACTAATATAACACTTTTTTAGCGTTTGCTAGAAAATCTAGACTCTTTTGAAAAGATTTATATAACAGTGATTAAAAGAAAAATTTTGATAGAATATAAATTGTAGCTGAATGCAGATATTTATCTGAAGTTAAAGAAGAAGTGTAAGAGTGTGAAGCGATTTCATATGTATTGTAGAATTTTATTAACTAAACTTCTATATTTGGCACAATGTTTAATTAAATTTTTGCTTCCTTGTAGCATCAATGAAAAACCTGAGAAAAATCGTCCTGCAGCAAGTATTTTAAAATATTTTTATAAAAATTTATTCATTAACAAATGCCTCGTTACCAAGAACTATTTGATTTAACCTTTTGCACATTTCAATTCCAAAGAACAATATTAAAGTCAACTCAAGGTATTTTTTTAATTATTTCATTTTAAGTGGAAAAACTCTATATTTAAGTCTTTTTGTTGGTTGCTCTCACAAGTGGTTTCTTGTTGGTGGCATGTGAAATGTGTAAAAAGAAAGGAAACAAAAAGTACTTTTTTGCTTTTAAAAGTTGGCAGCAAAATACACAAATAGAAATGAAATAAAATAAAATAAAACTCTAGAAGAAAATTAATTAAAGAATATGCGTAAAAAAATTTAATTTCAGCTCTCAACCACACATGAAGACTTTAAAAATGTTTAAATTAAATATAAAAGGATCTAGGGGAGTTTTCTTAAACCTGTGCCTTAAAAATTGTAATTTTTTGTTCGTTTTTAAAGCGTTGTAAATTATTTCTTCGATTTCTTTAATTTCCTTATTTTCGTTTTAAGTCTGCGGTTGAAGCTGCTATGTGCTTTTAACATTTAACTCTTATTGATTTTATTTTAATCTCTCGTTATAAAAATTTTTTCTATAAATATTTTTATTTAAGGATATTATTAATATTATTTCCACCTGTCTGCATATCTTCACTTATTTGCACGGATATAAAAGCAAAAACGAAAAGGAAAAATAAATTAAGTTGAAAAAGTTTTTTTATCAACACTTTTTATACCCTCCGTTATAAGTGGTGGGCATGTAGAGAGAATTGTCGTTTGTAATATTAAAAATTATAATATCGATGGATTTTTATAATGTAACAACAATCATCCCTCTCTTGAAACGACTGAAATAAATAAAAGGCTTCAGCTCATGAGCTCAATTATTTATTTGTATCTGCAGAACCGATTTTGAATTTTAAAACATAATAAAAAAATTAAAGGGTGCTCCTTATCACCAACCAATAAGCTAAACTTATCTCTCAAACCCTAACGGGCATTTATTTACAGTTTTTAGAATATTTATATCATTAGAGCTCAGAATAACAGTGCGTTATTAAATATTAAAGGGTGTCCTCATAGGTTATATAACTTATGCTACTCTATCTTTTACACTGTGATAGTTACACATTTTAAAGAACCACAGAATACGTAGTTCAATATCTGCTATAAAAACAAATACAAAAATTGTTATCAAAGAGTACCCCGTTCGATGTTATGCGACGTATATTGCCGTATGTTTTGAAATTCGAAGGACATTACAAATTTAAGTACTACTATGGGCTTAATTATAAAAATATAAATTATACATAAAAAAACTAAAGAGTGTGCTATAAAAAAATTTATACCTAAATATTAAGGGCATAAGTTATATAACTCTATATTTAAAACTATTATAAATAGTTACACATTTTAAAAGCCACATAGAATGCGCACTTCAATATCTGCTATAAATATAAATACAATATTGATTATAAAAGGGTGCCCCGTAAGATATATTGCGCCGTAAATGGCCTTAGGTTTTGTAACTCGAAGGATACTAGAAATTTAAATAAATTGTGCAATACTGTGTGAACAATTAAAAGAACATAAATTATATAAAAGATGCTAAAGAGCTATTGAAAAATGTATACCTAAGTAAAAATAAAGGGTGTCCTCATAGGTAATATATATAAAGCTACTTTTTAAATACTACTTTTTAAGCACACTTTATAGTAACTGATATAGTTACACATTTTAAAGCAACACAAAATGCGCAGTTCAATATCTGCTATAAAAACAAATACAAAATTGGTTATCAAAGGGTGTGCCGTAAGATTTATTGTGGCGTAAATTGCCTTATGCTTTGAAACTTGAAGGATACTAAAAATTGAAATAAAGTATGCACAATTGCAAGTAAATATTTAAATTATACAAAATAAACCAAACAGCGTGCTCATAGCTGACGTAATTTGGGCATTAAAGCTCCTTATTTGGAACCTATCCTAACCTATATCCCCTATTACAGAAATGTATAATGTATAAAATTTTAAAAAATTACGTACTGCATTTTTTTACTATTACTATTGAACGATCCTCTGAACGCCTTTCTATTTTAGTTATCCTAGAGGTTCCTTTACTAAAAATTAATTGAAAGTATTTTAACTTTCATGAATTTTACACTTGACAGCTACATCGCTGTTAACTTAAATTACAAACTTTTTAACTTATTATTTGAAAAATCTCTCATTATAGCAGCCCAAAAGCATAATTTATCACTGTATTGTAGAACAGATTTACTTTATAATTCATACTTTAAAGTGAAAAGCAGAAAATTCAAAAAAAGTATGCTCAACGAAAATTGTGGTAATCGAATAAATAATGGCAATGTCATGTAATCATAATACGAAAAGCCACACAGAAAGGCTCAATATCAGCCTACATTCTTTTCAACAGCAGTCGTTGGATTGCAGGAGTTACTTAGATATTGCAGGTTAACAACATCAGCCAATTTATTTGTACTAAGAAGAACATTGATACCAAGACAGCTTCTAAAGGGTCACTATTAATGCTTTATTCTAGCCTGGAAGTACTAAGCAGCTTTACTCCTTTCGAAACGTATTTGTTATAATGACATCCTTAAGATTTGCTTGCCGATATACGACCACAAAAGATATCGAAAATTTGAAAATTTTAAATAAAATACATGTTATATCATTTCAAAACATTCATTTAGTTTTATACCATTTCAAACTTTTATACCTCTATAAAAAAACCCCTTATTTCTTGTTTTCTTTTTTCACTAACTTCGAGATTAAGTATATTGAAAATCAAATCTCTTTGCTTATCGGCAGAATATATATTGAAATTCCTTCCATTTACAAAATGGATTGACGATGTCCCTATCTAAAGCCTAGATGCTTTAAAGATAAATATAGGCAAGTCAAATTGTACTAAAATTCTGAAATATGTTAATTGTTGTTGCTGTAAATTTTTCTAAAAATAATTAAACAACACACTACAAATATCTTTTTTATGGTCCATTTGTTTAAGTCGTTCCTATTGCTCACTTTAATTGCAGATCGGGTAAATTTTACGAAATAATTATCTATTTAATATTTTTATTTTTTACTTAAAGCATATCGAAAATTCGGAGTGACTGCTTATAATTTTTTAGCTTATCGTTCTTCTTTTATTTTTAAAAAATATCACATATGTTAAAGCTCATTTGCCACCCTCCAAAAAGAAGTGATTTAAGTATGAAACTGGTATTAAGATATTAATATGAAAAAATAAAACATAAATAAAAAAAGATATTAATTGCAATTAAGTTGCAGCATGATAAGAAGGAGAAAAGTTCAAATTGATTTCAACTTAAACTTTGGAAATTACAAACCTCATATATTTGCCTGTCATGTGACAAGCATAAATAATTGTAAAGTAAATTAAAATAAAGCGGGAGGTTAAACAATATTTGAGCTATTTTAAAAGGATTCAATAAATAAATGTTTAAATATGCTGCAAGAGGAAAATAATATTTATTTTGTATATGCAGGCGTATGAGTAATAAAAATTATTTTGTGCCTACAGGCGTATGATTAATAAAAATTATTGTTTTATATAATATCAAGAATTAACAAAAAAAATATAATACGTGAATATTTTGAAATCATACTACAGCAATTGTAAATTTTTCTAATAATTCTTCTCTGCTCGTTTACTGGTTAAACACCCGTTTGAATAATATTTTTTCTAGACATCATTTAACATCATTTTGTATTGGTTTAATTTTTTCCTTTAACTTTGCACATATTTCATTTATTGCCACTAAATTTTATCACTTTATTATAAATCGCTGCCAAATAATACAAATAAGTTGAACTTTTTTTTCTAATTCAGAAGAATTGATTTATTAGAAAATTTATTGCGGCGAAAAAAAGAAAAAGAAAATACTTAAAAACTAAAATTTACTGGAACAACACTTTTAACAAATAACACCATAATTTCCTATTAAAATAGCATAGCAAAAAATAAAAGTTCATATTTCTTTTACAATTGTAGCCGTTGTATTCGATAAAAAATTATTGGCTGTTTTAGCAGTCATTATTTTATTCTTTGCAAAAAGAAAATAAAATAAAATACATAAAAGAAAAAATTATTTAATAACAAAATTAATGTTTTATACTTAAAATATATGAAAAAAGAGGCTACACAATATGTTTCATGTATTTTTTTGCATTACAAAAAAATTTGCGAAACCTTTTTTGGATATTTTCCAAAACAAATAAAGATTCTGGGTGTCATTTCTATGTTAAGTAATTTTTTACTGCCTTTTTTATCTCTGGTGCTACAACTGTTTGAAATTCATTTTGTGTATTTTGTTTTTTTTTTTTATAACTCTCTTTCTATGTCTTTTGTGTGTTGCTTACTCATCATAAAATGTCCTTGTCCCATATAATAGATGTTCACAAAATGATCAATATATTTCCAGCTCATACACATCTACCAGCCTCTACTTGGCATCTCTAATATAAAAGCCAAAAAAATATTATAAAGAAAAATTAAGAAAAAAAAAAACAAAGATATTGTTAATGTTTTATCATTTATACAACCCGAAAATAATGGAATTGTAGACATTTTAGTTTTTTATTTGAAAATGTTTCAAAGTTTTTGTACAATATTTTTGGCTGCTTTATTTCTGCCATTATTTTGATTGATTTGTGAATTTGTATTGTTACTTAAATATAGCATACTTACATATGTATATAGTATATCGATGATGATGATAAAAACAGTTATATATTTGTGATTTAAAAATTAAAGACTTTTTCTATTGTTCTATTTTGTTTCATTTTTCATTTTGTGCAGCTGTCAATATTATTATTTGAAAAAAAACTATATAAAATTTTATTTCTTTTAACTAAAACCTTAAGCGTATGATTAGTATTAATTCAGTTTTACAAAAACCCCAAAGACCTAAAAAATTAAAGGACACTTCATTTGTTTCTAATTTTTTCACAAAATTAAAGACAATGGATCTTATATTGACAAATGTTTAAGTATGGAATACAATATCAGCTAAATGTCCGCTCCTGTTAGCGTCACAAATGCGAGCCATTTTGAGCACATTTTTCATTACATTCTCACACATAGGTTCCCCGGTAGGCTAGTAGGTAGTGTAATAGCTTGTCAGTATGGGGGTTGTGGGTTCGATTCCTAACAAAGACCTTCGTTTATTTCACTACAAAAATAAAAATGCACTGTCGGTTGGACTCTTCAGCGATGAAGGCATAGTCACTGGTCGCTGTGCTGTCTTTATACGACAGTTCATTTCCAACTATCCTTCTACTTTCGCCACCTGTTTCATCTCTTTTCTATTCCATTCCTAAAGAATGTGCTGCCTGAAGTGCTACTTCTCTTTATAAAACAAACAAAAAAAAACTTTTCACGCGGTATTTCATTAATTTCGTCGCGAGTATTTTGCATGAGTTGGTTTGTTTACATAAACGTGGCTTTTCAAATATCTCCATAAAAAGAAATCCGGAGCAGTAAAGTCAGGTAACCGAGGAGGCCAATCAACATCACCATGTCTTGATATAAAAAGTTGTGGACAGATATCTCGCACTAATTCCATTGTATTTCTCGCTGTATGTGATGTGGCACCATCATGTTGATACCACATGCTAATCAAGCCCAAATCATAAATCATGCAGTTGTGCCGTTAAAAAGATCTCAATCATATCACGACGTCGCTACCCATTTCTCCTGACCAAACTCCACACCAGGCTGTCAATTTTAATGAATGATTTTGGGTTTCCCTTTCCTAAGATTCATTCATCCATTCAAATGAAAATGTGCCTCGTCACTCATTATGATTTTACAGCAGCGTAACTGGTCTTTGTCAACTGAACCTTATATGGAAACAAATGCAAATCCTTGTGCAAAATTGTGGCCTAAGTTGTTCTTTGAAGACCAAGTTTCGAATTGAAGTTGATAGGTTGTTCTGAACACTTTCTTAAGCAACAGTAATGTTTTCAGCCGATCTTGCAGTACATTGTGATCATGCTTAGGCCTTTCACCTACAGAATCTCTTTTTTTAAATCCTTCTCTACACAATGAATAGTGCGTTTTGTTGGCACATTGTTTCTCCCAAAAATTTTATGTAACTTTCTCATCGTCACAGTAATCAACGCTTGATTTTGATTAAATGTTTTAACGATTAAAACTCGTTAGTTTATAGTATAATTTTCGATAATAAATTTGCCACGCATATAAAGTCAAGCCAACCTACAACACACTTGGCATGCCGCTATACATTTATAAAAATGTATTACCGCACGTTAAATGTTGTAATCACTATTTCTACTGGTAGAAAATATGCGTTTTGGTTTTTGCTGGCGAAATATAGTTTCAACTAAATCGCTAATGGTGATAGGATTTAACATTTCTCAGTTATTCCCTTTTCGACTACCTGAAGTAACTGAGTTATGCTAATAAGCCCCAGCAATAATTAATGCCCGGCAACACAATATTGTTTATGTTCTTCGAAACATACAGACAATAATGTTCAAAGCGCACATGTGCTTTGCTTAGAACTACTGCTATATGTTATAAAGTTATATGTCCCAAAACAATTTGTTAATGTCTTTGCCGCATACTATATCGAATTTTAATTTTAATTAAAAAATTATTTTATTTATTTTTTTTGACAATTTAAAATTTTCTTGGAGCTTCAATTTTTGACAGTAAACAAACATTTTCTTTGTCAATTTAGTATCCTAAAAGTGAAATAGTCAAAATCAATGTTATTCATTCAATGAAATTACATTTCTCTGACTATGTATAATTTAGAAGCTATTTTTGTAGGACCACTTGTGTTCGGTTTTTAAGCATAAAGGCAAAATTCGAAATCTTTAGTGGGCTCTCATGTGTAATATAACTTAATTTAAATATAGGTAAAATAAAGTTTTAAATCTTGAAAACTCTAGTATACAATCACAGCACACTTAAAATTTTTGCTAACAACCGTAGTTTAACAAAAGCCATACAACGGATTTATTTTGTTTTTATTATTATTATTACTTATAGTTTTTTAAGGGAATGGACTTAAAGAAGGGAATTTAATTTATGCCCTAAAGTTTACCAGAGACTTCGCAGCACACTTTTGTTTAAGTCGGTAACGACCGTATTTACCAACACAATTTTACAAATTAAAATATTAAAAGTCAGTTATTAAATATTTATATAACATAAAAACTTAACTAACATACTAAAATTTTATGATTTAAGCGCACATCATTTTGACGCGTGTTCTTTATATTTTGAAAATTTTAAATAAAAAAAAAATAATTTTAATGCTGCTACGAATGTATAAAATTTCAATTCAGAAAATAGTCAAGATTTATTATATTTATTATAATATTATTTTTTCGATATAAGCAGAATAAGAATTATAAACTTGTTAAAAGATTATTTTCCAATTTTAAACATAATGAAAATATTATTGATAAAATAACTGTTCTATGGTGCTTTAAAGTAAAATTCATAATTACAATATAAAAAAATAATTATTTTTGATTGATTAAAATAACTTTTGTTTTCAAAGAAAAAACAAATATTTCATCGCCATAATTTTCTCGTTTAAATATAACTTCTCATTATTTGCCAACCATTTTAATTTAGTTTATAAAAAAATTAAAAAAAAATATTTATTTTAACAAGTTCATTCATTTATATTTTTTGTTGAATTTTATTATTGTAGTTTCCGTAATATTTTCATTCATTGTGGTTTTGTATACGCAAGCATCCACAATTTTAACGTCGTCTTGAGAGCCATTAACAAAACCAACAATAAAATAAAGAAAAAATAAAGAAAACATTTGTGGTTCTAGTAGATATAAAATGAAATTCTAGAATAATCAATGATGTGTAGGAGCTTAACCAAAACTACCAAGACAAAAAAAAAACAAGAATATCCCAAATACATTCTCACATTCTTTTGTAGAAACATATTTTTGTAGCACCACTTTTGATTTAATGAGTTCATCCTACAAATAAGTAACATAATATTAACAAAGAGCAAAACTACTCAAAGAGAATTTCAAACACAAACTTAATATCAGTTATAGAATCAAATCAAACCATTGAAAACCGCTTTAAGTTCTTAAGACGTATAAAACAGGTCAAAAATAATAATTAATAAAATTTTTTTAACAATTAAATTTTTTTTTGTAAATATTTTTGTTTTTTCAAATGTAGGCCATTTTTATTTAATTCTCTTAATAATTGTTTTTTGATTTTTTCCATTTATTTCACAACTGCGTTTTACACTTTTGATTTATTTCGTTATAAGAAATTATTTTTTTTTATTTTATTTGATTAATGATTTGTAATGTGTAAAATGTCACAAACAACAAATTAACAACCATTTCAGTTTAAAGCCAATAACACAGTATGTTTGACAAAATCTAGAGCACATTTATTATAAAACCAAAAAACAAAAAAAAAATATATAAAGAAAAATAAAATAAAATAAAAATTAGTCTCATGTGGCTTGTGCTGTGAACAGGACCAATAATCGAATGCATTATACATAAAAGGCTGGTTATTTGTACAAGTTTAATTTTAAAAAGTAGCTCCTTTTTTGTATAAAAACTTATAAAAACCAATTTAAGGCAGGAAAAATATGTCACAACCATAAATTTATTTTTAAATATTTTTGGAACATTTAAATAATTAGTGGAAAAAATCGATAAAATCTTATCAACTCAAACGAAAAATAATTTAAAGCAATAAAAATAGTATTAAATAATTTAACGAAAAATATATTTAAAAAATAATAAAATCACCGAAGATACCTGCACAGCAGTTGGCTGAAAAATGTACAAAGAGTTCAGCTTAACAAAATTATTAAAATTGAAAAGATACAAAATTTAATTTTAAAAACTAAAAAAAAAAATTTAATTTATAAAATATTTCCAATATTTTTACTTTATAAAAGTAGAAAATCAATCCTTTTAATTTGTAAAATATAGGGTTTTTTTATTAGATCATTTAATAATATTAAGTAAATTAATAAAAATAATAAAATATTATTAAAAAAAATTCAAATATATTAATAACAGCATAACTCAAGTAGTTATACTTTTTAATTTCCAGCAGATACTAAACAATTAAAATAAATTTTTTTTATTATTATGAAAAAAATAAAATCACCTGAAATTAAATTTAAACTAAAAATTACTGTTGATATTCCTGACAGGCAAAAGCCACGTTATTGTCTGTTTATTGGAGACGATTGGCAAGCGATTCAATGACATCAATATCAAGCCAGATTTTAGAATGTACTAGAGACTTATTATTAGGCCTGTTAGTATAAATACAGAGTGTCCGCTGGAAAGGTATACTCCTACGTTTGTTTCTAATTTTTGAGTAAATGAAAGAGAATGGATCAGATATTGATAAATATTTTATTTAATGTCGGCAATTATGTATTGAATACATTATCAGATAAATGTCCGACTCTGTTAGCCAAACAAATGTGAGCTCTTTTAAGCATATTTTTTTTATTTTTGTAATAATAATTTTATAAATAAATATTTTATTAATTTAATTATTATTTTTATTCACCCTTTTTTTAAATAAATAATTATTAATCTTAATAATAAATAATTATTAATTTAATCAGTTTAACACTACATTTTCAATATATCGCTTTCCTGTGGAAAGCTTCTTCAGGAAATTAATTTTTATAAAAACAAAAATTATTAACAATTTAAAAAAAAATTTTGAAAACAATTGATAAAAACATATAAAATAATTTTCTTCATAAGAACATACATACAAAATTAAAATTTTAAAAATTGTTTAAACATACAAAAAACAAGGAAATGGAAATTAAATAACAAATTCTTTCTTATGAAATAATTATAACAAATTATGTGTCTTTGGTATTAAGTACCTATAAATCTGCGCTAAATTGTCTGTGTCTGTTTTGAAATTTATTCTCCTTACATTTGGTACATTAACAATTTCTAACATTTCTAACATATAATGTCTCTTATAGTTTTTTTCTATATCTAATACTGATGTTTCATCAAACTTTGGATAATGATTATATTTCTTACAATGTGAAGATAAGGATGCCTTCTGTGCTGAAATATTCCTATATATTCGGTCACATCTGTGACCAGCTAATCTTGTTTTAAGTTTATTTTTTTTTTTTTTGTCCCAATATAAATTTTGTCACAGTTCACTGGTCATTTCCAGTACATTTTATCCTGTATACTACATTAAATATTTCGATTTTCCCTACTTTATCTTTCATACTGCTAAATAATTTGTTTGTTTTTGTATAATATGCTTTGTGTGCAATTATATATCTATCTGTGTCATATATTTTAGACTTTCTTAATCTTTCTGATATTCCAGGAACATAAGTTAATGGTTTATAAATTCTTGGTTCTGCCGTAGTATTTCCTAAATTATGTATATGATTACCATATTGTCTAATTAATCGATTCTGCAAAAAATCATTGTCATTTAGTATATCTCTTATTTTGTCCTTATACTTGAAATGAAATTCTATACTACTTATAGTCAATATTCTGTCTATCATATTTTTCGCCGTGTTTATTATCATTTGTCTCGGATGTTTGGAATAAAAAATTCGATTGAAAGAGAGTTTAAATCTAAACTTCCATATTTAGATATATTGATAATAAGAAAGAGAAATAAGTTTGTATTTGATTGGTATAAGAAACCAACATCTTCTGGAAGAATGATTAATTTTTAAAAATTAAAATTTTTATATTCAATATTTCGTCCCAAAAATACGTGGTGTCTTCAGAGGAAGAAATGCTTATAAAGAATTTAATAAAAGAACAATTCTTGAACATTTTTAAACCACAACTTCGGTACAACACGGTTGTTCAATTGATAAATAAAAAAATCGAAAATCATGATGTCAGAGGCCACTTCCAGACCTTTTAGAGAAGTGCGGAGCAATAATTCCATCAGGCTATAGAGTGAAACAAATCGCCAGTTTTTTCCATTGCATCAAATAACAAGTATAACATACTACGTATTGCGCTTTACTGTTCGCGTTTGTATCTGTTGTTCCTTGGTATTAACATTAATAGTTGATTTCTTGTACTTACTCGATCTCTCTAAAAAATATTCTTTATTTTTTATTTTCATTAGTACTTGAGTATTCGGCATTTCATTTGTAATTCCTGATATAATGATCATATGTATAACTATATTAGTACTTCGTGCTTTATTTTCGTTACATTAAAATGTTCATTATCCCCTATTTTATGATTAATAGTGTTGTCCACAATTTTTAACAAAATTTTAGATCGCGTAATTTTAAAAGGTGCATGTTTTCTAGATATAGTATTCGGTTTTGGGTAGCTATTTGGTCCAATAGCCTTATAGTTTTTTTTGCTTAAAATATCTGTTAGTTGATGTGTGCGTATATTGTCCGACTGGATTTAATATAATTAGGTATGATTTTACGTTATTCTGCGTTAAATTCGTTTATATTGTTACGAATGTGTCTTGCTTAAGATTTAAAATAAAATAATTAAGCAGTAAAGCAAACTACTGGTTACAAACTGCGTAGAAGTTTGTACACACACACAACTACAATTTGATATGCTGTTTACTAACTGCCTGGCATGCAAGAAAAAAAAAATACAAGTATGCTGTTTATCATCTAAACGCGCAAGACAAAAACTAATTTTACAACAGCAAATATACAATGTTGTTTACCATCTGCGTAGTTTTCTAAAAAAACCCTTCTTTTACAAAAGCAACAACAAATGTATTGAAATAAATCGCAAGCAGAAACATTATCATCATAAAAACAAAAACAGCGTTCAAGCGCCTATACAACGAATAAACAACATACAACAACAAAATGAGATACAAAGGGAGTAGAAGATTCTTAAATCTTCTAGATTCTAATTGGACAACTATAATAGCGTCTGAGTGGATAATCAATCAGTGTAAAATTAAACCTCATCAAGAGAAAACGTGCATTTTAAGTAAATTGTTCTGTGTCAACTTTGTGTAGTAAAAGTAAATAAAATTGTTATTATTAAAAATGTCTAAAAACTGGTGTAAATCATTTTGCAATAAAGAACTCACAACAAAACTTTTATAAAAGGTATAAATGTAACAATATAGAGAAAAATGAATACTGAAGATGGCACATAGCCGAAGCTGGCATGTTTACAAAGAAAATTATATCTGCTAGTATCCAGTTATTTCCAGAAAACTTTTAATTTATTTCTCTATTCTATTTTCAATTTTAATTTTTCTAATACTAATCTTAATTTTATCTGGATTTGGTTTCATTCCTTTAGATGTGTTTTCAGAATTCTGATTTTTTCTTTAGAAAATTATATTTGTTTTTGTTTTTTGTCTATATTTTCGAATATTTTCTTTTTAAAACATCAAGAATTTCGTTATTGTTTTTATATGCCTCTATAGAGAGGTACTGAAAATTAATTATGTCTAGAGTAAACACCACATGTTTTGTTGATATAAACCCGTAGTATTTATTCTATCAACCCCTGGACGGTTGCTGGAGCATTTTTTAATCCAAAAGATATTTGATATCTGATATCTTCTTTGATATCTTCTTCCCTGACAATATCTGAATCTACCCTTTCTCAATATCCTCCATCGTTAAGTGTTGGGTTCTTCCCAATTTGTTGAATATAGAATCAATGTTGGGTAACGGGTAGTTGTCATTCACCTTTGCGTCATTCAACTTCTGATAGTGTAATAATATTCTCTACTTGTTTTCTCCGGAATAATCTATTTTCTTATAAATGAGAACTAATGGGCTGAAATAACCGGGTCTACTTTTCCTAATAACACCTTGTTCTTCAATTTCTGTCACTTTCTTTCTAACTTCTTGTTCATTTTTAGGAGGATATTTGTGCAATTCCAATTTCATCTGTTTTTATTTTATTGTATTTGTTCACTGATCCCCTCCTTTTAATAACAACTTCTCAATATCGTCTTAAGATGTTCATCACTTCTTTGTTTCAGTATTCAAATCGCTTAACTCAATTCCAATTATTTTAAAACATATTGCTTTTAATTAGACACTTTTTAAAAATGGGTTCTCTTTTTAATTTAGACTTATTATGTCACAACTTACACTAGATGATTGTCATCAATCAAAATACTTCAGTTTTACTACTTTTACTAACGTGTCTATTCAAAGAAAAGTCTGCTTAATCGCTAAGCGATCATCGAGATCAGCGATCAACAATTTGTCCAATTTGGAAACTTTGTTAAGTAAATTCAAGGCCAAACTAATCTAAGCATAATCACTTGATAGCTGCCAAAATATCCGCTAGTTAAAAAGTGTTGCTAACTTATAAATCTACACCACTAGAACCTATAAAAATCATGCAAAATAATTGAAATAAATTTAAAATTTTTCTAATTTCATTTAAATATATTTTTCCCCATTATATATTTTACATATTCTTTTCAAAGCAAATTACTTTCAGCTATTAAATAGAACCCATAGAAAATAAAATTTAAAATTGTTAACAATTTTTTTTTTTTTTTTTTGTTAACTATTGATTGGCCTCGCTTTGCTAAATCATCACAAGATAACCACAGCTGAAAGGATGGTACACTAGAATACTCATAAATTGCTTTGGTAATGAGTATTCAAATTAAAGCAAGCAAAATCTCCTTTGGTAGTTATTTTAGCATAAAATGATAAACTACGTAACTACGTTCATAATAAACCAAAACAATTTGAAAATACTAAACGCAAAATGAAACTAAAATACTTGTACATGCAATGCAAACAATAGGCAAACGCACTTTAAATGCCACACTTAAACACCCACATAATGAAAATTCAAAAACAGTAACACACACATACCAACAGTTCAACAGATATGCATTTTAGAAAAATATATGCTTAACATGCAGATGCATGCAATTTCACTTAAAAGCAGGCACGAAAAATAGACAAAATTATAACCCAAAATGTTTTTGCACTTTTTTTTTGTTTTTGTTTTGTTGCACACATACACGCAAAATACTCAAGCTTTATTTTTTATACACACAAACACACACACACACACACACAGAAATACCCACAGACACACTCATTCATAGACAACCAAAAATGAGATGTGCAAGTGATGGCTGTGTGGCAAGAGTGGTATTATTGGTGTAGAAAATGTTGCGGCATCAAAGGCCGTTCGAAATATAAAACGTGAAAAAAGCGTATAAACGAAAATACAAAATAAAGCTTAAACCAGAGATAAATTACCAAAGATAGCAATTCCTGTGGGATAGAATGTTCAAAAGGAAAGCAAAGTAGAAAGAGTTAACAAAAGCAAGGAGAAAATAACAGAAAAAAATTACGTAAAAATTTTTTTGGTTAAAAATGTATTTGTTGTTGAATTGTTTTTCAATACCATGACAGTGGCGTTACGTTTTAAGGTCAATAAAAAATGAATTTTTTATGTGCTTGGGGGTGGTTAATCACAAATTAGGTGATACATATTTCTAAGGAAATAATGATGGCATTTTTGAATGAATTCCTCATATGGACTTGTTAGAGTCAACATATATACTTAGGATATATGTAAAATAAAGACTTAAAAATGAAATTACTATTGGGCCACCTTGTAATTTTTGTTTTTTCTACTTGCTTTTGTAGCGAGCAAATTTATAGTTTCAATCCATAAGGATTTATAAAATTAAGGCCGTAAATATCAAAGAATTCATTACTATTGAAATACCCTTTATTTAATTTAATTTTAATTTTTCCGTTTTCCAGGCATAGCATTGCCTCCTTAGGGCACATTTCAAATATCTGATTACAATGAACATCACAATCCAGATATAAGTCGATTTTCGTCAAAACCATGGACGCTATGAAAATATCCTTTAATTTTTAAATTTATTAGTCATCCTTTTTTTAATAACGGCTTTTTTTGTATATAATCTGTGCCATTTATATTTGATTTAATTTACTATAGGCACACCCTTTAATTATTATTTAGTTGTAATTGTATGTATAGCACTCAACGTTTGTGCCTGTTGCAGTGTAAAGACAATACCACGTATGGAAAAATCGAGGTATCATTGGGACACCCTTTAGTTTGTGTACTACATATACATAGTTACATTTTGTCCAAAATGAATTGTTTTACAGTATTTAAAATATAATATGTGTTAATTAATACCACTACACTTTCGGGCCACCCTTTAATTTTAAGTATTTGTTATTCTATTATTTTATTACAATAAATTTTGTATGACATTTTTCAGCGTCTATCTATTATAGTTCCACAAATAAAGGATTGTGTTAGACAGCTAGACGGACAGGTCCATGTCACGTTGACATTAGATTTACGGTGTTACTCCTTAAGCATGCAAATTCAAAAACGAATAGATTTTAAAACCAGATTAAACCTTTTTCTTATTTAATTTAAGTAATTTTAAGTTATTTTATTATTAACGAGATATTTTTTTTTTGTTTCAGAAAGTCCTGGCGGTTGTAAAAGCTTATAAGTCCCTGTTTTAATACTTAATACAGGGTGTTCGCCGACAATGTATACTACTATGTTTTGCCGCCATTTTAGTAAACATTAGTCATGACAGTTTATATTTTTCAGTCGTGTGGTAGACTCGTTTCAAATTTATTGTGGAAAATAATCGATAAGCCAGCGTGTTTTAATCGTTAACATATTTTATCAACATCAATCATCGATTGCTGTGATGATGAGAAAGTTACGTGAAATTTTCGGGAGAAACATGTGCCAACAAAACGCACTATTTATCGTAGAGTAATTGATTTCGAAGAATGAGGGTATGTAGGTGATAGGGCCAAGCAAAAAAAAAGTCTAAGATGCTGTAAGAGATACTTCAATCCATCCGATCTTCGCACTATTTATACCACCTATAACCATCCAAAAATGGTTACACCTCTCATATATGGGTCGGCGCCCATATAAAGTCTATGAAGTTGCTCGACCACGTACAGGAGAGGGCCCAGAGGCTCTTTGGCGACAGTACGGTATCCAACGCTATTGATTCTCTAGAGCATCGACGAAATATGGTTTGTATTTCACTGTTTTGCCGTTACTACAAGGGTAAGTGCTCCAATGAAATCAGAGAACTTTTTTCCGTTACTTGAACGTTTTCGCGTTTAACTCGATTTTCATTGAGAGCGCATCCATTTGTGGTTGATTTTTCAGTGAATGGCACTACGCAAATTCGTAGGAAAAATTCGTTTTTTAGCCAAACACTTCGTATGTGGAATAAACTCCCTCCAAAGGTCTTTCCTGTAATTTTCAATATAGGAAAGTTCAAATTAAATGTTCACAAACACTACTCCCTCTTTGCTTCTCTACATAACCAAATTTCCTAGTTCTGGCACAATGCAATGTATGCATAGAGGTCATCGGCTGAGTGCTTATTCTTGCTACTCAAGAAAGTGTTCATAACAATCCATCAACCTCAATTCGACACCGTGCTCAGGAGCTTGGTTTTCAAAGAACAGCTTTGGTCACAATTTTGCACAAAAATTTGCTCTTGTTTTCATATAAGATTCAGTTGACACAAGAGCTTCTTGTGCAAGACCATTTACGCTACCGCAGATATGCCAATGGGATGTGGTACAGCTCCTAAGTAAGTAAACTAGCATACTTTCCAGGCGGATACTCTGTAATTATTTTCAAAGACTATAGCTTTTACAATGCAAAAAAGTAATTTAAAAATATTCAAAATTATTCTTCCCAAATTTTGTTTTTGCATTGTTCTTTTTTACAATTTCGTTTTCTAATGTTCTTCTTGCTATTATTACACTTCATTTTTTATTTTTTTTATTTTATTTTTGTTTTGATAGAAACTTACCAAACACTTTTGTTAACACCAACAACATCCTCAACACCAACAACACTTTCTTTATGAACTGTACAGTGTATGTTTCTAAATCTTTTCTAAACCTTTTTATTGAAAATCGATTTAGTGTTGGGAAACAAAACAAAAACAAAAGCGAAAACAACAGCAACAAAATGGGCTACAACTAAAACTGTATACAAAAAATTTAATTTCTGGCGGTTGCTGTTGTTAGGCGCAGCATATTTTAAATTGTACAACAAAACATTAGAATGAAATAAAATGGTTTTAAAATAAAACCTTGGAGATGCTGTTAAGGTCTCTCTATGCTGTTAGAATTAAAGACCGGAAATGAAAATAACAGTATTAGCAGCAACGAAAACAACAAATAATATTACACGCACCAACACATTTGTAAATTTCATTTTATATGTGTTTAAACATGGAAGCTTTCACAGACACATAATACTCGTACATCACATATACACACACATTCTCTTTAAAAAAAAATATCTAAAATTTTATCAGCTTCTACGAGCGCCTGAATTCACATCTACTTTTTTATAGAGAAATCCTGCTGTTAACACATAATTCTATATTCCGGTGCCTGAAAATCCACCACATTTTTTAATGTACATGTGTGTGTGTGTATGAGTGCTTTCTGTTCCACACAATTTTAAGCCCAAATGAATGTCTATTAAAGTAGATTTTTACAGACGCGCATTAAATCCTGTAGTTTATGGTTTCGCCGGAATACAAGTGTTGCACAAGAAGCAAAGAAAATTATCCAGCATAATAAAGAGCATAAAAATTTTATTATTATAAAATATGGGTTAAACACTTGAAATGGCGACATTTCTTTGTTGTGCTGCAACAAACAAGCAAATCCTTTATATTAAATTGTAACCTGCGGAAGACAGGAAATACTTTTACTTAAATGAACTATTTTTTTTTAATAATGCGTATAAATATATAGAATAGCTTATTGCGTGATAAGGTTTACACCAGTACGGAGCGTAGGACATAACCTGGTGGTGGCCGAACCACTGTGGGTCATCCTCGGCCTAAAAGGCCTTCAGACACGTATATCGTCCGGTCACTGCTAGTTGCAACTTCAAAAGCCCGAAGCAGGCCGCAGCCTTCACTCCTTGCTGAAGAGTTGTAGACTATCTAACTCCTGGTCCAGAACGCATGAAGCTTAATAACATTTAAGAACATGACGGCATTCATGCTCACTGGACCTGGATCATGCATTGTGTTCATTCTGAATGATCCCATCCACAAACTCAAACAAGGATCTCGAATACACAGCCACCACAATACATCCGAAGGGCCTACCTCAATAATCAGTCAGAGAACAGCTAAAAAGCTTAAGGCCTTATTAGCGGAACTCTGGGGCTCTACTGATTCCCGCGGAAATACACCAGGATTGGATTAGATTGTCCAGTTGGCTCCTGCTAGCCTATTAGGGGGCTTGGCTTCCTTTTACCCCCGAAGACACATGTAATGACGGTGAATTTCCTTACAAATGGAAACACTCTTATTTAGCGCACAAAGTAAAGGACCTTTTCTATAGATTGTGTCACGATTTGATAAAAAAACGCTTATACAGGGTATACTTTGATTTGCCCCCGTTTTTTGAAACATTAGCCCTGACAGTTCATATGTGGCAGTCGTGAAGTAGACACGTGGCATATTTATTATGGAAAAATATTCAGTAACCAGCGTGTTTTAATCGTTAAAACATCAAAACCATCAAAGTTATATGGAATTTTTAGAGGAAACAATGTGCCAAGAAATCGTACTATTTGAGGTACTGCTCTAAAGTAATTAAATTATGGCTGCCATCTTAATGACGTTCAGAGTTTTTAATTCCAAATGGGTTTTAGTTGCTAATGGGTTTTCTTACAGGCATAATAGATGACGCTACCATCCACATCACCTCGACATAGACATAAGATACATAGAGTTAAGATAATTTTTATCACGCCAGATACGTGCAACAAAGTACAAAATACATAATTTATACAATAACTAAAAATAACGGGTACAAGCCTAGTACTATCGACAATCTTCTTAGACACTACAACACCACACACAGGAATATAGCTGACAAAGAGACAACCAACACAATACAGCGGCACACTTTTACTAACTAATCTTTTCACAAAGTTGGAGTACCCAACATTCTGAGACATAATCTCAGAACAATGACAGAAACAACTGAAAAATTTTGTCCCAGCGGAGTATACAGGCTTATTTGTACTTGCAAACATAATTTTATAGCAGAAGCTGGACGAACACTTAAAATAAAATTAACAGAACACATACGCTTATACAGATGTAAAAGAGGAGACTCCAAATTTGCATTACACCTTGACATACACGGACGCAATATAAATGTATGAAATTACATTACATCCTAGCAAAAAAGGACGATGATTAGACATTCTTGAAAACATGGAAATCTACACAACAATAACTTTTAACAATGACATTATAAACCAACAGGTAACTTCAGACTTGGACACAATTTTCACACCACTAAAACTGCTCATATACACGAACAAATGAAAAACACCCTCAGACGGACACACGCACCTAGATAATAATAAAAGACGGAGATATACATGATACTTGAGTAGATACGATCTTAACAACAGAACATCCTAACAGAATATGTTGAAATATGCCCGCTATAAAAATAAACGACAAACTTAAAATTAAATTCTTATTTGGGTACGGTTTTCCGTCGACCCTCGTCAAATTTGGTTTGTGAACAAACCGTAGTACGTAGTACGATAGGAACACTGAAGATGGCAAACGGCCAAAACCGGTTTGTTCACAAACCAAATTTGACAAGGGTCGACGGAAAACCGTACCCAAATAAGAGATTAATTTTAAATTAAAGGGTGTTTTATAAAGGCTGTGATTTTGACAAATATGTCCTTATTTGGAAAGCTGTTATATGCAAACGCTTAAAATTTTCACAAAGTTTGTTAAACTATTTCTATGTTAAAGAAAATAAAATACAACGAAATGAAGGGTCTTCTATTAGTAACATGATTTATTTATATATTGTCTTATTTTTGTTATTTCTCTCTAAAATGTTTGCACATCTCTGACAATAGTTATTGTTTAACAAAAAAGGACCCTAATTAATAATGAGCTAATTAGGAAAATTTAATCCGCTTAGTGTTATTAAAAAGAATTAATTTTAATTATATTACAACTACAGCAGCTTGCAATTGTGGATTGCATTGCCTGGGTTAGTTTTAGCATAAAAAACTACAGTTTTCTTTAATGTGTTTTTTTTTAAATGCAGTTCTTACTTTTTAAGTAGAAGATGACCATTAAGAATTTTTTTTTTATCATGATTTCCACCATTTTTAGTTTTGCAAAATCTTCTAAAATACCAAATTAAATCCACTCGTTTGTTAAAATTTTCATAATACCCAGCTACTTTAACAGCTTGTTAAGAAATTATTCTACCAAAGAAAATGTATAAAAAACGCAAAAAGTAACAAAAATAAAATAAAACAATTAAAAAAATAATCTTAAACTAAAGTAAATGACTTTATAGTTATACAAAAAACAAACAAGCAAACAAACGAACGAACAAATAGCATCTTAACTCTTTTCAAAGCAGCCAAATGAGCTTTTCTTTTTGGATAACAGAAGCAGGGACTAAGAAAAATAAAAACAATTGATTCTCAAGTTTTTGTTCTAAAATCTTTTGTTTAAATTAACTCAGAGAATAATAATTGAAAGATAATTATATCTTCTTAATTGATACTTCCAGGAGAGAACTGCTATATAAAATGAAATTAAAAAAAATTCTTTTGCTAAGGACAAAACACAAAGTAAGAAAACGAGGTATTAATTAGATTTGTAAGTGAGGTTATGTAAAACTTAACAATAAAACCATATTTTACTTAACAGAAAACCAATTGAATGCTCTTCAAAGGCAAACAATTTTTAAAAATTTTAATATTTAAAGGAATGTTCAATTTTATAGTATCCAACAGGAAAAACCCACCCACATGGATTTGTAAAATTTTAAGCCCACTGTGGTCAATTGTTAAATTCAATTTTTAAAATAAAACTTAATTTTTTTTATAAAATGTTTCAAACTCATATTATTCATACCATCAATATATTTTACTTCTAAGAACAGAAAGTATTAAAAAAATTATTTAAATAGCAAAGGGTGTGCCCAGAGATGGTATATTTTGAATTTTATAAATATTAGCAAAATGCAGAAGCTGTAGAAGCTTACATTCTATGTATTTTGCTAATATTTCTCTGTGTTAAGTTTAAACTAAAAAAAATGAATATTAAAGGGTGTCCCTATAAATGTGATAAGTTTTACGTCAACACCTGGAAGTATTTTCCTAAAGTTATAAGCAGTTTTTTGTAAAAATAGCTTTGTCTATAAACCAAACTAACCCATATGAAGTAGGGACTCTACGATATAGAAAAACTCATGGTAAATAAAGCTCTTTTCCGTTGTTCTATAATGGGAAGCAGTGTTGCAGTTGATAGCAAATGTTAACAGGAGCAGTAATTTTTTGGAGAATATAAATGACATTAATTGGGGTAAGACATAGTTTCAAATGCATAAAACGACAAGTTGATTTAAAGCATTGTTCTCTTGGGGGTCAGATGCGGACACTGTTTAATGCCCATAAGATAGCAATAACTTATACCTTAAGAGCCCCATGTTGTTCGTGTTATGTATGTGATAAGGTCAGTACCTGGCCGTTTGATCTTAATCTGACGGTGATCTCACCTGGGTGAAAGAAAAACGTCCATCCGCGCTCTAAAACTTATTCACACCAATTTTCGAGTGTACGCTGGCAGGATCGTACTCCCATTCGTTGCTGAAAAGTTCGAGACTATACAATTCCTTGTCCTGTTACATGCCCAAGCTAGGACACTGGATGTTAAAGCTACGTTAACATCCCTTCGGGAGATATTTTCAAAACAACTGATTAAAGCAACAGCCACTTTTAAATCCCCGAGGGGCCTCATCAAAAAGCAGAGCAGTGCAGTGGTCTTGGGGGCAGCTGATTCCCGTGGTACCAGTATGGGTGTACAAAGTCACTAGTCGTATTTCAAGAGTCATATGCCTCTTCCAGTTTGATGCTCCTGCTACCCCAGGTGACTGGCGCCGCCCTTTAACCCCGACAGTACATGTCAAGATGGACAAGCGTTCCATCAAGACTGTGTGCCCTCTGGGAGGAGTGTAACCCTATATTTTATGCAATTATATTTATGTAAGCTAATCTTTTAATCCATTACAGACAAACAATTGAAATTTACGTTGAAGGTGTATAGCCCGCCTATTCCGCTATAACAAAAAAATACAAAGTTTAAAATTTCAGGTTAAAGGGTGCAATTTTATATATCTTTTGTATACTAAGGGACAGCTGTTTAAAATTTTTAAGTTACAATAACAAAAAGTAATAAAATAACTTACATTTAAATATTAAAGGGTCTCCCCATAGATGACATATTTGGCATTTTATGGTCCTAATTCTTGAAGGGTTTTAATTAAACGACAGAAAAATATGCAAGCAAGTACCAAGCTATAATAAAAAGTGTAAAAATATTAAAAATTATATATATGCCCTTTTTTCAGCCCGTATAGACAGAGTTAAAACTTCTCTACATATTTTTCATTAGAATCAGTATAAAAAAATTTAACATATAGAAAATGGAAATTAAATGGTGTGTCCTAGGTTGCTGTAATTTGATGTATGTGATGGTCTAAACGTTAAAAATGTTACTGGGAGGCAGTTAAATTAACATAGAAATTGTTTTGGTAATTTTTATAAATAAAAAACATAGAATGCCAAGTTAAAAGTTATAGGGTATTCCCACAGGTGATGTTATTCTTTTTTTGTCAGTCAAACACTCGAAAGCTAAATAGAGTGTCCTTTTTGTATTTTCACTTTAAAAACAAATAAAAATTTTAAATATGAAATGGAAGGCTAAGGCGATAGGTAATGCAACAGAATATATAAGACCTAATCTTTCATAATTTTTGGGATAGAAAAGTGCATATAATCGATGATCCTTTTTTCAAATATATGTTTTGCAGTCGGGTATAAATCTTTTAAAACTTATTTGATCAAAATTTTGTTTCTATTTTCAACAACACGTTACTAATATCTTTTTATCGTATATTAAATCAAACAAAATAAATTTGCGCCTTGAGCTATTTGAACATTAAATAGAAATAAATCTTTTTATAGAATATCACAACAGCAACAACGACAACTACACCTTTCAATAACCCCAATTTGACCTTAAGCTAAAATCTTGTTAAAAAGAAGAAAAAAAAAGGAAAATAAAAAATATCAACTTTAACTATATTCAACATAAATAATGTGTTGATGCCATTGCAATCAGATCAACTAGAGACAAAAATTTATTCAATTCCTTTTTTGTTTGTGTGTTTGTTTGTTTGGTTTCATGCTGTTTTTTTTTTTTTTTGCTTCATGTTTTGCCTACCACTGCTGATTTTATTTTATCCTCAAGTATAGCAAACTATCAACAAGATGCTTTAAATTAGATAAAATATAAAAACTACTTGAAAACCAATTTTACTTGTTCACAAACATCCTTCGTGTGTCCTCAGCTAGTAAAAAAAATATATTTATTTACTCGTATACCCTTAAACGATGGCTTTGAAAAAAATTAGGGAAAAAAAGAATAGCAGCAAGTAAAAAATGTAAAGAGCCAGCTAAGGCAGTTAGGAATAGAAATATAAAGAAAATGAGTGTAGCCAACGAAAATTAAAGTAATTTTAATGAAAGTGTTTTTCGATAAAAATCAAAGTAGAGAAATAATAATGGAGGGCAAGACACAGGACGAAAAAAAGAAACGTATAACGACATCGTCAATTGCATATAAAGTAGAAATAAAAATTTAATTCAAATCTATGCACACATATACACACGCAAATTTTCTTATGAATGTATTAGTTTTATAGAAATAGTAACGCTTAATGTAGAGACGAGCCAAAGCTAAATTAAATTCAAACAATTTGTGGCAAAACACAAAATGAAAATGTAGAGCAATAGAAAAAGTTAACAACAAAACCAACAACAAATGAAAAATAAATGAAAAAGGAAAGAAAGAAACTTGTAAGCAGCACAAAAATTGGTGTTAGAGAAGTCATTTTAAAAAAAAAGGCAAAATCACAACAACAATAATAACAACAACAGAAAAACAGAAAAATAAACTTTACTTTGGTAAAAACTAAAAACTAAAAACTTTTTATTCTTTGTGCCTGCCATCATCACCAAAGCAAAACCAAAACAAAAGCCTACACTTTTTGGCAGCCATTTTGTAGCAAAAACATTTCCGCCTGCCACAGGACTGCACACATACACACACTCACCCAAGTACTCAGTCACTCATTCTTCCCGGCTCACATAGAAATATACCGAAAATGAATTTAATTAATTAGCTCAGGAAATGTTATTTATAAATAAGTTTATGAAAATAAAAAAGAATGCAAGTAAATCAAAAATTTTCTTTTTTTTTTGTTTTTTGTTTGTTTTATACTTTCTTTTTTTTTTGGGTAAATAAAAGAAAAACAAATAAAATTTTCTAGATGAAAAAAATATTACAAAAATTTCATAAAGAATCAAAGCAAAGTTTCTGAGTTTTATTTTAAATAAATTATTGCTTTGTAAGCAAAAGTATTAAATTAATTAATTTCAATAAAAGTTTTCTTAAAAATATTTGTCCTTGAAAAAGAAATTACTGAGTTTTAATACAAAATTATTAAGTGAGCAGAAGTTTTATAAGATGATGGCAAAATTGTGCTAAACTTTTTGTAAATTGAAAATTTGTAAAGTGAATATGTGGTCACTTTGGCGAAAACATAAAGTTCATAGGACCTCAGCTAACAAATTGGGAAAGTTTGAAATACTGCTCTGAAGTTATTAAAATGTGGCTGCCTTAAGTCTTTTCTCAATGTCCTTCAGAGTTTTTAATTCCTAATAAGCTTTAATTGCTAATGATTTGTGTACAAGTTGAGGGTGTCGAAAGAGAATGGAACTTGTATTAATAAATGTCGGCAATTATGTATGAAATATGATATTAGATAAATGCCCTCCTCTGTTAGCCTCACAAATGTGAGCCCCTTTGACCACATTTTTCATTACATTCCACACAATTCATGCGTTATTTCATTAATTTCATTACAAATATTTTGTTTGAGTTACTCAAGCGTTTGTAGTTTATTGGCATAAACCTTGCTATTCAGATATTCCCACCAAAAGAAGTCCAGAGCAATCAAATCAGGCGACCGTGGAGGCCAATCAACATCACCATTTCTTAAAATATCTTGTTGGGGAAAGGGGTCTCGCAGTAATTTCTCTGTAATCCTAGTTGTATGCAATGTGTTAACGTCTTGCTGATACCACAAGTTAATAAAGCCCTAAGCATGCAGTTGTATCGTAAAAAAGTTTACATTCATATCACGATATCGCTTCCCATTTACACTTACCGATACGCCATTTTCATTTTCAAAGAAATAAAATCCCGTGATTCCTCCTGACCAAATTTTATTCCAAGCTGTCACTTTTAATAGATGCAAAGCTGACTGTTGAATAATTAAAAGCGACTATTCTGTTTATTCAAATATCCATTCAACTAAAAATGTATCTAGTCACTCAATATGATTTCTTCACGAAAATTTGGGTTATCATGGATGAGCTGTAACATCCTATTGGCATATGATGGCGGCGTAAATGTTCTTGTGGAAGAAGCTCTTGTGTCAACTAAATCTTATATGAAAACAAATGCAAATTCTTGTGCAAAATTGTGGCCAAAGGTGGTCTTTGAATACCAAGCTCCTGCGCAGGACGTCGAATTGAGGTTGATAGATTATTTTTAACACTTTTTTGGAAAACATATGAGATGTGTCACGGATTAAGGTAAATTCTTAAGGATCCTGAAAATTACACACTGAGACATGATACTTGAAAGGGAAAAAAAGCTGTGTAATTTGATTTTAAACATAAAAAAACATTTCCTTAAGCAAACAAATTTGCCTTCCAGAAGCTTACAATACTTCATAATGAAACCAGGCCTTTGTTCAACTAGGTTAGCATTTATACATTCGCTATTGGCACAAAGCCCTGTAAATGACAAGTTCCCATTTATATAGGAGTCAATAAAAATTAGCCAAGAAAAGTATTCAGAGCCTTCTATTTTGTCGACTAAAACTTTAATTTACCACAGAGAGGATGAACCAAAAAAAAATTTTATCTTAGAATTATTTTTTTTTTTTCATCAAGTTCAAACTACACAGGTTACATACATATTTAGCTTTGCTGGCAGATACGTTAAACTTTCTAATATCATTCTGCTTATATGTCGTTGAATTTTCTTTATACACCCTTATAGTCTTCTTTTAATAGTGTTATTAACTTCTTGTGTCCTTTCTGGCTATTTTTCTTTCGGTGTAAGCAGTGGGCATTTTCGAAGTGAAGACATCATTTGCAAGCCGTGTTCTAATTCGTAGTGGTGAGTCGGTGTTCGCATTTAGGTAATCCTGTTATTAAGGTCGCATTTACTCATTTAGGTAGAATGCCACTTCAATAGTAACTTGATGTTTATTTAAGTAGCCTTCTTCTTCAACGGAAATAGGCAGACACTTTAAGTTTAAGTACTGTTGTGTCCACTATTAGGATAATCACTAAAAATTGAAAATAATATGTAACATTAATACCTAGCTGTGTGGTTCTGACCTGACGGTGGTCTTACCACAGGGTGTATGCTATGCATCTACTAATACCCATAAGGTTCTTTACATACAATTTCATAAGCACAGCAAGCAGGACCGTACCCCAATTCCTTGCCTTAGAATATCTAAACTCATGTCGTCGCACAATAACAACCGACATTCTGTTGCAATGCAACAACACATCGAACTTTGGGTTTAAATGACAGTCACCACATTACTCCCTGAGGGTGCTGCCTTTCACCTCCAGAAGCAAATATCAGGACGGTAAGAATTCCACCAAGACTGCGTCTACATATTGTGACGTGATTTCAACATATGTTGCTGTAGTTTAGTTTAGTAAATATGGCCGTAATTTTGAAAAATATGTCCTTATTTGCAAGACTGTTATAAGCTCAAAGTTTGTTGTACTATTTCTAACTTAAGGGAAAATAAACTAAAATAGAACGAAACGAAAGGAAGGATCTCCCATTATTATATGAGCATTTTTCACCATAATAGGCCCTAATAGATATTATAAGTTTACGCAAAGTTTGTATTAATAGCTTGTAGGAAATAAGCTAGATTTAAAAAGTATTGCAACAAGCAGTGCAAGCTTTTACGAAATAGAGAAGCTTCTCGCTGCTTAAAAATATTCAATTTCGTAATGCATTTGTTGTTGGGACGATAATTAGACAATTTTCTAGTTATGAAATGACAAAAAGTTTTGTATTTTTATTAAAACATAATTTTAAGCTATTAACTCTTTTGTCAAATCTCCTTGTTGGTTGGGCTTCTTTCACTAAAGAGCGTATTGTCAAGAGCATAGGTTTATTTCCACTGGATATATATTTTTAATAAAATATTTATTGAGATACAAACACATTTTTGGAAATTTTGGATATCGAATGTTTGTTTTTATTTGTTTAATTTTATTGCTTACTTTATTTAGAAATAAACTTTATTTTTTAAATTATTCTTCAGATGATATATGCTTTTTTATAAAAGATACAATAGTCAACTAAAAGGCATTGTGAGCAGCTTTTAGACTTCGCGTAATCAAAGTAATATTGATGGAATATAAATAATTGATATTTGCAGTATACTTAACAAAAGTGGCTTATGATATTATAACAGGACATTTATTTTGTATTGATTGAAATTAACATAAAAATTTGTAAAATAATTTTTATGTTAATCGACTTAGCAATCAAGAAAAGTGTAAACTTAAGCCGAATTAAAAGTATTAATTTTTTATAATAATAAAATTTTTAATACTTAAAATATTTATTTTATTTATATGTGTGTGTATGTGTGTTTTAACATTACACATTGTAATCATATTTGCCAAATTTATATTTAGAAAATCCTTTAGAAATTTTTGAAATGTCTTAAAAATTTTTCTTAAAAAAAAATTATAAGTAAAATATTTTTCTTTAATTATCCAAAGAAATATGTTGAAAAAGAAAAGTAATTAAAATAAGTTTAACTGTAAGAAGAAAAACCACTGCATAAACTGAAAACAAAATTTTGCTTTTATGGTTAAGATAAGCAAAGAAATCAAAAAGAGCATTAAAAATAAAAAAAAACAACAACTAACACAACTATTTATACAACAAGATGATAATAGTAACAACAAAATAAATACTTATTGTAGCTAAATAAAAAAAAATATATAAAGATAAGGATTAATAGCAGCAACAACAACATTGTTTAATTGCAATTTTTTAGAAGAACAAAAAAACAAAAACCACAAAGTAAACGAAAATAGCATTTAATTTAACCAATATCCGGTAACCACATTTAAAGAAACACTCTCAAACACACACACACACATACACACAAGCTGAAAAATATAAATATGCTCCTACATATAAATATATACCCACACATACACACAAACAATATAAGCAGGCCAACAATGTGAGTAAATGAATAGAAAAACTCTCCTCCGATTAAACTAAAACATTAACATTTCAAAAAATACTTATTTTACACACACACCCACACACATATGTTTGTTGTTGCTGTAGTTGTTATACTTAAAACCTTGGTCAATAATAAATAAATGAATAAATAATATGCTAAATATTTACATATGGATTTCTTTTTTTTTGTATTTTATTAACTATAGAAGAGAATAGAATATTGCAGGAGTAGTTTTGCATTCAAAGTATTTGCTGCAAATAAATGTAGACACACAGATAGACAGACAGACAGACAAAAAGACAGGCAGACAGACAGACAGATTGGTAAGCATGAGATAAATTGTGGTTGGTTAACAAGAATATTGCTATCGTTGTAAAAGCATTTTGAATCATATCACACAACACATGTATTAAGTCCTGTATTAAAATATCCTTTAGTTGAATTTTTAACATAAGAAATTTTTATCAAATACACTGGTATTATAAATAGAAATAATTATTTGTTATTATTATTTGCTATATTATTATATTTGGTTTTCTTTAAACATAATTCTAGCCCTCATATTTGTTAGATATTTTAGGACATTGAAAAGGACAAAGAAAAATTAAATTAAGTCAGCATTTCTAATTATTAAAGAAAACTTTTTGTGTTCAAAGTCTACAAAAATAAAACAAAATAATAATAATAATAATAATAATTTTATTGAATTTAGAATTGCAGAACAAGTGTTAATATGATATTTTCTACTCAATCTGATTTTGATAAAGGTCACTCTGTTAAATGATTTACACGGAGAAGACTCAGAAAATTTCTTGGGCTTTTTTGTACAGAGTACATTTCTAATCTTACTATTCAAAAAACTTTACTCAGCTCAGTTTTAACTTCGCAAGATTTCTTCCCCTTTTTTATACTAATATTGTCCTTCCCAGTGAATACAAATTTTAAACTATTTCGAACTGGTGTAAAAGCACGTTGAGTATGGGACTTTTTGAATAAAACAGAAAGCTTTTACTGTAGGCTCATATTGAAGGATATTTTAATAATCATTTTAAGTATTTAAATCAGATCTTATTTATCGCAAAAGTTCAGAAATATAATTGATTTCGAGACCTTAAATAAGCTTTGATTTTTTCAAGAGTTTGGGAAAATTTTTAATAAAATACTTTCAGTTGTTTTCTGAAATATCCTTCTTAATGTATTACTGCCTGGAGTAAAAGTTATGTGATTTTTTTATAAAGCCGGTATGGGGCTTTATAAAAATTTTTCTTCTCTCTATTAATATTTTTTTACTAAATACAACACTCTTATTGCAAACAACAACTTCAAGTATATTTATAAGAACATTTGAAAGGATTTTCTAAGAAAAATCTAGAAGCTCTTGAAAAATAAATCAATACCAAATCAAAGTTAATTTTTTATAAAATTCAGACCTCCCTCCGGAGGACTGTTCAAATCGAATGCCCACAGACACTACTCCCTCTTTTCTCCTTCCCGTGCAATGAATTGCATGTGAAGCTGTCATCCCCTGAGTGCTGGTCCGAAAAGAAAAAAAAACTGATTTTTTCGATTAGTGCTGAACTTTTTAGAAAAAGCTCCAACTCAGCTTAAACGATATTTTAATAATCTGGATTATTACAGTAAGGATTTTGTAAAAAGTATCCACAGCTTATAAGTAAACTTTTGGTGAATCAAAACTCATTCATTGAAAGCTTCAAAGAAAGAAAATTTTTATTAATCCTAAATAAAGCACAAAACTATTACTCCAAGCACCAATAAATAATAAAGGATATTTTATAATTAACTGCATGTATTTTATTAAAAATGTTCCAAAACGCTTGAAAAAATTAAAGCTAATTTCATATCAATAAAAATGCTTTTTCATTTAATTATCAAATCTTGGAATGCAGACTCATTTTGCGACACAGGATTATCGAAACAAAACAGTCCCTTTTTCTAATGACTTCTATAAAAAGCAGCTGTCGACTTAGTGGCCTGTCTGTTCAAGTATCTTTGCTGTAAAGGCACCAAGCCTGTCAGCTTCGAAATTTGTTTATCACATTAATGCTGCAATTAGAAGAGCTGCAGACTAAAATGTCCATCCCTTCCTCTCTCCTTACGATATTTAAGGGATTAAGTACAGATATAAATAATATTGCTATTTTCTGTCCTAACTGGCTGGTTTGTAGTCGAAGTCTTTGAAAATAGCAACATTATTTCATTTACTGGCGGAGGAGAAGTAAACAACATAATAACACATATAAATATTTGGATCGGGTTTTTCCACAAATTGTCTTTCACTTGCAGCAACACCAACAACATGATAGTTTTAACATTTAGGCCAATAGCTTAAATGTTAAATTAATTGCAATTGTTGCAATTAAATCAATTTCGCACGAAAATCGCAATGAAAGAGTTAAAATCCAATATGAAAAACATAATCGTCCTTCTGAGAGCGCTATTAAGAATTTGGTCGTTAAATTTGAGTCGGAAGGCTCGCTACAAAATATAGGAACACTAACGCATATCCGAATGGGTCGTAAAACTGAAAACATTGTAGCTGTGAGCCACAATGTTGAAGCAAATCCAAAGTCGTCAATTTCTCGACGTTCTCAACAAATGGGGTTATCTAAAACCACCACATAGCGAATTTTTCGTAAGGACTTGACTTTGAAGGCTTATAAGGTTCAACTGGTGCAGGAATTGAAGCCAACCGACTATCCGGTCAATTTATTCAGGCAAAACCGGCTGGTTTTTCTGAAAAAATAATTTTTTCAGACAAAATCCATTTTCACTTTTCAGGATATGTCCAGAAGCAAAATTACCGCATGTGGTCTTCTGAAAATCCTAAAGCGATTATTAAGAATCCTTCGCATATTAAACGTGTAACTGTATGGTACGTAATGTAGTTTGGAGGCGTGAGTGGGCCATTTTTATTCGAAGATGAGGCTGGAAATCTGTAAATCACAGTATCGCGAGATGTTAACAACTCAATTTTGGTCTATTATAGACAACGAAAGTAACACTCACATCTGGTTTCCACAGAACGGTGCCACTCAGCTAATGAAACGATCAATTTATTGCAACCCAAATTTCCTTATTGCATTTTTTTCACGACAATCAGCAATTAAGTAGCCAGCCAGATCGTCCTGATATTTATTTCATTACCGGGCTCTTTCACATGCTGAAAATTGTTTGGAACTTCCACCCGGTGACAATATATGAAGAGAATATCCGCCATTATAAATTCACTGCTTGGAACGAAAAAGAAATCACGGCATTTCGAAACTATACTCCAATTATTCTAAATATCAATTTATTTTATAAGCTTACAATCTTATCAACACTAATCTAATCTCTGACTTTAAATAATTTGTAAATTCTTTTAGATTCAAATTCAGTTATTAAAGTTTAAGGTCAATTAAAAATTTATTTAAATCTTGCAACCCTTAAAAATTGCTTTGAATCATTATGAAAGCAAAAAGGCTTTTCTATTTTATCTACAATTCTCCTTTTTGTTTTTCTTTACAATTTTCCTTTAATATTTTTATTTAATTTCAATTTATGATTTTAAAAAAGTTTTTGTATAAAAACATTTTTTACATTTTCTTTTGCATGTGTGTGTGTGCGTGTGTAACTAAAAGGGGGGGGTTAAATATTCTTATGTTTGTTCATTCATACGTTATGACACTAAAGTTTCATGTCAAAGGATATGACATATGTTTGTTTAAATGTCAAGGAAAATTGTCATTATTATGAAATGACAGATGTTGATAATGTTCTGTTAAATATTTATATATGAACAGATATAAATGTAAAAAACTTAAAAATAATCATATAAAGGTATGTGTATGTGTATATGTGTGTGTTATATATTTGTATTAAAAGCAAAAAAAAATCAAATAATTTTTGTGTGTCCTTAAAGAAACCAATTATTTGGTTGAACAGTTATTAAAAGTTATAAAATATGAATAAGATATTTCTTTTTATACTTCCTTTTATGTGTTTTGTTCATAGCTAACTTTTTCAAAAGAAACTTTTGCATACTTTAAGGCTTATTTATTGCCTGATTAATTTTATGCGACCAATTAATTTTGCAAAGAAAAACCAATTTTAAAACAGGAAGATGGGTAAATTCATAGAATCTGTCTATTGTCTATTCAAAAGTTGAACAAGTATACATGAAATAATATTATATATGGGAACACCCTTTAATATGTAAATTTTTTTATTAATAATTGTTGTTTTGGCAGACATATTCTGTATAATTTTCAAGTATTTGACTATAACTATTCAAAAGATAATGCCATTCAAATAACTTTAGCTAAAGGATCACCCTTTTGCCTTCAATTTTCTATTCTTTATTTTTAGTTTAAGAACCTTAAGAAACAATGTTATTTTTTATTTAAAAAGGAAGGTCATAAAAAGCAAATTGTATTAACTAGGGGAACACCATTTAACTTCCAATTTACGAATTTTATTTTTATAATTTTTGTTATACCGGTTTTGTTATACTAAACTTTTTAATTTTGTTATATGTATATCTATCATAGTTCAAAATAGGGTGTATACATCAAATTGAAGGAACTTCGGGCACATCCTTTTATATTAAATTCCCATATATAAGGGCGGAAACAATCTCTGTATTTCTCTACTAATTAAGTTAACATTTAAGTTAAATTATGCCACATATGGGATCACCCTATAAACAAATTTTTTATTAAGTTCTGTTATCTGCAGCTGTGGCGATACTAATAAATGTAAATTTATTTTTAATATTCATATGAAAACTATGTATGTTGTATAGAGTCTCCCATATTTTTTTTTAATTCTTAAACCATTTTTAAGTAGAAAATATTTTCTTTTTATAATTAAAAATAATCAAAGTCGACTTAAAAATGCCTCAGTGCTGCGAGGATAAACTTTCGTTTTGTTAAAGTCCTTTTAAAACAAATTTATTTTACCCCGTTGATACAGAAGCCATAAGGTAGCATTCAGTTCTCTTTTAACAAAAAATTCCATATAATATAAACTAAATTTTTAATCTGAATTTTAATTATAATGCAAGTAATTTGAAATGGAAGATCATTTAGTTACTACAAAAGTACTCTTACACAACAAATATCGATCAAAAGGATTAATGCGCCTTAACTCCTTTCCTTTCTCCACAATAGAAAAAAAATGTCTTTACTTTTCGGAAGCATAATAAAACTATTTTTTAGTAGGTTTTATTATACTATTTTTTATAACCTCAACTATCAAACAATAATTAAAAATATTAAATTTTTTTTTTTAAAAATATATTAACAACCTTGTTAAAAAATATCTTCTATTAACTTGCTGATAATGTTTCCTTTTTTGCTCTTAATAAAAAATAAAATAAAAAAAAATAAATATAAAATATGTTTCGAACATTTTAAATTGCTAAACTTGTTTTTGATGTTTTTTGAAAACTAACTAATTAATCATCACTATTGCTTAAACAGTGATTTAAATTGCTTAAAACTTAAACCACAATTAGCAAAAGGTAAGAAGACTTGATAGAGAATATTAACTTTGCTTAAAGAATTCTAGGGAATAAAAGAAAGACGCTAAATTAGTTTGCAGAAAAAATGTCTTTAAGCAATAAAGGGCCTTTGCAATCAAATTTATACTCCAAAAAGCCAGATAATATCAGTAATCTAAACAATAGAAGCGTCAGAGAGAAAGAGAGAGGGAGTAGAGTAATGTAATACATGTCTTCTCCTATTTAATATGTCTTTTGACTGACTTACAGCTCGAGTTGTCTACTATTTATAACGAAACTAATAGTCAAGATCACAAAGTTTTGAGCAGTATATATTCCAGCCTTAACTGATAGCTTTTTATAAAATATTTCACCAGACTGTTATTAGAAAAAATAATCTACATAAGTAAACATCGGCTACAAGTAAATAGAATGAAATCTTAATTTTTAGTCATCTGTTAAGAAAAAGGAGTTAAATTTCGTAAATAATTATTAATTATTTACTTTTTGGGTAGCAATAATTGTTATTTATAATACCCAACCCTGAATATTTTGACTCAGTTACACAATAGCACTTGCAACTGCAATTTCTAGCGGAGTAAAAACGCTTTGATTATTGTAATATGGAAGGATATGGCAAACTATACTTATTATTTCTCCAGATTCTTATTAGAAAAATTAGAAAAAAAATATTCTTCTGGTATAAGTTAAGGCCGCCTTCTAAACAGTAGAAAAAAAGCCTTTCTCCTACCCTATTTCTTATTTTTCTAAACGACCTTCTTTGTTGAACTTTCAACCCTATATATTCTTTTGCCGATGACAGCGCCATTTGTCACTCGTATTCATTTCGTAATAGACCAGGCCATTTAGAGGTTAGTTCCAAAAGGCAGAACATAAATGATACGCTTAATCACGATTTCGCGACAATCTTGGAATGGGGTAAGTGCCTCGATTTTATTTAAATGGTGTAAAAGATACTTCACTCCATCCGATCTCCGTGTTATCTTTACCACCTATATTCGTCCAAAAATGGAGAGTTGCTCGACCACGTACAGGAGAGTGCCAAGGGGCTCAATGGGGACGGTAGGGTATCCAATTCTATTGATTCTCTAGAGCATCGACGCAATGTGGGGTGTATTTCACTATTCTATTGTTACTACAATGGTAAGTGCTCTATTGAAAGTAGGGAACTAGTTCCCGATACTCCCACGTTTTCGCGTTTAACACGATTTTCGTTGAGAGCGCATCCATTTGTGGTTGATTGGCCAGTGAATCGCACTACGCATTACAGGAAAAATTTGTTTTTTAGCACAACAGACCATATGTAGAGTAAACTCCCTCCGGAGGTCTTTCCTGTCACTTTCAATGTGGGAAAATTCAAACTGAATGCCCACAGACACTACTCCCTCTTTCCTAGTTCTGGCACAATGCATTGCATGTGTAGGGATCATCCCCTGAGTGCTGGTCCGAAAAAATGGCCAATTTTTATAAATATTTTTATTTTTTCTTTTCATTTTATTTACTCTTTGGATGCGTTAAAAATATGATAACAATTATATTTTATGACACCCAGTCCTCAATATTTCAAAATTAGTAAAAAAATACTGCTAGCTCCACAAATAAACGAGTAAAAACGCTTTAATTATTACAATATGAAAAAATATGGCATCCCATTTTTTTAATTGTTAAAGACATCCAAAAATATTCCGCAAGAGCAATTAAAAAAATTAAGCGGAATTTTTCAAATATTTTGTTTATCGGTTGATGGACTTAAAGCAACATTTATATTTTATTGTTTCAGTTGTTTAAATTTACTCGACCTGTTTTCTTAACAATATTGACTCGTCAAGCACTTTTGCCTTTTTTGTTTTATTTTTAATTAATTAAAAACGAAATTATGTTGCCAGCAAATATCATTGCTTCAATTGTCTGAGTCTGCGACTTTTCGAACTGTACTCGTAGTTATATGAAATATAATACTGTTCCGATGAAGTACCACCCGTTAATAAATTACTATCAAATTTTGAACAAGTGTTGTCATTTACTTTGCGATTAACAGCTATTCAAAGCATACAACCCCATATGGTCATGAAAAGAAGTTCTTTATAATCAGGAGAAGGTGCACGGGTAGAGGCGTGTGCAATCTTAATAGCAAAACTCTATGAATTAGGCTACGAATTGTAAACTCATCCTCCATATTTTCCGGATTTAAACCCTATTGACTATTTTCAAACTTAGTGAAATGGCTTGGTAAAAAGAGATTTAGCTCCAACGATGATAAAGCAAATGCCTATTTTAAGGACCTCGAAATGCTAGTTTTTGGAAGGCATATAAAAGATGGAGAAACGTTTTAACTAAAAAAAATTAATTTTTGTTTTGCAAAAAAAGAAAAACTGTGTTTCATTCATTCATTCACGGACTTATTGATCAGCCCTAGTATCTATATACGAAATTTTATTTTTTTCCAGCATCGTGAATTTTAATTTGCTTAATTTTGCATTATCCACATTTGATCCGACCGATTCTAACCCATAAATTGCATTTTTACAATCTATTCGTTCCCATTGAGAAACCATTTCTTCATCACCATACTCGTCTTACTGAGGCTTTACAAATTAATTAACAAAAGCTTAAATATATTTTCATTATTGAAGTCCTTTGAAAGGACTTTCATACCATCTACAATATCAATCTGTATATTTGTAGATATTTAATGTTTTTATTCATTAATACTCTGCTAAAAATTAATTGTGTTTATTTAGGCTCGACGTTGGTTGGTCTTGGTTTTAACCACATGCAAAACAGAAACGTTGCCTGCCTTGCTATAGCAATATTACAGAAACAAGAAACATTTATTGTTGACTTCAGCGCAAATTGCAAAAACTCCTCCTGCCACAATGTGTGTCCACTTTTATACAAATTATATTCTCTGAGTCGATGTGTTATTAACATTCAAGTTAAGGATCTATAATTATATTAACAAAAGTATAATAATATTAAAATAAATTGTTACTGTTGTAATATGTGTGTATGTGTGTATGTATGTGTGTTTATATAAATGACTTTATTTATAAATGCTGTTGTATAAGTAAAAAGTTAATTGTTTGTATTGGTATGTGAGATGAAATTTTACTTTTGTATGAGAGTTTATTTGTGTTGTTTTTGTATCTGTTTCCAAGCTTCAAACATGAAAATGTTTTTAACTTAATTAGAATCTTCTTCTAACTTGAATTTATATTTAAGCAATTAGTATTAGACGATTGATAAGTTAACAATTAGTTTTGATAACATTTTATAAGGGAAGAGCAGATATTTATGTCCCAGATAAAAGGGTCTTTAAATTTCAATTTGTTAAGTTATTCGAGTATTAAAGATAGAACTAAAGATTTAGTTTTTGTACAGTAGTAAAAAAATAAAGTCTAAATAATCTGAACTATTTAAAAGCAAGTTAATATATTTTAGTAAGGCTTAAGTTTGCTTTTTTGAATTAACAAATTTTCAAGTTGCGCAATTAATTGGGAAAGAAAACATTATTAATTTAAATAATCCTTGAATTCTGAAGTGTTGAACTGTAAACACAGTGTGTTTTTATAAAGGTGCACAATTCGAAGTTGGCAACACTTTTTTAAACGGCAACCATCTTTTTTTCCGTTCGGACCAGTACTCAGGAGATGACCCCTACTCATGCAATGCATTGTACCACAACTAGGAAATAAGGTTATGGGGAGGAGCAACGAGGGAATAGTATTTGTGGGGATATTCAATTTGAATTTTCCCACATTGAAAGTGACAGGAAAAACCTCTGGAGGAAGTTTATTTCACATACGGACTGTTCTGGTAAAAAAAGAATTTTCCCTGCAATGCGCACTGCGATTCACTCGCCAATCGATTACAAATGGATGCGCTGTCAATGAAAATCGAGTCAAACGCAAGTTCCCTAATTTCGTTAGAGCACTTACTGTAGTAACGATAAAACAGTGAAATACAGTGTCAGCTATTTTAGCTTGGCTTGCCATTTCAACATTAATGCACTGACGCCTGAACTAATTGTGCAAATTGAGTCCAAAAGAAAATTCCCATGAATTCCGATTATTATAAATAAATTTTAGTGATAAAATAAACTTTTGAGTGAATCGATACGTTAATAAACAAAGCTGCCATATTTGGAGTGATGATACCAATACATCCACAAACACTGACTGTTTGGTGTGCTTTATGGACTAGTGGAATCATTGAGCTGTATTTCCTTAAAATTGATACTTGCCAAAATGTTACAGTCAATGATGAGCGCTATGAACTATAAGCAGTAAAATTTTCATTTATCAAGTAAACAACCATGATGCGCAGAGGCAGTAGTTCCCACAAGACGACGCAGTATATCACACAGCTTGTGCCGCAATTTATTTAATTAAGTATATATTTAATAACCGCATCGTTTCGGACTCCATAATTAGTTTTCAAGATCGTGGAATTTTATATCCCTATACTATGTGGAAATATATGAAGTCATTAGTCTATGCCCATGAGCTCCAAACCACTTCAAGGACAATATCAAGTTACAAGGGTTGGAAAAATTTATTCAAAATTCAAACTTCAGATTAGACTTCTTCAGAGCAGGCCCGAACGGTCATATGCCAAAAATCATATTTAAATTTTAATGCCAGAAGATTATATTATGAATAAATTAAATTTTATAATAATTTAAAAAATTTCAAAGTTCTGTACCTCTATATAAAACACCCTTTACTTTACTTGCTATTTAAGTGATAAAAATTGGACTTTAAAAAAGCCAGAGTAGACTGAAAAATGTTCAATGAAAAGAAGAAAGAGAATTAAAAATTAAAATCAGATTTCTAAAGAAGAGTTTAGAGGACCAGGCACCATAAGACTAGATGGGAGATACAAATATGCACATGCAAATTCATAGAGTCATTGTAAGAAGATCATTTTCGATTGCGATAAAATAATTTTCACTAACCCAGTAGGAGTGCATCAATAAGGATATCCATTCTCACAATTCAATCTCAGAGACCAAGAAGAGAAAAGAAGCACAAATGCATAGAAAATATACATTTTTAATTTTCTGCATCCTCGAGTCCTACATTTTCTGAGGTGTTTACAATTTTTCCAGGATTTTACACAGTGGCATGGCGGAACATTACTGCAATGCGGCATGAAGATTCATTGTACTAGGCCTCCCACAGTGAGAGAATTAAAAACAAAAATAGATAATATAAAATTAAAATTGTTGTTTCTAAATGCATGTCTTGGATATATTAAAGCTTTGCATGTCTTAGCAGAGACGATGCCACGATACGGGGAAAAAATTCATCTGCAACCAGGTTTCTTTCACTGACCAAAGACTGTCAAAGAAAATAAATTACGTGGGTATGATTTTAAGTCGACCCTCGGCAAGTTTGGTTTGTGAACAAACCGGTTTCGGCGCTTTGCCATCTTCAGTGTTCTCTTTATACTGAGTATAACACGACGTTAAATCATACCCAAATAAATTAAACCCCATCGGAAAATATACGCACATATCAAAATAAAATACTGCTTTTTAAGCTTCAATTCTTCAATTCTTTTTACAATAAATACACAAATAATAAAAAAATCTCATTTTTGGGTATTTTTAAAATTTATCTAGGAATTCATTTAAAAATATTTTTTATTAAATTTGTAAATTTCTATAAATAATTTTTATAAATTTAAAAAATTTTTAACCTTATATTTAATAAAAAAAGGTGCTTTGTAGCATTAAAAAATGAAAATTTAATTTTACAAAAAATGGTAATAAATTTATTTCTTTCCCATATTCTTTGCAAACTAAATATTTTACAACTAAATATTTTTCAAAACAGTTTAAATTTCTTAAACAATTTTTTATACATTTATACTACCTCGCTCATTTTAGAAGTCAATATATTGACTGCTTGCGTTTTTTTAAACCCAATGAGACTTACGCAAGCCTTAACTAACAAACTAAAGTTCTTGGTGTCTTTTATAATTTTTAAAATTTGGCCCATCATCATGAATAGATTGAGTTATCAAGATTAACAATAATTTGTTTAAAACCAGGATTCCGGCCGAGAAATAGTTTTAGCAGAATGAACCCAACCGCCATATCGTAAACGGCAACACTTTACTTATTTAAAATAAAATTTGGTAATACGTTTCCTTCTTAAGATATTGACTTATGACTTTTTACCTCTAAATTCTTAAAACAAATCTGTGAATCTAAAAAAAGGCATTTGAAATTTTAACCCTTAATTATCTTATTTCTGTTAGTTTTTTCTATATTTCTTCAAGGGAAATATTTTTGATACAATTTTCCATAACAATCTACAATTGCTCTTAATAATGTTTACTAGTGCAATTGTTATTTTTACTATTTATAATCATCATTGTTAAATTTAACTTCATTCATATTATTTTAGCCCCAAATACAAAACAAAAGTTTCACCTCATTTATGTTTCTTCTACTTTTATTTCCTTCTCATTGCACGTCGTTCCCTTTCTGTTAGCATCACTTGACTGACTAGTGATTATTATTTGTGATTGCAACAATTGTTATTGAGTTGAGGCTTGTTTAAAAATGATGTTGCCATTGCTGCTCTTGCTGCCACTGCCACTACCACTACCACTGCTTGTAATGCTTTTGTTATTATTGTACTATGCCATTAACAAGTACTAAGAGTTTTTTTTTTATTTTTGTTAGCTTTTGGCTATAGTAAAACACTCGTTATTATTGCATTCAATACCATTCAACAATATTTTATAAAATCAGGAGAAATATACAAAAAGAAAAAGAAAAAAAAAATGAAATGAAAATAAAACTTCCAACCTTGTGTAATGTAATGTTGCATGTTTTTAGTATGTTCAACATGTTTCAGTGGTGGCATATTTGTGGTAGTTTGAGTTAAAATTTTATAGATTTGTGTTTATGTGTGCAGCGGAGTAGTTTTATTATGAGCAGAAGCCCATAAATATGCATTTTGTTTTTTTTTTTTTGTTTTGTTTTTTTATTGTTAATGTAAAGATATTTAAGTTGTTTTATTTTATTGCTAATAATTTCTTGTTTTACTGTTGTATCCTTTTAACTACAGTTTTACTGATTATATGTGCATATCGGTATGTGTATGTGTTTGTGCATGCGGCTGTAAATGGTACTTCTTTATGCTACATGTTTTAGCCTTAAATTATTATATATTCTATACTGGTTGGACTAACTGTGTGTGTTTGATGTTTTATTTGTTATTATGTGTTGCATACTTATAGGGTGCAATAAATAGTTTATAATAACTTATGATATCCACAACTTTAATAACTCTTTGCTTATATTTTATAAAACTAAAGACAAAGACCTGTTGTTTAAATTGTTTTTAAAGGGAGTTGACTTTAGATTTAGTGAAAAGTAGGCGTAACTTGAATATTTTGTACATTTTATTTACTATTTTATGCAACGAGCATTTTGATAAATACTTTCTATAAGAGAGGTTTTTCTTAGAAACTTATTAAAATAAAATTATCATAATGCTTTGTGTAAGGAGCAGCTGAGAAAATCCCAGCCCATATTATTTTTAATATTTTATGTTCTATTTACATTGAAGAATATTTAAATAAAATTCAATGTAAGAAACTAACAGAGGCCTGTTAAGGAACATAGGTTTGTTATTTAAGCAATGATTTAAATAGACACAGCTGGTCATATAAATTGTTGAAAATTTCTACATATTTCTAAAGTATATATTCGCTTTCAATTATTTTCCCCAAGTTTATCTAATTTCTTGTATAACACATTTTTTCTGTTCTTTAATTAAAATCATTTGTACAGTATGTAAATGTAAAATATATATTGTGTTTCAATTCTCCCCATGGTTATAAGAAGAGGATTCCAACCGACTTATAATAAAAATCATACCGAACGCTACTTATATCACCTACATCCGCCCAAAGATGAAATACAACTCTCATTTATGTAGGGCGCATATCACTGTCGACCGGTTTGACTATTAGTGTGGAACGGGACTCAGACTACTGACAGAACGACAGGCAGAACAACGGGACAAAACATATACACACACCTACGTACGGACGGAATGGGAAAGGAACGTCTAAGCGACCTTATGTAGAAAATAAGTTAATAATAATAGTTCAGTCTTAAGTCTTAAGCGAACCGCGAAGGTTAAATATTCTTAGTTAATAAGAAAATAAATAAATGTAATAAAATAAATAAAACCAAATCTACATTTATAGGCCGGTGCTCCAAAGTCTATTTTAGAGTTCCTCGATCGTATACAGGAGAGGGCCATGAAGCTCATTGAAAATAGTAAAGTATCCAACTCTATTGATTCTTAGGAGCTTTGACGCAATGTGGGTTGTATTTTGTTATTTTGTTGTTACTACAATGGTATGTGCTCTAACGAAATTTGGGAACATGTTCCCGAATCTCTCACATTTTTATGTTTAATCCGATGCTTATCCATTTATGGTTGATTGGCCAGTTAATCGCACTACACGTTACAGGGAAAATTCGGTTTTTCTACCAGAACAATCCGTATATGGAATAAACTCCCTCCAGAGGTCTTTCCTGTCACTTTCAGTGTGGGAAAATGCAAAGAAAGAAAGAGATGCCCCTGTAGGCTAATAGGTAGTGTCCTAGCTTGTAAATATGGGGGTTGTGGGTTCGATTCCCAACGAAGGCCTTGGTTTCTTTTTCACTATAAAAATAAAAATTGACTGGTCGCTGTGCTGTCTTATATGCGGCAGTTAATTTCAGACTAACCTTCTGCTTTTACCACCTGTTTCATCTATTCTCTATCCCTTTCTTAAAGAATATAGCACGGTACTTGATTAAATAGGCATTGTTGCTACTTCTCTTTAAAAAAAAAATTTAATATCCACAAATAATACCCCCTCTTTCCTTCTCCCCATACCCTGGTTTCCTAGTTCTGGCGCAATGCATTGCAGGGACCACTCCCTAATTGCTGGTCCGAAACGAAAAAACAAAATTAATAGCTTGCAAAAACGACTTTCACCTTGTTCCTTTGCTTTCCCCCGGGGGCACATTTATCGGTCTTTATAGAATACTCTACTATCTAGACCTGTGCAACTGGGGGAAAAAGGGATCCCAGTCCCCTGAAGTCAGACAGGGAGACAACTGGAAACTCCACTTTATTTCCACGGGGATCAGTGAGCCCCAGAGTTCATTATTTGTCTCTTTAGACATTTAGTAGTTCTCTGGCTGATCATTGAGGTTGGCCCCTATATGGGAGCATCGTGGTGGTTGTGGTTTCGCAGCCCCATAACAGTCTATGGTTCTATGGTGGCCAGGATCATCTCACTGATAATGACACGCAAAGTGAATGATCCAGTCCAGTGAGCATGCTTGACATGTATTCTGGACAGGAGTTAGAAAGTCTCCAACTCTTTAGCAAGGTGTGATGGTTTTCAGACCTGTCCTGAAATCATTAAAGTTGCAACTAGGTGGTTCTGTTGCTTAGAATTATATCTTCGGCTATCTAGGACGAGCATGGCGTTCCAAATTATGTATAGTGGTTTGTCCACCATCTGATTAAGGCTACATAGCCAGGCGCGGACGTAAAACAAATCACACTCTGTTCCTTTGCTTATAACCAAGCTAAATGTTTAGTTGTCAAAATAGTTGTACCCTCATTCTAAAGTTTATTCAAAAGAATGTAGACATGGGTGAGTTTTATTTTTAATTTTTACAATTTATACATTTCTTCAGTAGAGATTGATAGCTGAGCTCCTTTACTGGATGAATTAAAATACGAAGTCAAAGTTCCATTTAAGTTTCACTTTGTCTTTATATAATATTTCAATTTTATTTATAGGGAAAATTAAAAAAAACAATTATCAGCAAAAAAATATTAAACGAAATGACCTATTTTGTATTTTACGCACTTCATAGTTTTCTAAGAATTATTATACACACAAGACAACAACAACATGCTTATAAGAAATTCCACGAAATAACTTAAAAAACAGAAGACAAAAAAAAACGAACAAAAAAGCACACAGCCAAGCAAGCGTCTACAATGAATGATATAAAACAACAACAATATGGGGTAATGTTAAAGTACAACATTCTTGTATAAATGAAAACCCCTTAAAATAGCTATATAACAACCACTTACTGGGCAAGTTGAATCATAGAGGAGTAAAAAAAATAATAATAAAACATCTGTTAAAGCGTTATAGTGGTGAAGTTACTCTCGTATTTATTTTTTGTGTATTGAATATGTATAAATCGTTCATTTTAATTTAAAACTCTTAAGTGCTGTGTTATTATTTTGCAATAACAGAACTCAAAATAGCAAAAAACATTATTAAAAGGAATAAATGTTTCAATAATTTAAAAATTTAAAAACCATTTTTTGTATAATTTCAAAGTATTAAATTTTAGCGATATAAGAAAGGGCCATATAATTATAACGGCTATCGGAACATCATTAAATTTTGTTTGTTTTTTTTACTTTTTTTACTTATTTTCTATTTATGGAAGCCATAGTCCTTTTAACTTTATTAAAATTTTATGAGTCCTCCTTATGATTCAAGAGCCAAGTAAAAACTGTGTTTGGTATGAGAACACTTATTACGTTTTTATATTTATAAACTTGTTTTTAAATAAAATAAAGGCTTTTTAATTAAATAAATATATTTAAAATATCGCTTTAGAAATGATGGATTTCTGTGCGCAAAAAACTAACGAACTGATCCCTTGTTTCTATTTTGAGGTCGGTTATAAATATTAATTAAATTAATTTAATTTTCCTAAATTTACATTCAATACAGTTCTATTTATAAGCAAGTAAACTCCTCATTAATAAAGGGTTTACCAACAAGAAGTTTTTTTTTCTAAAACTAAATTTTTATTATATTACGAAGAGAAAACTCCGGCAATTATGGCGGAATGAATGATGCAATTAGCTCCGTGTAGTCTCTCTCCTTAACATAGCCCCACAAAAACTAATGAAGTGGTATTGAATCACACAATCTGGCAGGTCACTTAACTGCTGATTGTCATGAAATTATGTGATCGGGAAAATTTGGTTTGCAATAAATTGATTGTTTCATTGGCTGTGTGATGTGGTATCATCCTGTTGAAACCACACATCAGTGATATCCACGTCGTCAATAACAGGCCAAAATTGAGTTGTTGGCATCTCGTGGTAGCGTTACGGCATCTCCAGCCTCATTTTCGAATAAAAATATCCCAATAACGCTTCAAGATCACATAGCACACTATACAGTTACACGTTGAGCATGCAGGGCTCCCCAATAATCGCTCTAGAATTTTCAGAAGCCCAAATGCTAATTTTGCTAGTTGACATACATTGACAAGTGAATATGGGCTTCGTCTGAAAAATTATTTTTCCAGAAAAACCCGCTTCATTTGAACCTTGTAGGGCGTCAAAGGTAAATCCTTAGTCAAAATTCGCCATGTGATGGTTTTGAATAGCCCCAATTGTTGACAACGTCGAGGAATTGATAAATTTGGACCTTCTTCAACACTGTGGCTCACGGCTGCGATGTTTTCAGTTGAACGATTCGGTCGAGCCTGTCAACTCAAATTTAAAGACCAGATTTTTAATCGTGGTCTCAGGAAGACGACTATGTTGTCTGAAAATATCACGAATTATACGAAATGTCACTTTAACAAAGCCAATATTTTTCATTCTTCCATGAAAGAAAATTAAGTAAATAAATTTGAATATATTATAAGTACAAAAAAATCCTTGGACAAATAAAACAAGATCTTTAATAAGAAAAATTAACAAAAAAAATTTAAGACTTTTCATTCAGTAGAATTTTTACAATAAAGAAAACCTGAAACCGTTTTACTTAACTCAAAGGCCCAGTTTATAAAAGTCTAAAAAACAACAAAAACCTAAATAACAACTTAAAAGAAAGAATAAAGCTAACAAGAGACACAGCATGAAGCAAAATGGAGGGGGTGGCCTACAAAATGCAAAATAATATAATTTTCAAACATACAGCCAAACAACACTTGCACAAATTTCTGTAATTCTACATTCAATCACAAAAAGAATAACACAAAAAAAAACAACAACAAAAACAACTAGAAACAAGTTGTAACTTGTGTTTCTACAACGAGCACCTCTCATGTTTAAAAAGTCATACTTAAAAGCTGTTATTTTTATTGTTCTATCGTTCTCTAATGCTTGGTTTAACTAAATATTTTTCTCATGTTAAAAAACATAAACAATAAATGTTGTTGTTGTTTTTGCTGTTTTTGTTGTTATTATTATTGTTAGTTTTGCTAAATGAGCAAGGTTAACATTTCAGTCGTTTTAGTACAATTAAATGAAACTTTCAATGTTGCCAAAAATAAACAACAATCGTCCAAACATTCTTATATGAATAACAACAAGTACAACATGAACAGTTTGAATTGTTTGAAGACACAATTTTCACTGCAACTAGCAATCATCATTGTCAGAATAATAACATCATTGTTAACGTCAACGTTTAACATCAATGTAGTCATCAGCGTCAACATTATTTCTACTCATGTTCTCGCTGTGTGAGTAAAAAATTCACAATTTACCAACTCAATATTGTCTTAGTGTTAGTTGTTGTTGGCATTGCTGTAGCTATTACTGCAACTACAAGTTGTTAATAATGGCCAGTTTAGTATTTTACCTTTTAGCTTTGATATACACGAATGTGTACGTATTAACTTGATGTTTTTCTTTTATTACTCTTTTGCCACAGGTAATATAAATTCATCGGTCTGCTTGGAGTTTCCACAAGTGTATTCTTTTATTGTCTTTCAGTAATTTGTATATGGCAAGTCTCGCTGGACTATTTGCTCTAGACTTATTACTTTAATAGCCTTAAACCATTTAGAAGCACTCATACCTTGAAGTCAGCTTAAGTTTACTCAAAGTGCATAAAAATGTATTAAATTGCGTAGTGAGGAAAAATAATACGAAAAAAATCGGAGTTTATAGTCAGCCTTAACGTTACGACTAATGCATAGTCTGCATAAATTAGGAATTGAAAACAATAGTTGTTAAATTTTATTTATTTATTTCGCAAATCCGTAACTAAAAACGCTCTCAAAAAGACACCATTCAAATGAGTTATTAATCTTAAATGAAGGAAAAACCGAATTTTGGCGACAAAAAAAATCGCCCAAGTCAAAGCAAAGCTGTAAGACACTAAAAATATTTAAAGTCCGCACTAATAAATTCAACTTGAATTAAAGAAACTCAATTAGGAAAAAATACAAACTTAAATGCAAAACTCCAAAAAAAAAAACGCTAAAATGATAAAAAATCGCAAAGTGCAAGAATTATAGAAAATGAAAAAAAAGCTCAACGACAACTTGCCCAAGACCCAAAATATCAACATAAAATATCAACAAAAAAAAGCTTTAAAATCAAAAGATCTTTGATCATGATCGGCACCAAACATAATGTGAAAAAATCTAACGCATTTACACCGTAAATGTTGTGGAGTTCACATGAGAGATTGGTTTCACTTTTTATGCTTAAACAGTTATTGTTTTCCAGTTAATGAACCCGTTAAGCAAAAATCGATTTTGCATTAAGACACTGATTTATTGCTTGCTACTTTAGAGACTAAATGACCACGAAATCGCACATATGATAGTCTCGTGCTTTAATTCCTATAACTGGAGCTATTGATGTTGTGTTAACTATATCTTCGCACAAAGTTGTCCACGCAATAAACAAAGTTTCAGTTTCTACAACTGACGTTGAACAGATAACTTTTAGGTCCATTACAGCGGCATTATTTGCCCTGTTAATGTTCGATTGGTTGCATTTCTTACATTTCTACGTTTTTTTTCTTTATTAACGAATACCTTAAAGCCAACTTTGCGTTAAAATCACGGTTTAGTTTCCTGCTACTTTAGAGCTCAAGTGGCCTTGAAATAACACATATGATAGTCTAGTGCTTTATTTCCCATAACAACTGGAGCTTTGCACATAATTTTGCTCCAATTTCTACGACCGATGTTGAACAGTTATTTTTTAAGGCGATTATAGTGGCATTATTCGCCATTTTAGTCTTAAAGAGTATGTGGGCGAGTATAGAGAGTTGGTGTGGGAGTGCCAAGTGTTCGTGTGTGAGTGTAAAGTTTCGATGAATAAAATAGAGAAGTTTTCTATCAGAGTTTTTTAAATTGCTTCCATATTTTCAAAATAAATATAGATAAATTGGTAACGCTATTTAAATACCACACTTTTCTTGCTTGCTATTATTGTTATTATACATGGCAAAAACTATCAAAAATCTGTCAGAGAGCTAAACATATTCCAAAATAATAAAAACTAAAATTATGTATATCAAAATTCACCTCGGAAAATAGCTCAAATAGCTTTAAGCTTAAAAGAAAAATAAATAAAAATATATTAAAGAAAAAGCTGCTATTATTATTTCACACTACTGTGAAATCTGGAATTTTTAAAAAATTAAAAATCTAATTTCTATTAAATCACAGTGAAGTCAAAAGTAAACAAAATAACAACAATCGCCTCAAGCATAACACATTACAAAAAAATCAAATTTACTATCTCTTCTCTTTTATATTGTGGTTTAGCGTAACCCAAATTCTTCATATCCAAATAAAGATCCTTTTACATATTATATCTTCCCAGTTTGTATTTTTTGTTGTTGTTTTTTTAAATTTACTTCGTCTGTAATAAACAGTAACAGCAGCAACATAAATGAAAATTGTAAATCCTCACCTTAATACTCTTATATATACATCCACTATTTTATCTACAGTTTTGCTAAAGGGTTCACTTTTGGGTATGTGCTACTACAGGTACCTTTTTGACCTCCACTTTGTTTTCTTTTTATTACATGTTATGCGTATTAATAATTTAATACTAAACGGTTAAACGAGAAAACTTTAAAATAATAGCTAAGAAGATTAATACAAATAATATCATTATTTTGTTAATATAACTAATTAAAAATTTAATTCTAACTACTTAATGCATACAATGTTATGTCGACAATATTACTGTAATTGAAATTTTAGTGTCATTAAGAAATATTATGATTTCTCAAAACGCTGTCATTAGTCATTATTTTTATAAAACAAAATTTTATCAGTCATAAATTTTTGGCATAAAAATTTCATCGGCCATAATATTTTTCTACAAAATATTCATGAATCATCATTTTGAAAAATGTTATTAATCACAATTCACAGTCATAATTTTATCAGTCATACATATTTTTCTATAGAAAAATTTTTCTCTGTAATAATTTTGTCAGTTCTGATTGTGTCAGTCATAATTTTGTCAGTTATAATTTTGTCAGCAATAATTTTGTCAGTCGTAATTTTATCAATCATAATTTTGTCAGCTATAATTTTGGCAGTCATAATTTTGTCATGATTTTTCTGTAAAACAAAATTATATTCAATCCTGATTTTCTGTAACAAAATTCATGTCAAAATATTTCTGTGGAAATTCTTCATCAGACACAATTATCATTATTTTTATAAAAAAAAATTATGACTCATATTTTTTCGCACAAAAATTTTATCGGCTATAATATTTTTGTACAAAACATTCATGAGTCATCCTTTTTGAACAGAAAAATGTTATCAGTCACAACTTTCGCAGGCATAATTTAATCAGTCATATATAGTTTCCTATAGAAAAATTTTTGTCAGTCATAATTTTGTCAATCGAAATAACTTTGGCAGTCGTCATTTTATCATGATTTTTCTATAAAAAGAAATATATTCAGTCATGATTTTCTGTAACAAAATTCATGTCAAAATATTTCTGTGGAAATTTTTCTTCAGACACAATTTTAATTATTTTTATAAAAAAATCTCATTAGTCATAAAATTTCTGCACAAAAATTTCGTCGGGCATAATATTTTTGTACAAAATATTCTACAATCATCATTTTTCTATAGTAAAATTTTTGTCAGTCATATATATATTTCTACAAAAATAATTAGTCAGTCGAAATTTTGACAGTCATAATAATTGTCATGATTATTAAAAAAGAAATATATATCTAATAATGATTTTTCTGTAACAAAATTCATGTCAAAATATTTTTATCAGATAAAATTTTCCTAAAAAATTTCTATAAAAATATTTCATCAGTCGTGTTGTTCTGCAGAAATTTTCTTTAGTAATAGTTTTTTCGCAGAGCTTTCATTTGTCAAAATTTTTCTACAAAAAAATTCGTTAGTCATAACTTCTCTATAAAAAAAATTACTTGTCATGATTTTTGTTTTTAAATTTTTTTATCAATCATAATTTTTGTTAGTATTACCTTGCGATTAATTACCTTTTACAATCCACACACTTTTGTAATAGTTGTCAAAAGTCTTAAATGTCATTATTGTAAGTTAAATAAAATTTTATATTATGCAATAAACGTTTTATAGAAAAGTTCGTCTTTTGTCTCGCGTACTTAATTCGACAGTTATTTAATTTTCAATAATCCCTACAAATTTTCTATAGAGAATTTTTTTCAGTTAAAATCATAAAACCATAAATCAGATTTTATGTTTTTTATTTGAAGACATAAATCTGTCATGATTTTTCTAGAAAAAAAATTTTCAGTAGTCATAACTTTTCTATAACACAATATCGTCAGTTATAATGTTTCTATAGAAAAATTTTATATCATATATTATCACTCATAGTATTTTAATAAAAAAATTTTATCATTCATTATTTTTCTATAAAAAATAATTTCACCAGTCATAAATTTTCTATAAAATCTTTGAATTTTTCTGCCTTCTTCTTCAATATTGCAAATCGTAAAATTTATTTTTGGTACTTACTGTAGTTTGCCCTTTTTAATATTATTTTTTATACTTGAACAGAGTAACACCCACCTAGCCACACTCACTCATACACAACTAAATTTTAACATTCAGCTCAAAATATTGTTTCAGTGTAGTCCGGGATTAAAGTTTAAAGTGTAAATGTTGACTGATTACAGAACATTTTTAACCATAATTGTGTTCAACTACAGATTTATTACACGAAAATTATATGTTTGAAGGGAGAAAAACATAAAATTTTTAGAAAAATAAAAAGTTTTGTGGAACGAAAAATTAAATTAAATGTTGTTTAATAATAAAATAAAGGAGTTGAAATGTTATTAAAGCAAAATCAATGATTTATTGCTGTTTTACCATAAAAGAAATTACTAAAATTTTAAATAACTCAAGTTTTTGCAACAGTAAAATAATATGAAAATCCTTTAAGCTTTAACCGGATCAAAAATTTAATTTTTGTACTTGACATTATTTTTCCGGAAAAAATTTAACTCCTATTTTACAGCTTTGCACCTTTTGCATACGATTACTTAACAACGACGTCTTTTTAGTATATTAAAGATTCTGATGGGGTATGAACTTAGAGCTTTTATTATTTAAGTGGCCAGATACATCAGCTAATACTCCGAAAAGTCGCTGTTAACTATGTGTTATCTAAACTTTACTCTTGTTTGTTATTTAACAAACATTCACCACACTTTTTGGTGGTATATTTAAAATATATATCACCTGATAATCTACCCATAAAGGAACGAAAATAATTTCAAATGTGAATAGTATGGACAATTCTAATTTTCAATACAGTATTAACGTCTAGAACTGTGTTATATTTTTTGTAGTCAAGTAGTTTGCCAAGATCATGATAATATACTTCTGCATTACGCCGGGAAAATATACGACTTTGTTTGATTTATTAAGTGAAAGAGAATGGATGTTATGTTGATAAATGTATTATTTAATCTCGCATATTATGTATGAAATACAATATCAGATAAATGTCTGTCTCTGTTATTAGCCTCACAAACGCGAGTCCTTTTGAGCAGATTTTTCATTACATTATCATACATTTCATTACATGTCACGCAGTATTTCATTAATTTCATCACGAATATTTTGTTTGAGTTGCTAAAGCATTCCTGCTTTGTTAACGAAACCCTGCTTTTCTGATATCCCCACAAATAGAAGTCCGGAGCAGTCAAATCAGGTAACCATGGAGGCCAATCAACGTCACCATTTCTTGAAATAAGTTATTGTTGAAGGCGGTCTCACAGTAATTCCTTTGTAATCCTGGCTGTATGCGATGTGGCACCGTTTTGTTGATACCACATGTTAATCACGCCCCAAAGCATGCAGTTGTGGTGCTAAAAAGTTTTCAATCATATCACGATATCGCTTCCCATTCATAGTTACCATTACGCTGCTTTCATTTTCAAAGAAGTAAGGTCTAATAATTACTCCTGACCAAATTGCCCACCAGACTGTCACTTTGAAGGGATGCAAAGGTGACTGTTAAATAGCTTGAGGGATTCCCATTCCCTAGAACCAATTATTCCATTTATACACATATCGATTCAAATGAAAATCTGCCTCGTCACTGATTATGGGTTTTTCATGTAAATCGGGGGTTGTCCTTGGCGAGCTATAAGATACTATTGGCATAATCACGGCGGCGTAAATTGTCTTGTGGGCGAAGCTCTTGTTTCAACTGAATCTTATATGGAAACAAATGCAAATCCTTCTGCAAAATTGTGGTCAAAGTTGTTCCTTGAAGACCAAGCTCCTGAGTACGGTTTCCAATAAAACCAATATTTACCAAAATGGCAGACACCCTGTATTTAGCTTTTGTAAACTTTAATGGTCTTATGGAGATGCTTTTCATATTTAAATTCTTATTTTTCGATAATTAACACAAATTTCATAATAATGTTTTTCGAGAGAGAACTTCACAAAATGTTATTACATTTCGAAATCCTTAATCTCATTTCATAAAATTTGTATCACTTTCTTATGTTTATTTTGGAAATCTTTTAACAAAAGTATATCCTCAACTTTCACAATTTTATTTGTTGCATTGATTTATATGCTGGCTGGTGGCTGTATACTATACTGCTATTTTCATGCCACAATATTTCAATGCTCATTTGTTACTTAACAGTGTGTCAGTGTGTTATTGAATGAGAGAAAAACGAGTAAATTTTCCTCATTTACAATTATATTTTTAATGCCAAATGCATAATACCAAAATTTTATTAGTTTAAAAATACACCAAAAAAAAAAATACCCAGCAAACAAAGCAGAGTTATTAAGCAGATATATGAAATAATGGTTTCTGAACGACAAAATTCAAAGAAAAAGAAAATGTGACAGGAAATTCGCTTATAAATCTAGAGTTTCCCTTTTTTTTAAGAGAAGTAGCACTTCAGGCAATAATGTCTATTTAGTCAGGCACCTTGCTACATTCTTTAGGAAAGATATAGAGAAGATATGCGACAGATGGTGAAAGTAGAAGGAGAGTTATGGAAATTAACTGTCGTATAAAACAGCTCAGCAACCAGTGACCATGCCTTCATTACTGAGCAGCCCCACCGACAGTCAATTTTTTTATTTGTAGTGAAAAAAAACCAAGGTCTTTGTTGGGAATCGAACCCACAACCCCCAGTCGTGGAAGCTAGCACACTTCCTACTAGCCTACTGGGGTACCTATCCCTTGGATAGTTATTTTAATTAAGCGGTTTCATACTGTGTTATGTGCTTCGTCAGTAAAACCCATTCCAAAGTGATATGCGTGCATAATATTTATTGCAAAATTATGCCTCATAGTAAAACTGCTTTAGTTTTTATGAAATATAACGTATTTTATACTTTCAAGTTTATAAACAATAATTTTAAACTGTTGTCATTTCTTTCCTTCTTTACCAGCTATTTTTTCGGTATGAACGGCCACCAACACTCAAAACACAACCGAAAATACAAAAAGAAAATATACCAGTGCGACCCATTGTAAACAAGAGAACAGCACCAGTATATCACCTGGCTAAACAGAGAAGATAAATTTACAAAATACATATACGGGGTACATAAGAAACAAGACCTTGCCGAAAAACTCAAGATAACTGAAAACACGCGACGCGTTTCCTTTCAAAGCCACACCTCAATACCAATATAAGAAGCCTTAGTTATCCTACGCGACTCACTAGGCAATTTATACGAGAACCAATACATCACCGACATAATAGATATTGCAATGATGATAATAAGATAGAACTACTTTTGATTTAATAACTACTTTTACAAAAAAACTGACGGACTTAGCAAACCCAACTTCAACAATCTTCTATAACAAAATTTCGAATTTCTACACATAAAGACACTAATGAAAAAATGCAGAATAACTCATTACTATACTCATTACGTGATGACATCATGTGCATCTTCGAATAAGACAACGCCGAAAAAATTTAACAGACTTAATGTAAAGTCTGTAAAAGAACGAGACAGAAATTCACATTGAGATTTAACAAGTTCCAACTGGTGCAGTAATTGAAGCCAACCGACCATTCCCATCGCCGTAGATTCACTCAATTCGTTTAGTAACAGCTGTTTGGTTTTCAAGAAAGTCAGCTTTAAAACGAAGCCCATTTTCACTTGTCATTGTATATTAGCAAGAAAAATTGCCACATTTGGGTTTTTGAAAGTCCCAGAACGATTATTGTGAAGCCTCTAAAGGCTTAAGAAGTCACTTGTTGATCTGAAAGTGTAATTGGGCGGGTGTTTTTTTTTTTTTTTGTTTTGGAGGCTGGAAATAAGGTAACGATCAATGGATTATGCTATCACAAAATACTTACAATTCACGAAGCTATATTTCACGCAACCAATGAAACGATCAATTTATTGTAAAACAAATTTCTCTATCGCATGATTTCACGACAAACAGCGGTTAAGTAGCCAGACAGATCGTATGATTTAACACCACTGGAATATTTTTAAGGTCTATATCGAGCCAATCGCATAAATTTTAGCCTTAGGTGCCCCTGTAGGCTAGTAGGTAGTGTACTAGCTTGTCAGTATGGTAGTTGTGGGTTCGATTCCGAACGAAGACCTCGGTTTTTTTTTCACTAGAAAAATTAAAACTGACTGTCGGTGGGGCTGCTAAGCGATGAAGGCATAGTCACTGGTCGCTGTACTGTCTTATACGGCAGTTAATTTCCGACTATCCTTCTACTTTCACCACCTGTGTCATCTCTTCTCCATCTCTTTCCTAAAGAATGTAGCATGGTTCTTGACTAAATAGTCATTGTTGCCAGAAGTGCTATTTCTCTTAAAAAATAAAAAAAAAAATTTTTAAAAAACATAAAAAATAAATTAAAAAAAAATTCGTGATGTGATTAACGAAATAGGAATGCCATTTAGCCAAAAATGATTAAAAACTTTGATGAAAGAATTAACATCTGTTGGCGTGGTCGTGGTGAACATTTGCCAGATATAATTCTTCAATCAAAATTTCCGAACCTTTCTCTTCTTTATACAATAAAATTGGAATCATCTAAAGGTAAATTTTTGGTTTTATTTTGTTTTAGAAAACAAAATTCTTGTTGAAAAACCCTTTGCTAGCTTATGGAAGTCAAAATTTGTCTTAAAGTTTTTAGAAATTAATCATTCAATTAACTTCTCGATTATTTCTGAAGGAGCAAATTGAAGTCACAATTTTATACTGATAAATCATACTGATTATTTGCGTCTTAAAAGTCAATATTGTGTCATGGTGCTCATGACATACGGATGCGTCCAAAATGTCATATGTCTGAAATCATTTAATTCTTTATCATTATAAATGCAATAAAAAATGTTTCTGTTTCTTTTACATTTTTAAAATTAAATTTGTCGCACATCATAATACGAGTACGTAAATTTGTTTACTGGGTAATTTATGCAATTTTTGGTTATCAAATCATATTTATATATATATATATATATATATATATATACATATATATATCAATATCGTTATTTGTTTTCTATATATTTATGATTTATCGTTACATCTGGTTACATTATCAATTTAATTTATTTTGTTTAACATGATTATTACATTATGATTTTGGTTGTACATATTTATATTTGTTGTTGTAGTTATTGTTATTGTAATATGGTTTCTATACACATGTATCAGTTTATTAGCAAACAAGTTAATACCTGCATATATTTACACTTTCTACTTTAACATGTAAACTGGCGTACGTTACATTTGTATAAAATTAATATCAATAACAAATAGCAAATATTTATAACATACTTTTCCTATACAACAAACAAATAATTTACAAATAATTTAATTTCATATATTTTATTTTATGAGTTCATACACATTTAAACATTTTATAACCACGTTATTTTATTATTTTCATGATTCTTTATTTTTCGGATAAATTATTAAAAAAAAACATTAAAAATTAAATTGAGCAAAGAGAACAAAAAATACGGACTTAGAGGAGAGAGTGTATGAGTGTTTGAGTGTTTGAAATCTGCATTTGTTATCAATACTTAATGGCTTAAAGGTATCATAAATAATTAATGAGCTCTTGAAAAATTTGCTAAAATTTATCCCAAAAATATTTAAACTGTTCAATAAACAAATAATTGAATATTGTAAATTGAAAATTGTTTTATTTTGTAATTCAAATTAATATAATTTTCAAATAATTTTGTTTTTATCAAACAGGTTGCTAATAAGTGAATTAACTTTAACTCGTTATAGACTACAATGCTGCAGTGATGGTGAATTTTGATGACTCTTTTTCATTAGAATATTTGAAATTTGATTAAAGTGTACGCTATTTTATTTTCTAAATTTTTAAAAATTTCTTCACAAAAGTTATAACTAATAAATTTTTTTTAGAAAAGAAAATAGCTCCATTCATAAAGAAACTGTGAATGGAAATATTTTATGTTTTACAGAAAAATTGTCGTTTGAAATCTTTTTAAAAGAAAATTTTGGATACAATAATTTTTGCTAACTAAGTTTTCTTTAGAAAAATTATTACTATATTGAAAAATAGTTGCTAAAGAAATTTATAAGTGATAAATTTTTTTACCCAAAATTTCTATAGAAAAATTTATGAATGCCGAAAATTTTCTATAAAAAAATCCTGAAAATTTTCTATAGAAAAATTTATGAATGCTGAAAATTTTCTTCTATAGAAAAATTTGTGAATGCTGAGAATTTTTTCCCATAGAAAAATTTATGAATGCTGAAAATTTTCTTCTATAGAAATATTTATGAATGCTGAAAATTTTCTTCTATAGAAAAATTTATAAATGCTTAAAAATTTTCTATAGAAAAATTTATGAATGCTAAAAAATTTTCTATAGAAAAATTTATGAATGCTAAAAAATTTTCGATAGAAAAATTTATGAATGCTAAAAAATTTTCGATAGAAAAATTTATGAATGCTAAAAAATTTTCTATAGAAAAATTTAGGAATGCTAAAAAATTTTCTATAGAAAAATTTATGAATGCTAAAAAATTGTCTATAGAAAAATTTATGAATGCTGTAAAATTTTCAATAGAAAATTTATGAATGCTGTAAAATTTTCCATAGAAAATTTATGAATGCTGTAAAATTTTCTATTGAAAATTTATGAATGCTAAAAAATTTTCTATAGAAAAATTTATGAATGGTAAAAAATTTTCTATACAAAAATTTATGAACGCTAAAAAATTTTCGATAGAAAAATTTATGAATGCTAAAAAATTTTCGATAGAAAAATTTATGAATGCTAAAAAATTTTCGATAGAAAAATTTATGAATGCTAAAAAATTTTCTATAAAAAAATTTATGAATGCTAAAAAATTTTCTATAGAAAAATTTATGAATGCTAAAAAATTTTCGATAGAAAAATTTATGAATGCTAAAAAATTTTCGATAGAAAAATTTATGAATGCTAAAAAATTTTCTATAGAAAAATTTAGGAATGCTAAAAAATTTTCTATAGAAAAATTTATGAATGCTAAAAAATTGTCTATAGAAAAATTTATGAATGCTGTAAAATTTTCTATTGAAAATTTATGAATGCTAAAAAATTTTCTATAGAAAAATTTATGAATGCTAAAAAATTTTCTATACAAAAATTTATGAACGCTAAAAAATTTTCGATAGAAAAATTTATGAATGCTAAAAAATTTTCGATAGAAAAATTTATGAATGCTAAAAAATTTTCGATAGAAAAATTTATGAATGCTAAAAAATTTTCTATAAAAAAATTTATGAATGCTAAAAAATTTTCGATAGAAAAATTTATGAATGCTAAAAAATTTTCGATAGAAAAATTCATGAATGCTTAAAAATTTTTGATAGAAAAATTTATGAATACTAAAAAATTATCTATAGAAAAATTTATGAATGCTGAAAATTTTCTTCTATAGAAAAATTTATGAAAGCTGTAAAGTTTTTATAGAAAAATTATGAATGCTAAAAATTTTCTATAGAAAACTTGTGAATGCGAAAAATTTTCTATAGAAAACTTGTGAATGCTAAAAATTTTCTATAGAAAACTTGTGAATGCTAAAAACTTTCTATAGAAAACTTATAAATGCTAAAAATTTTCTATAGAAAACTTATGAATGCTAAAAATTTTCTATAGAAAACTTATGAATGCTAAAAGTTTTCTAGAGAAAAAAGATTACATGAAAATTTTGTGTAGAAAAATTCTGGCCGTCGCCGATGAATTATTATTTTTGGTAAATTTATGGCTGATGCCCATGTTACCCATGCGTTTCTAATTCGTTTGTATAAACCTTGATTTTCAAATATCACCACAAAAAAAGTCCGGACCATGAAATCTGGCGTCCGTGGAGGCCAATCAACCTTACCATTTCTAGACATAACTTTTTGTGGAACGAGGTCATGTAGTAATTCGATTATAATCCTGGCTAAATGCGATGTGGCACCATCTTGTTGATACTATATGTTAATCAAGCCCAAAGCATGTAGTTGTGGGGTTAAAAAGATTTCAATCATATCACGATATCGCTTCCCATTGACAGTTACCGTTACGTCGTTTTTATTTTCAAAGAAGGTCCAGTGATTCCTTTTTGACCACATTGCATACCAGACTGTCACTTTAAATGGTGACTTGAATAATTTCAATGTTTACCATTCCCAGAACCGGCTATTGTGTTTACTCACATATCCATTCAAATGAAAAAGTGCCTCATCGCTCATTATTATTTTTTCATGAAAATCGAGGTTCTCATGGTAAATAAAAGTAGTATACCTTCCCGGCGGACACCATGTACAAAAATTATAACCAAAATTTTATATAGACACATTATGATTGCTGATATTATAGCAAAATTATAACTGAAGAAATAATTTTTGTTTTAATGTCTTGTAAAATTGTTCTACAGAAATCTTATGACATGAAATTTTTTTACAGAAAACTTAAAACTGATATAATTTTTAACAGAAAAATCATAATGCAATTTTATTTATCAAAGAGAATTATTTCTAAAGCAATTCGCTGAATGCAAGCAGAGCACTAGAATCATATATCAGCAATAAGTTGCTAATGGTAACTTATAGCAAAGAATATTAGAAATTTGGTTTTTAAGTGAATTAGAACTCTTAAAAATATCAATTGGCAAAATATTTGTTTTTTTTTTGCATATTTTTAAAAAATATTTTATAACGAAAGATAATCAAATAAATTTAAAAACAGTGTTTATTTTATTATGCTAAAAAAATGTGCATCATTGTAATATTTTATCTAGGTGCTTGTTGTTGTTGGTGTTGTTTGTGTTATATTCAATTATTATTTTCATGCATGCACATTCCGTTTGTACATTTGTATAGCATTTCAGTAAATCTACATCTGTTACATTGTGTTCCCGCTTGTAGCTGCTATCAGCGAACTCTTGCTGTGCTTTAAGTATTATGAGACAGCAATTTACTTTACCAAATTGTAAATAAGATTTATGACGATGTTTTTTCGGCTCCTCCTTATCCTCTCTGTTTTTTGTTTCATACATGTATGTGCGTGTGCGTGTTTAGGTTTGTGTTGGGGGTAAGCGAATGTGTCTTTAAATGATAAATTAAATTTGCTGATCTGTACGGCGTATGAGTAAAATTAATTAATGAAATTCAGTAAGAAGAAAATGAAATCAAAAAATGTCTTGTGCATATAAATGCAAACTCATGAACACATATGAGTACATAATAAATAGGATATCAGTGAAAAGCAATGAGTAAATAAAGTTGGCACAAAAACATTTTGAAAGATTCGTATATCAATGAGTAAATCTTGTGTTAATGACAAGCAGACATTTTAGCAATCAAAATAAAGGAAACCCAAAAGAAAATGAACTATTCGAGGATTGTTTTTCAATCAAAGATAATTAATAAAAATTACGCAGGATAACAAACTTAATTTGGAAACATTTTCATATACATCTCAGCAAAACTCTTATCTCTTTTCTTAATTCCGTCTTCCCACTAAAGCATTAACAACAATTAAATAACTACTCCTCACACTACAAACTCTACTTAATTTTAATAGTTTGGAAAAGCCATCTCTTAAGAAGAAACAATTATTGTAAAATTGTTCCAACCCCCAAACAGAGAATTAATATTAAAATTGTTTCCAAAAATCGTAATACCCCATGCGACACTGTAACTGCTAAAAACTTTCAGTAACAAACTTTTACTCGAAAGACATTTAAAACTTTTGTTGGTTTTCACTGACTTAATTTTAGGTAACACACGCCGACAGGCATTAATTTACGGAAACAAAAACTCACAAACATTTTTGATTACAGACAAAAACATCAAAAAGGTGTTATTTTGAATGCCTTAAAGTAAATGACAAGTACACGCCAAGAAATATGCCACATAAAATTGTGGCTATTATGTTGAAGGGTAAAATAGAAATGGTATTTAGTGATTTATCCAAAGGCATGAAAATATCACAAGCATTTTTTAAACCTTTTTTTTTAATTTTAATACTCTTAGAAAATTGTAGCATATGTTAGGGCGAGTATTATTATACTTAGTTTTAAAAATTTTTGAATTTATTAAAAACTTACTGAAAATTGCAAGAAGCCTATGCTAAGGAGGATTAATATATATATATATATATATATATAGCTTAAAAAAACTAAATTGTTCTTATAATTAATTTAAAATAACACAAATGCGTTAATTACTTCATTCTTAAGCATACAATCAGGCAACTATTAAATGTGCATATAATTACATAGTTATATTTAACTATATTATATATGTAATATATACATATTCCAATTACTAAATAGAAAAATAATAAGTATAGAGTGCAAGAAAGTACAAATTCTGCGAAAAAAATTCTAATACTCTTAAAAATTCGCAGCATATTTTCCGGCAATTATTAACATATAATTTTTTTTTTTATTTAATTTAAGATATAGTGTTCAAATAAACAAACATAAAGCTGGAATTTTGCAAATCAGTAAACTTCATTCAAAATTAAATGTTACAAAAAGTGTAGCATATTTTTAGGAGTTTAATAATTTTACTTAATAAAAATCCACTATAGCAGCTTGGCAAAAAATAGAATATAGTTTGCAATAATTTTTGTTTTTAAAAACTTATAGACAATTACAATTTTAAAAAAATATTAATTTTTAAAAAGTATAGCATATTGTTAGGCATTTAAAAAATATATATTTTATAAACAAAGCTGATGAAGTATTTCAGTGACTGGGCATATGACGCATATTTTGGTTTTCTTAAAAATAATACATGTTACAACGCTAAGCAAAATTAATATTATTATGCTAAAAGAAATAGCGAAATTATTCATGTAGAAATTAAAATTTTTTTTTTATTTAAAATTTTTTTTATTAGAAACATTTGGAAGATATTTAACTATTTGGTAAGAAAGATCATAATTACTAAGTGAAGTATTGGAAAACAATTGCCAGGCGATACAACAACAGAACACACCAAAGTACTTAATTAAGTTTCCAGCAAAAATAATATAATAATCTTCGAGACACGGCGCAGAATAGAATATATATAACACTTTATATATATATATATATATATATATAACACTGTTATATATAACACTGTTATATATATAACACTTTAACATTATAATTGTGTTCTTTATTTAATTCCATTATAAGTTTAACATTAGCTCATTAACCCATAAATAGCTTGATATGCATAGAGTTAGAAATACTAATGTTTCTGGTAACCTAATGGAAAAGTACTTTTGCTAAAGTAGAAGTCGTTGTGTAGTCTAAAAATGTTTGCCTGTAATAAAAGGTTAAATAAATGATGTGTCCCTTTCAACACTTAAATAGAATAGATTGGAGATTTTGCATTTTTCTAATAGTTCTCCTGTTTTTCTACCATTTTAAGAGATATATTTCGCTCAGCAATCTGTACCCAAAGGATTTAAACTTTGGTCGGCATAGACTTCAAATTTGCATAGGGCGTGCCGAAATTGTCTGCCACAGCGGAAAGAAAAAACCTTGAAACTAAAGGGTATTAAAATAATAAAGTGTCTTTTACGAACGGGCCCATGCTTTTGAATGGCAACAGACACCCATCTTAATTTTCAATGCTTTTGCATTTTGCTTTAACAAATAAAAAAAACATTAAAATACGATAAAGATATAATGGCGGTTCCTATAGTGGCATGATATTAGTGCTTTAGCATTTCAACTGTGGTAAGAAGACGTTTGGCATTTATATTTTTAAAAAACTAAAGGATGCTTATATAAATGCCGTATATTTGTTGAATATGATATAATTAAAGATGAAGGAATGGTCTTAAAACAGGTGGGTAAATTTGTGGTTAGAAAGTAAATTGACCTAAAGTGTGTGCACTTTTTTTGACAACTTCAATTTTACCAATATAATGTAACTAAAAATATGAAAAATAATAATATGAAATATGATGTCGGGTAAATGTCTATTTTCAGAACGTTGAAAGATGTTCGCTCTTTTCACACAAGTTTAAAGCACATTTTTCAACAAAGCTTATCTTATCTCGGCCATGCAGCGCCGAATTTGAACTTTCAGAATCTCGGTTGTTTTGAGTTCGTCACGTATAGTCGATCTTTTAAATGGGCCCATCGGTGTAAATCGCGTGAAGTAGTAAGTCCACTGACATCGCCCAAATCCTTAAATTACAATAACTGAACTGTTTGCATGGCTTGTGGCGCGGGCTTACTGAAACCAAAACTCACTGATGCTAACTTTGGCCAATTGTGTCCAAAAAAAGTTGGTTATCATTATTTTGTAAGACAAAGAATTTACCCCGATGGTGTTTTCTGCGTTATTTTAGAAAAAATAAGTGCCGGCGATGCCACTTGACTACAAACAGGAGGCTTATTCTGCATTGCGATGCGAAAGTCAATGCGATGCGCAAATGAAATGCGATGCGAAAAAGAATTGGTATTCTCTAAGGCTTTCGTAATCGCATTCGAGTTTTATTTTAAATCGTGGCAACGCCGGTCAAAAATAGTAACGCTGGCTAGAAATAACAACGCTGATCTAAAATAAACGTCAAATTTAAATTTGCAAAAGAAAAACAAATTTTGTGATTGTGGTTAAAAAATAACATTAATTAATTAATTATTTAATATTTGTGAAATTTAATAAAAATGGATTCGGTGGCACTATGGTTTGATGATGAAGAGGCGCATGACCAAACTGAAAGGGTGCAGAGAAGATTGCTTAGAAGCAAATCGGATATTCTAAGCTTGAATGCAAAAAGGTAATTTATTTTGAAGTATTAGAAACAATTAATCATGCAAAATATTTCTATTCTAGCTTTAGAAAAAATTTTAGATTAAGCCAAGAAGCATTTATATATGTTTTAAATAACATTGGCTCCGAACTTAATGCCACAAAATCAAGTGCAATTCCGGCTATTATCAAATTAGCGGCTGCGCTAAAATTCCTTGGTCAAGGTGGCTACCAACACCAAATTGGTCAAGATCATCATCTTGCAATATCGCAGGCATCAATATCTCGGTGTTTGGCAGAAGTTTGCGTAGCTATAGAGAGGATTTTATGTCCGAAGCATATTAAATTTGATATGTCCGAAGACGAACAGAAGGAGGCAAAATCTTTATTTTTTAGGAAATTTAATATTCCTGGTGTGATTGGAGTGGTAGATGGAACACACATCCAGATGATACGACCCAGCGTAAATGAGCATTTGTATTTTAACAGGAAACTTAAACATAGTATGAATGCTATGGTGGTGAGTAAACTTATTTTTCAAAAAGAACGTTTTTAATAATTGTTTAAACCGATAGCCATTGTTGCTAGTTTTTAGCTTTTGATTTATTGTATTTTAATTATACTAAATTTTTAAAAAAATAAAATAATATTTATACATTTCAGATATGTGACCACAAAATGATAATAAGAGCTGTCGATTGCAGATATGGGGGCGCAAGTCACGATTCCCATGTATGGAACCTGTCTAATGAAAGACAAATGTTGAAAACCCGATACGACAGTGGAATGAAAGGAACTTGGATTCTTGGTAAGCGGTTTTTTGTTGTTCTTTTTATTGTAATACTTTTAAAGTTCGAAACACTTTCAGGCGACTCAGGCTATCCATTAGAACCATGGATCTTAACACCATATCGGAACGCTGCAGAGGATTCTGCTAAAGCACTTTTCAATGAAAAGTTCAGTAAAGCCAGATCAATAATTGAAAGGGTGTTTGGTGTCATGAAAGGAAGACTTCGATGTTTGTTAGCGGCCCGGGAGCTACATTACGATCCAATAAAAGTTGTTCGAATTATGAATGTTTGTTGCGCTCTTCACAATATTTGCTGCAAATTTAAAGTTGAACTGTCAACGGAGGAAATTGTGCATGTTGAAGATCTGTCACAATCTTTTACAAATTCACCAAGTTATAACAACAGCACTAGTGGTAACAACAAGTATACAAACATCGCTAGAAATATTAGAGACGAAATAAAAAACAATATGATTTAAAACTAAAAGTCTTTTTTTTTATTTAAAAACTTTGTTATATATTTTGGATAAACAAAAAACTTACAAGCTATAAAAAGTAAAAAATTCATTGGTTTCGGTTAAAAAAACTTACAAGCTATCTAAAATTAAAATCTAAAAAAGGTACTTCATTTCATAATTATATCACATATTATTTTATATCTGTATCACATTAATTTTACTCTTTCCTCTTCGATATCCAGCATTCTTTTTTTCAGCTCTAGTTTTTGCTTTGTTAGTATTCTCGCTTCAGCTGCATTTTCTTTTTCGAATTCAAATTTTTGCCGTGCCAAATTCAATTCTTTCTCCCTTAGCTCAAACTTCTTTCTTTGATATCGGCCTATGGTTTTTAAATTTTCGTTCATTTGTTTTAATAGAGATAAAGATTCGTTTTGATAGCTCATTTGATTTTCTACTTGTTTTTTTAACAGCTCATCTCTTTCGCAGAAGCTAACTGATCGCAAACGTTTTTTTAGATTTTTTTCGCAGCTTTGGGAACCTCCAGTTATTCTCACTGCAGGATCAGTAATTACTTCCGCAAGTAAGTCTTCTGACGGCACTTCCTCCAACTGTTCTTTTTCATCTATAATATGACTTTTCTCACACATGTCAGTGTTTATCCCGAAGGAAAGTGCGCCAGACAACCCATTTACGGAATCCTCCATATTCAATAATTCAACCACTTTCTCCTCTAAAGGAGACAACGGGTTGAATTTTGATGGGCCACCGCCAGTACCGCCAATATCCACTTTATTTCTTCTTAGCTTCTGCTTCGTGTGCACCTTGAAATCAGCCCAAACCTTTTAAAATAAAAGTTCAAATTACATACTTTTAGGAAACTACGTTTTTAAGTGAGTTATATATTTACCTTTTTCCATCCTGCAGTTTCTCTAAAAGGCGGTCCGCTGGCATTTAGCTCTTCGGTTAGGGTTTGCCACAAAACATTTGCCGACTGACGTGCATTTAAGGTTTTCAAATGGGCTTTTGCCAGTTGGCCGTGGCTTCTCATAAAATCCACAAGTTTTTCAAACTGGTGCGGTTTGGTTGTCTTGTTGTTTGTTTCCCTAAAAAATTTTAATAATTAATGTAAGAACAATTAAACAAAATTATTATTTTTCACTTACATTTTTATGCTTTGCGAATGCTATTTTGTCTTCGAATATAATATGCGATTTTCGTATGTATCTGACATTTGTTTTCGCAATTAAGAATACCGACTTGCCACCTTTTCGCATTTTAAATGCGAATAAAAAATTTCTTTGCGAACATCGTAACACAGAATAGGAAGTGTTCGCATTTGCATGTTTTCGAGTCGCATTGACTTTCGCATCGCAATGCAGAATAAGCCTCCAGCTTAATACGATCACTACGGTTACATGTGAAAAATGCAGCGCGCAATTTCATTCTGCAAAGTGTGAGTTATTTGTGGTTTAAATATATAAACCCGGTTATTCAAATGGCTTTAGAGAAAACAAGCCATCGAAGAACTGAAATTCGACAGATAATTTACAAGTCGCAAAGGTCGGCCAGCTTTAAATCGTGAACGAATTGAACTTTATAAACGTGAAGATGAAGATAGTAATGCACAATATAATGCAAAATGCCTCCAGATCTGTTCCCTTAATGTGAATGTCGACGAGTTAATGACCTAGGCTCATTCGCAACACGATGCTATAGAATGACTATGTTTGCATCAGAACGGCCACTACGAGCATATTGTTTAAATCTATTGCCATCGACAAGACTGTGAGCCTCAAATTTACCATTTAAATTGGGTACACCGGTCATAGGAACTAAAAAAACAAGCTGCTCGAGTTAGTGATACACTGAAAATTTTACCATTTTCATAGTAAATTTTCAGTGGTGTGAAAATTGTGTTTGAGGTCCTATTTACCTGTTCGTTTATAATTTTACTGTTAAAAGTTTTTGTTTTATAGATTTCCATAGTTTAAAAAATGTCTAGTCTTTATCCTTTAGTAATATCACACATTCATCTATTTCCCTTGGTGTGCGTCCGTGAGTGTTAAAGTATAATGCAAAGTTGGAGTCCTCTCTTGTCTATTTGAATGAGTGTAGGTATTCTGTAAATCTTGTTCTTAGTGTTCCTCCAGTTTGCGCTGTATAAATATGTTTGCAGGTACAATTAAGTCTGTATACTTCGCTGGAACTAAATATGTCAGTTGTTTCTATCGTTGTTCGGAGATTATGTCTCCGAGTGTTGCCAGTTCTTAATGTTGTGAGTTCTTTGCTTATTTGTGAAAAAGGTTAGTTAGTCTATATATTTGGGGTTCTATGTAAGCATATCAAAAAAATGTCTTTAATTTTTCACTACACCTTTGTGTGGCATCTTCGGGAAAAGAAAACTATACACACAACTTTTTTTTTAATCATCAATATTTTTGATTATATAGACTTTAAGCTCTGTTTAAAAAATTACTTATAAAATTTCAAAAAAAAATTAACTGTCACATGATAGTTAGCGAAACCCATGTGAGTCTATTTACAGACTAATTTTATTTAAATTTATTATAAAAGACTGAATGTACCATAAAGATATCTGTAAACATTTTAAGTCTCAAGAAGTAAAATAAAGGAAATAAACATTAAAAAAATCATGGCAAAATAAAATTTCTGCCTTAAAAATCAGAAGTATCAGGACTTTAAAAACTCCCGCACTTAATTTATGAACTTCAGCACAAGTTAATTTTGACAAAAACTTGAGACAACTGGCTTTTTAAATAAAAGTAAATTTATACAATTTTAATGCATAAAATACAAAAGGAAACTTTAAAGGGACAAAAATAAAGTGGACAATACAACAGAAAGTACCAGCAACAATTTCAAATGGTACTGATAATAATGATGACTAAAGTTGAATGATACTTCAGCTGAAGTAAAGCAACAAAAAATACCTTTAAAGTTGAAAATTAAAATAAAAAAAAAATATTATTATTAAAGCGGACTTCATCATCACAAACGTATGTCAGTAACGTTGTTGTGGTTGTACATTAATTTTTTTTTTTTTTACTTATTCCGCCCAGTTGCATGAGTACAAATAACACAAAATGCGAATGGGCGATTTTTTTTAATAAAACAAATTTTCCTTTTTAATTTTATGTTTTTCTTGTTAAACGCTTCACATCTTTTATGCAGACTATGCGTGTAAAATAAATATTTACACACATACAAAAAAAGTAATGTAACGTTTACACACCAAATACTCAATACTTTTTTCATTTTAATACAAATGCAAAAATTAAACTAAAAAAAAAGAATGAGAAAACTTTTTATTTACATTTGACTCTTAGTGTATGAAAAGCAGAGTTTATATGTATGCTTAAGTGCATATATATATATATATATGTGTGTGTGTGTATGTTCATTTATGTGTACTGAAACCAAATGAAAATTGCAATTGACCACTACAAACAAATATTATTCAAGAGTCTGACTATGAGTCTGGCAGTTATTTTAAAACTGAAGTAAAAAATAAAATGTATATTAAAATACATTTTGTGCTCGCAGAGAAAAGGTTCTTTTTTTGTTATTTTTTTGTTTTTATTTTATGTTTTAAGCCCACAAACAGAAACAAAAACTTTATAAAATAATGATACTTATGCCATTTACAAAATAAACGATTTTTTTTTTATTTTATTTTTTTTTTTGTTAACACGTTAAGTATAAGTAAATATTTTAAATTGAAAATGAAATTTGTAAAGGAAAAAATTATTATTCTTTTAAAAGAGTGTTAAAGCAAATGAATATGAAATGTTATTAAAGTTTAATAACGTGAAAAGTTTAATAGTGCCAGAAGAGGAAGAATTATAATATCGCTGAAAAAAAAAATTATATGATGACTAGTGAAATTACCTAAAAAATGGTAAAATTTTCAGTGTATCACTTACTCTAGCAGCTTGTTCTTGTTCCTATGACCGGTGTACCTAATTTGAGACTCACAGTCTTGTCACTGGCAATAGTTAAATTTTTTTTTTTTAAATTTTATAAATAATTTTTTAAAAAGAGCTTAAAGTCTTTATATAATCAAAAATATTGATGATTAAAAAAAAGTTGTGTGTAAATTTCTTTTTTCCCGAAGATGCCACCCAAAGGTGTGGCGAAAAATTAAAAGAAAAATTTTTACCTACACAGGACCAAAAATATACAAACTAATAAAACTTTTTCACAAAGAAGCAAAGAAATTACGGCATTAAAAACCGAAAACTCTCTGAGACATAATCTTCGGACAACGATACAAAAAACAGCTGTCAAATTTAGTTCCAGCGGAGTATACAGACTTAATTGCACCTGCAAACATATTTATACAGGGCAAACTAGACGAACACTAAAAACAAGATTTACGAAATACCTACACTCATGCAAATGAAAAGAGTGAGCTCCCACTTTGCATTACACGTTGACACTCACGGACGCATACCAAGGGATATAGATGAATGGATGACATTACTACATCCTAGCAAAAAAGGACGAAGACTAGACATTCTTGAAACTATGAAAATCTATAAAACAAAAACTTGTAACAGCGACATTATAAACGAACAGTCAAACATGACCTCAGACACAATTTTCACACCACTGAAAATTTACTATCAAAATGGTAAAATTTTCAGTGTATCCCATAATCGAGCAGCTTGTTCTCGTTTCTCTGACTGGTGTGCCTAATTTAGTCGGTAAATTTCAGACTCACGGTCCTGTCGCTAGCAATAGTTTAAAACAATAAGCTCGTAGTGGCCGTTCCGATACAAACATAAACGCTCTACAGCAAAGTGTTGCGAATGAGCCTGGGTCATTCACAATAATGAAACAGATCTAGAGGCACTTTGCATAATATTTTGCATTACCATCTTCACACTTAATTACAAGTACTTACAAATATTCAGAAATGTAACCAAGATTTTGTTAAAAATTTGTGTCTTTTGTCAAATTTAAGATATGCTTCATAACGCGCAAGCTATATTAATGGCTTATTTTCTCTATAAGTCATGTGATTTACATAGAGATGTAAAAGGTATTTAGAGGTACTGCATTTTATCAATTCGCGGCCATTTTTTGCCGTCGATTTTTGATGTCGATTTTAATAAGCAACTTTTGTTTAGCGATAATGCTCTTATTTGATTGAACAGTACACCGTCACTAAACATAACTGCCAGATGTAGAGTGATGACAGCCCTCAAGTATTTGTCGAGACCATCACATCCAGAAATACTGACTGTGTAGGCTACTATATGGTCTGTGCTTCTTTAAGGACGATGCTAGGCAGAATTATACACTCAATGGTAATCGTTCGCTCCTCAATTAAACAGCTGAGATGTAAAGGAGCTATAGTTTCAACCAGGCGGAAAAATATTTCGGCCATTATTTCAGCTGTCAGGTGGTTTATGTTTAGTTTGTTTTTGGCATTTTAACACGAATAGAATAGAAAAACGGTATTAAGTTGTACAAATTGAGTCCAAAACAATTTTGCCATTGATGGCGATTTCAATGAGCGAATTTTGTTTAGCGATAAAGCTCTAATTTGACTAAATAGCCCTCAAGAGTTTGTCGAGATCATCACATCCAGAAAAACTGACTATTTGTGGTACCATTGCCCTATAGTCCTTTAAAAACGATGCTGGATATAATATTACATGCAATGGTAACCCTGATTACTAAGTTTTTTGTTCCTGTATTGAACAACCATGATGTCTATGAGCTGTAGTTTTAACAAGACGGCGCAGCATGTCACACTGCTCGTTCCACGATTGATTTATTAAAGGAAACGCTTGGTAACTAAATAGTTTCGTATTTCGTACCTTTCGTATCAAGGAATTTAACGTCCTTAGACTATTTTCTGTAGTAATAAGAAGTCGCTAGTCTACGTCATAAAAATTCAGTCCTTGGAGGACGACATTTGTGGCATTATTGCTGATATATGACCACAAATTTTACAAAAATCAACAAAAATAGGACCTTCACATTAGACTACATCTGAACCTGCTGTGACGGCCATATACCCAAAGTTGTATTTAAATTAAAATGTCATAAGTTTATTTTTCAAATACATTAAATTCCATGTCAAATAAAAAAATTTACAGGCAGAAGAGCGCAGGAGAATCTACTACGCTAGACGGAACCACTCTTTAGCAGCGCCTGGAAAGGCAGCTAAAAATCGGGAAACCGTGGAGAAGTGGCAGAAGCGATGGAGGAGCGAGCACTTTGGGAGATGGCCGTACCAAATGATCTTAGTTTTGGAGAAATGAATAGACAGAGAAAGCGGGGAAGTCAATTTCTACCTGATGCAGATGCTCTCTCGACGCGGCTACTTTTCTAAGTACCTATGCGATATGAGGAAATGCAACACATTCTTTTGCCTATTTGAAGAGGAGGATGTAGTAGAGCACATCTTTTTTAAGTGCCACCATTGGTCTCAATACCGCGTGGAGATGGAGGCGCAAGTCAGCCAGACGACAGCTGGGAATATAATCTATAAAATAGTAAGCAGTCGCGACAACTGTACTGCTGTGGCAAACATGTTGAGCGTGTGCTCCGAGAAAATAAATGTGACCTGGACAGCGTGACGATGAACCAACACGGAGTTAATGCTCGAAGAGGGTACTTGGCCGCAGTCTTAATGGAACGGGCCCACACCGGCCAATTATGGTTCCTCCTGAAGTAATGCTAGAGCGGTGTCGGAGGTGGTAAAATATCCCGGATTTAAGGTGGGTTTTTTGCCGGTAACCGCTACGGAGTCCGGCATACGGTGGAATAACGATTCTCGCCACAAAAAACGTGTTAATAAGATTTAATAATTTTAAAAAATTTAAATTTATCAATTTTAATTTATTAATTTTAATTTATTAATTTTAATTTATTATTTTAATTTTATTAATTTTAATTTATTAATTTTAATTTTTTAATTTTAATTTTTTAATTTAAATTTATTAATTTTAATTTTTTAATTTAAATTTATTAATTTTAATTTATTAATTTAAATTTATTAATTTTAATTTTTTAATTTAAATTTATTAATTTTAATTTTTTAATTTAAATTTATTAATTTTAATTTATTAATTTAAATTAAATTATTTAAACTTATTAATTTTAATTTTTTAAATTTAAATTTATTAATTTAAATTTATTAATTTTAATTTATTAATTTTAATTTATTTAAGTCCCTGAATTTTCCATGGGAAAATTAATTTTAATTAAAAAAATTACACAAGTTAATTGATAACCCTCCCCTTAAACTAAATGTATATTTTTGACTTAAATAAGTCTTAATTACAAAAATTAACTAATATTAATAAGTCGTTATTTAATATAACTTTTGTAGTAATAAAATCACCATTTTGTTTACAACAAATTTGTAATCACAATTTAGAAAACTATTTAAATGACAGCTCCCTCTCGTTCTCTTCTTTAAATCTCCTGAAGCTTATAATCTCTTAAAACATATAAATTTATTTCAAGAAATAACACACAACCACACACACATTCATATATTTACCCTAATCTTTAAGAATTTATTACCTCTTGTATGTATACAATACATACAAGAATTGTAAAATGTGGTTAAAATTCAATTTAAAACTTTAAACTTTAACATGTAAAATGTTCAACATTTTTGTATGTGTGTGTGTGTACATATCCTTTGTTATATAAAACTTTTTCAATTGCTTAACATTTGAATGACAGTTTATGGTTGTGGTGGGAACATGTTAAATTCATGTTAAACATGTTCGCATATAATTTTGTTTTGTGATAGATTTTCCCTCTTCAAGTTGTTATTATTTTTGAAATAAAAGTAAGTGTATCCTGTTTTGTGTTGCAGGTCTTTTTTTAGTTATTTGGAATTTAATTTAGAGACAAGATTTCAACATCCTGACTCTCAGAACAAGTAAATGTTTTAAAGGAACTTAAAAAGCAGTAAAATTAGTAGCTGTTATTTTTAGCTTTTGCATGCTAAATTATATTTATTTTTTATTATTTTTACCAATTAATTACAAATTTCAAGGATCTCATTTCTAGGATCATGGGAGGACATCAATTAATTAAAATAGGGTAGGCTCATTAGGTTAAAGCTCTGATATGATGTTTGTAATTAATTCACAAAATAAGCTTAGATTAGTGAATAATAATAAAAATAATAATAATAAGCGTAATAAATGTCCTTGCTGATGGCAGTTGTTTAAAATTTTTTTGTATTATCAATAACGTGTTGATTTGTAAGCATTACAAAATTTTTCAGTGATCTCCTATTGATAGCAAAGCAAATAAAAAATTAAAAATTTTATAGTAATAAAGTTATTTCATAAAAAAAGGATATTAGGCCGTTACAAAAATTTCGGGAGGACATAATTACTTAAAAAAGCAAAGCGTTATATGGAAAAAGCTATGATATATTGTTTGTAATTAGTTTATTATTTGTAAGGTGGCAAAATAAACTCCGACTAATAAATAATAATAAAAATAATAGTAATAATAAATATCCTTGCTAATGGCAGTTATTTACAAATGTTTGTTTGTTATATAAAGTTTTGATTTTTAAGCATAATACCAATTTTTTATAAAACCAAAGCAAATTATAAAATAAAAAAAATAAATTTTCGCAGTTATCAAAACTTCCAAAAAAAAAGGATATTAGGCCGGGCCCAAAAGGATAAGAGATTTTTTCACAAAATTGTGTGTAACCATAAAGTATACTATTATACGACTTGTAGACATATTAAACAGCTATTCTATTTGTTATAATAAAAATTATTAATTTTTTTTGTTATATATAATATTGCATCTTAACTTAGAACCCTTTATAAAATAGCAAAAAAAAAGGAGGAGTCTTCTGAAAATTCTTATTTGCTTTTTTAATTCGATAACATTGTTGGCCTAAATGAATAATATAAAGAAAACGTCCTTAACTTTGTGCTCAGCACTAAAAAATGCAATTAGCAAAATTATAACAAAAAAAAAAGAAAACCTTATATTGTAAAAAGCAATTTGTATGTCCTTTTTTTTGTTGTAAATGTTGAATAAACATAAATATTTTTTGCTACAATTGCTCTGCTCTACATACTGCAACCCTTTAATCCTCTCGTTCACCACCTCATGTTTTCTATTTATAATACACTCACTAATATATTTTAGTTTGTTCATTCTATTCATTAAAGGAATATTCAGTTCATTTTTATATTTTGGTTTTGTTTTACACTGAAGAGTTTTATTATTTTTTTTTTAATTTTTTGTGGCCACATTTGATTGTTCTTTATGAACATGTGTAAGCATATGCATCTATGCATGTGCATAAATGTGTGTGTAAGTGTATTTTGGTATATAAGGGAATTTGTTGCTAAATGATGTATTTTATTTTAGCACGTAACAATGAAATTACATATGGAAAAATATTTTAAGCACAAAAAAAAATGGAAAACTTATTCATATATGAGGGTCCTTAAAACAAAACTCACCAATTTATTTATTGTTTAAACGAAATTAAAAAAAAAAACAACAAAAAGAAAAAATAATAATACAGCTTGTAAAGTAACTTTGTTATTATTGTTGTTGTTCAAGCAAAACTAGTAATTAAGAGTTAAGCAATAATTTCAATTTATTATTTTTTTTTGTCTGTACATGTGTGCTGGTTGAGTATAAAATCTTACAACAAATAACTAAATAATTAATTGTTGCATGTTAAATTAATTAAGGGCTTCTATAATTAACTTTAAAATGGCAACATGGCAAATTTGAAATTTCAAAACAAAACGAGTTTAAATCTAAAGAGGAATTCAATTAAGAGTTAAGTGGAAGTAGGTTATAAAATGTAATTAAGTAAAAAGTCGTTATGAAATTTTATACACACCGACACACACACAGACACACGCTCGTACACATTTGCTGTGATTTAGAAAATGAAGTACCCAACTTTCTTGCAAAAGAAATGACATGATGTTCGTGCTATAGAAAAATATTAATTTAATAGAAACCAACGCTAGACAACTACAATCGCTTTAATATAAATTTGAAGCCTAACGTAAACGCTCTATGCTGTCTTTAAGGCCAAAAATCATTTCATGCAGTGACACGTCAAAATAAAATAAATTAGATTTCGAGAACTATTTTCAAGGCTAAATAAATTAAATTAAATAAACGCACAGAAGAAATGACTAAACTTTTATTCATTTTAACTTCCTGTTATAGTTAAAAATAAACAAAATAGCGCAACTAAGATAGATAGAACAGGAATGAAATGCAAATTTTTGTTTGTATGACATAAAATCAATTCTGTTATATTTTTCCTCCCTTCTATCCAATTTTCTATTTCTTATTTGTTTTTAATAATTTAGCAACTTTTCCTTAGCATATCCATTAAACCATTAATTATAAATCATATCGTTCTTTATTTCCTTTTTTTTAATAGGACTGGCACTCACAAAATGTCGACATGTGGCAGAAAAAAAAATCTGCCGCCTGTTTGCTCCTCCTACGAACTGTTCGGTTAAAAAATAATTTCCCTAGATAACGCTTAATAGCATACATTCCTCATTCATCTCGCTTTTTTATGGCTTCAATTACCCAAAGTCAAAAGCCTTAAGCGACTTGAATGTGAATATCATATGCTACCATTATTCGCGAAAAAATAGCCAGAGATCGTTAAAATAATGAAGAAAAGAGCCGAAGAAAGGGACGAATGCTGCTTTTCTTTCTTTGAAAAATTTGAATTGAAAGCATAAAGAAAATCGAAAAATTCATACGTATATAGGCTGCTTTTGAGGAGGTATAGAACTTTCCAAAAAATACAACACAAGCGAATATTTCAAATTTATTTTATTCGAAGAATAATCTTCTGGCATTATATTTGAAATATGACCAGAATGTCATAGCAGCTCGCATGAAGTGTAATCTTGAGCTCCAATTTACAGCCAACTTTTCGTAATATTTAGGGCCATATATAGCGTTGAATTTTGTCCTAAAAGTTCTCAAACATTTCAGGCAAATCACCATAGACTAGCCACAAAATATTCTAGTAGGGTTAAAACGCACATCCTTGGAGGCTACCCCCCCCCCCTCGGGAGCACATTTATAAGTCTTTATGGATCACACAACCATCTAGACTTGTGTTTTCGGTGGTAAAAGAAAGCCCAGTCCCCTAACAGGCTTACAAGGAGCCAACTGGACAATCCACTATATTTCCACGTGAATCAGTGAGCCCCAGAGTTCAGCTTTTTGTCTTTTTAGCCTTTTAGCTATTCTCTGACTGTTTATTGAGGTTGGCTCTTCGGGAGTATCGTGGAGGCTGTGTGTTTCGAGGCCCTCGTTTAAGTTTGTGGATCGGATCATTCACAATGAACAGATCCTGTGAGTATGAATGCCGTTGTGTTCTTAATTATATTAAGCTTCTGGACCAGGAGTTGGATAGTCTGCAACTCTTCAGCAAGAAGTGAAGGCTGCGGCCTACTCCAGGCATTTGAAGTTGCAACTAGGAGTGACCGGAGGATAGACGTATCCGAAGGCCCTCTAGGGTGAGGATGGCGCTACATACCATTCACAGTGGTAATGATCCACCATCTGATTGAGGCTTACGGCCAGATGCAGATGTAAATCTTATCACGTCATCCTTACCACGTCATCCTTGGAGGCTACGGATAGTCTTCAACTCTTCAGCAAGGCTGCAGCCTGCTCGGGCTTTTGAAATTGCAGCTAGGATTGAATAGCGGATATACGTATTCGGAGGCCATCTAGGGCAAGGATGACGCTACATTTAATGCACAGTGGTAATGATCCACCGTCTGATGTTGGCTCACACGACTAGGTGTAGATGTAAATCTTATCACGTAAATGCTTTACGAGTCCCAAAAGCAAAACTATTGTGGCACGATTCGTGTGACATGTTAAGCCGTCTTTTTGAAAACACAGGACATTCACATTATGGTTGTGCATTTAATAAAAGAAATGTTCGATAATAATGACTCTTTAGCGAACACCATTGATTATAAGGCTCCAAGAGGCATCGATTTTAAAGAAGTACAGACCAATAGTCCTAACGGCCCATAAAGAACAACAAACAGTGAGGAGTATCATCACTCCAATACGAATTTGTGTAAATGAATAAGTAGGGCTTTTTCTAGGTTTAGCATGTAAAGGGTTGTTTAACAAGAAGTTTGTGTTATAAAACAAACAGAAACAACAAATTTATATGAAGATGATTATAGTTTTTATTGTATTACGTAGGGAAAAGTTCTGCAAGTTATGAATGAAAAATGACAAAAGTCCACCAAGACCGTGCTGATAGATGTCGACTCCGTTATCAAAGTTTTTTTAAAAACTTTTTGGCAAAATGGCGGTGCTATTTCGTTAATCATATCACGAATTTTGAATTCTAAGTCTGAAATGGATTGGATTCGCTCTGTATAGACTCTGCCCTTAACATAGCCCCACAAAAACTAACCCAGAGATGTCAAATCACATGATCTAACTGGTTACTTGAGTGCTGATGATAGTGAAATTATGTGGTCGGGAAAATTGGTTTGTAATAAACTAATCGTTTCATTGGCTGTGTGACATTTGGCACCATTTGGTTGAAACTACATGTCACAGATATCCCCGTTGTCAATAATAAGCCAAAATTGAGTAGACAGCATCTCGTGATAGTGTGATCCAATGACCGTTACCACATTTCCAGCCTCATCTTAAAAACACGGCCCTATCACGCCTCCAAACTGAATGTGGTCTAATTTAATAGTCAAAACTATCGACGACTTTTTCTAACATTTGGGGCCACATATCACGGCGAACGTTGTCTTAAAAGAAGTCAACCATTTCTAGTTTAACACCGGATACTAGCAACTTCTCATATACCTACAGAAGATAGTCTAGCGACGTTAAAACGCTTGATCTTGGAGGCCAATTTACGAGTTCAAAAAGTAAAACTACGCGTTTACCGAAAGTGTCCTTCAATAAATTAATTGTGGCACGAGCTATACGACATGTTAAGCCATCTTGTGGAAACTATCGATCCTTCACTGATGAACGAAAAATACATCAGTAATGGCTCTATAGCGATCAACATTGATTAGAAGTGTGGACCAATAATCCCCTCAACCTGTAATGCAACCAAAGGGTGGGCTTTTTACAACATATACAGTATCTTAAGATACACCTAAGGATTATTATCATTCCAAAGACAAACTTGATTTAATTGAGGCTTGATTTAAGTAAGGCTCTTGCTAGTATTAAACATGTATTTCCAATATGATAATTTTTCAAAATATTTTATTTTCCTGTAAAATATAAAAATTCTTTTGTGTGATTTTAAAATGTTTATAGTTTGTATATTTTTAAGTTCCTGAAGAAGAGCATCGACGATTGTTTGAAATATTAAATAAATAAATTTTTCCCAGTGCGATTTCATAAAGCAAACAAAAGGTTCATTTAAATAAATAACGTGAGCTAGAGCCTTAAAAGAAGTATAGAGGAATTTTTATTCTTTAAGGACGATTAAAATATGAGATAAATTTTCTTTTTAATTTCAAGCATCAGAATTCTTGCAAATAGAAGTAGAGAAATGCAGGTTTTTAAAGTTATTTGCATTAATAAGCGTAAATTTAATAATTATTAAGAAAATAAAATTATTAAATCTTTTCAGCAATTATGCCAAGTACGTATCCTTGCCGGTGGTGTAAAATCCTTGCAGCTTGTTATCTGCTTGGCAATTATCATACACAATCTTTACAGTAGCTGCAAAGCTACACATGTCTATTTCATTGTAATTTTATTAAGTGGCGTTCACTTGTTAATTAGCTGTACTTTGTTTAATAAAGAATAATTATTTCAGCCTTTAAATGAAAAATATATTTAAATGGCTAATTGCTACAACACGTATACTTTAATAATAATTTCAATACATAAATATAATTCATAGGCCCTACTTTTATTTAATGGTAGCTTTCATAACACAAATAAAACTCATACGCTTGCTTATCTTTACTTATCTAGTGTTTTCATATAATTTCATACTTGAAAATTATTATTCTAGAATATTTTCTTAAAATTGCTTCAAATTTTCCTATTTTCCTTTTTTTTTGTTTTTTCATTTTCTATAATTTTCGTTGCGCTTGAAGAATTTGTTTTTATTACATTTATAACACTAGAGCTGTTCTATCACGCCTAAATGCTGATTACATCTTCAAGATATACAAGAGTGATATGTATTTAAATAGTAAAGGAATAGGGAAATTATGTGTGTTTGTGTAGGCACCGGCACCTAGACACATTACTGTGGATTAACTTAACGTGCATAGACCCACTTACAACAATAAGCCAAAGGAGGAGGAGGAGGAGGTGGCAAAAAGAGAAAATGTAATAAAAACAAAATCACTTATAATATTAAGCAGCAGGGGAAAGCAGGGTTATTTATATATAAATATAAAATATTTAAAGGTATATATGTGTTTGTTAGCAGTTATATTAGGTGACGTTATAATGCTCGAAGTTGTTTTTTTCTTGCAAATATTTTTTTATGTTAAATAAGAGATTTTTTTTTTTGCAAACAAATTTAAACCGATGCCTCCCACCCATTCGCTTGACTTTAAATGAACTAAATCCTGAGATGAAGGAATAGAAGCATCAAACAAAAAACACAATCTACCATAATTTTATATATTCATTTGGTAGACTTTAACAAAACGACTTTAGTAAAGAACACGAGCACACCGAAATACACATAAATATGATGAAGAAAATTTTAACATATTTGCTTAGAGGTTCTAAAAATCGATATGGATGCCTTCAATAATGTAATAGAAATAGGATCATAAAAATATATATACAAAAAAAGAAAAATCATATAAATAAATATAAAATACAAATGGGAAAAATAAAAATATTTCTCTACGTTTTATAGATATTTTTTGTATTCTTGAGAGCTTTTAACTTAAATATGTGTGTTTAGTATGTAACGAATTATTGCTATTAGATTTAAATAAGGTGGAAAATATTTAAGTCAAATCATAAGATAAGTCTTATGGAAAATGTTATCATTGTAATCAGTTTAATTTAAAGCTTCAATAACCAGAACTAATGTAATTGGAAATTTATATTAGTTAAAATCATTTTTATTAAAAATAAAATCTAATTTTATGAAAGAAATTTATCGAAATTTATCGAAGTAATGTCCGTGGTTTTTTAAAATCGATTTAAATTTTAATCAAATTATATTTAATTTATTTAAAAGATTTAAAAACTTTAGTACAGGGTGTCCGCCGAGACGAAATACTACTCTGTTTGTTTATAATTTTTGATTAAATGAAAGAGAATGGATCTCATATTGATAAATATTTTATGTTATGTCGGCAATTATGTATCGAATACAATAGCAGATGTATGTCCGCCTCTGTTAGCTTCACAAATGCGAGCACTTTTGCGCACATTTTTCATTACGTTCTCATACTTTTCACGCAGTATTTTATTGATTTCATTACCAATATAAACCTTGCTTTTCAAATATCGCCACAAAAAGAAGCAAGGAGCAGTCAAATCAGGCGATCGTGGAGGCCAATCAACATCCCCCTTTCTTGAAATAACATGTTGTGGAGAGAAGTCTCGCAGTAATTCCATTGTTATCCTGGCTGTATGCGATGTGGCAGAGTCTTGTTGATACAATAAGTTAAATGAGCCCAAAGCATGTAGCTGTGGCGTAAAAAAGTTTTCAACTATATCACGATATCGCTCTGCATTCACAGGCTTTATTTTCCAAAATTCCTTCTAACCAAATTACAGACTGTCATTCTTAATGGATGCAAACTTGGCTGTTGAATAATTTGAAGGCTTCACATTCCCCAGAACCGACTATTCTGTTTATCCACACATCCATTCAAATGAAAAAGTGCCTCGCCACCCATTATGATTTTTTCATGAAAAGCAGGATTGACACGGGTAGTATCTTATTGGCATATGTATTGCGGCATCAATGGTCTTGTGGATGAAGCTCTTGTGTCAGCTGAATCTTATATGGAAACAAAAATTGTGCAAAATTTTAATCAAAATTGCTCTTTGAAGACCAATTTCCTAAGCACGGTATCGAATTAAGATTGATGGACTGTTTTCGGTAATTTAATGAGCAGCAGTAATGTTTTCAACCACTCCTGCAGTACATTGTGGTCCATGCTTAGGCCAATCACCTGTAGACTCTCTTTCTTCGAAATCAATCACTCGGAAGGATACCATTCATTTTTTTAAACAAAAATTTCATTAACCATGCGCCACTACAATGTAAATCGACAATTACGCGTATCTCATACTTTATTTTATAGAGGCAGGTATAGTGGAATGTATGCTGTCTAGTTTGAATTGATTTTTTTCCATATGGTGAAATGTTTCTTATTCTTTTTCTTATAATCCAAAAAATAAACCCCTTCTCTGTAAAAGTAATAGATGGTGAATTGTTGACTAAGTTAAAATAAATTTATTTTATTATCTGTTATTTTACTACCGCTGTACAAATTTACAAATCAGTCAAATTTTTTAAACCGAAAATGAGGGTAAATTAAACAAACGCTGGAACCAAAGCAAATAATTGCGGATACTTTTTTGACAACTTAAGTATTACCCCAGTGTTAAACTCATAAGAAGATATTGATTAAATGCTTTTATATATAGATGTGACTACTGTTTTTTGTCAGGTCAAGCAACAGTGCTATTAAATTCTATTCAAAATCCTTGTCAACTCCAGTGTCGCTTATTTAAAACTAATTAGAGAAAATATTAAAATATTGTTGTTGATATAACAGAGCTGCTATTGTTGTGAGGAAATAACTTTGAGTTAGAACAGCTGTCACTTATTTAACAATCCTTGACTGAGCTTGTCTAGGGTAGCTATGAAGTGAAGATCCTATTGCCGCGGGAATATAAAAATAAATTTGCCCAACTTTCTGTTATTAATATTTGGAGCATTTAAAAAAGACTTTAATCCTTTTCAACAAAAACACCATAAATCAGTTTATGAAAAACTTGCTATAAAACTAATAACAACCCACAAAAGAGCTGTCTAGAATTTTTCTAAAATTAAAGAATATTTCAAGGTTAAAAGATGACTTAAAGCAGACGATGTAAAAGCAATTTTCAACCTTTAAACAGCAGCTTCGCTTGTATTTTGTGTATCCAAACTAAGAAAAAAAGGTAAAATTCTTTGCTTTATAATTTCAAAAAGTTAAAGTTTTAGACTCTTTAATACTTTAACCTTTACAGCTTCTGCCATATACTTTAAGCAGCTTAAAATGTTTAACAAAACTTTAACTTGACAAACATATACAGTTATACACATACACACGCACACACAAAGCTCTGCATACAAACAAATTTTATACTAAGCAGTCGTGCAAACAAATATAATTTCATAACAAACTGCTCAATGATGACGTATAACTACTCGTACATAAATAAAATTGTTATAAAAGTATGTTTAAATGTAAGTGTGTGTGTACTAGAAACTTAGATTACATGTGTACAAGTGAATGTTTATTGTTATTGGATTTAGAAAACTACCAAAAGTATAACAAGAAGAAAAGTTAAAAGATGAAACGTTACTTAGAAGAAGAAGAAGGATAAAAAAAATATACTTGACTAGACTTGAGCAAGCATTAAGCTACGTGAAGCCTAAGGCTGGAAAAACTAAATATCCTCTCATACTCATACTTACACAAGCTAGCATACACACGTTTAAACTTCCATTTTTGTTGTCATTTTTTATATCGTAACTTCATGATAAAAAGCCAAAGCACGTGCTTTGTATAGAAGAATAAGCCGTAAAACCTTAAAAGAATATCGAATAAGTTTAATGTAAAGGATATCTTTAAGGACATATTTATATATAATCACATATAAACATACTCACTCCCCTGCCCTTACATATGTATATCAATATAATGCACTTTATTTATACCCGTAATAAAATATATTGAACAGGTTTCTTTTGACCATAAAGGTCATTGGAAGTAAGTAAGCCGTCGGTCATATAATAGCAAAAATTAAGAACAATGACCCATAGCTTTTAGAAAAAGTATTAAAAAAATTGCCGCCAACAATAAAAACAGTTGTGAATAAAAGAACTAACAACACAAAAAAAAGTAATAAAAGTACGAAATAAACAATTCGTTTTTTTTTGTTTGGTTGCCTTATTTGTCCAAAAAAATAAATTCTATATCAAATCTTTAGCAAATTATCAGCCTGAAACGTGTTAATATTTTATATTAAAAATTCTCCATAAAAACAGCAAATAAACAAAGCAACCAGCAACGAGCCGAAGCTTTATAGCATATTTTAAAACTAAAATTGGCAAAAAAACGTCCAAGTACAAATTTGACACACCCACGTAAGTTTGCGTATCATATATGGGTCACCTTTTATTTTTTAATTTTTTTATTTTATATTTAAGGTTAGTTAACACTTAAGATGTCTATCTATAATATTTCTATAAAATAAAATCCATCAGCAATAAAAATTTCTATTTTTTTTTTAAAGAGAAGTAGCACTCAGGCAGCAACAATGCCTACTTAGTCAAGTACCGTGCTACATTCTTTACAAAAGGGATAGAGAATAGATGACACAGGTGGTGAAAGTAGAAGGATAGTCGGAAATTAACTGCTGTATATAAGACAGCACAGCGACCAGTGGCTATACCTTCATCGGTGAGCAGCCCCACCGAGTGTCAATTTTTATTTTTGTAGTGAAAAAAAAAACCAAGGTCTTCGTTGGGAAGCGAACACGCAACCCCCATATTTACAAGCTAGTACACTACCTACTAGCCTACAGGGGCACCTAATTATATAGAAAAATAGCATAATTCGTAAATTTTATATAGAAAAACTGTATAATTCGTAAATTTTATATAGAAAAATTAATCTCATTATTTTTATGTAGAAAAACTACATCATTAAAAATTGTTATATAGAAAAATTACATCATTCATAATTTTATATAGGAGTTGATGTAAGTTCATTCTTAAGGTTTATATACAAAAATTTTATCACTCATAATTTTTATATAGAAAAATTACATCATTCATAATTTTTATATAGAAAAATTAAAACATTCATAATATTTATATAATTAAAATTATATAGAAAAATTACATCATTCATAATTTTTATATAGAAAATTTACATAAGACATAATTTTTCTATAGCAAAAAATCACGTCATAATCTTTATGTAAAAAAATTTCTATTCTACAGAAAAATTACATCATTCAGAATTTTTCTATAGAAAACTAACACCAGTTATAATTTTTCTATAGAAACATGTCACCAATTATATTCTATAGAAAAAATCACGTTATAATTTTTCTATAGAAAAATGTCACCAGTTATAATTTTTTCTTTTTCTATAGAAAAATGTCGCCAATTATACTTTTTCTATAGAATAATGTCGCTACTTATAACTTTTCTACATAAAAATGTCGCAAATTATAATTTTTCCTATAGAAAAATGTCGCAAATAATAATTTTCTATAGAAGTTATAATATTTCTATAGAAAAATGTCGCTACTTTTAATTTTTCTATAGAAAAATGTCGCCGGTTATAATTATTCTAAAGAAATATGTCGCCAGTTATATTTTTTCTATACAAAAGTATCACCAGTCAACATTCTTCGGTTCAAAAATGTCACCAGTTATAGAAAATTGCCACAGTCATAATTTTTCTGTAGCAAAATATCATCAGTACAGTAATAAAAATTAAAACTAATTATAACCTTTATTGCTTTAATATTTTTTCAGCACAGCCCGTCAAAAACACTTTTTAGTAATAATTATGTTTAAAAACCCTAAATTACAAATGTTATTAAAAGCAAATAAAAATATTTTTAGATTATTTAAAGTACAGGAAATAAAAGACACCAGCGGTATGTAATGCAGCATTTTCTACTTAACCCATACAATTTATGTTTTATATATCATCTACTTTATCAATCAATTGAGGAAATGGGAAACGAAAAACTGTTAATAATAAGCTTTTATTATTTCTTTAGTTGTCCGCTCTTTATCTCTTAATCATCATAACACCATCACTAACGCAATTTTAAGTTTTTATGCTATTTATATGTGCGGTTGATGCTGATACATGTGCGAGCTTCCTCGAACCAACTACAGAGTGATTGATTTCTAGCTTAAAAATTATCACATCAATTTTTCACTATCCACTTTTATTTGAATAAAATAGAATTTCTAACAGGTTTTAAATAACAGAGTTCTCTATTGAAAACTTTTACATTTATCGTATAGATTTTCTTACGACATTTTTCAAAATGTATTCTAGTTTCTAAATATCATTTATATGTTAACAGAATATATCAAAAAAATATGCTTCATAATTATAAATAAAATTTTAGTTTTTGTTAAATGTCTTTTGCGGGCTGTTCCTTAACATTTAATTTTTGCAGAAACTCCCTAAAGAATATTTAACATTTTTTCCATTTGCTTTTTAAATTTCAACATGCCACAAAATTGAACCCCAAACTAAATAACAATTATTTTTCTATTAAATTTATATCACATGTTGTCTTCCCCTCGCTAAATAAAATCATTCAAATAAAACTAGAAAAGATCCAAAAGGAAAATACTGAACAGGGAAAAACATGTGTAAAAATTCCCATTTTGATATGTTTAAATGACTTTTTGTGGTAAAAACATATACAAGCAAATACAAGTTGTAGTTGTACCCACATAAAAACCAATGAAATGACAGAAAAGCAACTCAATAATACAAACACATGCTGAAAGAAAAAAACGCAATACAGCAGAAAAAAATGCCACAGACCTTTATTCATTTAATAAAACGAACAATAACCACTCAGACATCAACTTCATAATCGTGTCCAACGTCATCATCAGCGTGACAACATTTACCAACATTTTAACATTTAACAATATATAAATATATATATCAACTAACAACAACAACAATAGAAATTTCTCCCTCAACAGGACACAATAAAATTAAAATGAGAAATAACTATAAAAAAATTACACACACACACACACCCACACACCGAAAGCTGTATAATTTTATATAAAAAAAATTAGATTTACGCTTAATATATTTTAGTTAATATCGCATGAAGATAATGCAATCACAAATGAACAATCGAAAAACATCGAACAAATATGGGCATTTGTACACCCATCATCGCTCATTTACAAAGAAAAATAGGGTGGCTCATAACTTACATCCTTAAGCTTAAGTTGGGAAAAGGAAACATGCAAAATGAAAAAAAAAACAAAAAAATTATCACACACTAAAATCTTAAGAAAAATATACATGATATGTTTATGATACAATGAATGGCTATTATCAATAGCCGAAGTTTAACAGAAAAAAGTGTTCGACGCAATAAAAAATTCATAATGAGAAACGAGAGACTACAAAAGAAAGTGATATTAATCAAATTAAACTAAAATAAAAATAACATGATAGCAATAAAAAAAATGAAAACAACAATAAATAAAATAAATGAACTATTTGACATGATTCTTCAAATACTCATTATTAGCAGATATTAATCATTAGTACATATTTTAATCACAATATGTTACCAAAAAGCGTTAGAAAACTCATCGATTGCGAAAATATTGAAATATATATCCGTAGAAATATTTTGATAATAAAACACAAAACTTTTCTATAGTGCAAACAGTAGTCTTAAGAAAATGTAACAAAACAAAACAAAATAAAACATGTAAACGATCATAGAAACATAGAAGAAAATTTTCTTACAAATTTTAATAGAAAAATTTTTCCCATGAAAATATTTCAATAGAAAAATGTTCTCCTTGAAAATATATTAATAGAAAAATTTTCTCGATGAAAATATTTCAATAGAAAAATTTTCTGCATGAAAATATTTCAATAGCAAATTTTCTGCATGAAAATATTTCAATAGCAAATTTTCTCCATAAAATTATTTCAATAGAAAAATTTTCTCGATGAAAACATTTCAATCGAAAAATTTTCTCGATGAAAATATTTCAATCGAAAAATTTTCTCGATGAAAATATTTCAATAGAAAAATTTTCTCGATGAAAATATTTCAATAGAAAAATTTTCTCGATGAAAATATTTCAATAGAAAAATTTTCTCGATGAAAATATTTCTATTGAAAAATATAAAAATATTTTCTCAATGAAAATATTTCAATAGAAAAATGTTCTCCTTGAAAATATTTCAATAGAAAAATTTTCTGCATGAAAATATTTCAATAGAAAAATTTTCTGCATGAAAATATTTCAATAGAAAAATTTTCTGCATGAAAATATTTCAATAGAAAAATTTTCTGCATGAAAATATTTCAATAGAAAAATTTTCTGCATGAAAATATTTCAATAGAAAAATTTTCTGCATGAAAATATTTCAATAGAAAAATTTCCTGCATGATAAATTTCAATAGAAAAATTTTCTCCATAAAATTATTTCAATAGAAAAATTTTCTCCATGAAAATATTTCAATAGCAAAATTTTCTCGATGAAAATATTTCAATAGAAAAATTTTCTCGATGAAAATATTTTCTTGAAGAAAATATTTCATCAAAAAAATTTTCTCGAAGAAAATATTTCATCAAAAAAATTTTCTCGAAGAAAATATTTCATCAAAAAAATTTTCTCGAAGAAAATATGGCATCAGAAAAATTTTCTCGAAGAAATAATTTCATCAAAAATATTTTCTCGAAGAAAATGTTGCAACAGAAAAATTTTCTCTATGAAAATTTTTTAACAGTAAAATTAAAATTTCAACTTTTCTGTTGAAAAATTATCTCGATGAAAATATTTATATAAAAAAATTATTCAATAATTATTCAATAAAAAAATGTTCCTTGATGAAAATTATTCAATAAAAAATTTTCTTGATGAAAGTTATTCAATTGAAAAATTTTCTTGATGAAAGTTATTCAATAGAATTCTTTTCTTGCTGAAAATTATTCAATAGAAAAATTTTCTTAATGAAAATTATTCAATAGAAAAATTTTCTTAATGAAAATTATTCAATAGAAAATTTTTCTTGATGAAAATTCTTCAATAGAAAAATTTTCTGGATGAAAATTATTCAATAGGAAAATTTTCGTATTGGAAATTATTCAATAGAAAAATTTTTTTAATGAAAATTATTCAATAGGAAAATTTTTTTAATGAGAATTATTCAATAGAAAATTTGTTTTAATGAGAATTATTCAATAGAAAATTTGTTTTAATGAAAATTATTCAATAGGAAAATTTTCTTAATGAAAATTATTCAATAGAAAATTTTTCTTAATAAAAATTATTCAATAAAAAATTTTTCTTAATGAAAATTATTCAAAATTTCTCAAAACTTCTCAAAATTTTCTAAAAATTCTCTTTAAAAAAGTCTCCACAAGAAAATTTTTTATTGAAAACTAAAGGGAGTTGTAGACAAAATTAAAAACATTTCAAATCCTCTATCGCAGAAAGCTTTCTATAGGTGAGCAGGAAGCTTTAATAATTATTAAATGAACATAAAATAAAAAATTGTTAACTACTTATAATTTTTTTTGTTTTTTTTTTTTGTTAGATAAGTTAATAGACCGAACGTTGTTGTTAGATAAATTGATTTCTTTTAGATTGCAATCACATCCCATTATCATTTTCATTCATAAAATATCGATACGTTTTTATTTTCTGTTATTTACTTGACTTTATTATTTGGAGTGGCAACAACACTTAAATTGATGAGATAACAACAACAACCAACCGTTTAGTCAAAATGTACGTGTGGAGCGAGGAAGAGGAGTCACAATTTTAATATATTTATTAATAGTGTAGTTTTTAAATCACAGATGACAACCAACACTAAGTGGTGGTGGTGGTGGTGCCTCTTGTGAAGCCAATCTATAATTATTACTTACAATAGAAAGATGCAGATGTACGAGTTTAAGGTTTAAGTATGCGTGTGTGTTCGTGTGTGTGTGTTTACATTAATATGTATAGATAGTAATATTAGCAAATGACATACTTAAATATATCAATTTGTTTTTATATATGAAAGAGTATACAATATGACAATAAGGTTGACTTAAGTTGTTAAGTATGTGTAGCATACTAAAATACAAGTTAACATTTATAAATACAGCAACTAACACACACACAAATATAAATAGATACTCGTACATACTTATCGTTAACAACAAAAATATTGCATAAGAGCAAAAATCTTGATGATGCTGCAGCTGTTATAATGATGGGCTACAAGTATATTGGTGGTGCTGTTAAATGTTAACGTAAATATAAAGAGGATGAGGTCGATGGGACATATGCCAATAAGAGCATGAGAATAATGATGATGACGATGATGGTGATGACGAGTTTTTAGAGAAAATTACAATGATGATGCTGAAGATGTTATTGTTAGTTATTGCTATTGCTGCTGCTATTGATGTAGATGTATGTAAATATTGTTATCATTATTTTTGCTATTATTATTATTGTTGTTGTTATTGCTTTTGTTCCTAATTCCACTGCACAACACACAGTTAATGTTCAAATTTGAGGTTATAAATGTCAGACACATACTTTAGGTATATAAATTGATACCACATACAACAAATACATTACAACATACTTACCAATCTCCAACACACACTTTAACGCATAATCATAATACAAAAAAAAATTCTTGTATTACGTAAGTTCCCAGAATACAATACATAAACTGGTAAATGTATTGTAAAAACACAAAAGATCGTGTCCTTAAATACTGTCTTACAGGCATAAATAATGCACACTCTTGTAATACGTCAATATGTGTTAGTGTGTATTTGGTGATGTTAACATAACTTAGTGAATGACTCATTCGCTTTAAGTGGCAATATATTTCAATATTTTGTATACACTCACTCTTAAAACAATCACACACACACACAGAAACTAACGCACACATATAGTGTATATTTACCAATATTTCTCTTCTTTTACTTTTGCCCTCTTTTATAAAGCTGAAGTACTATCATTATTATTGTTATTGTTTTTACAGTTACTGTTACTGCTCAAGATGCCAACAAGGAAACAATAAACTTTTAAGTGGCTATTTTTTTTTTAAGTTTAGAAGAAAAAAATAAAGAATAGAACTTAATATTGAATGAACAAAAAAAAAGTTATACAAGTGCTATAATGACTAAGTGAAAAAGTGTGGCATAGTTTAAGGGGGCATTATAAAAATCTATATATTTATGCCAGCGTAATCAATTTGTTATTAAGCTAATGAAAAAAGAAAAAGCTTTAAAATTTATTAAACGAATCATACTAATTATTTGCTTTAACATCTATTAAAAATAATAGTAAAGTTTTAAAATTTCAGCAAGGAGAGCGTGCCCGTGACTGCTTTGTAAGTTATTTGTGGTTGTTTATTTATTCTGCAGCGTTCTTTTTTGTGTGCGCCAAAAAATTCAATCATTCAAGAAAATTAATCAGAAAGAACACAATTTGCTTCTTTCTCGTTTTTATGTTTTTTTAATAATTTAATTTTTTTTTACAATTCAATATTTTTGTGTGCTATAACACGTCTTATTCTACTGCAGTGCTTTTACATACACGACATTCTTCGTTTGATTTTGGTTCGCAGTATAGACAAACAAAGCAGTTGGTTTATTAACACGCGAACACGGGTCATTGCAAAAGCAACACGTATGGGGAACTGAAGCCGTTTAAAATCAATTGGCAAATCTGGAGGAATCATAGGAATGCGTGGTATCAGCACATCCTCGTCCTTATATTTTCCTTTTAAAATTTTTGCTTCAATCACATTTTTCAAGACTGTTGTGACTACTAAACGTGTCCTATTACAAAGTCGTGGCTGCCAGATATTTCTTAGCAAAATAATTGGTACACTAACTTTCACTTGTACTTGGCGGTGGGGTGGCAGTGCAGGTAAATCAAGCAATTTTTAGGTAAAATTTGTCCGGGAATGTTATTCAAAATTGTCACATTGATATCCGAAACTTCTGCATTTTTGGCTGCTAAGATAGCTCTGTCAGCCAACCAATCATGGTGTCCAAAATTTTGTGCAATACCGGGAAATATTTTGTGACCAATGCTTTTTTTAATTGTGCAAAATGGTAAAAATTATCTGGAAGCGTAATCATTTTTGTGGTGAGGTCAATTGGAATTGCACCATTTCCAATATCTAACAATTGCTTAGAAAAACGTTTAGCTGATGGATCATTTTGCAATTGACCATGCATATTACACACACACACACACACACACACACACATATACAAAATGCAACAGAATATGGAAAACGAAATTCCCTATATGTTTGCATCACTTGCTATGAACCTGAGAATATTTCGATCTGTATTGCCATCACATTCTATGCAAGGACAGACACACGCACACACACACAGCAACGTACAAACGAAAACACACATTTCATTGGATACAAAAATATTCAATGGAAAAAAATTTTTGATTTTTTGGAAAAATTTCTCTTGTTTCAAACATGCACTGTGGATGCACTCTTGTACGCAAACGCATGAAACGAAGATACAAACCAGCGAACGACCATTACGGCAGTTACGTGATAAGATTTACGTCGGTACCTAGCACAGCTCGACGGTGGTGAAACTACTGATGCTTGCACTGGCGCCCTAGGAAGCCAACAGATTATTACCAGTTGCACTTTCGGAAGTTTCGGTGCAAGGCCGTCAACACCCACTCCTTGCTGAAGAGTTGGAGACTATCCAACTCCCGGTACACAATACATTACAAGCATGCTCAATGCATCCGAATCATTCACCCTTTGTTCTAAGAAGAGGTGAGATGATCCTGGCCCCTTAATCAAATTCATGAGGGCCGTGACGATGCTCCCGAAGGGCCAACCTCAATAATTAGACAGAGAACGGATAAAAGGCTAAAAAACCAAAAAAGCTGAACTCTGGGGCTTACTGATTCCCAGGCAAATAAAATGGTGTTGTCCAGTTGGCTTCTGCTAGCCTTTTAGGGGACTGGGTCCCTTTTAACCCCCGTTGACACATGTAATGACGGTGAGATTCTGTCAAAACATATCAATATATCCCCAGGGGGAGTGGCAGTTGCGGCAAAGGCAAAGTATGCAAATACCAATCTAGAGTGTTGGAGCTGCTGCAAATAATCGCGCCGGTTTGGTCTACTTTTTGCCAACTATTGACCTGATATCAAGCCAGACTTAACATAAAACTAAAAACGCAAATATATTTAGTCCGATAGTGAACACAAAGAAGAAAAAAATATAGAAGTAAGGTCAAATGATTCCTCCTGACCAACTTGCACAGCAGACAGTCACTTTTAATAGATGCAAAGGTAACTGTTGAATAATTTAAGGGTTTCCCATTTCCCAGAACCGGCTATTCTGTTTATTGACACATCCATTCAATTGAAAATGTGCCTCGTCACTCATTATGATATTTCAGGAAAATCGGGGTTGTTATGGGCGAACTGTAACATCCTATTGGCATATGTATGGCGGGTAAATGGTCTTGTGGAAGAAGCTTTTGTGCCAACTGAATCTTAAATGGAAACAAATGCAAATCCTTGCGCAAAATTGTGGCCAAAGTTTTTCTTTAAAAACCAAGCTCCTAATCAAGGCGTGGACTTTAGGTTGATGAATTGGTTTGAATACTTTCTTGTGCAGCAGTAATGTTTTCAGCCGATCTTGCAGTATATTATGGTGCAGACCCTCTTTCTTCGAAATCATGCACTTCACGTTTTGTAGACACGTTGTTTCTCCCAAAAACTTAATTTTCTCATCATCACAGTAATCCATGATTGATTTTGATAAAATGTTTTAACGATTAAAACACATTGATTTACCGAATTATTTTCCATAATAAATTTGTCATGTGTGTACTTCACGACTTTGCAAGAGTAATATTTACCAAAATGGCGACAAAACAAAGTAGTATTTCTTCCCGGCGGACACCCTGTCTCTTTGTCGTCTGGGTAGGGTGTGCGAGTCTTAATAGGCGAAGTTATCTGGTACCGCCAATGGAGATAAGGGCTTTCCGCTGTTAGAATGTGATAGTAGTAGTGGGATAACTATGTTATAGTTAATATGTTTAAAAGTTAATTATGTTTAATGTTCATGTCAGCGATTTAGTTAATTTCTATTATTATTAAAATGTTTCCTTTTAATATCTTTTAGGTTAATACATGTTTAAAACTTAGCACTTGTCCATAATTTTGAGCATTTGTTATTTGATTTTTTATTTTCCACCAAACTTTTTTTTAAATTTTGTTTTGATTTAAAAATTTTATTTACCTTTTTTTATTTTAAGCTTAAAATTTTTATTTTGTATACCTGTCACATACAGCTGTTACATACCATACACACCTGTCACATATTACAGAAGCTCAAAAAAAGAAGGCCGACATATTGTTATGGCATCCCAAGAAAGCCTACTCAAGCCACCCACCATCTTTTAGCATAAAATATATTACTTGGGCTACTAGTGGCATTCCAGCGATTAGGACCGTGTTCCTTAAACAGTTTCCCAATTTCTCTGTCTTTATGCTTATCTTTCTGAAGTCATTTTTTTATTCTCCCAGCTGACTGAACTGCCTTAGCTAAACATGATAATACACTGTTCAAAATGCACATGATAATTAATGTTAATTAATATACCCTCATCCCATTATCTTATTTTATAATCGCATATTTTTAACACCATCAGAAAAAGCACTTGCTGAAGAGAAAAGTAATGTTTAAAAAATGTTTTAAAAATTAAATGGTATCCCCAAGGCCTTATACAAGACCAGCCAAAGTATAAAATTTTGTTTCGGCCATAGAAAATTTTAAAATAAAATAAACATCAAAGGATACCACTCAAGTCGGGTACGTAGCTCTCATTATATGATTCAAATTCAAATTAAGAATGTTTATTTAGGATTTAATTTTTTCATAAAAATTTTTTCACAAACTTTAAGAAGACAAATTAAAAAACAAATTCTTCACATTTGTAACGACACGTTCTCGCGTTATGCTGGGGTAAAGCTCGCGGCGTCCAGGGTTCGTTACAATAAAAATGTTTTTCATTAATCACAAGAGACACTATTGGTTTTTATAAAAAAAAAATTCTTTTATTTATAATTCACTCTTAAACTAAGTTATAATTAAACTGCACCACTACTGAGCACGCCAACGATGATCAACCGCTTCGTGGCCCTCAAGAGCTTTCGTCTCCACTCTCCGTCGGCTAGCCTACTGCTTCTCACACTGGAGCGAATAAAATTCTGTTCCAGTCTGAGCAGAACAGTTGGCCTGTCCACCAATTTTTGACTTGTCGCGGTTGTCACGAATAAGATTCTGAGACAACCTTTCCACGTCGAAATTGGTGTTAGCCTATTGACGATCTTGTCCGTCTTGTTCAGCTAGGGCGAATAAAATTCTGGCCTTGCTGACCAAAACGCGGCCTGGCTCTGGGCTCCGTCACCTGGGCGAATAAAATTCTGGCCAGGTGAAGCAGCGACAGCACTTACTGGGCCTGCCGATGACGATCAATCTCTCCGTGGCCTATTGACGATCTCGTCCGTCTTGTTCAGCTAGGGCGAATAAAATTCTGGCCTTGCTGATTCTAGTTTTCAATTTATTTTTTGAAAACTAGAATCGCAGGACATAGGTCAGACCAGAAATACAGGAATAATATTAGTTTACCAAAAACAGCATTATCTTCGCATTGCTCTAAAGTTAATCACTATCCTAATTTTGAAAATGTTTCAATTTTAAATTTAGAAAATAATTATAAACGTCGTTATATGTTAGAAATGTTACAAATAATTAAAGTACCATTAACGAAAAGAATAAATTTTAAAGCAGATACGGAGAATGTTGCACAAAATTATAGATATTTAGTGCATAAAATTATAAAACAAAACTCTGTATCTGCATAATATTAATAATTAATACATTAATTTTTGTAACGTTTGGTCATTAAATTTATGTTTAAAATATATGTGTAAAATACTATTGTTTTGTAAATGTCTTATGTATTTTCAAAATTGTTTTTCATTTAAAAAATTTTTTAGTAATGAAAATTTGTTTGTATGTATGTAAAACAAAAAATTTTTTCAATTTGTCGTTTTTTATTGTTTTTTGTTTGTTTTGTTTTTTGAAAAAAATTTTTGATTATTTTGGATTTGTTAATCAAAAAATTTTTTCAATTTGTTTGTTTATTATTATTTTTGTTTTTCCTGATGATGCCAACCAACGGTGTGGCGAAATATCGAAAAATTAATAAAAAATAAAAGTTTTTTAACATTTTTTTTTTATTAAAATTGACCTAGTGCTTTAAATTAATTACTAAAAAATAATGTTCACTTTTAAAAAAAATTATAAAATTCATTAAACAATAAATATTCAGAAATGTAAAAAGTGTAAAAATTTGTGAAATTCAGAAAAAAATTACAAAATTTTAAAAACATATATATAGAGTCCAATTGCTTGTGATTGAATTGCTATGTGATCCAAAAACGAGCCTGCCGACTTTTGGCTGTCACACATTAAATAAATCCAAAAATCGATTGAACAAGATTTTCTGCTAACTGCATTACCCGGCTTTAAAACATTAAACTTTCAACTCTGCACAACCTCATTTACATCATTTGCAACAGTTTCTGTACAAAAACTTTTTAAAGATGAATTATTAACCCAATTTAAGGAAAGTGCAAATTCTCATTAAATAACAAAAAAAAAAGTAAAAAAATAAAACAGCAGCCTCAACTCAGCAATAAATAAAATATGGACAGTCCTTTTAAATTATAGTCTTGTACGTATGCTATTTGATTTAAAATAAAAGCAAGAACAAAAAATATTAAAACGAAGCCAAATCCTTAAAAATTACTTAACAATAGTCATCAGCATAATAATCGCGAATGAATAAATGAATAAATGAATGAATAAAAAATGACGGAATGAATGAATGAACAAAATGAACAGCTTCAAAGAAAAAACAAAAAGAAAAAATAATAAGTGAATAATAATAAGCAACATTATTATTATTATTGTAAATCAGCATCATTATAATACATTATAGTGTTAGTGTATGTGTGTGCGTCTATGTGTTTGTTTGTTTGTGTACATGTGTAGATATTTACAGTAATAATATGCTACAATAATGACTATTTTCTTCACTTCCCATTACAGCCAAACACTTTAAATTGTTACACATTTATACGCCACTTTTTGTTGTTGGTTGTTGCATTTTTTTTTTTTTTGTTATTCCCTGTTTGTTTATGTGAGTGTTTAAAAGTAAAAACGCAAGTTGTTTTTTTATTGTTATTATTATTATTGTTATTATTTTCGTTATATTACAACTGTTCTTGTAGTTGCTCTTAATATTAATGCTGTTGCTGTAGTTGTAATTTGGAAAAAAAACACTCACTCACTCACTCACTCACTCACACATTACAATTTCATTTCTCTTGAGTTTCCGCAATCTCAGCAGAAAAAAAAAGGATATTTGTTATAATGGCAATTAACTGTTTTGGCAAAGAAATCAACGACACATTGTACATATTTACATACAAAAATACACTTATTATCGTTATCACTCTTTTGCACACACACACTGAAACGTGTACCGACACACACATAAGCATGCATACACTTACACGCACTCAAATATTATGTTAATGTATTGCTGAGTCGGTGTATCTATTTAGCTGCAGTAGTTGTTTTCATTACTGTTATTTTTATTATTGCTGTTGTTGCAAAAATTTCATACGTACATTGACATGTTTGTACATGCATGGGCATGATTATTTCACTTGTTTTAATTGTATTCGTAGACTTGCTGTTGCTATTAAAATAAAGTTTATGTCTGTGTAAAAAGTAGTTTAAATTTGTTTGCCTTAACAGATTTTCCATAAGATTTTCTTTTTTATTTATTTTATTTTTTTTTTGTAAATAATTTTCCGTTGTATTCTCGCATTATTTGCAGGCTTGTAGCTGTATCTGTTAGTGCGAGTGTTTAAAAGTGTAGAGTTATTCTGTTAACTGTGTGTAAAAATAAGTTATAAATGTTTCAATAAATAACTGTTAAAATGAGAGTTTCTTTTTATTTTTACATTCTCCACATTCTCGGCATTTATGTTTTTTTTTTTTGTGTTTTATCACTTCACTTCAGTGTAGTCTACCTGGTGACACCTTTATAAATTTTTAAAATTTTAATTAGCCTGATTGTTCGCTATGGTTTGAAAGACAAGTGTTTTAAGGAAATTTATAGCAAAGTTTATTAAAAAACACATTTATTTGGTTGTTGTTGTAGTTGTTAAATTATAAGGAAGCATTTGTGCACAAATGCTCACAGTTTTTCAAACGATTTTCTTTTCCTACAGACTGCTGGGGCACTAATTTGGCCCCCATTTTCTTCCTCCCTATAAGACCATGATAGAATGATAATTCCTCCTAAGAGTTCTATTAATGGATGTTTCGAAAAAAAAAATATTGTGGTGATAGAAAAGCCTACGGAATTGTCAAAAACTATTTCAAACTAAAAGGATTTTCAACAAGAAGTTTGTTTTCTTAAACAACATACAACAAAAAATTCAGATTAGACATTTAGAAAATTTAGATGATTCAAATTTTTATTGTATTACAAGAAGAAAAATTCGCTAGTTATTAATTTAAAATGGTATCTGACCATAACAATGTCCACCACAACCATGCTGACAGATGAGCATTCTTTCATAAAAGTTTTTAATCCTTTTTTTTTTGGCAAAATTGCGGTCCTATTTCGTCACGGATTTTGAGTTCTAAGTTCGAAAACGATTCGATTGGCTCCGTATAGCCTCTGTCGTCACAAAAATATATCTAGTGGTGTTTAATCACACAATCTGATTGGTCACTTAACTGCTGATTGTCGTGAAATTATGCCATCGGGAATTTTGGTTTGAAATAAATTAATCGTTTTATTGGCTGTGTGACATATGTCACCGTGCTGTTAAAATCACACGTCCTCAATAAAAGGCCAAAATTGAGATGTTAGCTTCTCTTGTTAGCATGATCCATTGACCGTTACCGTATTTCCAACCTTATTTAAAAAAAAAAACTGCCCACTCGCACCTCCAGACCACAACGCACCATACAGCACTTCGAACATGCAAAGGCTTCTCAATAATCGCTCTAGAAGCTGCAGTTTTGCTTACTGACATACCCTGACCAGTTCCCTCCCCCCCCCACCCGGGGCACATTGACTGGGGATAAAAGCGAGCTAATCCCCTTCAAGGCTAGCAGAAGATGGATAACACCACTTTATTTCCACGGGAATCAGTAAAGCCTCCAAACTTCAGCTATTTGTCTTTTTAGCCCTTTAGCTGCTCTGACTGGTTATTGAAGTTGGCCCTTCGGGAGCATTGTGTTGGTTGTGTGTTTTGAGGCCCTCGTTTGAGTTGTGTGGATCGGATCATTCGCAATAAATAGTCCAGCTCCATGTGATCATGATTACGGTTGTGTTCTTAAATTTTATTATGCTTCATGAGTTCTGGACCAGGAGTTAGATAGTTGGCCTGCTCCGAGTTCTTGAAGTTGCAATTAGGAGTGACTGGAGAATATACGTATCTGAAGGCCTTGTAGGGCGAGGATGATGCTACATTTCATCTACAGTGGTGTGATCCACCGTCTGGTAATGGCTTACACAGTTAGGTACAGACGTAAATCTTATCACGCATACCCTAACCATTCCCCTACGGGGGCACATTTATCGGTCTTTATAGAATACTTGACTATCTAGACCTGTGCTGCTTGGGGTATAAGGGAGCCCAGTCTCCTGAAACCAGCAGGGGACAACTGAAAGCTCCACGTTATTTCCACAGGAATCAGTAAGCCCCAGGGTTTCCGCTAATTGTCTGTTTGGACTTTTAGCTGTTTCTCTAACTGACTATTGAGGTTGGCCTTCGGTAGTACCGTGGTAGTTGTGATTTTCCGCCCCCGCATGAATTGATATAGTGGGCCAGGATCATCTCGCCTTTAACAACACCAACGGGTGAATGATCCGGGTCCATTGAGCATGCTTGTCATGTGTTCTGGACCAGGAGTTGGATAGTCTCCAGCTCTTCAGCAAGAACTAATAGTTTGCAACCCTGCTTTGGAACCGCTGAAATTGCAACTAGGAATGACCTGTTGCTAGAATTAGTCTTCGGCTTCCTAGGGCATGAATGACGTTGCCTTTCATTGCCAGTGGTTTGACCACCATCTGATTAAAGCTTACGGCCAGGTGCAGATGTAAATCTTGTCACGAAATACCCTGACAAGTTCCCGCCTCGACAGCACATTCATCTCACCGTCATTACATGTGTCAATGGGAGTAAAAGGGAGCCCAGTCCGCTTCAAGATCAGCATGAGCAAACTGGATGATTCTTTTACATTTCCACCGAAATCAGTATAGCCCCCGAGTTCAGTTATTTGTCGTTTTAGCCCTTTAGCTGTTCTTTGACTCATTATTGAGGTTGGCGCTTTGGGAGTATCGTGGTGGTTGTGTGTTGCGAGGCCCTCGTTTGAATTGTTTGGCTAGGATTATTCGCAATGAACACAAGGACTAGTCCAGGTCCAGTGAGCATGATTGCGGTTGTGTTCATAAATTTTATTATACTTCATGCGTTCTGGACCACGAGTTGGATAGTCTCCAACTCTTTAGGAGCGGGGACAATGGCCTGCTCCGAGTTCTTGAAGTTGCAATTAGGAGGCCCTTTGGGAGTATCGTGGTGGTTGTGTGTTTCGAGGCTCTCGTTTGAATTGTTTGGCTGGGATCATTCGCAATGAACACAATGACTAGTCCAGGTCCAGTGAGCATGATTGCGGTTGTGTTCATAAATTTTATTATACTTCATGCGTTCTGGACCACGAGTTGGATAGTCTCCAACTTTTCAGCAAGAAGTGAGGGCTGCGGCCTGCTCCGAGTTCTCAGAGTTGCAACCAGGAGTGACTAGAGGATAGACATATCCGAAGGGTTCTTGGGGCCTATGAGACGCTAAAATTCATCCACAGTGCTGTAATCGACCCTACAGGTTATGACTTACACGGCTAGGTACTGATGTAAACCTTACCACGCCTACTCTAACAAGTGAAAATGGGCTTTGTCTGAAAAAAAATTATTTTTTCAGAAAAACCATCCGGTTGTTCCTGAATGAATTGCGCGAATCTACAGAGATACGAATGGTCCGTCAGCTTCAATTTCTGCACCAGTTCAACCTTCTTAGGTTGCAGTAAAATTAACAACAAAAAAAAAATATTTATTTGTTTACAGAATTTTAATCAAAATTTGTTTAAAATTTTAATGTGAATTAAAAGCTTCAATTCAACTCTTATTTGGCAAAATGAAGTAAAATATCACATATTACGTTTAAGACAGTTGCTAAAGACGCTTTAGTTACTTTCATGTGCCCAGGATATAGTAAAATTTATGTTAATTACAAACACTGCAACGCGCTGGCAAAATCAGGATTAACAAAAAAAAAATGGGATAAACATGCCTTAAAGCTATTTCTTTAACTTTATAATGGAATCCAATGTGTTAACGTTTCTATAGAAATCATGTTTGTATTTTTTTTTGTTTCTTTTTCGAATTAAACATCAAGGACTTAATTTAATCCTGGGTGGTTTTAAAACACTATTAATTTAGTCTCTCCAAATTTGTAATCCATATGTGTAATGGTTCATTTATTCTACACAAATAAACATATTATAATATAATAAATGCTATAAATGGCATAAAGTGTGTATGTGTTAGTTTATAAACAAATCTATTTAATAATGTGTTTTTGTTATTTGAATTGTGTTTTTGTGTACTCGTATTTATGTACTCTACCAGTGGCCAACAGTTCTCTATTTGTTTGTGTTTAATGGTTTATAATGAGATTGTTGTTTTTCTTGTTTTTGTTGTTGTTATGTGTATATTTTTTGTTCGAAAAAAAAATTTTAAGCAAAATGTATTTGTTATGTTAATTAATTGCATAAATAATTTATAAATTGCTTTTTTATATAAAAAAAACCAAGAGAAAATAAAAATAAAAATGTGGTTTTAAAAAAAATAATTTCAATTAACACTGTAAAAGCCCTTAAATAAAAAATGGCCATTTAAATTGATTACAAAAATTGTTCAAAAATAAAACCAACTTTTTTTTTAGAAAAAAAAAATATTTTAACCATATTAGAAAAATTGCCTTATGAAAAAGCAGAACATTAATAAAGAGAAGTCATCCATAAATTGTTGATTAAGAGTTTTGTTTATAGGAACTTCATTTGTAGCAGCATCCCTTTAATACATTTTAAATTTAAAATATAAAACAACTTGTCAATTTAATAAAATAATTTTTTATATATTTCTTTTAACTAAATATAAATTAAAATATATTTTATTGTTAATAAATCTTTCAATAAATATTTTACTCCACATACTATTATTATTATTAAAATATTTTTAACAAAAATGTTTAACTAAAAAATTTTATAAATAATTTCGCTCACTGTAAGCTTATTTTAAAAATCAAAAAATTAATCAAAAAGCTAAAAAAATTTTAAATTTCCAGGGAAAAAACTGTTGCGAAGAACGTTAAGAGGAGGAATTGAAAACATTAGTTCATTCACCGGCGAAACAAACCCAAACAATTTAGTACCAAAATTATTTCAGCTAAGAAATAAGAAGCGTAAAAGTTTTAGATAAAAGTTTCACACAAAACTGTTAATAAAATGATTATTTTCATTATTTAAAAAAAAAAATTTACAGAAACTTTTTCTTAAGAAAAGTCCTCTTCTAAAAGTCAGTAAAAACTAGTTTTGTCTAGTTTTTCGTTTTTGGTACTTTACTATATATGAAAAGCCATCACAAGAGGCATAAAAACTCAAGCGGATCTAAGTAGCCATGGCTTAAGCCTGGATATTGTCAAATAACAACCGCAAGTACCAAATCATCACCAAAATCATTCTCATTATATCATAGACATATTTCAACATAAAAAAAACCTTGCTGAATGATATATAGGGTCCGCCAAATAACTTTTTTTTGTTTTGAATGCTATAAACAAAACTACACAGCTTCGCTTGTATGGCACGTAGCGCCGTCCTGTTGAAACCAAATATTGCCAATATCCTCCTCGTCAATTTTTGTGAACAAAAATTCGTTCAACGTGGCTCGATACCGATCGCCATTGACTTAACGGCCACTCCTGAAAAGTGAGCCAATTATGTTTCTGGACCAAAATCCGCACCAAACAGTGACTCGTTCTGGGTGCGTCGGCTTTTCAATGTATGCGTGCGGGGTTTCTGTGCCCCAAATGCGACAATTTTCTTGTTTACATACCTGCCAAGATCAATGAGCTTCATCTGAAAAGATATTTTTTTTGCAAAATCGGCATATTCTGTAAGTCGATCACAGGCCCACTTAGCGAAGCGTTGTTCAAGCGTATACACAACCATATTTGTTCAGCGGAAGGATAAAACTAATTATATGTCTAATCACACATGAGCTAAGTGTTACCATTCACGAAATAAGCAATAGTAGAAAAAAACCCGTTAGATGGCGGACTCTATAGAACATTAAAAATTTCCAAATTCACATGTTTGAATAGGAAAATAATTTATTAAAAAATCATTTTCTTTTTAAATATTTTTTTTTTGAACTTTAACACAACAATGATCCGTAATTAAATGCTTATCAAATATTAGTAAATTTAAGAAAATTTAATCGTATAAGACAAACATCGGGTGGGTAAATTTGAGGTTACGGAGAACATTATCCGTCAAATAAAAATGCCAAGAATTGAGCTGTCATTCTTCAATATTTATTTATTAGGAAACTTTATGCATGGACGAATACACTCTTGAGCAAATCTGGAAAACTGACTATCCTAAATGTTAGAGTTGCCTCTCCTAAAATCATGCTAACACTAGACCAAAACCTTACTCTCGTAGTGACCGTAGTGATAAACACATATCTGCTGGACTGCAGAGTGTTAAGAATGAGTTTGAAAGATCAATTCGTCCATGTTCGCAATAGTTTGGCTTCATTAAAAACACTTTTGCAATATTTTGCATCAACATCTTCATATTCGACTCCATAATTATTAAGTTCAAGAACTCAAGCCTGCTGACCATTACTTGCGGCAAACATTTGTGAATCGGCTCTCATTTTCAATTACACAGTTATGATAACAAATATAATTGTTCCTTATTTATGGGGCTCACAAAATCCACAAATAGTTCTCGAAAAACCATTTCATTCAAGCAAAGTGAGCGTATGGCATAGTTTGTGGTCAGGCAGCATTATCGATCCCTATTTCTTCAAAAATAAGCAAGGAAATGCCGTTACCATGAATTTTATGTGCTATCAAACCATGGTAAACAATCTTTTGTACCCACAATTAGCTAATGTTAATATGAAAGAGCTTTAGTTTCAGCGAGACAGCGCCACAAGCTACAAACAATTCAGTTATTGCATGAGAAATTTTTCGGTCGCATAATTTCTCAATTTAGCGACGTTTTTGTGATTTAACTCCGATGGGGCCATTTGAAAGACAGAGCTTACGTGCAGTAGTCAAAAACAACTAACGCTCTAAAAGATGATATTCGACTCTATTATGAAGAGATAAGCTTAGTTTTGTAGCAAAATATGTTACAAGATTTAATGAAAAAAGCGGTTGTGTGATGTGCACCTTGTGTGAGGATAGGGCACTGCAATGGATGATAGGACAGTACAATGAAAGATAGGGCAGTGCAATGAATGATAAGGCAGTGCAATGGTAAGCTGTTAGGTAATTATAAATAGGGAAAAAAGAGGATAACTAGAGGAGAAACATGCAGCGCCATGTCCGAAAATCGAAAAAACGGTGGATGGAGGACATATTGTGGCGTCTAGGAGGTTTCCTGGACGCAAGATGCCGGAATCGGGTTCTTTTTCGTTTGAATACTTACGGAGCGAAGTGGTGGCCGCACAAAAAGAAAAAATAAACACAAAAAAACACAAAGAAAAGGTGACCAAATTTTATTTGTGTGAACAATTTTTTTCAAAACGTATGAAATATTTTGAAAAAAAAAGTGAAAAACTTGAAATTATATAAAAAAAAGGAAAAGAGTAAAAAAATGAACAAAATTTAAAGAAAAAAAAAATTATTATTGAGAAAAAAAAAGGAAAGTAAGAACTAGCAAAAACTAAAAGCTAGAAACTACTAGAATTAACATTATTAAAAGAACGTTTTCAAAGGACACTAAACTGTTATATAGTGAAGAAGAAAAAAACAACAAGTTTAAACTAAATTAATGAAAGTTAAATTAATAAAAACATAAAACTGCCATCACTGTCGCTTCCACCGAGGGACTCAAGTTTTCCGCCACCAGAGACGCCACCACTCCTGGAGTAACAGGTAACAGCCATTTGACAAAACTTAACGACGAACGACCCAGGGACTGTAATTTGAAACGTTTATATATATATGTATTTAGCTTTAGCCTGTAAGAATTTAGGAAAAATACTTACCGCTTAAAAATTTCAATCCTCTTGAGACGCTTTAGGACAAGAGTTTAGGATTGAGCTCAAACCTGTTTTTCGCCGCGTGATCGTGGGCATTTGAGTTTCCCACTGTAGTATTTTCCTTAGCTTAGAAAAGAGATATAGATAGATGGGAGAAAGTGAAATATATATATATAGGTAATATTGTGTGAATTGCTAACCATACCTTGACCAAGAATCCGGACGTAGGACACGTGACGGACGGACGGCAGTTCCTGCACCAAAGTCACGGCAGATTTACGATCCAGCAAAGAGGGAACGAGCCTGGCGAATGGGAATAGCAGAAATTCCGTTTGGTCGGAGGACAAATGTTTATTTTATAATTTATATACTTACTTAACCTGCATTTATTTTGTTGTAATTGTAAAATTTAATTAATTTATTTCCTTTTTATTTTTGCTGCGATATTATATGTATAAAATTTAATAATTTACTTACCTTTTTTGGAATTTTTGTTGCCTTATTGAATCGTGCATTTAAATTAGTTAAATGCACGTTTGGTAAACGTAGGAATTATCAACATTTTGTTTTGAAATTATGTTTTTTATAATAATAAAAATGTAAATTGGATATGGAATTCTAATTAGATTTTTCTTCTCAGATAAGATGTTCTAAACGTTTTATAAGCGGTAAGTAGGGGTAAAAAGAAGAAGGGAAAAGGTAAAGGCAATGCCTAGGGACATCCAACATTTTAGAGATTTTTATACGATGTCACGGTGAGGTCTCGGGACTTCTTGTGGGAGGGCAGAAGCATGGCATAACATCGGCCATGGAGTTTTTATGTGTGTTTGCTGGCAGGGAGCTGACTAGACTTGCTTCGGGCTCCAAATTTATTCCTTTCCAATATTTTTTTTTCAGTTAGCTGGTATGACTTTTGTAGCTGCTGCACAAACCAGACGCGTTGGCAAGAACCACCCCCAAGACGGCGAGCCCTAGCCGGTGCTTACGCCAGCATACCAGCGCGACCAACGGTCGGGTAACCCAAATTTTACTTTCCTTTATGTGCATACGGCGGCTGTTAAAAATGGCGCCCAACGTGGGGCCCGAAGCAAGTTCTGGCAGACAGAATTAGTTTATATTTTTTTTTTCAATCTGATAGTTATTTACCTACCGACATACTAGAGGTAGACATTTTCCCGACAATATATTCCACTATTGATTGTCATATTTTTACTTTATATTGTTATCAATAATACTGCCGTTGTTAAACAAAAATGTGTGTTTTAAGATAATTCGCTTACTAACCTCAAATTTGCCCATGCATTAGAATAATTCCTAACAAAAGGAGTACAAAATCTTAAAAATGACAGTGAAATGATTGACTTCCAGCAGATAGAAGATATTTTGCTAGTAGATTTTTCCCTTTTCTCGCATATTTTCAGTTAAAACATGATGGGAGTGATAATGTGAGTTGAGGTCTTTTAGTATTGGATTTAGAAAGTCTCATACTATACAACAGAATAACAGGCAAGTAAACTAAGAATAAGTCATTTAAATCACTGTAAGTTTTAGTAACGTTAAACCCAGAATTAAATTGAGAAAGACTTTTTCGAATTGTCAGAAACAAAAGCAAAAGCAGTATGTGGCAATTTCTGTCTCTTACTATCGATAGCAGTAACAAGATTTATACCCCATATTTAAAGTTGATGTCACGACCACACGATTTTAATAACACGAACTAAAAAAAATAATTTAAAATTATTAAAAATTATTTTCCAAAATTCTTTGTTTAATAAAGGGATTTTCAACAAGAAGTTTGTTTTCTAAATAAAAAAATTTAGGTTACGATGATTCAAATTTGTATTTTATAACACAGATAAAAGTTCGCTAATTATGAATGAGAAATAATATCTGGCAAATGTCCACCACGATTACGCAGACAAATGACGTTTATTTCATGAAAGTTTTTAATCGTTTTTTGGCACATTATGAACTTTGAGTTTTAAGTGTGAAATCGATTCGCTTGGCTCCGCATAGACTCCATCCTTAAGATAGCCCCACAAAAAATAATCCAGTGGTGTTACATCACATGATCTGGCTGGCCGCTTAACTGCTGATTGTCGTGAAATTATGCGATTGGGAAATTTGGTTTGAATAAATTGATGGTCTGTGTGACATGTGTCACTGTGCAGTTAAAACCACATGTCGGTTATATCCACGACCTCAATAAAATACCAACATTCAATTGTTGTTGTTTCCAGCAGAGCATGCAAAGGCCTCTCAATAATCACTGTAAGATTCTCAAAAGCCCAAATGCGTCAATTGTGCTGTCGAAATACCCTGACAGGTGAAAATTGGCTTCGTCTGAAAAACTGTTTTTTAACCAGTCCGTTGTTCCTGAATGAATTAAGCGAATCTACCGCGACGTGAATGTTCGATGGGCTTTCATTCCTGCATCAGCTGAACCTTGTAAGGCTTCAAAGTCTACTCCTTGCCCAAATTACGCCATGTAGTGATTTTGGATAACCCCAATTGTTGAGAACTTCGAGGAATTGACAAATTTGGATCTGCTACAACACTGTGGCTCAAAGCTGCAATGTTTTCAGTTGAGCGACCCAGTCGGACATAACCTATCGACTCAAATTTAACGACCAAATTGTTAATAGCGGTCTCAGAAGGACGATTATGTTGTCCGAAAATATCACGAATTTTACGAAACGTAACTTTAACAGAACTACCATTTTCATAGCGAATTTTAATTATTTTAATGCAATTTTCGTGCGAATTTGAATTCATTGCAACAATTGCCGATGCTTCTTTTTTTTAAGAGAAGTAGCACTTCAGGCAACAGTGCCTATTTAGTCAAGTACCGTGCTACATTCTTTAGGAAAGAGATAGAGAAGAGATAATACAGGTGGTAGAAGTAGCAGAAGTTAGATAGCCTTCAAGCTCTAAGTTTTTGTAGTGAAAACAACTACCCCTAGATTGATAGACTAAGTACACTACCTACCAGCCTACCGGAACAGTTTTCATTCCTAGAAGGCCCATGTTATCGGAAATTAACTGTCGTATAAGACAGCACAGCGACCAGTGACTATGCCTTCATCGCTGAGCAGCCCCACCGACAATCAATTTTTATTTTTGTAGTGAAAAAAACCAAGGTCTTCGTTGGGAATCGAACCCACAACCCCCATATTTACAGTACCTACTAGCCTACAGGGGCACCTACCTACTACGAATACGTCAAAAAACTAAATGTTAGAACTATCATGTTGTTTGTATTGGCACACCTAAAAAACAAACTTCTTGTTAAAAAACCCATTATATTTAAATAAAGGAAACGCAAAGTCCAACTGGCTACTTTTAATAAAAGTTTAAAAACAAATTTTTAAAACCTCTTTTTGTCATACAGATGGCATAACTTTACTTAAGCAAGAAATCAAATAGTTAAGGATTTTAATCGTTAGGCGTTAGACGTAGGTAGTGCTAGTGTTACGGTTTATTTAACTACAAAACAAATAAATAAATTTTTTTTAACTATTTTGTTTTTTTTTTCTTAATAATACTGCGGTAATGTTTATGTGTTTTAATTTAATATTTTTTTTATTGTGTGTGTTATTTTTGTAACTCAAATATGATATAAATTGCAAAGCATGTTTATATTTTATTTCTTGTTGTTTGTAAATTTTATTTTTTGTGTCTTTTTTATCTTTTGCCTATTGTTTTGTAATTTTAATATTTAAAGTGTTAAAAATAATGTTAATGTCATATTATTTATGCCGTATTTAACACATTTTGTTTTTTTTTTCTGTTTAATAATTTTTCATTTCATTTTTTTATTATCGCATTAATATTTAATTTTTATTATTATTTTTGAAATTTCATAAATACATATTTTTTGTTATTGTTGTTGTTGTTGTTGCAGCTACAAAAATAAATTAGTTTTATATTAAATTAACACATTTTTTATGGTTATGATTTTCTTGTTTTCGTTTATTATTTTTTTTTTGTTTGTGATTTTGTTGTAATATTTTTGATATGAAATCATTAACATCCAGTGCACACACAATAAAACAGTATTTTTGCAACTGTAGTGGTATTTCAGTGGGAAAAAATAAAATAAAATAAAAAAAAGGAATATAAACATAAATTTATTTATGACAGTAATAATTTAACAAATAGAATTTTTAATGTTTCTTGTTTTTTTGCTTTTACAATTCGTACTTTATTTAGATTTGCAAATGTCATTAAAATGCTGACCGACACAATAATTGTACCGCAGTCATATGACACGTAAAATTTTCATTTGAAATAATTGAATTAGAGTGTAAATACTTTTTTTTGCCATAAAAAATACATTTTTTATAATTAAAAAGGTCTGGTCCTATACAACACATACAACAACACATAAATGCTGAATATGAATATTTTTTAAGAGAGGAGGGTTTAGAAAACAATGTAAGGACAAGAATAGTTACAGTTTCTTGAGTCTTAAGTCATTTCTTAGTGAGATAAAGTGTGAGGTTCTAAGAAAGAAAAAGTTTCGCTAAAAGTCACTCAATAGGCTCCAGGCTTTACTTATAAAACTACAGCATTAAGAACTTAAAACTGATTAGCTCTGCCTGCTACACAAAGCAGGGTTTTTTACCCTTAAATGAAAGGATGCTCATTTTTTCCATTTTCTTTAATTCACACCATACTGTCACTATTGACCTTTAATTTACCATTTTTGTCGGATAACTTTTACTATTCTGCTTCTGGCTCTATTGTTTTGTCAAGCTCTCTAACTGTCAAACAAAATATAGATGTATAGAATATAGAAATTTCATGTCCTTTTGTAACATTTAAATTTCTGCGAACGCTTTTGTAACTTTAATTTATTCCTCCGATTTCCTATAGCTCAACATTTTTTTAATTTTAGATTTTTGTTTTTTTTAATTGTCAATTTTGTGCACTTTTAAAAATAATTTCAATTTCTTAAACTCGTTTTAGACGTTAGATAAAGAAAATAAAGTATTTCACTGGACGTAATTTATTTTTGGCGCATCACTTCCTATCTCCTTAAATTTAAAAAAAAATTAAATTTTCGCCACAATAACGTGAAAATTCTCATCTCTGTAAATTAAAAAAAATAATTTTCCCTTCTTCCAGATCTTATAATGGAATTAAATGAAAACTGGTTTGTCATAATTTTTTGAAAAAAATTTTCATCAGTCATAAATTATCTATAGAAAATTTTCTTGTCATAAACTTACTATAAAGAAATTTCATCAGTCATGATTTTTAAAATACTAAAACATCATCACTGAAAGCTACCTTAAAAAAATTTCAGAGGCTATAAGCTTTTTATAAAAAAGATATGTTTTTTTTTTTAATAGTCAATTATAATTTGTTTATAAAACATTTGCATCAGTAGTATTTTTTCTACAAAAAAGGTGCATCACTCATTTATCACTCATTCAGTTATAAATTTTCTATAAAAAATTGCATGTCATAACTCCACTATAAAGAAATTTCATCAATCATGATTTGTAAAATTCAAAAATTAGTCGGTAATAACCACCATAACACAATTTCAGAGGCTATATGCTTTTTTAAAAAAAAAAAAGAATTTTTTATAAAATAGTCAGTCATATTTTTTTTTATAAAACATTTCCATCAGTCAAAACTTTTATACAAAAAAGGTGCATCAGTCATTATTTTTCTATACAAAAACTTTATCAGCAATAACTTTTCCATAAAAAAATTTAACATCATTATTTTTCTAATAATAAAATTATAGAAGTCATAACTTTTCTGTAAAAAATTTTCACAGGTCATAATTTTTCTATGAAAAATATTTCTATGAACATAATTTTTCCACAAAAAAAAAAAATCAACTGTCATAACTTATCTAAAAATAAAAGTTGAGGTCATAATTTTTCTATATAAAATTTTCATCAATCATATTTTTCTATAATACTTTTCTGTGGCAAAATTGCAGCAGTCACAACATTTCTTTAAAGAAGAATTCATCAATCCAAATTTTTCTGTAGGAAAATAAATTTCTTTAAAAAAAGTCATAATGTTTCTAAAAAAATTTCATCGTTTTCTGTAAAAAAATTCGTCGTTTTCAGATTTGTAAAAACTAATTCTTTAGTACATATATTTTTACAGAAAACTTGCAACAGTCACAAATTTTCTATTGAAAAATTTCCTGGATCATAATTCTCATTCATTTCAGTTCTATAATTTGTCTACACAAAACTACTTTAGTAAATATATTCCTGTAAAAAAATTTCAGCCGTGCCAAATCTACTGTGAACAAAATTCGTCAGTCAATCTTGATAAAAGTTTTATCAGTCTAAATTTTTCTGCAAAGTAACTTTTTTGGTCATAATTTTTGTATAAAATACTTCGCAGTTATAGTTTCCCTAAAAAAAATTGTATATAAAATATATCACCAGTCATTATTTAAAACAAAATACTCTTCAGTCATAATTTTTCTATAGAAAACATTTTCAACATAATTTTTCTACAGAAAAACTCTGCATCAGTAAAAGTTTTTTATGGATAAAATTTTCATCAATCAAAATGTTTTTATGGAAAAAATTTGCATCACTCAAAATTTTTTATGGAAAAAATTTTCATCAATCAAAATTTTTTATGAAAAAAATTTTTTATGAAAAAAATTTTCATCAATCAAAATTTTTTATCGAAAAAATTTTCATCAATCAAAATTTTCATCAATCAAAATTTTTTATGGAAAAAATTTTCATCAATCAAAATTTTTTATGGAAAAAATTTACATCAATCAAAATTATTTTCCATCAATCAAAATTTTTTATGGAAAAAATTTTTATGAATAAAATTTTATATTGAAAAAAATTTTCATCAGCCATGATTTTTGTAAATATGTTCATCAGTCATAATATTTCTATGGAAAAATGTTCATGAGCCATAATTTTTTTTTATGGAAAATATTTTGATCACCCATAATTTTTCTATAGAAAATTTCATAATTTCATAATTTTTCTTAAAGCAAAAATTGTATTAAATAAGAGAAGAATGGGCAAAAGGAAACTTTTGTAAGCTTTTGGTACTTTTTTGGTACCTTTTGGTACCCTTTTAGTACTTTTGTAAGCAATACAAAAATTTTCTTGTTGTCTTAAAAATCAAACGCAAACTATAATAACGAAAAATGGTACAGTTTTATTTAATTAAAACTCTGCTTTAAGCTTTAAAATTATACAAATTTAATCCTGAGAAAAAAAGATTTGTGGTACTTTTTGCATAATATTTTATTTGCAAATCTGTATACAAGTAGTAAATTTACGAAATTATGATTTTCGGATTTATGTTTTCAACCTTTTTCGTTTGGGCATATTTCATTTAAATTATTCAGCAAAAATATTAAGAAATAATAATTTCAAAACTAAAGTTTATTTCCTTTCCTGATGTACGAGTATTCTTTAGTTTATTATGCAGCTTAACATTCATGTTTAAATACAATTTATTATATTTTTCAAATGCATTTTTATTTAGGCCAAATTGTTGTTGCTTTACCCAAGGAATTCTTTATATGTTTTTTAATCATGTTAATATATTTAAAGTTTTTCATTTCATTTTTTAAGAATATTATTTTCTTAGTGACAACCTTTAATTAATTTTATAAATTAATTTAAGTTGTTGTTATTTTTTGCTATTTTAAGTTAAATAAAATAAATGGCAAATGAATTTTTGAAAAATTTTTCAACAAACAATTGAAAAACTAAACAAATTTTATTTAAACATGAAAGCAATTTTAACTAACAAATGTAGGAGGTGAATAAGTAATGATGAAGGAATTAACGATTAATGATTTGGCGGTAGTTATAGTGATAGCATAACCGGGTTGCTTTAAGCTATAAATTTATTTTATTAAATATTTGTCTTCAACTTAAGACTAGAGGGAAGAATAGAAGGACGATGAGGCATGGGAAGAAAACAAATGTCCTGGCTGAGAAATGTAAGAAATTGGACGGCGCTAAGAACAATTAGGGCTCTCTTTTTCATTCTGCAACAAGTTGGAGAGAGTAAGATGGTGGCTCTAGATATTTTCGGGGCGTTTGAGAGATGATTCACATGTGTCAAAATTTGTTGCTTTTGATCTCGGTGAGAATTTCTCCAGACTTATATTGAATTTTCTCAGGAATCGCACTATACGAATTGTTATAGATGGAATTTAATCAGATGAGTTCAAGATTAATTTAGGGGTACCGCAAGGCTCCGTTCTTTCACCTACCCTATTTCTTATTTTTCTACACAACCTTCTTTGTCAAACTTTCAAACCTATACACTCTTTCGTAGATGACAGCATCATCTGTCATTCGTATTCATTTAGTAATAGATCCAGTTGGAGGTGAGTTCCGAAAGGCGGAACATAAATAATACGCTCAATCACGATCTCATGACAATCTCCGAATGGGGTCGTGCGAATAAAGTCGATTTTAATGCCCTTAAGACACAATGTTGCATGCTTACGTATAGATTTGTGTTCGGAAATGCTGCTGCACCTATCACTATGGGTGATATAGGTATTACGGAATCGGAAGCTCTTAATGTTCGTGGCATAAAAATTCGATGGACTAAAACATTTTTTAGGCTTCTGAAGAAGCTTTCAAGTGCCTTGGTTTTCTAAAGCGGTGTAAGAGATACTTCACTCCATCCGAACTCCGTAATATTTATGCCACCCATATTTGTCTAAAGATGGAATACAACTCTCATGTCTAGGCCGGCGCCCCAAAATCTATTTTAGAGTTGCTCGACCGCATACAGGAGAGGTTTAAGAGGCTCATTGGGAGCAGTAGAGTAAACAACTCCATTGATTTCTTAGAGCATCGACGTAATGTAGGTTGTATTTCACTGTTTTATCGTTACTACAATGGTAAGTGCTGTAACGAAACTAGGGAATTTGTCCCGAAACTCGTAAATCCAACTATGCTTTGCAGGGAAAATTCATTTTTTAGCAGAACAAGTCGTATGTAGAATAAAATCTGTCCAGAGGTCTCTCCTATCACTTTCAATGTAGGAAAATTTCAATTGAATGTCCACAAACAGTACTCACACTTTCCTCGTCTCCACAAACTTATTTCTTAGTTCTGGTACAATGGATTGCACGAGTGGGGTCATTTCCTGGGTAATGGTTCGAACGTCTTAAATTGAAATAATTATATGCACTTGAATATTTTATTTATTTAATTTTTTAAATATGTACGTTGTCACATTTATTCAGTAATGGATGGATTTGTAATAAAAGAAGAAGAAATATTTAAATGTCGAAAACTATTTTTCAACTTAAAAAATTAAAATCTTTTTGTTAGAAAATTTCTTTAAAAAATTAGTTTTTATTTCAACATCATGTGTTATTGTCATAATTTTAAGAATAAAATGTGAAAATTATGGACGGTTCTTTAGATATATGACTGAAGCATATGACTAAAGCATACGCAATTTTAACAAAATAATACCACCATGATTAGTTATTTGATGACCCTCTCACCCTCGGCCTGTTTGAAGTTCATATTCTCGTTTGCAAAAATAATTTTTTATATTTAAATTATGTTTTTAATAAAAATTAAATATGAATTATTTGATTTCACAATTTCAAGCTATTCCGGCCGAACACACTATATGACAATAAAAAACTTTATTTCTTTCATTTTCTCCCCAACGTTTCATCAATTTTTGTAATATAACTTGTATAATTTAATTTTAATAATTTTACATTCTATAACAACTAGAAATTTTTATTATCAAACAACAGTATAACAACTGACTTATCACAACACTATATTTAGGATCTATCTTATCTTTATCCTCTTTAAGGATCATGGCATGTATTATTTATATTTTGTTGCATTCGGAGAGTCTCTATTGTATAACTTTTTTTTTGTGTTCTATAACCAAAACTTTTACATTCTCAAAGTCAGGCTTATGTCTTGTTTGTGTTATTAATTAATATGTGCTTTGATAATGCTCTTTTTCCCCTTTGTTTCTGAATAGTTTTTTATTGTTTTAAGTCTTTAAGACAGTAAGTTGTAAATCACAAATAAAATTGACTTTTCCAATTTTACATAATTTTTCAACTTTCCAATTGTAAGTTGTCCCCTAAAGAAATTTTGCACAATATATTCTACTCTCAGATTTATCACTGAGTTCTTTGATTTATGTGAAATAAAATAAAAATAATTTTGCCTCCTTGTTTTTCTATATTTTTGCACGAGGTAACTGGCCTAAAAGCTATAATAATTTTTATTAAGTTAATTCCACAAAAAAACATTTTTTTTAAAGAACAATAAATAATAATAAATATTTTTTTTTATGTATTTTTCTTAGGTTGTTATTATTTATTACGGAAATAGAAGAAACAGCTCAACGAATTTTTGCTTTACAGATATAAATAAAATAAATTTTAATTTATTATGTATTTTTGTAAGCAACTAAAAAAATAAATAAATTTTAGGATTAAATAAAAAAATAAATAAAAAAAATAAAGTAAAATAAAAACAAATACTCGTACAAGGAAATACCCGCATTTGTTTACATTTAGAATTATACAACAAAACCTTGTTTGCTGTATTAAATTATGTTGTCCTGTTTGAGAAGTTGCGAAAATGCTAAAGAAAATCCAAGATAAGTAAATATTATTGTCACATTTTCATTGTCGTATATTTAAATTACCAGAAACTTTACTTATAGGGGAAGATACTACAAACTATAATTGAGAAGAGATAAGGGAGTTTTCCATTAATTAATTGTTATGCTCATGGTTTCTTTGTCCTACCACCACCCTACACTGTTATTTGTGAGGTATATAACTAGCGGTCCCTAAAAATTGCCTGGAATCAAAACGGGAAGGGAAGTAATGTTTACGTCTCGTTCAGTGATATATGCAACTGATTTAATAGGAAGTAACTGCTCTAGAAAGGGATTGTAGTGATTCCCTGTTTTTAACAAATATCTTGTATCCGAATGATCATAGCAGGCTCCTAAGTATCAATTGATTAGAAAAATACATAATTATTATTTTTTTCATTATCACATCCTACACACTCGCATTTTCTGTTGTTTATTCTATTTCGTAGAATTTTTTATATACATGATGTTGTTATTTTGCGTGTATGCGATTTCTTAAAAAACTACGCAGTTTGTAAAGGACACAATAGGTCATTTCATTTACTTTTTTATTTTTAAATTAAAATAATATAATTTTCTTAAACAAAACATATGTAACAATATTTAAAAATATTATCTTAGTGGCTATTTTAATTTTTATTTTATTACTTTTGTGTTTTGGAAATTGCACAACTGGACGATCTATGTGATGTACTTTCGCCTAAAAATTGCTATATAAAGTTCAACAAATAAAAATGCTGGTAACTGCAAGACGATTTTTTGAAATTGCTTGTCAGTCGTAATTTTGATCTGCCTACGAAACTCCAAATTATCAAACACTTTTGACAAATCTTTCTTCTCTTCGTTAAAATTATTGTGACAAAGGTCTGCGGAAGATGCATAGCTTAAGCTATAAAAAAACATAATTATCACCAAAAAAAAAAATTAAGTGAATGTAACCTGTCTGTTTACATATTTTTAAGTTTCTAAGAAATCTTATATACACAAAACAACAACAACAACTTGCTGCAGTAAAATCAATGAACTAAGATTAACAATCAGAAATTAAGAACAACTAAAAAAATATGAAAAAAGACACACAACCAAACAAACACCTACACTGAATAATAACAACTTCATCTATATGTGATGACATTAAATTAGAATTTTTGCCTAAATGCTAGGAGCCCTCAAACAGAATAAAACAGCTCCCTCTTCTGGGCAATAGTTAGTCTATGGAGGAACGTTGTCGAGTAAAGACATTGTAAACTTTAATGGTGAATGTGATCGAGTAAAAATATAAAAGTTCACAGCAGCTTTTAGACCTTAAAGTGGTAGAGTTACCATGGAGAGAATCTAGTTGCCGGATTAGGAATAACTGATTACGTTGTAAAAAATTAGATGGCTGTATTAATTTAAAATAGCAAGACATAATGCAAATCTCTAACATGTCGTTGCACGTTTAAAATTTTTTCTACCCTTTCTAGTAACGCTCTTGTTCTTTATGATGCTTAACTTTACAAGTGTATTTATAAGGGTCTAAATAACAATTTTCATTTCTCAGAGAAAAGCTATAGAAACTACTAAAAACATTTATGTGTGTGTGTGTGTGTGTATGGGTAGAGATAGCTAGAGTAAAAAAAAGAAACGATAATATAAATAAATAAAAAATACTAAACAACTACAATCTACAATAATTTTAAGTAAAATACAAAAACAACAACAACAACAAACAAGAATATAAAAAGCCGGATACCATGTGCCACTATGGAATATAGACACATATAATGTGGCACATGTGCACATACTCGCGTGTATATAGACATATGTATATATAAACACATACTTACTTAGTAACATATAAATACTCAAATAAATTCCCATACACATATACATAAACATACACCCACATACTCACATTGCTGTTTTATATTTTTTACAAGTCGAACATTTACTATAAATTGTCGAAAGCATAAAGAGAAGAGTGTGTAGATGATAACCTTGTTTTTTAGTTAATGCTTTCTCCTTCTCCTCCTCTTTTTCTTTTTCTGTTTACTACCTCCTCTTGCCATTTCAGCCCTTTTCAATGTAACAGCGGTTGTGTATTTATTTATTTATTTTGTATTTTCTTTCATTTTTTACTTATTTATTTTTATTATTATTATTTTCTAGTCTTATTTTAGTTTTATTCTATAACAAATTTTATTTCTTCTTAACAAATTTTTCCCAGTAATTGTTTGTGTGTGTGTGTGTGTTTTATTTTTCTATATAAATGAGCATAAAGAACATAAATGTAGGTGAAAATATACATAAATAATAAGCTGTGCTCTTAGGTTTTCTAAACATGTATACAATATTTATTTTTATTTAGTCCCTCTTAAGGGTTTTTTCCCTGAGTTAAAGGAAATAAAATAAAGAAATTAACAAAAAAAAAAAAAAAATTAAAAATAAAATAGCAATAACCTAGAAAAGAACTACAAAAAAAATCTAATAAATTCCAATCAGCATTTAAATTTTAACAAACACTTATGTGAGTAAAAGGACAACGGGGCGGTTTATTTTATTTCCAAAACGTGGCTATATCGTTTATAAGACTTAAACTTCTTTTTAACTGCTAACTTTCGCTCCTATAATAAAATTTATTATTGTGATTTAATTTCAATTTGTACACATTTAGCACAGCATTAAGGTATCTGGCCACCCCAGGCGATTTAAAAACCTTGCAACGCACTTTTTACTTCTAAGAAAATCGAGTCATTTAATTTAAGGCTCCACAAAATATCGTAGAAGCTATTTGGGTTATCAAAAGTCATAAATCTCATGGCTTTTAATTCACATTAAAATTCTTCTAAAATCCTTTATTATTTACTTTTACTTTTTACCAGTGTTGCCACTGATGGAACTTATATAAGATGCTAAAAAGCCTGTAACCTCTTTTGCAGACCAACTAAAAAGAATAATTTTCAAATTCACTGTAAAGTTTAAAATGGGTGCCCCGGTAGACTATTAGGTAGTGTACTAGCTTGTCAGTCCGAGGGCTGTAAGTTTGATTCCCAACAAAGACCTTAGCTCTTTTTCACTGCAAAATAAAAATTGATTGTCGGTGGGGCTGCTCAGTAATGAAGGCATGGTACTTGACTAAATTGGCATTGTTACCTCAAGTGCTACTCCTCTTTAAAAACCAAAAAGTTTTTGCTTTTCCTAGAAGTTCCAAGAACCTTAGTAGGAAAGCGCTCCTCGTATAGATTTTTTCGCGGTTTAGTTCATTAGCAGATGAAGATCCGCCCTTTAACGTAGCGAATCAGTATCTGCGTATCTTATATCATCAAGGGTAAATAAATATTTTGAGAGAAAAGGAGAGAAATAGAGAGAGAGAGAAGTAGATAAATTATTAGCTGAAATAGCAAAAATATGATACTATGATATTCTCCGTATTGTAGGTTTAACAAAATTGTTTTTAAATTTAGAAAAGGTCTTTTAAAGGGTGCAGCATCACTAAACCAGACATATCGAACTAAATCTCTCTTTTGCTTTGACTTTAAAAATTTTATGTTTGCAAGAACTCGAAATTGCGTTCCTTTGGTTTCCTTTCACTTTATTGAACTAAAGTTTGTCAAAGTTTGACAAAAAAGATACGTATGAAAGATCGCCTCAAAGTAGGCCATACAAAACATTATTTTAACTGTATAAGGAAATCCTAGGCCACTGCAAGCTACTAAAAAACTTCACCTAGACTCCTCTTTCCGAGAAATCTTAAGGCTGTTAGCGATCTTAGACCTGTCAGATATTTTTCATGCAATAAGCGTTTCCGTAGCTGGTGTTTGTATCATAGTACGTCACAGGTTATCAAAGTATGTTAGTGTATTTTCGTTATATTCACAAAATCTATATCAGATATTGCTTAACCTACAAGAGCCTGCTAGACAGCCATTAATACTCGTAATACTTAAATATTGTTTGCTGAAAGAATTGAGAGCCTTAAACCAGCTTTGCTTCTATACCCGTGTTATGGAGTTAATTTTTTCGCCCTAGAATAAGTGTGTTCCCTGAGGATAGCATCATTTGTTTGATAGAACCACAAAAAATGCTTCAGCTTCATTTTTGATAATATTTAGTGGCCGCCTGCGAACAGAGGCTTTTAATACATGAAAATGCGAATTATAATTTTCTAAATTTAAGATTATGAATCCACAAATACGATAAAAGATTTAAACATCGGATATTCAAACTACTTGTACTCTCACTTGCCTAAATTAATCTCTAAAAATACTTTCATTATCCTCAAATTTATTCTTGTCCTTGTGATATAGTGTCATGTTGTTCTCAACCAAGACAACAGGAACAAGAAACAACAAAAATAAAAAAAAAATATTTCTAAAGCACAACATCTATATAAATTCAAGCAGCCAGCATGTTTTCATTGACATTCTGTTTTTAGTATTTTATTTTTTATTATTTTGTTTAGTTTTGTTAATTTTATTTCTCAAATATGTTCATTTTTGTTACTTTCTATATTTAAGAATTTTATTTTGTTGGTATTTTTTCCTTTTTTTTTTCTTCTATTTTTCCGTATCAGCTTAGTGTCATTTACGCCAGCATAGAGTTATTTTTATAGTGACTTTTAAGCTTTACTTTTCTCTAGAACACTTAACTTTATTTACAAATTTACAAAAAAAAATAATGTTTTTACTTAAAAGGCTAAGTTTACTTACAGAAATTTGAAGCATACTTTTAGGCAAGTGCCTTCAATTTCTTTTTTTATATTTTTAACACTATTCGTAAACGAGAAGAACGATTTGTAGGAATTAAATAAATAAGAAAATTTAAGTTATTTAAAAGTTATAATGGCATAAAATCCAAATTAAGCCTTAATTTAAAAGAAAAATTAAATTTTATTATTTATAAAAATATAAAAAAATCAAATATATAAACGCCTAGCTGTATTGCTTAATAAATTTGAATAACACTTATAGCTAGCTAGCTACCTTCTGATACTTTTGCTTTTTCTTATAATTGAAAAACTTTTCTTATTTCATGCACTATTAATAACACATTCTTATTTTTCTTTTTTTTCTTTCCTTAAATTGATATCCTTTTTCCCCACAACTTTTTCCTTTAAAAAAAAAAACAGGTTTACTTACGCCTTCTTTCTGTACCTATCCAATTTCCAACATTTTTATTTTGTTTCTTTACTTTTTAATAACTGGCATAATTTATTAATAGCATTAACTTAAAATTTTCAAACTTTTTAAATCTTTTCACAAACTTTGCCGCAATAGAAAAAGAATGAAATTGAAATTTTTTCCATGAATATAAAATACAATGACACGCATGTTTGCCATCAAACACACACACTCAAATACATAAGTTATTAAACGGCATACAGCCCTTTAATAACTTATGTAGTTGGAAACATAATTCTTTTGAAAGTATCAAAACTGATGATTCTTAGAAAAGAAAATTCAATAATTTTTAATTAGAAAATAAAAACATTAATATTTATTCTCATTCGTTGTATCCTCTTAGGTATTCGAAACTACTGAAAGTTTCTCTAGCAACATGTTGATATTTAAATACAAATTTTTAAAAACAAGATTAGCAACATGTTGCTTAAGAAGTTGTAAACATCATATTTCCCTCAATTGTTTAAATCTATAAAGCATATTAACAGATTAATGTTTTTTAAATTTGTTGCTGGATCTCTGAACTCTTCCCTTATTTTCCCTAATTTTTAAATTATAATATAAAAACAACAATATTTATTCTCATTTTTTGTATCCTTTTATATACTCAAAACTAAAATATTTCTCTAGCCACATGTTGCTATATAAGCACAAGTTAATAAAAACAAGCTTAGCAACATGTTGCTTAAGCAGTTGTAAACAACATATTTCCCTTAATTGCTTAAACCTTTAAATAGATTAAATTCATCTTTAATTTGTTGCTGGAACTTTGAAAGCTTCCCTTATTTGGTATTAAATATTAGGCTTCTTTCTAATAATACAGACTTATGAGGGAAGCTTCAAATGGCATTACAATTATTTTGAATTAAGCCTATTTAAAGAATAGTACACTAAATAATCGTTTCTCTTAAATATGTCTTTTTATGCCTCCATTGAAATATAGGGTCCGCCAAATAACTTTTTTTGTTTTGAATGCTATAAACAAAACTACACAGCTTCGGCTGTGTGGCACGTAACGCCGTCCTGCGGAAACCAAATGTTGCCAATATCCTCCTCTTCAATTTTTGTGAACAAAAATTCGTTCAACATGGCCCGATAACGATCGCCATTGACTGTAACGGCCATTCCCAATGGCCCAATTATGCCTCTGGATCAAAACAGTGACTCGTTTTGGGTGCGTCGGCTTCTCAATGTATGCGTGCGGGTTTTCTGTGCCCCAAATGCGACAATATTGCTTGTTTACATATCCGCCAACATCAAAATGAGCTTCATCAGAAAAGATGATTTTTTTTGCAAAATCGGCATCTTCTGTTAGTCGAAGCGTCGTTCAAGCGTACACACAAACGTAGTCATTCAACGGAAGGATAAAACTAATTATCTTTCAAACATGAGCTAAATGTTGCCATTCACGAAATAAGTACTAGTTGGGAAAAAAACGTTAGATTGCGAGCCCGATACTTTAGAGCAACAAAGTTGACAAACCCATACTCTCTATAAACATCCTAACACACAAATTTTTACTATTCAGTTCGTTTATATATTATTCTCAAATCAGGCAACCATGGAGGCGAATCTACGGCACCATTTCTGGAAATAACTTGTTGTGGAATTCCATTGTAAACCTGGCCGTATACAATGTGACACCATCATGTTGATACCACATGTTAATCAAGCCCTAAGCATAAAGTTGTGGCGTTAAAAAGTTTTCAATCATATCACGATATCGCTCCCCATTCACAGTTGCCGTCACGCCGTTTTCATTTTCAAAGATTCCTCCTGACCAAATTGCACAACAGACTGTCACTTTTAATGGATGCTAAGATAACTGTTTAATAATAAGGGGTTCCCATTACCCAGAATCCGCATATCCGTTCAAATGAAAATGTGCCTCGCCACTGGTTATGATTTTTTCATGAAAGAGTTGTAACATCCTATTGGCATATGTACGGCGGCGTAAATGGTCTTGTGGAAGAAGTTTCTGTAACAACTGAACCTCATATGGAAACAAATGCAAATCCCTGTGCAAAATTGTGGCCAAAGTTGTTTTTTGAAGACCAAGCTCCTAAGCACGGCGTCGAATTTAGGTTGCTGCATTATTGGAAACACTTTCCTTATCAGCAGGAAAGTGCAGTACGTTCTGGCCCATACTTGGGACAGACCCTATTTCTTCGAAATCATTCACTACACGATAAATAGTAAGTTTTGTTGGCACATTGTTTCTCCCAAAAATTTCACATAACTTTCTCATCGTCACAATAATCGGTGATTGATTTTAAATAAATATTTAAACGATTAGAACACGTTGGTTTATCGAATATTTGTCCATAATAAATGTGCTACGTGTCTACTACACGACAGCCAAATATGAATTATCACGACTAATGTTTACCAAAATGTGGGACACCCTGTACTTAAAAGATGTGCTGAAGTTATCAAAACAAAGATTATATCTCTATATATTATTGTTCTTATATATTTTTGCTTAGAAAGTTTTGTTTAGCTATTTTTTATTTCCTTATTTTGTTACTACTATAGGGTATTTTTATAGAGGTATAGAATTTTAAAGTGCCAAATATGAACCAACATAGCAGCAAAACAAAATAGTATACTGGTGGGCATCCTGTACTTAAAAATTGTTTCAGCAACATGTTTCTGAAACATGTTTATAAACATAATTCTGCAACATTGCTTACAAATATATTTATAATATTTTACATAATTTAAAGAAAGTCATAGTAAATATTTTAGAATTAAGTTGCCATGCTTTCTAGTCTGCAAGTGATTCTACTTCTAGATTTAGGAACATGTTGCTAATAAACTAAAATCTTTAATTTGAACTCAAATTTTATGTAAATTTTTATTTTATTTTAAATTTATTTTTTTTTTGTTTTTAGAATGTTTTTTTTATTATTAGAGAGTTTGTATTTCTAAAGTTTATATAAATCATTGATGCTAAAAGTTAAAAAAATCTTAAAGTTTATAAAACTTTTCCTTTCGCTTCCTACAAAGAGGAATTTAATAGTAAAAGGCATTAATAACAAGTAAGTAATACATAAGAAATTATAAGATATTTTAAGCATAAATTAATTTTTAAAAAATTCTTTAAGTTAAACAGCCAAAGTGCACTTGGCGTTCAGAGAATTCACCAGCACTTGTAACATGTGTCGTGAGTTAGGTGACGAGGGGTTCTTGGAATAGCAGTTGCTCTAAAATATGTTTTACAAAGCACAGGTTGTTATAGTTTTTTGATGTGGTAACAGGAAACTATTGTGCATTTTGCCTGAGTTTGGTACTATTGGAGTAGATGGCATTTGGCTTACCACTTCTGTCTTAAAACATTCGAGTAAAATTAGTTATGGAATTTAAAAAAAAAAAACGTTGATAGCTTGTAGTCCTATATTTTGTTCATATGTATTTCTCTCCTGAATATTTTATTATATTTTCAACAAAATGGTTAAGTTTCAATTTTATAAAAATCTCACATTAAATATTGCCATACTCTTTATAAAATATATATTTTTTTAATTAACAAATTACTGTTTATTCAATTTAAATATTTCAACTACAAAATGAAATATTTTTTAACACAAAATTTTTGACATCATTGGAGGGAAGAATAATTTATTGAAACCAAAATAATATTAAAAAAAAAAAATTAAAACAAAATGAAAGGAAAAAGGTTACAACATCAAAACTATCACAACAAAGTTACGAAAAATTCTTTACAAAGATTTTGTTGCAACAAAAACTTATATGATGAAGAAGACAAAGAAAGTAAAGAAGATCATGATGATGTTGTAGAAAGAACAACAACAACAACAATAACAAAATGCAAATTAAAAACTTATCCAATTAATTTCGCTATCAAGTCAGAAAACTGCATATAAACAGGGGTAAAACAAAATTTACTCATATTTATAAGGAAATATTACAGCATTTTCCATTTTCTTATTTAATGGAAACTAGTAAAAATTCTTGTTAATCTTTTTTTCCTTATTTTTTCACTTTTTTATTGTAATAGTTGTGTCAGTGTAAAAGTTATTGCTTGATAGTGTATAGCTGACGTTATATGAGCTCATATTGTTTGAGCTTAAAATCAGCTGCTGTAAAATGTGTAGCAAAATAAAAAGAGTACAGCAACGAATTGCCACAAATTTTATAAAATATGCATAAAAATATTTAACGCCACATAAAATAAAAAAAAAAAATATATATATATATATATATATATATATATAAATATTCTCGTTTTCTTTTTAATACAGATACAAAAAGCAAGTCATATATTTTATATAAAAAATACAAAAAAACACAGAGCAAAAAAGAAATCAACGTATTTACTACAGCACATCGACTACAAAGTAGTGGTGTATGAAAGCGAATAAAAAAATAAAATCATCATTTTCGTTTATATAAATAGTTAAAGAGTATGAAATGAAAAAGGCAAAAAGTGGCAAAACTATAGTCGCAGTAATAAAATGCTTGAAAACATTTAAATAAATTATGCTGTGCAACAGTCAAATCTTTAGGTAACCGACTCAATTAAAAAAATAAATAAATCTTGCAAAAAACCGAATTAAAACAGGCAAAAGATTACAGAGCCCTCTAATATTAATAATAATTATTACAGATTTTTTTGTTTTATGGAAGAAATATCATAGATATTTATATCAAAGTATATTTTTCCCCCTCTGGCTAGTAGGTAGTGTACTAGCTTGTAAATATGGGGGTTGTGGATTCGATTCCCAACGAAGACCTTGGTGTTTTCACTACAAAAAAATAAAAATTGACTGTCGGTGGGGCTGCTCAGCGATGAAGGCATAGTCACTGGTCGCTGTGCTGTCTTATATACGGCAGTTAATTTCCCACTATCCTTCTACTTTCACCACCTGTTTCCTCTATTCCCTATCCTTTCCTAAAAGAATGTAGCACACTACTTGACTAAATAGGCATTGTTGCCTGAAGTGCTACATCTCTTTAAAAAAAAAAATAATAATTATTACAGATGTTGTTTACCTTCAAATTTTCCTTTTATATAATATTTCAAATTATATTACCTATAGGAACACCCTTTAATTTATAATTTTAAAAACTTATACTTGCTCTTAATAGTTTACACAATTGTTAACTATAACCATTCAAAAGCTTATGTCAACTAACTTTAGTTATGGGGACACCCTTTAATTTGTTATACTTGTAATTCGAATTTAGTATTACACACTTTATTTAAATATTAAGTATCAGTCTAAAAAAAAGTCCATGTACAAAAATTAACATTACTCTGGGGACACCCTTTAATTTATAATTTTTAGTATTTTAACTTCTTGAACATGAACATAGAACTACACACGTTATTTAATTCACGTGTGTTTGTCTATAACAGATTAAAAGCTAATGTCATGTAAATGTATTTACTTTAGCTATGGAGACACCCTTTAATTTGTCATACTTGCAATTAGGATATAGTATTAAACACTTAATTTACATTTAAAACGTCAGTCTTCAAGAATTCAAAAGATAAGTCCGTGTACATAAAATAATCAAACCTCTGGGGACACCCTTTAATTTATCATTTTTAATATTTTAACTTGTTGAACATAAACATAAAAGTGCACACTCTATTTAATTTTTACGTGTGTTTGACCGTAACGATTCAAAAGGTAATATCATGTAATCTAATTTACTTTAGCTATGGAGACACCCTTTAATTTGTCATACTTGCAATTAGGATATAGTATTACTCACTTTATTTACATTTTAAATGTTAGTCTAAAAGAGTTTAAAAGATAAGTCCGTGTACATCAAATAATTTGGCTCTGGGGACACCCTTTAATTTTTCATTTTTAATAATTTAACTCGTTGAACATAAACATAAAAGAACACAGACTTTTTAATTTTTACGTGTATTTGACTATAACGGTTCAAAAGCCAAGTTTATGTAAACTAAATACTTTAGCTATAGGCACACCCTTTATTTAACCATACTTGCAATTAGGTTATAGTATTACATACTTTATTTACGTTTTAAGTGTTAGTGAAAAACAGTTCAAAGGATAAGTTCATGTACATAAAAAAAATTACCTTTGGGTGCACCCTTTAAATTGTCATTTTTATATTTTAACTTGTTATAGCTAGTGTACAAATACACTGTTTAATTTTCACGGCTCAAAAGTCAGGTTCTTGTAAGTCAAATTACTTTAGCTATGGGAAACCCTTATGTTTTCTATACCTGTAATTGACACAGTATTACACATTTTGTTGCAATTGTAGGTGTCTACCCATAATAATTTAAAAATAATTTAAATTACCATTGAGCACACCCTTTAACTTCCAGCTTATACACTTTTTTCACGTTTTGTAAAAACTGCAGCTTTTATTCTGCAACGATTCAGAATACACAGCCATAAAAATCAAATAATGTCATCTATGCAGACACCCTTTAATTACATAAATTTATTTTGTTATTACTTGGCGCTATGGTGAACTATGTATAATTGTAAAATCTTAGCTGAGATCTTATGTTTAAATTTGTTATGGTTTAAAAGGTACCTTAAAGTCATATGACTTTTAAAGGGGCACCCTTTAAATTTAATTGTTACAAATATTTATTGAAAATAAGATTTAACAGTAACAGTGGTGTTACTTATGAATTAAAAAATAATTTTAATCGTTCCAGAAATGGCTGAGATATGCGGATATAAGTGTGAAAAAAAAGGAACGCGATAAACTGCTCCCTTTTTAAACGCGCTAAAAAAAATTTAAAAATTTTCAATAAAAAATATGAAAATAAAATTTGCTGCTAATTAAATTTAAATTAGTAATTTTTTAGCTAAAAACCATTATATAAACAAAGCAAAAAAATATATTTGCATCTGTTAAAGCTTTAATTGGTTTCAAAATAAAATCTAATTACATTTTTAATTGACTTAATTTTATAATTAATTGTATAATTAATTAGTTATATGTAATTATATAATTAAAAAAATTTCTAATTTAACAACTTGTTATATTAGTTTAAATATTTAATCCAAAGCATAAATAAATTAAATAATTAAAAAAATAATTGAATTAAATAAATAATTAATTAAATATCAATTTAAATATAATTAAAAATTTTAACAGGCTTCTCTTTAACCCTCAAAAATATTTTCTTGCAACATTATTATGCATTCAAACCTGCTTAAATGTTGTAACTTAAGCAAAAGGTTTGCAATTTTAAAAGCAATTATAAGAGGGGCAGTTCTGAATGATGAGAGGGCTAGTTCTTCTGCAACAACAATAAAAAAATTAACAACTAGCATAATAATAATAATAATTTAAAAACAACAATAATAACAAATTACAAAGAGGTTGTTAGCCCACTTGCTATTCTCATACAGGAATCCAAATTTGTACACAAACAGATAAACAAATGCACACACCCACATACAGTTTTACAATTAAAAACAGGCATATTTGTAACACAATAAAAACCTACACACACACACACACACTCTTTACAAAAAAAAAAAAAGAAAAATAATTCATTTTTGTATATGCATGTGTGTGTGTGTTTGTGTTTGTGTAGTATGTTCTCATAAAATCCGTTCACTTCATGCCTGTTTTGTAAGAGTACAATCTTGTTTTAAATTAGTATGCGTGTATTTGCATATGTGTACCAATTGTTTTGTAAATGTGGGTGGCAGACTTTTTCTTTTTCTTTTTTTTTTTAATTTTATTTTTTTTTTGCTTTCTGCTCATTTTAGTTTTTCTTATTTTACTTTGCATAAAAGATAAAAAGTTCCCTTCATAATCTCATGCTTGTTGTACCCATATTCATTTAAGTGCATGTGTGTTACTTATAAACACACTCACACAACCACACACAAATCCATACATATAAATATTTACAGCGTAGAAAAATACGTTAAAAAAAGTCTGTTCTTGTATGTGCATATGTTCTTTCTTGTCTGTTTCAGACCAAAAACAGGAGACAGTTAATAGAAGGAAAAAATTATAAATAAAATCTTTTTAAAGGTCTTTTTTGTTGTTGTATTTTTAAGACAAAAAGGACTTAACTTGGTAACAAACTATTATGAAGTAAATAAAAGTGGTCCCGTTCCATCATACAGCAGGTAACTTTTTTTGACATTCTCATCAACCTTCTAAAACATCGTTTTCCATTTTCAAAAAAAAAATATTTTTTTTTTTAATTTCTGAGAGAAAAAATTCAGAAATCTTCGCTAGAATCAACACAGTTTTACTTAATCAAAACCATGAAGAAATCTTCGATGTAGATAAAAATTAAAAAAATCCTTTTTCCAAAAATCCTTTTTTTTAACAAGTAGCACTTCAGGCAACAACGCCTATTTAGTCAAGAACCGTGCTACATTCTTTAGGAAAGGAATAGAGAAAAAATGAGACAGGTGGTGAAAGTAGGAGGATAGTTCTGTAAATTAACAGTCGTATAAGGCAGCACAGCGACCAATGACCATGCCTTCATCACTGAACAGTCAATTACTATTTTTGTAGTAAAAAAAAAAGACAGCCAAGCTCGTTGTTGGGAGTCGAACCCACAACCCCCAGACTAATAAGCTAGTACACCACCTACTAACCTACAGGGGCACCTAAAAATATCTGAGGCGTTAATAAGAGCTAAAAGTGGCCCTAACTTCTGAAAAGAATTTAATTTATATTGAAGGTCACGTTTGCTACTTTTTTAATCCCCCTTGGCGTATGCAACGTTTAACTGCACAAAGCAGTGACAACAATGTTCTTAAGAGCATAGAAGCCGGTTAAAGCCAACTAAAGCTGCAAAAAACTTAACCATACAATGGCAATATACAGCTCTAATGTAACATCAAATTTAAAAAGCTTCAGAATTACCAAAATATCCACCATAGAATTATAACGGTTTCCTGTATTCACATGACTATCCCGGAGACCATATATGTCGCAACTCCTTGATAGTATTGATTTTGTGCTATTTAGCGTCCATTAACTGCAGCATTAGAAAGAAAAGGTCTTTCGAGTGTTGACGTGATAAGATTTACATCTGCACCTGGCCGGAGACCTTAATCAGATGGCGGATCATTGCCACTGTTGGATGATATGTAGCGTCATCCTCGCCCTAGAAGGCCTTCGGATACGTATATCTTCCGGTCACTCATAGTTGCAACTTCAAAAGCCCAGAGTAGGCTGCAGCCCTCACTCCTTGCTGAAGAGTTGGAGACAATCCAACTCCTGGTCCAGAACGCATGAGGCTTAATATAATTAAGAACACGACGGCATTCATGCTCATTGGATCTGGACCACTCATTGTGTTCATTGTGAATGATCCGACCCATAAACTCAAACGAGGGCGTCGAAACACACAGCCACCACGATACTCCCGAAGGCCCAACCTCAATAATCAGTCAGAGAACAGCTAAAAGGCTTTACTGATTCCCGTGAAAATATAGTGGATTTTCCAGTTGGCTCCTGCTAGCCTGTTACGGGACTGGGCTCCCTTTTACCCACGCAAGATACAAGTCTAGATGTTTGTGTGATCCATAAAGACTTATAATGTGCCTCCGGGAGGGTTCTTTCGAGTGTTAGTCTCGCAGCTGATATTGACATTTTATGGAGTGTTGAATTACAACAGGATATTGCCAAAAATATGGTCTTAGTTAAGATAGCCGCCAACTATTTAACAAGGGGTGACAACATGATCCTAGCAAACATGTTCAACAAACACTTCGATTTTCACAGTCATTTTGCGCCCCTAGAGCACTAAAAGACTCATCTTAAACAGTGGTAAGACCGGTTTTAATTTAACAGTATCTTAGCCCGGTCGGGACATTAAATCAATATTTTTCGCATGACATCTGGGGAACTAACTCTTACATTATGAAGAGATATGATGATGGTTAGGGAATATATTAATATTAATGCAACAATCCCTTCAACGATGGATGAACGCACATACATCCCACAGAATTAAACCATCTTTCGACGCATGCCATTAAATCTCTTCCCAAGTACTAGGGTAGTATCTTACAAAACAAAAACATATGCTATACAAGGATACCTCATATAATGTAGCTCTCAGCAAAATTCATTGCCAGCCGTTAGCAGACAGCATCAATGCATCAACAGTGGCCTTACATCAAAAGTGGGCAATTAATTACAGAAAACTTTACCAGCTTAAAAATTAATCCTTAAAATTTTACTATATATTTTATTAAGATATTTATTCCGAATATTTTTTAAATATAACAAAAGACAAACTAGCTGCCTCAGCCTTATTATAAAAATAAAAATAATAAAATAGAACTGAAAAAGCCTTAAAACTGTGGTGAGACTAAAAGTCAGCCAGTCTTTGAATTCAATTATTAAGGCATTAATTAATTTTTGCTTGCATATCCTTTTTGATTTTCTATAGCCTTCAATCTTCTTGAAATAGGTTCCAGAAATTTTTGGCACACATCAGGCGTTATTTGGCCTTATTGCAGCTTTAATACGGCCTTAAGCGGATTTTTATAATCGCACGACGTCCAATTCATGTCATAAGTACTAGATTTCATTTATATCAGGACTTTACGTAATGTTTTAATGACCTTAGGGAAGCTACTATCAATGATGTGTGCTTAGATTCGTTGCCTTGATAAATCGCAAATCCGATTTTGCGCGTACTTGCTTTAACATTAGTTTTTAAAATATCAGGAGGACAATGATAGCTTTTATAAAGTGAGGATTTCTGACATCTGAAGCTGCATTACAACCCCCAAACCATTGCTGCTTAGCTTCCAAGCCTTCGCGGTTTACTTAGTGTTTTTGTGCAAAAAGTTTTGACTATGTTTATGCCACCTGTAACACTGGCGTCTGCAGCAACCCAACAAATTAAATTTGCTTTCATCAAAAAAGAACTTGTGAAATGTTAAAATTTAGATAGGAAAAGCATGAGGCATGTAGTCTTGATGGAAAGTTCTCCATCAAATATCTGCTTCTGGGGATTAAAAGCGGCATCAGTTGCCCAGGCTAGCAGGAGCTTGAAACTGCCAGACTTGCTTACTAGAAGTCCGACCAGTAAGTTACCAAAACTGGTACCAGTATCCCGCAGCGCTACTGCCCTATACTGGTTATTGGTGAGGTCCTTTGGGAAGTAACGTAATGGCTGTGGTTTAAACCCAAAAATCGTGAGAAGGTGTGGGGCTTTCCAATCCGACATAATGTTGCTATACTGGGGGCAACAGAAGTTTAAGACAGGCTCTGACTCTCAAACAAGAATTGGGTTCCGTTTCTAGTCGCTGTGCTTCTAAAATTGCTACCTTATGGGGGGTTATGCATCTTGGGGGCGTTAGCACAGGCGTTATATTCATCCAGTTGCAAGAACACCGTGAAAGTTACGGCCTTTACGGCTAGGTACTGGCATTAATCTGTAGCACAGTGCATGGCGCGCCATAAAAATTTGCAATATAAGATTCGTGTTGTAAATAATTAGCAAGTACACGTGAGCGTCAATGGGACGCTATACTCTTCACTGTTGTCGCCGTTCAAATGTGTAGCGAAATTCTGACAAAATGTATTTCAAATATGTAAACTGTGTTTTCAAAGTGAAGGTAAACAAAATTTATAAATTTTGCTCCAAAACCAGAAATATTTTCATTGGGACTCTCGTGCAAAATCCAAGCGATCATTTCTATTTTTGAAACCACAATCCTTTCTATCTTTCGAGCCACTTGGCCATGCAATTTATTTTTTCTTAAAACTCTTCTGATTGTTTCCGCAGGTGCTTTTCCTTTCACTGTGTTAAGTTTTGGAGCGGGGAAGAATAAGTCATCTCGTACCTCGCGAACTATAAATTTCTTATCTCTCTGGCCAAGCTTTCTTTTTATAAGTGCGCGTAGTTTATTTGTAACTATTTTGTATTTTTTTATATCGCCTAATACTTCCCCCGGGGGCACATTTATCGGTCTTTATAGAACTTCGACTATCTAGGCCTGTGCTTTTGGGGGTATAAGTTCAGCAGGGGTACAACTGGAAGCTCCACGTTATTTCCACGGAAATCAGCAGCCCAGGTTTGTTTTTAAGGTGGCCAGGATCATCTCACCTTTAAAAACACCTACATGGTGTGATGATCCTAGATTTAGTGAGCATGCTAGTCATGTGTTTTGGACAGGAGTTGGATAGTCACCAGCTCTTCAGCAAGGAGTAGGGGTTTGCAGCCCTGCTCTGGAATCATTGAAGTTGCTACTAGGAAGGACCTGTTGCTAGAATTAGACTTCGGCCTCCTAGGGCGTGAGTTGCGCTGCTTTTCACTTACAGTGGTCTGACCACCACCTAATTATGGCTCACTGCCGGTGCAGATGTAAATCTTATCACATCGCCCAATGATGTCGTGTAAAACTATTTTTCTGTCATTAACGATCCTTGCGATTGCGTTTTCTTAATTATTAATTAATAACAGTTATTAATCAATTTCTCGCTCTTCCCAGATAGACGTAGGGTGTTGGGGTATACACGGCATTATAAACAAATTTTTCTTAATATTTTCATGCTGCGAAAGCAAATAGCCTGGTAACCGTTTATAAATAATAAGAAATGAACAAATATAACAATAATTGAAATGAATTTTGTACTTTACCCGACTTTCAGTGTGGCCATATTGTAATTTTAGAATTTTTTCAAATTAATTTTGAATCCCGTATTGGAAAATTCTTGTCAATATTTTTACTATAAAATTTTATTGTGTAGTAAATACTGAATTAAAAGCATTCAAATATTTTTCCAAAATAATAAGCGATGACATGATAAAAGTCTAATAATAATCTGTCCGACTTTCAATTTGAGACACTGTAACATGGGCATATAATTTTAAAAGATCATCCCTAATTTACTGTCAGTCGGTAACGCAGTTTAACACGGGAGAAGTACAGTGATTTTGTCACAACTGGTACGGTAGCATTATGATGACGGTGTACGATTCTAGACCCCTGTTTTAGAATCAATGACAACATTTCCGATTATTGTCTTGTATTTTATTTTAGCCCACATAATGCATAAACACCACGTCTTTTAACCACGTGATCATAACTTAAATAAGATTTCTTTTTTTTTAATTTTCTTAATTTCATAGAAATTTGACTCTTAAGTTCTTTTTCACCAAAATTATTTACATTTCTTTTTTTGATAATTCCTTTGTTTCCTTTAATATAAAAAGTGTCACATACTTTTTCGGTTTTGTAGTCATAGTTAATATTGTTCTTGTATTTTTATTTTTTTTTTCTACTTCTCTGCTTCATAACATTTTTTTTTTGTTTTTGTTACATTTAATAAATGCAAGTTTAAGATAAGGCCTACAACATGTCAAAAGCAAAACTTTACAGCAGACATTTGAGCTGGTTCATATTTTTTCTATATTTTAACGTTCTTTTTTGTGTTTCATTTCGTTTTTGTTTGTAGCTGAAATATGATTAAATACTGAAAAAGAATATTAAGCTGCGAATTTGTTTTGCTTTATGTGAAAAGAATTTAAAAACTCCAACTTGTATTGAAATGTAATGTAATGTAATGTAATGTAATGAAAAATGAAATTAGAACAAGTAAAAGTGTAAATATGGAATTTAAATGAAAAGTTTGTTTTTTTAGAAAGTTAAAAAATTGTTTTTCTAAAGGGGTTTAAGATTTAAAAATTCTTTATTATTTAATATATTTATATATTTAATACAGCCCCCTAAAGTATGCTTCATTTCTTTACATTAATAATTAACTTTAAAAATATAAAAATTTTTTTTGTTATTGCCTTATTTCTTTGAAGTAAATATGCTCTCTTTCGATTGGGGCAACATAACGAAAGGACTAAATATTGAATAAATTTAAAGATAAAAAAATTTCTATAAAAAATATAAAACTTTTTGCAAATTCCGCAAATTATGCTTTAATTTTATATATTTGCTGTCATCCTAAGGTATGCTTAGAAATATATAACAAAATAATACCGAGCCTTCTTTTACTTATTTTGCGAATACTCTGAAAATTCTTGGAAACCAGGCCTATACAAATCGATGCTCACTTTGGGGTTTAATAGTTCTAATATTCGATTAAAATCAACTAAAAAAATAATTGCTTTATTGCCTGAATTAGATTTTAGCCTGTGACAAGCAATTTGATCTCATCTATGTTAATTTGTATTTAAACTAACATAAAGGGTCCGCCATCTAACGTTTTTTTTTCAAATAATGCTAATTTCGTGATTGACAGCACTTAGCTGATGTTTGATTTGACAGATAATTAGTTTTATCCTTCCGCTGAACGATTATGGTTGTTTATATGCTTCAAAAACGCATATTGCGACATTACTTTGAAAATCATGGTAAAGTTGCAGAATATGTGCGATTTTGGAAGAAGAGAAGCACCTTCAGCTCCGTATATTCGTTATCTTGTGAAAAAAGTGAAAGAAACTGGCATCCTCATCGATAAACCAGGATAACGTGAAAAGCCAAAAACAGTGCGTACAGCCGAGAATATTGTTGCTGTGGCAGAAAGTGTGCGTGAAGCGCCATCAACATCAATTCACTGTCGTTTTCAACAATTGAACAGAGACATCATTTAAACGAATTTTGCATAAAGACCTTGGTATGACGCCATACAAAGTTCAATTGGTTCAGGTGTTGAAGCCAAGTGATCATCCATCGCTAAGTGGGCCTGCGATCGACTTGCAGAAGATGCAGATTTTGCAAAAAAAATCATCTTTTCAGATGAAGCTCATTTTGATCTTGGCGGGTATGTAAACAAGCAAAATTGTCGCATTTGGAGCACAGAAAACCCGCACGCATAAATTGAAAAGCCGACGCACCCAAAACGAGTCACTGTTTGGTGCGGATTTTGATCCAGAGGCATAATTGGGCCATTTTTCTTCGAAAATGAGCAAGAAGTGGCCGTTACAGTCTATGGCGATCATTATAGGGCCATGTTGAACGAATTGTTGTTCACAAAAATTGAAGAGGAGAATATTGGCAATATTTGGTTTCAACAGGACGGCGCTACGTGCCACACAGCCGAGTCGATGTCGTTTGGCCACCTCGAAGCTGCGATTGAATACCGTTGGACCAGTATTTGTTGGATGCCGTCAAAGATAAGTATTACGCCGACAAGCCAGAGATAATTGACGCTTTAAAGTACAATATTCGTGAAGCCATTGGTGAAATACAGCTACACACAATCGATAATGTGCTTAAAAATTGGACCGATCGTGTAGGCTACTGCATGGCCAGCCGAGGCAGCCATTTGAATGAAATTATTTTCCATTATTAACCAGAAGGATTGTACTTTCAAATAAAAAAAGAAATTTAAGAAAATATTTAGTAGTTTTGTTTATAGCATTTAAAACATAAAAACAAGTTATTTAGCGGGCCCTTTATATTTCAAGGGTCTTCTGACTATAATTGGTCTTTAATAATTTTTAGTGTTATCAAAATAAAAGATTGATCTTCCGCTTCGACTGTAAGGAATAAGTGTAATCGCAATTGGACATAGAGTAAGGCCAGGAAAGCTTATTCAAAATTGTTTACATTTTAATGCAAATTCCTCTTAAGTTTAAAATTTGTATTGCCTAAACTCGACGGATATCTGTATCATGGTATATCAAAAACCATAGTATACTTTTAGGAATCTAGAAAATAAAACTTGGTTAAACTACTGTGTTAAGTTGAAAAAACTATTATCAGAATTTATTTTACAATTATACTTTTCTTTAAATGTTTGAACTATAGTTTTTAGAACTTCAAGTAATGTTATTGTTATAATAACTAAAAAATTTGTTAGGCATTATATATCTTTGATATGAATATAATTTTTCTATATTAAAATATCACTTAAATAATAATTAATTTTTAAAAAGTAAATTAATCTGTTTATGTTTTTATAAATAAACATCCTCTGTATCCATTATTTTTTATTAATAATCGTGGTTTTACTAGTTGCCTAAATTCCTAAAGTTATACTTCATTTTGCAAAAATTAAATTTGTGCTTAAGTTGAAAGTAAATGTTTTAAAATTTTTTTTTTAATAACACTATTTTAATAGTAAATAAATAAAAATTATTTCAAGTGGTTTTCTAAATTATTTTAATTTTAATTTTAAAAGAAAATATTTATCCCACTTATGGTTTAACCCAGACTGGGGCGAAAGTACAACACAAGCAGGTGTAAAATATTTATTTCTACATTTTTTAATTCAAGCAAATTATTACAGCAAAAAGAACAAAATGCAATTTTAATAATTTGGTTAAAAAAATAGATCATAAACGTACAACAAAAAACCATAAAAATGTTTTTAATTCAGTTAAAATTTTTTTTTATTTTTCCTTGAAAAAGAACGATAATTAAATTTATAAAATTTAAGTTCTTAATATTCAAACTATATTTGATAAATAAAGCACTGTTTACTGAGAACACCTCCAAAGATATATAAGTGAACCGGTATGCTCACTTTACAGATTAAAGCGTTGAGAAATAAAAAATTTATTTCAGCTCATCTAAACAGTTGCTTATAGCATGTTCAGACATACATTTTTAATTGACTCAATATTCGGTTTATTGGCAATATTAGTTTAGTGTTCAGACATACTAAATTTAGCTAACTCAATAAACATTTGACAGCTGGAAAACAACTTTGTTTTTATTTCAGTCAAATTTTATTTTATAAAAATGGAAATAAATTCATTTATTAAAAAATAATTACTATTGTATAATAGAAATGCTGAGTTTTTACGGTTAGTGCGATCGTGTTTTGATTCAAAGTTGGCGGTACTTAAAAATAAAAAAAATAAAAATTTGCAGTTTAAGAAACCAACAGCTCTTGCTTCTTGCATTATTGGAGAAAAATGCAAATCAAAGATCTTTATGGAAATTGGTATGTAAAATATAAACAATTTTGTTAAAATCAATTATACCATTTTTAATGTTTTGTTTTACATTGATGGCATATGTCAGTGTAGATAAGTGGTAGATAATTTTTTCTCACTGAACATACCTGTTAACAGTGTTGCATATCAAGGTTTACTCAATATTTATAACAATTTCGTACTTATTGCGCAATAACTTAATTGAGATTTTGTATGGAATATTGAGCTCAATAATGGCATTTATTGCGATAATCTCAATAATTGTGTATGTCTGAACATAATATTACTGAGAATGCTACCATAAGAAGGGCTAGAAAGTGGTGAACTGATGAACTCAATACAATAAATATTTTAATTTCCCTTCTACTTTGGAGTCGTGAGATATAAATTTTGTTTTCTTTTTCATAATCGTCTAGGTGAATTTTTTATATCCAGAAACTATTGACTTTTGTAAAGACAGGATATCTTTACCAACATCTTCATCACTATTAATTTCTATTTTAATTTGTATTTGAGAGAATACATTTAAAGGGCCTCCTTAATTTTTCTCGTTCTTTAGAGAAAAATGACACACTTGTATTGGGTGTTTTTATAGGGGTATAACTTTAGATTGACATCACTTTTTTAATTGTCAAGTTTTAAGGTTGGATTAGAGTTTCAGCATGAATAGACTGGTTGCTTGAATAACGCTTCAAACTTTGACCCATACATCGCAATTTTAGAGAATGGTTACGTTTTGTTTGAATGGTTACGTTAATAAACTAAACGGCTGCAGTTAGAGTGATGACAATCCCCAAGTGTCAATTAAGACACCAATATATCCCGAAAAACTTACTATTTAGTGTGCTTAATGGGCCTTAATGATTAGTTCTATAGATATTTAAAACTGATGCTAACCAAAATGTCACACTCAAAGGTGACCGCTACAGAGCTTAGGCAGCAACCATGGCGTGCAGGAGCTGCGACTTTAAAAAGATGGTGCAACGTGTCATACAGCTGCTGCTAAAATTTAATTTATTGAAGGAAACGTTTGATAATCGGATAATTTCATGTCTCGAACTCTTTAAATGGACTCCAAGATTGTATGCTTTTACTTTGCTAAACTATTTTCTGTGAGGATATATGCCCTATAGGTGCCCCTTTAGGCCAGTAGGTAGTGTACTAGCTTGTCAGTATGAGGGTTGTGGGTTCGATTCCCAAAGAAGACCTTGTTTTTTTTTCACTACAAAAATAAAAATTGACTATCGGTGGGGCTGCTCAGCAATGAAGGCATAGTCACTGGTCGCTGTGCTGTCTTATTTACGACAGTTAATTTCCGACTATCCTTCTACTTTCACCACCTGTTTCATCTTTTCTCTATCCCTTTCCTAAAGAATGTAGCACGGTACTTAACTAAATAGGCATTGTTGCCTGAAGTGCTACTTCTCTTTAAAAAAAAAAAAAATATGAAGTCGCTAGTCTACGCCGATAAGTTCGAAATCATAGACCACTTGGAGAACAACGTTTGCCGTGTAATAGCACAACGGACGATATAGCGGCACAATTGTTAGAAAAGTCATAGAATATTGAATCACTAAATTAGACTGTGTCTGAGCCAGTCGTGGCGGTCATATGCCAGGTCATATTTTAATTATTATCCCAAAAAATAATCTTTCAAATAAATTAAATTTCATTTGAATTTGAAAAAAATTCGTCTTTGTTTTATTCCATTTCAAAATTCTAAACCTACAGGGTGTCCTCCTGGTAGATATACTGCTTTGTTTTGCCGCCACGTTTGTAAACATTAGTCTTGATAGTTCATATTTGACAGTGGTGAAGTAGAGACGTGACAAATTTACTATGGAAAAATATTCGATACATCAACGTGTTTTAATCGTTAAAAACATTTTATCAAAATCAATCATCGATTACTGTGATGATGACAAAATAACGTGAAATTTTTGAGAGAAACAACGTGCCAACAAAAAGCACTATTTATCGTGTAGTGAATGATTTCAAAGAAAGAGGGTCTGTAGGTGATAGCGCTAAGCATGGACCATAACGTACTGCAAGATCGGCTGCAAAGGAATTTGCATTTGTTTCCATATAAGATTCCAAGGCTACTAAGTTGTTCACCAAATTGGACCGGCTCAAAACAAGATTGCCGTTGATTCCAATTGTCTTAAGCGAATTTTGTTTAGCAAAACTGAGTTTCATCTTTTGTTGGAGTGGATACGGCCGTAAACAAATTTGCCGCATATATTTAGAAAAACTGTCTGATGTGCTTCATGGGCAGGTGGATCAATTAGTCCGTACTTCTAAAAAAAATATGCTGGTCAAATGGTACAAGGCTGATTAAGAAATATAGTGCACCACACACCAACATATTTATCGGCTGTTATGTTTTATAGAGGTAAAGAAGTTCAAGTTGACCACTCATTTTTAACTGGCGTCCATTTTATCAGCTTGCAAGTGATTTAGGTTTAGTTTGACGCCTAAAAAACCCCTTTATATTTTGCGAATTGGGTCCAAAACAAGATTCCCAATTGATACTAGTTTTCATAAGTGAATCTTGTTTAGCCTTGAAGCGCACGCTAGTTTGAATGGACACGCTCATAAGCAAAACTGCCAAATTTTGAGCGGAGATAATCTTCAAGTGTATGTTGAGACACTGTTACTATAAAAAAAAAAAAAAACTAACCGTTTGGCTGATGGAATCATTGCTGCGTACTTCTTTAAAAATGATGCCGGTCAGAAGGTTACAGTTAAAAGTGATAGCTATAGAGCCATGCTTACTGACTTTTTCCCTTATCAAATGAGCAACCATGATGTGTAGGAGCTGTGGCTTCAACAAGACGGCGCAACATGTCACATAATTTGTATCACAACACCATTTACGCCGCCGTACATATGCGAAAACGATGTTACAGCTCGCCCATTACAACACCGATTTTCATGAAATTAATCATAATGGGTGACGAGGCACATTTTGATTGGAATGGATATGTGAATAAACAGGAATAGGAAACCCTAAAATTATTCAACAGTCACCTTTGCATCCATTAAAAGTAACAGTTTGGTGTGCAATTTTGTCAGCAGGAATCATTGGTTTTTACTTCTTTGAAAGTGAAAACAGCGTAAAGGTAAATGGGAAAGGTGAATGGGAAGCGATATCGTGATATGATTGAAAACTTTTTAACACCACAACTGCATGCTTTGGGCTTGATTAACATGTGATACCACAGGCGGTGCCACATTGCATATAGCGAAGATTACTACGATACTTTTTTTCCACAACAGAACTGGTTCAGTGATTGGCCTCTATGGTCACCTAATTTGACTGCAAATGATTTTTATGCAAGCAAACGCATTTAGCATTCACCAGGCATGCAGTCAAACGCGTTTGAAAATGGCTAATTAGTAATTCCAAAATATTTGTCTATAAATTATTATTATTATCAACTTCCAGAGTATCAAGGCAGAGATATTTTTTATTAATGGTCACATGTGTCACCTAATAAGTGATAGTAAATTACCTTCTAATTGTTAAGTTTTACGTTGTTTATTTTATAATTAACCTGCAAGGAAGCTGCTAGGCTTACAACAAAGAAGGTTCTGCTTTTTAGGAGGTGAGTCGAAAGAGAGGATCACTTTTTTTATCTCATACATCCTAAAATAACCCTAAGGTATATGCAAATGCGAATTGCTTTCTTCGCAAAATACCCGCAAAATTAACATTTCTTTCAGTCCCCTAATTTTAAATCTTTTTTTCTCAAAAATTAAAATTAAAACAATTTCAATAAATTTTCCAACCACTCGTTTAGTTATTATCTTAATTTAAAATAAATTTTATTTTTTTAATATTAAAATAAAATACTTTATTCATTTACTTAATAAAAACATTACTTAAGCGGTAGAGAAAAGAAAGTAGCTTAAATTCTGTTTTAAAATTGCAGCCAAAAAATATGCTTTAATTTCTAATTGTATTTTTCCCCCTAAAGTCTGCTTTAGATTTTTCTTGCGTAAATATTTTCTTTAATTAAAAACATAATTTTGAGCATAAGTTTCTTTATTCAATTTACTTTTTTTTGTTTTGTTTTGTTTGCCCAAAAGTATGCTTTAATTTTAAGCACTTTATTTTCCTTTTTAAAGCAGCTAGCTAGACTTTAGTTTGTGTAACCTTTAACAAATTTTTAGCTTATTTTTTATTTTGTTGTTTGTTGTTTTTGTATACTAAAACCCACTTACACAAAACAGCCAGCCAAAAAGTATGCTAAATATTTTATTTATGATTTATTTAGAAGAAAAATCTTTAGTTAGTTTTCCTTTAAGTTGGTGCAGGCAAAAAATATATAAAACGGGACAGTAAAATTCTTACAAGTTGATAAAGCAACAAATACGAAAAAATTCATTATAATTTTTATTTATTTAGTTTTTTTCGCTGCTATTTGCTGTTGCTCTACTCTAGTCTTGATGACAAACTTCTGCACTTTGAATGCTATTTTTTTTTTTGTTAGTAATTTTGCTTTTGTTAACAACTTTAAAGATTCTGCTGTGTAGTTGTTGAAGTTGTTGTTGTTGCTGCTGTAGTTATTTATTCCTTTTTTTGTCTTTAGATTTCTTTTAAGCTTCAAGAACAAGTATTTTGTTTTTGCAAGTTAAATTTTGTATGTGACATTTTGTAAATGTTGCTTAGACTTTTCTTGTTCATGTCGCTACTACTGCTTTAACAACTGCTGTTGCTGCTGCTGTGTCTTTGCGTTGATGACATTTTCTGCTTGATATTGTGGTTGTTTCTTGAATTTTATACTTTATTTATATAAATAAATTCCATTTTTTTTTTGTTCTTTTTGTTTTTTTCTTGCAACATTTCACTCCTTGACGTTATTTGGTTGGCTGGCAATTTGAGTTGTTGGCGTTTATTTTTGCTGTCTTCTGTTTCCAGTGTCTAATTTTTTCCCCTCTTCTTCTTGTTTATTTTTCTTAGTTTTGATGTTTAGTTGTTGAACTACTCCTTTACTCTTCTCGGCGCTGTTAACGTTATCAAAGTTCATTACCCCGCGTGTGTTTTTTTTTTGGAAATTCTAGTGTTTGTTTTGGTACTTCTCTCAATTTTTTTGTTAAAATATTTTCACTCTACTTATAAAACACTTAAAACCATCAAGCAAGGTTAGGTATACTTTTAGGCATGAGGGAGCGGTAAGAGAAAAAGTTTGTCGTAGTAAACTTTAAAACTCTCACTAGTGCTATTATTTTTAGATTTATTTATTATTTTAAGCAAAGAAATGTTTTCTCTCTGACCAAAAATAAATTCAAAAATAATTTTTATAAATTTCTTTCACCTTAAAAAATTCCTTTTACTTTTTATAATGAAAATAGAATAACAGCTTTAAGAAGAAAATGATAACATAAAATAAAGTTCTTATTTCTATTGCATGCTTAAAGCTTGTATTATAAGTTATTGAAAAAAATAAAGCCTACTTTTAGGATGCCATCGAATCTTATTGAACAATAATAACAAATGTATTTTATTTTATTTCACCCAACTTAAGACGTTATTATTGGGGATTATATATTATTAACGAGCATGTAAAGTCACGCAATTTGTGCTAGAAATAAAGCCCTCTTTAAGTTTATTATATTTTTAATATAAAATAAAGCTGCTAAATTCTGCCTTTGCAAAAGCTTTAAATATTATTTTTGAAAGTGACAAAATTTGTTTTGTTTAGTATTCAATATTTCTGTTCACCCAAGTACTTTTTGTAAGGAATCTAAGTCCTTTAAAATTTAATAATAATAGTTACTATTAAATATCTTACACAATTTAAAAATATATAATTTTTTTTTAAATTAAGCTTTAATTAAAATTTATTTCAGGTTTTAATAGCTGTGTGCTTAAAGTTTTCTTTTACTATACTTAACCCACCACGAGAAGGGAATTACACTAATGAGAATTATTTTATTAAAAGAAAAAAACCCAGCAACATTTAACTAGAAATATAAGTAGCAAAAAGTCTTAATAATATATGAAAAAGTACTAATTTAACTGAAGTACTTATTTTTGGAGAGAAAGCTCTTTTCAAAAAAGAAAGAAACTTTACTTTACTTACTTTGCAATAATACACCTTTTTAAGCTTTTAAATAAAGAACTTTAAAGGGGCATTCTCAATTCTATTCATTTTATAAAGAAAACTTAAAAACGTAACCTTTAACAAAAAGTACCTTTTAAGACTTACTTAAAAAAATATTGAAATGGGCGTACTCCTTACTCGTTTTCTAAAAGAAGTTTTAAAAAAACTATGTTAAAGTACTTTAAATATACTTTTTAAAAAGTACCACTTAAAAAGTACTGTCTAAAATTAGTTTTAAAACTCGTTTAAAAAATCTAATCACTGCTAAATTATATTTTAAAACCAATTTAAATAAATAAAAATTATAAAAATATATTTTTTTTCTTAAAAAAATAGTTTTGAAGGACGTCTGCAAAAAAAAAATTTTCGAAAAATTTTAAAATTAATTTCCCTTAGAAAATCAGGCAGTTTTTAAAAATATAGATAAAAATTCTTTATCTAACTTATTTAAAGAGCTCTCCAAAAAAGCAAAAAAAAGCGTCTGGTGCTTTTAATTAAAGTACTGCAGGTACGAAGCGATATTTTAAAATATTTAAAATTCTAATAACAAACGGCAAAATTTGTATTAAAAACAGGCCTCTTTTAAAACAAAAGTTAACTTATTAAATCTAGTGCTTTAACGAAATAACTGAAAAAAGTACTTTTAAACCAACTTTTTAATCCCTGGCAGGAAAGTCATTTGAAAAAGAACGGACACGGGAAAATGTTACTCCAAATAAGTATATATCAAATTTAAAAAAATATATTTGAGAGCTTTAGTTCGGCTTAAGGTCTTTTAAAATGTTGAAAACGAAAAACAATAAATAAAACTATTTGTTTCATTTTATTTTCCATTATTTCGCTTAACGTCAAATATCAAATAAACACACATGGAAAAAAAGATATTTAAAAAAGAAAATTTACAAAAATACATTTTGGGGAAAAATATCAAAAAGTTATACAAATCAACTATTATAAAAAGTCCTATAAGAAGTATTAAAACAAATGCAGCAATAACTGAAATACAATTTTTCATTATGTACAAAAAAGTACTTTTCGAATATTGGCCTTCTGAAAAAGTACCTACGGCAAATAGTTGAAAAAAATATAACAACAAATTTTTCGATAAAATTATTTTGAAATTTAAATTCTTTCAATATATACAAATAAAATATTCTTTTAAAAAAGTGCTTTAAAAAAGGTGCTCTTTTAAAATTAATTTTATAACAGTACTTTTTAAGAAATCTTACCTTATTACCATTATTTATTTAAGAAAAACACAAGTGGAATAAAAATAATAATTATTTTTCATTTTCTAGAAAAAAAGTATTTTTAAAAAAAGTACCTTTCGAAAATTGGCCTTCTGAAAAAAGTACCTAGGGCAATTAGTTATAAAAAGAAATATAAAAAATATAAGTGTTTTGAAAAAAATGTTTTGAAAGTTAAATTCTTTTAATATATACAAAAAAAATATTCTTTAAAAAAAAATTGCTTTAAAAAAGGGGCTTTTATAAAAATATTTTTATAACAGTACTTTTTAAAAAATTTTACCTTAGGGAAGTCTTTTAAAAATGTAAAAAATACAAGAGCAAACAGAAAAAAGTATTTGAAAACTAATCATATTTTAATGTCCCCAAAAAAGAGCAGGTTTTGCAAAAAGAGTTTTAAAAAAGTACTTTAAAGCCTTTAGAAAGAAATACTTTAAAGGAGGAGGCATTGTTAAAAACTTAATCATTTTCAAATAATTTCAGAATTCTTTTTTTAATACTTTAACCCAATTTTTGGATATAATTATTGTGGATTAAAAATAAGTTAAAATATCCTGGTATCTATACTATTGTTAAAAAAGTACCTAATTTAAATGGTGCAGTATATAAAATAAAAACCTTTTGCTGGGTGCTTTAAATTTCTTTTGTTTCACTTTAAACGTTTAGCCTGCCCATATAAACAATTATGTTTGCTTTAAATTTTACTAACACACACACACATATACCTACTTTTACATACATACACACACACATATATATACACACCACTCTAAACTCCCACAACAATTTTACATATGGTAAATATTTTTATATGTAAAATAAAAAATGCACTGCAAATCTCCTTTATTGTAAGGATTATAGCCAGTCAAGAATAAACCAACAGCAACAATTACAAAAACAAAATGAATTAATTGTCATATTAATTTTTTTTTTATTTTTTTTTGTTGTTTTGCTGGGGATTTTTTATCTTCGTGTTACTTTTGCTGTTTATTTTTATTTTAATTGCTTTTTGCTTTTATTTCCACTGGAAAAAGTTTTGCATAGAGAAAAAGTAATAAAGTAAATTAACGCAATTTTAGTTGAGGGAAAAATTAAACCGGGTTATAAATATTGAAAATACAGGGTGTCCATCGGGAGGGTATACTATTTTGTTTCGCCGCCATTTTGATACACATTAGTCTTGACAGTTCATATTTGGCAGTCGTGAAGTAGGCTCGTAACAAATTTATTATGCAAAAATATTTGATAAACCAATGGGTGTTAATCGTTAAAACATTTTATCAAAATCAATCATCGATTACTGTGACGATAAGAAAATTACATGAAATTTTTGGGAGAAACAACGTGCCAACAAAACGCACTATTTTTCATGTAGTGAAGGATTTCAAAGATAGAGGGTATGTAGGTGATAGGCCCAAACATCGACTACAACGTACTGCAAAATCGGTTGAAAATATTACTGCTGCTTATGAAAGTGTTCAAAACAATCCATCCATTTGGCCACAAGTTTGTACAAGGATTTGAATTTTTTCCATTTACGCCGTCGTACATACACCAATAGGATGTTACAGCTCGCCCGATTTTCATGAAAAAATCATAATGAGTGACGAGGCATATTTTATTTGAACGGATATGGGACTAAAAAAATAATCGATTCTGAGGAATGGGAAACACTCAAATTATTTAACAATTGGAGCCACTAAAAGTGGCAGTACGTTTTAAGATATTTAAGCTCTCTATAGATTATCTCTTTCAACAATAATCTCTTACTAACAACAAATACATCAAATTTAAAATATTGGCTTGAAATGTTTCTCTTCTTCTTTTCTATAAATGATGATGATAAGAAGAACTTATAAGTTAATTTGCTTAAATTGTTACTATTATCTCGCTATCCTTGCATAATTAGTTAAAGTGATTTTGTGGTTTTTAAGATGCAGTTAATTAATGTGATTGAGCACTAATGTGTGCTATATTATTAGCATAAGTTCATATCATTATATTTGGATTTACAAACACATCCAGTGCAGTGAAGAGACTAAAATTAAGAGATAACGTTAACAGTGTTATGTGTATCAATCTATATATGATTTTATTTAAGTCCTTGCGAATGTCGTCTACGCAATTTTGGGTCTTACATAAAACGTTATAAATATACGTTATAACAATATATTGATAGGAGAAGTAAAAAACAATGATACCAATATTCGCTAATTCTAATAAATTTAATCGATTATTCGATTATTAGAAAGAAATTATTGCTTTTAAATATATGTTATAACAAATATCTTTTTTCTTTTTTTAGATCTTTTTTTATATATTTTTTTCTTTTTTTTTCCTGAAGAAGCTTTCCAAAGGAAAGCGAAATATTGAAAAGAAAAAAATATATAAAAAAAGATCTAAAAAAAGAAAAAAGATATTTATTAAAGATAAAAAAGATCGTTTAAAAACTATAAAAATATATGTTATAACAAAATATTGATAGAAGTAATAAAAAAAATATTTAAATATTTAATAATTCGAATAAATTTAATCGATTATTGGATTACTAGAAAGAAGTTGTTAATTTTAAATATGCATTATAACAATATATTGATAGAAAAAGTTAAAAAAACAAGATTTAATATTCGCTAATACGAATAAATTTAATCGATTATTCGATTATTAGAAAGAAGTTAATGCTTTTAAATATACGCAATAATAAAGTATTTATAGCAGAAGTTAAAAAAAATTATTTGAATTTTCGCTAATTCGAATAAATTTAATCGAGTATTCGATCATTAGAAAGAAGTTATTGCTTTTAAATATATATGATAACAAAATATCGATAGGAGAAGTTAAAAAAATTATTTATATATTCGCTAATTCAAAGAAATTTAATCGATTATTCGATTAATAGAAACTGATTCCTTTTTTATTTTAATAGATTTTTCATTCGAAGAACAAGTATTGTAAAGATATTTTTTTAATTATTTAAATAACATTTTTTAGAAAACACTTTTAATAAAAAACTTTTTCTAGAGCCTTAAAATATACTATGATTTTTATATTATATCAATTAAAGAATTAAAACTTTTACCTCCATTTTTGTAAGTTTTTAATTGCTGTAAATAAAAATATTTAAAGCAATTTACTCACAAATTGGTAAATTGCAAAACCCCAAACTGATTAGAGCTATATTTAAAGGTTTTCGCCTAAAAGCCTATTACTTTTAATAAAATTATTATTTTCGTCATATTTTTATAATTATAGATTTCAAATTTTTTGGGGCCTCTTTATAAACACTGAATAAATAATTGATAATTTTTCACTTTGAAATATTCTTAAATAACAAAACAAGGCTTCATCATAATTTTTAATCGATTAACTGTATTTATGATTAAATATAAAAGTTTTACGAGTCAGCTATCAATACAATGTGGTTTTCAAATTTAAAGCTGCTTAAACTTTAGTTTTTATTAATTGAATATTAAAAAAGTAGTCATCAGACCTTAACAATTTTCTACTTTCACTAATTAGCAAATTTTTGGTTGAATGCAACATGTTTGTAAGCAAACAAATCTATTTGCGGAACAGACACTAAAGCATAATATTCCTTCAAGTATTAACAACTTGTAAGAAAGTTATACTTTAGTCGTATTTAGTATTATTTTAAGTATTAAAAACTTATAGAAAACTTTATAACAAAAAATAATTCATAAAATTAGCGTTCAAATTAATGCGATTATTCGAATAAATTTATTCGAATATATTTATTCGAATATTCAATTACTCCAAAAAATATAATCGAATTTTTTTTTTTTATTTTAATAGCTGTATTCATTGAAAAATTAAGAAAGCAAAATTCCACTATTTAACACTATTTATTAAATTAACACTATTTTTTTTTTTTTAGAATTGCAACTTTTAAATGATCACTATATAGAGAATACATATAAAATGACAATTCTTCTGGAGCCTTAAATTATGCTGCGATTTTTATAGCAGCTAGAGAATTAAAAATTTTATTTCTGTTTTTAGTTCTTTTCAGAACATGTGTATTTCTATAAAAATATTTATAGAAATTTTCTCACAAAAGCGAATTGCACAGTACTAAACTGGTTTTCAAGGTTTGCGCCTTAAAGTTTATCACTTTTAATAAGATTATTATTTGCATGATATTTTTTCTTTTATAATTAGAGCTTTCTTTCATAGGAAATACTATTCACTGTTTTAGAAATTCATCATAATATTCTTTTTTAAAATATTGTCATATAATAACGAATAACAAAGGAGAGACAAAAAATATTAAATATATGAATTTATTCTTAATTATTAATTCTATTCCTCTAAAATTATTTTTTAATAAATTTATAGAGATTGCAAAAATTTATTAAGCTTTTTACTAAGTCTCTTTGGTTTTCTTCTTAAAGAATAATTTTCATTTGTTAGAAACCATTATATTGTTTACAATAAAAATAATGAAGCTATAAAATTTTAATCCATTATTACAATTTTAAAAAAAATTATCAAGAAGCATCAATAAAATATATATCTGCTATGACAACGAAAACAGATAATGAATTAAGCAGTTATTTTATTGTCAAAAATTATACAAGAAGAAAAATAATAAAAAATTGTAAATAATAACTCGACCATCTAACTAAAAACATAATTCCTAACAATTTACTTGAGCACCTTTCAAACATAACACATGAGATTAATTAATTAAATTAAAAATGTGGCATTTGTGTTAACTCAGAAACTTATGCAGTTTAAGGAATTTTTTGTAGCCTTCCTATTCCAAAAGAAAATATATTCCAATATTGCCTACTTTAAGGCTTATTTGTTGGAAATTTTATTTGCTCTGTAGCACTAATTTAATTTTCAAAAACACCTGGAATTTCAAATATTCCAAATTTCTTTATATCCTGATTTTATATTGTAGTTAAATTTATTTTATTTTAATATTATTTCATTTTTGAGAATATCAAATTATTTTATTTAAAATTAACAAAAACCTTTACCTATTTTAAGGCTTAATATATTAACAATATTTTAGCATACATTCCTACTGTTCCTTGAAATAATTTCAAGTATAAAACTTTTTAACTTTACAAAAGTATTTAACACTTAATGTATTAAATTTCTATAGCCTACTTTAAGGAAGCAGTTGTTTCCTGAAAGTAGTTGGCGTCTTAAACTGGGGTTGTAAAAAATTTTATAACTTAAATTTTATTATTGTACAATAAAATTTACATTTTTATAGACTTTATTAAGACTTAATAAAAAAAAGAAATAAATCTGAATTTAATTTATTTTGCGGGCCATAATGTGGCTGCTATTTTCTTTTAATACCTTTTTTGTTCTCTAACTCCAAATGTTGTTATTTTGTGGTGTTAAAGTGAAGACATTTGTGTTTAAAAGAACGCAACACCAGCTGGTTTCTTGACGTTTATTTAATACAAAAACACAATTTTTCAATTTTTTATTATATCTTTTTTTTTTATTTGAGGAGCCCGCTTACGAGATTTTCACACAAACACTTGACAAAGAAAGAGTCTACACTTTTAAAGCACTAAATTTTCTTTTTTCTATTTATTTAAGTTGAATTATCAAGGCAAATTTTTTTATTAATTTTTTTAACTATTATTTTTTTTTTTATTTAATTTAAAGCACTTTTTATATATTTTAAAAAATTTTATTTTCCGAAATTTTTCGTAATTTAATGTTAATTTTTGAACGATAGTGGAAAAATTGCAACGAACGAATAATTTTAAAAATAAATTTTTGTTATTTAAAGCTCCTTCTGTTTATAAGGAATTTTGAAATTTATTTATATATTTTTTTTATTAAAGCAAATCGTTTGTTTTTTTAGTAACGCACGTTTTTATTTAACACGATTATCCCTTCACAAAAATAACGCGTTTTTATTCACAATTTTTTTATTTCACTTTGCTAAAACAACGTGTTCACTTCTCTGTTTGTATGCAAAAAAATATGTGTGAATGCAACGACTTCAGTCACACAACTGAATAAGCGCCAACATGTATTGAAATTTTTTTGTACTTTCCCAACATGTTTTTAAACGGTTTTCTGAATTTTCACATATATACACACACACACTCACTCTTACTTACTTACACACACACACACATACTTAAAATAAACAGCAGCCAGCCAAAGGACGAAAGAACAAATGAAATGTTTCATATAAAGGACAGGCGAATAAAATAAATTGAGATAATAAACCTTAAACGAGAGAGTGAAATATATACTCTCGCTCTCTCTCATATTTTATAACAACAAAGGCAAACTTCTCTATAGCGGGTGTTAAATAGATGCCAGTGTAAGAGTTAAAATTCATTTGAATTTGAATTTGTTTTTTATTTTGTTTCTTAAGAAAAAGGTGAATGCATTAGTGACGTCATGAAAAAAGCTTTCTATTTGAAATTTTTTTGTAAGGGAGCGTGTGAGTGAGTGAGTGAATGCTTGTTGGTATGTATTAAAATTTATTTAACAAAGAATTTTTAACAACATCTTTATTAAATACAACTATTTAAGATTTTAAGTTTGCTTAAATACATAAAACAATTTATGAGATTTTTTTTTTAGTCAAATTTCATTTAAATTTAAATTTTTAATTTTAAAATTAAAAAAATCAAAACAAATTTTTTTTTTAATTTTAGTTATTTTTTATAAATAACTAAATATTTTTTATAAAAAAAAATTAAATATTTTTTTATAAAATAAAAATTATAAATACAAAATACTTTAAATATCTTAAACAAGCAACAAACACAAAAAAATTGTTTTTTTAAATTTTTAAAATTTTTGCCGGAATATAAATAATTAAATTTTTAATTTATTTAAATTTAATTTTTTTAATTTATTAAATTTTTACTTTATTTAAATTGAATTTTTTTACCCGAAGACCTCAGATACATCTGAAATGATGGATTTTTTTTAATTCACAGATTTATAAAATTTAAAATTTAAATTAAATGCCCTTTAATTTTGTACAAAGGGTTTCTCAACAAGAAGTTTATTTTCTAAAACAAAATAAAACAAAAAATTTTGATCAACAGGATTGAAATTTTTATTGCTTTACGAAGAGAAAAGTTCGGCAATTATGAATGAAAAATGATATCTGGCAAATAACCATCACGATCACGCTGACAGATGTCGATTTTTTATCAAAGTTTTTAATCACTTTTCGGCAAAATGGCGATCCTATTTTGTTAATCACATCACCGATTTTGAGTTTTAGAGCTGAAATCCATTCGACTGGCTCTGTATAGACTCTGTCCTTAACATAGCTGCACAAAACATAATCCAGTGGTGTTAAGTCACACTTAACTGCCGATTGCGGTTAAATTATGCGATCGGAAAATTTGGTTTGTAATAAATTGATCGTTTTATTGGGTATGTGATATGTGGCACCGTCCTACTGAAACCACGTCGTCAATAATAGGCCGAAATTGAGTTATCAGCATCTGGAGATAGCGTGATCCAGTAACCGTTACCACATTTCCAGCCTCATCTTCGAAAAAAAACGGCCCAATCATGCCTTCTCAAGCTTCTCAATAATCGCTGTAGGATTTTCAGTAGACCAAATGCGGCCACTTTGCTTGTAGACATACCTTGACAAGTCAAATTGGGCTTGGTCGGAAAAATTTTTTTTTTAAAAAACCAGCCGGTTGTTATTGATGAATTGAACAAGTCGACGGCGTTATGAAATGTCGATCAGCTTCAATTCCTGCACCAGTTGAACCTTGTAGGGCTCCAAAATTAAATCCTTACGCAAAATTCGTCATGTGATGGTTTTGGATAATTTCAATTTTTAAGAACACAGAGGTATTCATAAATTTGGATCTGCTTCAACATTGTGGCTCACAGCTGCGATGTTTAGCTTTGAACCACCCCGTCGAACACGCGTTGGTGTTCGCACATTTTGTAGACTGAAATTTTACGACCAAGTTCTTAATAGTAGTCTTACAAGGACGATTGTGTTGTCTGAAAATATCACAAATTTTACGAAATGTAACTTTAACAGAACCACCGTTTTCTATTGGATTTTTATTATTTTAATGCGATTTTCGTGCAAAATTGAAGTCACTGTAACAATTACCAATGCATCCACTACGAATACGTCTAAAAATTTAATGTCAAATCTGTCATGTTGTTGAAGTTGTTACAATTGGATAACAAACTTCTTGTTGAAGAGCCCGATAGAAATTATACAGAGTACAGTTGCCCGATATAAAATCTTAATAAAGTTGATATCACTATAGCAGAATGTAATAAAACAATAGAATTAAATATTAAAGGGTGTCTCTCTGGCTAAAATAATTATGATTGAAATAATAATAATTTTTCTTTAAAAAATTAAAACAAATTATTGAAGACGTTTTAGGAAAGAATCGTTTACAGTGAGATGGCATACAAATACCAGCCTTTAAGTTGCTGTATTGTTTTCAATAAATCAAGGTATCTACGACGTTAAAATCACAATTCCTGCATTTACACTTTTATACGTTTTTAGCAGAATTATCTCAGAAATTGGACCAACAACAAAGAGAGACGTCTGCTAGATAACCATGCCAATGGAAATGCAATTCAAAGGCAAAAAATTAGATGCATTGCTTGCGGACCTTTATCGGTAGAGTTCTAAAATTATGCAGTTTGAAGGTGAAAGCTTCGAAATTGAAGATGACACTGAAATTGGTGAACACACTGAAGAAAATATGCCCTCGAATATTATGTGTAACTCTGCATCATCAGTCTTAGAACATGAATATGAACAGCTTTAGAAGAAAACGAAATCATCGAAATCAAAAGCGTCAACTTCGAGCGAGAAGTGATATTGACAATAATTGAAAAAAGTTCTAAATTTTGTTTTCATGCAGAAATAACGAATAAAACATGTCCGTACGAGAATCGAAATTTTTTTATTTTCATGCAAAATAAATTTTATAACAAAAAAAACGCAATTTTGTGGATTTGTATTCCAGTTAAACAAAAAAGGTGAGAATTGGGACAGAAATGGGAACTTTTTCAATTCTTAAGGCACTCGAGGTACTTTCTTCCGTACCTCGGTATCATCACGTGCAGTTCTCATAATTGAGTCCCAAAATAATGTGTTGCACAGTGTAATTCATATCAAAATAATAATTTGCTCTAACAAATTTTTTTAACTGATTTTAAGTAATAAAATGTTTCTATTTATCAAAATACTTTGCAATATAAATTTTTTAAAGGAAGCCTTATTATTAGATTAACTGTGGATGTTGCTGGTGAAGATTTTAAATAATATCAAGTTACCCAATTTGAAGGTGAAACGAACACACACTCTCCATGGACATCTTCTTTCTTAAAGAAATGCAAACTGTTAACTCTCCCTGCTTTCAGTCGGTGAATTTTGGTAGTTTTGCTGTAATAAATTGTTCATTGCTGATTTCGAATCGCTAGTTTTTGAAAGTTGTTACTGTTATACCGTACATATGCCAATAGGATGCTACAGCACGACGTTGACAACCTCGATTTTCATGAAAAAATCATAATGAGGCAATGGGAAATCCCTAAGTTATTCAACAGTCACCATTGCATCCATTAAAATTGGATGACGCTAAAATTACTCGGAAGGAATCATTGGAGCTTACTTCTTTGAAAATGAAAACGGCGTTACGTTAACTGCGAATGGAGAGCGATATCGTGATATGATTGAAAACCTTTTAACGCCAGAACTGCATGCCTTGGGCTGGATTAACATGTGGTATCAACAAGACGGTGCCACATCGCATACAGAACTTGTGATGTTGGACATCCTTTATTGAGTGAGCATATTTGAAGTTAGAAAATAAATTGTCTATCGAATGATTAAAGGTTTGGCGCATTTTTAAGGTTCGAGAATATATCAATAGCTAGTGTAGCTAAATTAAGAATCGTCGTATTATCATCTAATATAGATATATTATACCCATTACCCCCCGGGGGCACATATGTATATATGGTCTTTATAGAACTTCGACTATCTAGACACTGTGCAACTGGGGTAAAAAAGGAGCCCAGTCCCCTGAAGTCAGCAGGGGTACAACTGGAAACGCCACTCTATTTCCAGGGGAATCAGTAAGCTCGCAGAGTTCATTATTTGTCTCTTTAGACATTTAACTGTTCCCTGACTGATTATTTAGGTTGGCCCATTATGGGAGTATCGTGGTAGCCCCATATCATTATAATGGTTATTATGGTGGCCAGGATCATCTCACTGTTAATGACACGCTAAGTGAATGATCCAGTCCAGTGAGCATGCTAGACATGTGTTCTGGACAGGAGTTGGAAAGTCTCCAACTCTTAAGCAAGGAGTGATGATTTGCAGCCCTGCTCTGGAATCATTGAAGTTGCAACTAGAAAGTTCTGTTGCTTAGAATTATGGCTTCGGTTTCCTAGGACGAGCATGACGTTCCAAATTATGCAGTGGTTTGGTCCACCATCTGATTAAGGCTTCTTGGCCAGCCGCGGATGTAAAATCGAATCACACACCCATTAAATATGGGTAAATCTGCTGTAAATAAATGGTGAGCAAATTTGAGGTTAAAAAGTGAATTGTCATTTAATCAAAAATTATAAACAAATATTTATAATAAAAGATTTATACAACCTGCGACCTAACAAATTTTGCAAATATCTCTGCATTCTCTCGCCTTTCTCTATAGAAAATCTTAATGACCTGCAATTTAAGTAATAATCTTCTTTTGTTACAACAAAACCAAAAGCCTAATTCTTTCCAAAAAAATTGCTATATAATTCTATAGAATTCTTTATTAAAATCAATGATGATTAATAGAAGTTTATAATCTAATGATTTTCTATAAACTTAAGAAAAATTGAAAGAATAGTTTTCGATTTCATGTCTATATGAGTCCCAAACCGGAAATCTATAAATTCTTGTTAACAAGGAACTAAAAATTTCATCAATAAATTCTTTTAAAATTTAATATTATTTATACAGAACTATCGTCGAATGACTAAAAATAATCAAACAGTATTTAAAATAATAATTATAGTTAATTGATCTTTTTAATATTTCAGAAATAATTTTTTCAAGCACAAGTAATTTACACAAAAATAAAACAAATTTTATTTTTAATATTTGGCCACACCATTGGGTGGCGCCTTTAGAAAAAGAAGTTTGTATGAACAATTTTTTGTATTTAAAAACATGGTTTATTTAAATCTTTTTTTAGTTTTTTTGTATAACTTTCTTTTTTTTTAATTTTTTTAATAAATATTTTTTAAACTTTTTGTTTAAAAAATTTTTCTACTTAAATTTTATTTTTAATTTTATTTAAAAAAATTTATTTTGTTTTATTTATTTTTTTTTAATAATTTTATAAAATTTTTCTCCTGAAGATGCGAAATAAGGAAAATAAAATTAAAATTTATTTAATTTTTATTTAATATTAATAACAAACATGTTATTTTCAATTCTATTGCCAAATTTGCTTTAAAATCTTTAAATACCCCTAAAATTAAATAAAACTCGACATAAAAAATGCTCTCAAAGAAAACTTTGAAAATAAAAGACACATAAAATTTTAGAAATTTAAATCATAACAATTTGGAGAATTTAATAAACCATTAAATAAAACACTCTCCCATAATTTTTTCTTTAAAAGAAAAAAAATAATAAAATAAAAAAAATTCTGAAATACTTAGAATACAAAAACGCAATAAACCTTTTCTTGTCTGAAAGCTTTTAGAGTGTAACATTATTTGCACTCTCTTTGCTTTAAATGATGCACTCTCTTAACTTTGCAAATAGTCTTATTAAAAGCTCTCTTTAATACTGCATTACTTTAAAATATTAGCAGACATCTAGGCCCACTCTCCAAGCCTACCACAACAGTTTATTACTTGACTTCTTGTCATGCCACATACTTAACATATACTTACACTCACACTTACATAAATTAAATGTGTATAGGTGTGAGCGTATATAAAATAATATATAACAACTACTTACAAACAACATCATCTAATGGCAAGACAGTTAATCGTTAGACTTTGACAGCATAAAGTTGTAGGCGCAAGCAAAAACAAAAAAGAACAAGAAGAAGAAATAAAAAAAAACATTGAGGAATAAACTTAACAGGCACCGTTCGTGGTAGGCTGGAAATTGGACACAGGCACACGATAAAAAAACAGTTCTAACAAACAAACAAAAAAAGGAAATAAAACAACAACAAACACAAAAACGACGGTGTAAAGGAAAAATCGCAAGAATAAACAGGCACAAGCATAAAATGCCGCATACTGTTTGCTTGTAAGAAATTTTCTTTCTGATTTGGTCCTTTTGCTAGTTTTACGAATTGTTACAATACATACATACATACACACATACAAACACATATACATTGCCACTAAAATCAGGCATATTTCGTTGCTTTTGGGCCTGCTGATAATTTCTAGATTTTTGTGGCCTGCGCTTGCGTTGGATGGTGATGTGGAGTGGCAACTGCAAATTAAAATAAAAAATAAACAAACACATCACGGGTTAAATAAAATAAAGGAGGTACGACTGTTAAGGGCTTTAAAAATATTTAAAAACAAAATAGACTTGTTAAGCAAAATATTCGTTAAATATTTTAACCAAAAATAATAAAAAAAATATCCACAATATACGAGTAATTCAAGCCCAGTCATAGTTCAATAATTTTTAATATATACATATATTCTAGAGCTAACAGCAATCTATCTAAGCAAACATTAAGCTCCATAACAAAAAAAAGGGTATTTTTTATAGAGGTATGGCTTTTGGATATGTTATAAAATACAGATGATTTTTTAAATTGATGTGAAATATACTCTACACGAAAGCTAATATTTTATATTTAATTTATATTATATTTTAATTTAAATATGACTTCTGGCATACGATCGTCTCAGCTGTCTGTGTCTTGGTGTAATCCAGAGATCCAATTTTCGATGACTTTCCAATAAGTGTAACAGTGCATCAGCAATAATGCAGCGCTTAATGTCTTAAGCTCGTTTCCAGCTTATTACTGCGATATCGCCAGTCTTCACATATCCCCACAGAAAATAGTCTGTGTGTTTAAATCTCACGATGGACGTTAATTTACGGGTCCGAAATGTGAAACTATACGATTACTAAATGTTCCCTTCAATAAGTTAATTTCGGCACGAGCTGTACGTGATATTACGCTGTTGAAGTCACAGCTCTTGCCTGTCATTGTTGTTCAATTGATGAACGAAAAAGTCAGTAATTATGGCTCCATAGCGGTCACCATTTACTAGAAAGTCTAACCACCATCCTATTTAAAATAAAAAAATTAATTCCGCCAGTCCATAAGCCAACAAAATGGTGATTTTGTCTTCATGTAATGGTGGCTCAACATACACTTAAGGATTATCATTACTCCAAATACGGCAGTTGTTTTATTGACGCATTTAGTCATGAGCATCCCCGCTAAATAAAATTGGCTTGTGAAAATCGAAATCAAAGGCAGTCTTGTCTTGGGTCCAGTTTGCACAATTTGGAAGCATTACCCAAATTAAACTAAGTATAAATCATTTAACAGCTGACAAAATAGCCACCACTTAAAAAAGTGTTGTCAACATAAAGTTCTAGAAGTCTATATAGAGTAGACCTAATAGCATTGTTATGACATGGTCTTGCCATGAATAAGCCATATCCTAGTTATAGTCGAGACATAGTAAAGTACTAGATTTCTCCTAATCTGATGATAGTACCAGTCAACTCGTTTATCTTTTATATATCCAACGATGGTAAAGAACTGCGTAACTATTAAAGATGCTTATTCCCTTTTTGGGATGAGGGTGAATAGCTTGTCAATCATGCACTTAATCATATGACCATCCATAAAACGAAGCGTATATATATCCGTCACAACTTTCTGAATAGTGACAGTTTAGCTTTCTTTTCTAAACCTTCGATTTTACACAAAGTAAACAAAAATATATCCTCGAAAAGGAAAAAGAAATGTAAACAATAAATTAAAAATTTTAAGGTGTTTCCATTGAAGCCATAATTTTGACAACTATAGATATATAGATAAGACTATAGTCTTTGATGAGGGTCGACGGAAAACCGTACCCAAATAAAATAAGACTATAGTCTTATTATTGTTAAGTGTTATTGGGAGACACGTGAAATTTGCATGCATTAATATGTCTGCTCTAACGACAAGTACAAAATCTCGCGGATTTCTAATCTATTTTTTTTTATTTTTTTTTTTGCAGCCTTAAGAAATTATACTTGAATAGAACTAGAGAAACATTATGAGACAAACAAATTTGCTTTTAAGTTCAATGGTTTTACTTGTTCTTTCTATAATCTTCTCCTTGATATTAATTTTACTCACTCTTTTTTTCTTAAATAATTTTAATTTTGCTCACTTTTTTTTCATGAGTAACTCGTGAGCATAAATTTTCGTAAATAGGTCTAATAATTAATAATTAATTACGCTCCAGTAAGCTAAGAAAATAGAATAAGTGAGTTAGAATAAATGAGTAAAAATATTTGTCCCTTGTCACTAATTATCCCAAATGTAGTCACAATAGGCTTAACTAGTCTCATAATATATAGTTATACTAGAATGAGAGATAAGTCACAGAGCATATATAGTTAGTCATAATTTAAGAATGTTATCGTTATAGTTATGTTAAGTTTAAGCCAAGGTAGCAGTAGAACTACGTGGTCTAAATAAAAAATATTCTCTTGAAGTGGATGATCGTGTCAGTTGTAGCTTGCGAAAAGGTGCCCCTATAGGCCAGTAGGTAGTGTTAGGTAGTGCTTATGAAACTGAGGGTTATGGGTTCGATTCCCAACAAAGATCTTAATTTTTTTCACTACAAATAAAAATTTACTGTCGGTGGGGTTGCTCAGTGATGAAGGTATGGTCACTGGTCACTGTGTTGTTTTATACGACAGCTAACTATCGTTATATTTTCACTACCTGTCTCATCTTTTCTCTATCCCTTTCCTAAAGAACGTAGCACGGTACTTGACTAAATAGCTATTGTTGACTGAAGTGCTACTTCTCTTTAAAACAAAAAAAAAAAACAAAAGCAAAAAAGTAACCCCAGGCCTTCGTCTAAAAGTCATGTCCTACTGATGCATGAAGAGCCGATTCTGACTTTCATTTACAGCAGCCGTTTTCTCAAAGCCAGATGTCGTATAATTTAATATTAATATTGTCTACTAGCAGATAGTCTTACGTATTCTATTGGTCTAGCTATAGTCTAGTCTACTCTAGTGGCTGTTAAAGTAAGCAGCTGTCACAATCTAGTCAGTAGATGGCATGTCCTTTATTTCCTTTACATAACATAGTCTTATTACCATATACTCTAGTCGCAAGCACCCCCCGGGGGCACATATATATGGGGGAAAAAGGGAGCCCAGTCCCCTGAAGTCAGCAGCGGTACAACTGGAAACTCCACTTTATTTCCACGGGAATCAGTGACCCGCAGAGTTCCGTTATTTGTCTCTTTAGATACTTCACTGTTCTCTGGCTGATTATTGAGGTTGGCCCTTTATGGGAGTATCGTGGTGGTTGTGGTTTCGCGGCCACATATCAGTTTATGGTTCTATGGTGGGCGGGTTCATTTCACTTTTAATAACACCTACCTGGTGAAATGTTCCCAGATCCAGTGAGCATGCTAGACATGTGTTCTGGACAGGAGTTGGAAAGTCTCCAACTCTTAAGCAAGGAGTGATGATTTGCAGCCCTGCTCTGGAATCATCGAAGTTGCAACTAGAAAATTCTGTTGCATAGAATTATAGCTTCCTAGGACGAGCATAACGTTCCAAATTGTGCAGTGGTTTAATCCACCATCTGATTAAGGCTTCATGGCCAGGCGCGGATATAGATCTAATCACACACACTCTAGTCGCAAGCATGTAAAAGTTGTAGTATAATTTCACTTTAGATTTTTTTTTAAGGAAAACTGTTAAAAGAGACTTTTTGCTGAATTCAAAATTTTTTTAGTTCCTATTCGGTTTGACCTCGTTTTAATGAAACGAGCAGCATCAACTTTAAATAGGCCTAAAACTATAGTCAAACAAACGGAAAACGAATAAGAAACAAGGAAAAAAATGTAGGTATAATAAATGCCTTTAGTGCAACCACATTCATAACAAACACTACGGAGTCTCCCACAACAACAACAATAACAACAATAGCATGCAAACGATGTTAATACATATACAAGCATCTGTATGCTTAAACTAATATGAACGAATCACAAATATACTAAATGCAACAAAATGTAAAAAAATAAATGCAACAAAACTATGAAGAAAAGTATAAATAAAAAAACAAAAACAACTACAAAAGAAAAAAATAGAAATTAAATAAATTTTTGAAACTGAGCCAAAAATACGAAAAACTTTTGAACAGAAAAGGCAGAGTAGTTGCTGGTACAAAAACGATACAAAAAAAGTGGCCGTAAAGAAAAGCTTTGAAAAGTTTCGCCTATTAAAACAATTTTTACCTCTTTAACATTTTAACAATTCATTGAAAACAAAACAAAAAATAATAATAATAATGATAATAAAGATTTCAATACCAATATTTCAATCAAGCCTGCTAAACTAAGGCAAAATCTTCTCATATCGAACCACCCATCCACCGCCAGCCTTTTAAGGAATAGAGAAAAAGAACTACAACTACTCATTTGTATGTTAGTGTGAGTAATTATATACTGAGTGTAAGCACGTGCTTTTTTAGTTGTTGCCGGTATGTACAACAATGTAAGTAGTTGTTATTGCTAGATAAATATATGCTATATGCAATATATATACTTTTAATGTTAAATGGAAATTTATACAAAAAAAAAAGAAAAACAAACAAAATATTTTATATACAAACCCAACAACAATTTATAAGTATAAAACGGGTAAAACGGGTAAAAAAAGGAAACTATAAAAAATCAGTTCTCTTTAAGTATGAGTTCGTGCAATAACAGCAGCCTTCATTTTTTTGCACATGGACTTTAAAGTGCATTCGTTTGTTGGTATGTTTGTTTATCAATATTCACCTATACAAATATAACTATTACATTTACACATACATACATACATACATATACAATAGATATGTCAGTAAAGCACGTGGTTTTTTAATTTTTAAAAATGTGTTCGTATTAGTGTGTGTGTGTATGTGTGTGTATGTGTGTGTGTGTGTGTGTGTGTGTGGATTATTTTTTATCTCAGCAGGCATTTGATTGGGTGGCACAGGGTTAAAGTTAATAAAACAGTGCTTTCCTACACTTAAGCAAGAGAGTGAGAGAGAAACTGTAACATTTAATAATGTAATGAGCAAGAAGTTTATTGCACTAAATATTTAAGGACACAAAAAAACACAGGATTTCGAAACAGTCACAAAACATAAAAAAATTAAAGAAATGCAAAATACTAAAAAGAAGAAGGAGTGAAAAAGAAACTACATCGAAGCAACATAAAAGTAAAATAAATAAAAAGAAACACGTTAAAATAAATAGATGAAATGAAAATTTATTTTTCCGGCAAAAGGGAAAATATAGAAAGCTGATTTTGATTTTGAATTTCGTACTAAATATTTATTTATCTGGCTATTGAAAATAATACTAAAAAAATAAAAACAATAATTTTCAATTAAAGTATAGTTAAGTATACAAAAATTTATAACTAAACAATTAGGGAGAGGGAGTTAAAAGTAACTTAACACTAAATATTTACAACTTTTAGTTTTAATATAGCAAATAATGATAAAATTCTTATCATATTTCTGTAAAAAAATTCTTACCTTCTAAACTAAAGATGACTATAAAACAGCTTTGAAGAAAAAGCTTTAAAAAAATCTTAATAAATTAAAATTTTTAATAAAACACTTTAATATTTTAAATTAATCTATCATTACATCATGCATATAGTCAAATTATGTTATAAGTTTTAAAATGGACTATAACTAGTCTATAACCAGACTCTACATAGAATACTGCTACAATTCTTTGAACGTGCTACCAAAAATAGTCTACAAAAGCAGACTAGACTAAGATAAAACTATGACTAGTCTATGAAAGGATCATGACTATATAATACCAAGATTTTTAGAGAGCCCTAAATTAGACTCTAACTGGTCACTTAATAAACTGTAATAAGACCCTGAATATTCTCCGAGAAAAAAAAAACATTTAAAACTCCGACTCTACTACAACTAAGTTACAAATTTAGCAAGAATATAATATGACTAGACTACAACTAATATATAAATTTACTTAGACCTGTCTAAGTGCAAGTTATATATCTGAACAACATATAGAATAAAGCTAACAGCGACTAGTCAGACTAGTCAGTCACTAAACTACAATCCTGGGCTATAAATACACTATGATTGAACAAATAATATGTTGGGAGTATAATATAACTTGACTACGTCTAGACTACGAAAAAACTATGGTTAAACTATTGATATGCTGCGTAATGAATATGGCTGGATATAACTAAGCAATAATTATACTACGACTACAATCTTACTGAATTTTGAATTTGCTACGAAAAATATGATTACGCTACAGCTTAGCTACTAATAAACAATAACACTATAATTACTATTCTATTGTTAGACTATGAATATAAACGTAGCGAATATGAACTACGTATAGAACTACGTATAGAACTACCTATAGAATAAAGCTGATAGCTATATTGACACTATCAATATGCTGTAAAAATAATATGATTGCGCTTTGACTTAACTACACAGTCTACATTAATTACGAATTTAACATGAATATAGTATGACTAGACTACAACCAAAATATAAATTAACTAAGACCTGACCTGTCGGTCTCTAAACAATAACAGTCGGCTATAAAAAAACTAGATTAGACTACTAATATGCTGTGTAAATAATATAACTAGACTACTTCTTGACTACGAAAAAACTATGCTACGTAATGAATATATTAAGGTTACGGCTCTATATGACCAAGCAATTACTAGACAACCACTACATTGCTACTGAATTATAAATATGCTATGAAAGAACTAAGGCTATTATATTAATATATAATGAAAAATATATATATATATATTCTATTATTATACTATAGAAATGCAACGTAAAGAATATAACAATTCAACGGCTTAACTACGATGAAATAACAAAACAACTTTATCCATACTCCTACTGAACTATAAATATGCTACGAAAAGACTAAGACTATACTAAACTATGTTTAAACTATATCAACACTATCAATATGCTGTAAAAAGAAGATGATTGTGCATTGACTTGACTACGATGTGTATATTAATTAAGAATTTAACATGAATATAATATGACTAGACTACAACTAATATATAAATTTACTTCGACCTGTGTTAGTATAAGTTATATCTGAACTATCTATAGAATAAAGCTGATTGTGAGAAAATATAACTAGTCCGTCTCTAAACTATAACACTCGGCTATAAAAAGACTACGATAAGACTACTAATAAGCTGCGAGAATAATATAAACAGATTACGCCTTGACATCGAAAAAACTATGATTAAACTATTAATATGCTACGCAATGAATATATTAAAGTTACGGCAAGACATGAACAAGCAATGACTAGACTACGAATACTGGATTATGAATATGCTACGAAAGGACTATTATATCAATACACCACAAAACGAATATGATTACGCTATGACTTTAATATGACTAAACAGTGACAATAATATGACTATTCTATTATTACACTATGAATATGCCATGTAAAGATTATCATTATTCTACGGCTTTGGCTATATTCTCACTGGCTGTAACTATATTCTTACTGGACTATGAATATTACACGTAAATATTATCACTATTCTATGGCTTTGGCTATACTCTTAGTGCCCCCGGCTATAGTCTACTAGACTACGACTAAGCTACGAAAGGACTAATACTAAACTATGTCTATACTATATCGACACTATCAATATGGTGTTCAAAGATTATAATTGCGCTTTGGCTTGGCTACATAGTCTACATTAATTGGCTTAGACCTGACCTGAATACCTTACAACTCAACGAAGACATAACTACGATTAAAGCATAACTAGACTAACAACAAAAATTGACTTTGACTAAATCATCCCCAGAACATTACTAGACCCTGATAATACCTTGACTCTAACTAGACTATGAATAGACAAAGGATTGACTGCGATAAACCTATAGCCAGATTATGAATATGATTAACTTGACTTTGACTAGGCTGTAAGTAGGCTTTAACTAGAGTACGACAAGATCGCAATTTAGTCATGCGTAGTCAATTTATGACCACGCAATACCACTAGACTATGATTAAACTATTAATAGACTTTGACTAGAATATTGCTATTTTCTGGTTATTTTCCGACTAGACTACTAATTCGCTGTGAAAATATTTTAATAAACTACGTGTAGATTTTGGCTTAACGACGACTGGAGTAAAAATGACTAGGGCTAAACATAACAACACAAAACACTAACCATCATTCATAGTATAAGTTCCCTTAACGTATCCGAGATATCAGTTTATTTATACTAAACTCCGCCAAAATAACGCTGTTAACTACATTCATTACATGCATAAACACCTCTCCCTAATTATGTTTTTGAATTGTGCCTTGTGCGAATTTCATAAAAGCTTTGTTCTATGCAATCTTCACAATTTGACAGTCAGATTAAGCAAGCGAATCTAAAATAATATTTTAATATCCTTCCAGGAACAAATCTCTTTTCATTATTTTCATTAATTCTATAAAAATAACGCCACCAATAAAGCAAAAAAGTACTTTTTAACACATTGCAATTTTAGCTGCAACGGATAACAACTTTAATTTGATATAAAGCCATTAAACACACATTATAAAGGTGTTCCAAAATTAATTTTAAAATTAATATTTAAAAGATAATTATTCAGAAAGTGCTACTCAATACATGACCCTATTTTGCATACTTTATTTTTAAAAATTAAAAACAATTTTATATAATTAACTAAAAATAAATAAAAAAAAACTACGAAAATTAAAAAAAAAAAAAGTACTTTTAATAAAATATCTGGAAAATATAAATCAGCCTTTTAAAACATACTAAAAGGCATATTTTATGCATTAAAAAATATTTATACTAAAAAGGACATATATTTATAAATTATTGCTTAAGGATACCACTACCAGAAAATAGTACGTTTTAAAGACAAATGATTTTTAATGGAGTGCTATTTGTAATAAGTATTTACTTAAAAAAATAATTTATCAAAAGTGCATATAAGTACCTTATAAAAAATGTAGCTTGAAAAAAGTACTTTCATATTTTTTTTCTTCTAACAAATATCGTTTATTAAAATTTCCAAAAAAAACCAAAAAAAAAGAAAACATGTAATTAAAGTACTTTTACAACATTTTCTTTAAGAAACCCATAAAGGTACCTTATAAAAAAATATATTATAAATAACTCCACTATAAAAATTAAGGAACAAAGCCGAAATTTGCCTGCAACCAAATGATATTCTTTACAATGTATGTTTATACACAAAATTGGTATAAAATTAAGTTCAAAAAAGTACCTTTTAAATATTGGACTCTTTAAATTTAAGAAAGAAAGACAGAAATATGCCTGAAAACCAAATATATAATAAGCACTCTAAAAAAGTTTACCTAACATTTGTACCATTTGTACCATTGTAAATTATTTTGTAAGTGGAGCTTTTCGGATTTTGAAATTTTGCGGAAACAAATTTTAAAAAGGAACTAAATGAATAAGTTTAATTAAAAAGGGCTTATAAATTTTTTTTAAAGTATTTTCAAAGCATTTAAAAATATCAAAAAAGTACCTCTTAGTAAAAAAACTTGTAAAAAATACCTTTAATAAATTGTAAATAATTTGCTTTTTAAAAGGAACTAAATAAATAAGTTTATTTAAAAAGTCGCCTTTTTAAAATTTGTTTTTTAATTATTTTCAAAGAAACATTTAAAAAGTACGAAAAGAACACTGAAGATAGCAAACGGCCGAAACTAAATTTGACGAGGGTCGACGGAAAACCGTACCCAAATAAGAGTGAATCTAGCCCCGTCGGAAAATCTAAGCACAAATTTAAAAAGTACCTCTTAGTAAAAAACTTCTTAAAAAAAACGTTTAACATTATTGTAATAAATTAGCCCTGATAGAGTATCTATCAATAAAGTACCTTTTTAAAAGTACTTTTTCAAAAATACCTTTTAAAAAGTCCCTTTGCAATTGTATAGTTTTAAAGAGTATATTGTAAGAATTAAGTTTTGTAAGAAGTCTTACTTAAAAAGTACCTAAAAAATGTGACATTTTTAAATTTTTTTATTTCAAAAGGCAGCTTTTTAAAAAGTTTTATTTTAATTATTTTCAAAGAAGCATTTAAAAACAAAAGTACCTGTTAGCAAAAAACTTGTTAAAAAGAAATTTAGCAAGTTATAATAAATTAGACTTGATAGAGTATCTATCAATAGACTACCTTTTCAAAAGTACGTTTTCAAAAATACCTTTTAAAAATTCGTTTGTAAATGTATATATTTTTATTTTAAAAATAAACTTTGTAAGAAGTGTTACTTAAAAAGTAGCCTAAAAGTAAGATATTTTTAAAATTTTTTTTTCATACGGGTACTTTTAAAAATGTTTTATTTTAATTTTTTTCAAAAAAGTATTTAAAAACGTCAAAAAGTACCTGTTAGTAAAAAGTTTGCAAAAAATGCCTTTAACATTTTATAAGAAGTTAGCCTTTTAAAAAGGAACTAAATTAATCAGATTAACTAAAAAGAAGCCTTTAAATAAATTTGTTAGTTATTTTAAAAGAATCATTTAAAAGTGGTGAAAAAGTACCTTTTAGTAAACAAAGCTTTTAAAAAACAACTTTAACAAGTTGTAGTAAACTAGTCTTGATAGAGTATCCCTCACTTTAGTACCTTTTCAAAAGTACCTTTTCAAAAGTATCTTTTCAAAAGTTTCTTTTCAGAAGTATCTTTTCAAAAATCTGTTTTCAGAAGTACCTTTTCAAAAGTCGCTGTTCAAAAGTCTCTTTTTAGAAGAACCTTCTCAAAAGTCTCTTTTCAAAAGTAAATTTTCAAACGTCTCTTTTCAGAAGTACCTCTTCAAAAGTCTCTATTCAAAAGTACCTTTTCAAAAGTCTCTTTTCAGAAGTACCTTTTTAAAAGTCTCTCTTCAAAAGTATGTATTCAAAAGTCTCTTTTGAGAAATACCTTTTCAAAAGTCTCTATTCAAAAGTACCTTTTCAAAAGTCCATTTTTAGAAGTACCTTTTCAAAAGTACCTTTTCAAAAGTACTTTTTCAAAAGTACCTTTTCAAAAATCCTTTTTCTAAATGTATATGTTTTAAAAGTATATTTTAAATTAAAAGCTTTCTATAAAGTGTAACTTAAGAATTACCTTAAAAATGAGACATTTTAACAATACTTTATCTCGAAAAAGTTTTATATTTCATGAACTTCCTGTATGTGGATTTTAAAAATGTTCTTGTATGTTACTCACGCATTATATTGTACCCATGTTGTTCATTTTCAGTTTATTTTTTTACAACAACAACAACTATATACGATGACACGCTTAGTTTAAAATCTCTTTAAACAAAATATCTAGCTTTTTCTATACACTCTCCTCCTCGCTCAAACTGACAGACACACACACACACATACGCATACACATGCACAGATGTAACAATTGTTTACTGTTTTTGAGCAAAAATGATCCATGAATTATATTTTTTACTTTTACTTATACGAGAACTTACACCGCCATTATCTTTTGTTTTTGCATTCTATCACTCTTAACTCTAATACTCCGCCACACTTTTGAACGGCCTGGTTGTTTTGTTTATGCTTAACACGTTCAACTTGTGTTATCACATGCAAGCTTATCATAAATGTCTTTCTTTTTTCTTTTTTTTTATTTTTTATTTTATTAGTTTTTGTTGTTGTTGCTATAAAATTCACATTACATGTTTTTGCATGTCTATTTTTTTGTAAATGTTTGTTATTATTATAGATGTTAGATGTTGGTAATATGTTACCTTGTGTCACGTGACATGTGTTTTTATAATGTTTATATTTATATTTATGTTTCGTTGCCTTTTTTTCTATAGCTAATGTTTATTTTTGTTGCTGCTGTTGTAGTATTTCATTTTCATGATGATAAAGTTATAAACTTTTATCGTGAAATTTTTGATAGATTTATTTCCAAAAAAGGGAGCCCTGATAGCTGATGAGTAGCTCTTGATGAGGGGAAATTGAAAAAGAATCCAAAATATAGAAATGTTTATCTTTGCCGGAAAGGCTCTCTGTGATTTGATGAAAGTTTTATTATAGAATTATCCTGATTGATGAAAACTTTCTACAGAAATATAATAACGGTTGCACACGTTTTCAAAACAGAAGAAAAATTATTCATGACATTTTTTTATTGAAAAATCATGACTGATGAAAATTATTTATAGGAAACTTATGACTGGAGTAATGAAGGTTTCTCTACAAAACATATGAATGATGAAATTTATTTTATAGAAAAGTCTTAACTGATGAACATTATTTTTAGAAAAAATATGACATGCATTTTTATGACTACGTTTTTTTATAGAAAAATCATAACTTGTGCTGACATTTTATAAAAGAATTATGAAGAAAGTTCTGCAGTAAAATAATGGCGGATGTAGGTTTTTATACAAAAAATGTGACTGATGAAATTTGTTTGACTAATGAAGATTTTTTTAGAAAAATTATGTTGTCATACAATTATAATGACTGATTATGATTGACAAAAGTTTTTTATAGAAACATTATGACTGATGAAAAATGTCTACAGAAAGTATAAAATTTTTTAATGATGAAGCATTTTTTATAGAATAATAAGGGTAAAGAATCTTTACGGAAAAATTATTAATGATGAAATTTTATAGTATGATCATTGATGAAATTTACTTAACTGATAAATATTCTTTAGAAATAATGTTTTCATACAATTATAATGACTGATTAATATTGATAAAAGTTTTTTATACAAAAATCATGACTAATAAAAATTTTCTACAGAAATTTTGAAATTTTTTGATGATAAATCATTTTTTAGAGAAAAATCATGAAATAAAATTTTTACCGAAAAATTATGAATGATGAAATTTATTCGAAAATCATGATTGATGATTTATTTTAGGAAAAATTATGGCGAAGTTTTTTAAAGAAAAATCATGACTACTGATGGCATTTGATAAAAAAATGATAAAGAAAGTTCAACTGAAAAATCCTGGCTGATACTGAAATTTTATAGAAGAATTATAACTGAAATGAAATCTATTTAAAGAAAACAGATGTCTAATGAAAATTATTTATAGGAAGATCATGATTTATTGGAAAATTATGCTATTTATAGAAACTACTGGCTGATGAAATTTTTTCTAAAAAATTAAAATTACTGATAACATTTTTCATAGAAAAATCATGGGTTGAAGTGTTTTTATATAAAAAAATCATGACTTAAAATTCTTTTTAAGTCATTACTAATGAAAATTCTTTTTAGAGAAAAATCTTGACTGACGAAATTTTTACAGAAAACTTCCGAATGATGAATTTTTTATAGAGAAATCAAAACTAATGTATATTTTTATAGAAAAAGCCTTGAGTGTTGAATATTTTTGTATAGAAAATTGATGGTTAAACATGACTTTTTGTAGAAAAAGTATTTTGAAATTTCTACAGAAAAGTCATGACTATAGAAAAATGCTGACTGCTAAAGACTTCTTGTAGAAAAATCATTACTGGTGAAAACTATTTATAGAAAAATTACGACTGATAAAATTTTATTATAGAGTAATAATGATTGATGAAAATTTTCTATAAAAAAATTTTTACCGATAAACTTTTTTACAGAAAAGACATGATTATAGAAAAATCATGCCTGCTAAAGATTTCTTATAGTCAAATCATGACTGGTGAAAACTATTTATAAACAAGTCATGACTGATGATATATTCTTAAAGAAAAAACATGATTGATGAAAATTTTCAATAGAAAAATCATGACAGACAAATTTTTCTTTATAAAGAAATTCATGACCAATCAAAATTTTCTAGAAAAAATGTATGACTGATGAAAAGTTTTGCTGAAACATGATCGATTAAAATGTTCTATAAAAAATGTATGACTGATGAAATTTATTTGCTGAAACAGTATATTCGATCAATATTTTTTACAGAAAGGTCTTTCTAGTAGGGACCAGTAGTAGACTTCTGATAATACTAAGGAAACCGTCGCCAGCATGGCCCTAAAACGCTTTTCTAGTTATTGGTGAAAATTCTTGCAGTAGTAATGCGTGGACTATTGCTTGAATCCAAAGAACTAAGGACGATTATATTCATATTGATTTCAGTTGGTATAAAGCGCTTCTATGAGCTTGGAGGTTACTTGTAAAAAAATCATTAAAAATCTCTCTGAATTTTAGTAATCAAGGGCAACTCTTTAACTGCTTTTTTTTAAGACATTTCGTGACCTCATAAATTTAAGCCGAATAAAAATAACAGCAGAACACCTTAAAAAAAACAAAAAAAAAAAAAAAAAGTAAGGAACTCATTCAAAGTTTACTCCGGTGTTTATGTTAATTGGCAGGCATTTTTATATTCAACCTTTTCACGACGGCAACTGCTTGCTGCCTTTTGTTTTTGGCCACTCTATAACATTTCCATTTAACCAACAATAAAAGAACTATTATAATTCTTTTCTTGTTGTTATTGTTTTCTGGTTTAATATTAGCAATTTTTAGTCATGTTTTGACACGTATTCAAATTGTTTTTATTTCTCAAATTGAATCTAAATAACGAAATAATAATAAAACAACATGTTGAAATTTCTTAATAAGCTTTTCATTTTATTTTTTTTTCTCAGCACTTCAAGCCAACAAATTTCAGCAAATTTCAAGAATAACAATTTTATTTTAAAAGAATTATAATTTGCAGGCTTTAGCCATTACAAATACTAAAAAAAGTGTTTTAAAAAGGAGTCAAGTCAAGGTGTTTTTGTTTCATTTCGAATGAAATTATTATTTGACACTGTAGTTTTAGTGTACAAAATGTTACCGCTTTTTAATCAAACAGTTGCGTGCTAAATTTTATGGGATTGTTTTTATTATTGTTGTTGTTATTGTTGTTGTTGTTTTTTTTTTTTTTGCTTTAACACATTTCTTGTCTTGCTATAAAATTGTTTCGGAAATATTATTAAATAATTTTCTTATGGTTTTATTACAATTTGTAAATATATTCAGGCTATTAAGTTGTCTGCGATAGCAGTTAATTTAAGAAGAAGTTAACTGACAAATTTTATTTGTAAAAAATTCTTTGAAGTTATTGTTCTCTAAAGAGGGTGATTTCATATAGATATGAAACTTAGAAATAGATTAAAAGATTCGAAAGTTTATTTTCTTACATTTTATAATTTTAATATGAATTCCGACATATCGCACCCTAAATACAAAAGTGTCACAACTCAAAATTTTCCGAAATTGACTTTTTTCCATAAATGAATTCAGAGTATACATCTCTAACTTCTGAAAAAAATTCTTTCACACCACTATCTTCTTCAACTGGAAAAATACAGTTATGTCTATTTTTTTCTTTCCTAAAATTTTAGCATTTTGAGTTGTGACACTTTTGTATTTAGGGTGCGACATGACTTCTGACATAGTACCACCACGGATGGTTAACAGGTGGTTTATTCTGGAAATATAATTTTCGATTTGTTGTCGCATATCGGCAATAACGCGGCTTATCGGCATAGACTAGCATCTTTACATATTCTTATAGAAGAAACTCTAGCGGCATAAAGTCGCACGATCATAAAAGCCAATTCATTGGTGATCTGAAATGGGAAACTCTGTATTTATCAAAGGTTTCCTTCAATTGATTTATATTTTTGGCGCGGGCTATGTGACATGATGCGCCATCACAGCTCCTGCATACCAGAGTTATTCTATTGATGAAGCGAAAATTCTGTAACCATTGCTCTATAGACATCACTATTGACCTTAATATTCGGACCAATGATTCCACCAGCCCATAAAGCGCACCAAACGGCCACTTTTTCTAGATGTAATGGTGTCTTAACATATAAATAAAATTTATATTTTATAATTATTTTTATAGCAGCATATACTTTATGCAAATTTCAGACATCTGCCTGTATCAGTCTTAGAGATAACGCCATATTTGGCAAATTCAGACCTTCTATGGCATTACCCTTAAAATTTTGAAAAGCTTTTTGTCAGATTTATTTTTATAGCCAACATATTTGTAAATTCCAAATGTCTTCCTGCTCGGGTTGGAAAACTAAATATATAGGGTCAGCCAATTAACTTTTTTTTTAATGCTATAAGCAAAACTACACAGCTTCGACTGTGCGGTACCGTAGCGCCGTCCTGTTGAAACCAAATGTAGCCAATATTCTCCTCTTCAATTTTTGTGAACAAAAATTCGTTCAACATGGCCCGATAACGATCGCCATTGACTGTAACCGCCACTCCTGCAAAATGGGGCACCAAACAGTGACTCATTTTGGGTGCGTCGGATTTTCAATGTATGCGTGCGGGTTTTCTGTGCCCCAAATGCGACAATTATGCTTGTTTACATACCCGCCCAGATCAATGAGCTTCATCTGAAAAGATATTTTTTTTTGCAAAATCAGCATCTTCTGTAAGTCGATCGCAGGCCCACTTAGCGAAGCGTTGTTCAAGCGTATACAGAACCATATTCGTTCAGCGGAAGGATAAAACTAATTATTTGTCAAATCAAATATGAGCTAAGTGTTACCATTCACGAAAAAAGCGCTAGTTGAAAAAATAAAAAAACTTTAGATTTGAAAACTAAAAAAACACTATTGACACACCCTTTATATCTGAGTTCTTTAAAAAATTGTTACATTAAATTTATAGCTGACATTAAATAACTTAAACAAAAGGGTCTGGCTGTATTCCCTTGCCAAGCAAGGCCACTTTAATGAAAATTACTCAAGGACCACCCTTTATATTTTTGTTTTACTTTAAAATTTTCTGTTGTTAATTTTATAGTGGATAAAAAAAGGGATACCCTTTATGCTTTAGCTTATTTTTATATTAAATTTTGTGTTTGTTTTAGGGTTATAGAGCATATAACAGTATTTAAATTTTGAGTGCTTGTACGATTCAAAACAAGGCTACGTATATAATATTTAATATTTGGAGCACCCTTTAATTTAAAAAAAATATTTTGGTACTCATTGCTTACAATTTGAAATATAGCAAAAGATATATACACGTTAAATCATTATTACAAGGAAATTGAAATTTTTAAGCTTAAAGAGTGTGACTACTGTGATGCAAAATAAGTTTATGTTTACCAAAATGACTAAAGAAACACCCTTTAACTTTATTTTTAATTTTTTTTATATAATCTTATAGCGGACATAAAAATACTTACAATTTAAAAGTGTAGCTATTAATAATCAAAACAAGAGTACTTATATGAAAATAACGCTACAATTGGGACACCCTTTAAGGGAAAAAAATTTTTGTTTACTTATTACTAAAGAGAACATAGTTTTGACGTCTCTCCGTATCACAACGAAAAATTTTAAATATATTTATGAATGTCAGATCACTTTGAGGACACACTTTAATTTTAAATGTTTCTTATTAGAGCGTCATTTTTAATTTTCACTGTCTGTGTAAATTTTCACTGTCTGTGAAAATTTAAAATGACTACCGATTATGGGTTCGCAATAAGGTAACGTTTTTATCGCTCGAACTCCAAGCAAAAAAAATGTTCACCTCTTTAAATTTCGTTCCGCGGCAATTTTGGAAAGAAAGGTGGTTCTTTTAGCCTCATAAGCCATTTTATTTAAAATAAAGCCCTATAAGTCTTTTTTCACTTTATCCACAAGAACTTACAATTTCCTAAGACTGAGTTTTTGAATGTTCCCAGACTTAAGTCGAAAGTATTTTAATAAACGTAAATACGAAAAGTTGGAAAATGTATGAAAATTATTTCAATACAAACAACAACAACAATATTTAAGGTAAAAATATATTTTTATATTTTATATGTTTAAGTGTATGTATATTTATATAGCGCTAGCTTAACTCACAAGTAGTAATCAATTTACCATTTATTAATTTTGCGTGAAATTAATTTTTAATTCTTTTTTTTTAACCACAAAATGGCAGCACAAAAAATAGTTTTCAAAAACTTTTCTTTTTCACAACTTATTTTAGTTCTTTCACTTTATTATTTCTTAATTAATTTTATTGTTGAGGTGTTAAATAATATGCTTCATTCTGCCCTCAGTTATTTAATAAATTATTTTATATTTTGCTGTTGAAAGTTAATTAATCACGTGTTTCCTTTAACCGCAAGCAAAAAATCGTTTGAATTAATGAAATTGTTTGCAGTCAAATCTTTCTTGTTGAAGGTGTGAATTAGATGAACAGATAAATTCCGACAAAATTTTTTTTTCTTTTTTGGTTAAAGAAACGGTCAATATAATGAATGAATAACTATTTTGGAACGAAATAAAGTGATGTTAAACATGAAATGTCAAATCAATATTAATGGTTCTCACCCAACCCACAGTATCGCATTAATTATTAAGAATATTTATAGAATAGAGACGATTATAGTTAGTTAAAGGTTTAAAATTAATAACCAATAGCAAGTGATTGATTATTCGATTATTCGATTATTTAATGAATAATTTTAACTTACAGGATATCATGATTTTAGGATACTTTTTTTAGTTTTACAATAAGATTTGGTTTTGTTTGTCAATTTTCTTTTTAAAAGTTTCGTACCCAGATGTAATTTAAGGTACAATGTCCGTCCTTTTGTCCGTCTATTTTAACCCTCAAAGCTTTGGGGCAGTACTATATAAACTCTTGAAATGTTCACAAAAGGAGCATATTTGTCTCTCAAAGGGTTTTCAAAAAAAAAAAAATACGAAAAACTAAAGAATATTCCGAAAGTGAAGTGAAATAACAGACATATTTTGTTTTTTGCTCCGATAGTCAGATATCAGAAATTCGCAAGAACAAAAAATGAAATTATAAATTAAATGGTATGCCAATAGTGATGTATTTTATTAACTTATCCTTGCTTTGAACCGCAACAGGTAACCATTTGAACTTCAAGTATTTCTATGGCCGCTGTAAAGTAAAAAGAATACAAATGTAAAACGCCATCTAACGTTTTTTTTCAACTAGGGCTTATTTCGCGAATGGTAACACTTAGCTCATGTTTGATTTGATAGCTAATTAGTTTTATCCTTTCGCTGAACGAATATGGTTGCGTATACGCTTGAACAAGACTGGGAAATATTGCGACATTACTTTGAAAATCATGGTAATGTTGCAGAATGCGTGCGATTTTGGAAGAAGAGAAGCACCGTCAGCTATGTATGTTCGTTATATTGTGAAAAAAGTGAAAGAAATTGGCATCCTCATCGATAAACCACGATAACGTGAAAAGCCAAAAACAGTGCGTACACCCGAGAATATTGCTGCTGTGGCAGAAAGTGTGCGTGAAGCGCCATCAACATCAATTCACCGTCGTTCTCAACAATTGAACATTTCAGAGACATCATTGAGACGCATTTTGCACAAAGATCTTGGTATGACGCCATACAAAGTCCAATTGGTTCAGGAATTGAAGCCAAGTGATCATCCATCGCTAAGTGGGCCTACGATCGACTTACAGAAGATGCCGATTTTGCAAAAAAAAAACAGTCTTTTCAGATGAAGCTCATTTTGATCTTGGCGGGTATGTAAACAGGCAAAATTGTCGCATTTGGGGCACAGAAAACCCGCACGCATACATTGAAAAGCACATCATGAAAACCTTTACATCCCGAAAAACTGACTCTTTGGTGTGCTTTATGAGCTGGTGGAACCATTGGTGCTGACTTCTTTAAAAGCGCTGCTGGTCAGAATGTTGCAGCCAATGATGACCTCTATAGAGTCATGATTGTTGAATTTTTCAATTTCATTAGTTGAAGTATCATGATGTACAGGAGCTGTGGTTTAAACAAGATGGCGTGTCATGTTACACAGCTCGTGTCGCTGAATGAAGTGTTTGGCCTTCAGATTGTGCGATTTACTGCCACTTGACGATTTTGTGTGGGGATATGTGAAGTCGCTAGTTTGTGCCGTTAAGTTCGAAACGTTTGAGAACTTCGACGGCAACATCTGTCCCATTACTATCAGTACATGGCCCCAAATTATAAAAAGCCATCGATATTTAGACCTGCAGATAAGACTGCATCTGAGCCAGGTGTATGAGTCATTCGCCAGAAGTCATATCTAAATTATAAATTCACAACCTTATCTTCGGTATAAAAAAAATTTTATGTCACATTGACGCACCCAAAACGAGTCACTGTTTGGTGCAAATGGCATAATTGGGCCATTTTTCTTCGAAAATGAGCAAGGAGTGGCCGTTACAGTCAATGGCGATCGTTATCGGGCCATATTGAACGAATTTTTGTTCACAAAAATTGAAGGGGAGGATATTGGCAACATTTGGTTTCAACAAGACGGCGCTACGTGCCACACAGCCGAAGCTATACTCGATATTTTGCGCTCTATTTTGGAAGATCACATTATCAGCCGCAAAGCTAATGTCGTTTAGCCACCTCGAATCTGGGATTTGACACCGTTGGACTATTATTTGTGGGATGCCGTTACGCCGACAAGCCAGAGACCATTGATGCCTTAAAGAACAATATTCGTGAAGCCATGGGTGAAATACAGCTACACAATCGAGAATATGCTTAAAAATTGGAACGATCGTGTAGGCTACTGCATGGCCAGCCGAGGCAGCCATTTGAATGAAATTATTTTCCAATATTAACCAAAAGGATTGTAATTTCAAATAAAAAAAAAGAAAATTTGACAAAATATTCAGTAGTTTTGTTTATAGCCTTCAAAACAAAACAAAAAAAGTTATTTGGCGCACCCTTTATAAAGAGTGTTCCTATAGTATGGCTTTAATTTTTTAATCTTAATGGGCAGGTATTAAGATTTACTTATAATATATACAAATATGTTTGCTACAACAATAAATGAAGCATTAAAAAATTTTAAGGGTGTTTCCCTAGATATGTTGATTTTGACGATTATGGTCTTGACTTTTGCGAGGGCACACTTCAAATTTGTACTGCTATGTCTGCTATAAAAATCTAGTTCGGCTATGTCTGCTATTAAAGTAAATTTGAAAAATTAATATAAAAATTAATAGGCGCTTCCATAGACGCTGTGATTTTGACGAAAATGAATTGATAGTTTAAAGCTATATAGGCACGCGTTTGATATATTCACAGAGTATGTATTGTTATGTCTGCTTTAAAAATTATTATTAAATTCGATGAGGGGTATCCCACCTTATATATGATCTTTTTAACAGTAACAGGCTGATGAAATTTTAAATTTACACACAGTATAGCTGGCTAATTTTGAATAAAAGCAAGCAAAAATAAATAGTTTTACAACGCCGAATATATACCAATACGTTAGCTGGAAAAACAAATCAAAAAATCATTTAATATTTTTAAGGACGTTTCCATAGAGATGCCAATTTTGACGAATATGGTTTTATCTTTTGATCCGGTACAGGCAGACGCTTGAAATTTTCTTAGACTTTATGCTGATATGTCTGCTGTAAAAGTAAATGTGAAAAATAAATATAAAAATTAAAGGGCGTTTCCATAGATGCTGTGATTTTGACGAAAATGAACTTATGTTTTAAAACGTTAATAGGCAGACTATTGATATTTTTATAGGGTGTGTATTACCATGTCTACTTTAAGAAAAATAAAAGTAAATTCAAACGAGGTACTTCGTTAATATCTTGATTTTCGCGTTGTATATCGCCTTATTTTTTAACAGTAACAGGAAACTTTAAAATTGCACAGAGTAAAGTTCGCTAGTTTGGTACAAAAGAAAGAGTGTGATTCGATTTACATCCGCACCTGGCCATGAAGCCTTAATCAGATGGTGGATCTAACCACTGCATAATTTGGAACGTCATGCTCGTCCTAGGAAGCCGAAGCTATAATTCTATGCAACAGAACTTTCTAGTTGCAACTTCGATGATAACAGAGCAGGGCTGCAAATCATCACTCCTTGCTTAAGAGTTGGAGACTTTCCAACTCCTGTCCAGAACACATGTCTAGCATGCTCACTGTACTGGATCATTCACCTAGCGTGTCATTAACGGCGAATTGATCCTAGCCACCATATTAAACAAAAGACCTGCTATGGGGCCGCGAAACCACAACCACCACGATACTCCCATAAAGGGCCAACCTCAGTAATCAGTCAGAGAACAGTTTAATTTCTAAAGAGAAAAATAACGAACTCTGCGGCTTACTGATTCCCGTGGAAATAAAGTGGAGTTTCCAGTTGTACCCCTGATGACTTCAGGGACTAGGCTCCCTTATTCCCCAGTTGCACAGTGTGTAGATAGTCGAAGTTCTATAAAGACCATATTTATGTGCCCCTGGGGGGAGGTACAAAAGAAAGTAAAAATAAATAATTTGAGAGGTGGCTCAGTGGTTATGCGAGTTTAAGAGAGCCTTTAAATTAATCCAAAATATATAAAACCACGCCCCCTGTAGCCCGTACACGGCAAGACATCCTTTATCTCTATGAAACCAGTTTCCATTTAATGGCTTTATTTTGCTTATTGTTTGTAAAATTTATTTATAATTTTTTTAATTTATTTTTTTTATTTGTTTTTAAAATTAAATTGTAGTCCGACGTTGTTGTATTTAAGTAATGAAACCTAACGGAATTTTGTAATAAATTTTGGGTTTTTCCCGAAACTTATTTGCAAGGCATTTTTTTTTTTTAAAGTAATGAATTTCAATTAATCTAGACGAAGAACGTGTGATGTAGGACTCGAGTAGTCCTGAGCCAGCATGAATTTTTGTTTGCTAGGAAAAACCATTAGGGAGTTGTTTTTTTATCCTTCTCCAGAAAGAGAAGGCCAGGAGATGGTACATCAAGCCAAGAAAAAAATATTCCATACTGATAACCAAGTAAGAATTTTTAAATATTAAAGCACAACTTTTCAACAATCTTAACACTCGGCATGTCCTTTTTGCCATAAATAATTTGGCTGCCGAAAAAAATTATTTAATACTTTAAGTTTTAAAAGAAAATAAAATAAAACTTAGACTCACAGTCTAAGCCGGTCTCCTAACACAATTAACAATATACTGGTAACTTATATTTTTATATATTATTTTTTGTATTAATTAACTTTTTCAATTCCTGCCTATGACTGATAAAATTTTATCTTATAATAAAAAAAAAAATAATTGAACAACATTAGAAAGACAATTCAAACATTTCAGCTTCTACAAAAAATTTAAATCTAATTTTTTATTAACATCAACACACAAATTATATTAAAGGATATTCAAAAGGATATTCTGTCTAAAATTTCTATTGAAATAGTGAGCAAGCAGCTTGACCCCAAATGTAATTTATTTATTTAATTTGAATTTAAATATTCACTTGCCCCTAGCAGACAGACACCGTTCGAATACTTTAAAAGAAATTAACAAACTTTAACTGTCCATTTTTCCTGCTCCTGCAGTGACACGTAAGATTTTGTGTGTTGCAATTTTTGTTATTTACACACCTTCTTTCTATACTGTGTTTATTTACTCGTAACTTGCTATTTGTTTTTCATTTGTTGTTAGATTTTTTTTCTCTTCATTTCTTTCTTTTAAATATATTCAGCCCTTGGACATGTTTACTTTTGTGAAATACAACGTATGCATGCATGCATACACACACTCATACTTTTATACACTTTTATAAATAAAATCCCAAAAAATATGAACATTTTCAATACAAACGATACGTTACGCATAGTTTAGCATCTCACTAACACAACAAACACACTTGTATTAGTTAAAATATAAATAAAAAAAAATTAGAAAAAATAAACAATAAAACTCGTCTGCTGTTGGGCTTAAAAGAGATTTTCAACAGTTTTAAAATTTTGTTTCATAGCTCTGTATATCCAGCTACGAGGTCAGTTGTCAAATTATCTCGCCTATCAAAAAAAATTCTTAAAAAAAAAATTTTCATTTGATAAACTTCTTACAGAGAATCTCGAGTTTCTGAACAGCGAAGTAATCAGAAACATAACTGATTAAAGTTTTCTATCGTTAAAGAGAATGTTTAATGCTCTTGAGTTTCTAATTTTCTCTTCCAATCTTGATGAAACTCTTTCCCATTTTGGCATGTGCTTTCGAGGCTAAAAGACGGTACCAGACGCCTAGGCTAAAAGAAGGCTCAAACTCTAAGCGACATAGGACACTCGAAGTCCGCACCACAGGAACCAGTTGCCCGCAGGGCTACGGTTCTATTTTGGTTATAGCTAAGACCCCTCAGAGAGCTACATGGTGGCTGTTGATATGATCGATATTTTGATGAAAGTATTCGAAGAGATTTTAACACTGGTATAACATTTAATGTCCTAGCTTGCACATGCAACAGCACATGAAGTTGGATAGTCTCCAACTCTTCAGTTATGAGTGGAGGCATGGCCTTGCTACCGTACACCCAAAAATTGCATCTATGGCATGTATGCCTTTTATAGCGCGGGTGACCGCTTTTTCTAGTAAGACCATCAACAGATTAAGGCCAAATAGCCAGACGCTGACGATAACTTTATTACATACATTAAAGAAGGCCAAATACTTGACTTATACATATCTCCCTCTTACAGCAATTTCTTTCAGAGGCCACTAAAGGCGGATTAATAAGCCAGAGAATGCTACTAGATCTTTTAATTTAATTTAGGATGCAATGTAACACATTACTCAAAAATCTTATGAGATAAATAATTTTAGAGACTGTTTACAGCGGCATATCAGGATAAGCACTGAAAATAATGCTGAAGTAACACAGGTCTTAGCAGATCTTTCAATTGATTTCACAAAAAATGGATATACTTTCCAACCTCCCCCCCCCCTGGGAGTACATTTATCGGTCTTTATGGAATACTTGATTATCTAGGCCTGTGCTGCTGGGGGTAAAAGGAAGCCCAGTCCCCTGAAGGCAAACAGATAGTCAACTGAAAGCTCCACGTTATTTCCACAGGAATCAGTAAGCCCCAGAGTTCCGCTAATTGTCTCTTTAGACTTTTAGCTGTTCTCTGACTGAGTATTGAGGTTAGCCCTTCGGGAGTATCGTGGTGGTTGTGATTTTTCAGCCCCTGCGTATACCGATTTAAGTGGGCCAGGATCATCTCGCCTTTAGTAACACCAACGGGTGAATGATCCGGATCCAGTGAGCATGCTAATAGTCATGGGTTCTGAACCAGGAGTTGGATAGTCTCCAGCTCTTCAGTAAGGAGTAGTGGCCTGCAAGCCTGCTTTGGAACCGCTGAAATTGCAACTAGGAAAGACCTGCTGCTAAAATTAGTCGTCGGCTTCCTAGGACGTGAATGACGTTGCTTTTCATTCCCAGTGGTTTGAACACCATCTGATTAAGGCTTACGGCCAGGTGCTGATGTAAATATTATCACGAAATACTTTCCAACATGCACGCGATAGTGCTTTACAATGGTACCCAAACAATGGCATATCGATTATCTGAGCCGGTCTGCGACACCGTCAGAAAAAATGTAGTCCCCATAATTTGTCTTAAGGATTTTCAAAAACTTTACTACATTTTTCTCCTCACTTAAGAGTTATAACCCGCTTCCGAGAAACAATCTTTCTACTTTTATGCATCCGCCGTAATTAGCAGAGATTTTGTCTTATTCCTTCAATAAATATTAGGTATATTGAGTCCTTTTATTGCAAAAAATAATTGCACACAACTTTTTAGTGTTTTAAATTAAATTATACGATTTATTTACAAAAGCTATTTAATTATACGCGTTTATACACTTGACCACTTTAAGGCCTAGCAGCTGCTATATTAACTCTTTATGTCTTTACTGGACAACGTTCAACCAAAATCTTTGCTATGATTAAAAGAGAGATCTTATATATTTTCTTTGAAATGGTTCTAGCAATCACTCGAAAGCTTGATAATAACACCATCACATATAGTTATTGATCTTGCTATTCAGTGTTATTCAGGTGTTTTTCTACTTGTGTGTCTTCGTGCTCTGTGTTAGTTGTTTTAATTTTCTGATTGTTTATTTAGTTCGTGGAATTTTATTCTTAAAAAGTTTTTTAATTATAAAAAGACAAAATAGGTCATTACATTTACTTTCTTCGTTTATTTTTTTATAACTTTAACTAAGCATCTTCGTAACAATATTCGTGAGCACTCATTTGGTGGCTATATATTTGATAATCAGATAAAGTAAATACTAATTGCGCCTTGTGAGCTTTATACGTTTGATTACTTCGGCTACTGTTTCTTGCATATCCTATGCTAGAAAAGTATAAATTAAAGGGAACTTCAATTTAAAATCCTTGAATTGTACTCCTGCTTTAGTTATGTTTCATAGAAATTTATTTTTTATTGAATTCAAACATGATAAATTCGCAGTTATCCATTAATATTTCACTATTTCTAAGCTCTTGAGAGAACTTCTCCAAAATTATTTTTTCGTGATTTAACTATATTTGTTTAATTTTAACATTTTATAAGAGATTTAAGAATATTTATTTTATTTATTGTTGGCATCGTGTTGGAAGAAACTATCAAAGGAAGTAGAAAATTTCTGGTTTTGCAGTAACGCCAAACTGCTCCAAGGAATGAATTCTAAATAAAATAAAAAGGATATTTATAAGTTAACGTTAGGCGTAAAGAATCAGAACAAAAGCAACTTAAGAGCCACAACCCAAATTAATAAAAATTAATAATATGCAATACCTTCTAGTATTAGGACGGCTTTTACTATAAATAAATTGTGCTAAGAATGTCGTAGAATTTTTTAACAAATTTTTGGTTATACATGCTTCATTTTCTAACGTTATTAGTGAAAAAAAGGAAGAAAACACAGGATATTTTTACTTTATTTTTATTCAACTGAAATGACACTTTCGGCCATACAATACAAGCCTAAAAGTTATACTACAGGTCTTGTTTTAAATCTCACAGTCAGCTATAAAACAGCACAAACACACACATACATATACTCATAAAATTAATGAATATGTAAACACTGTATAGATGTGTATGTGTAGTATTCAGTAGAATAATTCTTGATCTCATATTGAAGGCTTAACAATTCTTGCTCTTTTTTTTTAATTCGAAACTCTAACAAAAAAACAAAGGCACTCATACTAATGTAAAGTGTCGACAAAAACCAAGTGAATAAATTTTATACTTTACATGTTTTAAGTCGTGTAAATTAAGAACTTTTTTATTACTTAACAATTTTTATATGACAAAGAGTTAGTGTCATAAACATGTTTAAAATATTAGTTATAATGCAAGAAATTTACTCTGGACCAAGCTACACCACAATTAGAATGACATCCGAGGAGTAAGAGAAATTAAAAAAAAGATCTCGCTATAGTTACTCTAACTTCTCAGAAACTCACACAACTTACACAAAGAAGAGCAAATAAAAACCGGTTAAAAATCATATTCGGCTCGAAGAGAGAAAAACTCAACTGAAATTCTTCCTCCAGGATCTTCAAGGAGCTCGTTTTATTTTTAGAAGAATTCAAGTTTTAATTTGCCCACTATAATGGAATAAAAAGGGGATATTGGCTTCCTAACAAACATGTACAACCTTTATTAGCTGTTAAGGTACAGTTGAGTGTAGAGGAGCAAAAGTATAGCACTTGAATAATGGATAAGAATTTATATCAAAATATATATAAAACGAGATTATGTTGGCACATGCACCAAGAAAAATAATTATAGTAGGAAGCACCTCGCCAAGATTACAAAGAATTAATTGCGGCAGCAAAAACGTATCGTCGGTCAAGCAATAGCTCGCGCAATATCCTGACCGACCAGAGTTGAAAAACAAAAATTTATAGACGATTATAAATTAAAAGAAATACATCAATCAGAAACAGAACGCGAAACCCATAGAGATACATTTTAGCACAAACCAAGATATATCGTCAGCAGTTCGAGTGGAAACAAGAGACAATTTAATTAGTTTATAACAGGGTGTCCGCCGGGAAGGATTTTATTTTGTTGGTTTATAATTTTTGATTAAATGAAAAAGAATCGACCTTCTATTGACAAATATTATATTAAATGTCGGCAAATATGTAGGAAATACAATATCAGATAAATGTCCGCCTCTGTTAGCCTCGAGCCCTTTTGAGCACATTTTTTATTACATTCTCATATATTTCACGCGGTATTTTGAGTTGAGCAAGCGTTCCTGTTTTCTTTGACTAAACTTTGCTTTTCAGATATCCCCACAAAAAAAAGTCCGAAGCAGGTCAAATCAGGCGGCCATGGAGGCCAATCAACATCAGCATTTCTTGAAAGAACTTGTTGTGGAAGTAACGGTTTCAGCCGATCTTGCAATACTTTATGGTCCATGCTCGGGCCTATCACCTACAGACCCTATTTCTTTGAAATCATTGACTGTACGTTAAATAGTGCGTTTTATTGGCGTAACTATCACGTGGCTTTCTCATCGCCGCAATATTTAAATATGTCATCTGGCATAAAACCTCCATAAGCTGGCTCGAACGAAGTCTAAAATGGAGGTCCAATTTTCGATGTCCTTTTCCCATATTTGTGGCCGTATATCAACAATAATGCAGCGAATATTGTCCGATTGTCCAAGTGGTCAATAGTTTCGGTTTTATTGGCGTTGACTAGCGATTTCACACATCCCCACAGAAACTGGTCTAACGATGTTAAATCACATAATCCTGGGCGTCAATTTATGGGTGTCCGAAAACTGTGAAACTCTGCGGTTCCCAAACGTTTCCTTCAGTGAATTAATGGCGACGCGAGCTGTGTGATATATTGCGCTGTTTTGTTAAAACCACAGCTTCTGGACGTTATGATTGTTCAGTTAATAAACGATAAAGTGTGTAATCATGGCTATCAAGCGATCACAATTTGCTGAAACGTTCTGGCCAGCATCGTGTTTAAAGAAGCATGGATTCCACTTGCCCATAAAGCACACCAAACAGTCAATTTTCTTGGATATAATGGTGTCTCAATATACACTTCATAATTGTTATCACTCCAAATACGGCAGTCGACGTATCCAATCATATAAATGAGAGCTTTAGCGCTAAACAAAATTCTCCTATGAAATCGGGATTATCGGCAATCTTGCTTTGAGCTGAGTTGAGCCAATTTGGAAACGTTGTTCAGGCGTCAGTCTTTTCATGTTGAAATCCCAAACGAAAGTAAACATGAATCACTTGACTACATACAAAATAACCGCTAGTTAAAAAAGTGTTGCCAACTTAAATTTATAAACCTCTATAAAATTACTCTTTGCTAATAGATTTCATTTAATTGAATTTTTGATTAGAATTAAAATTTTTAAAATTTTTACAAAAATCAAAATATTGTAAACAAAAAAAACTTAGTCAACAGTTTTACTCGACACTGTGCATACACACTTACATATTGCTTAGGATTTTAGTGCAAATATATATACGTATTTGAAAAAATATATATGTGTGTGTGTATAATGCATGTATATTTTATTAATGTTGCGTATGTGTTTGTTCTTATTATTTGCTTTTATTTTGTGTACTTTTGTACTCGAATATTGTTTACCTTAATTTTTGTTTTGTTGGTTATTTCGTTTATTTTTTTGTTTTTTTTTTGATTTGTTGTTTATTTGTTTAAAGTTAAATTTGTGGCTTAATAAAACAACAAATCTTCATTTTGCTGTTTTAGCATTTTTAAACTAAAAGTATTTATTTGGCTTTTGCAATTAGATGGACATTAAAAGATGTAGCCAAAAACAAAAACCAAAAAAAAAATAAATAAATAAATTGTAAAATATAAAGCAAAAAAATTAAATAATAATTGTTTATTTGAGTTATTATTGAATTATAAATTTGTGCGTAAATAAATATTTGTTAATTATTAAAAATAAAATATTAAAAAAAAAATAACTAACAAATCCCTTAAGCTAATTTTGGTTTTAAATAAATTTTGACAATTTTACTATATTTATTTAAAACAATATTTTTTCTTCTTACAATTTTTTGTGCTAATGAAATATAAAAATAATAAGAATAAAAAATATTAAATTATTAAAAAATTAAAAATGAAATCGTAAACTCTTTAAAAAACATTTTTTAAATCCGAAAAACTTTGCCATTATGGGATTTTTCTTTGAAATACCGCTATTCACTCAATAGGGACGCGTTTATAGCCGCTTCGCGCTGTGGACCTGGAGCAGACACAACATACCGGAGACCAAACATCAGCATCATAAAGCACAAAATTCATTTCAGCGTTTCCATCTTACTTTCAAAACGCGTGGTAGTCTGCTATCAATGGCTGCCACGCACAAACTTAATCGTGTGCAGCTTGTTCAAATTTAGACAGAAATCAATTGCCATTTCAAATAAGTGACGAAAAATTTTTAAATTTTAAAAATATGATTGATAATATTGTTAGGAAAATATGAATGTATAATAATACTAAAGTAGCACTTGATTAATTAAAGTAATTACATTATTAATCGTATCGGCATATTTATTAAATAGCAGCCGTGAGTTCAGAACCGAGCTGCGATATAAATATAAATCAAAGAAAATTATTTTTCTTCAATAATTTGCTTGAGAAGATGAATGTATGTAGTTGCAATTCAAGTTTCCTGGAGTCCAGATAAAAAACGGAAGACAATTATTTCAAGTAGCCGCGGCAGTCAGTGAGATGGTTAAAGAGTCGGCAATTATAACACAGCAGCTGAGCTTTTAAAAAAATTTTATATAGTTAGTTAAGAAGACTAAAAAACTATCATAATTATTATGTAGAGTTAGCGAGAGAGAGAGAGAGAGAGAGAGAGGGGGGAAATAGAGAGGGGGAGAGAAAGAGGGGGAGAGAGAGAGAGGAGGGAGAGAAAAAGGGGGGAGAGAGAGGGCGAGAGAGAGGGGGGAGATAGAGAACAACATACGATATCGTGAAGCCGAATATATTATACATCAGTAGGATAGTCTCAGACACCGAAGGAGGTAATGGCTAATTGGTTAAAGAATTCCCGTCTAGTGTATAACTAGATTGCTAGCTAAGATCTCTGCTACTGTGGTCTAAATTTCTACTCGTGTTAAAACTTCATGTCTAGTGATATCTTTTTTCGAATTTCTGCAAAATAAAACAAAGTTCTAACGTAAATGCCTTCGTAAACTTTTACAAATACAGAACGAGATAAGATTTATATCAAAACCGAGCTATGTTGCCATAACCTAAAGGTGAATTTACCACTGGGTGTAGGAAAAAGTGTCCATCTACGCCCTAAGATACATACACACAAGGTGCATAAACGCCTTAATTACAATTTTAGAATGCATGGTAACAGAGCCGTGCCTTCAGTCCTTGCTTAAGAGTTTGAGACCATCCAACTCCTGGTCTTGTTTCAAGCGCAACTTGGATATTTCCTTGGATGTTATCCTTTTCTTTTCGTTAACACGGTAACAGGGCCGTGCCCTCGCTCCTTGCTTAAGAGTTGGAGACTATCCAACTCCTGGCCCTGTTTCAAGCGCAACTTGGATATTTCCTTGGATGTTAACCTTTTCTTTGCGCTAACACGTCTTCTAAACTTTCTCCAAAGCCCGATGTAAGCCACAGCCACCACGGTACTTACCGAGGAGCCTCAGCAACAACCAGAAACGGGCTGTAGTTCTGCGGGAAACTGGTTCCCGTAGTACCCTTTGTGTTTATAAATCACCAGTCGGACTCTGAGAGTCCTAAGTCTCTTCCGGTGTAGAGCTCTTGCTATACCAGGCGACTGATACCGTCTTTTAACCTCGAAGGCACAGGTCAAGATGGAGAAGAGATCCATCAAGACTGCGCGCTTCCGGGGGGGAAAAGACATGTTAAGTAAACAAGGTTCGTGGGACTGTGGTCACAAGGTAAGAAAAAGTACCAATTGCCCGCCGGGAACATTAGTCTTGACAGTTCATATTTGGCCGTCATAAAGTAGACACGTGATCAATTTATTATGGAAAAGTATTCGATTAACCAATGTGTTTTAATCGTTTAAACATTTTATCAAAATCAATCATCTTTTAGTGTGATGAGGAGAAAGTTACGTGAAATTTTTGGAAGGAGCCACGTGGTCAACAACACGCACTATTTATCGTGTAGCAAAAGATTTCGAAGAAAGAGAGTCTGTAGACGATAAGTCCACAACATACTGCAAGATCGGCTGAAAACATTACTGCTGCTCAAGAAAGTGTTCAAAGCACGGCGTCGAATTGAGGTTGATGGATCCTCAATTCGACGCCGTGCTCAGGGGCTTGGTCTTTAAAGAACAACCTTGGCCACAATTTTGCACAAGGATTTGCATTTGTTTCCACATCAGATTCAGTTTACATAAGAGCTTCTTCGACAAGACCATTTACGCCGCCGTACATATGGCAATAGGATATTACAGTTCGCCTACGACAACCCCGATTTTCATTAAAAGATCATAATGAATGACGAGACACATTTTCAGTTGTATGTATAAGTGAATAAACAGAAAAGCTGTTCTGGGGAGTGTGATTTGTTTTACATCCGCACCTGGCCATGAAGCCTTTATCAGATGGTGGTCAAGCCACTATGCATAATTTGGAACGTAATGCTCGTCCTAGAAAGCCGAAGCCATAATTCTATGCAACAGAACTTTCTAGTTGCAACTTCGATGATTCCAGAGCAGGGCTGCAAATCATCACTCCTTGGAGACTTTCCAACTCCTGTCCAGAACACATGTCTAGCATGCTTACTGGACTGTATCATTCACTTAGCGTATCATCAACAGTGAGATGATCCTAGCCACCATAATAACCATTATACTGTTATGGGGCCGCGAAACCACAACCACCACGATACTCCCATATAGGGGCCAACCTCAATAATCAGCCAGAGAACTATTAAATGTCTAAAGAGACAATTAATGAGCTCTGCGAGCTTACTGATTCCCGTGGAAATAAAGTGGAGTTTCCAGTTGTACCCCTGCTGACTTCAGGGGACTGGGCTCCCTTTTTTCCCCCAGTTGCACTGTGTCTAGATAGTCGAAGTTCTATAAAGACCATATAAATTTGCCCCCGGGGGTAAGTCGGTTCTGGGGAATGCAAAACCTGCAAATTATTCAACAGTCAGTGAAAATTGGTCAAGAGGAATCTTTGGAACTTTCGTCTTCGAAAATGAAAACCGCTTTACGGTAATTGTGATATGATTGAAAACTTCTTAACGCCACAACTGCATGCTTTGGGCTTGATCAACATGTGGTATCAACAAGACGACAACACATCGCATGCAGCCAGGATTATAATGGAATTACTGCACAAAATGTTATTTCAAGAAATGGTGATGTTAAAGGACACCTGTAGGGATCCGGTTTTATACTTTGTGTGCGAATTCTTAAAAAATGATTATAAAGTTGCGAAACGAATTTTAGTACACCGCTTTTTGCGTATAGAATACGAACAACATTGTCTGCCGTAAGCGGCTTTAAGATGTTGCCTTATCCCAGTTCCCTACTGTATTAAAACTGCAAAACAGCAAAATACCAAAACTTTAACTGAAATCCATGGACCCAGTTTTATGCAAGCAAGTTTTCGTGATAATCTAAGCACCTTTCAGGTGGAAGCTTATGTTTTTTCATTTAAATGAAAATTATTGGAGTACAAAGAAATTAGAGTATTTTCACCTGAGAGTAAAAGGCTCAGGCAGGAAGTTTTATAAATCCTTTTTCGTTTGATTTCTATATGTTTCTGGTAAAAAGCTGGAGTTGTTAGCGTCAGTATAAACGAACCTCGGGGGCTGTAAGAGACTATTCTACAAGAATTTTTTTTGTTGGCATAATTTTACCTGACTACTGGAGACTGGTATAAATACCTTAAGTGAATTTTTTAAAACCCTGTATAACCCTTGCAACTTCAATGTGAACGTATGAGGCGGTAAAAAAATAGTTTTCTAACCATTTTTTTTTCCTTTTCTATGACTTAATGTTACAAGGACCTTCATAGTTTAGCGCCATGTAGCAAAAAAAAATTGAAAACAACAACAAACATGACCACAACTCATAAATAATGCAAAATTAAGCATGACAAAAAACACATAGAAAAACGGGGTAAAACAACACCAGCAAAATAAGAATTTTAATGACTGTCTCCAACATTTTACACAAGACTTTTATTTAACTGAAATTTTTTTTAGTTTTTTTTTCGTCGTTTTAATTTGTTTTTGTCATTTAGTTTGGCTGGATTATAACCCAAATGGTTAATAAGCCTAAAATATTAAAGTTGAAAAAAAAGAAAAAATTGCCTGTCATAATCACACAGAAACATGGCATTTTAGGAGTCCTTAGAAATTTGTTTGATGTTTTGCAAAAAAATATATAGCCAAACTCCTGGCTGGCAGTTAAAAGTAAAGTGTCTACAAGGACATCATATTAGGCCACAACTAAACAAACTGACAAACCTTTAAATACTTTCACTTGACAGTTAGATTGCTGCTACTTTTGCTATAAAAAAAACTCCTTCCTATTTACTCTTCATATATTTTTATACTTTGCTTCTTCTTACTCAAACTTTAAGTAAAAAAAAAATTAGACTAGTGCTGGCAACAATAAAGCCCAGCAGCAGAATTAAGAAAATTGTAGATATAAATAAACTGGTGTTTACAACAAGCCCTGCCTCAAGCTGTTTTTCTAATTGAACAATTTTTATTTTTAGTCATGTTGTTTGAGTTGTTTCTTTAAAAAGCCCCTGAGCCAGATTAAAAGATACAAAAAAGATGTTTGCGATAAAATAAAATAATTAAACAAAATGTTATTTAAATTTAAAAAACAAGAAAACAACCTACAACAACCTTATAAATTAAGAGCAAATTTTGTTTCTTTATTTTCCGGTCTCTCTTACTCTTTTATATAAATCATTAATCTCTTGATTGCTGTTAGCAAAGCCGATCTCTTTTAAATATATTTTCCTAATAAATAATTCAAGGAGATAAAATATTTCATTCTGCCCACATGCATAGATACGAGCTTAACAACAGAACCATCTAAACGCGAACACTGACTCACCAGTACGAATCACATCGCGTGTTTTCACATCGAAAGCGCTCGCCACTAACTTCAAGAGAACAGCAGCCAGATAAGAAGGAAAATAATAACAGTAAAAAAATATTTCATTTTGCAGCTTCTCTCTATAGTTTGCACTCTTTTACATAATGCATGCGATTAAAAAGAGTTATTTTTATTTTTGTGTCTCTTATTACATTAAGACCATTTAGCCTCTACTGCTCTCTTCAGAATACTAATTTTACATTGCTGAATTTTAGTTCGAAGGCTTTAAGAAACTACAGTGTTGTAAAATAATAGTGTTACGTTTTTCATTTCGCTCAATTGCAAATACTAAAACATCAACTTTTATTCTTTGTTGCTACTGCATTTTAATAGTTGTTTTGAGAGAGAGAGAAGCAGCACTTCAGGCAACAATGCCTATTTAGTCACAACCGTGCTGCATTCTTTAGGAAAAGGATAGAGGAGAGATGAGACAGGTGGTGGAAGTAGAAGAAGTTAGATAGCCTTCAAGCTCTAAGTTTTTGTAGTGAAAACAACTACCCCTAGATTGATAGACTAAGTACACTACCTACCAGCCTACCGGAACAGTTTTTATTCCTAGAAGGCCCATGTTATCGGAAATTAACTGTCGTATAAGACAGCACAGCGACCAGTGACTATGCCTTCATCACTGAGCAGCCTCACCGATAGTTAATTTTTATTTTTTGTAGGGAAAACAGCCAAGGTCTTTGCTGGGAATCGAACCCACAACTTCCTGACTGGTAAGCTAGTACACCACCTACTACCCTATAGGGGCACCAATTTTAATATCCTTAAATTGCTAAACAGGCGCCTTTTTAAAGCTCAGCAATCGTTTTCTTATTACCGACTTCTTAATGATTTCAGCTGCTGTGTTTAAATTCACCTCCTTTTTTTCTTATCTATCGCGACTTCGGAACTCAAGGGAACTTTGTTCTGCCAGTTTTCATTTATTGAACTTTTCAATAAAATTGTCCTACAATTACTTTATATTCATATCGCGTCTAGGGTTTCCCCCGGGGGCACATTATAAGTCCTTATGGATCACACAACCATCTAGACTTGTGTCTTGCGGGGGTAAAAGGGAGCCCACTCCCCTAATAATCCACTATATTTCCACGGGAATCAGTATATCCCCAGAGTTCAGCTATTTGTCTTTTTAGCCTTTAACTGTTCTGTAACTAATTATTGAGATAGGCCCTTCGGGGGTATCGTGGTGGCTCGTTTGAGTTTGTTGGTCGGATCATTCACAATGAACACAATGAATGGTCCAGGTCCAGTGAGTATGAATGCCGTCGTGTTCTTAATTATATTAAGCTTCATGTGTTCTGGACAAGAAGTTGGATAGTCTCCGATTTTTCAGCAAGGTGTGAAGGCTGCGGCCTACTCCGGGCTTTTAAAGTTGCAACTAGGAGTGACCGGAGGATATACGTATTCGAAGGCCTTTTAGGGCGAGGATGACGCTTCATTTCCTCTACAGTGGTAATGGTCTACCATCTGATATTGGCCCACACGGCTAGGTGCAGATGTAAATCTTATCACGCATATCGCGTGTAGGGTTTTAAATCTGCTGCTGTGATATACAAGCCGCTTCATCGCCCCCTTACTTGCCCCTACATAACAATTAGCTTCCTCCTACAAGCACCTTTTTAAATGACTTATTGAGTAATATGTTTTTTCTGCTTTCTATTTATGTCGAAGTTCGGGATTGAACTTGGGTCCTCTATTTAGTAGACACATCTAACAATGCAATCACTAAAGTAGCTTAGCATTCGCTTGCTAACTCTGACTTCTGCTTTTAATTCTTTTTAGCTTTATTTACTCCATCTTCAAGAACAACAACAACACTAGTTTTGTTTGTATGTAGAGAATTGTGAAATCTTATTTTTATAACAATAAATTATTATTCGTAAGAAACAGAAAGTTTTTAGCGAATAAACCATCGAAACATGCCTCCAACATAAATTTAAGCAGTCGAGTAATTTAAATTAAAGATTCGGATATTAAACGTAACTAAATTTTATAAAACAAAAATTTATTATTTTTAAATCACACAATGCAATCGATATCCTTTTGTTTTTCGTTCAGCCGATATATATGCATCTGCATTATGAATTATAATATTTTAGGTGTTGTTGTCTTCAAGACAAGTCCCCGATTTAACGTTCCATAAAGGAAAAACGAAACTAAAACTAACAAAACTGCAAACTAATCTGTAATTCACTTTTAACTAACCCTTTGCTTGAATTTAACATGAAATATATTCGCGCTCAAAGTTTTCTTATCGAAACATAAATTTTTGCAAAATATTTTAATTTCATTTAAAACATTTTACCAAAACATGTCACGACAATTGAAATATATCATGTCCTTATTTACTTTTCTAACTATCGAAGTGCATTTTCCATTATTCATTGCAAAACTGGTCAGGCCAGGCAGGCCAGTCAGGCAAAAATAGTAAGAAAGAAATACAGCCTCATTGATAATGCCACGAAATCGAAGCATCATAAAATACTAACTGCCGCCAAACAAAAACGTGCCATTTGAATTATTTCCTTCTTTCTTTTTTTTTTGTATCCTTTAGTTGCCAACATTTTAATGTTTATAGGAAACAACTCAATATAGAAAAGTAATATTTTATTATTGTTCTTACCAAACAACAGAAACAAAACTTAAACATAACAACACAAAAGCCGATAACTAACTATTATCGTTAAACATGTAACAAATGCATAGTTAAGCCATATAGGAAGAAACTTCAAAAGTACCTTTAAACAACTAACTTTGAACGTCATACTGCCATTAAGAAGTGTAACCTTAAAAAAAAAAACTTTTAACAAAAAAAACTTTAAAAAAAACTACTTTTGAAAAGTATTTTCTCAAAAGTACTTATAAAAAAGTACCTTCAAAAAGTACTTTTAAAAGAGTACCCAGAAAAGAACCTTTTAAAAATATTTCCTTTAAATAGGAACTTTAACAGCTATCTTTTAAACGCTTCTTTAAAAACTGATTTTGCAAAAGTACCCATAAAAAAATACCTTTAAGAAAGTATTTTAAAAAAAGTGTCTAAATAACATACGCTTCAAAAGTGTAAAAAACCTTTAAGAATTATCATAAAAAAACTTCTTAATAAACTGGTTTTGTAAAATACCCATAAAAATGCCTTTAAAAAAGTATCTAAATAAAATACCCCTTAAAAGTACAATTAAAAAAATTACTTTAAAAAAATTTAACAAGTAATTTTTTAATAAAAATATTTTTGAAAAATTACAGTTTTACAATAACAGCTTTCATAAAAATACTTTTAGAAAATGCTACAATGCTTAGAAAGCAAATACCTAATAAAAGTACCTTTTACAAAAAGACAAGAATTCAAAAATGATTATTAATAAAACCATCTGCTTAAAACTCTTTAAAAATATATTTCGAAAAAAAGTACCTTTTATAAAAACATATTTTTGAAAAAAAAAAGTTCTTTATTGTATATTTTAAACAATTACTTTCTTAAAGTAAAGATTTAATTATAAAAAATTATAAAGTACTTTAAGGCATAATATTAAAGCAAGTACTTTTAGAAACAGGGATTTTTTAAAGAAATGTTTTAAAAAAGTTCTATTTAAGAAATTTAACAAAATACCTTTGGAAAAAACTTTTTAAATAATAATAAATAATTTAAATAAAGCTTCATTAAGAAAAAACTGCTTTCCGCAAAGCTATTTTAAAACTTTACAAAAAAAAGTACTCTTTTAAAATGTACCTTTTATAGGCTTTAATTATGCGCAAAAAAAATTGTTAGCAACTAAGCTTTTGCAAATTATTTAAAAGCAATTTCGTACACACACCAGCTAAAAGAACTCTCTGCTTAAAGTTTATTATCTGAAAAATTCTTTTAAAAAAAAAAAATTCCAAAAAGTACTTTAAAAAAATTATGAAAAAAAATTTTAAATAATTTATTTATAAAAAGAAAATTCTTAAAATTAAATTAATTTACTTATAAAAAGCAAATCTTTAAATATTATATTATTTTTAAAAATATCACTCAAAATGTACTTTTTAAAAATAAATTTTCAAAAAAGTACTTTTAAAAAAAATTATGAAAAAAAATTTTAAATAATTTATTTATATCTTTAAAATTTATTTTTAAAAATATCACTCAAAATGTAAAAAAAAAACTTTTTTTAAAAATTTACATTTTATTAGATTTCTGAAAAGTACTTTTCAAACAACAATTTGCAAAAGTAAATAAGAAATAAAACCTCTTAAATAATTTACGTATAAGAAAGACCTTTTAAAAATTATTCAAAATGTAAAAAAATCCTTTTTTTAATTTACTCTTTGTTAAATTTCTTAAAAGTACCTTAAAAAAAATTCCTAAAAGTACTTTAAAAAAATATGAAAAAAATATTTTAAAAAATTTAGTGAGAAAATAAAATCTTTAAAAATAATTTTTAAAAATATCACCTAAAACGTAAAAAAGTACTTTTTTTAAATTTATATTATATTAAATTTTGGTAAAAGTGCTTTTCAAAAAAAAATTCCAAAAATTACTTTAAAAAAATTCATAAGACAAAACCGCTTAACGAATTTACGTATAATGAACACTTTTTAAAAATTATTTTTAAAAATATTACACAAAATTTAAAAAGTACTTTTTAAAAACTTAACATTTTGTTAAATTTCTTTAAAGTAATTTTCAAAAAAAAATCTTTTAAATAATTTACTTATAAAAATAAAATCTTTAAATACTATTTTTAAAAATATCACTCTAAATTTATTTAAAAAAAATAAATTTTCAAAAAATTATTTTTTAAAAAAGTACTTTTTTATTAAATTTATATTTTATTTTATTTCTGAAAAGTACTTTTTAAAAAAATTTCCAAAAATTACTTAAAAAAAATCATGTAGAAAAAACTTCTTAAATATTTTACGTATAAAGAAGACTTTTTAAGAATTATTTTTAAAAATATCACACAAAATAAAAAAAAGTACTTTTTTTAAAACTTACATTTTGTTAAATTTCTTTAAACTACTAAAAAAAATCAAAAAAGTACTTTTAAAAAAAATCATGAAAAAAATCGTTAAAATAATTTACTTATAAACATAAAATCTATTAAATTTTTTTTTTAAAATATCGTTCTAAATGTACATTTTAAAAACAAATTTTTCAAAACTTATTTTTTAAAAATATCACCCAAAATTAAAAAAGTACTTTTTTTAAATTACATTTTATTAATTAGGTTTTAAAAAAATGCGTGAATGAATTAATTTATTTTCTTGTAAGAAAATTATGACTGATGAAAAGTTTTGAAAAAAAATTTGTATAAAAAATTGATGACTAATGAAAGTTCTTTATAGAAAAAAAAGTACTGAAAAATATTTTTTACAGATTAAAATTTGTTATAGACAAATGAAAGATGATACAAAATCCTAACAGAAATATTATGTTGGATGTAATTTTTAATTGAAAACTTATGACTTTAAATTTATGTTATACAGAAAAAGAAAATTATAATTTTGTGTTTCCTACGAAAGCCTTAAACACTCTTACCACTTTTGTTGCTGTAGCGCTCCCCTAACAATAATTTATTTATGAACTTGTTTGAAAAACTATCACAAAACAATATAAAAGTTCTATTTGTGTGGTGTTTCCATACCTCCATTTGCATTATTAAATTTAAGCTTTTCTCCCCCACCCCACCCTTTTCTCCTTAGACTTACATAAGTGCTTGCATTAAGACACTATAATCATTCATGTAATACATTTTAGATAACAGAGGAAGCTAAAATAACACTGGAAATAAATTATTTAACCAAGAAAAAGCAACAGCTGTTTTATGCATGATTTTAGATTTTTCTTCAAATTTGAATGATGTCCTTGTGCTGGAAGTCTAAAGAAGCTGCCAAAAATTATTATTTGTACAAGTTGATGCTTCTGCTAGTTGGCATTCTTTTTGAATTAATTATATTTATTTTTAAATTTTGTTAAATAATTTTTATAATTTAAAATTTGAAAAGTTTTTGAAAAACTACAAAAAAAACAATTTTTTAATTAAAAATAAAATATTGTCGGATTTAGTTGTTTTTAAAATTGATTACATATCGCATACAAAATACAAAACGGTAACAACTTAACATTTTTTTAAACTGACTTTTTCGATAAATTAATTCAGAGTACATATCTCTAACTACTGTAAAACTTTTTTTCACATCGCTATCTTTTTTAACTGGAAAACTCCAGTTATGTCTATTTTTGTGTTAAGTGTGTTGCTTCTGCACGATGAACTAAATAGTTTTTTGTCCCTCCTAAAAATTTTAGTATTTTGGGTTATGACCCTTTTGTATTCCGTGTGCGATATGTGAAGCCGACAATGACCTCTTTATTTATTATAACCAGATGCTTGATTTGATATTTTGAAGATGTGTCTACAATTTCACGTTAGATTCAGTTCTTTGCCGCGTTAAGCCTCAATTATTTCAATATGAAAATCATCTGAGCTTGTGTTACCAGACCGCTTAGAGCAATTAACCTGTCATTGAGTTTCTCTATTGGTTTCGTAAAAAGGTTCGTCCATATGTCTCACATATATCCTCACGGTCGAGTTAAAGTGAACTAAATATAGAGAAAATTTTTAAATTTAACAAACTTTTCCTTGTGGGCTATTGTATTATTACGTTTGATTTATTTACAGTAAAACAAGTCTGGTTAAATATTAATTCCTTCAATGTTAGCTTACGCCTTTTAACCACACACTGAACTTACTGCTCGTCTATTTTTATTGTTTCCTTCATACTCTTATACCAGTCGTAGTTTCAGGTATAGGCAGTATAAAGGCGAGATAAGACGCTTAGACGACTTAGGCATTATTAAGTTTTATTTACCTATAACACAATAAAGCATGTCAATTAATAATTTCTTCAATATGAGCTTCTACTCCCACGCTGTACTTAGTACTTCTCTCTTTAACTTATTTCTTCATACTGTCATACTACTCGCAATGGCAATTTCTCTTAACAGGCGAGATAAAACGTCTAAATTGCTCTAAAATAAAACAATCCGGCAAGTTGTTGCAGCAATTATTTACAACACAACAAGGCTTGTTAATTATTAATACCTTCAATGTTAGTTTATGCCTTTTATTAACACGCTGTAATTACAACTCTTCTATTTTTAACCTTTTTTCCTTCATACTGTCATACCAGTCGTATTGATAGTTTAGGCAGTGCATTATTAAGTTTTATTTACCTATAACACAACAAAGCATGCCAATTATTAATTTCTTCAATATTAGCTTCTACTCCCACGCTGTACCTACTACTTCTCTCTTTAACGTATTTTTTCATACTGTCATACCACTCACAATGGCAATTTCTCTTTACAGGCGAGATAAAACGTCTAGAGTGCTCTAAAATAAAATGATCTGGCAAGTTTTTGTAATTAACGTTTATTGTGTTTTTTGTTAAATGCGTTTCCTTATCATAGAGATTTTTAGAATTTTGCGAAAGTATTTTTGTTTTAGTTTTAAAAACATCAGATGGGCAAATTTGAGGTTAGAAAGTAAACTGTCTGTCAAATGCTTAAATATCAAGAATAGAACTTTGACATTTATTTGACAAAAAGCTGGGTATTTTTAGGCATGGAAAGCTATACTCTTGAGTAAATTATAAAAAATATCATGGTATCACTTTGTAATATTCGAGCAGCTTTTCCTCGTATTTAGGATCCTGCGTAATTTAATCACTAATTTCGAGAATCACGGTTTTGTTGCGGACAAAAGATTAAAATAATATGCTCCTAATGATGGACATAAAAAGTAAAGGAGCCTTCTGCTTAGCTTGAAGATGGTCACACCAAATTATCACACTTTTCGGCATACACAATTCTATTAAGGTTAGTTATTATCCTTAGGAATTTATCGTTTATTGGAGCGATGTAAGCACAAACTCTTGCTAAAAACTGATCCAGACTCAATGCCGTACGCTCAATTAAATGTTATGACTGCTCAGTTGACACGAAGTACGTTTAACTAAAACATATCAAAATACAAATGATCTATTTACAGATTCTCTTATCATTGTGAGGGGCAGTCATGGGTACTATCAAAAAATAAAGCAACCAATTATCAAGAGGAACAAAATCAAGGAAGCAAAAATGCTTCTTGGAAAAAAAAGAGAGAAGAGAAGAGAACAGCTAATAACATGCAATAAGTGCAACAAACAGGTGCTTGCTTCTGTCTTGATAACGTAGGTGTGCCCAAAATTAAGCGTTTCGACTTTTGTTCGTCACAATTATTACAAATTTTTGCTGAAAACGTTTTAATCTAAAAGCTCCTTAAGACTTCAATTTGTTTTGGCAAAAAAAAATCTTCAATTTATTTTAACGCTAAAACTTTAAATTAAATAAATTTTATTCACGTTCGCTTAAAAATTCTCAATCAATTAAAACAAAATTATATTTAAATAATTGTTACAACAATAAAATCTTAATTATTAATGAAGTTTCATAAAAAGCATTTAGCGTCGTCTTATAAATTCAGCCATGGGTAAAGAATATTGACCAATTTTACTTAAATATTCGACTGAATCTGAACATGGCTGACAGCCACAAGAGGCGGGAATTTCCAATTCCTGTTTCAGTTTATAGCCATCTTCACACATTAGGGGTACAGTGATTTGTTTGTAAGATTTAATATTGCAGCAGCGGCAAACTTTGTCCTGACTTAAAGTTACTAAAAAATAAAAAATAAAAATTTTTGGAAAATAAAAAATTATAAAAGAAATCATTAAAAAATCTTAAAGTCACAATTTACATTTATTGTATTTAGAGCCTGAATTACAGGCTCCACTGCATTCAGTGAAACCTTGAATGGGTTGCTTGTTAACACAATAACCATGATCCGCATTCAAAACCTTGACCATATGTTCAGTTTCCTTTTCAGCCAAGGAGACGGGTAAACAGTTTGCTTTAAATAAAGAATTTAGCTTTAAGTTATACATTCCGTACTTGTGATCTACTTTCAACTTACTTAAATCCTCCTTTTGTGGTTCCTCCTTGCAATACTCACAACAACTTCCTACTTTCTGTTCCAATAAATGTTTCGGACACGCTCGCACATCTGGACATGTTTCTGTTGTCGAAATCACCAGCAGTGTATCATTCTTTTTACTGCAGATGTAAGCTGTACAATTATCTTCCGATTTCCATTGCTGCATTGGCTCAAACAGTTGACCTTCAAACACGCATTGGGTTTGCACACATTCTCCACAACATTTTGTCTTCTCTTTGTTTACATACTCAAAGCCTGCAGCACATTTGTTATCACATGTTTCTTGCTGAGTTGAAATTTGCAAAGTATCATTGGGACCATAAGTACACTGCTCATGCTTGCATGGATCAGTGGGATGAATCCATTTTTCCGACAACTTTTTAGTGAATTTCTTTTGGGGTATATATTCCACAATGCAAAGATCTTTGGGTGGAGCACAGTAATGGGTGGGACAGCAATCAGTGGGGTCCTGTTTTTCAAAGACTTCATAAAATTCTTCAACACATGACGCCTGTTTGTTGGGACAAGTAGTTTTATCGCACACAACCTTTTGTGTCGGACAACAGCCCTCTTCACTATGAATTACTTTTTCACCAGGCTTAAGGGAAGAGGGTGGCACCAATTTCTCGCACTCCTCTTTGGGTTTGCACTCTTTTGGCAGACAACAAATAAAAATGTGATATTTATTTCCCCTAAAACTCCTTAGAATTTAGTTACTTACCGCATATATATTGTGGACAACCATCTGGTCCAGTCTTCTGCTTTTTAAATTGTCCAGGACCACAAACAGGCATTAAAGGTTCCAGACAAATCTTAGACGGTGGTAATTTGGGTTCCGGCACGCATATAAATCTTGGACAACACAAATCATCGGAAGCCTTCTTTTGGGGTATATAACCTTCAGCGCAGATATTCTCCTCCACCAAACACTTACGTTCCACACACTGAGTCTTTCCATTCTTGTCGCACAAACATTCCGTACAATTATCTCTTTGCCATCTTTCACCTGGTGTATGATCTAAATCTTCGCATTTAACGCACAACTCCTCGCTAATGCATTTACCCTTTTCCATTACCTTGCCCGGTGGACAGAAGCAACCTTCAAAACGTTCCGCTTGAGGGCATAACTCATCGGGACTTATGGTATTCACAAAAGTATTTGTTTTCATATTGACAGCTTGAAATTCATATAGAGCTTCCAAGGACTCACAGGATTTAGCGCAACCACATGAATCGTAAATCATATCGCTGGGGCATTCATAGGGACATAGGTCAGCGGAACGCCAATTTAAACAAATACCCTGAGCTGAACATTCCTTAGCATAAGCCGTCAAAGTTTCACACGAGCCCTTTTGGGTATTGCCCGGCTTGCACATGTCCTGTTGGCACGAGGAAATATATGGCAAAGGATCCACAATCATGTTACATTTGCCAAACAACTCTTCATTAAACAAAATCATACAAGGATCCTTCTCAGGTGGCAAGGGTAGGCATTCCTCTTCAACTTCAGTTTCACTTAAACACTCATCTGGATCCAAGCCCAATTTAGGTTCCTCAGCTTGCCATGAATTAATTATATCTACTAATTCCTTGCTGGCCTTTTTGCCCTTTTTCTTAGCCGGATTTTCTTGTAAATCATTATTGGGATTGCCGTCACAATCACCACATAAACCCTCCATTTTGCTGCCATACTTAATACTAGGCACTCCTATGGAAAATATTAAATCATCAAAGGCTGCCTTCAGTTCCACATGAGCTTCTGGCAAATTCAGTACTAATTCTTTGCCAGGTATTTCCTTCAAATTAATCCAGGTGTCTTTGTATGGCATTTTTTTCACCTCGAAACCATCGACAAAGGCTTGTAGGGTTTTGGAATTATTGGCCATTCGTTGTATGTGTATGACATGATCACCATTTAGTATGTGTAGAGATTTAGTGCAGCTGGAATGTTCAGGAGCCGACAGCTTGCCCAACTTATGACAATCATCCATGCTGACATAGACCTGGCGGAGGGAAATACAGGTTTTGTTTAGAATTTATTTCAAAATAAGAAAATATTTTAATTAAAATGTTGGAATGAACAAAAGCACAGGGTGGAGCATTAATTAAATAAAATATTTTTTCGGAAAGAAAACCTTCTATTTCACGCAGTTGTTCCCGTTTGGCTTGAAATTTAAACTCATCGTTTTTTTTATACAGTGGTGATATCCTGTTTCTTTGACTCAAATCGATTAACCCCAATCCTCATACTCGAGAAGAAATGACGTGATAAGATTTGCATCTGCACCTGATAGTGGGCCTTAATCAGATGGTGGTTCATTACCACTGTGGATGAAATGTTGCGTCATCCTCGCCCTAGAAGGCCTTTGAGTAGACCGCAGCCTTCACACCTTGGTGTAGAGTCGGAGACTATCCAACTCCTTGTCCAGAACGCATGAAGCTTAATATAATTAAGAATGGAATGGTCCAGTCATTGTGTTCATTGTGAATGATTCGACCCACAAACTCAAACGTGGGCCTCGAAACACACAGCCACCACGATACACCCGAAGGGCCTACCTCAATACTCAGCCAGAGCACAGCTAAATGCCTAAAGAGACAAATAGCGGAACTCTGCGGGATACTGATTCCCTTGGAAATATAGTGGATTGTCCAGTTGACTCCTACTAGCCTTGAAGGGGTCTGGGTTCTCCTTTACCCCGCAAGACACCAGTCTAGATGGTTGTTGTGGGATCCATAAAGACTATCATGCGCCCACGAGGGGACGCGAGAAGGAATTGTTGAAGTCAAAATCTGGAGAAAAGTTTTCTCCTGGGGTGAAAAGCCAAGTCGCTAAGACCTCTGAGAAATATCCTTTGCTAGTCGCTGTATCAATTTAAATGTAAAAGAAGCGAATGAATAGAAATTATGTCGTAAAAATTAACACATGGATCTTGCAGACATCAGTTCGCACTTATTTGCTTTTAAAGCTCACTTTTACCTTGGGGAGCTCCTTCTTTTTAATTTTGCTTGAAAAAGAGAATACTCGTTTCTTTGAGTATGATAGCCTTTGGCTGCCAAACTTATCGAATGTGACATTAAAAAGTTGTGCCCCTGTAGGCTAGTAGGTAGTGTTACTAGCTTATGAGTCTGGGGGTTGTGAGTTCGATTCCCAACAAAGACCTTGGCTGCCCTCACTACAAAAAATAAAAATAGACTGTCAGTGGGACTGCTCAGTGGTAAAGGCATAGTTACTGGTCAGTGTGCTGTCTTATACGACAGTTAATTTCCGATAACATTGGCCTTCTAGAAATGCAAGCTACCTCGGTAGCCTAGTACTGAGCCTACCAACCAACTTTCATCACCTATCTCATCTCTTCTCTATCCCTTTCCTAAAGAATGTAGCAAGATTGTGATTCAGGCATTATTGCCTGACGTGCTACTTTTCTTTAAAAAAAATGTTACTAATGTAGGTTCGCTTATGGAACTATAGTGCCATCACCTTTCCTGGGTTTCTGGTATAATATGATCGGCATAATTTTATTTAATGTTTACGAAACGGTGTAAAATATTTAAGCAAAAGCCTTATAATCGGTGGGAAAATTTGAGGTTAGAAAATAAATCATCTGTCCAATGACAAAATATCAAGAGCTGAGCTCTTATCCTTTGATGCCTATTTAGTATAAAGTTGGACCATTTTAAGCATGGAACGTTACACTCTTGAGCAAAAGATTTCAATTGTAAGTGTTTTTCTTTTAAAATAATGAAAATTTCACTGTATTACTTTGTAAAATTCGAGCAGCTTTTCTTCGTAGTCAGGCTCCTTGTGAGGCCATTGTGTGTTATTTACACCCTAAGTTCGAGGCTGGAGGTATTTTTGCTGACTATAAGCCAAAACAATACGCTCATAATGGCTGTGGTTATGCATACATAGCTTCTGTACAGCAAAATATTAATAATGACGCTGGAGCATCAACTCGTCGACGTTAGCAGCAATTTACAACATTTTGTATAAAGATTTTCATGTCCCCGTTTATAAAGCTCAAACCATTCAAGAATTAAAATGGACCCACCATTTTTTATGGCGTACTTTGACGGTTTGAAAAACAACAACAACATATTTTTCAACAAAATCATCTTTAGCGATGTGGAACAATTTCAAATAGATGTTTATGTAGACAAACAAAATTGTTGCATATGGGACTCATAAAATTCTCAAACAGTCTTTGAAAAAACAAATATAGAAGTTTAGGTGAACAACAATAGGTGGCGCTCAGGAAATTGAAATTCGGCACTGCATTGATGAGATAAGCGAAGCGTTGTTCAAAATTTTGTGAAAAGAATAAACGTTTGCTAGAGGTGTATATTGGGCCGACATCATATTCCATTAGTAATTCCCATATTGGCAACTGCAGTTGTGCAAAAACCACTCAAATATGCCCACTCATGATATCGGGACACAGTTACGTTTTATATAAAAAGGTTTGTCCCCATAACTTCTGCCACTTTAAGCAGCTTTAGTCTTTAAATTTCCAGACTTTTGGTCTGGATTTTGGTTTACTTTTGAAGATCCTTTTTGCGTCTCTCTTTCTTGTTTACTTCTGTTATGTTTTACCTTTTCAGCCTTTTCCACTTGTGTGCCATTTCTTTGGATTTACTATTACTTTCAACTTCTCTACCTCATTTGACACATTTCAATACATATTTCTTCGTTTTCGCTTTTCTTTAGTCGCATCAATAGGCAATTGTCCTTAAACAAACATTTTGCTCACTCATCTGCATGATAATTGATTCCTAATAAACCCCTCGAATATGAAGTACATTTTAATATCTCCACTCACCTGGAATGTATGAACTCCTGGCAGAACAATATCTCTCGACAACAAATATGTACAATTGCCATTGAAAGTAAATTTGTTACTGTCGTAAGTGAAATATTTGGTCGAACCGATTGTATTGCATACACAATCCTTACACTCAGCAATGGGAACACAAGTCTCGCCCTTGCGCACAGTACCCTCGGGACAATAGCAGCCAGAAAAGCAGGCATCTTCAATAACAGGACAATCATCACTATTCAAAGTATCACAAGAAGGCTCACAACGTCTCTTATAACAATCCGAGTGAACCAATGGAGCTGGACATGAAATTTCTATTTTGGATGAAACAGAAAACAATCAAACAAAAATATTTCACTTTATTCAATATAAACATTGCAACAATAGCAACAACAACTTAAGTAAAAATACTAACCACATTGATGTACAGCTCTCCATGTAGCCAGTTGTACATTTGGATTAACAGTTAAGCATTTTTTAACAAAATCTTGCAAAATGTTGCATTTGCATGTATTTGCATCGCCATTGTTGGCCTTCAGGCATTCACAAGTTGTTTCCATACATTTACTAACGAATTGTTTATAATTGACCGACTTGCCACATTTAAGGAATGTTGGATGTCTGCACAAAATATAAAGCAACAACAACATTAACAACAACATTAACAACAAAAATAAAATATGAAAAAGAAGCAACAAAAAACAAAAAAAAAATGCAAAAAGATTACGAACAAACATTTTTCTCAACTAAAGTTTGTCCTTTTCATTTTTTTTGTTTTCTGAGGCCAATACTCACTTAATGGTATTACATAAGGCTAAAGCTTTCTTTTGCAAAGCCAAGGGACAAGTTTGTGCATAACATTCATCCTTAGGTGTTTTCTTGTCAAACCAACTGTCACCAAACTTCATAGTATTAGCGATAACTGTACCATCTGGTGTCCTTTTGTCATTGCTGGCATTGCCATCATAATAACCACACAAACCATCAACTGTCTTAATGAATTTCGAGGACATGCCAATCTTAATGTAACCAATATCATCATAAAGTACCCAAAAGCCACGTTTCGGCGATACCACCAATACAGTGTTGCCGGGCTGGGAGACGACAAAGGACGCCTTACAAATGGGAGAATTAATTAGTTGCGATACCGAATATTCGAAACCATTGAAATTGACACGCATATTCGGCATAATGGTGAGAACGGTTTGCTTTTCAAGATCCTTAATCGTAATAGTTTTGCGACAGAATTTACGTGTGCTATCAGTGCATTGTAGATGGACTAGGGGCATAAAATGTAAAGAGAAAATTAAAGAACAATAACTATGTGATATTCCTGCCTCACCTGATACCACCCATGTTGAGTTAATTAAATCTCTGGCCAAGATATGAGAGCAGGTGTCATATTTAAATTCTGTGCCATCGAATGTGGTGAATGTCTTGCCGCTGATTTCACACACATCATCCTTGTTGGGCTTCAAGACACAGGCATATTTCGGACAATCGTTGGGTTTCGAGGAAGACATATCTATTTCAATCATATAGTTGGCGGGACATTTCGGTTCCGCACAAGTCATGGACTCATTCTTTTGTACCACCACCTCACGTATGGGCACACACGTGAACTCTTCACACTCATCTTCGGGTAGATAATCTAAAGTGTCCTGCGGTTTATCCAAATATTCCATAGAAGATGATATAACTTTGGTTTTGGTAATTTTGTTGCCATCATTGCTGACCGTCACACGTTTGTTGAAGCTATAAGAAGAAGAAGAAGAAGAAGTAGGAGAAGGGAGTGAGTAAGTATAAGACACTATTTTTTAAATGTGATAAAGAAAACCTACGTGGATGTAAACATGCTGGACATTTTTCTTAATTTCTTTTCCGTTATCTTCATTTTCATTTTGGGTGGACACTCGGGCACCGGACAGGTAATGACCTCAACTGAAGTTGTCAAAAATTCAAGGAATATTTATTCAATTCAATTAGAAAATACTCACTTTCATTTTGTTGTATTAAGGGTTGTGGTGTGACTACAAACTTATCCCGACAGCTATCATCCTCATCATCAGCACAATCTCGAATGCCATTACACCACAATACTTCCGGTATACAATCACCACTAGAGGGACAAAGTTTCTGATGCTTAGGACAGGGTTCACATTTACAGTAACAGCCAGCACCGACAAGAGGACGTAAATCTTGACCTTCACAAGGTGGACACTTCTTGGGTTTACAACTGCTATGGCCGCCCAAAACACATACACATTCCTCACAATCCTTATTTTCGAACTTCGAACCAATGGGATAACTGAAAATCCAACAATTATTTTAATGATGCCTTAAGCTCTGCTAAAGGATAATTGAAACGAACCTTAAATAGTTTTCCACACAAGGACATAAATTACTTTGTACACATGTAGTGCCATCCCAGAAAAGGCCATTACTACACTTGCAATTACCCGCCGAGTCGGGAGTATCTGATAGACCATCACAAGCCAAGCAAGCTGAAGTTAAAGGTTTCTCCAATACCACCATACGTTCATGTTGCTCGGCTATCAAAAATATGTCAAATTAAATTATCCTTTCAACTATATCTTGTATCCTTTCCTATACTTACGATAACTCTCAAAACAACCTAAAGGTTCTATGCGCATATTAATATTTTCCTCCCATTTCAATGGCGATACCTTAATGTATTGCGTTAGAATGGGTGTCTTGAAATAGTTGACATGTTCTGTATCCTTGTCATGATTAGCTGCAAATATTTTCGGTTGACCATCCAAATTTAAAACTTTATTCCAAATAATTTTATTTTTCGAAAATAAGACACGATAGCCCGTTACCCAACCATCTGGACCACCTTTCGTTATAAAACCAGATATATTTCTTGGCTCTAGAAAATCGAATTCTATATATTCATTGGGAGTATTGACCACAGGTTTCCAGCCTACAGCTGAGGATAATTTTAAGAGATCAATAAGTCTTGGCTTTCGGGCTGGTTTGGGCAACTGCCAAATACTGCTGGCCTTCATTTGATTAGGCGACATCTGACCATTTTCTACACCCATTTTATCAGTACACTGTAATTCATCTTCCATTATTATTATGGGATGTTCGGTAGAGGGTGTATTTAGCTTAACAGGACCTTGAGTTATAGTTATAGCTGGTGTTGTGGTAGTGGCTTCATTTAAGCCACAGCCCAACAATTCTACACGCATGGCTATTGAGTGATGCCATTTAAGAGGATACAAGCGTACAGATTTGGCTTCAATGGGAATTTTAAATAGCGTTATAATCGGTGAACGAGAATCCAAGGGACCATTAAAAAGTTGAGGCTTATCGGTTTCATCTACCAAATAATGATAGGCTTCGCCGTCATGGCTGTACAAAATCTTAAAAAAAAATATATATATCGGATTCTTGGGTGCCCTTTAGCTTTTAAACAAATTAAGCTCACCTTAAACAAAGTAACATAGTTATCAAAATCGGTATTGCCACCCGTTACAACACCATACAAAGGTTGCGGTTCCGGCAAAGTTATTTGTAAATATTGCATTTGATCATTAATCATGGGAGACCAGGCACCAGTTTTATTTTTTAAATCCTTAATTAGTCGGCCCATATGAGGTGAATATTTAGGACCTAAAGTAGAGCTGGCAGTGAAAATGGAATCAGGCAGAGGTTCGTCTCCCTCAATAATTGGCTTTAAACTAAAACGATAAAAAGAAATTAAAGGTCACTTTCTGATTATTTTCGCTTTAAAGCTCAAACTTACAGATTGGTATCACAATATTTAGGTGGCGTAACGGTAACTGGAATAACCAAAGTAACATTGTGCACTGCCTCGGTAATATGAACTATCGGAACTTTTGTTGGTTCTTCCAATTTGTTGGGCACACAAGTGTAAGCATTATCGATGCATTGACAAATTTCCCATTCGCCCAAGAAGGGCATATGAGGTTGTATATACTTCTCGGAATTATCCATGCAAGGGCATTGATCCATTTCAACACAAGTATTTTCATCACGCCAATATTTACCCAAAGCCGGGCAGTCTGGACGATTTTTGTCCACACAGCCAGATTTACAATGTTCTCCTGGTTGACACAAACCCCTCCACGTCAAGCTCTTTAAATATACGAAAACACACAGTAAAAGTAAAAAATTAACTTTAAAAGAGCTTTTAAAAATATCTTTACCGTTGCATAATAATGGCACGTGTGTTCACACTGATTAGCACACTCTGACATAACCTGGCCCTCAGGACATTCTGTTAATTTTTCATTCAACTTTTCCTCATTGCACAGGGGCTTGATTTCTTGTACCGTGAATATGTGGTCGCATATATTCATGATGGGATTAAACATCATATTATCACCACAGGTCTTTTCTACATAATGCCAATCGCCATTGCTCTTAGGTTGGCAATGCAAGAATTTATGACAATCACCCGGATATTCCTTATACTCAGCCATAACATTATCACATGCTTTACCAGTTTCTGGTTTTTCTGTAGGTCTAGGCGTTGTAACAGTTTCCTCTTCACACTCACAGAACACACGCAATTCGTAATCATGGCATTGTCCTATGCAGGCTAAACCATCTTGTAAATTACACGATACATTCTCATCCATAAAGTCCGAAGACTCGTGACTGTCTACAACACGACATTCAATCTTTTTCATATATTCTTTTTTACAAGAACCAAATATACGTTCGTGATAATCAAAACGCGGTAGGCTTTCGTCATCATTGAGACGAATTTTTTTACCAGACAAATCATGATCCTCATCAAACCATCTAGTCCAGCCTTTAGTACATTTGGGCTGCTTTTGATCATTTGGCATTATCGTTGTTCCCTCTACAATAACAGCCGTCTCTGTTGCCGGCTCTTCGGCACATTTAACACCGCTGCATACTTCTTTCTTTTTCGAACATCGACAAGTGGCACATTCATCTTGATAGGTCACCTCACCCTCATAATAAGTCTTGCCATCTCTAACCATACATATGGGTTTACATTCCGATTTGGGTACACACTCCTTGTAGGTATCATTTAAATAGATCATGCCTTCATCGCAGGACTTAATGTGACAACCTTCAATGCAATTCTCCTTTTTGCACATATGCTCTCCAAAGCTTTGATCCAAGAAATTATCACATGTCTCCACAGCACAGGCGGGAGTACAAGATTTATATTCCGAACAATGAGGATCACACTGCATGGCTGAGGGTAGGAAAAGGAAAACATTTTACATATGTTTAGTAACAGTTTTGAAGTGTTTTTTAGAGAAATAGTACTTTTTCAAAAAGGACCTTAGCAGCCTAAGAGTAACTGTAAAAGTATTTTAGAAAAACTTTTGAATAGCAAATATTACAATTTGTATGGCTATTTTATTTATATTACATTGAACGTAGTTACAACAGTTACAGTTTAGTACGCTGTATGAAAGTACTAAAAAGGTACTTTTAGTATTTAGCATAAAAAAATTACTTTAGTACTGTAACAAAACACTTTTTGGGCACTAATAAAAATATTAACATTTCAGTTAATCTACTTTATGGTTACGAGAGTTTCAGCACTTCACTGATGTTGTGTTATACTAGCGGATACTATTTATTTGTTGTGCTAACTAACCTATTTTTTGAAATTAAATTTAGAATCTAATTAATTTAAAAATACTCAAAACCTTATGATACTGAAGTCATTTTATGAGATTAAACTGTAAATTTAAATTTGGCTTTTGCAATCCAACCGCAAGAGGCCGTTCTTCGAATTTCAAAAAAAAAACATAAAATCATTTCCGAAAAATAAAAAGCGTATTGCTGCAACAAACTTATTTAATAAACCATGATTAGGGCTTAAAAATAAATTCGAATTTATGTTCGAAACTTCGAACATACTTAAAAATAAAAATTATTTTATTTAAATGAAAATATAAATACTATAAGGTCGCAATAGATTTGTGATACAACTCGAAATAATTCAAATTAAAACAAAAATTACAAACACTAGAATTAAAAAAAAATCCGCTACGAAATGGATTGTCTGTAATTGTTCCTTTAAACGAATTTTCACATAAGTTTTCTTCGAAGAAGAAATATTTTTATGTTTCGATAGGTTTAAGCCTAAAAGCAATCAAAATAGGTAGAAAAACTCTTTACATTTTTAGAATAATTAGAATTGCTACCATAGGTCTGTTTTATACATCGAAATTATGTTCAAAATATGGAAACATGCCAGTTTATGTATTTTTTATTAAACCCTTATCCCTTAATTTATATTTTATTTAGAAAACTAGGTTCCAAATAAAAAATATATATTTTTTTTTTAAAATGGTTTTATAGAAGAATAGACCAAAGAAGGCAAAGTAAAGTAAAAGCTTAATATTCACTTAATATTATTTTTTGACCTTTTTTTTATTTATATTTAAAACTAATTTTTCAAGCTTAAAGGTTCATCAATTATTTTATATTTTAATAATTCAAATTTTCGGTACGCCTCTGTGTACCATCTTCAGGAAAAAAAAAAAATGTTTATAAATTTTTTTATAACAAAAAACACAAATTGAAAAAAATTAAAAAATTTTCTTGTCAAAATGAATTTAAAAAATGAAGTTAAAAACAAAATTCAAACTATCACAATATAATTTTGTTTTTAACTTCATTTTTTAAATTCATTTTGACAAGAAAATTTTTTAATTTTTTCAATTTGTGTTTTTTGTTATAAAAAAATTTATAAACATTTTTTTTTTCCTGAAGATGGTACACAGAGGCGTACCGAAAATTTGAATTATTAAAATATAAAATAATTGATGAACCTTTAAGCTTGAAAAATTAGTTTTAAATGTAAAAGCTTAATGTATTCTGTATTGTATTCCCACATTTTTATATTTAAAAAAATTTTTGATTTTTCGAACAGGATTTTCGATTTTTGTTTAAAAATTATTAGAAGTCATAATACCGACTTAAATTTTCAAACATAAATTTTCAATACCTATAAAATAGTTTCCTGCATAGTGTGAAATTTTTGAATTAAGTTTGATTAAAAAGGCCTACTGTCATAAAACAAACTCTTTAATTTAAAACAGGCTAGAGAAAAAAATACTTGCTTTTGGAAGGAATAATAATTTCGAAGTAGAGGCTAAATTTCCACTAAACTAACAATTTTCGAAATTTCGAAAATAATTTCGAATTTTCGAACATAACTATAAAGCTTATATATTTTATTTTTTTAATAAAAAACAATTACTTTTCCTTATTTAATTCAAAAAAATCCTAATAATATTTAGATAATAAATTAAGTTCGAATTAAAAGAAATTATTATAACACATAAAAATTGATATATGTGAATAAAGGTTTTGGCAACAAATGAGAATTTCCCACTAACATCTAGTAGTGCTAGAGGTTGATTTACCAACTCAACAATAATTTTCGAACATGAGTGTAAAGCTTATATATTTTATTTTTTGATTAAGAAATAATAATTTCTTATACTTATGCTGAATTCAGAAGTATATATTTTTGTGATATTTGGATGTTATAATAAAAATGAAAGTGAAAATCAATAGCTGCAGCATAAAACATGCTATAACGAGAAATAAAAGATATACTATTTTTTTTCGCCACCATTTTGATAAACATTAGTCTTGATAGTTAATATTTGGCAGTCGTGAAGTAGATATGTGACAAATTTTTTGTGCAAAATTATTCGATAAACCAACGAGTTTTAATCGTTAAAATATTTTATTAAAATCAATCATTCGATTACTGTGACGATAAGAAAGTTACGTGAAATTTTTGGAGAAAAAGGGTCTGCAGTTGGTAAACCCAAGCATGGACCACAACGTACTGCAAGATCGGCTGAAAACATTACTGCTGCTCAAGAAAGTGTTCAAAACAATCCATCAATCTCAATTCGACGTCGTGCTCAGCAGCTGGGACTTTAAAGAACAACTTAGGATACAATTTAACACAAGGATTTGCATTTGTTTCCATATAAGATTCAGTTAACACAAGAGCTTCTTCCACAAGACCATTTACGCCGTCATACATAGGCCAATAGAATGTTTTAGCTTGCCCTTGACAACCCCGATTTTTATGGAAAAATCATAATGAGTGACGAGGCATATTTTCATTTCAATGGATTTGTGAATAAACAGAATAATGGGTTCTGGGGAATCGGGAAACCCTTAATTTAATTATCCATTAAACGAGACACTCTGGTGCGCAATTTGGTCAGTAGCAATGACTGGACCTTACTTCTTTAAAAATGAAAACGGCGTAACGCTAAATGTGAGTAGGGAGCGATATTGTAATATGATTGAAAAGTTTTTAATGCCACAACTTTATGCTTTGGGCTTGCTTAACATGTGGTATCAACAAGACGGTGCCACATTGCATACAAAAATTACTGTGAAACCTCTTTCTGCATTAAGATATTTAAAAAAAAGCAGGATTTATGCCAACAAACCAGCAACGCTTGAGCAACTCAAACAAAATATTCGTGATAAAATTAATGAGATATCGCGTGAAATGTGTGAGAATGAAAAATGTGCTCAAAAGGACTCACATTTGTGAGGCTAACAGAGGCGAACAATTATCTGATATTTTATTCCATGCATAATTGCCGACCTTCAATAAAACATTTATCAATATAAGATCCGGCGGACACCGGGAGGACTTAAAAATTAATTATTCGAAGTTTTAAAATTTAAGCGAATACTTAAAAAAAAGAAAATTTTTTTAATTTTCTATAGCAAGAAGGCTCCACATTTATCGGTCTTTATAGAATACTTGACTATCTAGACCTGTACTGCTGGGGGTATAATGGAGCCCAGTCCCCTGAAGGCAGCAGGGGTCAACTGGAAGCTCCACGTTATTTCCATAACCCCAGAGTTCCGCTATTTGTCTTTTTAGCCTTTTAGTTGTTTCTCTGACTGATTATTAATGTTGGCCTTTCAGGGGTATTGTGGAGGTTGTGGTTTTGCGGCCCTCGCATGAGATTGATTTTGAGGGCCAGGTTCATCTCGTCTTTAATAACACCAACGGGTGAATGATCCGGATCCAGTGAGCATGCTAGTCATGTGTTCTTGACGGGAGTTGTATAGTCTCCAGCTCTTCAGCAAGGAGTAGTGGTTTGAACCCCTGCTTTGGAACCGCTGAAATTGTAACTAGGAAAGACCTGTTGCTAGAATTAGTCTTGGGCTTCCTAGGACGTGAATGGTTTGACCACCATCTGATTAAGGCTTACATCCAGGTGCAGATGTAAGTCTTATCACGAAATATCAAGAAGGCTCCCCTCCGGGGACACATTTATATGTTTTGACGAAAATCCACTCTCATTATGTCATATGTCTTCGTGGTTAAAAGTGAGCCCAATCCCCATCAAGGCTAGCAGGAGCCAACTGGACAACCCACTATATTTTTCAACGGGAATCAGTGAGCCCCAGAGTTCCGCTATTTGTCTCTTTAGGCATTTAGCTGTGCTCTGTCTGGGTATTGAGGTAGGCCCTTCGGGAGTATCGTGGTGGCTGTGTGTTTGAGTTTGTGGGTCGGATCATTCACAATGAACACAATGAATGGTCCAGGCACGGTGACCATGAATGCCATCGTATTCCTAAATTATATTAAGCTTCATTCATTCTGGACCAGGAGTTGGATAGTCTCCAACTTTTCAGCAAGGAGTGAAGGCTGCGGCCTGCTTCGGGCTTTTGAAGTTGCAACTAGGAGTAATCGGAGTAATCTAGGGCGAGGATGACCCCACATTTCATTCACAGTGTTATGATCCGCCATCTGGTTATGCCTTACACAGCTAGTTACAGATGTAAATCTTATCACGTCATATCAAGAAGGCAGCTAAAAATAGCTGTTAAAATCATTTATTTCTTAAAAAGTCCTTTGAATTCAACCCACTAGTATTTTTACGTCAACGCTTATTTTTGGCAACTCACTCACACAAAAGCAATTTCGTTCAATTAACTTAATTCCTTTGTATGTTACAGTTCCGCTATTTGCAAATCTCTTATTCAATTACCTTCTACTGATTACGTTTTCAGCATTAAATCTTAATGTCAAATATCCGAAATCCCAATAACACTCAAAATCAGTTTTGTAACAAAAACTAATACCAAAAAAAAAAAAAAAAAAACAAGAATAGCACATAAAATCTCTAATAACCACATAACGATTATAAGATTATACAAATCAACTAATGTACCATGGATACCCTCCAGTATAAAAGTCTTTAAGAATCTATTAAATTGACAGAGAAAAGCAAGTGTAAGTATTTAATGTTTGTGTATGTATGTGTGTTTGCTTGTAAGTATGTGAGTATGAGTTTCAATTCCTTAACAAAAATAAAGTAGCAAAATATACAAAACTGTCAAACAATGGCAACATATTGAACAATATTCAAACTGTTTCTTTCTTTTTTTTTTTTTTGTTTTTTTGCTTTCATTTTGTAGAGGAAACAACAAAAATTTTTCTCAAAAACCATGTCTATTGGCAGACATATACATGCACATACTTTTTGATATCCTCCTGCAATCCTTTTTCTGATATGAAAAAAAAAATTTTATGAAAAAAAAATTGGAGCTCTTAAAAAAGGAAACTGCAATGAACAATGAACACATGAAGTGTACGACAAGTATGTGACGATTTTCCATAATGAATAATTGAAAACAATAGTAGAACATGAACATCGTCATCTTTGTAATCGACAACATAATGAAAACGATGAACAGTGGTAACAGTGGTATAGATTTAAGATTTAACTCCAAAATCATTGGAAATTGAATATCAAATGTTATTTAGAAGGTTTGATTATTTAATAAATTCCTTGAAATAATCCTTGACTTGCAGTTTCTTAGACCTTGTTTTAAATTGTTGTTCGTTTTTAATTTTTTATAAATTAAATCAAGCCCCCCTGTGCTGCAAATTATACGAATAATGATGTTAAAGTTTCAAGGAAACAGCTTGTTGGATTAAGTTAAAACACAGTGCATATGTGTTAATGTAGCAGGTTCAAGTATTTTAAATTTAAGAGTAAGACTAAAGGATGTTAAGCAACATGTTTAATTTTTTTCCACCCACCCCCCCTCCCTCCCTCCCTCCTAAGTGCCAAAGCCTGTTGTCGAGTACTTGAAAATGTTTAACGTTATGTATGTGTACAAAAGTGTATATGTGTATGTGAGCTTGTATGTATGTGTGTGTGTGTGTAAATAAAATTATACTTACGACAAAAATGTGGTGTACGCCATCTAATGTTTATGCCCTTTTGTGAGCAGGCATGTGAATAGGCTGCCACCGCTGTACAAAGACATTCACAGTCACCGCCTTGATCACAGGCACAGGTATCGAATATACAACGTTTCAAATACATTTCAACTGGCACTTCAGCATGACACTCCTGAATGGCAATAACAGCAACAACAACAACAGCAACAACAATAACAAGAGCAACAGCAACGACAACGACAACAATAGAAATAAATGGCAAAAGAATTAAAATATAAGTAAAAGAGTAGAAATGAAGAATTTTAATTACATTACAATCAAATGGTACCATTATACGAGCAGCATCCTTCTCATATTCGTACCACTAAAGTGCAATATACAATTGAAATTCATAAAGTCAAAAAAAAAAAATAGAATTGTTATGTATGGTAGTAGAATTATTCAATAAAATCATGAATATTAAATCTAAAATAAATTTACGTTAGTATGTGTGTGTGTAAAATATTGCAAAAGATTTAGTTTAAATACATTCTCACTGACTGACTTACTGGCTGATTACAGGTTAGGAAGGATGTTAGGAAGGAACATTAATAATTGCTTGACATTACAAAAGGATAATTAAAATATCTTAATGAGTGTAAAAAGGACATGACAGCTACTTTTAATTCAATTAAATATTAAAAAATTTAAAAATTTTAATACTGAAAAGTACTAAAACCATTTAAAAGTACCAACATTGCGAAAAGACAATTTTAAAGGTTATTTTTTCCTAGGCTTAGGCTTGCTTACGCTCAATTTTAATTGCTTCTGGGGAAAAATCTAAGTAACTTATTAAAAGAGGACTTACAAAAACTGGTACTTTATCAAAAGGACTTTTAAGAATAGTACACACATACTTAATTGTAAATTACAACTGTGTTTTCAAGCTACCCTTGAAGTACTTAAAAAATTTTTAGGTTATATATCTAAGAAAGTACCAAGAAAGTACTTTTTACTACTTAGGGACTATTTAAGTACTATTCTAAAAAATTAAAATTTATATCCTTACTAACTGATTTACCGGCTAAAGGAGCATTAACAGCAAAGAACATTAAACATTGTTTGATATTTCAAGCATAATGGTTAAAGGATAAATAAAATGTCTTAATAAGTTTAAAAAGGACATGACAGCTGGTTTAAATTAAATTATATTAAATAATAAAAAATTTTATACTAAAAGGTACCTAAACAACTCAAAAGTACTACTTTAACAATATTTAAAAAAAGACATACCGAAAAGACAATTTTAATGGTAATTTTTTCCTAGGCTTAGACTTGCTTTGGCTCAATTTTAGCTGCTTCTGGGGAACAATTTTAGAAACTCTTTAAAACGAACTTAACAGAACTGGTACATTACCAAAAGTACTTAAAAAATAGTGCACACATACTTAATTAAAAATTACAATGGGGTTTTTTTTTGTTGATATATCTAAAAAAGTACCAAAGTACTATTTATAATTTAAGTACAAGTAAAGAACTATTCTAAAAAATTCAAATTTATATCCTATAAGCATACTAAGATGCAAGTGTTGTTACGAAAAGTAACATAAGAGTCAAGGTTGTTTGAAACGTACAAAAAATCTGCATGGTTCTTTTTAGAAAAGCACCCACTAATCTTTAGCGAAAGAGCTAAGCTAAAGAATACTTTTTCTACTCTAATTTACAAAAAAAAAATATAAAAGAAACCAAAAAGTTTAAGTAAAAACCTATTTAAAAATTAAGTACCAAAATACTCTTAAGTTTATACTTTCTATTTATGTGAAATAAGTCCTAGTGCTTCAAAAAGACAAAGAAACTGCTTAAATTTCTTTACACAAATAGGCCTTCATAATTAAAAAAAAAATACTTAACTAATTAGAAGAAACGTTGTCAGATCCTTTATCCAAAGTACTTTAAAAATAAATAATACATTTAAGTTTTTATCAGAAGGTACTTTTTTAAAGTTTATACTTTTATTAACTTATGTGAAATAAGTCGTAGTGCTTCAACAAAACAAAGAAAACTCTTAAATTTCTTTACAAAAATAAGCCCTTATAGTTTTTAAAAAAAGGACTTAAATAATTGAAAGAAATGTTTTCAGTTCCTTTATATAAGGTACTTTAAAAATAGGTGAAGGTTCAAAGTATTATTTTCTCGATTTTTTTTATGAAAAGTACGCAGTTTCTATTATCCACTGCAAAAATCATTTAAACCAAATAATGAAAAGTAAGAAAAATATTTAAATTTCTTCGATTCTATAAAAGTACCACATAAAGTAACATTTTGGTAAGTTGAAATTTTATTGAAAATACCTTCAATAATATTTTTTAAAAAAACCCTGATAACATGGTGAAAAAAGTACCTTACTCATATGCATAAAAATAAAGCACCAAAACTAAAAGTACCTTTAAAATATAAAAAAAAAATTTATAAAATGTGCTTTAATTCATGCATAACAAATGATTGCAAAATCAGCTAATAAATAAAAAGTACTTATAAAAAGTACCGTTTTTCTTTTTAAAAATAACGTACGCGGGAAAATAATAATTATAAAAATACTTTTCTACTAATAGGGCTGAAAAAATGTATACGCCTGAAAACAATTATAAAAGTACCAAAATGAGCTTTAACAAGTAGTAAGAAAATTGAAAAAGCACCCAGTAATTTTTTGTAGTATTTTAAAAGAAACTCTTTAAAAAGTAACAAAGTATATCGAGGTTCCAAATGATTTTGAAATAGCTACCAAGCAGTTTAAAAAAATTAATAAGGTGTAGAAGAAAAGGTTACCTATTTTTAGAAAATTCAAAATAGTACCAAGCTATTTTAAATTAGAAGTTCACAGTATTATTTGTAATGTTTTATTATATTAGGGGAAATTTTAAAAATACCTTTTAAAAAGTTCTGTAAAAGTTTTTTTTTTGTAGAAAAAGTACCAAAAAAACGCACTAAACCATATTTATACAGAAAACGAGTCATTGATAAATGTGCTTCGCCCTAATAATTTTGCATATATCAATAAACTAGGTGCAGCCTGCAATTAAAGTACCAGATTACAAAAAGTACCATTTTGCGAAATTGAAATTACATTAAAAATACCTTTAATAACATTATTTTAAGAAAAAACTTATAGCATGGCAAAAAGTACTTTATTCATACATATACATAAAAATTAAGCACCACAACTTAAAGCAACTTTCAAAAAATAAATTTTTTTTCAAAATAGTGCTTTAAGGTTTACATAAAAAAATATTATAAAATTTGCTGAGAAATAAAAAGTACCTTAAAAGTACTTTATTTGTTTGAAAAAAAAGTACCTCGAAAATTATCATTATAAAAGTACTTTTCTACTAAGCAAAGAGTGTTGAAAAAATTTTTATTTCTAAAAGAGATATAAAAGTACCAATATAACCTTTAATTATGAGTAAGAAAATTTAAAAGCAATTCTAAAAAAGTAAAAAATAAATTTTTTTTTTTAAATATTAAAAAATTTGCTGAGAAATAAAAAGTACCTTAAAAGTACTTTATTTGTGTGTAACTTTAAAACGTTACAAAGTATTACGAGATTCCAAATGATTGCATACAAACTTTTTAGAAAAAGTACCAAAAAAAAAACATATTTATGAAGAAAACCAGTCCTTGATAAATGTGCTTCACCCTAATAATTTAACACATATTAATAAAATAGCTACAGCCTTCTAGCAAAGTACCAGATTACATAAAGTACCCTTTTGCGAAATTGAAATTTCATTAAAAATACCTTTAATAACATTATTTTAAGAAAAAACTTATAGCATGGCAAAAAGTACTTTATTCATATACATAAAAATAAAGCACCGACTCTAAAAGAAACTTTCAAAAATAATTTTTTTTTAAATAGTGCTTTAAGGTTTACATAAAAAAATATTAAAAAATTTGCTGAGAAATAAAAAGTACCTTAAAAGTACTTTATTTGTTTGAAAAAAAAGTACTTCGAAAATTATCATTATAAAAGAACTTTTCTACTAAGCAAAGAATGTTGAAAAAATTTTTATTTCTAAAAGATATATAAAAGTACCAATATAACCTTTAATTATGAGTAAGAAAATTTAAAAGCAATTCTAAAAAAGTAAAAAATAAATTTTTTTTTTTTTAAATATTAAAAAATTTGCTGAGAAATAAAAAGTACCTTAAAAATACTTTATTTGTTTGTAACTTTAAAATGTTACAAAGTATTACGAGATTCCAAATGATTGCATACAAACTTTTTAGAAAAAGTACCAAAAAAAAACATATTTATGAAGAAAACCAGTCCTTGATAAATGTGCTTCACCCTAATAATTTAACACATATTAATAAAATAGCTACAGCCTTCTAGCAAAGTACCAGATTACATAAAGTATCCTTTTGCGAAATTGAAATTTCATTAAAAATACCTTTAATAACATTATTTTAAGAAAAAACTTATAGCATGGCAAAAAGTACTTTATTCATATACATAAAAATAAAGCACCGACTCTAAAAGAAACTTTTAAAAATAATTTTTTTTTAAATAGTGCTTTAAGGTTTACATAAAAAAATATTAAAAAATTTGCTGAGAAATAAAAAGTACCTTAAAAGTACTTTATTTGTTTGAAAAAAAAGTACTTCGAAAATTATCATTATAAAAGTACTTTTCTACTAAGCAAAGAGTGTTGAAAAAATTTTTATTTCTAAAAGATATATAAAAGTACCAATATAACCTTTAATTATGAGTAAGAAAATTTAAAAGCAATTCTAAAAAAGTAAAAAATAAATTTTTTTTTTTAAAAATTAAAAAATTTGCTGAGAAATAAAAAGTACCTTAAAAGTACTTTATTTGTGTGTAACTTTAAAATGTAACAAAGTATTACGAGATTCCAAATGATTGCACACAAACTTTTTAGAAAAAGTACCAAAAAAAACATAATTATGAAGAAAACCAGTCATTGATAAATGTGCTTCACCCTAATAATTTAACACATATTAATAAAATAGCTACAGCCTTCTACCAAAGTACCAGATTACATAAAGTACCCTTTTGCGAAATTGAAATTTCATTAAAAATACCTTTAATAACATTATTTTAAGAAAAAACTTAAAGCATGGCAAAAAGTACTTTATTCATATACATAAAAATAAAGCACCACAACTAAAAGCAACATTCAAAAAATAAATTTTTTTTTAAAAATAATACTTTAAGGTTTACATAAAAAAATATTATAAAATTTGCTGAGAAATAAAAAGTACCTTAAAAGTACTTTATTTGTTTGAAAAAAAAGTACCTCGAAAATTGTCATTATAAAAGTACTTTTCTACTAAGCAAAGAGTGTTGAAAAAATTTTTATTTCTAAAAGATATATAAAAGTATTGGTACCTTTAATTATGAAGAAGAAAATTTAAAAGCAATTCTAAAAAAGTAAAAAATAAATTTTTTTTTTTAAAAAATATTAAAAAATTTGCTGAGAAATAAAAAGTACCTTAAAAGTACTTTATTTGTGTGTAACTTAAAAATGTTACAAAGTATTACGAGATTCCAAATGATTGCATACAAACTTTTTAGAAAAAGTACCAAAAAAAAACATATTTATGAAAAAAACCAGTCCTTGATAAATGTGCTTCGCCCTAATAATTTAACACATATCGCTAAAAATAGCTATAGCCTTCAGTTTAAATAAATTTCGTTTGGATTCTGTCTTCCACACAACCAAAATACACAACTCATAAATAAAAACTCACCTTAAATAGATTGGATTTAAGAACGCCACATTTCAATTGGGCCCACGTTTCACGTTGTGGATGTTCTTTGCATGCATCGATAGGTTTTTTCGGCACTTCGCAAAACTTTTGCACCCGCCATGAATGACCAAATATTAATGGACTGATTTCCAATGCTTGTGAGGGTGTTTGCATATCATCCATTGCATTGTCATTGTAATTGCCGCACAAACCACTAACTTTATTTTTCCATTCATTGCCAAGTTTAACATAGACACGTGTGCCCTCATCCCATTTGATTTGCAAGTGCAGCGGCAACACCTCAATGACTACAAATACACCGGCCTTATACACATGATAGGCACCATGACTCTTAGAGTTAATGGTATCGCGTAATTCTAACAACAAAAACAAAAACAAAAGCAAAAATTGGTAGGAATTGGGATAATGAAATTTATAAAATTAAAGATTGTTTGTCGTCCAAGCACTTACTATTCATAATGGATTTGTTGGCATCCTCTAGATAGGATGAATCGGCTGCTAACGTTAAGGTATCCTCAACACTGCCGGTAAGAGAAATTTCCAGTGACTTGGAACAGGTAACACCCAGGGTGCCACATAAAACATTTTGTATGGTGATTGCAAAGCCATCGCCATTGTTGGCGACACCCTTGGCCAACACATAATCGCAGGCTCCTTGAAAATCAAAGTCATGTTTATCGAATGTTGTAAAATGAGAATCGCCCCAAACAGAGCAAGTTGATTCACAGCCATTTGAAGAGCATTTCCAATTACCAGCCTGACAAACACTGCAAACACACACACATGCACACATGATGCCGAAGAGAAAGCAAGGAAAACAATCACGTTTTATATTGAATTTCAATTCAATTTGCAATTGGCAGGCAGGAGAAGAAGAAGAAGAAGAAAAAAACTAAAATTTCCAATTCATTTTTTTTTAAAAACTCACCAGGTATTGCAGTCTTCTTTAATTTTTTCGCCATCACTATAACTCTTGCCACCATGATGACAAGAGCATTTCTCTGGCAGCACACACATTTTTAAAGCGGTATCATATACATAATTCTCCATGCACTGGCAGCCAGGCACACATTCATCCAAATCCTCTTTGTAGTCGTGCATATTTTTGCATGTTTTCGGTTCTTTTGCCACGCACTTAAAGAACTCGGCATAGGGACGATTGGCGCATTCAGCTCTTAACTCTGAAGAGGGTGGATATTTAATATCATCGCCCGGCTGTGCGTCTTCACAATCCCATTGACCATTAATGCAGGTGCATAAATCTAAATATTTAGAGCCGGGACGTACTTCTTTATAGCCGGGTTTGAATGTAATGCCATCGTATGAACAATGACATTTATTTTGCGGCACACACTCATTATCCTCATTTAAATACTGGCCATTGGGACAACGACATCCTTCTACGCATTCTTTTTTGCAAGTTTTTTTCGTAGCCAAATCTTCACAGGAGTGCGTACAACTATCACCACACTCATCATACACCTGACCAATAGGACACTTAACAGCTGAAAGAAAATAATTAAAAATAATGATCAAGCGAGCGACTTTAAAAATAATTTACCGCATTCCTTAACCGCCATTCTCCAGCCAGTTTTTATACCCTGACGCATACACTCTGAACCGTAGGCCGACAGAATGGGACAAAAGCATTTAGACAAATCTCCCTCACAGGCACACACATCATACAAACAGTCTTCGTAATACTGTTCAGGCTCCACCGTCCAATGGCAATCCTGAAAGATATCCTCCGTTATCCAAGCGCAATATTTCTCTGCTTCAGCTTTTCTTTCGGGATGCGCCGTACAGGGATGTGGTGTTAGCGGGGTTTGAGCCAAATAATCACAAGTATCCTTGGTACGCCATTTATCAGCAAATGGTTCAACGGCTGTTTCTATATCACCCTCGGGCGTTAGAAAATCATCTTGAGTATTAGAATTGAAGGTACCACAAAGACCGGCTGTCCTATCACGATAACTAGGCGGAGCATCAATATATACACGTGAAACCCCATCCCACCAAATCTTAATGCCACCGGGAAACTCAACTGTCATAAATGATGAACTGGCGTAACGTATAAGCACTTCACCATCTCCCAAAATTTTCGGAAATTTCAAAACCTCTTTGCCATTGATATGGGTCAGCATACCCTGTTCCAGCTTAATAACAGTGGGCACACCATTTTTCTGTACAAATTTTAGGATAACCGATTTTGTACAAGACGGATCTTCGGCAGCAGAAAATTTCAGATTTTCCGAAATCTCACCCGAACAGGCAACATTTTCAGCTTCAACTGATAAATCAGAGGTCTTCAGCAAATAGTATGAGCATTTGCCCATAAAATCAAAACGTTTGCCATCAAATGTTTGATAGTGGGGATCACCTATAGCGCCACAACGTGCACTACACTTTTCATCGGTACACTTCCATTGACCACTTTTACAAGTGCAGGTGTTACACTGTTTCTTAATGGTGACTTCAGGCTTAAATTCCTTGCCGCCCATTGTGCAGGGACATAGTTCGGGATTGATGCAAACATCTTTATACTGAACAGTACCTTCAGGACAGAAGCAGCCTTCATTGCATTTATCCTTGCTGGGCAAAACAGCTGACTCACAAGTGGGTTCCATATTAGGGCCACAGGGCAAATAAACACGACCATAATTACAGCTGATGGCTGTAATTATTGCAAAGCTCTAACAAATTAATTCTTTTTTCTTAATTCCTTTCTATACTTACGGCAAATTTCTAAATTCCTCCAACCGTGCTCCAGTTTGATACCTTTGAAAGAGCACTCCTTGGCCAACATAGACAGGGCATCGCAATTACAAGTTTCCGGATGTTCTTGATTATTGCAATTGCAATAGTCATCGATGCAGGTCTTTAGTAAGGCCTCAAAATTAAAGGACTTAATGCAGTCTTCCAACTTCTCATTGGCCAGCAAACGTTCACACACATTTAAAGCCTTTTTACGTTTTTCCGGCTCACAACTCTTCGAATCGAATTCCAACTCGGCACTATTTTCCATAACACACAAATCGGAAGAATCTTCTACGCGCCAGGAATCGGTAAAAGTCTTAACAGTTTCTACCTTAACGCCTGTCTTTGTCATCAAATCATTCTTATAGTCGCCATCCAGAGAACCACAAAGGCCACCCACACGATTCCAAAGACCAGGACCTGCATTAACTCCAACATATTGATGACGATCCCAATCAAGTTGCAGTCCTATGGATTCCAAATCAATTTGTAAATGTTGAGCCACTGGTAACACTTTCATGCCCATCACCTGTACAGGTATTGGTAGATTTTTACTAGGAGTATACAAGCGTACAGTGCCATCTAGGAGGAGACATAAAATATTAACTCAATATCATTATTTCGATCTCACAAAACCCACTTTGATTTTCAAACGTGTACAAAATCGATTGCCAATAAATTTTTAAAGCATGTGAACAACCATAACCGGAGCCATAGGGACAGGCTTTCATTGTGATATCAAATGTGGCATCTTGTTTATCATTGACTAGGGTATGAGAACAGGATAGAGGAGCTCTAAAAAACAAAGCAATGCGTGATCGTTTAAAGTCTTTTTTTTTAAGAAGAAACTTGGACTCACTTGAATACCAGGCCATCAAAAGTCTTTATATTAATTCCACCCCATGTTGTACAGAAAGATGGTTTTGGCGTTTGATCGACTATAACATCCATGTCGCCTGTCATGTACAAGGAATAGCTACTGGGTGCAACAATAACTTCATCGGAAGACCACATTTCCTGAAAATTAAAAAAAAAATAACATTCGAGTGATACTTTTTTTCGTTGGAAACTGATAAACTAAAATGCAAAAGAGAGAAATTGAAAAATAGGAAGGAACCAATAAAGAGACAAGAAAGATGAAAACTAAGAATAATTAAACTAAAGTAATGAAAATGTACGCAAAATAAGACAAGAAAGAAAGGAAATCGCAAAGAGTTAACCAACAACGAAAGAGAATAAATAGAAGAGAAATATAAGGTAAACAATGGAACAAAAGGAATGGATAGATAGATGGAAAAACGTATTACTAAATAAAAAGAGAAAGTAATGAAAAAGGAAATCACCAGAAAAGAGAGAAATAGCCAAAACACAATAGAAACAAATTGTAATAAAAATAATAGAATTTCAAAGATATTGATAAAGACAGGAAAGGGCTGCAGGCAAGCAAAATTTCTAAAAAGTAAAAACAAGATAAAAGACGAACAAAAGTGGACGTGAAGAATTTCAAACAAAAATTTGCAACTGTGGTATATAAAGATAAGGGAAGCAAGAATGAATGAAATGAAAAATTTTAAAGCATGTAAAATATAAAAAGTAGCGAGAAAGGAGAAAATGAAGAGAGAACATAATTGAGAATATGACTAAGAATATGATAGAGAGTAAAAGATAACATAACAAAAAGTGAGCAAAAAATTCCACCGATTGAAGGTAAATTTTTACAAAAGAAAAGAAAAAAAGAAAAGATAAGGGAAAAGTAAAGTAAAGTAAAAAGTAAAGAGAATATAAAGGAAGAGAGAAGAGACGATGCGAAAAGAAAATAGAAAAACGAGAAGAGAAGAAAAGAGAAGGGAAGGGAAGGGAGCAGAAGAAACGTTAAGAAAGAAAAAGAAAAGTATAGACAAGAACTCTTTCAAAAGAAAAATAGCAAAAAAAAACGAAATATAAAAATAAGATGCAGGGAAAGAAAGACTAGAAAGGAAAAGAAAATAAATTAAAATGAAAAAAAAAGAAAAGAAAAGAGAGGAAACGAAAAGAAAATAGGTTAAAGCAAAAGGAAATAAAATAGAAAAAAGTAAAAGAGAAAGAAAAGAAGGTAAGGAAGTGAAAGAAAAACGAAAAAAAAACAAAACATAAGAATCATTAAAAAGTAAAATGAGGACATAGGAAATTAAGGGAAAGAAAACATAAGATAAAAAATGGAATAAATGGAAATGGAAAGCAAAAAAGAGAAGACAAAGAATATATATGATAAAAGTAAAACTAAAAATAAGTTAAAGGAAAGAAGAGAAAAAAGAAAAAAAGGAAACGAAAAAAATATTTTTAAGAAAAAAACAAAGAAGCAAAGTTAAGAGAAAAAAATAAAATAAAAAAAATAAATTAAACAAAAACAAAGAGAAGAAAACAATATAAAATAGGGGGAAGAAAAGAAATAAAGTAAACGAGAATAGGAACGATAATAATAGGAACGATAAATGTAAATAAAACATAAGAAATTAAAAAAGGAAAAATAATGAAGAGGACAATGCGTGATAAGATTTACATCTGCACCTAGCTGTTAGCCATAATCAGATGGTGGTCATATCACTGTGGATAAAAAGCAGTCATTGTTGCCCTAGGAAGCCGTAGACTAATCTCTAGCAACAGGTCATTCCAAGTTGCAATTTCAGCAGATCCAAAGCAGGGTCACAAACCACCATTCCTTACTAAAGAGTTGGAGACTATCCAACGGCAGGTAATTTCCGAGTACCCTTCTACTTTCACCACCTGTGTCATCTCTATTCTATCCCTTTCCTAAAGAAGGTAGCACGGTACTTGACTAAAGAGGCATTGTTGCCTGAAGTGCTACTTCTCGTTAAAAAAAAAACTCCTGGTCCAGAACATACGACTAACATGCTCTCGGGATCCGAATCATTTACCCGTTGTTCTCAGTAAAGGAGAGATGATCCTGGGCCCCTACTCAAATTCATGAGGCACCGCGAAACCACAACCACCACTATACTCCCGAAGGGCCAACCTCAATAATCAGTCAGAGAAACAGCTAAAAGGCTAAAGAGACAATTAGCGTAACTCTGGGGCTTACTGATTCCCGTGGATATAACACGGAGTTTCCAGTTAACTCCCTGCCAACCTTCACTGGACTGGGCTCCCTTAAACCCCCGTTGACACAAGTCTAGATGGTTAAGTAATTCATAAAGACTGATGAATGTGCTCCCGGAGGGGAAAGAAATGAACGAATAAATGAAGAGGACATGATGTGTCAAAGGTTTACATCTGCACCGGCAGTGAGCCATAATCAGATGGTAGCCATTACTATTGTGAATGAAAAGCAACGCCATTCACGCCCTAAAAGGCCTTCGAATCCGTGGATCCTCTGGTCACTCCTAGTAGCAATTTCAAAAGCTCGAAGTAGGTGGCAGCCTTTACTCCTTGCTAAAGATTTGGACACTATCCAACTCCTGGTTCAGAACGCATGAAGCTTAATATAATTAAGAATACGACGGCATTCATACTCACTGGACCTGAACCATTTATTGTGTTCGTTTTGAATGATCCGACCTACAAACTCTCACGAGGGCCTCGAAACCACAACCACCATGATACTCCCATACAGGGGCCAACCTCAATAATCAGTCAGAGAACAGCTAATTGTCTCAAGAGACAAATAGTAAACTCTGGGAGCTACTGCTTCCCGTGGAAATATGTGGATTGTCCAGATGGCTCCTACTAGCCTTTAAGGGGCCTGGGCTCCCTTTTACCCTGCAAGACACTAGTCTAGATGGAATAGTAGGCTCCAAAAAGACTATCATGTGCCCCCGGGGGGAAAGGAAAAAAGAACAAATGATAAAAATTATAAAAAAGACAATGAACAAACCAAAACTAAATTTTTAAAGAAATAATTACTAAAGTCCGCTAAAAAAGGAAAGTAAAATAAAACGAAAATAAATAGTGTTCTTAGATAAGAAAGAATATTTTAGTGAAAATATACGAAGATCTATCGTTGCCATATTTTTAAAGTTTCCGAAACATTCAATTAAACACTTACACTTCTAACATCATACTCCTTAAACTTTTCCAATATCGCTAAAATTCTATCATGATCTGTCATATATTGATAACCATATGAGCCGCCACCATGCACAGCTATCTGACCCTGCAGCTGACTGTAATGAGCAGTCTTAGCACCCTCACGTATTGAATAGCCAGCAGCTTGTTAAGGAAAAAATTATAGGAATGTATTTTGACTTTGCTTAACTACTGCAAATAACTTACGATAAATACACTTGGGCAGGGGAGAGGGAAAGAATTTTCCTTCACTATATTTACATTTATACTCAAGATCTAAGTTGCCATCAACTTTAAGTCCAGCGACTTCAGCGCATGTAAAAGTACATTTAGCTAATTCACTGTCATACGAACATTTGTAGTTGCCGTTGAAATGTGCTTTGGTAACATTACAAGCTGAGACACTGTACTGACAGTGATCACCACGATAATGCATAGAACACTGACAGACATTGAACGAAATACACTGGCCACCATTTTCGCAAGCAGGATCGCAAATGGCTGTAAAGGAATTTAAGAATTATTATTGATACATTTCACATGCTTGTAGTATTTTTAACTTACGTCCACAGTCTGGTGGCTTGTGCATGCCTGACTTGGTATGAATCCACTGACCGTTTTGACATTCTATATTAGTGATGGTACTGCCATCCGGAAATTGAAAACCACGCATACACTCAGCATTGCAAATGCTAATTTTAAAAAGGATAAAAAGTTTTTATTTTTAAATTTTAAGGTTTCCTTAAACTCACTTATTTATACAAGTTATTTTGGAATTTTTGGGTATGGGCACTTTGGAGGCACATACCGATTTCTTGTATTGACACAAAGGACCTGAAAAATTTTCGGAACACTTGCAGAGACCCGACTCTATACAAATGCCATTATTTTGACAAGGTGGATTACAAATAGCCTGACAAGGTGGTACTTCCAAATAAACCGAGTCACGTACAATCCAATTTCTTTCAATGCACACGAGCTTTAAGGAGGTTTTGCCATCGGGAAAAGTATACATGGGTGGACACGTTACTTCACATTGATTATTTTGACAGGAATATTGAACATTTGATGGCAAGAGATAGGCTGGACATTTACCATACACGGGCAATTGCTTACGGGCATTTACTAAGAAATCCATGGTCTTCTGAGCTGTTGTTTGGCTGGCAAATTAAAAAATAATTTTAATAACTAGAAACTAATAATAAAACTCATAAATATTGTTAATAAGCTTTTTTTAAAAGAAAAATGCCAATATTTATTCCAAAAAAAATCTTAGCAAATGTGAGTACAATTTTGTTGCATACTTTTGGGATGTTATCAATTTTATTTTTAAAATTTTTATTTTTAAGATTTTACCCTTGATTTAAAACATTTTGCAAATATTCTTGTGGGTTCACATTATGTCCATGATATCCGTATCCATGATTGTAACCATGATTATAACCATGATTGTGCCTAATTTTAAATTAATTAATTAATTTTTTATAAACAATTTTTTAAATATTTCAAAAATATTAATTTAGTTTATATAAAATAAAAAAAATAAAAAAAAATTTTAATTAAAAAAAAAATTTAATTAAAAAAAAATTATTTTCAAGCCACTGTGCCAATTTTTTAAAACTTAATTATCAACAATAAATTTTAAAAGTTTATTTTGTTACAGTTTTGTGAATTTTAAATAAAATCAAAAATTTTTATTTTTATTATTTATTTAATTTATTTACTTTTTTAATTAAATTTTTCTTATTTAATTTTTTATTATTTTTATTTTAAATAATCCCCAAAAAAGTCGATTAAAAAAATTATGAAAAATTAGGCAAAGCCTTTTTATTTAATAAGCTAACACATAAAAACCTGTTTAATCAAATAAACAGGTTACTATAAAACGTTGCTTCGACGGTTGCCACATGTGTATTCAACTTTCACAACTTACCCCGTTTTATAGCCATAACCAGCACTTGGATTTCCATAATTACGACCTGGAGAAGAACCATAACCACCGTAGGAACCATAACCTCCAGAAGAACCATAACCAGGCGCTGTCTTAAATCCATAGCCACTGTACATGAAAATATATATTAAAAAAAAAATATTTACCAAGCAATTATTTAAGACTTTCGAGTGTTTTATAAACCCCACGAAAAAATTAAGAAAACACAAAATCTTGTGATTTCCTATTTTTCAGACTTAATTTTTAAAATTTAAATGTAATAAAGTTCAAAGGTCCTGAAAAAATTATTTCAAACTTACGTATTTGTTTTTGTATAGGACGCTGCCTCCGGCTTGGGTTCAGCTACCGCTTGCGGTTTTTTAAATAAACCAAAAATGCCTCGTTCAACGCGCTGTTTGTCATTAGCTTCATCCAAAACTTCCAAGGGACTAAATAACAAAAGAAAAGGATAAAGCAGTCAGTAAGCGCCTTATAGAGAAGAAGAAGAAGAGAACTTATTTAACACAAAATAATAAAATAATGTTGTTTATTTTTCCTTCGCCAGTAAATGAAATACAATTGCTATTTCCTAGCCTCTCCGCAGTACAAACCACAACGCGGCTTGAGAATGATGCATCGCATCTAAGGCTATCGCCTTTAACTTCAAACCAGCCAGAGAGGATAGCAGTAGTAAAATAATATTTAACTCTATTTAATTTCAGCAAATTTTGTAAAGCCAAGCCATAATAAGAAATTTTAATAGCCAAACAAGTTTTCAAGTTCTATAGAAATGGGTTAAGGAAAGAAGTCCTTTTAAAACTTATAAATATTAAAACTATTTAAACGCATTAGAATCGATTAAAATGCAACATCCAATATGAAAGTCTAAGTATTTGAAAAATAGTTGTTAAGTTTAAAGTTCAGCTTACGGACCTTATTTTTATCGAGATAGAACCGTGTTTAAATATAGAAAAAGTTATGACGGCCATTACGGCCATTCAGTTATTCATGCAGCCGATTAATAAAGCGAATGGTTGTAGAAATTCTAATTATTGGACTACTTCTACGTTCAATTCTCGCTTATGTCTTTCTCGAAAAAAAGCTTATCAGAGATAAGCGATTTCTTGTGCTACCTGCTCTTAAAAGCTGTGAAAAACACATGAATTTGGATCTCACTTTCGAGAGCTAAAATCCAAAGTACTTGAAAAATATAGCGCCTTTAAATAGAAATTAGTTATAAAAGTTCATTTTGATCATTTTGCCACGTCAATAAATTCAAATAAATTTATCTACGTAAATAGTGCTAGATAGCTTTAAACAGAATTATTGTTACGAAAATGTTTTATTTCAGTTTTAAAAGAAAATATTTATTTCAAAAAAATAAATGAAACGACCTACTGTGTCTTTTACAAAATGCATAGATTCTAAGAAATCTTATATACTCAACCAAACAACAACATGCTTATAAGAAATTCCACGAAATAAAATAAATAACAGCAAAGAAAACGAACTAGCCCAGAATAAAAACAAAACACACAGTCAAACAGGTGCCTACAGTGGATGCTAATAACAACAATAATATCACATGAGGTTTAAGTAGAACTATGAATAATAGTATATGTGAGACGTTCTTAAAACAGCTATATAAGCACCACCTGCTGGCAATAAAATTAACCTCAAGTTGACACAGAGCTAGAAGAGATTGGCAACAACACAGATCGCCCCTGCAGAGGCAGAGACTTAGAGAATGCACAAAGCGGCTTAGAGACTTACTAGCATATGAAAAAACTGCATCTTTCGAGAAATATCTGGAGGGCCTCGATGCTACACCAAACTCCAATTATTCTTTATGGCGTGCTACAAAAAACCTTAAAAGGCCCGTTGAGTACAAGCCACCCCTACGTAATATCAGTGGAGATTGGGCAAGAAGGGACGCTGAAAAAGGTGACTTATTTGCCGATTACTTGAAAGATGTATTCACCCTACACATATGTACTGATGATTTTAGTTTGCCAAGCGTAGTTGGATTACCCCCTCGACCCTTAAAGTTTAAGTTGCGTGAGGTACAAAAGCTAATTTCTGAAGTAAATCCGAAAAAGCTCCTGGTATGGACGGCATAAGTAACAAAATGTTGAAGGAGCTCCCCAATATTGCAGTCAGAATCATGCTATTCATTTTTAATGCCATTTTACGGCTTGAATACTATCCTGACCACTGGAAGATTTCTAAAGTTAAAATGATTCCAAAACCGGGTAAAGACCTAACCAAAACCGAGTCATATAGGCCCATAAGTCTATTACCAACTATTTCAAAGGTTTTCGAAAAGTTGCTTATGGATAAATTGTCTCCAATGCTAAGGGATAGTGGGTGTATCCCAAACCATCAATTTGGTTTTAGAAGTAGACATAGCACAATTGAGCAAACCCATAGACTGGTTCAGGTGATAAGAAGGACTTTTGAAGAGAAGAAGTATTGTTTAGCTATTTTTATTGATGTTTCACAGGCTTTTGACAAAGTTTGGCATGAAGGTCTACTTCTAAAACTGACCGCTCACTTGCCATGTAACATGAGCAACCTACTGAAAAGCTACATAATTGGACGACAATTTTCTGTTGTTGAAGGAGACTTCGTTAGTTTATCCAAACCAATTTCCTCAGGCGTACCACAAGGTAGCATTCTTGGACCAGTTTTATATTTGATATATACCTGCGATATGCCTGTAAGTGAAACTGTCCACACTTCTACGTTTGCTGATGATACAGCGTGTCTAAGTTCGCACGAAAACTCCTATCAAGCCTCAATAAATCTTCAGCAACTCAGTTGGAGTTGTGGTTAAAATTATGGAGAATTAAAGTGAACGTTCAAAAGTGCATTCATGTGACTTTCACCCTGCGAAGAGATAATTGTTCACCCGTTCGAGTCAATAATCACATTGTTCCTCACCATAATTATGTGAGATATCTTGGTATATATCTTGATCGTCGCCTTACATGGAAATATCATATTGACTCAAAGCTAACACAAATGAAACTTAAACTAACACAATTACACTTGCTCATTGGCAGGAACTCGAGACTTGGCCTAGATTGCAAACTTCTAATTTACAAGAGTATTCTGAAACCAATATGGTCTTATGGAATCCAACTTTGGGGCACTGCCTCAGCTTCAAACGAAGATAGAATCCAACGTATGCAAAATAAAATTTTACGGGTGATAACTTCCGCCCCATGGTACATCAGAAATTCAAACATATATTGTGATTTAGACATACCGCTGGTGACTACAGAAATCATCAAATACGCAGGCAAATACTTGATGAAGCTCGAAGACCATCCTAATCCCCTTGCTCGCAATATCTTGGATTATAGTGGACATAGCCGATTAAAAAAGAGGGATACCGCAGCTTTAATCCTCAATGCTACAGATGACACATCTTAGAAACATTTGTTTTGTTTTTTTTGTTTAATGTCAATTTTTTTTTTTACCCAAAAGGTTAGTTCTGACATGGTCGGGACTAATGTAACTTTTTTTTAGAATTTAAGATTTTAAAACTTATTGTTAGTTCTTTTTATAGAAGATACAATAAATAATTTTGAGAGTTAAAAAAAAAAAGTTGACACATGGTTGTATAAAGACATCTTTTAGGCGTTACAGTGGGGAAGTTACAATCGTGTTTATTTTGTGTGTATTTAAAATGAATAAATCGTGTAATTTGAGTTAAAAACTATAGAATATTGTGTTATTTTTTTGCAATAAAATAACACATTAACACAAAACGTTTATTTAAAGTAATAAACATACCAAAATACTTATTATTAACAAATTTAAATGTATTACTGTGGGGAAAACATATCCATTTGGCTATTTCACTACTGCTACTGGTAGTTTTTACGCCAAATTTTTTTATAGAAAATTTAAGAATCTTAAATATATTATGAGAATATCGTTAAATATTTATTTAAAGGAATCTATCACAATTAACGTAGATTAACTTAAAAATGATTCCAGATAATAAATTCTTTATTGCAAAATTAATTATGCAAATTATTTTAAGAAGATTAAAGTCTGGAAAAAAATATGAAAATGTAAAATAGAAGAATAGTAAGATAATTAGCGTCCAGTTTTGCCATTTAAAAGAAAAACAAAATAAATAATAAATAAAAAAAAAATAGTTTTCATTTATTAAAAAATATCCAAAAAAATCACCAGAAACTATTAAATTTATTTCAAAAATAATGGAACACGCTTTTGCTGGATTATTAGTGCAACATTTAGTTGAATCTAGTTATTGTTCAGAACACAATAAGACCACTCTTAACTTAACAAAACTCAAAGTATAATGAGCTCAAAATCATCAAAGAGAGAGAGAGAGAGAGTATGCAGGAGAATTGAGAGTAACGAATTTCGATCGGGTTTGGTAATCCCACTCACGTGGGAGCACGAGCAAAACTATTAAAACTATTTAACTTTTTTGATGACGCTAGTATAATTTTTCTGAAATTCATAGGGTTTTTCAACAAGAAGTTTGTTTTCTAAAACAAAATAAAACAAAAAGTTTAGATTAAGATGATTTTAATTTTTATTGTATTACGAAGAGAAAAGTTCGACAGCTATGAGAGGAAAATGATATCTACAAATGTCCACCACAACCACCCTGATAGATGTTGGCTCTTTCATCAGAGTTTCTAATCACTTTTAGGCAAACTGGCGGACTTACTTCGTTAATCACATCACGGATTAAATTTAAGGCGGAAATCGATTTGATTAACTCCGTAAAACCTCTGTCCTTAACATGTAATCCAGTGATATGTTAAATCATACGATCTGACTGACCCCTTCTGATCAGGAAATTTCGTTTGCAATAAATTGATCCTTTCATCCTACTGAAACCACATATCAATGATATCCATGTCATCAGTGGATCGCGATAGCATGATCCATTAACCGTTACCGCATTTCGAAAAAAAACAGCCCAACTACGCATTTAGACCATATAGCGCACCATACATTGTATTGCTGAGCATTCAAAGGATTTTCAATAAGCGCTCTAGGATTTTCAGAAGCCCAAATGCGGCAATTTTCTTGCTGACATATCTTGACAAGTGCAAATGGGCTTCGTTGGAAAAAATTACTTTTTCAAAATAACCAGCCGGTAGTTCCTGATATTTTTCTTAACAATATTTTTTTAATAATTTTTTTTAATAAAATTTTTCAACATATTTTTAATAATTATTTTTTATATAGTTTTCTTATCAATTTAAAATTTATTTTTAATGAAATTTTCAAATTTTAATTTCACAATTTTTTTTATTATCCTTTAACCTTGCTGCCTAAACAATTCCTGAAATTTTTCCAGTTTTTAAAAAATATTAAAGCAACTCACAGTTATTTGTTAATAAAATTTTTAAACAAATTTCCTAGAAGAATTATTTTCATCCTTCTCAATTCTAAAATTGAATTTTTAATTAAACTTAAATTTTTAAATAAATTAACTAAAATTTAAAATTAAATTTTTTTTAAATTTATTATTTGTTTTTTGGTGTTATTAAAATATTTAAAAAAATTTTTTTTTAATTATTTAATTCTTATTTGTTGTTTAAAAAATTCTTGAAATGTTTTCACTTGTTTAAAAAATATTAAAGCAATTGAAATAATTTTTTTATATAAAATTTTTAAACAAATTTCCGTAATTATTTTTATATTTTTATCCTCAATTTTATGGCTTTTGAAATTTAAATTTAAAAAGAAAAATTATTTAAAATTTCACTAATAACATTTTTTTGTCAAATTTATTTTTTATTAAATTCTTTAAAAATTTCTTAAAATTTTTGCTGTTTGTGAAAAATATTTTTAATAATTATTTTTTATATTTATTTCTGTACATTTTTATTGCTTCTTTAATTTAAATAAAAAAACTTTATTTGAAATACCACATTGTATTTTTTCAAATTTAATTTATCCTTTTTATAAATTCTTTTTTAAAATGTATTTGTTGTTTAAAAAATTCTTAAAATTTTTGCTGTTTGTAAAAATATTTTTAATAACTATTTTTTATATTTATTTCTTTACAATTTTATGGCTTCTTTAATTTGAATTCATAAAATTGTATTTAAAATTCCTCTTGCTATTTTTTTTCAATTTAATTTTAAAAAATTTATTTCAAATTCCGTTAACATTTTTCACCATTTTTTTAATTTCTAAATTCTTGTTTTTTTTACTTTTTCAAAAAGTATTAAAGCAACTTATATTTTTAACAAAATTAAAAAAAAATATAATAATTATTTTTATATTCTTTTCATCTCAATTTTATAGCTTTTTAAATTAAAAAAGAATATATTAAAAATTCTGTTAATAACAATTTTTAATTAAAATAAAAATGCCGTTAAAAAGTATTTGAAGTAAATTTTTTTCATAATTATCCTTTTTTAAATTTCTTTTTTAATAGTCATTTGATGTTGAATGTTTTCACATTAACGTTATAAAAATATCATTGTTCTTAATTTTTGTTTTTAAATTAATTGAAAATTATTATAGTATTTTTTTTTTGTGTTTCTATAAAAATAATTTCTTTTGTTTAATTTAAATTTATGTTCACACAAATAAACAAAAAAAAAACAGAGCACAGTCAGGACACTCACACACTTCACATACACAATTAAAAAGAACATTTTATACACTCACTCTATTTCTTCAGGCTCTACAATATCGCCAATTTCCACTGTATAAGCAAAGCCTGCAATTAGCAGGACTAACATATATAAATATAAATTAGCCATTATTTAAAAAAAAACAGCAGGAATGGCAATTATCCTTTATGAGCAAAAAACTTTAGTTTGTATTAAATGTGACCTTTTTTAAAACAACTTTAATTTAAACCAGCATTATCCTTCTTTTTTATATATAAATTTTATTAGTTTTTTTAAGGATAACAGGATACTAAAGTAATCCACAAAAGCTTAGTATCCTGTAAATAATCCTTTTTGAATTTTTATTATTTATTTTTTTAACACTTTTTTCAAACACTTTAATCCAAACGATTTTTCAGCGAGAAATTCAAACACGAACTGTACTCTGTATTAGTTTGGAAAGGCCTTTTATAGTGATTTCAAGTCAGGCTTTTTGTATAAAAAATTGTTTTTGTTTTTATCGCTTTTATTAAAAATCCGCAAAAAAATCTTTTATATTTTACGTTTGTATTCCGTTTCTTAGGAATTCAATGCCATTGCGGATTGTAAATTATTTTCTTATCAAATTCATTACGTTTTTGAGCTTGACTTACATTTTTATTTTATTTATTTGAAATTTAAAAAAAAAGTACACGTTTTTTTTGCATGATTTTATTTTTTATCAATAAATAATGTTTGAAATAAAAGTTTTTTTTTTCGCAAAAATTTTATCACAATTTCCTTTTTGTTTGTTTTAAATTGAGATTTAGAATTTACTTTTGACACAGAGAACAATAACCTATAAAAAAAGGCCTTGAGCTGCGTAAAAGAGGCATATAAATGTTAGAATTTAAAAATGAAATTGTAAAATTAAAAAACACACCAAATGTAAAAAAAGTACCTAAGGACTTTATGTAAAAATTACTGTTAAAAGGTACATAATGGCACTTGAAAAATAGATGTTTTCAAAAAGTACTAATAAACCAAGCACGCTAGCGAAAATTGCTTTCTAAACGTACTTTTAAAAAGTACTTTTATTGAAATTGGTACTCTTAACCCATTAACTAGGTTTTCGAAAATTGCCTTCTATAAATCGTTTTTAAAAAGTACTTTTTTTAGATCATTTTAAGGTAGTTTTAAACGAGATACCTAAATTACCCGTTTTTATAACAAAAAGTATCTTTTTAGAATTAACGTTTTACAATAAAAAAGCAACTTTTAACTAAAATATTTGAAATTAAAGCCTCAAATTAGAGACTCTTTAGAAACTACAATAAAAAAGTGAACCCTCTATTAACAGTTCTTTTGAAAGAAAAACCTTTGAACCAAAGTACCTTTACATAAAAAGTAACTATTGCAAAAATTAGCTCTTCAAGGTGTATCTTGAAAGCAGAGCCACATAAAAGAAGATATTCAAACAACTATTGTAAAAAAATGTCATAAAGATGTTCCGGCATGCCATCATTTTAAAAAGTACTTTATGAAAAGTACTATTTCCTTTATTATAACTTAAAAAATGTCACATATAAAAAATATATTTAAAAACTTTTGTCAAAACTTGTCATGAACACGCTGTGACATTTAGTCGTTTAAAAAGTACTTTAAAAAAAGTACTTTTCCCTTTAATAATGTATTCTAGATAAACTTTTTTATTATGTTTTAAAAATTTCTTTAAATAAACCCTCAAATAACTGGCATACATATTTTATATTTTTTTAGGTACCTTTTTCAAATGTACCTTTTGAAATCTTCTCTTTAACAGAAAAACTTTTGTAAAGTCCATTAGGGAATGAAGTTTTGTGTTAAAAAAAATTCTTTTTTATAAATATAGCTTTTATAAATGTGCCTTTCAAAAAAGTGCCTATGAAAAAAGTACTTTTTAAAAAAGTACCTTTTCAAAAATTGCCTTTTCAAAAAATACTTTTGTGAAAGTTCATTTTTTAATCAAAATTCGAAAATATTATTATTTTAAATAAGGCGACTTTTAAAAAATCTTTAATAAAAAATTTCGGGTAAAAAAAATCCATTTGGGAATTAAGGTTTGCATTTAAAAAAATCATGTTGGTAAATATAGCTTTTAAAAAAAATGCCTTTTGAAAATGTAGCTTTCAAAAAAGTACCTTTTAAAAAAGTACCTTTCAAAAAAAGTGCCTTTTTCAAAAATTACCTTTTCAAAAATTGCCCTTTCAAAAAATACTTTTGTGAAAATTCTCTTTTAAAGCAAAATTTGAAAATATTATTATTTTAAATAAGACGACTTTTAAAAAATTTTTAATAAAAAATTCGTCGCAAAAAAATCCATTAGGGAATTAAGTTTTGCATTTAAAAAAATCATGTTGATAAATATAGCTTTTAAAAAAATGCCTTTTAAAAATGGAGCTTTGAAAAAAGTACCTTTCAAAAAAGTGCCTATGAAAAAAGTACTTTTAAAAAAAATACCTTTTCAAACTTTCAAAAACTACTTTTCTGAAAGTTCTTTATTAAAACATAACTTGAATATATTATTGTTTTAAATAAGGCGACTTTTAAAAAATCTTTAATCAAAAATTCCACGTAAAAAAACTTTTTGAAAGTAATTTTTTAAAAGACCTTTTTTGGCACTAAATTTTTATTTATTTCTAAAAAGCCATTCCTCAAATGTTTTTATTAAAAATCCATTTTAAAATGGTGCCTTTTCAGCAAACTCCTTGTTAAAAGTTTCGTAAAAAAATGCCCATTTGAAAAAAATGGCCACGTAATTTTTTTTTATTAAAAGTTGTGTGAAAAGCTGTATTAAAATTATGAATTTTCAACAAAGTACCTGTGGAAGTAATTAACCTTTGAATATATACGTTACAATATTGATTTAAAAAAAAGTACTTTTTAAAATGTCTTTAAAAGAAATAGTCTCGCAAGTGCAACATGTTTTTCTGCAAGACTGTGTCCGTTGTGGTCCATTAGCCAGTGACAGAATTCGTTTTTAAACTGATCGTCTCGTATGACAAATAAATAGATATTTAGTAAAAATTTTAAAATGGCTCTATCTCCGTAAGTAATATGGATTTCGAGAAAATAAGCTTATTTCGTGATCACCTTATTAATTTGTTGTATGAAAATTTGGTAAAAATTTTAAAATGGCTGTATCTCCATAAATAAAAATAATTTCGAGAAAATGAGCTTATTTCGTGATCACCTATTAATTTTACAAAAAATTGATTTTTATATTAAAATTTAGTAAAAATTTTAAAATGTCTGTATCTCTGTAAATAATAGGAAATTCGAGAAAGGTCTTGCAAATATTCAAATTGTACGCTTACAAATGCTGTTACCTCTATCCTTCTTCCCACAACCTAATTTTGTACTACTGACACAATGGGTTGCATAAGTGGGAGTCATTCCCTGAGTATTTTATATATAAATTTTTATTTTATTTTTTTATTATTTTTTAGTTAAAAAAAAGGATTCAATTTATTTTCTGCTGCTTTTATCTGGACTCTTATCTATTGCACATTTAGAATGTTTGTAAATTTCTGCTAAATTAAGCAATTTCAAATGATGACTTGATTTAATATTATATTGTCAAGCCATTAACAATATCTGGGTTGATATCATTTGAATATGATTTAGTTACCTTTTGTATTTGAAAAACCAAATTATAAAAAATAAAATAATAGAAAACAAATACTAAATATTCAATATTCAAAACGGATTATTTTCTAGATTGAAATTGTTAAGCTGCTTGTGTGGCATTTTGTCATTTTGATTTGATATTCCAAATAGAACAAACACACTCCATCTAAAATACATTTAAAACCACAAAAACTATCAACACATATATGTGCACCAACACAAATACAAATACAAACATAATTCTCTAATAAAAATAATTTCAAAAATGGAGAAAATATTTAGTTTTTGCCAAAACTATAAAAGACTAGAGAAATTTCAAATCAACAAAAATAAAGTTTTTGTTATACAAAATTAGAAAATAAGCAAATTGTTTTTGTAATTTAAAATGCAAAATATCTATTTTAAGCTTCTCTGAATAGAACACAAAAATAAATAAAAAGCTGTAGTTGGGCAATTTTAGTTGTGATCGAATTATTGGTGGATTTATTGTTGGCTGTAATTTGTAGAATTTTTCCAAAATATGATTCTGTTAAATGAAAATTTGTTTAATGAAGTTGAGGCAATTTTAATTATTTTGCTTTTGTTTTTGTAAAAAAGAGAAATCCTTATTAGAAAAATAATATAATTGGGAATTGGAAAAAATTTCGAAATAATAAAAATAATGTTTGTTTTTTTGTAAGGAACAAAATGGCACTCTGTTGTTGTCAATTGGGTTGGGTTAATTGTAGCTGCTCATTTAGCTCCACAGGAAATAGTCAAGAGATATTAAATTACTCAATTTTAAAGGCTCATTAACAGGCCTATTTCTCTTAATCAATTTGCCAGAAAATTGCAGTTTCAATAAGTCAATATTTGCAGTCGCTGTATGCCTCACAGCGGCATTGCCCCCGGTGGGCACATTTATCGGTCTTTACAGAACTTCGACTATCTAGACCTGTGCAACTGGGGGTATAAGAGAGCCCAGTCCCCTGAAGTCAGCAGGGGTATTCCATGGAAATCAGAGTTTCCGCTATTTGTCTCTTTAGGCATTTAGCTGTTTCTCTGACTGATTATTGAGGTTGGCCCTTCGGAAGTTGTGGTTTCGCGGCCCCATAACAGGTCTGTTTTTTATGGTGGCCAGGATCATCTCACCTACCTGGTGAATGATCCTAGATCCAGTGAGCATGCTAGTCATGTGTTCTGGACAGGAGTTGGATAGTCTTCAGCTCTTCAGCTAGGAGTAGTGGTTTGCAGCACTGCTCTGGAATCATTGAAATTGCTACTAGGAAGGACAACAGGTCCTAGAATTAGACTTCGGCCTCCTAGAGCGTGAGTGGCGCTGCTTTTCACTCACAGTGGTTTGACCACCATCTGATTAAGGCTCACTGCCAGGTGCAGATGTAAATCATATTAGGTGCCCCTGTAGGCTAGTAGGTAGTGTACTAGCTTGTAAATATGGGGGTTGTGGGTTCGATTCCCAACGAAGACCTTGGTTTTTTTCACTACAAAAAATAAAAATTGACTGTCGGTGGAGCTGCTCAGCGATGAAGGCATAGTCACTGGTCGCTGTTGCTGTCTTTATACGGCAGTTAATTTCCGACTATCCTTCTAATTTTACCACCTATTTCATCTCTTCTCTATCCATTTCCTAAAGAAGGTAGCACGGTACTTAACTAAATAGGCATTTTTGCCTGAAGTGCTACTTCTCTTTAAAAAAAAAATATCACGAAGTATCCATTCATCCAATGAAAAGCAAACTCCATCTTACAATGTAATGAATGAACAAACGGCGGGATTGCTAAAAGACAATTCAGCTGAGACTGAAATAAACAACTCAAGATACTCCTCTCCAATGATGCCACCCGCAAGTAAGTCGCAGCTTTTTGCTGAATACAATAAAGTCTGTGGAGTCTACTATGGATTGGCTTTCTCTCGTATGCGGCTCGAAAGTAAGTTGTACCGTAGAATACAGTGAGGCAAGCTGGCAAATTTGAGAAGAGATAAAACCCTAACTGTCCGATTCTCTTGTCGACCCCATATCGATTATTCTCGAAAGTTATCCGAAGAGTAAAATTGTTTTAGCTGGTGACTTCAATGTCCGCAACTGTTGCTGGCTTCGCAGAAGGCCAATATATTGAGTTATTTGAATTATTTGTTAGTGAATGAGCCAACACACATTCCTTGTGTTGCATGGTAACACGCTCGACTATTTTCTAACTTCACACCCCCAAAAGTATGAAATTAGTGTTTGTGTACCTCTCCGCAATTTCGATCACTGCACCATCTACGCATTCTTTTTACATTCAGAACTTCACAACGTTTCGAAATCAGCTAATAAATCGTTTTACTATATTTATGAGAAGGCTAGTTGGGATGAGTTCAATGTATTTTTTTAAGCAATTCAATTGGAAATTATCTTTCTTGGACAATAATGTTGATGCCATAGCGGAAATGGTTGCAGACATCATTTTATAGGGAATGAAAGCTTTTATTCCATCAAAAAAAAACTACTCATTTTACATAAGGAGTTGCCTTTGAAGCCTTACAAGGCTTTAACTGTTGTAGAAATTAAAGTCGACCGTTTATTCACATCATCGTAGATTCGCTAAATTTGTCCAGGCACAACCGGCTGGTTTTTCTGAAAAGAATTATCTTTTCAAACGAAGCCCATTTTCAATTGTCAGGGTATGTCAACAAGCAAAATTCCCGCATTTTGGGCTTCTAAAAACCTTAGTGCGATTATTGAGAAGCCTTTGCATACTCAACGTGTCACTGTATGGTGCGCTATATGACTTGGATGTGTGATTAGGCTGTTTTTTTTCGAAGATGATGCTGGAAATGCGACAACGCTCAATGGATCACGCTATCGCGAGATACTAACAACTCAATTTTGGCCTAAGACTAATGTTTACCAAAATGGCGGCAAGACAAAATAGTATACCTTTCCGGTGACGTGTATATCACTGACATAAGGTTTCAACAGGATAGTGCCACATGTCACACCACCAATGAAATGATCACTTTATTGCAAACCAAATTTCCCGATCGCATAACGTCACGAAAGTCAGCAGTCAAGTTGCCAGCCAAATCGTGTGATTTAACAACACTGGATTAATTTTTCTGGGGGCTATGTTAAGGACAGAGTTTATACAGAGCCAATTGAATCGAGTTCAGCCTTAAAACTCAAAATCCGAATGTGATTAATGAAATATCAACGCCATTTTGCCAAAAAGTGTTTAAAAACTTTGATAAAAAAAATCGACATCTGTCAGCGTGATCGTGAAGGATATTTGCCAGATATCAATTTTCATTCACTTCTAATTACCGAACTTTCCTCTGCATACAACAATTAAAATTTGAATTTTTTGTTTTAGAAAACAACCTTCTTGCTGAAAAACCCTTTACTTATGTTTCTAGGCAGTTAATATTTTCTCCTCTAACTTTTGCGGGGGGGGATTTATTTTAGAGCTGAAACTAAAATTGTGTTTTCTATTAAAAGCTCTTCTAACTAAATTATATTATTTTTATTCTATTCTAAAAAATATTTAAGAAAACTAAACCCTCTTTGCTTATTCACAGTTGTCAAGGAATTTCTATAATAAAAATTGTTGTCGTTTTTGTTGTTATTGACATCGAAATATAAAACGATAAAAACGATTAAAGCTATTTTTAAATGTTAATGAAAAAGTATAACACAAAATTATTAAAAAAAAAATTTTTTTTGCCACAAACATGTGCCACTTACTCGTACTACAACAACAATAACAACAACAACAAAAAAACAAAAACGATAACAAAATCCAACTAAGCAATGAATAATAAAAAAATAATAATAAAAATTATTTTTATTATTTTATTCATTCAGCAGCACTCACACCCCATGAACTTGAATTATGAATGAGAAGGGAATATTATTTTGGCTTTTCTTTTAAATCGAATTTAAATTACAAAAAAGTTTTCCTAAAAGGTCCGGATAGAAATTGGAAATGAAGTCAGGCAGACAGCGTGCGAAGTTTTAAAGAACTTCGTAAGAACGTGTTAAAAAAATCACAAAGTTTTGGCCAGAATGTATAATTGTCTCTCAAGACATTATTTCCAGGAAGAGCCAGGATCAAACAATAGTGGAACACTATACTTTAGATAGGGTAACTGTGTGATTCGATTTACATCCGCACCTGGCCATGAAGGCTTAATCAGATGGTGGATCTAACCACTGCATAATTTGGAACGTCATGCTCGTCCTAGGAAGCCGAAGCCATAATTCTATGCAACAGAACTTGCTTAAGAGTTGGAGACTTTCCAACTCCTGTTCAGAATACATATCTAGCATGATCACTGGACTGCATCATTCACCTAGCGTGGCGAAATGATCCTGGCCACCATATTAAACAAAAGACCTGATATGGGGCCGCGAAACCACAATCACCACGATACTCCCATAAAGGGCCAACCTCAGTAATTAGTCAGAGAACAGTTTAATTTCTAAAGAGACAAATAACGAACTCTGCGGCTTACTGATTCCCGTGGAAATAAAATGGAGTTTCCAGAGTTGTACCCCTGCTGACTTCAGGGCACTGGGCTCCCTTTTTCCCCAGTTGCACTGTGTCTAGGTAGTCGAAGTCCTATAAAGACCATATTTATGATCCCCCGGGGGGACTTTAGGTAGGGTAAATAAGGATCATATTTTAAAATTAAAGCAGCACAAGAAAAGAGAGGCAATAAATAAATCATTTTCGACTGAGGATTATAGGCAGCGCCTAACTGATGCTCTAAATTTTATAATTGAGAGAACATTCGAAAAGAGAAACAATTAAATAACAAGAGTTTTGAATTCTCAAAATTCAATATAAAAAAATAACTGGCACCGGCTGCATCGATAAAAGGAAAACTTTTTTTAAAGTTCCAAAACGTATTTGAAAATTATCTCCTTTTAAATTGTTTGAGTGTTTATGTTCAACTCTTTTTTGCGTTTAGAATGCGTGAGCCTGCGTTACTAAATATTTCTTTCGTCTAACACAAAAGCACGAATGACAAAATACTATTTGTCGGACTGCATGAGCAAAAAAATTCAGGATAGTTCGTGAGACCATGTGGGCTCATCGAGTTTTGTTATGGGCCGGTACAATTAAAAGAGTTTTCAACCAAGAAGTTTGTTGTATAAAACAAAATAACAAAAAACAAACTTAGATTAAGATGATTCAAGTTTTTATTGTATTACGAAGAGAAAGGTTCGGCAATTATGAATTTAAAATAACTGGCAAATGTTCACCACGCCCACGCTGACACATGTCGATTCTTTCATTAAAGTTTTTTATCACTTTTTGGCAAAATGGCGGTCCTATTTCGTTAATCACATCTCGGATTTTGAGTTTTAAGGCTGAAATCGATTCGTTTGTCTCCGCATAGACTCTGACCTTAACATAGCCCTACAACAACACCAGTGGTGTTAACTTACCCAATCTGGCAGGCCACTTAATCGCAGAGTGTCGTGAATTATGCGATTGGGAAATTTGGTTTGGAATAAATTAATCATTTCATTGGCTGTGTGACATGTGACACTATCCTATTCAAACCACATGTCAGTAATATTCACGTCGTTAATAACGGGTGTGTTTTGCTACCATTTTGGTCTTAAGACAACATTTCCCGCTTCATCTTCGAAATAAAAAAAACCGGACCAATCAAGCCTCCAGACCACACAGCGAACCTTACAGTGTCACGTTGTGCATGCAGAGCCTTCTTAATAATCGCTCTAGGATTTTTAGAAGCCCAAATGCGGCAATTTTGCTTGTTAAAATACCTTGGCAAGTGAAAATGGGCTTCATCTGAAAAAATGATTTTTGGAAAAAAACGTCGGTCGCTCGGCTTCAATTCCTGTACTAGCTGAAGGCTTCACAGTCAAATCCTTACGCAAAATTTGCCACGTGGTGGTTTTGCATAACCCTAATTGTTGAGAACAACGAGGAATTGACAAATTTGGATCTGCTTGAACACTGTAGCTCACGGCTGCAATATTTTCAGTTGTACAACCCGGTCAAACACGTGTTGCAGTTCACACATTTTGTATCGAGCCTGTTGACTCTAAGTTAACCAGCAAATTCCTAATCGCGGTCTCGCAAGGACGATTATATTCTCCGAAAATATCACGAATTTTACGAAATGTAACTTTAACGGAATCACCATTTTCATAGTGGATTTGAATTATTTTACTACGAATACGTTAAAAAACCAGATGTCAACATGCTGTTGATGTTGCCACAATTGAAAAACAAACTTCTTGTTTAAAAACCCTGCTTACAGCTAGCTCCAAATACCTAAATATTTTGTGCATGGAATAATTAAATAAGACCCCTGCTCTACTTTCATTGATTTTTAAATCAAGAGATTAATAAAACATTAGTTAACGACGCTATGGGCGAAATTCTTGGACCTTAATAAAACTAAAGCGTTTGCGAAAGATGTTTTCATTAATCAAGAACGAAAGTAAGAGGTTCGAAGGCGATCAAATACCGACTTAGTTCTAACCATAAACTATACCAGCTATCAATCGGGTGTAGCTACTAGCATGTCTCTCTCAGTAAATTCTCGGGAAATCAAAGCTTTTAGCTTCCGGGGGAAACATGGTTTTAAAGCTGAAACTTAAAGGAATTAATGGAAGGATACCACCAGGAGTAGAATATGCGGTTTAGTTTTACTCAACACGGGAAAACTTAGCTAGTCGGAGCATAAGTGTATAAGAGAGATTGACAGCTCTTTCTCGAATCTATGGCTGGTGGTACACGGCCGTTGTTAGTTCGTGGAGGGATTTGGTTAGTTCCGATAATGAGCGAGACTCAAATATATTAAATAGATGTTTTCAGGATTATGGTGTTTGAAGCTTTTTGTAATCTTCATTTATGAACATTGTAAAACGTGTAAGTGTTTGATGATGTCTACAAGAGTGGAGCCATTCCTGTTGGTTTGTCCCATTAAAAGAACACTAGACAAATTGCGTCTAATAATAATGAGATTAAGCAATGATACCCTTAGATATTTGGGGCTGCAAGCGTGCTACATTGAACGTGTATTTCATAGACCGAGAGATCCGAGTAAACCGCTGAACCGCTTTCATGCTTGGGATTATCAACTGAAGCTGTTCACATTATTAACATTGCCAAGGATGGCTTGTTGACTGCTTCAAAAAATTATTAATTGCAAGCGACACTTGGCCAGGTACTTTGTCATCAATAAACGAGTTATCAATGTCATTACAACAAGCCCTCGCCAAATAAAACAAAATAATGAGAGGTCGCCACATACTTTCAAAATCGACCAGTTCCCTCTAGAAAACCTGATTTATAAAAACCAAATATTAATTTCATAGTAATAAATATTGTATAATAATTTGCGTCTCTAATTTAATTTAAAATAAAATTTCCATAATTTTATTTCTGATTTAAAATTACTTTTTTACAAAAACAACAAGCGTAAAAACCTTTTGAAAAAGAACTTTTTTTTCTAGTTTTTCCCTTTTTTCAAGTTTATTTCCCTTTAATTTATGTAGTGAAGTGTAGTATTCATTTCAGAAAATGTTCTTCACTAAATTATTCATCTTGGTAAAAGAAATTAAGAAGTTTAAAAGAAAAAGAAAAGAAAAATCAAAGAAAGAAGGAAGGAAAGAAATAAAAAAAGAAAAAAACATATAAAATCAGAAAACGAGTAAAAATTCAAGGAAAAACCCTTAACAAACTTTTGATATAAATGTATGAGCAAAGAGAGTACGTGCCAGTAAAACTTGTCTTACTAATATGCAAAATAATGTCATAATTAAGGATTTTCATTTTACAACGCATCACTAGCACCAGCAGAAATACACGAACACAGAAAACAGTGACAGTCAGTCCAAAATAATTAAAAAGGGGTTAAATTTACAAAATTATTTTAAAAAAAATTATTTTATGCCAAAATAAACTTCCACCGCCTTTTCTTGATTATTTTCACATCCTTTAAGGATTAATAAAATTATAATTTTTTCCCATCCTTGATTCAGCTAGCCTCAACGTTAGTGTCTCCATAATACATTACCACAGCTTTTCCTTCCTTCGTTCTTTCTTATTTTTTTTTTTTTGGCAATTGAGAAACTTTTTAAACATGCCTTAATAGTCAAAGCTTTTTAAAGTTCATTTGTGTTCAACACAAGAGGATCTTAAGTTGCAAGCTAACTACAGCTACTTGTGCAACGGAATTTTTATGTGTTTGGGTTTTTCTAATTTATAAAAACTATAGACAAATTTTTAATTTATCGTAAGTTTTGATTTCAAATTTTTGATTTAGTTTAGTTTTAAAAAATTTTTTCTAAAAATACCAACGAAAACTACACATTTAACCATTCTAAGTTAATTAATTATTTCTCGAAAAAAAAAAACTATTCCTTCCATGACAGATCACATTTTCTGCAAATATTTTACCGGCAAAATTTTTATTTCCAAAAAAAACCGCTCGTGAGAGCTCACTCTTGTTTGTGATAGCTCATTCTGTGTCTTTAAAGAATTCACAGTAACAGGCCACATTAAAAGGAACGTCTGTAAATATGGTGATAGACCATATTTTTTTCTACAAAAAGACTTCTTAAAAAAAAGTCACACAGGCTACTTTTTTTTGAAAGAAGTTTCCTATGTCGGGCCACTATTTTTCCAAAAAAAATGTCGCTTATGGCAACCCAAATTTTTTTTTGCAAAAAGTCACTTGCAATAGGCTTGTGACAGTCCACATTTTTTCTAAAAAGAATGACTTGTGACAGGGCATATTTTGTTGCCCAAAAAAAAATATTTTTCTAAAAAAAAGTCGCTCGTGACAGCCCACATTTTTTCCTAAAAAAAGTCGCCCGTGACAGGCCACATTTTTTTCGTAAAAAAGTCAAACGTGACAGGCTACATTTTTTTCTCCAAAAAAAAGTCGCTCGTAGCAGGTCACATTTTTTTTTCTTAGAAAAGTCATCCGTGCTGGGCCACATTTTTTTCCTAAAAAAAGTCGCCCGTAACAGGCCACATTTTTTTCCTAAAACTAAGTCGCCCGTTTCAGACCACATTTTTTTCATAAAAAAAAACGTCGCCCGTTTCAGACCACATTTTTTTCATAAAAAAAAACGTCGCCCGTGGCAGGGCACATTTTTTTCCTAAAAAAAAGTCGTTCGTGACAGGCCACATTTTTTTCCTAAAAAAGTCGCTCGTGACAGCCCACATTTTTTTTCTTAAAAAAAGTCGCTTGTGACAGGCCACATTTTTCCCATTTTTTTTTTCTAAAAAAAGTCGCCTGTGAGAGGCCAAATTTTTTCCCCAAAAAAAAGTTGACCATTTTTTTCTCAAAAAGAAGTCATACGTGCCAGGCTTCATATGTTTCCTCAAAAAAAAAAAGTCGCCCATGACATGACACATTTTTTTTTTCTAGGAAAAGTTTACCGTGACAGGCCTCAATTTTTTTCTAGAAACATACGTTGACCGTGACAAGCCATAGGTTTGCCAAGAAAAATTATGTCATCCGTGAAGGGCAAATTTATTTTAATAAAACGACTTCTATGGCCGACTACAGGGTCTTCCTCTCCTTCGATAGGCCACATGTTTTCCAAAAAAAAATATTTCGTCCCTAAGAGGCCACGTGTGGTGCCCGTGACAAACCATATTTTGTTACTAAAATAATAAATCGCCCACGATAATGTTAATTTAATTTGTCGATTAAAAAACACATAAAGAAAAATTTTAGATTAACAACGAAAAAAATCACCTTGTATTAGCAAGAAAACACACAAACACACACACATACAAGTAGATACGACTAAGACAAAAATCCCCAACTAGTGGATTTAACGAAAACCAACAAAAAATAACGCAGAGAGAAAATTTTAAGAAGTCGATAACAAGTTTATGAAGCACAAGTGTTTAAATCAGCAGTTGTAGTTTGAGCTGCAGCACAAGTAGCATATCAATCACATAATACAACAATAACAACAAACAAACAAACAAAACAACCACTACGACCACGACAGCAATTGTATTAAAACAAAAAAAGAAACTGCAAAACTTTTTAGTTCATTTTTGTATTTTTTTTTATTTTTTATTTTTTTATTTTTTTACATATTAAGAGCGCAAGAAATGACACTGCAGGCATGAATACTAATTTAACGCTGCATCATATTAACAACATCCGCTCAAAGTTATACGAGTTATTATACCCTAAATTCAAATTCATTTTAAAACAAAGAGAATAACAGCAACTCGAACTAACACTATCACACTTCGTCAAGAGATGTTGGGAGAAGAAAAAAAAACAAAATTTTATTATTCTTTATTCTTTTTATAAATTCAAAATAAATTATATTTTATTAAAAATAACAAGAAGTTGTATAACAAACGTTCTCAAATAATTTGTGCACAGCAATTTTATTAAAAATCATCATTTTGTTTAATACGTAAAAACAAATCTTTTACAATATTTCAGGGTAAATTCAACTGCAATGTAATTTATTTTACAAAAAGACCCCAAACGATTTGTTAAGGGGAAAAACGAAAACAAACCAGTTTCAGGTACATTCTTACCAACGTGGGGTCTTACTGATTTTCTATTTTTCAAAACTGATAGTTGTTGCCACTTAGCTCTTGCTGAAGTCTTTGTGGTTCGTAATTTAGAATATGCAAAAGGATCAGCCTTATTTGAGACTTTATAATCATTTTTAGTACCCTTTTTTGACAAAACTATTTTTTAGAATCTTTAAAATAATTTAAAAAAAATTTTTTTCATTTTTCTTTCTCGGACCAGCGCTTAGCGAATGACCCTGACATATGCAATGCATTGTGCCATAACTAGGAAATTAGTTTATAGGGAGAAGGAAAGAGGGAGCAGTGTTTGTGGACATGCAGTTTGAACTTTCCCCCCATTGAAAGTGCCAGAAAGACTTTTGGAGGGATATTATTCCACGTACGCTCTCACCTAAAGTCGAGTTAAAGTGTGTGAGAAACGGAAACGGCACTTCTTATTGTAGTAACGATAAATCGATCTAGAGAATCGCTAGAGTTGGATAATCTACTGCCCAAAATTAGCCCCCTGGCCTTTTCCTGTACACGGTCGAGCAACTCCAAAATAGATTTTGGGGCGCCGCCCCATAAATGAAAGTTGTATACCATAATTTGGTGTATGAAGATTGGATGAACTAAAATATCTCTTACACCGTTCCCCCCGGGGGCACATTGATATGTTTTGACGGAATCCCACCGTCATTACATGTGTCTTCGGAGATAAAAGGGAGCCCAGTCCCCTTTAAAGCTAGCAGGAGCCAACTAGACAATTCCACTATATTTCCACGGGAATCAGTATATCCCCAGAGTTCAGCTATTTATCTTTTTAGCCTTTTAGCTGTTCTCTGACTGATTATTGAGGTTGGCCCTTTGTAAGTATCGTGGTGGTTGTGGTTTCGAGGCCCTCGTTGGACTTGTGTGGGAAGGATTATTCACAATGAACACAATGAATGGTCCAGGTCCAGTGAGCATGAATGTCGTTGTATTCTTAAATTTTATTAAGCTTCAAGTGCTCTGGACCAGAAGTTAGATAGTCTCCAACTCTTCAGCAAGGAGTGAAAGCTGCTGCCTGCTTCGGGCTTATGAAGTTGCAACTGGGAGTGACTGGAGGATATACGTATTTGAAGGCCTTCAAGGGCGAGGATGACGCTACATTTTATCCACAATGGTATGATCCACCATCTGGTTATGGCTTGCATAGCTAGGTACAGATGTTAATCTTATCACGCATCTCTAACACCGTTTTAAATAACGGAGGCATTTGAGAGCTTCTTTAGAAATTTTAAAAAAAAAGTGTTTACTGCATCGCACATCATACTGAATTTTCATGCCAAGAACATCAAGAGCGACGGATTTTATAATACCTATATCATCCATAGTAACATATGCAGCACCATTTCTGAACACAGCCATACGCAAAAGCATGTAATATTGCGTTTTATGGGCATTAAAATCGTTTTTGTTCACATGACCCCATTCCAAGATATGCCAGGTCATGATTGAGTTGCTTTTTGCAACTCACCTCCAACTGGTTCGGTCTAACGGCAAATGAATACGAATGACAAGTTGTGATGAAATTGATGAAATACCGCGTGAAATGTGTGATGATCATGTAATGAAAAATGTGCTCAAAAGGGCTCAGAGAGACGGACATTTATCTGATATTATATTCCATACGTAATTGCCAAGATCGCCAATAAAACATTTATCAATATAAGATCCATTCTCTTTCATTTAATCAAAAACTATTTAGGTGCCCCTGCAGGCTAGTAGGTAGTATACTACCCTATCTGCCTGGGGGTTGTGGGTTCGATTCCTAACGAAGACTTTAACTGTTTTCATTACAAAAAATAAAAATTGACTCTCAATGGGGCTGCTCAGTGATAAAGGCATGGCAGTGGCCTTCTAGAAATTAAAACTGCCCCGAGAGGCTAGTAGGTAGTGTACTTAGCCATCTATCTTAGGGTAATCGTTTTCACTACAAACATAAGAGCTTGAAGGCTATGTAACCATTCTTCTATTCTCACCACCTGTTTTAGGTCTTCTGTATCCCTTTTCTAAAGAATATAATGTCTTAAAAAAATAGATCGTGATTGATCGTATCATTCATGTTCCGCTTTTTGGAACTCAACTCCAAATGGCAAATGAATACGAACGACAAAACATGATACAGTTATTGAAATACCGCGCGAAATGTGTGATGAGAATGTAATTTAAAATGTGCTCAAATGGGCTGGACATTTATTTGATATTGTAATCCATACATAATTGCCAACATGAAATAAAACATTTATCAATTGAAGATCCCTTCTCTTTCATTTAATAAAAATTATTTACGTGCCCCTGTAGGCTAGTAGGTAGTTAGTCGGGGGGTTGTGGGTTCGATTCCCAACAATGACCTTAACAGTTTTCATTACAAAAAATAAAAATTGACTGTTGATGGGGCTGCTCAGTGATGAAGGCATGGTCATTGGTCGCTGTGCTCTCTTATACGACAGTTAATGTCCGTTACTATCCTTCTACTTTCACCACCGGTCTCATCTCTTCTCTATCCCTTTCCTTAAAGGATCTAGCAGTGTTCTTGACTAAATAGGCATTGTTGCCTAAAGGTGCTACTTCTCTTTATAATAAAATAAAAAAAAAATAAAAACAAACAAAGTCGACCTTATGGGCTGACACTCTTTAAACACAGTTAAAGAAATAAATTTTTCCGTAGCTAAATTTTATTAAAAAAAATTTTAATTTCTCTAAAACCAATTTGTGTTTGGAAGAGCATTGAAGTTTTAAACAAAAACTTAACCGCCACAATATTTGATAAATTAAAGCCAGCAATGATTGTTGTATAAAATTAATTTAAATTTTTTGTGATTTAAAAATAAAAAAAAAATAAAAAAACTCAAATTAAATTGTTTAACTTTATTTTTTATTTCAAATAAACGATCACGACTTTTAATTATTTGCAGTGCAGCCGTCGGTCTCCAGAGCGTATGATTATTATTAATTAAATAAACTAAATAAAATTTGTACAGTGTTTTTTATAAAAAATATAAATTGCTAACTAGTAAATTAATATTGCTTTCAAATGATTTTGTTTTTAATTTTAACTTTTTACACTTAAATTGAATTTCTGTGTAAAATAAACAAAAACAAATAAAAAAACAAAAACTGAAATATTCATAGATTTTTAGTTTTAAATAAAATTGAAATTAATTCACGTGAAAAGAACTAAAAAGCAGCCACTACAAACTAAATATATTTTGACATTTGCCTGTCAATTTCATTATTTAAACATAACAATTTGAATAGACATTTGAAAAGAGTACAAAACCAACAACAGAACTGAACTGAAAAAAAACAACTTTGAATTTGTGTGTGTATATACGTGTGTGTGTGTGTGTGTGTGTGAAATACAAATAGAATAGAAGTATATTTTAAATAGTAACTTATCATAGAGCCAGTGATTTAAATAATTTTTTTCTTTTCTTATTTCTCACAGTCATTTTTTCTGCTCCGCTCCACCTACAATCTCATACAGGACTCATTCTACCGTTGAATGGATGATGGTGACGAGCCACAAACAGTTGCTAGATTAACTGACAGTCAAACAATAGACATAAAAATAATACACTAACATACATACACACCCACACACCCGCACACACACACATCCTTATAACCAAACAAATTAAGAAGAAAAAAAAGGGGGGAAATAAAATTGAAGGCATTCAGGCCGACAATGTTTTTTCATTTGAAAATTTCTGTTTGCTGCTGGATATTTCTATTCTCTGTATTCTAGTCTTTATGCACAATAAATGGCAGACAATGTACAAATGTCAACAACATAAAAACGTTTGCAGTTAACTCAACTGACACAGTGAATGAAAATATTGTAAAACACACAAACACCAACACAAACACTAATACCAACACACATATCTATTCTAATGATGACTAGAGATTTAAATAAACTTTAGAAAGCGAAGGTTTTTTTCCAAAGTCCTTTTGCCAAAACAATTCAATAATTTGTTTAGTCATAAAAGTAAAGCCTGACCTCTACCATTTGAGAATTTTTTCAAGCATTGGACCATTTTCGTTGAACTTCTTAAGAAGCAACATTGTGGACATGTTTCATTTCTAGCCTCTCTTTTAATTATTTCTGGCTATATCCTTCTTGGCTCTTTTTGTTCGCAAATGGCGAGCACTTTCGATGTGAATACATCATTATCAAGTCACGTTCCAACACGTACTGGTGACTCATATTTCTGGTCCAGTTATTCCTCCAATAATCGTCGTATCTACCTCTCCATATGGCGTCTTTCTTCGCTCTTTTTGTTCGCAAATGGCGAGCACTTTCGATGTGAATACATCATTATCAAGCCACGTTCCAACACGTACTGGTGACTTATATTTCTGGTCCAGTTATTGATCCCATAATCGTCGTATCTACTTCTTCATATGACATCTTTCCTGGCTTTCGTCGTATCTACCTCTCCATGTGACATCTTTCCTGGCTCTTTTTGTTCACAAATGGCGAGCACTTTCAATGTGAATACATCATTGTCAAGCCACGTTCCAACACGTACTGCTGACTTATATTTCTGGTACAGTTATTGATCCCATAATCGTCGTATCTACTTCTTCATATGACGTCTTTCCTGGCTTGTTTGATCGCAAATGGCGGGCACTTTCGATGTTAATAAATCATTATCAAGCCCGTTTCATCACGTACTGGTGAGTCAGTATTTCTGGTCCAGGTATATATCCCACATTCGTCGTATCTGCCCACGTAGTTAGAATGTCAGCCATTTGGCATTTTATGTGCAGACTAATCCCAATATTTTCGCTTTTGATTTTTGTCCAGATACGTATGCCTGCCTGAGGATGTTTTCCATTTGCTTGAGTTTACGATTAGTTTAAATGGTTTGAAAGTTGCGTCTAAGGTTGTGTTAGGCTGTTCGTTTATAATTTCGCTTTCAAAAGTTTTTGTTTTTGTAGATTTCCATGTTTTCAAGTACGTCTAGCCTTCATCATTTTTTGCAAGGATGTAGTAAGGTCATACACTCATCTATTTCCCTTGATAAGTTTCCGTGATTCTCAAGGTGTAATTTCGTGATAAGATTTACATCTGCGCCTGGCTGTAAGCCTTAATCAGATGGTGGTCAAACAACTGGAAATGAAAAGCAACATCTTTTACGCCCTAGAAAGCCGAGGGCTAATTCTAGCAACAGGTTTTTCCTAGTTGCTATTTCATCAGTTCCAAAGCAGGGTTGCAAACCACTACTCCTTGTTGAAGAGCTGGAGACTATTCCATTCCTGGTCCAGAATACATGACTGGCATGTTCACTGGATCCGGCTTATATTCAAGCCTGAGAGCTTTTATCCCCTTGCCATTACGAGAAAGTATAGCTCACTTTATCTCACTTTAATATCTTCCTTATGCCATCCTTATGCCACTAATTAATTTTTAAATTTCACTTTTTCTTTAAATTTTAGCAGCCTTTTCGGTCTGCTTTTGATTATACAAAATGAGTGTAGAAATTCGTTTGCATGTGTTTGAATGTTTTAGGTCTGTATGTGATGTTGTTGTTGTTGGTGATAACAGCGTTTCATTTAATTTTTTGCTTTTATTTTTATATTTTCTATTTTTATATTTTTTTGTATTTAAATTGTCTTTTTTAATTTTCAATTCTGAATTTGATGTTTAAATTGTATGCCTGTGAGTTTGAACAATAACATCAGTAGCAACAACAACAACAACGACAAAATCAAAACAACAATAATTTATAAATGTAAAAGCAGAGTTAGAGAGAAAGAGAAAGAGAGACGGGGGTAAAGATAAAGAGTACCAGCGTAGCAGATAGTTACAACTAAACACAGGCTGCATTTGAATTTTAACGGAAACGGAAATGAGTTCACACAAACAAAATCAAAAATAATAAAAGAGAACATGTATTTATACTCACACTGCCTAAAGTAAAAACAAAAAAAAAAACAGCCATGTAGCGGCACAGCTTGTTTGAAAGAGTGTTTAAAGCCATTTTCATTTAAATTTGCAAAAACTATTGCTGGAGCAGAAAACAAGAACAAGAACAAGAAATAACAAAAAAAAAAAAAAGAAACAAATGTAAAATTGGGTTATAAATATTTAGCCTTTGATTGCTACAAATTAAAGGAAATTTGAAAATCAATAAAGATTGTGAAGACAACAACAACAACAAGAACAACAACAAAAGAAAATAAACAAATAAGAAAAAGTAAACTAACAAATAACTAAAATAGACAAGCAGAAAGGAAATTGAAGAAATTAGTGACAAAGATAACAAGAGAATATTTGATTAATTTACATTTGACAAAAAGCAACAACAACCAAAAAAAAAATAAAAATAAACGAGAAACAGAAAGAAAAATATAAAATTAAAAAATTGTTGGCATTTTTAGTAATGAAAAGAAAAATATGGAAATAAAGAAAATTTTATAAAAAAAATTTAATTATGAATTTTTACTTTTTCTCATTTCTCTTTTAATTTACAATTAAAAATAAAATACGAATATACATAAAAGAATAAATTAAATATGACTATTTAAAATGTTATCAGGAAAATTTAGTTAGATCAAATGAAATATCCCTAAAATTATCAATTGCATAACTGTGGTATTTTTTCCTTCTAAAAGAACAGCACTAGAAGTAGTAACATAATTACAGCTTTTTAGAAAATGGAAGGCCACAGGTGACCTCACTCATCAATAATTCGGAAAGTCGATTATTATCAGGCAAAGAGCAGAAACAATTTTTTTATTGTTAATGCCTATCAAGAGGTGCGGAATTGGATAAGTAGAAAGAAGTTTTGTTTCTTAGTCGCGTTATTCTCATTACTGGATAAAGAATGGACTTTACTTCAGCATATTTCCCAACCGGTGTTAGTGTTTACTAACTGCATAGCTTGCTAAGAAAACTTATTCACGCAAGACAACAACAACTTTCTAGTTACAGTTATTTTGTACACGCAAAACAACAGCAATTAGGTATGCTGTTTACTAACTGCGTATTTTTTTAAGAAAACTTATTTACACAATAAAACAACAACAACAAATATCTGAAAATAAATTCCATGAAGAAACTTTAACAGCATAAAAACAAGAAACAAAAATACACACAGACCTACAGGCGCCTTTACATTGAATGAATAACATATAACAGCAACAAAATGTGATACAAAGGGAGTACAAGATTCTTAATTTTTTTAGACCTCTAGCGGACAAATGTAAAAGACAGAATGTTATTTAAAACATAAATCTCATGAAGTAACGTCTTTCATCTTTTAAAAATTGTTCTGTAGTGCCAACGTATAAATCACTTTGTGTGTAGTTAAAGTAAATAAACTTATAATTAATTTAAAAACTCTAAAATCTGGTGTTATTTATTTTGCAATAAAGAACTGAGCAACAACAAAACTTTTATAAAAGGTATAAATGTAACAATATCAATAGAGTGTGTTACGAAAAAGTTTTGCAAGCTTATTCGATCTTCGGATACTTTTAGTTTAATTTGGTACTTTTTGTTTAAATTTTGGTCCTCATTCCCATTTGACAACTGTCCGCTAGTGTCGAGACTATTTTTGCTTGCAGAATAAATATTCTGATTTAATATGACGAAAAGTTAAAAGTGTATTTTAGTTCGGCTTAAGTTCAGGCATATTTTAGTTTCCAAATTTATTAAGAAAGAAAAATTGTTTAGAAATTTTTAATGAAAACCAAAAATAATTAAACTGAAGCAAAATATAAAAGAATTTTTGGATCGCTAAATTTTTTATCAGCCTTCTTGGCATTTATTTATTTTAGATTAGGAGTACGAAAAGAACACTGAAAATGGCAAACAGCCGAAACCGTTTTGTTCACAAACCAAATTTGACGAGGGTCGACGGAAAACCGTACCCAAATAAAAATTAGATTAATTTCGTTGCGACCAAGTGTGGTGAGAATGAGTGACCAATGAAAAAAGCCTTACATTATATATGTGAGCTTAACCAATTTAATATTAAATTTAAATATGAATATTTTTCGTACATTAATGAAAGCAGTAAAGACTCTCACTCTCATTAATAAAAAAATAAAAAACAGAACAGTTCAATTAAATTAAGATAAATAATTTATTTAAGTGCATAAATGATTGAAAAGAGAATCTCAAAATTAATGCACTATTTTGTCAATCAATAAAACCTCAACAATAAATCAATAAAACCGAAAGGTTTAGGGTGAAATAAAATACAGCACTGGAATATGATTTTACAAAAAATATAAAAAATTTGTCGCTATAAAAATAATTTCTCTAAGTCGCTGTTCCCTACTGAACCACATCTTCTATAACGCATGATTCCTTAAACAAACATTCTAAGAAATAAATTAATTTTTCTTTAGTCCACTTTCTATTCGATAAGCCGAACACCCAACACTGTATGTACGTTACTCTGTTCCTCAAATGATTTTATTTATTTTTATTATTGTTACAGCAAGACTCTTAAAATTGAATACAGTAGTTAGTCCAATAACTGATACAAACATTAATAATAATAATAATAATAATATTTTTACCAGTATGATATGATATCCACGTATGTTAAGGATATTTTTTTTACAGAGATATAGAATTTTGAACTGGAATAAAACAAATTTAAATTATTTAAATTGGCATGAAATTTGTTTTATTTATTATTATTATTATTTTTATGACCGCCACGGCTGGCTTGTACGTAATCTAATCTAAAAGTATAATTTTCGTAACCTGTTTCAAATTTTTTCCCGTATATCGGCAATAATGCGCCGAAAGCTGTCCGTCCTCCAAGTGACCAATTATTTATGACTTATCGACGTAAACTAACGAGCTCAAATATTCCCTTTGAAAATAGTCCAACGACTTTAAATCGAAAAACCAATTCACAATTCCAAAACTTAAAACTATTCGGTTATCAAAGGTTTCCTTTAATAACAATTGTGGCACAATTTTTTTCGGACTCGAGCGGTTAAAAGGGTTCTTGCAGATCTCAACATAAACAAGTCTCCTGGGCCTGATGGGATACCAGCACTGGTCTTGAAGCAGTGCTCGTCGATGCTAGCGCGTCCATTAGCAGCCCTTTTTAGCACATTGTACCATGTCGGAGAATTTCCGAAGTGCTGGAAAGTTGCTAATGTAACGCCGATTCCCAAAAAGGGGGTGGCTAACAACCCTGAAAATTACCGCCCAATCGCAATTTGTTCTGCACTTTCTAAAGTATTTGAAAGTATGATTAATTTCCATCTAGTGAGATACCTGGAGTCCAAAAGCTTGCTTATTGACCGACAATATGGTTTTCGTAGGAGGCGCTCTACGGGTGACTTGCTAGCCTTCTTGTCGGAACAATGGTGTAACTCCATACATCATTTTGGAAAAAGCAAGGTGGTGTCTCTAGATATTTCCAAAGCATTTGATAGAGTGTGGCATGATGCACTTCTGTCAAAACTTGTTGCTTTTGGTGTCGGTGATAATTTTTCCAGATATTATATCGAGTTTTCTCAGAAATCGCACTATAAGAGTTGTTATAGATGGAATTTCATCAGACGAGTTCATGATGAATTCAGGGATACCGCAAGGCTCCGTTCTTTCTCGTAGCCTATTCCTTATCTTTCTAAATGACCTTCTTTGTCGAACTATATATTCTTTTGCAGATGACAGCGCCATTTGTCACTCATATTCATTTAGTAATAGACCAGGCCATTTGGAGGTTACTTCCAAAAGGCAAAACATGAATGATGCGACAATCTTGGAATGGGGTCGTGTGAATAGAGTAGAATTCAATGCTCGTAAGACACAATGTTGCATGCTTACGCATAAATCTTCGTTTGGTAGTGGTGCTGCATCTGTTACTATGGGTGATATAGGTATTACGGAATCGGAAGCTCTTGATGTTCTTATTATGAAAATTCAGTGTGATGTTCGTTGGACTAAACACATTTTTCAGGTTTCTAAAGAAGCTTTCAAGTGCCTCGGTTTTCTAAAGCGGTGTAGAAGATACTTCACCCTCCGTACTATCTATACCACCTACATCCGTCCGAAAATGGAATACAACTCTCATGTATGGGCCGGCGCTTCAAAGTCTATTTTGGGATTACTGGACCGCGTACAGGAGAAGGCCAAGAGACTCATTGCTAACAGTAGGGTATCCAACTCTATTGATTCTCTACAGCATCGATGCAATGTGGGGTGCATTTCACTGTTCAATCGTTACTACAATGGTAAGTGCTCTAATAAAATTAGGGAACTTGTTCCTGATACTCGCACGTTTTCACGTTTAACTCGATGTTCCATAAGAGCACATCCTTTTGTGGTTGATTGGCCAGTGAATCGCACTACGCATTACAGGGAAAATTCATTTTTCAGCAGAACAGTCCGTATGTGGAATAAGATCCCTCCAAATTGACAGGAAACACTTTCAATCTGAGAAAGTTCAAATCGAATGTCCGCAGACACTACTCCCTTTTTCCTCCTTCCCGTAACCTAATTTCCTAGCTATGGCACAATGCACTGCATAGGTAGGGGTCATCCCCTGAGTTCCTGGTCCTATAAAAAAAAAATTTGTGTGGCATATTGCGCCATCTTTATAAAACCACTATTCGACACACCATGATTGTTCAGTTGATGAACGAAAAAGTCAGTAATCTTGTCGCTATAGTGATCACCATTGAATGTAACGTTCTGACAAGCATCGTTTGAAGAGCCCATAAAGCACACTAGACCATTAACTCTTTTGGATGAAACGGTGTCTCAAACTATACTTAAGAATTATCACTCCAAATATGACAGTTTATTTTATGCGGTATCCATTCAAACAAAAATCTGAACAATGGCAATCTTCTTTTGGAAACGTTGCTCAGACACGTCAGTCTATTCATGTTGAAATGCCAAACCAAACATAAATATAAATCACTTGATAGCTGGCAAAACAGTCGCCAGATAAAAGAGTGTTGTCAACTTGATGTTCTGTGTCTTTATAGAAGGCATGATTTATGATTTAATTTGTTTAAAATAAAACACAGAGCTATGAAATAAATGCTATGCGCGCTATAATGTTAAGTATAAAAAAGGTGAAATAAAAAATTTTAAGGGCACCCCATACAAGGCCGTGGACGCTAATCAGATGGTGGATCATTGCCACTGTTGGATGATATGTAGCGGCATCCTCGCCCTAGAAGGCCTCAGGTCACTCCTAGGTGCAACTTCAAAAGCCCGGAGTAGGCCGCAACCTTCACTGCTTACTGAAGAGTTGGAGACTATCCAAGTGCTGGACTAGAACGCATGAAGCTTAATATAATTTAAGAACACAACGGCGTCCATGCACACTGGAGCTGGACCATTCATTGTGTTCATTGTGAATGATCAGACCCACACAACTCAAACGAGGGCCTCGAAACACACAGCCACCACGATACTTTTGAAGGGCCTACCTCAATTATCAGTCAAAGAACAGCTAAATGCCTAAAGAGACAAATAGCGGAACTCTGGGGCCTTACTGATTCCCGCGGAAATATAGTGGATTTTCCAGTTGGCTCCTACTAGCCTAAGGGGACTGAGCTGCAACACACAAGTCTAGATGGTTGTGTGATCCATAAAGATTTATAAATGTGGCTCCGTGGGAGGTTGTTTACGTAGTTTGTGATAAGATTTACATCTGCACCTGCCTGTAAGCCTTAATCTGATGATGGTCAAATCACTTGGAATGAAAAGCAAAGTCATTCACGCCCTAGGAAGCCGAGGACTAATTCTAGCAACATTTGTAATTTCAGCGGTTCCAAAGCAGGGTTCCAAACCACTATTCCTTGCTTAAGAGCTGGAGACTATCTAACTCCTGGTCCAGAACACATGACTAGCATGCTAACTGGATCCGGATCATTCACTTGTTGGTGTTATTTAAGGCGAGATGATCCTGGCCCACATAATCAGTTCATGCTGCGGCCGTAAAACCACAACCACCATGATACTCCCGAAGGCCCAACCTCAATAATCAGTCAGAGAACAGTTAAAAGTCACTGGGGCTTACTGATCCCCGTGGAAATATTGTGGAGCTTCCAGTTGACTCCCTGAAATAGATTCAGCAATATCATATAAATGTCTGCCTCTGTTAGCCTCATAAATGTGAGCTCTTTTAAGCACATTTTTCATTACATTCTCACACATTTCACGCGATATTTCATTAATTTCATCACGAATATTTTACTTCACTTGCTCAAGCGTTTCTCGTTTGTTTACATAAACGTTGCTCTTCAGATATCTCCACAAAAAGAAGTAAGGAGCAGTAAAATGAGGTGTACGTGGAGGCCATCACCATTTTTTGAAATAACTTGTTGTGGAAAGAGGTCCCACAGTAATTCCATTGTAATCCTGGCTATATGCGATGTGGCACTGTTTTGTTGATACCACATGTTAAGCAAGGCCAAAGCAAGCACTTGTGACTTAAGTTTCCAATCATACCACGAAATCACGCCCCATTCACAGTTAACGTTACGCCGTTCTCATTTTCAGAGAAGTAAGATCCAATAATTTCTCCTGCCAAAATTGCACACCAGACTGCCACTTTTTATTGAGTGACTGTTGAATAATTTTAAGGTTTCCCATTCCCCAGAACCGACTATTCTGTTTATTCACACATATCCATTCAAATGAAAATATGACTCATCACTCATTATGATTTTTTCATAGAAATGGGAGTTGTCATGGACGAGCTGTAACATTCTATTGGCATATGCACGGCGGCATAAATCGTCTTTAGGAAGAAGCTCTTGTATCAACTGAAACAAATGCCATTCCTTGTGCAAAATTGTGGCCAAAGTTATTCTCCTGAGCGCGGCATCGAATTGATGGTTTGTTTTGAACACTTTCTTGAGCAACAGTAATGTTTTCAGACGAAATTGCTTGGGCCTACCACCTACAGACCCTCTTTCTTCGAAATCACTTACTACACGATAAATAGTGCGTTTTGTTGGCACGTTGTTTCTCCCAAAAATGTCACGTAACTTTCTCATCGTCACAGTAATCGATGATTGATTTTGATAAAATCTTTTAACGATTAAAACACGCTGATTTATCGAATATTTTTCCATAATAAATTTGCCACATGTCTACTTTACGTCTAGCAAATGTGAACTGTGAAGACTAATGTTAACCAAAATGGCGGCGGACACCTGGCATTTTTTCAAAAAAGTGTGAAAGTGTTAAAAAATTTCTCTCCAATTTTGTTTTTTTATCTTCAGTAAATTTTGGCTTACCCTTTAATAATAAATTTTTAAGGCTTAATGCATATAATAAAGAGATGCTTACTACAATTTAAACAAAAGAAAATTAATTTTTCTTATTTTTTTTTTTTTGTAAATGTAAATGATACTCGTGTCTTAACTCATGCAAATTCAATTGCATTCACAGCCTTGATGAGCAGCAGCCAGTAAAAATATTCTGTACTTTGGCCAGCATCCAGCATTTTCAATTTCAATTAACGTTTAAAATTATATACCGACACATATATAAATTCAAATGGACTTTTGTAGGTGTTTATACCTTCAAAATACTTATTATTTCACATACAACTACTTACACACATCTTTATGTTAAAAAAAAAAAAATAAACATAAAAACAACAACAACAAATTTGTATTGAAGTGTTTTCTTTTTTTCTTTTTTAATATATTTTTATTATAATTCATACAAGGATGTATAAGGGTATATATGTGTGTGTGTGTGTGTCTGTCTGTATATGGGTAAACAGATAGTTGGTAGGTATACTTGTGTATATGTGTATATGTGTATGTGTGTTTGTACTTAACCTAAAGGCTTTTAAGTATTTTACAATTTATTTCGCATATAAATTGCCACTCACATGTTAACGAAATAAACAAAATGAGAAAATAAACGAAAGGAAAAAAAATTTAAATAAAAATAGAGAAAATAGTCATATAACGCTTCTAGTTCTACCATACTTACATACATAATATATACATACACACACACATACATATATATAAATCGACAACATGATCTTATATGCAAAAAAAAAATTGGTATTTCATAAGTGTGTAGTTGTTTTTGTTGTTGGTGTTGTCGTTTTTTTCTATAAACGTTCAAAATTTAAATGCAACTTGTGCAATTTGAGTGGCAGGCAGTTTGCCAAGGATTGCTCTTCACATGCTGTTTGTAATCTTCATTTGAGAAAAGAGGGTTTATCAAAAATAACAGACAGGTTGAGATAAATTTTCATTTTTTGATATTTTTAATTCGAAAGAGAAATTTATTTTTAATGCGACAATTTCAAAGAATAGCAAAATTTATTTTTATTTATTAAAAAGCTTATTTATAACGAATAGCGGAAATAACTCATAAAATGCAAAGATTCTAGGATTTGAGCATTATCATCCCTCCAAATATGATAGTATTGTTAATTGACCAATCCATTAAAATCTAAGTTATCTGAATCGCCTGAACAAAATTCGCTTTTTTTCTCGAACCAGCACTCAGGGGATGATCCCTATATACGCAATACATTGTGGCAAAACTAGGGAATTATGGGGAGGATGCAAGAGGGAGTGGTGTTTGCGGACATTCGATTTGAATTTTCATACATTGAAAGTGAGAGGAAGAAGTTCTTCTACAAACGAACAGTTCTGCCAAAAAAAACGAATTTTCCCTGTAATGCGTAGTGCGATTTGCTAGAAAAAAAAATCAACCACAAACGGAGGAGCCCTTAATGAAAATGTGCGAGTAACGGAAACAAGTTTCCTAATTTTGTTAGAGCACTTACAATAATAGTAACGATAAAATAGTGAAATACATGCCACATTGCGTTGAGGCTCTAGAGAATCAATAGTGTTGGATAGCCTACTGTCCCCAATGAGCCTCTTGACCCTCTTCTGTACGCGGTCCAGCAATTCCAAAATAAACTTTGGAGCACCGGCCCATACATGCAAGTTGTATTAAATCTTTTGACGAATGTAGGTGGTTTAAATAGTACGAAGATCGGATGGAGGCAGGTATCTCTTACACTGTCTTAGAAAACCGATGCACTTGAAAGCTTCTTTAGAAACCTGAAAAATGTGTTAAGTCCATCGGACATCACACTGAATTTTCATGCAAAGAACCCATGGTAACGAACGCACCACCATTTTTGAACACTATTTACGACTCTATTTACACGACCCCATTCCAAGAGTATCGCGAGATCGTGATTGAGTGTATCATTCATGTTCTGCCTTTTGGTACTCATCTTCAACTGGTAGGGTCTGTCAATTATTATATGAATAAGATTAAGAAATGGTGTTGTCATGTGGGAAAGAGTTAAAAGTTTGACAAAGAAGCTCATTTAGAAAAATAAGAAATAAGGTAGAAGAAAGAACGAAGCCTTGCGGTACCCTTAAATTAATCTCGAACTCTTCTATAAAAATTCGTATAGTGTTATTCTTGAGAAAACAGAATATAAATCTGGAGAAATTATCGCCGACACCTGTCGACACCTATCACTGACAGAAATGCATCATACCACCTTCTATCAAATGCCTTGGAAATATCTAGAGCCACCGCCTTACTCTCTGCAAAATACGTGATAAGATTTACGTCTGTACCTAGCTATGTAAGCCATAACCAGACGGTGGAGCATACCACTGTGGATTAAATTTAGTGTCATCCTCGCCCTAGAAGGCCTTCAGATACGTATATCCTCCGGTAATTCCTAGTTGCAACGTCAATAGCCCGGAGCAGGCCGCAGCCCCACTCCTTGCTGAAGAGTTTGAAGATTATCCAACTCCTGGTCCAGAACGCATGAAGCTTAATAAAATTTAAGAACACCACCGCATTCATGCTCACTGGAACTGGACCATTCATTGTGTTCATTGTGAATGATCCGACCCACACAACTTAAACTCCCGAAGGGCCAACCTCAATAATCACTCAGAGAACAGCTAAAAGGCTAAAAAGATAAATAGCTGAACTCTGGAGCTTTACTGATTCCTGTGGAAATAAAGTGGAATTGTCCAGTTGGCTCCTGCTACCCTATTAGTGGACTGCGACTCCCTTTTACCCCTGTGAACACATGTAATGACGGTGAAGTTTCGTCAAAACATATCAATGTACCCCCGGTGAGGAACTCTCTGCGAAATGATGTACGGAGTTGCACCATTGTTCAGATAGTCGCCTATAGAGTGCCCCCTACGTAAACATACTACATACTTATTTTGGATACAATGTGCACAATTTGGAAAACGTTATTCAGGCGACGTAATATTATTCATGTTGAAATTCCAGCTGATAAAATGGCCGCCAATTAAAAAAGCTTTCGCAACTTTAAGTTCTGTGGCTCTATAGAAAACACCCGATGCATATCTATGAAATAAGCAATATGTGCGTTATAAAAATTAATAATAATTAATAATATAATATATAATATTAATATAAAATTTTAAGGGTACTCCATACAAAACCTTATTTTTGACATACTTAAATTTCAGATTTTTAAAGCTTTAAAAATAATACTGAGAGTAGATTGATTTTTGGGGCTAACAAAAAAACTAGCTGACAAAATTGCCGCCAGTTGAGAAAGTGGCCATCATAAAATTCTATGTCTCTGTAAAATACATCGGATACAGACCTATTAAAGAAATACTATGTGTGTTATAAAAATTAGTATAAAAAATCAAATACAAAATTTTAAATGTACAATTAGTATTAACGAATCAATTATAAAATTTTAAGGGTACTCCATACAACATCTTATTTTTGATGTATTTAAATTTTAGATTGCCAGAGCTTTGAAAATATAAAAAACAGATCGAGTTTTCGGGCTAACAAAAATTTATATTTTTTGATTTTTTAAACAGCCAAGATTTTGTAATTTAAGCTCTAGAACACTTAGTTTACAAAAAATTAAGATTAAATATTTTGATTGCAAAAACATAATTTTTAGGCCAACAAAACTTTATTTTTGGAATTTTTTTTTAATTAAATTAATTAATATAAATTTTATTTCGTGCTTGATTCCTTTAAATAAATATTTCATGATATTCTCACAAACTATTTATTACAAATATTTTTATTAAAAAATAAACATCTTATGATGTTGTCATTAAACATTTATTCAAGTAAAAAATAAAAAACAAAAATAAAAATATTTGAAATGTATTGTAATGGGGGAGAGCACATCCATATTGCAATTTCATTATTGCTGAAGTAGCTCATCAGTGAATTTTACCCCAATATTGTATAGAAAAACCTAAGAGTCTTATATCCAAAGCCAAACTGATTCTATGAGAATTTTTAATAAAATCAACATAGCATAGACAGCAAGACTCAAAGACACTTCTATACAAATAGTAAAAAACATTTCAAAACAACAAAAAACATGGTTTATTTTCAGTGATTCCGAATAATTATAAATTATTTGTTTAAATTAATTAAAAAATTTTTATTTTTAGGCCAAAGAAGATAGTTTTTTAAAAATTTTTAAATTATCACAGGATTTTGTTATTTAAGTTTTAGGAGTCTATATAAAATAAAAATAAAAAATATGGAATGAACAGAGCGGCGCCATTTAATTCCTATAACTTATTTCTAGAGCCTAAATTTCTTAAGCAGCAACTTTCGAAATTCCCTAATAATAATAGGTATTTACTTAAAGGACAAATCAACTAAACTAGTCTCGGATCGCTTTTTAAACTGTCAAAAAGGCTGTGGCCTTACGCTTAGTACAACCAAAAAAATGTCCTCCTGCTGGAATAATATCTTTAGTTTAAGGCAAAATTGATCACTTACATACAACGCTATTGCCTAGGACCCTGGTGATGGGCGTGTATTATTGTAGATTTTTTTAACACTTTCGATATTTTCAAAGGGAACACGCAATAAACTAGTAGTGTTTCAAGGATAATAGGACTTTACATAAACATGATTCGCATCTGCATCAGAGAAACATAGCCATCTGACGCGACATTTAAAATTGCCAATTAAATCATTTTCTTACAAAAATGCCGATTTTTATTTTCTGTAATTAACGATTCATATTCATATCTTCTACCTGAGAAAAAAAGAGATCACAACACATATTTTTAGTATTATCCTTTTGACTAAATGTTTCTATTGAGATAATATTTTTTCCTGGGAAATTTCCAAGCAATAGTCTTGACTTTTACTTGTTTGGTAGTAAAAGTAAAAACTAAAATAAAGTAAATCCAACATTAAATTTTGAAATTTAAAAATTAATTCAATAACTGCCCAGATTAATACTTTTAATATGAGCTCTCGTTAATTTAAAAGTCACATAATATATTTAACAGGTTTGACTGTCTTAAATAACATTCTAGAAAGATACTTACTTTAAGGCAAATATACAAAATATGTTTTACAAAGACAATTAAGATATTTTCTTCCTTTTCAGTTGTGAGCGACCCAAAACTCTCTCTCTCTCTCTCTCTCTCTCTCTCTCTCTCTCTGTAGAACTATTCTTTTGACCATCGAAGGATATATTGGAGCTGTAATTTGTTTGTTTGATTAGCAATGAAAACTAACTATTTTTGAAATATATTTATTTCCTTTCAAAACTGCAAAAGTATTTAAATTATTTTTCTATTTCATTTAACATTCTGTTATTATTACACCTTTTATTATAGCACCCTTTAAATGTTGTTTTACCGTTTATAGCACACAAGCCTCTTTTTTTGTATTTTTGTTTGTGTGTGTGTGAGTGTGTTTGTGTGTGTATATATATATTTAATAATGTAGGTCCATATGAACGGTATTGCATTACTTCTAACATGCTAAAGCCGCCTACAAACAAAAGCTGTAAAAAGCAACTGAAAATAATAAATATTTTTCTCTATTCTAGCCGAGTGCCTAACTGCTTGCCACCCTGCCTGCCTGCCTGCCTTATTGCTTACTTGAGCTGCAGCCTGAAAAATATTTGCATTTGTTTTATGTATTTTGTTCTCTATAGTTCAAGTATTTAGAAGTTAAGCCTAAAAATCGACATCGACACATTCTACACTAAAGTGAACTTTTGGCTTTTTAGAGCTCTTCTTTCATATTTTCAATGTCTGTTTATGGGTGAAAGTGTATATATATATATATGTGTGTGTGTGTGTAGGTAAGCATATAAGCAAGTATTTTTATTTAAAAGTGTTTTAATACAGAAAAGGTAAGGCCCACTCAATATTTAGAATATTTTTGTCTAACTTTAGTTTTCAAATAGTTCGAGAAAAATAAATAAAATAGTTGGTGAGCAAATAAAATGAAAAACAAAAGGATATTAAATTGATAAGAAGAATCTTTGGTTTACTTGAAATAGATCCACTTCAAGCCAGCTTTAATCGTTTAGAAATTTTATAATAAATGTTAACTTACATTATAGCAAATATAGCATTTTCAGTTAAAATTAAACATTTTTCAAAATAAACGAAACCTTTTTCAAAATGAACGAATCCTTTTTCAAAATAAAGGAAACCTTTTTCAAAATAAACGAAACCTTTTTCAAAATAAACGAAACCTTTTTCAAAGTAAATTAAACTTTATGCAAATTCAGTTAAACATTTTTCAAATTAAATTAAATAGTTTTAAAATTTAATAGAAAACAAAGGAAAAAAATATAGCATTTTCAGTTTAAATTAAACATTTTTCAAAATAAACGAAACCTTTTTCAAAATGAACGAAACCTTTTTCAAAATAAACGAAACCTTTTTCAAAATAAAGGAAACCTTTTTCAAAATAAATTAAACTTTATCCAAATTCAGTTAAACATTTTTCAAATTAAATTAAACCAGTTTTAAAATTTGTAGGTTTATCATATATATTGAGACGATTGTAGAGAATGACCCGGGAATAACTTTGAAAAATATTCGGAAAAAGTTATTTGAACAATTTAATGTAACGCTAGCATTGTCTACAATTTTCAACGGCTTAAAAGAACTTTAAATAACGCTGAAAATGGCTTCCATCGAAATGGAACGTATGAATAGCGCATCGACTATTGAAAACCGTCGACAGTATGCCTCAGAATTTGCAATTTGGTCTCCTTTACAAAAAGAAAAGATCATTTTTATAGATGAGTGCGGGTTTAACTTACACTTACGGCGTTCACAAGCACGTGCTAAGGTAGGTGAAAGAGTTCATGTTGTTGTGCCAACCGTAAGGGGAAGGAACGTTACTTTAATTGCTGCTATATATAAATAATGCTGGTGTTGTTTACCATAAAGTTTTTTCCCTTACCACTGTAAATTCAGCCCGTTTCCAAATATCAGTTTTAAAATTTAATGTGCTTGTGAACGCCGTAAGTGTAAGTTAAACCCGCACTCATCTATAAAAATGATCTTTTCTTTTTGTAAAGGAGACCAAATTGCAAATTCTGAGGCATAATGTCGACGGTTTTCAATAGTCGATGCGCTATTCATACGGTCCATTTCGATGGAAGCCATTTTCAACGTTATTTTAAGTTCTTTTAAGCCGTTGAAAATTGTGGACAATGCAAGCGTTACATTAAATTGTTCAAATAACTTTTTCCGAATATTTTTCAAAGTTATTCCCGGGTCATTCTCCACAATCGTCTCAAATCCAAAAAAAATATACAACAAAAAAAACCTACAAATTTTAAAACTGATTTAATTTAATTTGAAAAATGTTTAACTGAATTTGCATAAAGTTTAATTTATTTTGAAAAAGGTTTCGTTTATTTTGAAAAAGGTTTCGTTTATTTTGAAAAAGATTTCGTTCATTTTGAAAAAGGTTTCGTTTATTTTGTAAAATGTTTAATTTAAACTGAAAATGCTATATAACGTATGAAGAGAGTCAGTCTATTATCTGCTTAAGTTGAGCAGTACGTATACGCTTTAATTCTTATTAAACAAACTAAATAAATATCAATCATACGCCGAGTTTTTATATTTTTTTTAACCTATTAAAGGGCAGCTAAAAATAATTATTTTTTTATTTCTTCCTTCTGTCCTTTAATACAAATCCATTACTGGATATACGTGATCACATGCTTAATAAATTAAAAGATAAAAATAATAAATAAAATATTCAAGTGCATATAATTGTTTTAGTTTAAGCTGTTGACTATTTCCCGAAACTCATGCCGATCTCCTGCTGAATGTAAAAGAGCCCTAATTGTTCTTAGTCTCATCCAATTTCTTGCATTTCGCAGCCAGGAAATTTGTTTCCTTCCCATGCCTCATCGTCCTTGTATTCTTGCCTCTAGTATAAGTTGTAGAAATTCATATTTTTCATCTCTCATAATATGTCCAAAATTGTAGTCTTTCTTCATTAAATGCTTAACAGTAATACACTATCGCTGCTAGCACTTCAGTATTTAATATTCTGTCCACCCATAGTATTCTGAGGAATATTCTGTAACACCACATTTCAATTCTATTCATGGCAGTTTCTTTAAGCGTTTATGCTTCAACCTATTACCTGAGTACCGACCAGACATAACACATAACACTTCATAGATCTAAATCGAAATTTAAGAATTATTTCTCGGTGTGCAAGGATGTTCTTACATTTGCTATATGTGGTCCTAGCCATTGCGTTACTTCTCATAATTTCAACATCAGCGTCCCAATTTTCGTGCAATACACATCCGACACATACAAAATTTCTTTCTATCTATTGGTTGATAATTAATAGATTAACGTCTGGATATGGATATATTTGATCCAGTAATAATCATACATTTAGTCTTTTGTACAATTAGGTGTAACCCAAAAATTTTATTCTGATTTGCTAACTAATTGTACAAAAGTTTGTAAATCAGCCATATTGTCTGCCAGAATATTAGTGTTATCAGCATAGCGAATGTTGTTGATAAATTGCCTGATTCAATATCACTAACGGACTATTTACTTTTGAATATAAGTTGAAAAGGAGAGGAGGCAGGATATAACCCTGACGCACACTTCTATTTACAGGAATATATTCCAGGTTAATTTCATTTGTCCAAACTTCTACTAACCTACCTAACGTCTCTACGTCCCTGTCAACAATGTCCAATTTTCTCAATATATTGATCAACTTGTCGCGTTATACTCTCTCAAACGCTTTTTCATAGTCAACAAAGCAAAAGAATACATCTTTCTTAGCGTCGCGACAATTCTGAACAAGAACCTGTACGGACAACAGTACTTCTCTAGCGCCCCTAACCTCCCTGAAGTCAAACTGAGTTCGATCAATATGTTTTTCACATTATTTAATGCTATCGTGGGTGAATAACTTTCAAGAAGATTTTCAAGATGTGTTTCAGAGTCCTGACATTTTTTGGCATGACTTTTCTTTGGCATTTTTATAAAAGCGGACTTTAACCAGGCATCTGTATAAATTTAATCGCATCCAGGGGCTTTACTGTTTTTTTAATTTTGTATAGCTCTTTTTATCCCGCCCCGAGGGCACATTGATATGTTTTGATGGAAATACACCGTCATTACATGTGTCTTCGGGGGTAAAAGTGGGTCCAGTCCCCTTCAAGACTAGCAGGAGCCAACTGGACAATTCCACTATATTTCCACGGGAATCAGTAAAACTCCAGAATTTAGCTATTCGTCTTTTGAGCTTTTTAGCTGTTCTCTGACTGATTATTGAGGTCGGCCCTTCGGGAGGATCGTAGTGGCTGTGTGTTTCGCGGCCCTCGTTTGAGTTGTGTGAGTCGAATCATTCACAATGAACACAACGAATGATCTAGGTCTAGGGAGCATGAAAGCCGTCGTGTTCTTGAATTATATTAAGCTTCATGCACCAGGAGTTGAATAGTCTCCAACTCTTCAGCAAGGAGTGAAGGCTGCGGCCTGCTGCGGTCTTTTGAAGTTGCAACTTAAAGTGACCAGAGGATATACGTATCTGAGAGCCTTCTAGGGTGAGGATGACGCTACATTTTATCCACAACGGTATGATCCAGCATCTGGTTATGGCTCTCACAGGCAGGTACAGATGGAAATCTTATCACGCATAACTCTTTTTATTTCTTGCTTTGTAATGGGTGGTCCGGTTATTTTCAATAGGCCCATCTAAAGATTTTGTTTTATGTGAAAATAGTGTTTCTCTTTATAATTTTTTATTATTTTTTAATTATTAATTTCTTTAACGTTTCTTTTTAATTGTTAAAATATTGAAATGTGTTTTTTTTTATTTCTTTTCTAATGGAAAATCTATTGCTACTGTTGTTCTTTCTCTGTATTACTTTTATTAAAGCCTAAAAGCATAATGGTAAACGAATGATGAACGAATATTTTCTTTAGACTAGAAATAAATAAAATAATAAAAAAAAATTATTAAACTTCTCTCCCACATAACAGAACAGTAACACAACAGTAACATTGTATGTAGATTAACTTGTATATGAATTTGTATTTTTATTTTTGCAAGTATAAAAATATTCGAATGTATGGCATATATTTGGCTGTTAGCCAACAAAATTTTCGAGCATGAAATACAAAATATCCTGCGATTAGTTAGCAAGTAACCCAAGCTCAAACAAACATCTGCCTAAAGACTTACACACACATACACATACAAACGCACCAACAAAAAATAAATAAAAAAATTGACATAAGCAAGCTCTACAATAAGCTACAAGTACGAGGGCTGTTCCATAAGTAAGGCTTCGACAGCTGTCTTTTATATGTAGTGAGACACAGTACTTTCATTGGAAAAACCTTGAATGTTGAGGAGACATTTTCGATTTTATCCTGGGTGGGGCATGAAACTTTTAAACAGACTAATTTACGTAAAGGCGACAATAGAATAATTGGATTGCTCGTCCATAAAATAGTAAGAAACTCAGATGACTAATACAGATTTCAAAAGAAAGTTCAGAAGCAAAGTTTTGTAGCTAAAAATATTCTGCAGTGCTAAAGTTGTTTAAAAATCGCTTCTTAAAAATGTTTGCTTTTGTAATTAATAGTTGCTAAACTTGTAACGACACGGCTTTCCTGGCTGCTGGGGTATGCTCAACGGCATCCAGGGTCGTGTTGTAACAACTTTGAAATAAAAAACGGCTGGTTGATTCGGTATAAATCTTAAGCCTCTATTTGCCACTAATCTTCTTAACGATAGCTCACCCTCTATGCTCCGTGTACTGGGGCAATGGTGTGTGGAGGTATCCAAAGCTAGTGGGCCAAATAAGCGAAAATTGTGCAGGTTAAGAAACACTGAAATGCAATTTAACGCTGCTCTGACCACTCCCAGAAGCAACGGTACGCACAAATCACGCTGGGTAAAAACTACTCCATCACTTTGTGATTTCACAGTATTTGCTAAAGATACTCAGAAATGTTTTCAAAATTTCGCCTGTCATCCGTCGGCCGGCCGCTCATCAACTAATTTTTAATGGTTTACAAAATAAAAATAAGTATAGAACCAAAAACAGAATATCCATTAAACTTTGCCTGTGCCGCTAAAAATGAACATCAGGACTTTTAGAGTTGTAAAAGAATTATCGAAAAATATCTAGAGCTAAAGTAAACATGCTTAAGTTGTAAAATTATTTTTATTAAAAGAAAATATTTTTTTTTTCTAAAAATTACGCTGAGTAGATTCAAATGTAATCTAATAGAAGTAATAGACGTAGCTGCCCATTAGACCAAAAATAAAGTTTTAATAAAATTAACAAAATCTTGTAACTCTTGAAATTAATTTAAATAACTTCCAGGTGGCGATAGAGTAGGCAGCGTTCTTATATCAGGGCAGAGCACTACAAGCGATAATAATATTTTTAGAATGGTATCGTTTTCTTAAACATAACGATTAAAATAATTGTCTTTTCAAAACCTTCAATTCTGAGCTTTCGCTTGCTCCCTCTCACTCTCTCTATCTTTTTTGTTTATAAGAAAATACAGAGTGTCCACCGGGAAGGTATACTATTTTATTTTGCCGCCATTTTGGTAAACATTAGTTTTGACAGTTCATATTTGGCAGTTGTGAAGTAGACACGTTGCAAATTGATTATGGAAAAATATTCGATAAACCAGCGTGTTTTAATCGTTAAAATATTTTATCAAAATCAATCATCGATTATTGTGACGATGAGAAAATTACGTGAAATTTTTGGAGAGAAACAACGTGCCAACAAAACGCACTATTTATCGTGTAGTAAATGATTTCGTGATAGAAGAAAAGCCCAAGCATGGATCACAACGTACTGCAAGATCGGCTGCAAACTTTACTGCTGCTCAAGAAAGTGTTCAAAACAATCCATTAACCCATCAATCCATCAACCTCAATTCGATGCCGTACTCAGGAGCTCGGTCTTCAAAGAACAACATTGGCCACAATTTTGCACAAGAATTTGCTTTTATTTCCATATAAGATTCAGTTGACACAAGAGCTTCTTCCTAAAGACCGTCATCACCGCCGCACATACGCCAAAAGGATGTTGCAGTTCGCCCATGACAACCCTGATTTTTTTGATGAAAAAATCATAATGAGCGATGAGGCACATTATCATTTGAATGGATATGGGAATAAACAGAATGGGAAACCTCAAACAGTCACCTTTGTATTCATTAAAAGTGATAGTCTGGTGAGCAATTTCGTCAGGAGGAATTATTGCTTTTTACTTCTTTGAAAATGAAAACAGCGTAACGTTAACTGTGAATAGGGAGCGATATCATGATATCGTGATCGTTTAAAATTGTTTTTACGCCAAAAGTGCAGGCTTCGGGCTTGATTAGCATGTGCTATCAACAAGACGGTTCCACATCACAGGATTACAATGGTACTACTGCGCGTCCTCTTTACACAACAAGTTATTTCAAGAAATGGTGATGTTGATTGGTCACCACCGTCGCCTGATTTGACTGCTTCGGACTTCTTTTTGTGGGGATATCTGAAAACCAACGTTTATGCAAACAAACCAGAAAAGCTTAAGCAACTCAAACAAATGTAATGAATGTGAGAATGTATTGAAAAATATGCTCAAAAGAGCTCACACTTGTAAAGCTAACAGAGGCGGACATTTATCTAATATTGTATTTCATACATAATTGCCAACGTTAAATAAAATATTTATTAGTAAAGGATCCATGCTCTTTCATTTAATCAAAAATTATAAACAAACAAAGTAGTATACCTTCCCAGCGGACACCCGTTATTATTATTATCTATTGTATTTAGATTTCACATTAAAGCTAAACAACGCATAACTTTGTAATACAAACCACCGAAAACCCTCTTCTTCATTTTGCACCGCCCCTCGTATATAAAGGAGCAGCAAAAGAAAATACAACCGATTTAAAAATTTTCAAATACAAACGATCAAAAAATATTATTTTGTATAACACAACAACAACAACTAGCAGCCTTTAAATATTGCAAGAATATAAAGCCTATTTTTAGGCTACAATAAGCAGCAAAAATGTTGCCGGCTGCTGTTACGCTACTAAAAACAAAGTCATATTTTTGAAATGCATTGAAGCTGAATGTAGTAAACATTGAGGCCTGGAAAAGCCTTCTACCAGATTTTGTTAACTAAAAAAAAAATTTATTTATTTTTCCTTTAATATTTTTTGTATGCGCGCTGTTTTCCTTTTTTTCCTCTTTTTGATTTTATTAACTGTTAGTTTTGTTGTTGTTGCATAAATACCAATGAAATTGAAGTGTTTTAACTTGTTATGGAATAAAGGATTTTGTAGACTTTTTGTGAAGCTGTTTTTGCTACGGGTTTACAAGTTATTTTTTTTTTGTTGTTGTAGTTGTTGCTGTTGTATGACAAAACATTTTAGAAATAGAAATTTTTATTGGGGGACAACCTTAGCAATGAGTTGAAATAAATTTAAAAATGGCAAACTAAAACACATTTACAACAAAATTGGTTTCTGTGTTCAACAGCGACTAAAATTAATGTTGCTCATATGATTTAAATGCAACGTACGTTTTTGAAATATCAGATCATTTAATAAATCGTTATTTTAAAAACAGCAAATAGCAATTTAATATTTTCTTTTAGTTTTACCTACAAAAGCGTAAACAATTATTTATACACAAATTTTATTCTTTTTCTCGGACCAGTACTCACAGGATGACGCCAACACATGTAATGCATTGTGCCACAACTAAGAAATTAGATTAAGGGGAGGAGGAAAGAGGGAGTTGTGTTTGTGGACATTCAATTCAAACTTTCCTACATTTAAAGTGTTAGGAAAGACTTTTGGCGAGAGTTTCTTCCACATACGAAGTGTTCTGCTAAAAAGATAATTTTCCCTGCAACGCGTAGTACGATTTACTGGAAAATCAACCACAAATGCATGCGCTCTCGACGGAAATCGAGTTAAGTGCAAGAAACGCGTGAATAACGTCAACAAGTTCCTAATTTCCTTAGAGCACTTACCATTGTAGTAACCATAAAACAGTGAAATACATCACACATTGTGTATATAGATTTAATAGTGGTGATTCCCTACTGCCCCCAATGAGCCTGTATGCATTCCATTTTTTGATGGATATAGGTGCCATAAATTTACGAAGTTCGGATGAAGTGAAGTATCTTCAACACCGTCATAGAAAACCGATGCACTTGAAAGCTTCTTTAGAAACTTAAAAAATGTATTTAGTTAATCGAACATCACACTGAATTTTCATGCCAAAAACATCAAGACCGTTTGCTTCCGCAATATGTATATCACCCCTAGTAGCAGATAAAGCACCATTTCTGAACACAGATTCATGCGTTGGCATGCAACATTGCGTCTTACGGGCATTAAAGTTGAATCTATTCACACGACCCCGTTCTGAGATTGTTGCGAGATCGTGATTGAGCGTATCATTCATGTTCTTCCTTTTGGAACTCACCTCCAACTGGTTCGGTCTCTTTCTAAATGCATACGAATGAAAATGGTGCTGTTATCTGCTAAAGAGTATATAGCATTGAAAGTTTGATAAAGAAGATCGCTTAGAAAAATAAGAAATAGGGTAGGAGAAATTAATCTTTAACTCGTCTGATGAAATCCCACCTATAAGAACTTGTATAGTGCAATTCCTGAGAAAACAAGATATAAATCTGTAGAAATTATCACCGACACCACCATGTCACACTCTATCAAATACCTTGAAAGTATCTAGAGCCACCACCTTACTCTCTCCGAATTGAGTGATAAGATTTACATCTGTACCTAGCTTTGTAAGCCGTAACCAGATGGTGGATTATGTCCCTGTGGATGAAATGTCGCGTCATCCGCGTCTTAGAAGGCCGTCAGATACTTATATCCTTCAGTTACTCCTAGTTGCAACTTTAAAAGCCCGGAGCAGGCCGCAGCCTTCACTCATTGCTGAAGAGTTGAAGACTATCCAACTCCTGGCCCATAACACGTGAAGCTTAATAAAATTTAAGAACACCACCGCAATCATGCTCACTGGAATGATGCGACCCACATAACTCAAACCATGATACTCCCGAAGGGCCTACCTGAATATTCAGTTAGAGAACAGCTAAATGCCTAAAGAGACAAATAGCGGAACTCTGGGGCTTTAGTGATTCCCGTGCAAATATAGTGGAATTGTCCAGTTGACTCCTGCTAGCTTTGAAGGGGACTAGACTCCTTTTGCCCCCGAAGAGACATGTAATGACGGTGGGATTCCGTCAAAACATATCAATATGCCCCTGGGGGGGACTCTCTCCGAAATAATGTACGGAGTAGCACCATTGTTCCGATAGGAAAGCTAGCAAGTCGCCCGTAGAGAGCCCCCAATGAAAATCGTACTGTCGGCAGCCAAGTAAGCTATTGGACTCCAGGTACCCTGCAAGATGAAAATGAACCATACTTGCCATCACTAGTGCAAAACCAAATTGCATTTGGACGGTTATTTTCAGGATTATAACCCTCATTCTTTTTGGGGATCGGCATTACATTAGAACCTTCCAACACTTTGGAAATTTGCCGCCATGATACAACGTACTGAAAAGGGCTGCTAACGAACCTGCTACCGTCGTAGAGCACTGTTTCAAGACTCAAATGCTGCGATCTGCTAATAACTTTTTAAGCTCCTGGACTATTAATCATTTCTACTGACCTTCATTTAGAGTTTAGTAATAAATAAGTCGATTAAATAGCACCTAGACTCGCATTCACAAAGCTGAAATATAATTTTTATTTTTTTAATTTTTCGGATAATTTAAGGCCCGCTGGTTCAGGGTAAGAGATAGTAGACATCAAAGGCTTGTCCTTGACTTTCATTTTATGAAATTAATATTCAGTATTGTGTAAGTTCTTTGATACTCGTACTGAAATTCCAAACCACAGTCTTTACTTTAACCCATCCAGCCGTATTAGTCAAGCTTCTGTGGTTTGACCGCAATTTCCTTGTTTTTATACAAAGGAATTAGGGATCACGGTCGCACGAGGTTTAAGGTTTAAACTGCTCTTTAGCATTTAATGGCATTTAATATAACTCATTCTTCCCACTGCTTTCTTTCCATTTACAGCACCGTTGGGATTTGAACTTATGGTCTTCTACTTTAAACAAACAATAAAATAACCTTTGTAACGCCATAATCATATTTGCTAAGCAGGTGTTACCCGATTTTTATTTTTCTTTTGAGGGTTAAGAAGTAAATTGGGTGTCAAGTGATTTAATGTCAACCATTGGGATGTCACCCTTTTATTTTTTTTAATGAAAAGTTGGAAAACTGTGAGGAGCGTTTCACTTTTAAGCAAAGATTTTTAATAGTGAAAATTTATCAAAAAAAAAGGTTGAAAATTTCACAAAATCACTTCGTAAAATTGGGCAATTTTTTTTTTGTTTTGGTCGTATTGAGGCCACTGTGCATAACTTAATCGCTAAAATGGCGGCTGGCACTACTGCTGCTAAAAGTAGACTAAAACAATATATTTCTAGTGACAGTACCCACTGTTCAGCAAAGTAAGGAGAATGAGCCTAGAACATCAACTCGTAGTCATTCCGAAGGATCGAAGATTACTAAAGGTACTTTGCTCAACATTTTGCATATATAGCTTCATCTGCATGATCAGGAATCAATATCGGCAATATCGAACGCATGTGAATTGGCAGTTTGAAAAACTGAAAGAAAACAAAGGATTTTACATCTTTACTAATGAGGCTCATATTCAATTACGCATTTTGTAAACAAACAAAATTGTTACATATGGTGCTCGCAAGGTCCACAGGCAGTCCTCGAAAAGCTATTATATCCAAAAAAACTCACGGTACAGTGCATTTTGTAGTATTTTTCCAAGAAAACGCCGTCACCATGATTTTTCTGCACTACCAAACCCCATGATAACCAATTGGTATCGGTTACCATTGTTTTCACCAAAATGGCGCCACAAACCAAATAGCCGCCTAAATAATTCAGTTATTGAATGAGAAATTTTCCAGTCGCGTAATCACTCGATTTTGTGATGTCAGTTGGCTGCCTTATTCTTGTGATTTAACGCCGCTGGATTAATTTCTCTAGGGCCGTTTGAAAGACTGGACTTGAATAAGCAACCCGCACATAGCGAATGCTCAGAAAGCTGGAGTTTGGCACTGCATTGCTGAGTTAGCGAATGTTTTTTGTTCTAAAATGTGCTTCAAATTTTTTTTCCCGAAAATCTCCTAAAATCCCAAAGGGAAACATTTGCCCGAAGTCATGTTTCTATTATTTTTTCTCTTGTTGCTACTTTAAATTGGGGTCGAGTCAATGAAACGAAATTGTTCAAAAAACAAATGTGTTTTAAGCCAATTTACTTCCTAACCTCAAATATACTCATGCAAGCCGATGATGCAAAAATTTTTTTAACTTATAATTATTATCTGGACTATGTCTTCTTGCAACATGATTTAGATGCGATTAGTTCTTGGTGCAAAGTTAATCTTATGCAGCTCAAATATAAAAAGTGCAGCAGTAAGCGGTTCTTTCGTAGAACACATTTTAATAGGGAATATATGTGGAACGATAGAATATTGGACAAAGTTAAGGCAATTTTTGATCTGATCTTTATTCGACACATTTCAGTTACAGTTAATAAAGCCCGATCTATAAAACGCTGAGTTATAGAGTTTACTGACCCTTATATAACGAAGCAATTGTATACATCTTTAGTTAGGTAGACCTATTCTGGAATATGGCTCACTCTGAAGTTAGGGGCCTAACCTGCAATGTCTATATTAATCTGTTCAGATACAATTATTACTCCTTTGCCTCCGTGGCTTGTATTGGAATATGCAAAATTTTCCATCTTATAATAATAGACTTGCTTTAATTAAACTTTCAACGCTTAAAAATCTTAGAGCCCTGTTTTCGTCCTTATTCTTATTAAATGAAATGTGTCCTGTCAATTTTTAATAAGTAATAACTATTTTAATGCTCCATCACGTCCTACACGTAATTTTATCCCGCCATCCGTACAAGTGTACAGAGCTAACTATGATAAGTGGGATACGTTACTAAGGATTTTTTCTGAACTCAATAAATACATGCATGCTCTCAAGAAAAATATTGTTCTCTTTTTGAATAATTAATATTGTAAAAATGTATTAAATATTGTTATAGTCTGTAAGGATATTGAAACTATAGACTAAGATAAATAAATAAAATAAACCTCCGCCCGCGCTTTAGATGCAGCATCCTTTTTGGTCTATTTTAAGCCAAGACACAAACCAAAAGTATTAACAAACAACATTAGCTATAAACCTTTTATAAACCACCCCCACCCCCTCCCATCTCTCATTAAGGATTCTGTACAACTATTTCTATTCGTAATTTATTTATTTATTTAATTGTTATTTTTTATTTTAATGTTTTAAAATAAACAACGCAAAACAACATCACTAGAACTAATAAAATAATAATTTTTCCTAATTTCAATTATTATCACACCACACCAATAGAAAAAGGAAAACGAAAAAAAAAATACACGAAAATCCAGCAACAAATAAATTAAAAAGGAAAATGCAAACACTTGCATACAAACATAACAAACGGCTGCTGCATGTTGCAAGATAAATGCAATAATTTAGTAATGATGCCGAGATATACAACAAACACATACCACATACACACACACACACACACACATCCATGTATAAATTAAAAAAACAAACATCATACTCCATAACACACATTGAATACAACACATGTTTTAAAAACTATTAAGTTACTTAGTTGTTGTTGCTTAAAATGTATTTAAAAAAAGTTTGCTTTGCCAGAAAAGTTTATACACACACACATACACACATGCTTGCATTGGAATCTATTGTAGACCAGCAGCTTCAAAACACAACAATAACAACAACAACGACAAATTATTAAATACACATACTGAAATATGGTGTAAATTGTTTTAAATTTGCCACATACTTTTACTTACATGACTAAGACAAAAACAACAACAACAACATTAATAACAGCAATGATGGGGTAACTAAAAGTAATAGCAACAACAAAATAAGCAACATTGTAGAGTCACATGTTCATGGCGAATTATATGATATTATCACTTCCACAACGAAAACTAGGCTTTTTATCGTTTTTTGGAACTTAAAACAAAAACATACTTTTGTACAGTGAAGGCAAAAATAATAATGAAGGTATGTAATAAATTGATGCTTTTCTTAAAGGGATTGAAAAATTTTTTAAAAATACTTTTTTTAAAATAATAAATAAAATATAATACCATCCAGTACGAGTGAAAATTGCATACAATTCATTAATCGTCCTTATTTTATATATAATCTTAATTGAAAAGCTAAATGCATTAACATTAGGGGGACACCCTTTAATTTTTTTCAAACTTCTGTTTTTTGTGGATTAAACGATGAATTTATATACAGAATGTCCGCCGGGAGGGTAGACGACTTTGTTTGTTTATAAATTTTTGATTCAATGAAAGAGAAGGGATCTTATATTGATACATGTACCCCTGTAGGCTAGTAGGTAGTGTACTAGCTTACTAGCCTGGGGATTGCGGATACGATTTCCAACAAAGACCTTGACTGTTTTCACTACAAAAAATAAAAATTAACTGCCGGTGGAGCTGCTCAGTGATGAAGGCGTGGTCACTGGTCACTACGCTGTCTTATACGACAGTTAATTTCCGATAAGATGAGCCTTCTAGAAATGAAAGCTGCCCCGATAGGCTATTAGGCAGTGTACTTAGCCTTAGAATCAAAATAGTATACAGATCGAAACATTTTGCTATTCAGAGATCCCTGGCGATTATTAAGCGAAAAACATAACAATATTTAAGAGCGTTATGTAGGTTTAAGGTGGCTAACAAATGTGTTAAGTAACATGCTATAATGTATGTAACAATGTAATAAGCTGACATATTTGCTTGTTACTTTGCAATCGTATAAGGAAGCTTATGTTCTAATAATTCTCATTGAGTTCAATAGTTACAGTCAAAGTTTTGATAGAAATATGAAAAAAGAAATCAAATCAAATTAAAGACAGAAGAGCTTGAAGGCTATGTAACTAACTATAGTTATACTTTCACCACCTGTCTCATCTCTTCACTATCCCTTTTCTAAAGAATGTAGCACGGTTGTGACTAAATAAGCATTGTTGCCTGAAGTGCCGTTTAGTACACCAGCATTTAGTACAGTGCCGTTTAGTACCGTTCCGTTTAGTAAAATTCCGTTTGTTTTTGTTTTGCACCAGCACTCAGAAGATGGCCCCTACACATGCAATCCATTGTCCCAGAACTAGGAAATTAGGTGAGGAAGAGACAGGGAGTATTGCTTGTGGATATTCGATTTGAATTTTCCTACATTGAAAACGACAGGAAAGAACTGTGGAGGAAGCTTATTCCACGTACAGACTGTTGGGTTAAAAAACGAATTTTCCCTGAATGCGATTCCAATGAAAATCAAGTTAAATGCAAAAAAGTGCGAGTAACGGAAACAAGTTCTCTAATTTCATTAAAACAATTATCATTGTAGTAGCGATAAAACAATAAAATACATCCAACATTGCGTCGAGGCTGTACAGAATCAATGGAGTTGGATGCCCTACTGCCTCCAATGAGTTGCTTAGCCCTCTCCTATATGCGATCGAGCTACTTCAAAATAGACTTAGATATCAACAAGACGGTGAAACATCTCATATAGCCAGGATTACAACGGAATTACTGCGCGACTTCTTTCCACAGCAAATTATTTCAAGAAATGGTGATATTGATTGGCCTCCACAGTCGATTGACTGCTCCGGACTTCTTTTTATGGGGGGATATCTGAAAAGAAAGATTGAGCAACTCAAACAAAATATTCGTGATGAAATTAATGAACTACCGTGTGAAATATGTGATAATGTAATGAAAAATGTGCTCAACAGGGTTCGCATTTGTGACGCTAACAGAGACGGACATTTATATCAGATTGAATTTCATACATAATTGCCGACATTAAATAAACTCCTTCTCTCTTATTTTATCAAAAATTATTAACAAACAAAGTAGTATAGCTTCCCGGCGGACACCCTGTTTATGAAAGAATACTTTATTATCTGAAAATAATGAAATCGTTTATTAAAAAATTAAGATTCCATTTAATTAAAAAGAAAACTAAAATTCTATTAAATTTTCTTTCTCACTGCGATCAAAACATGTGAATGTTACTGCTTTTTAAACATGACGATTGCATGCATGCCTGAGTTTGCTCAAGTGTTTATATGAACATTAGTTGTAATTTTCTCTTTACCTCTCTCTCTCTCTCTGTTATTATCTATAACTCTCCTCTCTTTCTTTCGTTTTTAGTATTGAAAAAAAAAACGAAACAAGTAGTTGGGGTTTCAATGTGTTTTTGTTTTTATATCTCTAAATATTTTTGCCGTTACTTCCTTTATATTGTTGGTGCTGGTGTTAGTGTAGCTTTTACTCGTAGTTTGATGCTCTTATTGTTGTTTGTAAAATTTATTAACATTATCATGTAATCGTGTATAAATGTAGGTGTACATGAGTTGTATGAAACTGTTTAAGTATACTACAGCTGTTGTTGTTGTTGTTTTGTTTTTACAGTTTTGTTGTCACTGTTGTTGCTGCTGTTGTTTTATAGACACGAGAGCCTAAAACTGCGAAAAACAAAACGGAAGCTGTTTTATTTCTGTTTCTTTACATTTTTTCTTTTGTTTTTGTTTTTTTTATTTCTAAAATGAATTTTTTCATTTGTTTCTCTTTTTTATTTTTAATGAGTGTAAAACTTTGCGGAGGAATGTATGTGTATGTGGGTAAGTGTGTTGGATTATTAGTTTGTTTTTATGCCCGTATATGTTAGAAACAAACCACTTGCATGTGTATAATGCATTATTTGTGGTTGGTTGTTGCAAAATGTTGTGTCTAGTTATTGCAGTTGTTAGCTATTTTACTAAATCATTAAAACTTGATAAAAGAAAAGAGTGTTATAATTCATTTCACTTATTTGTTGTTTTATTTAAAAAGGCATAAAACGAAAAGTAAAACAAGAGTTTTTCAAATGAAGTAGCAGTACTTTCCAAACTGTTTAAATATTTTTAAATGAAGTTGAAAAAGAAGTGGTTGTATTAATTTTAATTTTTTTTCTTAGCAAAAATAATAAAAATTTTTTAAGTTTAAAATTATTTAATTCAGCTTTGTTAAAAAAAAGGAATTTTTATATAAAGTTATTTTTAAAAGAGATGACTTCCGAAATAATTAATTTTGAAATGAATTCGTCTAGCGCATATTTAATACGTAGGCAAAGCATGTTGTTTAAGTCTGCTAGAATTTATAAGTGTGAATCTTTAACTGACATTTCTATCACTTTTTATCATTTATGATCGCTATAGTCTAATTTTTGGCTTTTGCTTGGCACCTGTGGATTGAAGCAAATTCGTTTAATAACTTTATTTTTCATTTTATTAGAATTAAACATGACGATGGAAATCAGCTATTTATTAAAATCAAAATTAAATAAAAACTTTTGTGATATTTATTAAATTTTTTATCATGTTGGTTCAGTGACTTTAATATAATAAAAAAAATTTTGCAAAAAAAAAATATTTTGCCAATCTGAATTAGCCGGATATAAAAAAATTAAACAATATTCTATACAGTGACTTTGAGGTAAGGGTTACTTTGTGACCCTATACACAGGGTGTTCGCCAGGAAGGTGTATATTTTTGTGTTAATAATTTTTGATTAAATGAAAGAGAATGGATCACATATTGATAAATGTTTTATTTAATGTCGCCAATTTTGTATAGAATACAATATTAGGTAAATGTCCGCCTCTGTTAATCTCACAAATGTGAGCTCTTTTGAGCACATTCTTCAATACATTCTCACATTCATCAAGAATATTTTGTTTGAAATGCTCAAGCGTTTCTGGTTTTTTTTTTTTTTTTTTTTTTTTTTAAAGAGAAGTAGCACTTCAGGCAAGAATGCCTATTTAGTCAAGTACCGTGCTACCTTCTTTAGGAAAGGGATAGAGAAGATACACAGGTGGTGAAAGTAGAAGGATAGTCGGAAATTAACTGCCGTATAAAGACATCACAGCGACCAGTGCCTATGCCTTCATCGCTGAGCAGTCCCACCGACAGCCAATTTTTAATTTTGTAGTGAAAAAAACCAAGGTCTTCGTTGGGAATCGAACCCACAACCCCCATACTGACAAGCTAGTACACTACCTACTAGCCTACAGGGGCACAGGGGTTTGTTTGCTTAAAGCTTCCTTTTCAGATATCCCCATAAAAAGATGTCCGAAACAGTCTTATCAGGCGACTGTAGAAACCAATAAATATCACCATTTCCTGGAATAACTTTTTGTGAAAAGAGGTCTCGCAATAATTGTAATCCTGGCTGTAAGAGATGTGGCACCATCTTGTTGATACCATATGCAATAGTGGCGAAAAAAGTTTTCAATCATTCCGCAGTTAACGCTACGCCAATGATTCCTCCTGACCAAATTGAACTGCAGACTGTCACATTTAATGACTGTTGAATAATTTGAGGGTTTACCATCCCGCAGAACCAACTATTCTATTTATTCACGTATTCATTCAAATGAAAATGTGCCTGGTCACTCATTTTTATTTCATGAAAATCGCGGTTGTGATGGGCGAGCTGTAACATCCTATTGGGATATGTACAGCAGCGTAAATGGTCTTGTGGAAGAAGCTCTTGTGTCAACTGAATCTTATATGGAAACAAATGCATATCCTTGTGCAAATTGTGGCCAAAGTTTTTCTTTGAAGATCAAGCTCTTAAGCACGGCATCGAATGGAGGTTGATGGATTGTTTTGAACACTTTCTACAGCAGCAGTAATTTTTTCAGCCAATCCTACAGTAAATTTTAGTCCATACTTGGACCTATCACCTATAAACCGTCTTTCATCGAAATCATGCACTACACGATAAACACAGCTTTTTGTTAGCAAATTATTTATCCCAAAAATTTCACGTAACTTTCTTCTCGTCACAGCAATCACTGATTGATTTCGATCAAATATTTTAATGATGGCGGCGAAACAAAGTATTAAAATAAATTATTTATCCGCAAGCAACATGGCCTAGAAGCTGTTTTGAATTTTGCGGCCGTTTATGTTGTTGTTGATTTTTTAATTTTGTATTAATTTTCTGAGAACTGCAAATGACTTCAAATTTTACAAATCAAATACGAATTTATTTTCTTCTTCTTCTTATTCTTTACTAATTTGCAAAAACAGAATTTTTGAATTTAAATTTGGTATTCCAAAGAAGATACAGTGGGCTTGCATAATCGAAAAAGGAGGCAACAAGGCGCATTCTAGACATAAATTTTAGAGACATTTGTTCGACTATTACTACTCGAATGTCGTAGAAAAACGAACAATATTATACATCAAAGTCTCAATTGTTACTCATTTATTAGCATAAAGCAGTAGCCTCATATGGTCCTCAAAATAAGTGAAATCACTTGACCTTAGCTTCAGATAATATTTTCAAAATCTTCTTATTGTCAAATTTTAATTTTATTAAATCAATGTTTACAGTCGTCGTATGTTGCAAATTACAATTCTATGGAAACTATAACTCACTTGTATCAATGTCAGTCACATTTTCAAAAGTAATTAATCTTGGACTGATAAAGAGCTGCAGCGCCTGTAAAACAAACACTAACTATATTTTTTAATTAAAAAGGTCCATTAATAACACCAGCGTATAATTAAATACAATCGGTTCATTTTTCTGGATGTTATAACAATTATGTAGAGTCTGTTGTGAATTGGTTTCTCTTAATCTATCAAGAAGCCCGTTGGAGACAAGCTGAGCCCGATTGCTGAATAAAATTTTTTAAAAAATGTATTCACTAAATTTATGTCTGATTTTTAAAAGAAATCGAAATTATTTGATAGTTTTGTTCAAGCATCAATCTAATTATGCGCAGTAGGGTGGTTACAAAAAATTAATTTTTAATTTTCCACCCGCTCATCGAATACCCAACCACCCCCCTCCCCCCTCCCTAAAATATTTATGTAGTAACGTGTTAATATTATGATATTGACTTTATTTTCTAGTCAATTGACATATTTTATTTATTTACAAAACTTATTTTTTGTAACCACCCTAATGCGCAGTAATGCAACATGCTTTACATTTGACCCTTTCGTTAAATAATACCCTATTTAGGCGCAGATTGATAATCCCTCGCATAAAAAGTTTTCGAAAAGCAAACATAAATATTTCCGTTGGAATAACATTGGCCAGCAAATAGCAAGGATATACATTGCTACACAAATGAAAAAGTTTACTGACCTTGAAAGTTTAAAAATAAAAACTCAAGTAAATTTTAAAAGTTTAAAAAACTGTTAAAATCTTTTTTTTTTGTTTTTGATGTTATAATAAAAATGTTTTTTATATCAGCAAAACAAAAAAAAACAAACGAAAACTTAAAGTGGTCAGTTCAAAAACCTTTAAAAAGTCCTTTCTTTGTCTGCTCTTAATCATAAATTTACATATTTTTTCTCTTAGATTTTCGAATTTAAATTATGAAACGAAAGAGCGAGCCGGTTCTTGATGTTGTTGTTGTTTTACATAAATGTTTATTTTATGATTTTGTAGCCATTTGTATTGTTGTTGTTGCTTGTTTAATTTTGAATAATTTTTTTTTGAGATCCTTGTGCTTCATTGTTAAAACGAAGAAAAAACTGCAAACGACTTAAAGTTTTAAAAGTCAAATACGACTTTATTTTTCTTCTTTTTATTCTCCACTGTTTTGCAAATAAGACTTTTTGAATTTAAATTTGGTATTCCAAAGAAGAAATGGTGGGTTTGTACCTCTGAAAAAGGAGTCAACATAAACCAACCAACAAAAAAGGAGGTGGAAGTTATTTTAAATGTTTTATTTATAACCTGAAGGTTGTATATATTCAATGCATCTTTGCGAATGTTGAATGGTTGTTTGCTTTATATTGTATTTTAGTTTCGTCGTTATCATCATCACCGTCATCATGATATTTTACGTTTTGTTTTATTTACAGGATACTTTTTCTGTTACTCAAAAGCCTCTTACAATCATAAGCGAAAATTAATTAAATATTTACAAGATTCTTATTTAAGGACTTGTTTTGTTTTATTTTATTTCTTTCTTGTTTAAGCTGCTAACAAGGTTTGGTAACTAAAAACTGTTGTTGATGTTATAATAATAATAACAAATATATTTTGAAATATGGAATAGATGTACAAAAACAAAAAACAAAAAGGATGTTCCGCTATAACAACATATTTTTTTTGCCTTTGTAACTCCTGACGTATGAATAATTTTAATTATGATTTAATTTTTTATTATAACTCAATTTTATATGTAAACGTTAATATATTTTAAAATAAGTCTGATATTCCATACAAAAAAAAAAATTTCTTGGATTGAACAACCTAATAAACTTGGGAATTTCAATTTTCATATTGAAAAATGTAAAGCTTTTTAAGGTTTTATTCCACTCTCTCTAGCCCTCGCTTTTTATTATTTTTATAATTTCCTATCCAAAAAGGTAAATACTTTATTTTGTCTCACTGCAAAGTTTGAAATAGGAGTTCTTTTAGGCTCTAAAACTTGACACGGAACCCTTCGTCTTAATGTAAACCAAGAAATTAACTTCTTGAAACATCAATACAGCCAATCGTAGACCTACATTTTCTTTATTCCACATTGCAAAAGTATATTATTATTACCGTTGCCTAATTAAACTTTCTATACAGTTTCATAACAGTATACAAATTGTCACTAAAGAGTTTTTGGCATCAACACACATAAAACAGCTTTTGAAAGATAACGCAACTGGTTTTTTTAGTTGCTATTACAGAACTATGTATTTTGATTGGTTTCAAATTGCAAATAAGTTGCCAGATCTTTTCATATTATAAATATCTAAACGTTTTAAATCGCCTATATAAAGAAATCATAGTTAAGTCATAACTAAAAAAAATATCGAATAGCTGAGTCTATTGGACAAACGTTTTATTACGTTTATGCCTTTTATAAACGTTTTTCTTTATTGCAAAATAAATAACACGAGTTTTTAGAATTTTTAAATTTATAACAATTTTATTTACTTTAACTACACAAAGTTGACACTTCAGAACAATTTACTTAAAATGCACGTCTGTACTTTATGAGGTTTATTTTATACTGATTGGCTATGCCCTTTTATATTGGTGCATTAAAACTCTAGAAAATTGTTGAATCTTCTTCTTCTTCTTGTATCACAGTTTGTTGTTGTATGTTGTTTATTCAATGTATAGGCGCCAGTATGTCTGCGTATTTCTGTTTTTGTTTTTATACTGATAAAGTTTCTTCTTGGAATTTATTTTAAGATATTTGTTGTTTTCTTTTATAGAAAAGTTTTCTTTGAAAACTACGCAGATGGTAAACAGCATACACGTTTGTTGTTGTATTGCGCGTATAAAATTTCTACGCAGTTAATAAACAGAAAATTGTTTTAGTTTTGCATGTCACGCAGTTAGTAAACAGCACAACAAACTGTTGTTGTTTGCGTTTATAAAATTTCAACGCAGTTTGTAACTAGAAATTTTGTTGTTGTACCATAAGTTTTCTTAGCAAGCCACGCACTTCGCAAACAACATACCCAGTAGTTCGCTTTATTGCTTAATTATTTTATTTTAAAACCTAAGCAAGACACATCCGTAAAAGTATTTTATGTAGCAGTATTCCAAAAAACAAAAATAACGAGCCGCTCAGAAGCCAATGTGGTTAAGTCTATTTTTTTAAATTTTCTGATTTTTGGAAATTTATAAAAACAAACTTTCTTTATTAGAAAAATAGAAATAATTTAATTTTGAAAAATATTTAATAGAAATAAGGTGTTTACCAGTGGCCCGGCTTAAAAACTTTATTGTTGAGCGAGCTAGTAGTCCAGCTCCCTTCTAGGCTCTTCGTTAATGAAAATATTTCTCCTTGTTTACTAATTCTTACTACTAACGAAAAAGCCTAAAATTGTTATGCTAAATGTGGGAAAATCATTTGACAATATTTTGGTAAATTATTTTCCCATACGGAATATGAGACCTTAGTAATACTAGCATAGCTAGTATTAGTAAGGTTGTGTGTACTCACATTTGTAATGTAACACTTCTCATGTTTGATTGGTTTACAGCAAATACATTGTTAGTAAGAAATGCTAGTGTCAATTATTTATGGTGATGATGCCTCGTAAACAATTTCATTAATGATTGCATAGGCAATAACAACAATCAACTCACACTACACTTCACTACGTATGCACACCACATTCACCACAAAAGCTGAAACATTGAAAAAACTATTTTTGTTTTTGTAGTTTTTTTAATCGAACTTTTTTTATATAAATTAAATAAGAGCATTTTTAAAGTTCCTAAAAGAAGGCAACAGTAATTTAAACAAGACAAGAAACTGCAACCGCTTGCATAATTGTAGTTTATTTTATTTCATTTTATTTTTCCTTTTTTTCTGCTTATTTTTTCGTTTACTTAAACTTTTTTTTTTTTAATTACAATTACCATAAGCTTTTAATGCATCCTGATAACCAGCTGAACAGATATTATCTTGATAAAATATTATTTCAATAATCTCCTATAAATTTCAGCTCATTAAAAACACACAACAATTGAATAAAGTTTGCTTTATTAAAAAGATAATGACACTTTTTTGCCAAAAAGGAAGAAAAAAAAAGAACTCACGCGACACTTTCATATTCAACAGTATAAAAACAAAGAAGAAAAAGCAATTGCAGCGACAAGGACAGCGACAGCGACAGAGTATAAGAAAAGTTGCCAAAAGTAAGACAAGCAAAATCATGTTTGAAATAAAATCTCTCCCTTGAACACATGTATGAAGAAGCTTTTAAACAAAGCACCGTTATAGTGTTTTTACTCACACTCTCTGTTTTTTTTTTTTTAGCTTCAAGGCTTATGAAACATTCGTTATCATTTATAATATTACATGTGTACGATATATGTGTGTATAAGTTTGTGTATATGTGCGGTTGTAATTGTAACCTTAATAGCAATAATAACAACACTAACAACTACAATAATAAATACAAGTAGAATATATGTTTTTATTTTTGTGAACTTAAAACTGAACTGAAAACTTCATAAATAACCACAGGCGGCATGCAAAATAAGTATGTATGTGTAGGTATGTGTGTGTGTGTGGCCTCATCATGCAACAAACATGATATGTGGCTTGCCAAATGAGATAAGAAACAAGACAATAACAAGCAAGCAATACTTGTTAAAACTCTCTGTCCCTACTAATGTTTGCATTCATATGTATTTATAAGTGCCTGTGTATGTGTGTTTGCGTGTGTGTGTGTGTGTGTGTGTGTGTGTAAGCATGTGTGTTAAAATAACAATATGCAAAAAGGAAATGAATGTGACAGTAAAGTAGAACAATTTTTACTTGCATTTGCTGGATTTTTCTTTTTGTTTTTTTTTTGTTTTCTTTTCTTTGCCATTGAACATGATAAGTGTGATGCTTCTTATGTTACATGTATTTGTTGTTGTATAAGTGCGGGCATATTTGTAACTATGTTTATGTGTGCAGGCATAAGTATAAGTATGGCTACTGGCATATATCCAAAACAAGTTTTTTTTTCATTTCTTACATTATTTCGGGCCTTAAAAGTAACGAAACAGACAGTGAACAAGTAGCAACTTCCCAAAAAAAAAAAAAACAAAAACAAAAAATAAAACGTAAGCAACAATTTTCGCAGCTTTCTTTTTATTTTATATTAAAATTTTTTACTTTTCCTTTTTGTGTTCTTAAAGCTTCACAGTTGAAAGAAATAATTTTTTTTGTTGTTTTTCATTGTGACTGGTTTTGGTTTGATTGTGTTTTAATATAAGAACGAGTATGTTTTTGTTAAGATGGTTGTTGTTTATATTAACTTGTAAACAATGTTAATAAACATGCATGAAAAGACATGCAAACTTAAAGGCGAAACGAACAAACAAAACCAAAAAAAAAAAAAATAACAAAAACAATTGTGCAAACCTAAAGCCAACAGAAACCAAAAAAAAAAATCAGCCAAAAGAAAGTGAGAAAATATAAATAAAACAAAACTAGCTAAAGATCACAACGAATAAAATAAACAGTACAACGAAATAGTTGAAATAAAGTGTTTTATTCAAACTGTCATATTTGTTAGCGAGTTAAAACACTAACAATTTACAGGCAATAACGTACGCAAAATTGTAGGAATTTTCAAGATAACCCTCGACTTAAGATGTTAATATAACTAACACTTTAAAATCAATAACGATAACAACAACATAAATTCCAAAAGAAAATTTCAGAAAGTCCAGAAAAGAGCTTATGTATTTATTTTAATAAATTTTTTAATTTTTCTATACTTAATTATTAGCAAATAAATACAGGGTTCTTCAACAAGAAGTTTGTTTTTTAAACAAAAAATTTTGATTAACATAATTTAAAGTTTTATTGTATTACGAAGAGAAAAGTTTGGCAATTATGAATGAAAAATGATATCTAACAAATGTCCACCAGGACCACCCTGACAGCTGTCGATTCTTTCAACAAAGTTTTTAATCACTTTTTGGCAAAATGGTGGTCCTATTTCATTAATCACAACACGGATTTTAAGTTTTAAGACTAAAAGCGATGCGATTGGCTGTGTATACACTCTGCCCTTAACACAGGCTTACAAAAAATAATCCAGTGACGTTAAATCACATGATCTGGGTGGCCTGGGTGGGAAATTTGGTTTGCAATAAATTGATCGTTGCACAGACTGTGTGACATGTGATACCATCCTTTTCAATCACTATGTCGATACGCGATAAGATTTACGTCGGTACCTAGCGTGTATGTGATTTGATTTACATCCGTGCCTGGCCATGAAGCTTTAATCAGATAGTGGTCAACCACTATGCATAATTTGGAACGTTATGCTCGTCCTAAGAAGCCGAAGCTATAATTCTATGCAACAGAACTTTCTAGTTGCAACTTCGATGATTCCAGAGCAGGGTTGCAAATCACCACTCCTTGCTGAAGAGTTGGAGACTATCCAACTTCTGTTCAGAACACATGTCTAGCATGCTCACTGGACTGGATCATTCACCTAGGGTGTCATTAATGGTGAAATGGTCCTGGCCACCATATTAAACAACAAACCTGATATGGGGCCGCGAAACCACAACCACCACGATACTCCCATAAAGGGCCAACCTCAATAATCAGTCAGAGAACTATTAAATGTATAAAGAGACAAATAATGAATTCTGCGGCTTACAGACCCGCGGAAATAAAGTGGAGTTTCCAGTTGAACCCCTGCTGACTTCAGGGGACTGGGCTCCCTTTTTTCCCCCAGTTACACTGTGTCTAGATAGTGGAATTCTATAAAGACCATATTTATGTGCTAGGTACCTACCTAGCGTGTGTATGCCATAACTCGACGATGGTCAAACTACTTGGGCGATATGAAGCGTGCCTTAGCAAGCCGAAGACTAAATCGAAGCAGGACCGCCTACCCCCTGCTGAAGAGCTGGAGACTATCCAACTCCTGGTCTAAAACACATGACAAGCATGCTCACTGGATCCGTATCACTCACCCAATGTTCTTAGTAAAGGTGAAATGATTTTGACCCCTTAATCAAATTCATGAGAGCCGTGAAACTAAAACCACCACGATACTCCCGAAGGCCCAACCTCAATAAACAGCCAGCGAACGTATAATTTGGAACGTCATAAATGCGTCCTAGGAAGCCGAAGACATACTTCTAAGCAACAGAATCACCTAGTTGCAACTTTAATGATTCCAGGGCAGGGCTGCAAACCATCACACCTTGCTAAAGAGTTGGAGATTTCAACTCCTGTCCAGAACACATGTCTAGCATGCTCACTGGACTGGATCCTTCACTTTGCGTGTCATTATCAGTGAGATGATCCTGGCCATTATAATAACCATTACACTGTTATGGGGCCGCGAAAACACAACCACCACGATACTCCCATAAAGGGCCAACCTCAATGATCAGTCAGAGAACTATTAAATGTCTAAAGAGACAAATAATGAACTCTGCGGGTCACTGATCCCCGTGGAAATACAGTAGAGCTTCCAGTTGACTCCCTACCTGTCTTCAGGGGACTGGACTCCCTGCCTGTCTTCAGGGACTGGGCTCCCTTTTTGCCCCAGTTGCACAGATCTAGATAGCGGTTACGTACTATAAAGACCATAAATGTGTCCCCGGGGGGTTGGATATATCGGTGATATCAACATCGTCAACAACAGGCCAAAATATAGTAGACAGTGACACTTTGAGCATACAAAGGCTTCTTAATAATCCTTCTAGGATTTTCATAAGCCCAAATGCGGCAATTTTGCTTTTTGAAAATGGGCTTCGTCTGAAAAAAAAAATGATTTTTTCAGAAAAACTAGACGGTTGTTCCTAAATGCATTGAGCGAATCTACAGAGATGTGTATGGTCGGTCGGCTTCAATTCTAGCTCCAGTTGAACCTTATAAGGCCTCATAGTCAAGTGCTTCTGCATGCGGTGGATTTGGATAACCCCAATTGTTGAGAAGGTCGAAAAATTGACAAATTTGGATCTACTTTAACACTGTGGTTCACGGCTGCAGTCGGTCGATTACGCGTTGCTGTTCGCACATTTTGTATCGCGTCTATCGACTCAAATTTAACTACAAAATTGCGGTCTCAGAAGGACGATTATATTGTTCGAATATATAATAATGTGTTCCCTAAATCTGGTCTTAATTTTTCGTCCTGTTTGCCCGATGTAGCTATAATGGCATGTACAAGTTAATTTGTACACTCCTTGTTTGTCTAGTATATTTGCCTCGGTTGTTTTATTCCGTAGTATTCTGCCTAGGTTGTTTCTTGTTCTGAATGCGGTATTGATGTTGTGTTTTCCAAAGAATTTCGCCAGTTTGTACGTTGATTTTCCCATACATGTTAATGTAGCCCATTTTTTCTTTTCCTTCTCCTGTTCTTTGTTCGTTCTAAATTGTTTCTTGATGTTATCTACGAGGCGCTTTTTGTATCCGTTGTTTTCCGCTATGGTGTATATTGTTTCCATTTCCTTCATATACATTTGCCGTGTTAGTGGTGTTCTCTCTAGTCTTGTTATTAACTGCCTGATTGCTGCGTTTTTGTGTTGCTGGGGATGATTTGATGAGTTGTGTATTATTGTGTCAGTTGCTGTTGGTTTTCTGTATATTTCATATTCTATTCTGTTCGAGATTATGTTCCTCTTGATCGTTAGGTCCAGATAATTAATTCTCCCCTCCTCTTTCTTTTCCATTGTAAATTTTGTGTCCTTGTGTCTTCCATTCAAGTAGTCTAGAATTTGCTCATCGTTATTTCCTTCTAGTGTACATATTATGTCGTCGACATATCTTGCGTCGAATATTACTCCGAAGTTAGTTTCCAATTCCTTTACGTATTCCTCTTCTAAGTTCTGCATAAATACTTCCATGAGGGTGGCAGATGTTGGATTTCCCATCCCTAGTCCTGTTATTTGTCTATATATATTATTGTTAAATTTAAAGTAATTCTGTTCTAGTGTCGCTTTTAGTGTGCCTGTAATTTGTATTGCTAGTTCCTTGTTTTCCGTTTTGTTCCTTACTGTCGTATGGACAATGTTCAATGTATCCATTACCGGAATTGATGGATACAAGTCCTTCACGTCAAAAGAGACCACACACAAACAAAAACTACACCCACAACACAAAAACGTTACGCAGGTGCACAAGACCAAAGCAATAAAGAACATCATAAACGTACAATTACGTTTACGATTATATGTCACATAAGAAAATAAAAAAATAAAAAATAAAAAAAAAAAAAACCCATTAGGTTCACACATAAACAAAAACGGACAGTAAGCATGACCGTAAAAGGATTTAAATAGAAGCAAAAAAAAAAAAAGACGAATGAAAAAGGGATCGACAAATTAGGTAAAAAGAGACAAACGAAAAAGGAGAGATGCAGGCAAAAAAAAAAGACAGAAAGGGACGAACGCAATAACACGAAGGGAGACACGAACTATATGAACACAACTGACAATAGAACGCAACTAGTACGAAAAGAACACTGAAGATGGCAAACAGCCGAAACCGGTTTGTTCACAAACCAAATTTGACGAGGGTCGACGGAAAGCCGTACCCAAATAGAATTAACTTATTTATTGTTGAAAACCACGATATTTTATCAGAAAGCCCGCAAGGTAAGATTTTCATTAATTTTTCTGAAATCAATACAAGGCTCGAGCTGATATGTAAAAGAGATGATTTAATATTAATCATATGTTAATGTTTAAGAGAAGTATAGGGTAGTCTTATAGAGGTATAGAAATTTGAAATGAAATTAAACAAATTTTTTCAACTTGATATAAAATTTAGTTTATTCGTAATGATAATATTCTGCCGCATTTTAATTTAAAAATGGCATACGACTGCCACGGCTGGCTGAGACGTGACTTAATCTGGCTTTCAAATTTTCAAGAAACTTTTTCCAACATTTTTGGTCATACATTGGCAATAACATGGCGAATGTTGTCCTCTTAAAGGTCAGGAGAAGTTATAGTTAATATTAAGTATACGTAAATTTAAAAGAGAATTCGGTACTATAAGAGAGAAGTATTAATTAATATTAATCATACGTTAATGCACAAAATTGTAATGATTGGAAAAGAGAAGTCTTTAATGTTATGTGGAAATAACAATGATATTAATCATACGTTAATGTAAAAGAGAAGTTTTGGATAGAAGAGAGATGTCATAATTTATAATAATTATACGTACAGTGTAGCATCTTATGAAAAATGTTGATTATTTTTAAAATTTAACGTAAATTTATAAAAATTAAATTTATATTTTCTAATAATTGTGCTAATAATAATTCTATGTTAATTGTGCTAAATTCCTGTAAACAAAAATATTTTATGATATTCAATAAGACATATAAATAGCTTCCAAGGGAAACCCATATTTAGAAAAATGGAAAATGGTTTTTTAATGGTTGCTGTGTTTTTTTATAAAGGTTTTTTGAAATTTGTTGTTTTTATGCTTTCAAAATAATTCTTAGTTAATTAATTTCGCTTGAGATATAAAACTCAAGTTCCCTATACAAAATTTTGGTAAAATCTACTGATGAGATATGTGATCAGTAGAGAAATTGTCGTATGAAGATGCTCTTTCCGAGAGGAATACATTTCAATTTGTTTAGTAATAAATATTTTACGAGACGTTTTCTTCAATGGTGGTAGGAGTTAGACAACATTTTGTGCCACCTTGTTAAAACCATAGCTCCAGTACGTTACGCTTGTTCCATTGATGAACGAAAAAGTTAGCTGTAAAATTGTGACCAGTATCTTTTTTTTAAGGAACTGCGGACTAATGATTGATAAAATATTTAGATTTTAAAAAATCTCACAATTATTGTAGAATAATTATTATTTTCTAATTAAACAATGAATTATTAGAATGCACTGTTGCAAAATAATCTGTAAACTCAAAAGTTTTCTCTTTAAGTAGCAGCCATCATAAGGCAGGGCCAAAGTATATATTGTATGATCATGATTGTTTATATGCAAAACATCAGAAACATTATTTTTACACATTCGCTTCATTTGGTTTTGGGTTTTTAGCCAAAATATATATAAAACTGTTAAAAAGGCATTAAAGCCTAACAAAAAAAAATAAAAAAAAATGAAAATAAAACGAGAACATATATTTTATCCGAATATGACACATTGGTATACGGCAGCATGAAATTAAATTCATCTTTTTGTAGCCTTATCTTTTTTTATATTTTATTTTTTCTTCTTTTTTTTAGTTTTCCTCAAAAAAAACTGAGTATTTTTCATTTTTCCATTATATTTGTTGTTGCTTGTACGTATTAAAACTGTATTACAGCTATTGCTATTGCACTAACTTTGCTTTTAAAATAGGATTATTTTGTGCAACGTTAAATTGTTGCCATTACAAAGGCAAAACCATTTAGAGATTATGGTTTAAAATTAGAGACAACACACAGATTTTAAATGCCAACCTCAATTATAGTTGGTACCCTTTATATAACTTACAGTTACACTAACAACAATTACGCCATAAATTAATAATAATTACACTAATGCTAGCAAATAACCGGCACACAGCATGTGTCTCATTTTCTCTATTATTATTTGTTGTTGTTGTTGTTTTTTTTTAATTTCTTATTTGTAGATTATCATAATTATTATTTTTTTTCTTTTTGCTGTAGCTTCACTGAGGCTTTTAACGAGGATTTATTAAGTATTTATGAATAAAATGCAGTGAAATAAATTAAAAAAAAAAAAATATGTAATTTATGAAATGGCAATAAAGTCGTTATGCTAATAATTTTATATAATAGAGTTAAAGTGTCTTAAAGATTTATTCTACTTTTTTTGTTTAAATTAAATTCCTTGTAAATTATATAAATGAAATCCTTAATTATTATTATATATTATCCTCAACTAAAATCCCTCATACGCTGTCTAAGAGAATTTATTTATTAAACAAAAAAAATTTTTTTTTAAAAAATAAAATTTTTTGTTTTTTAATTTCATACGAACTCTAGCCTGCTAAAAAATGTTTTAAATAAAAATTCTCAATTTTAGTTAGTGCATAATTTAAATCCTAAATAGATAACTTAAAATCATTACAATTATTTATAATTTGAGAGTTACATGGGCTTAAAATGAAAATAAAACATAATTAATATTAATCATACGTCTATTAATTATTTATTTATTTTATTATTTTATAAATAATAATAAATAATAAAATAATAAATCTTATAGACTAAAGCACTATACTGTCAGCTATAAACGTTTATTTAGCACAAGGATTTCCACTTAATTTTATTTGAATTAATTAGATTAAAATGAGAGTTATGGACCTTAAATAGAAATAAATCATAATTAATATTAATCATTCGTTTATTTATAATTTATTTATTTTAATATCTTTTATAATCAAAACTATAATAAATAAAGCACTATACTGTCAGCTATAAACGTTTATTTAACACAAGGGTTTTCACTTAATGTTATTTGAATTCATTGAATTCAAATTAATTAATTTAAATTACTTTCCTTTTTACTTTGTCACTTACATTTTTACCCACTTTTTTACTTACTTTATACTTACAGTTCTACGACAAAATGTTTTAGGTGTCTTCTTCCATACAACTGGCATAACTGTTTTAAAAAGGATATTATAGAGCTATAGTATTTTGAAATGGCATAAAACGAAAAGGATTTTTTCTTTAATTGATATAAAATTTATTTTATTCGAAAGATATTCTGCTGATATTAAAATTGAAATATGACTACTGACAAGTGACTGTTATGGTGACTAAAACGTAATCTAATCTAGAGTTAATATTTTTAATGACTTTTTTAAAGATTTGTGGCAATAATATGGCGAATATTATCGGTTTATATGCATAGATTAGCACCTGCACTTACCAGCCACAGAAAATTGTTTAAAGGCGTTAAATCGCATGATTACCAAATGGTTCCTTCAATAAATCAAATTTGGCACAATTTGTGATAAGTTGTGCCATCTTGTTGAAACCATAGCCCCTGCGCATCCTGGTTGTTCAATTGATGAGTGACAAAGTCAGTAATCATTTCTCTAGGGCGCTCATCTATAACTATAAAATTTTGATCAGCATAGTACTAACAGAAATAAGGACCAATCACATTCCACCAGTTTTAGTGGTTGTCACGGTGTCTAAACATCCCTGCAAATAAGTAAAAGTGAACTTAGTTAATCGCTTATAAAAATCGGGATCCATGGCAATCTTGTTTTGACCTCAATTTACACAATTTGAAAGAGCTATTAGTATATTGATGTTAAAATGTTAACATAAATAAAAAAAAAAAAAAATGGCGTCCAGTTAAAGGCAAAACTTAATACTCTACATTTCTATAAAAAAACCTTCGACATTATAAACCAGATGACAGCAAGGTATTTAAAGCTACGTTCTTTTCTTTCGGGAAGTCATGTAGACTGCTATATGACAGCTACACTAGAGAGCATATTAACAGCTAACACGCGGAACTTTTGCCTCTCAGCTCTTATACCAAGCGCCTCCCCTACCCCCGATGCACGTTGATATATTTGACGGAAATCCATCGTCATTACATGTGTCTTCGGGGATAAAAGGTAGCCCAGACTCCTTTAAGGCTAGCAGGAGCCAACTGGGCAATTCCACTATATTTCCACGTGAAGCAGTAAAACCCCAGAGTTCAGCTATTTATTTTTTTAGCCTTTTAGATGTTCTCTAACTAATTATTGAGGTTGGCCCTTTGAGAGTATCGTAGTAGTTGTGGTTTTGAGGCTCTCATTTGATTTGTGTGGGTGGGATCATTCACAATGAACATAATGAATGGTCCAGGTCCAGTAAGCATAATTGCGGTTGTGTTCTTAAGTTATATTAAGCTTCCTGCGTTCTGGACCAGGAGTTGGATAGTCTCCAACTCTTCAGCAAGGAGTAAAGCCAGCGGCCTGCTTCGAGCTTTTGAAGTTACAACTAGGAGTGACCGGAGGATATACGTATCTAAAGGCCTTCTAGGGCGAGGATAACGCTACATTTCATCCACAGTGGTATGAATTATAAAAGACGACAACACATTAATCGCCTTGCAACTTGTGAATCTAAACCGAAAGGTTACATTGAAATTTTTAAGTAATGCATGATTTCATATACTATAGCATACTATCACATACAATCGTATAGTATCGCATAGAATCGCACAGTGTAATTTAGTGTTAATTAGGGTCACACAGTATGGGATAGTGTTGTATGGGATCGCATACTACTGCATACAATCATATGCTATCGCATAGTGTCGCATAGTATTGTATAATATTGCATGGTGTCGCATTCTACGTATAATATCGCATAGTATGGCGTGGTATCGTATAATATCGCATGGTGTCCCATACTATCGTGCGCAATCGTAAACTATCACGTAGTGTCATGTATAATTATACATGATGTCGCTTACTATCGTACACAATCGTATACTATCGTATAGTATTGCTTGTATCCCATATTGTCGTATAATATCGAATGGTGTTGTATTCTATTGTATACTATCGCACGCATGGTGTCCCATACTATCGTACAAAATCGTATATCATCGCGTAATATTGCTAGTGTCGCATAGTTTCGTGTAATATCGAATGGTGTCGTATACTATATCATAGTATCATACAGTATCGCGTAGTGTCGCATGGTGTCGCATAGTTTTGTATAATATCGCATGGTGTCACATACTATCGTGCGCAATCGTATACTATCGCATATTATTATATATTTTCGCATAATAACACATAATATCGTGTAGTATCGCATGGTATCATATATTATTCGCAAAGTATGGATGATGATTAAAATAAAATTTTTGTAATAAAAATTTTTAACCATAAAACCTGGGCAAATGTGATTTGAATGGCAACAAAAGAAAACAATTTTAAAATAAAGGAGAGCTGTACAACTCTTCAGTACTGAAATTATTAAAAATTTTAAATTTTACAATTTTAGCTAACAATTGGCGGTTTTTTAATAAAACGATTAATTTTATGCAGTTTTACAGCAAATTATGTTTTTAATCCCAGATATTGAAAAGCTTTGTTATAAGTTTCTATTTTTTTTAAAGGGAAAATAGGAAATATGTATACAATTGTATTGGCTAATATAACAACACATTGCATACATATCATTATCAATTTACATTCTGTTCTCAAAATATTTAATGTTGAGTCTCTTTATGAAGTCGTCAATTCATATCCCGTTTGGTCGTGAAGAAGCTGCGTTGAGTGTCTCCAATGTTTGTTGTGTATAATCTTGAGGCATTTGTTTTGTATTATCTGAAGTTTCTTCAAATGAGTTTTAGCCGCTGTATACCAAATGGGACTTGCATATGTTAAGGTTGGTCTTATCACGCTTTTAAAAATTAAATTTTTATTTTGAAGGCCAAGTGAAGAGCGTCTATTCAAGGCACATTGCCGATTTCGAAAAAATTAAGTGCCTTATCTAAACATACGCCTAGATATTTTACATCATTTCTTATTGTAGCGCTCTCACTTCCACATCTAATTTGTCGACTTGGTAATCGTTTGGGGGAGTTGTTATAAGGAAATATGATGCATTGAATTTTGTTAGAGTTGATTTTAATTTTCCACTTATAAAAATATTTAATGCAGGTAGCAAATCTTTTTTCCATTTTCTTTAATAATGTCTTTGTCAGTTTGCTAGACGTGATTAAAGCGCTATCGTCTGCGTAGTAGGCAACTTTCAAGTACGAGGGCGGTGAAAAGTCCGAAGTATAAATTGAATACAACAAAGGTGATAAAATTGAACCTTGTGGTAATCCAGTAGATATTGTTTTTGGTGACGATATTGCGCCATTAACTGTAAGAATAAATGTTCTTTTGTTTAGAAAATCTGCAATAAGCTTGCACAAATGCTTTGGTATATGCCAGACGGTATCAAATGCTTTTTCTATATCAAGAAGTATTAGGCCTATAGACTGCTCATTTCGCTTATTCGCTTTTATATTATTTGTAATGCGATTTATTTGGTGTACTGAACTGTGTTCTTTCTTGAAACCAAATTGTTCTTTAGCTATTATCGAGGTATTTTCGACGACATCGCAAATTCGTTTGTGAATTAGTTTTTCAAACAATTTTCCCAAATTGCTTAACAAGCTAATGGGTCTGTAACTGTTGGGACTATGCTTAGGCTTGTTCGGCTTAAGAATCGCAATAACTTTCGCTTTCTTGAAGTGTAAGGGGAAAAAGTTGAGTTTTAAACAACTGTTCAAAGTTATCATTAGTAAATGAACTGCTTTGGGCGGAAAAGTTTTTATTAGTAGGTTAGATACTTCATCAAGACCAGGCGATTTTGAATCATTAAGCGACGAAAGTAATAAACTTATTTCATTAAGCGATATAAAAGACAGGTTGTCATTGTCAATGTAAGTTGATTTAAATCGACTCACTTTGGAGTTAACAGATTTATCAATTAAATGTTTGTTTGTAGAAGTGAGCTCATTTGCAGCCGAAAAAGTATCCGACAGTAGTTGGGCTTTTTCCTCATCTGTTATAATTTGTCTGTTGCCCAGGTTGATGAAAGGAACTTTGTTGTTAAGTTTTCCTCTTAAGCGTCTGGTAATTTTCCAGAAAGACTTGTCACCCGGCCTAAGCTTTGACAGTGTTCTATTCCATTGTTTTCAATAACATAATTTAAATAAATCTTAGGAAATTTTACACAATTTTAAAAAATTTTTTAATCATTTTTTTTTTGCCTTTAACACCCTCCGTAACAGCAACCACATCAATTATTTTCTATGCAAATAATCAAAATTGTTTAAAGCCAGCCAAATGCCCTTCTACAATGGTTAAATAATAATAAAAAGAAACTTCAAAACAATGATCAGCAAGACAATGTGATGTTAAATAACCATAAACTCTTTTATTCTCTATAAAAAAAAAGCAAAAACATAAACTCTATTGCTTTGTTATGCAAAAACATGGCCTACACATACCGCAATATAGAAAAATATAGAAAATTTGAAAATAAAGAGAAAAATAAAAGAAAAACGATTCTTCAAACAATGCATAAATGCCTCAAAGATATTAAAAGCAGATAAAATCCATTATAAACGCACGTTTAAACTTTAAAACAACAACAACAAACAAAACCGTTTTATAATGTTATAAAAACGCACTTCTATTTGCTTTTAAGTGGAATTGATGGAAATATATTCCGGCCATATGAAAAAACAAAAAGAAACGTTGTTATTGTTTGGCGAATTTATAAGAAAAATAAGAAAATATTAGTTTTTAAGAAAGTTTTTATTTATTATTGTTAAAAAAATTAAAATAAAATAACATAAAAAAAGGTTTTGTTTTTAGATTGGTTTTTCTGTTAAGATTTGCTGCTAAAGTTTGTGAATAAATTTAGAGACATTTGTTTTGCCAACTAAATTGTTTAATTGAATAAAACACAAAGGAAAAAAAAAAGTTTTTTTAAAAAAAAAATTAATAATAGATTTTTAAGAAACGGAACGAAGTAGTTGAAAGTAAAAATATTCTTTGTTCTCGTGTTTCGGAAATAAGCAAAATTCATCACACTTTACTTAAATAAATAATTTCAAAAACTTAATTTTTATTGCAGAAGAGCATTATAGTGTTTAAAATATTGTTTTTGTATATCCGGCCTTTAATTATGTTTGTAAATAGTATTACAATTATTGCTATTGTTATAGCAGCAACTAGAAAAAGAAAAATAGTCTGAAATTCGCAGTTTGTGTTGTGCCTAAAAAATAAAATTCTTACACCACTCCTTCTTTCTATTTATGCTTAAGATTTACCTAAGAAGTTTTTGCACTGCAAAATCCATATGTAGGTATACAATGGGCAGCTGTATTTGAGTAATGCAGTCATCTCTCTCTATAGTTGAAAATATTTCAAGACTAAATGATGGAAATATATTCTTGCCAAATGAAAAAACAAATAAAAAAAGTGTTTTTTTTTTGGCGAATTTATAAGAGGATCTGAAGAAACTTTGTTGTTTAAAAATAACTCAAAGTGAATTAAAATTCGTAGCAAAAACTATTAATCACATTACCAAATGTGATTATATGGTCTTATAGAACTTCGACTATCTAGACCTGTGCAACTGGGGGAAAAAGGGAGTCCAGTCCCCTGAAGGGAGCAGGGGTCAACTTTATTTCCACGGGAATCAGTAAGCTCGCAGAGTTCCATTATTTGTCTCTTTAGGCATTTAACTGTTCTCTGGCTGATTATTGAGGTTGGCCCCTATATGGGAGTATCGTGGTGGTTGTGGTTTCGCGGCCCCATATCAGGTTTGTTGTTTAATATGGTGGCCAGGACCATTTCACCATTAATGACACCCTAGGTGAATGATCCAGTCCAGTGAGCATGCTAGACATGTGTTCTGAACAGAAGTTGGATAGTCTCCAACTCTTCAGCAAGGAGTGGTGATTTGCAGCCCTGCTCTGGAATCATTAAAGTTGCAACTAGGAAAAACCTGTTGCTAGAATTAGTCTTCGCCTTCTTAGGACGAGCATGACGTTCCTATTTATGCAAAGTGGTTTGACCACCATCTGATTAAGGCTCCATAGCCAGGCGCAAATGTAAATATTATCACGTAATTAACAATGCTAATGTTTCTTAATAACCGTCTTACATGTATATTTTAATTCACTTGTGGCTTGAACTAAGCTGAGGTGTCTTTGAACGTCACATCATTATACACCCTCTAACAAGAAGTTTTTTTTTAACAGGAAGTTTGTTTTTCAATTGTGCTAACACCGATAACATGATAGAGTTGACGTTTAATTATTTGATGTATTCGTAGTAGATGGATTGCGGCAATTGTTAACATTCATTCAATTCAATCCGCTATGAAAATGATAGTTCTCTTAAAGTTATATTATCATAAAATTCGTGATATTTTTGGACAACATAATCTTCCTTATAAGACCGCTATTAAGAATTTAGTCATTAAATTAAAGCCGACAAGCCCGATACAAAATGTAAATGTAAATGTACGCGTCGTTCAACTGAAAAAATCGCAGCCATGAGCCACAGTATTAAAGCAGATCTAAATTTGTCTATTCCCCGACATGATGAAGCTGGAAACGCGGTAATGGCCAAAGGATCAAGCTATCGCAAGCTGCCAACAACTCAATATTGTCCTATTATTGACGAAGTGGATATTACTGGCATTAATTTCACCAGGATTGTGCCACATGTCACACAGTTATTGAAACGATTAATTGCAAACAAAATTTTCGCGATCGCATAATTTCATGACAATCAGCAGTTAAATGGCCTGCCAGATCGTGTCATTTAACACCACTGGATTATTTTTTGTGGGGTTATGTTAAAAACAGAGGCTATAAACAGACAATCGTGATGTGTCCGTAATATGATTAACGAAATTGGAACGCCATTTTGCCAAAAACTGATTAAAAACTTTGATGAAAGAATCGACATCTGTCAGCGTGGTCGTGTTTGAACATTTGCAGGATATTATTTTTCATTCATAATTGCCGAACTCCCCTCTTCGTAATACAATAAAAATTTGAATCATCTTAATCTAAATTTTTTGTTTTAGAAAACAAACTTCTTGTTGAAAAACCTTTTATAGGGAAATTGTCTTATTCCTGCATAATGCGACTCTAGAATAGACTAAAAAGAATATCTATGCAAGAATACAATGCAAGAATATCATTAGATATGTTTATGGGTTGAGAAGATATGATCAGGTTGTCATTCAACAACATCCTTAATATCCGTGTGCCTTTATTTCTTCACAAAATAATTTTTTCAGAAATGCCACAATATCTTATTGATAGAATCTGGTTTGCCAGCTTAGTAAGAGGCAAATGAATTATAATTCCTTTACACCATTCTCCTGCATATGAGTGGCAATTTTTCATAATGCATCACGTCTCTGGAATGTTTTTTTAAGCACAACAATTTAATAGCAATGCAAAGAACTTTAAACGATTTTTATTTAAGTTTTATTCTCAATAACAAATTATAAATACTCATACCATTATATAATTCATTTAGTTAATTTTGTCTGAATGTGTAGTATAGTTTGCGGATGTGCCGTCTTAACTTAACCTGTCAATAGCATTTTCCTGTACTCTAAATATAAAATTATTTCTTATTCTGCAGGTTTTTTAACATTAATAAAAAAATGCTTCGACATTTTGAGATTTGAAAATGTGTAATTAAAAGGATTTCATTTAAAACAGAACTTTTATTTAATATTAATCATACGCCGCAATGTGCTTTCTTAAAATAATTAAATAAAATAATTATAATTTGTCTGGATTTGTGTCGCCCGTATTTGAAATACACTGTTGTCAGTTTTTTTCCGTCTTTGCTGACTGTTTGTTTGGTATAAACGGCGAGCACTTTCAAGGCGAAAACATCATTCTCAAGCCATGTTCAGTGCAGTTTACAGCGCAATGTCTTCGCATTGAAAGCGCTGGCCGTTTATACCGAACAAACAACCAGCCAAGACGGAAACGAACGATAATAGTTTTTTTTTCAATAATTATTTATTGTATCTTCAAGAAACTGATGAACTAACAATAAGTTTTAAAATCTTAAATTCTAAAAAAAAAAGTTACATTAGTCCCGACCATGTCAGAACTAACCTTTTGGGTAAAAAAAATTGACATTAAAAATAAGCAAAACAAAGATTTCTATGATGTGTCATCTGTAGCATTGAGGATTAAAGCTGCGGTATCCCTCTTTTTTAATCGGCTATGTCCACTATAATCCAAGATATTGCGAGCAAGGGGATTAGGATGGTCTTCAAGCTTCATTAGGTATTTGCCTGCGTATTTGATGATTTCTGTAGTCACCAGCGGTATGTCTAAATCAGAATGTATGTTTGAATTTCTGATGTACCATGGAGCGGAAGTTATTAACCGTAAAATTTTATTCTGTCCACGTTGAATTCTATCCACATTTGAAGCTGAGGCAGTGCCCCAAAGTTGGATTCCGTAAGACCATATTGGTTTCAAAATACTCTTGTAAATTAGAAGTTTACAATCTAGGCTAAGTTTCAAGTTCCTGCCAATGAGCCAATGTAATTGTGTTAGCTTGAGTTTCATTTGTGTTAGCTTTGAGTCAATATGATGTTTCCATGTAAGGCGACGATCAACATGTATACCAAGATATCTCACATAACTATGGTGAGGAACAATGTGATGATTGATTCGAAGGGGTTAACAATTGTCTCTTCGCAGGGTGAAGGTCACATGAATGCACTTTTGAACGTTCACTTTAATTCTCCATAATTTTAACCACAACTCCAACTGAGTTATATGTTGCTGAAGATTTATGGAGGCTCGATAGGAGTTTTCATGCGAACTTAGACACGCTGTATCATCAGCAAACGTAGAAGTGTGGACAGTTTCACTTACAGGTATATCGCAGGTATATATCAAATATAAAACTGGTCCAAGAATGCTACCTTGTGGTACGCCTGAGGAAATTGGTTTAGATAAACTAACGAAGTCTCCCTCAACAACAGAAAATTTTCGTCCAATTATGTAGCTTTTCAGTAGGTTGCTTATATTACAAGGCAAGTGAGCGGTCAGTTTCAGAAATAGACCTTCATGCCAAACTTTGTCAAAAGCCTGAGAAACAGCAATAAAAATAGCTGAACAATACTTCTTCTCTTCAAAAGTCCTTCTTATCACCTGAACCAATCTATGGGTTTGCTCAATTGTGCTATGTCTACTTCTAAAACCAAATTGATGGTCTGGGATACACCCACTATCCCTTAGCATTGGAGACAATTTATTCATAAGCAACTTTTCAAAAACCTTTGAAATAGTCGGTAATAGGCTTATGGGCCTATATGACTCGGTTTTGGTTAGGTCTTTACCCGGTTATGCCCGATAATAGTGATAACAATTAATTCAGATTTTTATTATTTTATATATTTTCAAACACAAATTATTTTCTTTTAAAATAGAAAAATTTGTATTTTTTCAAAATTTCGCCACACCATTTTTTGTTTTCAGTAGACAAAGAAGTGAACAATATTTTGAAATTTAATTATAATATTTCGTATATTTTTTTTATATATTTATATTTTATTTTTTATATTTTATATTCTTCTTCTTAATCTGATGAAGCCACTCAATCGTGTGATAAAAAATTAAAAATAACTATTAAATAATATTTTTTTAATCAATTCTAAGATATTTAAAATATCCATTTATATGTGTTAAAAAAATATTTTATCTATTGTAGATGCATGTTAATGTGATGATAGCATGTGCTGCTGCTATTTAAAAGTTTATAAAAATACAAAAACAAAATTCCTCAAGACGCTACCAAATTAGATTTCAATAAAAAATACACAGCTAAAGCAATTGAAAGCAATAACATGAATAAGTATATAAAAAAAAGAAGAAGAAGCAAAAAAAATACAATATTGTAAAAATGGCAGAATAAATGCACTCAATATGAGTAGTATTCTGAAAACTTTTTGTTTTTATAGATAAAAAACCAAAACAGCAACAACAATCCAAAAACAACTGAAACTATAATAAATACTAGAAATAAACAAACGTGTATCAATATGATAGAACAAATGTTTGTTTCTAAAAAAAAATTTTTATATAGAAAATATTATAGTCAAACGAAGGATGTTGCAAAAATATACAGAGTGTTCCCCGAGTAGGTATACTAATTGGTTTGTTTATAATTTTTTATTAAGGCCTCAATGCATTTCAAAAAAATGACTTTGTTTTTAATAGCGTAACAGCAGCCGGCAATATTTTTGCTGCTTATTGTAGCCTAAAAATAGGCTTTTTATTCTTGCAATATTTAAAGGCTGCTAGTTGTTGTTGTTGTGTAATACAAAATAATATTTTTTGATCGTTTGTATTTGAAAATTTTTAAATCGATTTTATTTTCTTTTGCTGTAATGTTGTCTTGCATTACAAATTTATTCATTGTTGAGCCTCAGAGTCTTCAATGTGGAATCTAAATGGAACAATGTCCGTCGAGGAGTTATACAACTTTCTTTGTTTATAATTTTCGCTTAAATGCAAGAGAATGGATCTCATATTGATAAAAGTTTTATTTAATGTCGGGAATTATATATGGAATATAATTCCAGATAAATGTCCTCTTCTGTTAGTTTTACAAGTGCGAGCTCTTTTAAGCACATTTTTCAATACATTCTCACACATTTCACACGGTATTTAATTAATTTCATCACGAATATTTTTGTTTGAATTACTCAAACGTTTCTAAACCTTGCTTTTCAGATATCCCCACAAAAAAAGTCCGAAGCAGTCAAATCAGGCTACTGTGGAGGCCAGTCAACATCACCATTTCTTGAAATAACATGTTGTGAAAAGAGATTGCGCAGTAATTTCATTGTAATCCTGGCTATATGCGATGTGGCACTGTCTTGTGGATACCACGTGTTAATCAAGCCCAAAACTTGCAGTTGTGACATTAAAAAGTTTTCAACCATATCACGATGTCGCTCCTCTTTCAGAAATATCATTACGCCGTTTTCATTTTCAAAGAAGTAAGATCCAATCATTCCTCCTGAGCAAATTGCACACCAAACTGTCACTTTTAATGACTAAAAAGGTGACTGTTCCTGACAACTGACTAATCGCTTTATTCACATATCCATTCAAGTGAAAATGTGCCTCGTCACTCATTACAATTTTTTCATGAAAATCGGGGTTGTCATGGTCGACCTGTAACATCCTATTGGCATATGTATGGCGGAAGCTCTTATGTAAACTGAATTTTATATGGAAACAAATGCAAATCCTTGAGCAAAATTGTGGCCAAAATTGTACTTTGAATACCAAGCTCCTCCCCCTGGGGGCACATAAATATTATCTTTATAGAATTCCACTATCTAGACACAGTGCAACTGGGCAAAAAGGGAGCCCAGTCCCCTGAAAACAGGCAGGGAGTCAACTGGAAACTCCACTTTATTTCCACGGGGATCAGTGAACCCGCGGAGTTCATTATTTATCTCTTTAGACATTTAATAGTTCTCTGACTGATCATTGAGGCTGGCCCCTATATGGGAGTAACGTGGTGGTTGTGGTTTCGCGGCCCCATAACAATATAATGGTTATTATGGTGGCCAGGATCATCTCACTGTTAATGACACGCTAAGTGAATGATCCAGTCCAGTGAGCATGCTAGACATGTGTTCTAGACAGGTATTCGAAAGTCTCCAACTCTTAAACAAGGAGTGATGATTTGCAGCCCTGCTCTGGAATCATTAAAGTTGCAACTAGAAGGTTTCTGTTGCATAGAATTATAGCTTCGGCTTTCTAGGACGTGTATAACGTTCCAAATTGTACATAGTGGCTTGACCACCATCTGATAAAGGCTACATAGCCAGGTGCGGATGTAAATCAAATCACACAATACCAAGCTTCTGAGCACGGCGTTGAATTGAAATGGATAGATTATTTTGAAAACTTTCTTCAACAGCAGTAATGTAATTTAGGAAAGGATTAGATAAGAGATAAAACAGTTGGTGAAAGTAGAAGGATAGTTGGAAATTAAATGTCGTAAAAGATGCCTTCATCACTGAGCAGCCCCACCGACAGTCAATTTTTATTTTTGTAGTGAAAAGAAAACTAAAGTCTTTGTTGGGAATCGAACCCACAACCCCCAGACTGACAAGCTAGTACACTACCTACTAGCCCACATGGGCACCTGTAGGAGCACCTGTGCAATTATTCACTACACGATAAATAGTGCGTTTTGTTGGCATGTTGCTTCTCCCATCGTCACACTAGTCGATGATTGATTTTGATAAAATCTTTTAACGATTAAAACATGTTGGTTTATCGAATATTTTTCTATAATAAATTTGCCATGTGTCTACTTCAAGACTCCCAAATACAAACTGTCAAGACTAATGTTTACCGAAATGGCGGCAAAACAAATTAGTATACCTTCCCGGCGCATACCCTGTTTATATTAAAATTTGAAAAAAAAAAATGTTTTTTTTTCTGTTTAAATGAAATAAAATAAAAACAGAGTTTACATCTCAAAAAGTACGTGCAGTCAATTTTAAAATCGTTTCAACCGATATCAAAAAGTTACAGCAATACAATCAGTAGATAAAGTGAAAAAAGAGAAAAGAAAAGAAAAATGGTTAAAGAAAATATAATGCAACAGGAATCACATTCATACAATACGAATGCAAAAGAAAAATATTCAATAAAATAACTTTATATTGAATAAGTATGAAAAGCAACAGCTGTACTTGCAACAAAACTCTATACCCACACACACACACACACAGAAACACTTTCAAATTCCAACTTTAACAAGATGATACTGATGATACACAACTCCTGCTGTTGTTTTAAAAAACAATTTGTGTGCCTGCATAAGTATTAAAAAAGCGAGCGGGAAAGGAGAGAGAAGAGATAAAAAGAGAGAAAGAGAGTTATAAAGAGAGTGTATGTGTTTGTGTTTTATCTACAATTCACATTTTTTGTTTTATTTGTTGCTTAAATTGTATTTGTAAAATTATTCAACAAAATGAAACATGAAAGTAAATTGAACACGCTCGAAAGGTGAAGGCTATAACTGTAATAGTAACAGTAACAGTTACCGTTACAGTAACATCAAGAGCAGCAACAGAAGTATAAATTGTAGATTAAAAAATGCAGACACTTTACCCTGGGGTAGGAGTAGATAGAAATAAAATAATGACAATTGTTGTTGTTCTAGTTGTTTAATATCAATAAATTTTTAGACAAATTTTTCTATTTTTCAACATTTGTTTTGCCAACGAATATGTTACGGAAGAGAATAAAATAAATTTAAATTTTTTTTGGAAAAAACAAATAATCTTGGGACAGACTGCAACAGACTTTAATTTTATTTCAATTTTTTTTCTTAGAGAATTTTACATCTTTGGAAATGAATGCAGGTATTCTATATAAGCCTGTCCTCTGCAACAGGTTGGTGTCTCCAGTTTTAATCAGGATTATCCTCTTTTCGAGCTTATTTCTATCACTTCATTAAGCTTTTTTTGTATTATCGCATCTAACAGTTAATTTTAGTACGATGAATGTGAATGTTTCAGCACCACAACTTCTTACATTTCACATAATTTGCTCGCTCTCTTTCCTATAAAATTATTGCAAATGTTACAACTGAAATTGAATTACATTTATGTGAGAGTGGCTAATTGCTTTAGTTTTTAGAGACCCGATTTTTTAGCTTAACATCAATATAAGAATGTTTTACGTTAATATTACGTTTAATCCATTTAATAAATGTTTTATTATATTGAGTTCTTTTACTGCACAGCAAGAGCACAGCATTTAAGAGTTTTAAAATAAAACTAAACGATTTATTCATTTGGAATACACACCAAATAAACACGATGGCAACTTTACCACTCTTACGCCTTAAAAGATGCTTTACTATTTTGTTGTCTTTAAATAACGATGACATTTTTGCCAGCAAATGTTGCTTATATGGCTGTTTTGAGCGTTTCTCGCTTACACAAGAATATTCTGCTTTAATATCACCCCATATTGTTGTTATTATAATTCAGTGTAGACGCCCGTTTGACTGTGTAATTTTTGGTGTTGTGTTAGTTGTTTTTGCTTTCTATTGTTTTAATTATTTCGAAGAATTTATTCGCAGATGACAGCACCATTTGCCATTCGTATTCATTTGGTAATAGACCGAACCTGTTGGAGGTGAGTTCTAAAAGGTAGAGCATGAATGAGACGCTCAATCACGATCACGTAACAATCTCGTAATGCTCGTAAGACACAATGTTGCATGCTTACGCATATATCTGCGTTCGGTAGTGATGCTGCATCCGTTACTATGGGTGATATAGGTATTACGGAATAGGAAGCTCTTGATGTTCTTGGCATGAAAATTCAGTGTAATATTCGATGGACTAAATATTTCTAAAGAAGCTTTCAAATGCATCTAAAGCGATGTAGAAGATACTTCACTCCATCCGATCTCCGTATTATCTATACCACCTATATCCGTCCAAAAATGGAATACAACTCTCATATATGGGCCGGCGCCCCAAAGTCTATTTTGTGGCCAAAAGTGGGGACAGTAGGCTAATCAACTCTATTGATTCTCTACAGCATCGACGCAATGTGAGGTGCATTTCACTGTTCAATCGTTACTACAATGGTAAGTGCTCTAATGAAATTAGGGAACTTGTTCCTGATACTCGCACGTTTTCACGTTTAACTCGATTTTCGATGAGAGCCCATCCATTTGTGGTTGATTGGCCAGTGAATCGCCAGAACAGCAGAACAGTCCATATATAGAATAAACTCCCTTCGGAGGTCTTTCCTGTCACTTTCAATCTAGGAAAGTTCAAATCGAATGTCCACAGACACTACTCCCTATTTCCTTCTTCCCGTAACCTAATTTCCTAGTTCTGCCACAATGCACTGCTTGTGTAGGGATCATCCCCTGAGTGCTGGTCCGAAAAGAAAAAAAAATCGAAAATGGTACTGCATCTGTTACTATGGGTGATATAGGTATTACGCAATCAGACGCTCTTGATGTTCTTGGCATGAAAATTCGTTGTTTTCTAATTTTTAAACAATTGAAAGCTTCTTGCCTCGGGTTTCTAAAACGGTGTAAGAGATACTGCACACCATCCGATCTTCGTAGTACGTGATAAGATTTACGTTAGTGCCTAGCGTGTGTATGCCATAATGCGACGGTGGTCGAACCACTTGGGCGATATGATGCGTGCGCCGCGCCCTAGGAAGCTAATTTCTAGCAACAGGTTACTCCTTGTTGCAAATTCGTAGGTTTCGAAGCAGGGTCGCCAACCATCACTCTTTGCTGAAAAGCTGAAGACTATCCAACTCCTTGTCCAGAACACTTGACAAGCATGCTCACTGGATCCGGATCATTCGCCCATTGTTCTCACTAAAGGTGAGATGATTCTGGCTCCTTTATCAAAATTCAAGAGGGCCGCGAAACCACAACCACCACAATACTCCCGCAGGGCCTACTTCAATAATCAGACAGAGAACAGCTAAAAAGCTAAAGAACAAATTAGCTGAGCCCTGGGGCTTACTGATTCCCGTGGAAATAATGTGGAGCCTCCAGTTGACTCCTTGCCCTGATATGTTTTGATGGTGGATTTCCATCAAAACATATCAATGTGCCGATCTTCGTACTATTTATAATACCACCTATATCCGTCGCAAAATGGAATACAACTTTCATGTATGGCCCGGCGCTCCAAAGTCTATTTTAGAGTTGCTCTCCCACGTATAGGATAGAGCCAAGAGTCCAGAGCAGCGGCGCAATGTGACATGTATTTCACTGTTTTATCGTTACTACAACGGTAAGTGCCAGAAGATTATTATGCTAATTAAGGAGATTTCATGTTAATTTTTAAAAAATTTATTTTCATTTTATTCCGTTGCAAACTCCTTTACCTCTATAAAACAAGAAACAAAAACCGTTATACAAAGCAAATGTTGATAAATATCAGTTAAAGAAGGTAACAGCTCTTAGCTCGACCTCTTTTCACCAAAGAAAACTATTTGATTAAGGAACCCTTTTAGTCATATTGAGTTATTATTTAAACGGAAGTAATTTATTTAAAAAGAGCTTGTGGAATCACTTAACTATTTAAATTATACTTAACCCGCTTAGTATACTTACAAAAGCATTTATGCTAACAGTGTGCTTGTCTATATCATTTTTAGTTTCATTTTTTGTTTGTTACTTAAATCTCTTAATATAAACTTAATATGTATATTATATATATATATATATATATATATATATATATATATATGTGTGTGTGTGTGTGTGTGTGTTTCTTTAAGCAACAGAAAGAATATGTATAAATTTTGCAATATGATTTAAAAATATTCCAACGTTATTACAACTAACAAGCAAATCATTCAGCACTTAACATGCTCCTTAAATATGAATAAACTACCCATTCCAAATTCAATTACCATTTAATATGCTACAACAAGAACAACAACAACAACAAGAACAGCAAATTGGAAAGGTAAAATCCCTGACTCGGTATACAATTTTTGCCAAAATGTTGAAATAATTTTAGGCTTGAGGTAAAAGCCAAAAAAAAGCAAAAAAATTAAAAAATAAAATAAAATAAAAAAAATATTGGAAAATAAGGTAAAAAAACAAATTGCATAGCACAGAGTACAGTATGCAGAGAGAACAGAGAAAGAGATGAAGTAAGAGAAGAAAAAAAAAACACTAAATAAGAAACTTGTTAAAAATTTAACATGCAGTAAATTGAGGAAATAATGTATTAAGGTCAGGATATGGAAAAAAAATAAGAAAATGATGATTAGAGAAAATGAAAAATTGACACAACGTTCAAATACACATGCACACATACACATATAGTCAAACATATCGAAAAATAAACGACCAAATAAAGATTTTGCAAACTATTTTGGTAATTTATTTTGATTAAATTTAACTAATAAAAACTAAAAATAATAAATTTTGAAAGACTTTTATTTATAAATTCAATTTTCTGAAATAAATAAAAAAAAATTAGATTAAGATAATTCAATTAAATTAAATTATTATTAATGAAAAATGATATCTGGTAAATAACTACGCTGACAGATATCAATTCTTTCATCAAAGTTTTTAATCACTTTTTGGCAAAATGACGATGCTATTTCGTTAATCACATCACGGATTTCGAGTTTTAAGGCTGAAATTGATTCGATTGGCTCCGTATAGACTCTGTCCTTAACATAGCGCCGCGAAAAATAATCCATTGGTGTTAAATCACACAATTAAATCCTGATTGTCGTGAAATTATGTGATCGGAAATTTTGGTTGCCAATAAATTGATCATTCTGGCACTGTTCTGTTGAAAACACATGTCAGTGATATTAACGTCGTCAGTGATAGGCCAAAATTAAGTAGACAACATCTCACGATAGCGTAATCGTTTGATCGTTGCCGCATTTCCAGCCTCATCTTCTAAAATAAAAAAATTGGCCCAATCACACCTCCAGACTACATAGCTCACCATACAGTGACACGTTGAGCATGCAAAGGCTTCTCAATAATAGTTCTAGGATTTTTAGAAACCCTTTGCTGTGAAAATGGACTTTGTCTGAAAAAAATTATTTTTTCAGCAAAAACAGCCAGTTGTTCCAGGATGAATTGAGCGAATGTGAATGGTCGGTCAGCTGCAATTCCTGCACTAGTTGAATCTTGTAAGGCTTCAAAGTCAAATTCTTAGGCAAAATTCGCCATGTAGTGGTTCTGAACAACCCCAATTCTTGAAAACATCAAGGAATTGATAAATTTGGTTCTTCTTCAACACTCTGGCTCACAACTGCAATGGTTTTAGTTCAACGTCCCGGTTGCCAAACGTTTTATGAAATAAATTAACCCTACGTCATGCACATGTATCTGCCCAGATATATTACGGATTTAACTAACATTTAAACATATTTCTAATTTAGCTAAGGGTTTGAGTCTCCCGGTACCCTCTACAAATATTGTTGGGTACCGTTTTATGAAGAAACACATTAAAAAAAAAACAACAAAAAATATTTATCTTGATTTTTTCATCTATACATCGTATAAGTAGCGCATGTATCTGGCCAGAAACACACACAATTTGTATGAAGATTACGGTACTTTTTTGGTATTTTTTATTTTTATTTGTATTTGTTTACTCAAAACACTCTCACAGTAATGCGTAGTGAGCTTTGAAAGGTAGAGACAATAATTTACGGAAGAATTGTTATTTATTCGAAAAAAATGGGTGAAGAAGTACAGTTTGTTTACAATACGCGATATAGAAGTGGTAATGTGAATTTTCATACACGACTAGCAGAAGCTTTGGCCAATTAGTTAGAGCGTGAAAGAGCCGCTGAAGAAGAGGTTGCAAATGATGAGATTGATGACTTCGCAGGAGTTGACGACGATATGGATCTTAATTATATGCCAGACGATGGCGATGCCTCAGATATCGAAAATGATTGTGTTGTCGAAGCAGATGAAGTGTTTGATAGTGACGACGATGAAGAAATTGGAGAACAGAATGCCACCGAGGAATCTTTTATTGGTAAGGACGGTACTATATGGTGTAAAAATGAACCAAATATTGGAGTTCGTTTACGTCAACACAATATCATGCGTTTTCGACCTGGTCCGAAGGAACCAGGTGTTCTTATTGCGGTGTTCAAAAAATTTTTTACACCAAATATAACATTCATTATCACATCTGAAACGAATCGCCATGGAAAAGCTGTAGTCGAGAAGTGGAATGCAGCTAATCCCAGTAAAAAACAAAAAGTTTGGATAGATTTGACCGCAACTGAATTAGACGCATTCGTCGGCATTCTTTTGGCACAATAATATGCAAACCACAAAAGCTTTGTGGCAGTCAAATAATCTACCCATATTCAGAGCAGCCATGTCTTTTAATCGATTCTCTGCACTGGCACGATACATTCGTTTTGATGCTGCTAGAACACGCGCTCAACGATTGCGCGATGACAAAGCTGCACCCATTCGTGACGTTTGGAATTTTTTAAATGAAAATATTGCAAAAAACTATAGCCCGCATGCCAGCATAACAATTGATGAGCAGCTGTTCCCATATCGTGGAAAAACCAAATTTACTCAGTACATACCATCAAAGCCAGCAAAATATGGCATCAAAATTTGGTGGGCTTGTGATTCCAAATCTAAATATCCACTGCAAGGAAAGCTCTACACCGGTCGACAAGAAGGAGAAAAAAGGGAGGTGAATCAAGGTGAAAATGTTTTGATACAACTCGCAAAACCATACAGCAATACTGGCCGTACAATTGTAGCTGACAACTTTTTTACTACTTTAGAAGGAGTAAAGCGTCTGGCCAGAATTGGTCTGGCATTTGTTGGTACCATTCGCTCCAATAAAAGATGTATTCCTAACAAAATGAGAAAGGATCGTTCTCGTCCTATTTTGTCGTCGTTATTTGGATTCCACGAAAATTTGGTGTCAATTTGCAGCTACGTGCCAAAAAAAAAATAAATGTGTTAACCTACTTTCGACTGTTCATTATACGAAACATTGTGAAGGGGAAGCAATGAAACCCGAAGCAATTTTCTTTTACAATGAAAATAAAGCTGGCGTTGATTGTATGGACCAAATGGTTACACATTTTACTACAAAGCGGTCAACAAGACGATGGACTTTTGCGTTTTTCTGCAACATGTTAGACACGATGGGACTGGCTGCATTTTGTATTTGCAAAGAAGTTGATGGTCTTAATAAAAATAGTGCTAGAAGAAATTTTCTCACTACGTTAGCTGATACATTGGTTCTTCCAAATATTGAAAACCGAATGAACAACATTCACATCATCAAACAGTTCAACACTCGTTTGGCCATGGAATCGTATTTTCAAAGACCACTAAATGTAAGTTTAATTGACATAACATTTGCTCTTCATTACACCTCATTTTCCTCGTTTTTCTTTTTCATTTCAGATTCCAGTAGTAGTTCCTAGCTCAAGTGATGCTGATACTCTACAAAAGAGAAAAAGTTGTAAGCTTTGTACATTGGGAGATGAAAAACTTCGCCGACTAACTCGTTTTTTTTTGTTCCAAGTGCTCGAATCCGGTATGCCTAAAGCATTCGAAATCAGAGTTTACATGTTTTAGTTGCTTACCTGAAGCTGTCTAAGACTTTTTTAGTTCAGAATTAATTAAAACTTACTTTATAACTACTAAATTTAATTGAAATGAACTTTATATCAACTATTTTTTTGAAATTAAATACAAAAATAAAAATTTTCTTCTTTTATTTCTCATTAAAATTTTTTTGCACGGTTAGGCATGTTTAGCATGTACTAGGAACAAAAAAAAAAAATAGAAAATATATATCTGCCTAGCGTGATAACAATATAAGAATGTAATATTATCACTAAAATAGCACATTTTTCATATAAATGTGCTGAAATATATATAGTGTAATACATAATCCGGCCAGATACATGCGCTACGTACGTGACTATCGGAATATGTGCATGACGGAGGGTTAATTGTGGCACGAGCTGTGTGACATGTTGCAACATCGCATAGAAACCACAGCTCCTGCACATCATAATTTTTCAATTGATGAACGAAAAAGTCAGTAATCATTGCTCTATAGCATCTACCAGCTATAAAATTGGGATCGGATATTTTAAAACAAATTTGCACAATTTAAAAGCGTTGCTCAGAAGTCATTCTATTCATGACAAAATGGTCGCTTAAAAAGTATTGCCTCTATAAAAAAAAACACCCGATACTTTTGAAATACAAAAGAAAATGTTTGAACACCAACGCATGTTCGACCGGGCCGTTTAACTGAAAATATCGTAAGCGTAAGCCAGAGTGTTATTAAAATTTTTGTTTTTGAAAAATATAAAAAATAATTTCCTGAAGAAGTTTTCCACAGGAAAGCGAAATATCGAGAAAAAAAATAAATCGTTATAATTTAAAGAACGGTTTAAAAGATTAAGATTAATATTTAATAAAAATTTGAATTATCTTAATCAAATATGTATTAATCTTTTAAATGGTCTTCAATATTAAGGAAGAAATATTAAAAATAAAATTAAAATAAAATTTATATAATTTTCACATAAAGATTTTCGGCTGAATGCATAAAAAACGCTTACTTGAGCTTTAAAGTACACGTTAGTTAACAAACACATTAAGGCTAACAGACGTTTGTTAAAAAATGGTATTCATAAACAGTACTTTAGCTAATGTATGCTTTAGTAAAATTAGTACTTTGATTCTGGCAATGCCACTATTTTCAGTTGTCACGTTGTAGTTAACGATGTATAAAAATGAATATTATTTATCCGGGTAGTTAGATCCATAAAAAATGTTTTTATTGTTTTCAGCAAAATCAACATATTTTTTTTTTGTTTTTTTATTAATGTTTTTAATAAAAAGCAAAGCACCCAAAAAAGGTTAATTTGCAAGGCTTGCGAAGAACTTACAAAGAATTTGTTCATATTAACGAAATAGTTATTCGGATAAAGAGCTTTGTTTTGATTATATGTACATCAATAAAACTTTTGTTTAAAATAATTAATTATAATTATATTTTTGTAAAATATAAAAAAAAATGTTAAGACATGGCATGTTATATTTTAGTTTTTATTATTATTTGTATACTACAATTTGTTTTAATAAACATTTTTAAAAATTTTTGGAATATCAAAGTATAATTGTCAATTGAGCCGTTTACATTGAAAGTGGCATAAGTCACAACTGAACAGTTTCTTTTTTTCATTTTTAATAAATTTGAAATTAATAAGTTAAGAAGTATTGAGATTTGTTTGAGAGAAGTGTTGATAATTAACGGTGTAACAAAAATGCTTATTTTGAAAATGGCGTTAGTCGTTGTACTTAGGAAATTAATTACGGAGCTTAGTGTGAAAGAAATGGAAACATGAAATAAGTGTGTGTGAAGTATTGTTGTGATTATTAGACTTATTTTTATTAGTTCGAAAGAATAGTGCAGTCAATTGAACTATATTATAGTGATATCTACTATATCTTCTACACATAATTAGCGTTATTTTGTTATATTTTTATTCTCAGGAGGTTGCTTCGTGTTGTATAAAATATCTAAAAATGTCACAACTCAAAAGCATATTATTGCACATAGTGACTTATGTAAAGGACAAAATAGTAATAGTAGTAATAGCCCTCTGTCGAAAAAATCCTTCACAGTACACAACATGGAGAAAAAAGATTTTATTTCAACTCAATCATTAGAAAAATCCGTTTCAAAAAGAAAACTAAATACAGACTTGTTAAAATGGCTAAAAATTAAAATGTTTTATTAACTAATTTAAAATAAAAAATATAGCAATAACAAAGTAACTTATGCCACTTTTAAAATAAACGGCTCAGTTTATTGTAAACAAAATTTGTTTTGTTTTGAACTTTCAATATTAAAATTGAACTGTCAATTTATTGTAGGTTTAACGTAGGTTTTTCCTACTTTAAAGTTAACAAAGGTATGTTAAGGTAAAAACGTTTTTTGAATACAACTTTAGGAAATTGTGCTTAACAACGGCAGTTAAACCGGCTTTAAGTTGTTATGCATACAGCCGTTTGAGTTTAAAAAAATTATTTATAAATTAATAATTTTGTTTTCTTAAAATAAACTTTAACAAATAATAATAATAATAATCATTTTTGTAATTTAATTTTCTCTTTCATGTCAGAGCTGTTTTGCTGCCAATACATAATTTTTGACAGCCAACAACAACAGCAAAACATAAAACTTTAATTTCACTTATGAAAGCAGCCTAAATTGGCAAGTTAACATTTCAAAACCATGCAAGCGGCACGCGAATTTCTTATTGCACTGCAAATAAAAATAATAAAAAAAATATTAAACGAATAACACTTATGATAAAGTTAAACATTTTATGAACTAGTAAAAATCAACATTAAAAACACTTTAAAATTATTAAACAACACACAGTTAATAGATAAAACTCAAGCATAACAAGTAAAACAAGTACAAAAAAAATTTGAAGCATACTTTAAGGCGGCAATAAAGAGAAACTATATTTCACCCCAATTGGACATGTTAAAACACTTGAAACAATTTCGCACTAAAAGTCAGTAATAAAACTAAAGTAACACATAAGCTAACGAGTTATTAAATTTGAATATTTTTTTATAACAAAAAAGAAACACAAAAAAAAAAAACAAAAAACCAGACGCCATTTAGGCTTAAGTTTTATATAATCAAAACTCTATTGGAACTACGGGTAACAATAAAATATAGAGTTTAATATAAATTTCCGTTTTGTTGTAAAAGTAATTTTTAAAGCAACAAAAAACAATAAAAACAACAACTGTAGCAATGGCAGAAAACCGGAAGTTGGTCATAATACAATGTGTTATTTGCAAATGCAATTGTTAAGAGTTTGCTGAAATGCAACAAAAAACATAAAAGAAAGAAATTTAAATGTTAGAAAATTATAACATGAAACATATGAAAATAATGATGTTTTTGAAAGCAATAAACGCACGAATTTGCTTTCTTAATGGCTTCTTAAGAAAAAATATTAACTTAACGAAACGTCAGCTAAATAAATCATTTAAAGCAAACACAAAAACAAAACAAACAAAACGGGAATCAAATGGAAATTGTTTAAGGCGACTGTATTTAAATCCTACTTTTATTTAACATAAAATTTTAAATCCGAAATTAATTTACAGATCTTGCAAAACTTAGGTGCCCTTGTAGGCTAGTAGGTAGTGTACTAGCTTGTCAGTATGGGGGTTGTGGGTTCGATTCCCAACGAAGACCTTGGTTTTTTTTCACTACAAAAATTAAAAATTGGCTGTCGGTGGGACTGCTTAGCGATGAAGGCATAGTCACTGGTCGCTGTGATGTCTTTATGCGGCAGTTAATTTCCGACTATCCTTCTACTTTCATCACCTGTGTATCTTCTCTATCCATTTCCTAAAGAAGGTAGCACGGTACTTGACTAAATAGGCATTGTTGCCTGAAGTGCTACTTCTCTTTAAAACAACAAAAAAAAAAAAAAACTTAAAAATTTTGAAAAACCTTAAAAATTATTAATAATTTAACGAAATTCTTAACAAATAAAATAATTTTTTTTTTTTTTTTGAATTTAATTTTCTTTAATTTAAATTTCTTTCAATAAAAATCTTATTTAGGCCCAAAAATGTTGGATTAAAATATCATTTATAAAGGGTGATCCAGCCAAAATACTTGATGTTAATCTATATATATAAATTAAGCCCAAAATAGGTGTCCGTTAGTTGCCAGTGTTTGACGAGATGCGCCGTTGGATTTCCACCAAATTTTTACAGTACCTTCGTAATGGTCGTACGCTGGTTTGTATCTTTGTTTTATGCGTTTACGCACAATAGTGCGTCCCAGTGCGTAATTGAAATGAGACAAATTTATCAATGTTTTGATTCAAATGAAATGTGTGTTTTCGTTTGTAACTTGCTGTGTGTGTGGGTGTGCTTGCATAGAATGAGACGGCAATACAAATCGAAATATGCTCATGTTCATAGCAAGTGGATATACAATCAAATAGAGAATTTTGTTTTCCATATTCTGTTGCATTTTGTGTGTGTGTGTGTGTGTGTGTAATTTGCGTGTTCAATTGCAAAATGATCCATCAGCCGAACGTTTTTCAAAGCATTTGTTAGATATTGGGAAATTTTTTTTTTCAATAATTATTTATTGTATCTTCAAGAAACTGATGAACTAACAATAAGTTTTAAAATCTTAAATTCTAAAAAAAAGTTACATTAGTCCCGACCATGTCAGAACTAGCATTTTGGGTAAAAAAAAATGACATTAAAAAAAACAAAACAAATATTTCTAAGATGTGTCATCTGTAGCATTGAGGATTAAAGCTGCGGTATCCCTCTTTTTCAATCGGCTATGTCCACTATAATCCAAGATATTGCGAGCAAAGGGAATAAGGATGGTCTTCAAGCTTCATTAAGTATTTGCCTGCGTATTTGATGATTTCTGTAGTCACCAGCGGTATGTCTAAATCACAATGTATGTTTGAATTTCTGATGTACCATGGAGCGGAAGTTATTAACCGTAAAATTTTATTCTGTCCACGTTAAATTCTATCTACATTTGAAGCTGAGGCAGTGCCCCAAAGTTGGATTCCGTAAGACCATATTGGTTTCAAAATACTCTTGTAAACTTAAAGTTTACAATCTAGGATAAGTTTCGAGTTCCTGCCAATGAGCCAATGTAATTGTGTTAGCTTGAGTTTCATTTGTGTTAGCTTTGAGTCAATACGATGCTTCCGTGTAAGGCGACGATCAAGATGTATACCAAGATATCTCACATAACTATGGTGAGGAACAATGTGATGATTGATTCGAACGGGTGAACAATTGTTTCTTCGCAGGGTGAAGGTCACATGAATGCACTTTTGAACGTTCACTTTAATTCTCCATAATTTTAACCACAACTCCAACTGAGTTATATGTTGCTGAAGATTTATGGAGGCTTGATAGGAGTTTTCCTGCGAACTTAGACACGCTGTATCATCAGCAAACGTAGAAGTGTGGACAGTTTCACTTACAGGCATATCGCAGGTATATATCAAATATAAAACTGGTCCAAGAATGCTACCTTGTGGTACGCCTGAGGAAATTGGTTTGGATACACTAACGAAGTCTCCTTCAACAACAGAAAATTTTTAGTCCAATTATGTAGCTTTTCAGTAGGTTGCTTATATTACAAGGCAAGTGAGCGGTCAGTTTCAGAAATAGACCTTCATGCCAAACTTTGTCAAAAGCCTGAGAAACATCAATAAAAATAGCTGAACAATACTTCTTCTCTTCAAAAGTCCTTCTTATCACCTGAACCAATCTAAGGGTTTGCTCAATTGTGCTATGTCTACTTCTAAAACCAAATTGATGGTCTGGGATACACCCACTATCCCTTAGCATTGGAGACAATTTATTCAAAACCTTTGAAAAAGTCGGTAATAGGCTTATGGGCCTATATGACTCGGTTTTGGTTAGGTCCTTACCCGGTTTTGGAATCATTTTAACTTTGGAAATCTTCCAGTGGTCAGGATAGTATTCAAGCCGTAAAATGGCATTAAAAATAAATTGCATGATTCTGACTGCAATACTGGGGAGCTCTTTCAACATTCTGTTACTTATGCCGTCCATACCAGGAGATTTTTTCGGGTTTATCTCAGAAATTAACTTTTGAACCTCACGCAACCTAAACTTCAAGGGTCGAGGGGGTAATGCAACTACGCTCGGCAAATTAACATCATCAGTACATTTGTGTGGGGTGAATACATCTTTCAAGTATTCGGCAAACAAGTCGCCTTTTTCAGCGTCCCTTCTTGCCCAATCTCCACTGATATTACATAGAGGTGGCTTGTACTCAACGGGTCTTTTAAGGTTTTTTGTAGCACGCCATAAAGAATAATTGGAGTTAGGTGTAGCATCGAGGCCCTCCAGATATATTGGGAATGGCGCAATTCCAATTAATGATTACGCTTCCAGATAATTTTTGCCACTTTGCACAATCAAAACAAGAATTGGTAACAATTGCACAAAATTTTAGAAACCGTGATTGGTTGGGGCAAAGAGCTATTTTAACTGCGAAAAAGGCAGATTTTTCGGTTACCAATGTGACAAATTTGAATGCTATTCCCGGCGAAATTATTACCTACAAATCGGTTGACTCTGTTACTAATCAAGACGATATTGTAAATTATCCAGTCGAATTTTAAAATTCGCTTGATTTACCTGGACTGCCGCCCCAGCGCCTACAAGTGAAATTTGATGTACCAATTATTTTGCTTAGAAATATCTACCAGCCACGTCTTTGCAATGGGACACCTTTAGTAGTCAACAAACTCATGAAGATTGTGATTGAAGCAAAAATTTTAAAAGGAAAATAAAAGCGCAAGGATGTGCTGATAGCATGCATTTCTATAATTCCTCCAGATTTGCCGTTTGATTTTAAACGTCTTCAGTTCCCCATACGTCACACAGCCAATTATATGTATCATGTTCACGTGTTAATAAGCCAACTGCTTTGTTTGTCTATACTGCGAACCAAAATCAATCGAAGAATGCCGAAGAATAGTAAAAATATTGCAATAGAATAAGACATATTCTATAAGCATGCAAAAATATTGAATTGTGAAAAAGATAAAATTATTAAAAAAAACATAAAAACGAGAAAAAAGAAAGAACGCTGCAGAATAAAAACAAACCACAAATGACTTGCAAAGCAGTCATGGGCACGCTAGTTTTAAATAAAATACGAGGGCTGCTATTTATATTTCTGGCCTGGTAACACTGACTGTTGCTAGGCACCAGCTGATGTTTCCAGTGCAACCTGCACATTGTTAAACATAACCTTAACCAAAACATTTTGTCATTTTATTGTTGTTAGTGTTAGTGATAACAGGTTGGAAAAGTGATCTTAGGAGAACATTTTCGTGCAATAATTTTTCATAACTTTCGACGTGGCCTGACACGACAACAGTGCACAGATGAACTTAATTCCTTATATGGTAATGAAGCACCTTCTTGCAGCACCATTAAAAACTGGTATAACGAATTTAATTGTGGCCGGCAATCACTCCAGAATGAATCCCGTGAAGGTCGTCCAACAACGGTCGTTGTGCCAGAAAACATCGCAGCTGTGCATGAGCTGATAAAGCATGATTGTTATGTAACATATCGCGAGATGAAGACATCTGTAGGGATGAGTATGACAAGCATCAATAAGATTTGTGAAAAAGGTTTGTTCACGTTGGATACCGCATAACCCGACAAACGCACAAAAGGATGCTCGTGTTGATTGGTGCAAGAAAATGTTGCAGTAATTTGCTCAAGGTGCATCAAAAGCAGTTTATAATATCTGCACAGGTGAAGAATCAATCAAGCAATCCACCGTATGGGTCTTTCAAGAAGAGCGAAATCCCACCAAAGTTGTTCATGGAAGAAGCGCATCAAAGCAAATGGTTGCCTGTTTTTTCAGCATTACCGGTCATGTGGCGACTGTGCCATTAGAGTAACGTAAGACGGTTAATTCGGCATGGTACACCACTATTTGTATGCCAGAAGTTTTTGAGAAACTTCGGGAAAAGTCAAAGAAAAGACGCATCATTCTGCATCACGACAATGCGAGCTGTTACCCATTGGCTGAAACAATGGTGTTTTTGACAGGGCAAAACATTGAATTGATGGGTCATCCACCGTACAGCCCTGACTTGGCACCTAATGACTTCTTTTTGTTTCCGAACATCAAGAAAAAATTACGTGGACAACGGTTGCCTACACCTGAAGAAGCAGTTTCTGCATTCAAAATCCATGTTTTAGAAGTACCTAAATCGGAGTGGAAAAAAAGTGCTTTGAAAAATGGTTCCAACGCAAAAGTGCAAAAGTGTATAAATCTTCATGGAGAATATTTTGAAAAACGATAAAATAAATTTTGTCTCTAAATGCTTGTGTTTTCATCCTTAGGCCACAAATATAAATAGCAGCCCTCGTAAAACGTTTTCAGAGTATGAACTTCAGTAATGAAATTTATATTTTTTATTTTTTCTTACAAGTTTACAAGTAAATAATGTCGCTTTTCTTGCGTGAAGAATGGATTTATTATAACAACAACAGCTAACAGTATACAAGTTTAGGTGCCCCTAGTAGATAGTGTAATAGGTAGTGTACTAGCTTATAAGACTGAAGGTTGTGGGTTCGATTCCCAACGAAGTCCTTGGTTTTTTTCACTACAAAAATAAAAATTGACTCTCTGTGGAGCATGCTCAGTGATGAAGGCATGGTCACTGGTCACTGTGCTGTCTTATATGAAAGTTAATTTCTGTAGCTATCCTTCTACTTTCACCACCTGTCTCACTTCTTCTCTATCCCTTTCCTAAAAGAATGTAGCACTGTACTTGACTAAATAGGCATTGTTGCTTGAAGTGCTAATGTCGCTTTCCTTGCTTGAAGAATGGATTTATTATAATAACAAAATAAGTTGAGACAATATTCAAAATATTGTCCATCGTTAGCCACAACGTTTTCCCCTCTTTCTTGTAGCAAATGGATTACACGTCACAAGAACTGCTCCGGTTTTGAGGTAAAGAAAGAATCAAACCAATTTTTGATACCCTGTTCTAAAGTGAAACATATTCCAATAAGGGCGTTCGGCATCAATCGAAACAAATGATAACCAGAAGGGGCTAGCTAGGAGCTATAAGGCGAATGAGCCAAAACTTCCCATCCACTATTTCGAAATAGGTTTTGTCCGATCTTAAAATATGTGGCGGAGCGTTGTCATGATGGTATGGTCTTGTGTCTGGTCGAATATTTTTTGTTGATTGCTCTCTTCAAACGAATCAATTGTCTTCGGTACACCTTCTCTGTGATCATCTGACCTGATTCCCACAGCTCATAATACAAAACCCCTTCTGATCCCACCAAATACGGAACAGCAGTAAAAGCAATACTAAAATACAAATGCCTCCGATTGATGCAAACAATAATTTACTTAAAGGAACCAGCATAACTATATCCGTAAAGAAGGAGTGGCATGAAATAAGTCTTATCTAACAACATAGGTATACAGATAACTATACAGCTTTGCAGTAACCAAACGTTCTTTAGTATTTCGTGTAGTTTTCCAGCGCAAGTTTATGATAGTTCTAAGATTAGCTGTGGATTTTGATATTGTTCATCGATAGAATATTATCATTAGATAGACCCGTTTTACTATACCTAGAAGTCAACCCCCGGGGGCACATTTATAGTCTTTAAAGTACGTAACAGCTATCTAGATCTGTGCAACTGGGGGAAAAAGGAAGCCCAGTCCCCTGAAGACAGGCAGGAAGTCAACTGAAAGCTCTACTTTATTTCCACGGGGATCAATGAGCCGCAGAGTTCATTATTTGTCTCTTTAGACATTTAATAGTTCTCTGACTGATCACTGAGGTTGGCCCCTATATGGGAGTATCGTGGTGGTTGTGGTTTCGCGGCCCCATAACAGTATAATGGTTATTATGGTAGCCAGGATCATCTCACTGATAATGACACGCAAAGTGAATGATCCAGTCCAGTGAGCATGCTAGACATTATTTCTGGACAGGAGTTGGAAAGTCTCCAACTCTTAAGCAAGGAGTGATGATTTGCAGCCCTGCTCTGGAATCATCGAAGTTGCAACTAGAAAGTTCTGTTGCATAGAATTATAGCTTTGGCTTCCTAGGACGAGCATGACGTTCCAAATTATGCAGTGGTTTGGTCCACCATCTGATTAAGGCTTCATGGCCAGGCGCAGATGTAAATCTAATCACACAGTCTAGCTTGGATACGACCTTAGTGGCGTTCAGGTATAATTCAACGAACGTAGCGAACAAGTATTATGCCATAGGCACATACCTACAGTTCCTCTCGTACTACGCAGGAATGCTGTCGCAATAACATATTGTCATTAGTAGGGCAACTAACCTGTCTCACGACGTTCTAAACCCCAGCTCACGTTCTCTTGCATGGGTAGACAATCCAACACTTGGTGAATTTTGCTTTACAATGTTAGGAAGAGCAAACATCGAATGATCAAAAAGCGAAGTCGCTATAAACGTTTAGCCGCCATAAGCCAGTTGTCCCTGAGGTAACTTTCTGACACCTCTTGTTCCTCGTGTTATTGTGATGTCAAGATAATGCAAATTTCTGTCTTATTCGTTTATAGTATGTGGCCTAGAACATCTAAGGTTTCATGTTGTTGGTATTGTTGTTGGTATCATTTTACTTTCACTAGGATAGTGGATAGTGAATTTATTATTCATCAATGCCGGTCAAGTAATTCTTTTTCTAATTGTGGATAATAAAATCTGTTATTACAGCTGTAGTTAATATGAAAATTTTATAATGTTCTTAGTCGCTGTTGTTGTTGTTGTTGTAATTTTTTTACCCTTTAGGAAAAAATAAAAAAAAACTGAAACATTTATTAAAATCAAAGGCCGGTCTTTTGTCCTTCGCTTATTATTTTATATTTAACGGAAATTCAACAATAGAGAAAATGTTGCGTTTTTAATGTCACTGTGTGCATTTCCGTTTTGCCTTTTGTTTTTGTCATTTATAATTTCTATTTGTTGTATTTTGTTTTCTTTTGCTTCGCTTTGCTATTACAGGTGGCAGCAAATTCAATTGAACATAAGCTAAGAAATATTTTAAAAGGAAAAAAAAACAAAACATTTGTAATAACGGGTGGGTAAATATGAGGTTAAGTAAATGACCCTCCACTTGGGGTTGTCTTATTAGTTTAGGCCGCACGTCGGCTTTATGTGGATTTTAGCTAAATGATTAATCATAATGTCCTTTTCGCAACTCTTGTTATTTGTGTTAATTTCAAGTGATAAGAACGTTCATATAATACAGGGTGTCCGCCGGGAAGGTATACTACATTGTTTTGCCGCCATTTTGGTAAGCATTAGTCTTGACAGTTCATATTTGACTGTCGGGAAGTAGACACCTGGCAAATTTATTATGGAAAAATATTCGATAAACCAACGTCTTTTAATCGTTAAAACATTTTATCGAAATCAATCATCGATTACTGTGATAATGAGAAAGTTACGTGAAATTTTTGGGAGAAACAACATGCCAACAAAACGCTCTATTTATCGTGTTGTCAATGATTTTGTAGAATGGACTACAACGTACTGAAAGATCGGTTAAAAACATTACTGCTGCTCCTCAAGAAGGTGTTCAAAACAATTCTTCACCCTCAATTCGACGCCGCGCTTAGGAGCTTGGTCTTCAAAGAGCAACTTTGGCCACAATTTTGTACAAGGATTTGCATTTGTTTCCATATAAGATTCACTTGACACAAGAGCTTCTTCCACAAAACCCTTTACGCCGGCGTACATTTGCCAATAGGATGTTACGGATCGCCTATGATAACTCCGATTTCCGTGAAAAAATCATTTGAATGAATATGTGAATGAACAGATAAGTCATTTCGGGTGAATGGAAAACCTTCAGATTATTTAACAGTCGCCTTTACATGCATTAAAAGTAACAGTCTGGTGTGCAATTTGGTCAGGAGAAATCATTGGACCTTACTTCTTTGAAAATGAAAACGGCGCAACGGTAATTGTGAATGGGAAGCAATATCGTGATATGATTGAAAATTTTTTAACTCCACAACTGCATGCTTTACGCTTGATTAACATGTGGTATCAGCCAAGATTACAATGGAATTACTGCGAGACCTCTTTTCGCAACAAGTTATTTCATAAAACGGCGATGTTGATTATCCTCCACGGTCACCTAATTTGACTGTTCCGGACTTCTGTTTGTGGGGATATCTAAAAAGCAAGGTTTATGCAAACAAACAAACCGGAAACGCTTGAGCAATTCGAACAAAATATTCGTGATGAAATTAATGAACTACCGCGTGAAATGTGTGAGAATTTAGTGAAAATATGCTCAAACGGGCTCACATTTGTGAGGCTAACAGAGGCGGAGATTTATCTGATATTGTATTCCATACATAATTGCCGACATTAAATAAAACATTTATCAATATAAGCTCCATTCCCGGTAGACACCCTGTATAAAGTGGGCAAATTTGAAGTTAGGAAGTAAATTATATATCGAATGTTTAAATGTCCGGTTTGTGCTGACGCATTTTTAAGGTTCGAGAGTGTATTATTACCTACTGTACCTACTGAACTAAGGATCACCGTATTATCAGATAAATATGGATATATTCCATCCGTTCAATATTGTGAAATCTGCTGTAAATAAAGGTTGGGCAAATTTGAGGTTAGAAAGTAAATTGTCTCTGAAATACTTAAATGTCAGGCTTCTGCCAACGCATTTTTAAGGTTCGAGAATTTATGATCAGCTAGTATAGCTGAACTAAGGATCGCCGTTTTATTAGCAAATATTACACCCATTAAAATGTGGGCAAATTTGAGGTTAAAAAGTAAATTATCTGTCAAATAATTTAATGTTAAGAATTGAGTTCTCCTGCTTTCACATTTATTTAGTAAAAGGTTCAGAAATTTTAAGCATGGAACGTTAATCTTTCTAGCCTAGAATATTAATAGGAGGAGGTGCTGTGCATGGTTGCCGACATTGGGCGATATGTGGTCATAGCGGCCACTTTCATATCTTCTTTGTCTTATATCAAACACGAACCTTACAACTTTATTAACCAAAAGTTTTATTCTATTAAGATTTCTGGCCGTCGAACAAAGATATACTTTCATACAGTAGGATATCCGAGACATCATTAATGCGTGGGCTACTTTGTATCGTGTATGCTGAGAAAGTTACATGTTAAGGCAGTATAATCTTCGAAGGCTAAAACAGACTCTCGAATATAAATTGACGATATGATACGATTAATCAAGAGTCCGATCTATAATTATACCCAAAATGTTCAGTTTATCCACAGATTCTAGCTCACTTTGCATTATGTGAATTCCTATATCGGTAGAATTTATAGAGCCAAAGCACATAACTTTAGATTTCGAGATATTCAAGATTAGGGAATTTGACCTTAACCAGCATTCAACTCGTCGTAACTTGTCATTAATTACTGTCTGAAATAAGCCCGTTGAGGCAGCGCTATGAAATAATAATTGAATGTCGTCTGCAAAAGCATATACTGAGCATGTCCCTGACTCAGCTATACTGAACAAGTTATTTATGTACATAGAAAAAAATAATGGTCCAAGAACGGATCCTTGGGCCACCCCAGCTTTCACCTGCCTTACATGTGATTCTCTACCGTTAAAATATACAAATTGTCTTCGTCCTGATAGGTACGAGCTCACAAGGTGACATGGCGTGTTTGAAAACCAAAACTCATTATTTAGTTTCTCCTACACTTTTACGTGGTTAAATCGATCAAAGGCTTTGGATAAATGTAATGACACTAGAACACTTTTGCTGCCTCTATTTAAGTTCTCTCTTATAGATTCAATAATTCCAAGCAAGGCAGATGATGATGAATTACAACCGTTGCGAAATCCAGTTCGGCAATCATTTAATAAATTAAAGTGCTCAATATGCTGTGCTATTTGCGACCTTAAAACTTGTTCAAGTAATTTTGACAATGTAGGCAGTCTTAAGTTCTCAGTGTTGAGCGAATTTCCAGTCTTAGGTATTGGAACAACTTTTGCAAGCTTCCAATTATCCAATAAGACAGATGTTGTTATAATGCGATTAATAAAATGTCATACATAGTTGCATATTAACGGATGAGGCTCACATTTTCAATTAGGCGGTTTTATAAGGAAACTAAATTTTCGCTTGTTTATTTCACAAAATCCACAAAAAGTCATCGGAAAATATTACATCCAAAGAAAGTCACCGTACGATGCGGTTTGTGATCAAGCCACATCATTGGCCCGTATTTTTTCGAAAATAAGCAAGAAAACGCCGCTTATAAATCATGATAACCAATTTTTTATTTACACAATTTGTTAATGTTGACATCAATGACTTTATGGCATAAGAAATTTCCCGGTCACTTATTTTTTCGATTCGGCAATGTCAATTGATCGCCTCTTTTTTTGTGATGTAACTATGCTGGATTATTTTCGCTGAGACCATTGAAAGCCCGGGTTTAAGTGAACAACTGACATTCTGAAAGGTGGCATTATGGCGCAGCATTGACGAGACAAGCGAAGTTTTGTTTGAAAATGTGCTTCAAAATTTTGTAAAAAGAGTAAAACTCAGCCAAAGTGCTAGACGTGGACATTTGCCCGACCTCGTATTTCATTATTAATTACCATATTTCTACTTTACATTGGTACTAATAGAACTGAAGTTGTCAAAAAAAGTTTGTGTTTGAAGCCAATGTCTTTCTAACTTCAAATTTGCCCACCTAATACGTATAAATTATATGATTTTATAAATTCGCTCTAGTAATACTGTACGAAGAGTAAAGTGATTGTTATCTAAATTGGGAACGGTAATTTGCATAGGAATTATATTGGCACACCCATTACAGCAACTAAAGCAAATTAATTATTATTTAATTAATTGATTTTTGCCAAACTTTTGTAATTTAAAGTTTTCAAAAAATGAGATTTATACTCAATAAAGAGAGAAAAAAGACAGCAAAAAATATTTGGCTCACGGCGAATTGTTATGAAATTAACCTATTTACAGAATTTTTTATTTACTTTTTGTTTCTTAGGTGAACGTTCCTAAGCGATTAACTTTTTAAATGTTTTTTAACAGATAATAATAGGTAACAGAGTGTTTAATTAAATTCAACTGTTGCGGCTGGTTTCATAATGGGATTTTTTTAGGTTTCAAATTTTGTTTTTGTAAGGTGACATCTAAAATTGCACCATTTCTATTTAAGCACCCTGTTTAGAAAAAATATTCACTACACCATTTTTACCAGTTGTAGTAACTCATATTTGTCTTAACATTTTTCTATTTATTCTATTTATTTTTTCTTCTTTTACATTCCAGGCGTTTATACTGCACATATACAACATTAAAAATAAAACAAAGCCAACAGCAATCTTAGCTGCCTGCATGTATTTCTATTTATACAAATATAAATACAAGCACGCACAAATATGCTGTTGCATGTTTGTAGATAAAAACACATTAGCATAAATTATAATTAAATTTATGCAACATCATACACAATTTAACATTTCATATTTATTCACTTAGGACTTGTACGAAATAAATGCAACCCCAACACAAAATGCAATAAAATCATAAAAATGCAACAAAAAACAAAAATACAAATATTATTGTTTTAAGTAACAAAAAACCGTTTTATTTTAATTAGAACAGTTTTTATGGCAGCTATAAATAAACATTTAAGTAACTTAAGATTCCATTTAAAAACTGCAATAAGTTCTTATTGTGGCATAAATTAAAATATGAGGTTTGACTAATTAAAGGGTTTTTAACATTTAAAAATAATAATTTTGCATTAAGATTTTTGAACAAAACAGCAAATTTTATTTACCATATTACACATATGGATCAATATCATTGGACTGTCTAGTTGCCTCCGTTTCAGCACCCACAGCACAAGCTATTAATGTGTTAACGCTTTGTTCTTCTCCCGCCTTATAAATATAACCATTTGCCTTGTCTATATGATTGCGCAAACGCAGCATACTTTGTGTATTGCGTGAGTCTAGCAATTGAAATGATACTAAAGCATAATCCTCTATCATCGAACAGATGGCTGCATTAAGTTTTTTGTATTTCTTCAAAGTTGGTGTATCATCTAGCACCTCTAATAAATATTTTAAATCCAAAACATCTGTATAAAAGTCCAAACTGAAATGTAATTTATCTTCATGTTTCTTTAACAAGTCTGCCTTTGATAAAACGTTAACATGTGGCAAACCCATTCTTAGCATCATATTTAGGGCCAAAAGCAAAGTAGAAACAAATTTAGTCGGTTCACTGCAATAATGAGAATCAATAAGATTGATAGTTACCAAATGGTAGCCCTGTCTTTCTAAATTTTCAAATATTTTCGACATTGAGGCATGATGTGTATATAACTCCACCTGGCCGGGGCAATCGAATAAGAAATAATTACAGGTGGCCGAGTGTTTGCGCAAATTTGGTAAAAGCCAGTCCTCAAAATGTTCTTCCAAAAATTCAATACAATACATCAGAGCACCATTGGGACCCAAATGCAGACTGTCCATAACATCCTGCACGGTTATTAGTTCGTTTACATTTATGTTAGCAGAGTATTCCATATTTTCATTAGCTGGATCCAAATTAACTACAGCTACATTACGTCCCAATTCCTTGTAGAATTTAAAAGCATTGTGACAATACGTGGTTTTGCCGCTGCCTGGAGGTCCCACAATCAGTTGACCATAAAGAGGATTAGTAAATTTTAATTTAGCTGGTTGTAACATTTAGAAATTATACTGTTACAATTTTTTTGCTTAATAATAAATAAAATGGCAAAATTTTGCTTAAAACATAAATATAAACAAAATTCTGAGATTACCTGAACAGCTGTGGGAAAATGGAAGTGTTCCTTTCTTGATGTTTAAGTTATAGTGCTGCCATATTGAGGAAATAATCATAAGAACGCTAAAGCCGTCTTTTTTACTTTTTGAGATTTTTGAAAACTTCGCTTTTATTTCGATAAAAATTTCAAAAATGGCGTCGCAAATTAAACGATTACTGTTAATTTAAATTTAAGGATTTTATAATATACTTTTTCAGAACGCCGTTTTTTCGCAAACTAAATGTAAAAAATAATTGCAATTACAAACAAATACATAAATTACTATTTTTAAGTTGTGGCTTAAGTTTGTTGTTATTAAAAGTAATTACTTCTCAGCTACAAACTTTGTCAGCATTCGTAGTATTCAAACCACAAGATAGTTTTTTGACTATTTATATAGATTTTTAGAAAAACATACGAGGATATTTTTTTTTAATTTTTGATACTGTAGTTTAAAACATCGATTTTTTTACTAAGTCGTTATCTACTATATATTAACATTATGAAGAAAATTTGCTCATAATTAAGAAGTTATCTGCGAAAACATATCTGCGTGTAGTTTTTTAAGCAAAAATTTCTTCTTGTAAGATGGAAACTTTTACCAACAAAAATATGCAATATGTTTGAAATCTATTTTAAAGCTAAGATTTTGAATTAAACATTTTTATAAAATAGTTCTTAAAGTTCGGCTTACGGTCTTCTTTTTAAATAAATTATAAAACTCCTTTATTTGTTTTTTTAAAAAACAGAGTAATTTATTCCTATTTTCCAATATTTAGATCGACTTTGTTTGTCATCTTCAGGGAATAATTATAACTAAAAAATAAACATAATCATATATATAAAAAAATTTTATTATAAAATAAATTGCATACTTTATATAATATAATTGTAATTTAATAATTTATTTCCTTTAAACAAATTTTTTTGCATTTAATTTTGTGCATTTGACAATATAATTAGCAAAGGAGAGCATGAAGTAATAACATTTTTCATTAATACAAAAATTAGATTGTATATTTTCCTTTCAACACTTAACTCATCGAAAAAACTTTTATTTATCAACTATATTACAAATTTTATTTAACAGATTTTTGAAATCTGAATAAACATATATAACATCTAATTTCCAGCTGTTGCTTGGGAAGTGTTTTTATATTAAGTGCTGCCAACTTTCTCTATTATTCTATTTACCTCCTTATATGGTAATTTAAGGGCGGCGAATTGAGCGAACTAAGAAAGAACACAAAAACAATATTTTTTATACTTTGGCTTCAGTCTGCGGCGAGTCGTTAAAGTATATAAATTTTGATAAGTGTTTTATGGTGTTTAAAATAAATAAAATAAACAAAATATATATAATTTTTACATAATTTATTTTTTTAAAGAATTTTTTACAAGTGATAAACAAAATTAAAATTGAACTCAAAAAAAGTTGATCATGGCGCAGCAACAACAACCAGCCTACAGTAACAGTAAGAAAGTTTATTTTTAAATTTCCTTTCTTCAGTTTCACATTTCTTCAACTAAAATTAGTCATAATGTTGAAACAAAAATCATTTTTAATAACAAAAATAAATTTTGTGTCTAGTGTAATTGATCACCATAAATAGAAAAAATTCATTTTTTAATATAGTATGAGTATAAAAAAAATTAACTTCTTTTTTGATTCATTCTTTTTTTTCTTTGCTTTTTGCATTGTTATCTGATACTGAAGCCAGCCAGGCAAATACATTTGCATATGGCTGGTTGTATTTATGTTTGTATATATGTATATACTATCTATTAATTTGTATATGAAAGTATTTGTATATGAAAGCGCTGCTGTGAATTATAGATAGCCGGCATTTTTTACTGTCTGTTTACATCGACAGCAGCACATCAACCACAAAAAAATACTATTCAAAACTTTAATTTTTACATCGATGTCCCTTTCGACCTGTAGCCGCGCCCTCTTTTTACCGGTTTTTTACAACCTTTCACAAAATGTAAATATTTTTTATATTAAGGTTTATATAGAAATGTATGGTAAAGCAACAAAATCTCTGTTAAAAAGAAAATGTTTTTGTTGTGATTTTCGCTTTTTTAATTTTAATTGAAAAACTCTGCTTGTTGCCTTATACATTTCCATTACTCTCTTTTTACATATATAAGTATATGTAGATTTCTTTAACCTCCGTTACTTGCAATTGTAATTGCTTTATTATTGTTTTTTATTTTAGAATTTGTCTATGCAACTTTACCTCGCACTCAACGTGGCCAACCAATTGTATTGGGTTCCGATCCCAAGGGCAAAAATTTCCTGTACACCAATGGCAATTCTGTTATTATACGTAACATAGAGGTAAGTTTTTCTTTATTAATTTAATGAGATTTTGCGATTTTCAAATTGTTTTCCTATTCGAAATTAATATTTATAATACAAGCCAGCTGCATTTGTTGTTGTTTCTGTCAATATACAAAATGGGTACATATTTAATATATACATATGTACATATGTATAGATAGTATGCGATTATTTTATTTGATATCTTCTTAATTTAAACATTTGTGTTCTATTTTTCATTTATTTATGATGTTTTTCAAAAACATTCATATATTTTTTTGTATGATTATATTATTGGCTGTTTAAGCATGCATCTGTGTGTGCGTATATATGCATATGGGGACTCCTACGCTTTTCATTAGGTTAGTTTATTTTATACCTCATAATTAGAATAAAGATTTGTCCTAAATAAATATGACTATTAAATTTGTAAACAGTAAATAGAACTACATTTTCTGGATATATTTTTCCTGAAATGATTTTTTAAAAATGGCCATGTAGATATATATGTATATATATAATATGTCAGAGTTGCTACCTATACTAAGGATGCATCAATAAGTTTTTATTAATTTGAAAGCTCCGCTTCCTGAAATAAGAGAGGAAACATGAAAGTAAAATTTAAAAATTTACGAAATAAATTAGTTTGCAATTTACCTGTGAACCTTATTAATGATTAATTTTTCTACATTTAATAATTAGAATTTATAATTTTGTAATAAAGTTTATTTATTTATTTCTCTTAAATTTTTTAGAATCCAGCTATTGCCGATGTTTATACTGAACACTCATGTGCTGTCAATGTAGCCAAATACTCGCCAAGTGGTTTCTATATTGCATCAGGCGGTGAGTATTTTGTAATATTAAAAAATATATCAAATCAAAATAAATTATAAGAAAAAAGAGAAAATTTTATTTATTTTGCTAAAATTAAAAAAAGTTTTGCATGCAAGTGCAAGAATAAAGGAGCATTATGCGTCACCAATTGACTGTGAGGAAAGCAGAAAAAATTTTTTATTGCCACATTTTATATTGAATTTAGCGAACAATAAAACGTATGACAGAAATTTATCTAAATGAGTTAATTTTGTCACTGAACTCTTCTCTCTTTGTGGTGTCTAATGGCAGTGGAGTTAAAAGCTTTGAATAGGAGGGTACTTCGGAATTTATATCACTATTAAACTCGTTGGCAAATGTCGCTGCTTCATGTTTTAGCCTAAATAAATGTCTTCTGGCAAACCAAAGCTGAAGGAGTAGTGTAATGAGAATATTACATTCTTATTAGTTAAAAAATACTCAGCTCGCTAACTGACTAATTTTTAGTTTGGTTTGGGCCACTTTTTGTTAAAATTACTAAAAGCTTTTGATCGAACATACCTTTTTTGTTCTATCCACTACTAATACAAATTATACACGTATTTAGGTATAAAAATGTGCAATAGTTAAAATAAAACTACAGGGTGTCCGCCGGTACGGTATACTACTTTGTCTGTTTTTCATTAAATGAAAGAGATTGGATTTTATATTGATAAATGTTTTATTTAATATCATCAACTATTTATGGAATACAATATCGGATAGATGTCCGCCTCTGTTAGCCTCACAAATGCGAGCCCTTTTGAGCTCATTTTTCATCACGTCCTCACACATTTCACGCGGTATTTCATTAATTTCATCACGAATATTTTGTTTGAGTTGTTCAAGCGTATGTATCTGCTTTGGTTGCATAAACCTTGCTTTTCCGATATCCCCACAAAAAGAATTCGGCAGTAGTCAAATCAGGCGGCCGTGAAGGCCAATGAACTCTTTCTTGAAATAACTTGTGGAAAGAGGTCTCGCGGTAATTCCATTGTAATCCTGACTGTATTTGATGTGGCACCGTCTTGTTGATTCCACATGTTAATCAAGCTCAAAGCACGCAGTTGTGACATATCACGATATGGCTCCCCACTCACAGCTACCGTTACGCCGCTTTAATTTTCAAAGTAGTAAGGTCCAATGATTCCTACTGACCACATTGCACACCAGACTGTCACTTTTAATGGATGCAACAGTGAGAATTTCCCATTCCCCTTAACCGGCTATTTTGTTTATTCACATATCCATTCAATTGAGTATGTGCTTTATCACTCAGTATGATTTTTCATTAAAATCGGGCGAATTGTAACATCCTATTGGCATATGTTCGGTGGCGTAATGTATATTCTTGTGTCTACTGAATCTTATATGGAAACAAATGCAAATCCTTGTGCAAAATCGTGGCCAAAGTTGTTCTTTGAAGACCAAACTCCTGAGCACGTCGTCGAATTGAGGTTGATGGATTGTTTTGAACACTTTCTTGAGGAGTAGCAGTAATGTTTTCAGCCGGTCATGCTTGGATATATTACCACGATAAATAATGCGTTTTGTTGGCATGTTGTTGCTCCCAAAAATTTCACGTAACTTTCTCATCGTCACACTAATCGATGATTGATTCTGATAAAATGTTTTAACGATTAAAACATTTTGTTGTATCGAATATTTTTCCGTAATAAATTTGCCACGTGTCTACTTCACGACTGTCAAATATGAAGCGTCAAGACTAATGTTTACCAAAACGGCGGCAAAACAAAGTAGTATACCATTCTGGTGCACACCCTGTACCTATTTTTTTTTTATTTATTCTATTTATTTTAACAATTTATAATTTACATTTCTATTGCCTCAGCGTCATATGACATTATTGAGGCGAGTTGGCATTTTATAATTCAAAATTCTTGTGTTAAAATACATACTTTAGAAATATATATATAAAAGAGGATGTGTGTATGTATGTAAGAAATGGACTCGAAAACGGCTGGGCCGATTTTGATGAAATTTTCAGAGAATCTTCAGAATATTCAGGCAGGTGACACTGTGAAGTCCGATTTTTGATTTTCGGTCTGTGGGCGGAGGGGGGTGGCAAAACCCACCAATGACATATACATATTTATTATTTTTTTTCTTTTTTATTTTATTTTTTAAAGCCATTGTTATGCTTTTCAAAACGAGATATCAATCTCTTAAATCGGTTATGTAGCTCCGAAGATATTTACAAAAAAAAAAACTCACTAATATATAATAAAATATCAAAATTTTAAAACTTCCGAAATGTTGAATTCGCTTGAGTTACCTGGACTGCGGCCCCACCGCCTACAAATGAAAGTTGGTGTACCAATTATTTTGCTTAGAAATATCTGCCAGCCACGACTTTGCAATGGGACACGTTTAGTAGTCAAAAAAGTCATGAAAAATGTGATTGAAGCAAAAATTTTAAAAGAAAAATATAAAGGCGATGTGTTGAAACCACGCATTCCTATGATTCCTCCAGATTTGCCGTTTGATTTTAAATGGCTTCAGTTCCCCATACCTGTTGCTTTTCAATGATCCCTGTTTTTTGCACGGTCAGTTATATGTATCACGTTCACGTGCTTTGTTTTTCAATACCGCGAACCAAAATCGATCAAAAAATGTCGAAGAAATGACTTGCAAAGCAGTCACGGGCACGCTAGTAATAAATAAATAGAGAATACTAGTTATACTTCAAGTTAGGTTAATAAATATAAATGTTATGTTAGAAGCATTTCAAGATCAAGAAGTAAGTATTTCTTTACATTCCTTTTGAAGTTTGATATTGTATTAATACTTTTCAAGTTTTGAGGTAATTTATTGTATTCTACGCAACCAATATATTCAACTTTTTGCTTTGTGGTTTCAAATCTACATCTTGCTGTACTTAAGTTTGAATTATTTCTTGTTGTAAAATTTGTTTGATTCCTTGAAAAATGTATTGTTATATGGCCTATATTGTTTATGGACTTATATATAAATAATAATAATAATAATATTTCCATTCAAAGATTCAAAGACTTATATAGAATGACCAGCATTACTTACTTCTTCTGCAAGAAAATTCGTCCACAACATCTTTGGAAACTTTTACAAAACCACATGCAATGAATCGGTTATTTTGCTTTTTATTGAATACTCTTTCAAAACCAATTAATTTTGCATATTAATTCATAAAATAAATTTATTTGTTACTGATAAAACATAAATTTATTTCATTCAAATTGTCGAATGGACTTAATAAAAGCGTAGTCATTATAAAAGATAATTCTTTTAAGTTTAATTTAGAATGTAATATTTATTGTGATATCAGCTACAAATAGAAAGAATAGACAAACAATCCGTTCTTTAACCTCATTATAAATGAAAGTTTTAATAAGTTTTGTTTTTACTAGATTTAAAATGACTGATTCATTCATTATCTCCCATCTGTTTAAACAACAACAATACAAAATCAACTTCTTTAGCATAAAATGAGATTAAATCTTTAACTGTGTTTTTTTATTATATTTCCTCAATTGCTTTTAAACGAAAAAAAAGAATAAGCACAACAACAATGTCAGTGCATTAAGCAGCAACTAAAATTTATATAAAAATAATTAGCGATGCATGAAAGTAGAAACTTAATATCTAACACATTTCAAAAACATTAAAAATATATACATCATACACACAGTGGTGGACAAAACACATTATTAGCTTATTTGAGTAGAGTAATACAAAATTTATTTAAAATAAAAGAACAAATTTTTTGCTACATTTCTGTCAATAAATTAAAAAATTAAACACAAAATTTAAGATTAAATTTTTACTGATTTTTTTTTATTATTTTTCAATTGTCACTGTAAAAAATATAAAAAAAATTTAAATTTCCTACATTTAAAGAGCAGCATTCCGATTTTCACTTACTTGTTTTTAATTAAAATATCAAAATGACTATAAAATTTCTATAAAAAAATGTATATAAAAAAATAATTAGTTAATAAAAAAAAAATATTAGTTAATAAAAATTTAGGTAAAGTCTAGAATAATGCCTCCGGTACAGCATTATTCAAATGGCCCTATCGGTTTTACTGGCAATGCTTCACCAGGTAGGCGGTGAAATTTTCGATAGCTCTCTACCAATACTTCAGAGTTACTACTGTTATCTCTTCTAAAGAGTTTAGCTTGTTAAGTGTACAGAAAAATAATCAATTGTCTTATCGCCTTGGTTAATTGATTAATCACCAACATTCTCGCAAACTTCAAGAGTCGTATCGCTGTTATGTCATTTAGCGACTTCTTGTTGAAACCACAGCTCGAACACTTTGATTTTATAGAGTTATGCGCCTCGTTTCTCTAACTAAAGGCACAGATTTTTTATAAGAAAATAGCTGAAGGCTCCGTTCTTTCTCCTACTCTATTCATTATTTTTCTAAATTACCTTCTTTGTTAAACTTTCAATCCTTTATACTCTTTCGCAAATGATAGCACCTTTTTGTGATTCGTATTCATTTAGTAATAGATCGAATCAGATCAGTCCATAAGGCGGAACATGAATAATACGCTCACTCACGATCTTGTAATAATCTTTGAATAATGTGAATAATGTCTGTGAATAAAGTCGATTTTAATGTCCGTTAGACGCAATGTTGCATGCTTACACATAGATCTGTGTTGGGAAATGGTACTGCACTTGTTACTATGGGTGATATGGGTATTACGAAATCGGAAGCTCTTGATATTCTTTGGTGTGATGTTTAATGGACTAAAAACATTTATCAGGTTTCTAAAGAAGCTTTGCCTCGGTTTTATAAAATGTTGTAAGAGATACTTCACTACATCCGATCTTCGTACCATTTATACCACTTATATCCGTCTAAAGTTAAAATACAACTTTTATGTAATCGCCGGCACCCCAAAGCCTATTTTGGAGTTGTTCGATCACATACAGGAGAGGGCCAAGAAGCTTTTTGGGAACGGTAGTGTATCCAGCTCTATTGATTCTCTAGAGCCTCGACGTAATGCAGGTTGTATTTCACTGGTTTGTCGTTACTACAATGGTAATTGCTTAGGGAACTCGTTCCCGTTGCGCAAGCATTTGTGGTCGACTGGCCAGTGAATCGCACTACGAGAATTCGTTTTTTACCAAAACAGTTCGTCTGCGGAATAAACTCCCTCCAGAAGTTCTTCCTGTCCTTTTCAATGTAGGAAAATTCAAATCGAAAGTTCACAAACACTATTTTTTTTCTTTTTTCTCCTCCCCATAACCTAATTTCTTAGTTCTGGTACAATGCATGGCATGAGTAGGGGTCATCCCCTGAATGTTGGTCCGAACGAAAAAAAAGTTAACTGTAGCTCACGCTGTTTTAAATAAAATAATTAATATATTTTCCTGTAGGACATTTTTCACTTAAGTTGCAAGAAAATCAACTGAATTCGCTGTATGCTGGCTGATAGGCGAGGAACCGACAATTCACTGCCTGCAGCTTAATGCATTAAACATATTCGACACAGTAGGTTACATGGCAGCAAATTCTGCAAGTTGAATTTGCGCCGATAGTTTCTGGTTTACGACCAAGTAGTGTGGCCACTAACCTGCTTGCTGTTCTTCTGAAATTACCTCCTAAAGTATGGTCAGGTTAGAGCCACACGGCTAGGTACTGACGTTAATCTGTAGTCGGTAGCCTAGTGTGTCGAATGTTTTAATGCATCACTTTGCATTAATCTCCTGTCTGGTTGGTGATTTAAGGTCCAAACGACTCAATTCACAACTAAACTTTTTTTGGCGTACGGCAACAAAATTCACTTTGCGTATTTAGATCTAAGCTAGAGTTTTGATATTTTTAAAAGTTTTATTACATTTGGAAAGCGTGAAACGTTGCTCGCCGAAATGCCAAGCCTTGTACCCAAAATTTGAATTTTGAAATTTTGAAATAGATGCCATAAGAAACTTGCTATCTGGTCGCCTAAATCTTAGTAATGTGATAAAATTAAAACTTAAACTTTGTGCCCTAGTTTTGTCTGACACTGTTGTTAGTTCTTCAGAAAATACGATATGGAAGGGTAAACAACGTAACAGTTTTTGATTTAAATGTCTAGAAAAACTAGATCATTTTAAAAAATGATACATTTTGAAATTTATTAAATAGAAAGTTTCAAAAATAAGTTGAAATTACGACTGAATGACTGATTTTTTCCCTTCACCCTTTACATTACAGATCAATCAGGTAAAATTCGTATTTGGGATACCGTTAACAAAGAACATTTATTGAAAAATGAATTTCAACCTATTGGTGGTCCCATTAAGGATATTGCTTGGTCTCCAGACAATCAACGCATCGTAATAGTGGGTGAAGGTCGGGAACGTTTTGGTCATGTTTTTATGGCAGAAACTGGTACTTCGGTAGGAGAAATTAGTGGTCAGTCTAAACCTATTAACTCTTGTGATTTTAGACCCGCCAGACCTTTTCGTATTGTGACAGGTAAATTTTCTTTTTAACTTATTTAAATTTATTATTAAAGTTAATTTGATTTTCAGGTAGTGAGGATAATACCATTGGTGTTTTCGAAGGTCCACCATTTAAGTTTAAAATGACTAAACAAGAGCATTCTCGCTTCGTGCAAGCAGTACGCTATTCACCCGATGGCAAATACTTTGCTTCAGCTGGTTTTGATGGCAAAGTATTTTTGTATGATGGCGTCAGCTCGGATTTGATTTGTGAAATTGGTAGTCCTGCCCATAAGGGTGGTGTCTATGCTGTTGCATGGAAACCGGATAGCACACAACTGTTAACCTGTTCAGGCGATAAATCTTGCCGTTTGTGGAATGTTGAAACAAAAGAACTGATTTCGGAATTTGTAATGGGCACGACTGTGGATGATCAGCAGGTGTCCTGTCTGTGGCAAGGCGAACATATTTTAACTGTTTCTCTGTCTGGCCACATCAGCTATTTGAATGTTAATGATCCTTCGAAACCACTGCGTATTGTCAAGGGCCACAATAAGCCTATTACCGTTTTGGGTTTGAGTGATGATCGCAGTACTATTTATACGGGTAGTCATGACGGTGTAGTTACCAATTGGAATTCAGGCAGTGGAGTTAATGATCGTGTTCAAGGTGTGGGACATGGCAATCAGGTAAGAGGATTTATTTTTATTTGATTTTAATACGTGTTTTAAAAAGCAATATTGTTTTGATTTCATCATTTCGTTTTTCAATTTACTTCTTAGATGAATGGTATTGCTGCCTGGGGTGATTTTGTTTACACCTGCGGCATTGATGATAGTTTACGTCAATTTAGCATCGAATCTAATAATTACACCGACTTTGTAGTCAAATTAAATTGCCAACCCAGAGGTTTGGCTATTTTACGCAACGAAAATATTATTGCTTTGGCCTGTGTCAAAGAAATCACTTTGGTCCAAGATCAAATGAAAGTCTTCTCTTTGCCTATTAAATATGAAGCCAGCAGTATAACTGCTAATCCTGAAACATTAGAAATTGCTGTGGGTGGTGATGATCAAAAATTACGCGTTTATTCCTTAAAAGGAACCACTTTGGAATTGAAATGTGAATTAGAGCATTTAGGTGCCGTAACAGACTGTTCATATTCACCCGACAATAAGTATTTGGTGGCATGTGATGCCCATCGTAAAGTAGTTTTATATTCTGTAGAAGAATATAAGCCAGCTCATAATAAAGAATGGGGCTTCCATAATGCTAAAGTAAATACGGTTGCCTGGTCGCCAAACTCGCTGTTAGTTGCCAGTGGTTCTTTGGATACCACCATTATTATATGGTCGGTATCTAATCCCGCCAAACATACTATTATCAAAAGTAAGTCAATTTAATGTATTTTTTTTTAGTATTTTAAAACTAATTCATAATTTTATTTTTTAATTGTTAGACGCACATCCTCAGTCTCAAATTACTCGTTTAATATGGTTGGACAATAACACTGTGATCTCTACTGGTCAAGATTGTAACACCAAAGTCTGGCATGTTGAGACTATTTGAATATTTGTCTTAAGAATGAGTTTCAACATCCTTAATTATGTTTCTTAAAAATACGAATTATTCATAATTACTCATTTTTAAAGCTTCTAGGTTTTCTTCAAAAAAACGAAAACAAAAACCTTAATGCATTTTAATTATATATATATATTATATATATAATATATACCCACTTCTATCTTCTTCTTCTTCTACTACTCTGAAAACAGCCGCCTGACTTATCTTCGGTTGCATTTGTTTTTAAGTTTACAAAGTATTGAAAAAAAACAACAATTTTGTTTCTTTTCTCTTTTTTTCTCTCTCACTCTCTGTATTAAATTATTTATTAATTGTTTTTTTATTTAATTTTTTTTTTTATTGTATATTTTTTATTTTGCGTTTTTTTTAACTAAAATTTTTGATATCAAAAAAGAAGGAAACAAAATAAAAAAAAACTATTTTGCAATAAATTCTAAAATAAATCTCTCTATTGTAAAAATAAAATAAGAAAAAAGGGGCAGTTGCGACCACATTTTTTATCACTGAATACAAAAGTAAAGTGAAATGACGACCTATTATGCTATTTGCAGAATTTTGCAAATTCCACGAACTAAGATATTAACAATCAAAATAAAAAAATACAATTATTAAAAAACCTACGCTGAACAATAATAGCGATAACATGTGTATTAGAACCTTTCAAATGTATTTTTTATGAGTAAATTCTAGGATCGTTCAAAACAAGATATGAAAGCTCAACTTGATCAAGTGTATTTTAAATAGCTCGTCAAAAAAAATTGTGTTATTTAATTTCAAACTCTTAAAAGCTTTGTGCAATTATTTTGCAATAATATGGGGTTTATGAGCAAGAAGTTTGTTTTCTAAAACAAATTTTTATTGTATTACAAAGAGAATAGTTTGGCAATTATGAAAAATGATAAATATATGGCAAATGTCCACCATGACAGATGTTGACTCTTTCATCAAAGTTTTTAATTCGTTTTTCGCAAAATGGCGGTCCTATTTTGTTAATCACATAACGAATTTTAAGTTCTAAGGCTGAAATCGATTCGTTTGGCTCCTTAACATAGCCCTCACAAAAAATAATCCAGTGATGTAAAGTCACACGATCTGGCTGGCTACTTAACTGCTTATTGTCGTAAAATTATGCGATCGGGAAAATTGGTTTGCAATAAATTGATCGTTTCATTGGATGTGTTGCATGTGGTTGCGTTCTGTTGAAACCACTTGCCAGTGATATCCACGTCGTTATTAACATCTCGCGATAGCATGATTGACCGTTGCCGTAATTCGAAAAAAAAACAATCACGCACCCAGACCACATAGCCAATCTTGCAGTGATACGTTGAGCATGCAAAGGCTTCCCATTAATCGCTTTAGAATTTTCAGAGACCCAAATGCGGCAACTGTGCTTGTTGACATACCCTGACAAGTGAAAATGGGCTTCGTTTGAAAAAAATGATTTTTTCAGAAAAACCAGCCGTTTGTTAGTGAATGAATTGAGCGAATCTACGCTGGTGTGAATGGTCGATCGGCTTCAATTCCTTTAGCAGTTGAGCCTTGTAAGGTTTCAATGTCAAATCCTTACGCAAAATTCGCCATGTGGTGGTTTTGGATAACCCCAATTGTTGAGAACGTCGAGGAATTAACAAAATTTAATTTGCTATAACATTCTGGCTCACGGCTACGATATTTTAAGGTGAACAACCAAGTCGAATACGCGTTGGTGTTCACACATTTTGCGTCGACTCAAAATTAAGGAATAAATTCTTAATAACGGTTTCAGAAAAACGTTTATGTTGTTCGAAAATATCACGATTTTCACGAAATGTCACTTTAACAGAACCGCCATTTTCATAGTGGATTTTAATTACTTTAATGCGATTTTCGTGCGAAATTAAATTCATTGTAAAAATTGCCACGAATACGTTAAAAAAATTAAATGTCAAAACGAGCATGTTGTTGGTGTTGCCACAATTGAAAAACAAACTTCTTCTTGAAAACCCCGATAGAACTCAATATTAAATAAATTATTAAAGATATAAACGTAAGAATGGAATGTATTAATCTGTGATGAAATTTTATAATTCTTTTATCTTTCTTTTCTTAGCACTCTGGTTATGGCTAAATAAAACTCGGCCTGCCTTTCACAGTTTAATTTGTGTAGAAGCTGTATTTGGCCATTTTTTATTAGTTTAGTTTCACCGATTTTCCTTATTCGATTTTGAGGTTATGTAAACATTTGGTTTGTCAAGCTGCTTGTGTCATTTACTTTAAACCTTTTTCTTTTAGTTAAAACAAAATCATTTTCAATTAAAAACTTAAAATAAAAATACTTTAAAGAAATTTCTTTGCATTTCAAACATATTCAATTTATTTTGCATTAATTAATATTTTTGTTTTTTTTGGTTTTTGTTGTAATAAAAATTAAAAGTATAAATTTGTCTTTTGTGTGCATTGTGTACGAGTAGTTGTGTATATAAAAATTGTCTTAAATTAAACTAAAAGTACTAAAAGTGTAGAAAAGTGTTGATGTGAATGAGAGAATATATTTTAAAGTTTTATATTCAAGAAAAATACATAACGAACTAAACGAGAATTAATACAAGAAAAAAAAAATAAAAAGAAAACACTAGAACTTTAAAACTAATAATAATAAGCCTCCAATATGTTTAAAATATAAAAAGGAATTTTTAAAGAAGTTGGTAAATAAAGTTTGAGAAAACTTTATTATGGATTTTTTTTTTGTGTGTAACAAAAAACGCTTTCTAGGAAAGCTTTTTTAAGGCTAACTTTTTTCAAATATATCACAGTTGGGACTAGAGACAATGGGAGGGTTTAAAAATTGATATTTAACTATATTGTTTTTTTTTTATTCAGGCAAGTGTTCATTACCCAGTACAACAGTTTGCAAGTTATTGATGTGGGACTCAGTGCTGAGAATCACACGTAAAAGTAGCCCCAAAAATAGGAACTTTTGCATCATTCATTTTGTTAAATTGTGTGTATTAATAATTTAAGGGCTGTTGACTAAGCAACCCTTTTGTTAAGGGCAATTTACTTTTTAAAACCACAAGAAATTTTAATATTCCTTATAGGAAAATAATAAGTGTCCAAAACCAGATGATTTTTGTTACATTTGTGGTCCTATCGATCCAAAAATAGGCAACAGGATGGACAACCCTATACTGGGGAATTTAAATTAGCGTATTGTCATTATTTTGTAGGAACAAATTTAAGTGGTGCAAAGTTTAGGCCACATACAGTATGCTATAGTTGTTACAATATCGTGATAGTGTGGATACATGAAAAAGATGTCCATGTTTTCTTTTATGGAGGCTGTAATTTGGGTTCATTCGTTATACCGAAATACAACCGTCTTAAAATATAGAAAAAGTGATAAAAATCGACTTGTGAGCTTTACAAAGCCAATGATACAGAATTTCTTATTTTTGGTAAATTTAGATCCATACGTTATACCAAAATATAACCGTCTTAAAATATAGAAAAAGTGATAAAAATCCACTTGTGAACTTCACAAAACCAAAGATGCAGAAGTTCTTATTTTTGGCATCACTTATCAATGTAATTCCCAGAATTGTGTCCCAAAATCATGTGTTGTACTGTGTTGTTCTTTCTTGTCTTATGAATTTAAATTTGGACTAATTGTGGCTTCTACCGTAGAGGTGTTATTTGAGGGCGTTGTTGAGGTGGTGGTAGCGGTGGCGGTAGCGGTAGTGGTTGTTGAAGGAGAGTTATTAAATTTTCTGCTCTCCATAGTTGGACTAGTTAGTGCAACAGTATTCATTTGCGCAGCTGCTGCAGAGATTGAAGAATTTTTAAATTCTTTCGATGGTAATTGATTTGCTGAACCGGCTTGTTGCTGTTCGCTAGCTTGCTGTTGCTGAGCGGCATTAGCGGCAGCAGCTGCTAAATGAAATTGATTGGGCATAAACATTTGATAAGCTGCTGAGCTTATGTGGGCCGCTGCTAGATTTGGGCTTTCATTGCAATTCGCCTCATTGTTTGCAGCTTGTGTAGATGTTGTTGCAGCTGTTTGAAAATGTGTTAATGTTGTGGGGGAAGTGGGTGTAACTTCTCCAGACGAAGGCGAGGAGTGTGCCAGATTTGCCACATTTAATTGATTGGCCAAAATCTTATTGGCCCGTTTTCTTCGCGCTTCTGTTTCACAGGGCGAAGGTGCTCCCGGATGCCTGTAGGACACATGTTTGCGCAAGGCATCCTTGCTGCGCGAAACATGAGAGCAGACATTACAAGCATATCTGACATAAAAGTAAAGAAAAGCTTAATAAATTTTTATTCAACCCATTTTCCGAAAAGGAACACTCACCTAACGTTTTGATGTGTTTCCAAATGAACCCTTAGGTTGTATTGGTTACTCAACTGTTTGTGGCATATAAAGCAAGTAGCGTACAATTTTGAATTTGAAGGCGCCTTAGTTTGTGGACTTGAAGGTGTGCTTAGCTTTTCATTTGACATCATTCTGGCGGCTTCATTTTTAAGATTTTCATTGGCTGCCTCCATGCTGCGTACACAAGATTGTGCATATTTGTCCAAATGTTGCTGCAATTTTAATTGATCCTCGGCTGTTATGTTGTATGGCAACTGAGAGTGTAATTGTGCTGAAGTTTCTGTATTTGAAGGATTGGAGAAAAGTAAGGATTTTGTGGCTAAAGCCGGCGAAGAATTGGAACTGTAATTATCTATGGAAGTTTTAATGCTTAGAGGCGTTAATGGATTGTGTAAATGTGTTGTTGGCAAGGGAGAGGTAGCTAGATTATCTGCACTTATCTCATGTTTACTATGACAACCACCGGCAACACTGTTACCTTCTCCGCCCCTGAGATTATCCACAATTTTATCTATACGTTTGATGTCTTTTTGCTGCTGTAAAAGCAATTGATTTTGGTGTAACTGCTGTTGATTCAAAATAGATTTTTTCTCCAAGCCGCTACAAAACCTTTTCGACAACTGGGACTCCTCATCTGAAGTTTTTATTGAGGGCATAGAATCTTTCGCCATCATGCCCAAATTGGTTTGATATAAATTGCATTGCTGTTGATATTTGGCCAATAGCTCTGTTGTCTTGTTCAGTGCAGTTTGGGAGAAATTTAATGGTTGATGATGCATTAGATTGGGATAAAATTGTAAAGATTTTAAAAAGAAATTCTCCAGGGGAGAAGGAAATTTTGAATTTAAAGCACTGCCCAGTAGGGGATTAAAGGAAGTTGCAGAAAAATTTGTATTTAAACTTGTTGAGACGGGTGCTTGAGGCAAAGAAAAATTGCCACAGGCTGACTGTGTAGGCGGGGAGCAAGGTGGTGTTTGAGACTTTTCCATTTCTTCCTTTCTGCATTCCAGTGATTCTTTTTCAGCTGATATTTCATTACATCTCTGCAGCTACAAAATTAAATTAATTTTTTATTTTCATTTACAATTTTGATTTACTCACATTATTGTGTACATCGGCTAAACCCTTAATGCCCAAGGTCTCAGCCAAACTCAAAAGCAAAGGAATTTGTTCTTCGTAAACATTTACCTCGCCTGAGTACATGAATGTCAGCAGGGCCACTATGGCAGTAAATGAGGCACCCGGTATTATTATAACCGGATGATGGGTTGTCTCCAAGGTGCGAAAAATTTCCAAAAAGAAAGAACTGCAGGCACTGAGAACTACACGATGGGCTCTTAAAGTACGACCTTCAGCTGAGATGGTGACATCTGTTAAATGACTTTGATCAAGTAAAACCGGCAGTGTACTTAGTAGACTGGTCTGTAAAGGAAATGATCATCATTTTAATAATATTTTTATATTTTTAAATTAAATTTTATTTTTATTTTCAACATTTTACCACACCATTTGGTGGTATCTTCAGAAAAAGAAAAGTATATAAACAATTTTTGTTACATAATCAGTATAGAAATCTGCACTTTTCTTCTCCTGAAGAATGCCATCCATTGGTGTGGCGAAATATTCAAAATAAAAATATTGCTATACAAGCTAAGAATGCCGATTTGGGCAACTTATGGCATAACTATCACATATGGTTTGTGTCAATAATAAAAAATACAGTATTTCGGAGGCTAAATATCTGTCATTATAATTCAGCATTCAATAGACATCAAAGAGTGAACTAACATTCTTTGCAATCGCTACAATAATGTCGAATTTTGTGCGGGGAAGTCGGATAACCTTCTTTCATTTAAAGATGCCCGTAGGCTAGTAGGTAGTGTACTGTGTGATTAGATTTACATCTGCGCCTGGCCATGAAGCCCAACACAGATGGTGGAACAAACCACTGCATAATTTAGAACGTCATGCTCGTCTTAGGAAGCCGAAGCTATAATTCTATGCAACAGAACTTTCTAGTTGCAACTTCAATGATTCCAGAGCAGGGCTGCAAATCATCACTCCTTGCTTAAGAGTTGGAGACTTTCCAACTCCTGTCCAGAACACATGTCTAGCAAGCTCACTGGATGTGGGAACATTTCACCAGGTAGGTGTTATTAAAGGTGAAATGAACCCGGCCACCATAGAACCATAGACTGATAAGGGGCCGCGAAACCACAACCACCATGATACTCCCATAAAGGGCCAACCTCAATAATCAGTCAGAGAACAGTTAAATGTCTAAAGAGACAAATAACGAACTCTGCGGCTTACTAATTCCCGTGGAAATAAAATGGAGTTTCCAGTTGTACCCCTGCTGACTTAAGGGGACTGGGCTCCCTTTTTCCCCCAGTTGCACAGGCCTACAAAGTAGCTCTCCATTAACACCATATTTATGCCCCCGGGGGTAAGTAGGTAGTGTACTAGCTTGTGAGTATGGGGGTTGTGGGTTCGATTCCCAACGAAGACCTTGGGTTTTTTTCACTACAAAAATAAAAATTGACTGGTCGCTGTGCTGTCTTTATTATACAGCAGTTAATTTCCGACTATCATCTACTTTCACCACCTGTTTCATCTCTTCTCTATCCCTTTCCTAAAGAATGTAGCACGGTACTTGACTAAATAGACTTTGTTGCCTGAAGTGTTACTGCTCTTTAAAAAAAAAAAGAAAACAACTGCTGAAAGTTATCGATTGTTGGTAGAGGCTTTACGAGCACCATGCAACAACTCAAAAAAAAAAACTAATGAACCATGGTGTGAGTGATTCAAAAATGGTGACTTCGATACAGGAGACAAGAGAAAGTCAGACGAGAAAGTTTGAAAATGAGAAATTAGCTGCATTACTCGAGAAGATTATTGTCAATTACGAGAAGGACTTGCATTACCATTGAAAGTCACCCAACAAGCCATTTCCCTGCGTTCATTCAAATGTAAGAAAATTGGGTCCCATGTGAATTCAAGTCAAGAGACGTTAAAAGGCGGTTTTGCGTGTTAAATTTTCTGCTTGAACGCTATAAAAAGAAGTAATTTCTGCATCGTCTTGTTAATTCGAATGAAAAATGGATACATTACGATGACTCTAATCGCAAAACGTCATATGCAAGGGCCGGCAAATCAGCCCAATCAACGCCAAAACTAAATATCTATGAAACCAAGGTTGGGATCAAAAGGTTGTTTTGTATTACGAGCGATTGAAATTGGGCGAGACGATCACAGGGGACCTTTAATGAAGACAATTGATACAAAAACGCCCAGAATATTCGACCAGATAGGAGTCCATAATTTTCCATCATTACAACGCTCGGCCATATGCTGCAGAATCGGTCAATAGGTGTTTGGAACACAGTGAATGAAAATTTTGGCTCACCCGCCTTATAGTCCAAACCTTGCCCCTTCTGACTACTATTCGTTTCAATCGATACAGAACGTTAAGCACTTCACAACAGCTTATCAAAAATAGCCTTAATTCATTTTTTACCTCAAAACCGGAGTAAGCCTCTTGCGAGAGGAAAAAGTATTGTAGGTGATAAGATTTACGTCTGTACCTAGCTGTGTAACCAAACGGTGGGTCATATCACTGTAGATGAAATGTAGCGACATCCTCGCCGTAGAAGGCCTTCAGATAAGTATATCCTCCAGTCACTCCTAGTTGCAATTTCAAAAGCACGGAGCAGCCAGCAGCCTTCACTTCTTGCTGAAGAGTTGGATACTATCCAACTTCTGGTCCAGAATGCATGAAGCTTAATAAAATTTAAGAACACAACCGCGATAAGAAGAAGAAGATTAAGAACCACCACGATACTCCCGAAGGGCCAACTTTAATAATCAGTCAGAGAACAGCTGAAAGGCTAAAACGACAAATAGCTGAACTCTGGGGCTTTACTGATTCCCGTGGAAATATTGTAGAATTTTCCAGTTGGCTGCTACTAGCCTTGAAGGGGACTGGGCTCCATTTTATCCATGTTGACACATGTAATGACGGTGAGATTCCGTCAAAACATATCAGTGTGCCCCCCGAGGCAGGGTGGAGGGAGTATTTTAATACAGGCATTTCTCAAGCAAACCAATGAACATTATTAACATGTATCCTACAAAATTTGTTTAATTTCTATACAGGGTGTCCGCCGGGAAGGTATAATATTTTGTTTGTCTATAATTTTTGATTAAATGAAAGAGAATGGATCTTATATTGATAAATGTTTTATTTAATGTCGACAATTATGTATGGAATTCAATCTGATATAAATGGCTGCCTTTGTTAGCCTTACAAATGCGAACCCTTTTGGGCACATTTTTCTTTACATTCTCACACATTTCACGCGATATTTCATTAATTTCATCACGAATATATTGTTTGAGACGCTCAAGCGTTTCTGATTTGTTGGCATAAATCTTGCTTTTCAAACATCTCCACAAAAAGAATTAAGAAGCAGTCAAATCAGGTGATCGTGGAGGCCAATCGAAATATCAATCAGGATATAGGAAGAAATTCTCATGTGAGACAGTCGTAAATTATGTAATTAATAAGTGGAAGAAAGTTTAGAAAAATAAAAGTATTGTTGGAATATTTCTAGACTTTAGAAGAGCTTTTGAAACTATTAATAGAAATATTTTGCTGCAAAAACTGTTTCATTACGGCATCAGAGATACAGAATTGAGATGGTTTCAATCATATCTAGCAGGAAGGAAGCAAGTTACAAAAGTAAACGACACAAGCTCGAGTCCGATTTTAAATGAATACGGCGTGCCTCAAGGATCAATTCTGGGTGCATTATTATTCATAATATATATCAACGATGGCATAAAAGTGTATTAGAAAAATGTCAAATAATTCTTTATGCGGATGACACGCTAATTTCTGCAGATTGCGAACCACATCAGCACATAGGAAATATAAAGAAGTGGCTAAATATGAACAAGCTTAAATTAAATGAGACCAAAACCAAAATACTAGAAAGAAATGCAAGCACTAATGTTGTTTTTAAGGTAAATGATCAAGTGATAGAAAAATTAAGCGATATAAAATATTTGGGAATGATTATTGATAAAGAACTACGGCTGTATGCATAAAAACGCTTACTTGAGCAGTTAAACCTACTTTAAGTTTTTATGCATACGGCTGCTAAAGTTTAACGCTCATATAGACTATATTTGTAAAAAGATTGGAAGGAAATAAGTTTTTTTAAGAGAATAAGGAGAAGTATAACAGTTGAAACGGCGATAAACATTTATAACAGAATAATTAAACTGCATTTTCAGTTCGGTTCCACGATTATATATTCATGCTGCACTAGACAACAAGTAGAGCGATTACAGAAACCGCAAAACATGGCCATGCGGACAATACTGAAATACAATAGCTACACATCAATTAATTTCATGCTAAGCCCGCTGAAATGGTTGAACATAAGGCAGAGGATTGCAATCAACACATTCAATTTTATACGCAAAATGAAAGCAGGTCAAGCACCAGAATATTTAACAGAAGAAATATCGTATGTAGGAGATGTTCAATCATATCAGCTAAGAAATAATAGCAGCTTTAGGGTTGAACGGGTGACAACGACTGCAATGCAGAGGAATTTATTCTACAAAGGCTTACAACTTTACAATAATCTTTCGAGCCATGTTAAGGAAGGAACAGAACCAACATCAATTTAGAAGGTATACAGCAAATTTTGTTAAATATAACTTATTGTGATGTAGACATATCTATAGATGTTTGAAAGAGTATTTTTAATACTAATAATAATATTAAATAAAAAAAAATAAAATTGAAGACCAAGCTTCTGAGCACGGCGTCGAATTGAGATTGATGGTTTGTTTTAAAAACTTTCTTGAGACTTTTTTGGCACATTGTTTCTCCCAACAATTTCACTTAACTTTTACCTCGTCACAGTAATCGATGAATGATTTTGATAAAATGTTTTAACAACTAAAACACGTTGGCTTATGGCATTTTTTTCCGTAATAAATTTGCCACGAGTCTACTTGACGACTGTCCAAATGGCGGCAAAACAAAGTAGTATACCTTTCCGGCGGGCACCCGGTCCTTGTATTTAAAAAATTTTTTTATAAAATATTAACGGCTGCATGCATAAAAACTTAAAGCCGGTTTAACTGCCGTTGTTAAGCACAATTTCCTAAAGTTGTATTCAAAAAACGTTTTTACCTTAAGATACCTTTGTTAACTTTAAAGTAGGAAAAACCTACGTTAAACCTACAATAAATTGACAGTTCAATTTTAATATTGAAAGTTCAAAAACAAAACAAATTTTGTTTACAATAAACTGAGCCGTTTATTTTAAAAGTGGCATAAGTTACTTTGTTATTGTTATCTTTTTATTTGAAGTTAGTTTATAAAACATTTTAATTTTTAGCCATTTCAACTAGTCTGTATTTAGTTTTCTTCTGAAACGGATTTTTCTAATGATTGTGTTGAAATAAAATCTTTTTTCTCCATGTTGTGTACTGTGAAGGGTTATTTGGACAGGGGGCTATTACTGCTATTACTATTTTGTCCTTTACATAAGTCACTATGTGCAATAATATGCACATAGTGACATTCTTCTGTTAAGACATTCTTAGATATTTTATACAACACGAAGAATAAAAAAAATAACAAAATAATGCTAATTATTTGTAGTATCTTAGATATCACTATAATATAGTTCAGTAAACTGCACTATTCTTTCGAACTAATAAAAATAAGTCCAATAATCACAACACTACTTCACACACACTTATTACATGTTTCCATTTCTTTCATACTAAGCTCCGTAATTAATTTCCTAAGTACAACGACTAACGCCATTTTCAATATAAGCATTTTTGTTACACCGTTAATTATCAACACTCCTCTCAAACAAATCTCACTACTTCTTAACTTATTAATTTCAAATTTATTAAAAATGAAAAAAAAAACTGTTCAGTTTTGACTTATGCCACTTTCAATGTAAACGGCTCAATTGACAATAATACTTTGTTATTCCAAAAATTTTTAAAAATGTTTATTAAAACAAATTGTAGTATACAAATAATAATAGAAACTAAAATATAACATGCCATTCAATATAAAACATTTTTACATCTTTATTTTATATTTTAGAAATATATAATTATAATTAATTATTTAAAACAAAAGTTTTATTGATGTACATATAATCAAAACAAAGCTCTTTATCCGAATAACTATTTTGTTAATATCGCATTCGGCTGAATTGCGGGAATTCACGTATCTTTAAGTAAACTAATGACGGAAATTCCCGCTAATGTTCAGATCAAATTTTCCAAAGTTTATTTTACTTTGTATGGAGTTAGAGTTGCTATATAGGGCTTAAATATAAAATTCAGCAACTCCCGTCATAGTAGGAATATCCGTCATTTGTTCGAAACAGCTTAAAAAATTATTCATTATAAAAAAGCGGGAATTCAAGCACTTCGTTTTTATATGAAAAAATTAATTTAGTTGCTGGCAGCCACCAGCTAAATTAAAGTGCGGCCGAATGTGATATGAACAAATTCTTTGTAAGTTCTTCGTAAGCCTTTTTTGGGTGCTTTGCTTTTTATTAAAAAGATAAATAAAAAAAAACAAAAAAAAAATATGTTGATTTTGCTGAAAACAATAAAAACATTTTTTAATGATCTAACTACCCGGATAAATAATATTCATTTTTATACATCGTTAACTACAACGTGACAACTGAAAACAGTGGCATTGCCAGAAGCAAAGTACTAATTTTACTAAAGCGTACATTAGCTAAAGTACTGTTTATGAATACCATTTTTTAACAAACGTCTATTAGCCTTAAAGTGTTTGTTAACTAACGTGTACTTTAAAGCTCAAGTAAGCGTTTTTTATGCATATGCACTTACTATTTTTTAAGTATTACTTAAAAAAAATTTTAACAAAAAAAAATTATTTTTGTGTCCCTTTGCTTTCAGTTATAATAAATTTTTAAAGAAAATAAATTTTTAATTAAAAATGAAAAAAACAGTCTTATACTTGCTTAAGCATAAGCTTCCAAATATTAATAAATCTCATTTCATTAAAAGTGTCCAAATATTTTCTTACACAAATTTAAAAATAATGTTGCAAGTAGTTTTCATATCTCATCAACTTTTTTTTTTGTTTTTCTTTTTTAATTTTTATTTATTTTTTTTTTTTTTTATTCTTTGTTTTTTTTTGGCAAATTGCTTGCACAAAATTTTCATTTGTATTTCTCACTACAGTCAACATTTTGGATTGTCGAACCAAGATGATTATTTTGTTAAAGGGTTTGGCAGCATGAGATGCTATTTTCAGTTTAAAATTTTTAAAATATTTCCACAAACTAAAACGTGTTTATAAATCATTTGAATCAACAATACATTTAAAAAATTAAATATTTTAAAATTTATTTTTCTATTTCAAAAAAATAATTTATTAAAATAACCTCCCTTTACTCAAATACCCTTTAATGCTATTTGTGCATTGAAGCTCATCCAATTCGATGGTTTCTACTTTAAAAATAAGATTATGTAGCATTAGCGAAATTTCCTACTTAAAATCCATTTGCTTATGGACAGACACTATTTCTACAATTCGAAAACTTGTATGTGTGTGTGTGTGTGTGTGTGAAAAATAGTATTTTTGGATATTTATTTATTTTTCTTTTATAGCAAATGACATTTAGAACATTTTTAGTAAACGCAAATGTCCAGTCACTTGACAATATTTTTCTATATATAAACAAACATGAAATTATAAAAAAAATGCTTAAAACTTCTATGGAAATAAATATTAACTACAAAGCAAAGACGTTTTCCCTTAAATTAAAAATAAAAATGTCTTGTATGTATATTTTTACAAATAAATTTTATTAAAACAAAATATAATTTTATAAAGTCCCATCCCCCCCGGGGGCACATTTATATGTCTTGACGGAATCTCACCGTCATTGCATGTGTCAACGGGGGTAAAAGGGAGCTCATTCACAATGAACACAATGCACGGTCCTGGTTCAGTAAGCTTCTAGACCGGCAGTTGGATAGTCTCCAACTCTTCAGCAAGGAGGGCTTTGGCCTGCTTCGAACTCTCAAAATTGCGACCAGGAGTGACTGGAGGATATTGATATCCAAAGGATTTCAGGGGCGTGGGTGACGTTGAAATCATCCACAGTGGTTTCATCCACCGTCAGGTTATGGCTTACACAGCTAGGTACGGACGTAAATCTTATCACGCATAAAGACCCTTGAGTAAACCATTAAATGTTCTTGTTTGCCCTGCCAATGATTTTTTGACATTTTCAACTTTGGATTAAACGTGATTTTCAGTCACTGCAATGTTTGCAGTCAAAGTTTTTTAATGTATTCCCTGCTAGTCTACTGATTGGTTTTTTTCAATTTCAATATAGAACATATTGTTACGGATGCGTCTTGCTTAAGTTTTAAACGAAAATAATTAAGTAACAAAGTAAACGAAACAACTGGGTATGCTGTTTACTAACTAATTGCGTAATTTTCTACGAAAACTTATACACACAAGACAACAACAAATTTTTCTTAAAATAAATTCCTTGAAGAAACTTTAACAGCATAAAAACAAAAACAAAAATATACGCAGACTAACAGGCGCCTATACATTGAATGAATAACATAACAACAATAAAATGTGATGCAAAGGAAGTAGAAAATTTTTTATATTTTCTAGACCTCTAGCGGACAAATATAAAAGGCAGCATCTGAGTGTTAAGTTAGTTAAAACATAAACCCCGTGAAATAAAAACTTGCATCTTTAGTAAATTGTTCTGTAGTGCCAACGTACAAATCATACTTTGTGTAAATAAACTTGTAATTAATTTGAAAACTCTAAAATCTGGTGTTAGTTATTTTGCAATAAAGAACTCAGCAACAACAAAACGTTTATAAAAGGTGTAAATGGAACAATATGTTAATTTGTATATGTATGTATGTGTATACGTTAATCATGCTCAAAGCATACAGTTGTGGCTTTAAAGAATTTTAAATAATATCACGATATCGCTTCCCTTTCACAGTTACCTTTACGTCGTTTTTATTTTCAAAGAAGTAAAATCCAATGATTCCTCCTGACAAAATTGCACACCAGACTGTCACTTTTAATGGATGCAAACGAGACTAATTTCCCATTCCCCAGAACCGACAATTTTCGGCTTATTGATTTGGTACTGCATTCTGAGAATTGCATGTGAGAATAGCCCCAAAAATAAGAGTGAAAATTAATGAAAAGTGTTTCTTTCACAAACACGCTTCGAACCATTATAACCACATATGTGCGTGGGACGCAGTGAAACAAGTCATTTAACTCGATTATCATTAAGGCCGCATTCATTTGTAGTTGATTTTCCTGTGAATCGCATTACGCATTACAGGGAAAATTCGTTTTTTAGCAGAACAGTCCCTGTGTGGTATAAACTCCATCCAGAGGTCTTTCCTGTCACTTTCAATGTAGGGAATTTCAAATTGAATGTCCACCAAGACTACCCCCTCTTTCCTCCTTCCCATAACCTAATTTTCTAGTTCTGGCACATCACCTGAGTTCTGGTTCGAGAAAAAACATTGAAGGTGTTGGAGGAAAGAACCTTGTACTGTGGGATGACATACACATACAAGTGACGTTAGAATAACATTTCATACATTTCTACCTTGATACCTTTGTAGCACAATTATTTTAGGAATCGGACGAACAAGCAGAGAGACACCACCGAGTGACGATGCCAATGGAATATCGATTTAAAGGCGAAAAATTTGATTTATTGTTTGCGATGGTTTGTTGGTGGAGTTCTAAAATAAAGTAATTTCACGATGAGAGCCATCTTTACCTTTGGATAAAGATGGCACTGAAATTGATGAACATACTTAAAAAAGCCTGCCCTTGAACTAAATCGGATGATGATGAAGACTCAGATACGAATATGAACAGCTTACGAAGAGAAAAGTTTATCAGAACCGCGTCAACTGCAACAATAATTGAAAATGTTGTGAATTTTGTTTCCATGCAGCATCGAAAACGAATAAATATTTTATATTTTCTGTGTAGGAATAGCTGTAGTATAAACCGGATTTTTTTTGTGTTTTGATATGGGTCTAACACAGACAAAATGTCTCACTAGACATACCGATACTTGAAAGAAGTGCCTCAAAGTCTTTCTGCTTGACTTTCTTTTTAATTATCTTTGAAAAATACTAAGAAATTTGTTTTTATAAAGACTTTTTTATTTAAAATTTATAATATTTTTGAATTAGAGCAAAACGAGCTCTTAAAAACCCGGCTAATATATAATTCGAATAAACTTCTTTATTACGCCTACCAAGAAACCCAAAGAAATAAATAATTAAAGGGTTTCCCATTCGCCATTATCACATATCCATTCAAACGAAAATGTGCCTCGTCACTCATTACGATTTTTTCATGAAAATCGGGCGAGCTGTAACATCCTATTAGCATATGTATGGCAGCGTACAAAATCTTGTGGAAGAAGCTCTTGTGTCAACGAAATGTTATATGGAAATAAATGCAAATCCTTGTGCAAAATTATGGCCAAAGTTGTTCTTTGAAGACCAAGCTCCTTAGCACGACGTCGAATTTAGGTTAACGGATTGTTTTGAACAATTTCTTGAGCGGTTTTCAACCGATCTTGCTTGGCCCTACCGCCTACAGAACCTACTTCTTCGAAATCATTCACTACACAATAAATAGTGCATTTTGTTGGCACGTTGTTTCTCCCAGAAATTTCACGTAACTTTCTCATCGCCACAGAAATCGATGATTAATTTTGATAAAATGTTTTAACGATTAAAACAATTTCGTTTACCGAATATTTTTCCATAATAAATTTGCTACGTGTCTACTTCACGACTGCCAAATATAAACTGTCAAAACTAATGTTTACCAAAATGGCGGCAAAACAAAGTAGTATAGGGGAACACTAAAGATGGCAAATAGCCGAAACCAGTTTAAAAACCAAATTTGACGCGGGTTGACGTAAAATAATACCCAAATAAAGTAGTATACCTTCCCGGCGGACACTCGGTGTACATTATATTGTCATCATATTTCAAGAAAGCTAAATGTATTTATGATTTATTCTATAATAATTTTACTTACCTGATGATTATGCCATCTTAAACAAAATTGTTGTTGGTTTTCGTTGTTGTTGTTGTTATTATTATTATTATTACTAGTTGCTTGTTGCTGCTGATATTGCAGTTGATCATGTAATTTTTGCGATAATGGTTGATCACGTGTGTGCTGCTGTTGGCGTAAATTCGTTGAACTAGTGGTTGCATTATTATGTTCCATAATTTATTGTCAAAAATGTTTGGAGGGTGTTCATATAACAATTAATTTAATGTTTTTTAATCATAAAAGCTCTTTAAAAATAACTATTAAAAAATATTTATTTATTTTTTAATTTGGCGCCCAAAAAAAAAAATTCAAACACATTTGCAAACGCATATAATAAAAGCAACAACATTTAAAAGATAATTCATCAATGACATCAATAAAATGTTTGTTTTTGTTTTAGCATATAAATATACATTAAGGTGCGTGTGTGTATTTATTTGCTAGCTCTTTTTATAAATATGCTCTCTTATTGTAACTGTTCATTGTTTTGTTTTTATTTGTATTGTTATGTTTTGTTTCTTTTGTAAACAAAAAATTAGGGAGTTTTTTTATTTTTATTTCCTTAATTCGTTGCTTTGAGCGAAGGAAATCTTTTTTTGCACTCTTGAAAGTGTTTATTACAAAGAACAAGAAGTGAGAAACTGAGTGGCCAGATTTGACGATTTAAAATCTATATATCATTGTTTTAAATTTAATGTTTCTTTAAAACATAATTTAAAGGCATAATTTTACTTATTTTTATATACCAAATTATTGAAAAATGGCGTGATCGATCGATAACAGATAAAGGAGGAAATTTGCTGTCTATTATTAAGTTAATTTTTTATTCATTGCCACAGCAATATTTTGCAAAAATAAACGTTTTCTCTTTCGTTTACTTACGTCTTAACGATTTTAAGCTTTTTTAGTCTGGTAACTATAGTGACATGAATCGTTTGTTAAGTATACGACGTGTCATAATAAATCGTGTAACAATAAATGGCATTAAAATTTGATTGATTTGATTTAATAGGTTTGAGAAAATCTAAAAATAAGTTAATGAAAGTTATTATTAACAACATGGCCCAACATAATTGTCAACTAAAAAATATGTATTCGTTGAAGCTAATTTAAAATAATATACATATGTACATATGTATTCGTTTTTTGTTTGTTTTAAATTTGTCGTTTATTGCAATTGTCAAATTTGGTTTTATTGTTTTAAAATTTCATCAATCTTTCGCTTAATTTCTTTGTCCACCAAGTTTTTGTTATATGTTGGATTTACATACATACATACATACATATATTATTTTGTGTTGAAATACATATGTACATGCATGCATTTTGTAATGCATGTGTATTTAAATTTTCTTGTTTTTTTGTCCGAGGGCTGCTATTTATACCGGTTCAAGCAAAAACAACAACAACAACAACAATAATTATATGTTTTAGCCAATTTTAGTTTAGCAAATTCATTTTTGTTTTTCCTTCAGAAAAAGATCTTCTAATGGCTACACAATAAGTCGTAAAATACTTGGAGACACCTCAATATTTTTTTTTGAAATTTATATTGCAAAGGCGTATTAAAAAGTGGGGTTCAAGGCAAATTTTACAATATCGAAACTATTTGCTTTAGATTTGATATTTGAAGTTAGGAAGTAAATTGGCTCAAGACAAACACTTTTTACTGATAGCTTAAGCTTTGATGTTACCATTGTAATGTAGAAATATGGGAATTAATAATGGAACATGACGTCGGACTAATGACCATCTCTAGCACGCCAGCAGATGTGCGCTATTTTCACAAAATTTTGAAGCACATTTTGCAACAAAGCTCCGCTTATATTGTGGGTGCCGAATTTTATTTTTCAGAACGTCAGGTGTTTGAAGGTTATTTACGTAAGCCGAATCTTTCAAATGGTCCCAGAGAAATTAATCCAGCACGGCTAAATCACAAGAACGAGGCGCCAAATCGAGAAATTAAGCGTCCCAGTTTCTCATGCAATAAATGAGTTGTATGGGTGTCTGTGTGGCTTAAGGCGCCGTCTTGTTGAAACCAAAGATCATTGATGTCAACATTAGCCAATTATGGCCATAGCAAGTTATTTATCATGCAGGCGAAGAAAGCCGTCTGACCACAAGCCGCACCATGTGAGCAGATGTGACAAGATTTACATCGGTACAAGCCATGTGGCCATAATCCGATGGTTATCTTACCACTGGGTGTAGGAAAAAGAGTCTGCGCATGCCCCAAGACGCATAGAGACTAGGTGCATATACGTCTTAGTTGCAATTTTGGAGTGCACGGTAGCAGGGCCGTGCCCCCAGGCCTTGCTTAAGAGTTCGAGACTATCCAACTCCTGGTCCTGTTACAAGCGCAACTATTACATTTATTTGGATGTTAACCTTTTCTTTTCGTTAGCATCTCTTCGGGGCTTTCTTCAAGGCCCGATTTAAACCACAGCCACTAAGATGCTACCAAAGAGGCCTCACTAACAACCAAGAACAAGGCCTTAGCCCTGCGGGCAACTGGTTTCCGTGGTACCAGTTGTGTTTATAAGGCACTGGTCGGACCACGAGAGTCCTATGCCTTTTCCAGTATCGGGCTCCTGCTAGCCCAGGCGACTGGTGCCCCGAAGGCACAAACTGGCTGTTTACTACTGCTGATTGTTGGGAATATATGCGATCGGGGATTTTAAACAAATTTACCGTTTCATTGGCTGTGTGAGATGTGGCACCGTCCTGTAAAAACCACATGTCAGTGACATCCACGTCGTCAATAATAAGCCAAAATTGAGTTGTTAGCATCTTGCGATAGCGTGATCCATCCAAAAACAAAAAAACGGTCCGATCACTCTTCCAGACTACATAGTGCACCTTACAGTGACACGTAAAGCATGCAAAAGCTTCTCAATAGTCGCTTTAGGATTTTAAGAAGCCCTAATGCAGCAATTTTGCTTGTTTGCACACTCTTACAATTGAAAATGGGCTTCGTCTGGAAAAAAGAATTTTTCAGAAAAACCAGCCGGTTGTTCCTAAATGAATTGTGCGATGTGAATGATCTATCCTCTTCAATTCCTGTGGCAGTAAGGCTTTAAAGTCAAATCCTTACGCAAAATTCGCCATGTTATGTGGTTTTGGATAACCCCAATTGTTGAAAACGTCGACGAATTGACAAATTTGCATTTGCTTCAACACCGTGGCTTACCGCTGCGATATTTTCGTTGAATGACCCGATCGAACACGCGTTGGTGTTCGCACATTTTGTATCGATCCTACCGACTCAAATTTATTGACTAAATTCTTAACAGCGGTCTCAGAAGGACGATTGTGTTGTCCAAAAATACAACGAATTTTACGAAATGTAACATTAATATAACCACCATTTTTATAGAGGAAGTTAATTATTTTAATGCGATTTTCATGCGAAATTGAATTCATTGTAACTATTACCAATGCATTTACTACGCATACGTCAAAAAACTAAATGATGCTGTATCTGTTACTCTGAGTGATATAGGTTTTACGGTATCGGGAGCTCTTAATGTTCTTGGCATTAAAATTCAGTGTGATGTTCGATGGACTAAACAGATTTTTTAGGTTCCTAAAGAAGCTTTCAAGTGCCTCAGTTTTCTAAAAGAGTGTAAGAGATACTTCACTCCATCCCGTCTCCGTACTGTGTGATTCGATTTACATCCGCGCCTGGCCATGAAGCCTTAATCAGATGGTGGACCAAACCACTGCATAATTTGGAACGTCATGCTCGTCCTAGGAAGCCGAAGCTATAATTCTATGCAACAGAACTTTCTAGTTGCAACTTCGATGATTCCAGAGCAGGGCTGAAAATCATCACCCCTTGCTTAAGAGTTGGAGACTTTCCAACTCCTGTCCAGAACACATGTCTAGCATGCTCACTGGACTGGATCATTTACCTAGTGTGTCATTAACGGCGAGATGATCCTGGCCACCATATTAAACAAAAGACCTGATATGGGGCTGCGAAACCACAACCACCACGATACTCCCATAAAGGGCCAACCTCAATAATCAGCCAGAGAACAGTGAAGTGTCTAAAGAGACAAATAACGGAACTCTGCGGCTTACTGATTTCCGTGGAAATAAAGTGGAGTTTCCAGTTGGATCCCTGCTGCCTTCAGGGGACTGGGCTCCCTTTTTTTCCCCAGTTGCACTGTGTCTAGATAGTGATATTCTATAAAGACCATAATTATGTACCCCCGGGGGGACCCCCCCCCCATCCCCCGGTACTATTTATACCACCTATATCCGTTCAAAGATGGAATATAAATCTCATGTATGGGCCGGCACTCCAAAGTCCAGTTTAAAGTTGCTCGGCCGCGTATAGAGAGGCTCGTTGGGTACAGTAGGGCATCCAACTCTATTGATTCTCCGGAGCATCGACGCAATGTGGGTTGTATTTCACTTTTTTTATGGTAAGTGCTCTAACGAAATCAGGGAACTTGTTCGTGTTACTCGCACGTTTTTGTGTTTAACTAGATTTCGTTGAAGACATATCTATTTGGTGTCGATTAACCAGTGAATCACACTACGCATTATAGAGAGAAGTCGTTTTTTAACAGAACAGTTCGTATGTGGAATAAACTCCCTCCAGAAGTTTGAATTGAATGTCCACAAACATTACTCCCTCTTTCCTCTTACTGATTTCCTGGTTTTGGCTTAATGCATTGCATGTGTAGCGGTCATCCCCTGAATGCTGGTGCGAAACGAAAAAAAAAATATCAAATGTTAAATTGAAAAACAAACTCCCATTATTTCAGGTTCTATCCCACTTTCACTTTCCCTAACAAGCCACGTCTTTGAAGTTAAACTGCACACACATGCTAATTTAAACGAATGCATGTATAATTGTATGTAAAGAGTGTTAAGTAAATGTGTGTGTAAGGCCCAAAGTGCATATGTATCTTAACAAATGTATCATCGTCATCTAATGAATAAAGGAATTTTTTTCATTCCAATATATTTTATTTGAAAACTACTAGATTCAGCTGAAAGGTACAACTACTACACTTATTGCATTTTTGTTTTTATTTATTTATTTATTCTTTTTATTTTTTATATTGTTGTTTAGCTGGCTGAATGGGTGACATTAGATGGATGCTTTTTTGCTGGTTTGCTTGGCTAGGTTTTTTGTATATTTTTTTTTTTTTTATATATTTTTTTCTTGTTTTTTCTTCACTTTAATTTATTCTATTTGGTATTGTTTTGTAGTTGTAAATTTTATTTATTTTTAAAAATTTGTGCTATTTCGTAAATATACATAAACACATTAGCCAAAATTACATTGACAAAAATGAACTAAAAGTACAACAACAACAACAACCAAATGTAAATGAAACTAGATAAGCTCCCTCCTTAAAGGTAACGCAAAGTGTTATTAACTGCCTACGTTCTTTTCATACTTTAAAACTGCTGTTTTTAGCAACTTTTACTTAAAATCTTTAATTTATGATTCATTTCCCTCACGACACAATTTTTTTTTCATAATTCCTTTATTTAAAATGTTTTCCAATTTTTTTTGTTTTTAATTTATATATTTTATTTCTTTATTTGTTTGATTTTGTCCAGTTTATTATTTTATTTTATTGGCTAAAAATTGTAGGGAATGAGTCATAATAATAGATTCATGAAATATCTAATTTTATAGTTTTGCAAAATGACTGATTCTTTTATTTTATAAATGGAAAAATTTTAAGGAGCTTGTGAAGTGCATCTGTTTCCTTTAACTTGGCCAATAACATTTGTATTAATATATTTTAAACTCTTCAAATACAGAGCTGTTAAATAATTGATTGATTAGAAGAGCACTCTCTTAAAAGAGCCTAAAAATTCTATGAATTTTATAGTGATTCATATCAAAATTATATAAAAACATGCAACAAAATATAAAAGACCTGCAACGTTACCTTGAAAAATCTTAACCTTTAAAAGACAACCGTTTTGTGATATTATAAAAAATAACAGATATAAAGTTTAATAGCAGAATAAAACAGCTATTTATGTACAGATTACCACTGCTGCTACTAACTTTATTCAAAGTACACAAAATATTCAACCGCTAGCAATGGCATTCTTGCAACAGAGATAACAACTCTCTAGTTACCTAACATATATTTTCTTTAGGATAAGGATAACTGGTTATCAAGCAAAAGTTTTTCAATTTTTTTTAAAAAAATAATTTGCCTTTATCGGGTTTTTCATTCAGAAAAACCACTATTTTAAAAATTTAAAACTTTTGGCGGTTAAAATTTTACAGTCAATAGTGACCGCTATAGAGCTATGATTACTAACTTTTTCGTTCATCAATGCTACCCGCATAGTGTGTAGGAGCTATGGTTTCAACAAGGTGCCGCAAAATGTCATACAACTCGTGTCAGCACCCCCCGGGGCACATATATATGGTCTTTGAAAATAGCAACAACTTAGACATGTGCAACTGGGGGAAAAAGGGAGCCCAGTCCCCTGAAGTCAGCAGGGGTACAACTGGAAACTCCACTTTATTTCCACGGGAATCAGTAAGCCCCAGAGTTTCGTTATTTGTCTCTTTAGACACTCAACTGTTCTCTGGCTGATTATTGAGGTTGGCCCTTTATGGGAGCATCGTGGTGGTTGTGGTTTCGCGGCCCCATATCAGTCTATGGTTCTATGGTGGCCGGATTTATTTCACTTTTAACAACACCTACCTGGTGAAATGTTCCTAGATCCAGTGAGCATGCTAGACATGTGTTCTGGACAGGAGTTGGAAAGTCTCCAACTCTTAAGCAAAGAGTGATGATTTGCAGCCCTGCTCTGGAATCATCGAAGTTGCAACTAGAAAGTTCTGTTGCATAGAATTATAGCTTCGGCTTCCTAGGACGAGCATGACGTTCCAAATTATGCAGTGGTTTGGTCGACCATCTGATTAAGGCTTCATGGCCAGACGCAGATGTAAATCTAATCACACAACTCGTGTCAGCATAAATTTGTTGAAGAAAACATTTCGGACCCTTGAATTGGCTCCCAAGATAGAGCGATTTGATGCCGCAACCAAAATAATTGACCATTTCGAGGACGACACTTCCCACTTTATTGCTAATATATAACCACAAGTGTTGGAAAAATTCATCGAAATCCAGATTAAACCATGACCCAGTCAGCCGGCAGAATATTATCTTTCGAATAAAGTAAATTTCATATCAAGTTAAATAAATTCGTTTTATTCCATTTCAATGTTCTGTACCTCTATAAAACCATCCTATACTTTTCTTTTATATTAACGTATGATTAATATTAACTATTCTCTTTTACATATTACCTCTATGCTTGTGTTGATTTCACAAAAATCCAATCAATACAAACAAATCTTACCTTGCGAGCTTTCTGTTAAAATATCGGGGTTTTCATTAAGAAGTTTGTTTTTTAATTGTGGCAACATTAACAACATTTTAGTTTTGACATTTAGTTTTTTGACGTATGGGTAGTAGATGTATTGGCAATCGTTACAATGAATTCAATTTCGCACGAAAATCGCATTAAAATAATGAAAATGGTGGTTCTGTCAAAGTTACATTTACATTTCGTAAAATGTTCAATATTTTCGGACAACATAATCGTCCTTCTAACACCGCTATTAAGAAGAGGGCCGTTTAATTTGAGTCGACAGGCCCTTTACAAAATATATGAACAGCAACGCATGTTCGACCGGTTCATTCAACTGAAAACACCGCAGCAGGAGCCACAGTGTAGAAGCAGTACAAAATTTGTCAATACCGCTGTGTTTTCAACAATTGGGGTTATCCACAACCACCAAATGGCGAATTTTGGGTAAGGATTTCACTTTAAAATCAGTTTTTCTGACGAAGCCCATTTTCTCTTGTCAGGGTATGTCAACAAGCAAAATTGCCGCATTTGGGCTTGTGAAAATCCTAGAACAATTATTGAGAAGCCTTTGCATGCTCAACGTGTTACTGTATGCTACGCTATATGGTCTGAAGACGTAATTGGGCCGTGTTTTTTGCAAAGATGAGACTAGAAATGCGGTAACAATCAATGGATCACGCTATCGCGAGATGCTAGCAATTCAATTTTGGCCTATTATTGACGATGTGGATATTACTGACATGTGCTTTTAGCAGGACAGTGCCACATGTCACACAGCCAATTAAACGATCAATTTATTACAAACCAAATTTCCAAAGCACATAACTTCACGACAATCAGCAGTAAAGTGGCCAGACAGATCTTGTGATTTAACATTACTGGATTTTTTTTGTAGGTTTATGTTAAGGACACAGTCTATACGAAGCCAATCGAATCGATTTCAGACTTAAAACTCAAAATCCGTGATAAGATTAACAAAATAGGACCGCCAATTTGTTAAAAGGGGCGATTATCGCTTAAACGCTAAAAATCCATGATGTGATTAACGAAATAGCAGCGCCATTTTGCCAAAAAAGTGATTAAAAACTTTGATAAAAAAAATTGACAGCTGTCAGCGAGGTCGTGGTGGACATTTGCCAGATATCATTTTTTATTCCTAATTGGCGAACTTTTCTCTTCGAAATACAATAAAAACTTCAGTCATTTTAATCAAAATTTTTTGTTTTATTTTGTTTAAGAAAATAAAGAATTTTTAGAAAATATTTAAAAGTAGTAAGAAAATGTTTTTAAAAATTTCTATACAAATTCTATAGAAAATTTGTTAAGATATTAAAAGATTTCTATAGAAAAATACTTTTAACAATTTAAAAATATTAATAAAATTCTTTTGTCTTTTTATGTTTGTTAGCGGTTTTGAAAAAGTCATATAGAAAAAGTAGAATTTTGTTAAATTTTGTTAAAATACGAACCTCTCAATTTCTTTATATTTTTTTCAGCATTATTTTGTTACAAAAGAAAACAATTTTTATATAGAAATTAGTTATGGTAAAAAAAATCCTAATGATTTTGAGGAGGCAAATATTTTTTACAAATTCTTTTTTACGTCCTCAATTATTTATAGCAGAACTTTAGCGTAAAAGATATTATTTAAATAAAATTTAGCAATTTTAAACATTTTTAAATAATAATAATAAAAATATTAATAATTTTGTTAAAATTTTTTACGAATACAATTTTTTTCAATTTTTTTATTCAATTTTTTTTTTTGCTGTCAACAAAGTACAGTGAAGTTCCTTTTGAACGAATCTAAATAATATCAAACCCATTCGTTAAAGTGAATTGTTCATTTTATCTAGTACTAACTTTAAAGTCTAAAGCTTTTTCTATTGTATTCAAAACTCAAAGCTATGCTTATTCTTTTTTTTAACAAAGGGTGGTCCCACCAAAACGCAAGATGTTTATTGTAAATAAAACGAAAAATTTTTAAAGAATTATTTTAATATTTTTTTAATTTTGATTGAAGGATCGTTAACAATTGTGTGTGGAATAAAATGTTAGCGATAGCATAGCGATAGCTACGTTAGCATATTTCTAAATTATGATCCATACTTTCAAGGTTCCATTCTTTCGCCTATTCTATTTATTATTTTGCTAAAAAACCTTCTTTGCCAACTTCCAACCCTATTCACTCTTTGTCAGATGGCAGCACCTTCTGTCTTTCGTATTCATTAAGTAAAAGGCCGAACCAGTTGGAGGTGAGTTTTAAAAGGCAGATTATGAATGATACGCTCGATTAAGATCTCGCAACAATCTCCGAATGGGGTCGTGCGAATAGAGTCGATTTTAATGGCCGTAAGACGCATAGATCTGTGTTCGGAAATGGTGCTGCATCTGTTACTATGGGTGATATAGGTATTACGTAATCAGAAGCTCCTGATGTTCTTGGCATAAAAATTCGGTGTGATGCTCGATAGACTAAACACATTTTTTAGTTTTCTAAAGAAACATTCAAGTGCCCTCGGTTTTCTAAAACGGTGAAAGAGATGCTTCATTTCATTCGATGTAGGATGCGCTATATGATCTGAAGGCTTGATTGGGCTATTTTTTTTTTTCGAAGCTGAGGCTGGAAATGCGGTAACGGCCAATGAATCTCGCTATCGCGGCTATTATTGACGACGTGGATATCACTAAAGTGTGGTTTTAACAGGACGGTGCCACATGTCACACAGCCAATGAAACGATTAATTTTTTACAAATCAAATAATTTCACGACAATTAGCAGTCAGATTTAGCCCTACTGGAAATCTGTTAGACTCTGACTTTAACCATATTAATAAGCTGATCTCATTGCAATTTTATCCTCCTATTTAGAGTTTTCTTTTAGTAAAGCCAAAAAATGTTCGGAAAGATTTTTTAAAAACTTTTTGCTAGAATATTATTATTTTACTTAAATGCCAATAAATTATTAAATATTCTTTTGTACAATTTAGTGGAAAAGTTAATAATTCCTACACTCTTTACTTGTTGCCAAATTAAATTAAATTTTTAAATAAAATCCAATTCAAGCAAAATAAAAAAGGGAGGTAATTCATGGCATTCACATTTAATATGCTGCAGCCTTTGATCCTCATTGCTAGACAATCATAATATTCTGCGAGTTGCTTCCTACTAAAATGATATATAAAATTGCCAAGTTTTGTCACCAAGGAAGTTACCCATCTATGAGTAGTACTTTTAACTCCTTTATGCTTTCTGAGAGCTTCTAGATAACCACTTTGGCTCTTTAATATTTGCCTTGCAATTTTGACGTCATGCTAACCGTGAGCACAATTGCCTCCCAGTAAAATATAATGATCGAACTGACAATTTAATTCTGCTGAATTTTAATTATTTATTATATACATTGACGTCTGGAAGCAAAGCCGAATATAAAACGGGCAATGACCCTGTCATTCATATTCAATGACTATGTCAATGATAGAGTCTGCGTCAGTGACAGAGTCATTGATTATGAAATAAAAAAAACGTTAATTTACAATTTTCTCTATATATAGGGTGTTTTTATAGAGGTATAGGCATTTTTAACGGGCAGCCATTTTACCAGCTGTCAAGTAATTTATGTTTAGCTTTGTTTGGCATTTCAGCATGAATAGACTGAGGCCTAAACATGCCTTCAAAACTGTGCAAATTGGATCCAAAACAAGATTGCCTTTGAGTCTGAGTTTTGAGGAAATTACGGTATTATATATATCACATCACAAGTGCCCGTAGTGATGCAAACTCGCAAACTGCTGAGAATGAGCCTGAAGCAAACAAACTCAGCGACGTTTGCAAAATGGGGCATCACTACAGGCACTTTGACCTTCAACATCTTCACGCTTATGAAGTTCAATTCGTTCAAGAATTAACCATTGCATGTATCGAAAGTTTGTGATTTGACTGTTTGAATGAAACAACGCATTTTTCAACAAAATCATCTTTAGAGATGAAATTGATTTTCAATTAGGCGGTTATATAAACAAACAAAAGGAGTCTCACAAAATCCATAAACAGTGCTTGAAAAATCATTACACTGAAAGATAGTGATCGTATGGTGCATTTTGTGGTTGTACCGCATTATCGGCCCATATTTTTTTCAAAAATGAGCAAGGAAACACCGTCATCGTGAGTACTCTGCGCTACCAAACCATGATAACCAATTTTTCATGGCCCCAATCAGTCACCCAAACAATTCAGTTCTTGCATTAGAAATTTCCCGGTCGCTTAATTTCTCATTTTGGTTATGCCAATTGGGCGGCAGCTTACATAAACAAGCCACAAACAACTGCTGCTCTGAAAGATGAAATTCGTCACTGCATTGACGAGTTAAACACAGCTTTGTGGCGAAATTTGCTTTAAAATTTTGTGAAAAGAGCGAACGTCTGCCGAGACGTGCTAGAGGTGGCCACTTTCCCGATATCATATTAAATTAATATTAATATTATTTTCCATATTTCTGCTGTATGTGATAGCAATAAAGCTGATGTTGTCACGCAAAAGGGTGTGTTTTAAGTCAAATTACTTCATCACCTCAAATTTGCCCATCCTTTAGATTTTTTCTTTTAAAAAGAGAAAAGGAAAAAAGAATTTTTCTTTGGAAAAGAGAAAAGATTAAAGGTTATATAAGTTATATAAGGTCAGTTTATTAAACTGCTGAATGGCTTCATATAGGACGCCAAGCGATACTTCTGCCTTTTACATTCTGCATGTTGAAAAGCATTCTAACAAATCAAAGAATCTAACAATCTTGAACCAAAATAAAAAAAGTTTCACTAGTTTAGTCATTTAAATAATTCCGATTTATTTTGAATTTTTTATAGAAATACCCCACAGTGGCATGTTTTATTTTTTTTTTCAACTCAGGTTGACAAGAACAATTCTTGTATCCCATTGAAAACTATTTTAACCTATAACGTGTTAAAAGACAAAACACTCTAAGACAAGCAAGACAAGCCCAATTGTCCTTAAAAAAATTTTTGTTTTAACTTTTTTTTTTTTTATTTAAATATTTTTAACAAATTTTGCATTAAATTTTGCAGTAAATTTATTTATTTATAATTATTAACAATATAAATTTTTTATATTATTTTTTAATTAATATTTAATATGCTTTTATAAGTTTCATTTAATTTTTATTAAAAATTTTATTTTCTTTTGGGGCTTGAAATTATTTCCACTTAATAGAGTTTTAGTTTTTTGTTTTTTTTTTTTAATAATTTAATACATTTGTATTTTATTTTTTAAATATTTTTTTTTATAAAAATATTTTGCTTTTTTTTAACATTTGAAAATTTTTGTTTATATTTTTGACACCACTCATTTTATGATTTCTTTAACACTCTTTATTTGTTCTTTGTTCTCAATAACTCTCTTTGATATTTTTTAACCGTTACCATAAAATAACGTTACATTAATTTATTTATATAAATATTTTATAGTTTCTTTTTTAAGTTAATTTTCTTTTTTTTTTAATTTTATAGCTTTGCGTCGCTTAATTCAAATAATTTCTGCGTGTCCACCACCTTGGCATCGTGTTTGCTCACTTCTAATTTGCCAAAATTTCTAGTTTGTCTGAGGTTGGAGATTTTTTTTTTTTTGTCGTTTTTTGCCCAAATGTCCAATACATTCGTGCCCCTTTTTTTCTGTTAATTCTGAAAAAGAAAAAAAATGTTTAATAAAAGAAATGAAATGAAATAAAATAAAATGACAACAAGAAAATCCGATCATTATTTGTTTTCATTATGTAGAGTGAGTATTTTGTTAGTGCTTTCAAACAGACATTTGGTCGTTGCTCAGTCGGCCACACTTTTAGTTCAATATTTATCTCTTGGTCTAATCTAATTTAAAAAGCGTCAAATAATTTTATAAGAAAGTACAAAATCATAGACACTTTTGCGTTTGCTACGAGAGTACCAAGGTAATTTTTAAGTTGTTTTATTCTCGCTTTTGCTCAATTCTCTGTTATTGTAAAGCATTTTGCAGTCTAGTTCTCTGTTATTGTAAAGCATTTTGCAGTCTAGTCCTTTGCAAAGTATGAGTCTGCTTTCTAATTTAAGTCAAGTTATTTTGCGGTGATCAATTTCTTTACATGTGGAAACAAGACAGTTTTATAAGAAACGTCCTGGTCATTATTTCAATTTTACATTGAAAAAGAAAACCATGATTTATCCTCGTATATTGAGAATAAATGCTTAAAAAAATTTTTTTTTAATTGAACAATGTTGAAAATTTCTACAGAAAGTAAGAAATCTGAAAAAGATTTATAACCGGACTCACTGAATACTTCAGTCAATAAATTAATAATATATTTGGTACTAAATTGTTTAGATTTAATAACCCCTTTTGCAAATTACCTGACGTACTCGGCATGGGAATCCCACCTTGGTCAGTCTTCATGGAAATTTGCATGCAACATCTTGAATTACTACACAGAAAGACACACTAATGGAAAAACATAAAATAATCCATTACCATAGCTACGTGGATGACATCAAATGCATCCTCGAACAAGATAACGCTGACGACAAAGTCTAACAGATTTAAATACAGTCGATAACAGCATTACATACACAATGGAAAAAGAACAAGACAGAAATTTACATTATCTTGACATCACAATAACACGAGGAACATCTATAGAAAATCAACTACGATGGACACTACCAACCACATCGCTTCAAACCACCCTACCCAACATAAACTAGCAGCGTTTAGATATATGATACACAGACTTAAGCTAAACCCACTTACTTCGGATAAATACAACAATGAACGCGACATAATCTACATCAGAGTTCCCCAAACTTTTTTGTGTCGTACACCCCTTGCCTTGTTTTTCCGTGTTGGGTAGACACACTACCTACCTGATATTGATTTCCTGTAAATTGCTAACTGTAGTGAAGTTTAATGTTAAAACCTTAAAGTAAAAACACATGTCAATTTATACATTTATTAATTGAATTTAAATTAAAACTGCTCAAAATAAAATTTTGTATCTGTTATACGTAACATTAAATAATAAAATAACATAAGCAATAAGTCAATATTTTTAGTGAGAAGGATGAACCTGATGCTTTAATAATAAATTATCAACATTTGGAGTCAATTTTTTAATGATGTCTTCTCTGCTAATGATGTCCAGTCTGTTTCTTTTTTTTTTTTTTTTTGTTAGGAGATTGGTAACAGCGCTGAACCCCCTTCGACTAGGTATGACGATGGAAAAGAAATTAAAAATTTCCTCGCTATATTCCATAATACGGGATAAGTAACGGGTATGTTGTTTTGCAGCCAGAATTGCTGATATCCGTTTTCAAACTGAACCTTAAGTTGTTCGTTTGTACTTAGTTCAGTCAGTTCCTCTTGTATTATGACATTCGTTTCTTCTATTTCACCATATGGATTAATTATCCTCGGTGGTATTACCATAGTCAAAATATCCTCAAACCGAGATTTAAATGAATAGAGGGCATTTAAATGTTGAACGTAAGTTGAAACGTCGTCTTCCTGGCAGCTTGTCTGTGACAAATTGGGGAACTGAGAAAATTCGCCCCGTCCAATATTTTGCTTCATTAGTTTAACTTTGGCAAGAAACGCTGATAAGATGGACTTTGTTTTAATCAAATTTAAACTGTCGCCTTGTAATTGCAAATTAACCATATTAAATTTTATAAACAAATCCGTTAAATAGGCGATGTCTGTTTTCCTCTTCATTAAATTTTCTTTCAATATTTTATCTTTAGTATCCAGGAATTCTAAAATAGTCTCAAAAAGTGCAAAAAATCTTGTCAAACATAAGCCTTTCGATAGCCAGCGTACTTCAGTATGAAGGAGTAATTGATGAAAGTGTTCGTCATTTTCCTTACACAACTGCGCAAATAACTGCGTATTTAATGCGTTACTTCGGATTCGGTTTACTGCATCAATGACTGAATGAAGTCATTCATGCAATCTAACACTCAAATTTTTAGCAACTAAATGTTGTCGATGAATGACGCAATGGATTGCATACACCCCTGACACATTTTGTTATAAATATCTTATAAATCCACGACAACGTCCAACCATGGCAGGTGCTCCATCTATAGCTACTGATATTATATTTGATAAAGGAATCGCTTTTTCAATGAAGTAATCCTTCAAAACATGAAATATTGATTCACCTTTAGTGTCGGTTATCAAAGTTCTTGCGAAGAGCAGTTCTTCGTAGATTTCTTAATTCATAATAAAACGAACATATGCATAAAGTTGACACGTCCAGTTGTATAGAGAAATGGATCGTTTGCAAATAATTACATAAGAAGCTTTCAATATCAGAACTCATTTCATCAATACGTCTTTCAACAGTATTGTTGCTTAAGGGAATTCTTTTAATGATATCAGATGCAGATTTGTGTAAAACAGTTTTTAAAACCTCTTCAACGGCTGGCAAAATTAACTTATCTCCGATAGTATGCGGTTTTCCGGATTTTGCTATAAGTAACGAGATATTGTAAGACGCCCGCAAACCATCATCATTTCTTTGTGAAGTCGAAGCGAACATTCTGTGCATTGTAGGTCTCTTCTGAAGTTCATCTTTGAGTGTTTGAAAGTATTTCAAATCTTTTTCTGTTTTATCAGGGTGGCATCTTCTTAGATGATCTTGCAGTTTAGATGGTTTCATAGCGTCATTGCCCAAAACTTTGTTGCATAAAAGGCACATAGGCAATTGTTTGTCCTGGCAATGATGGAATGAAGCCAAATTTCAAATATTCAACACTGTATTGTCTACATTTCTTTTTAGATTCGGGCATGGTATCAGTCATCTGTTGGCAAAATTAAATTATTTAAATAAGACAGAAAATCCAGCAGCTGTATATTAAAAATATTTTTTGATTAAGCACGGTTCGAACTATCACAACACACATAAATAAAAAAAAACACAGCATACAAACAGCTATGTATTTGTATTCTGTTTCGTTTCTCTTTCGTTCTTTTTTTTTTTGTACATAGTACATTCAAGCAAATTTACTGGTCAGAGAAATTCTAAATGACGTAGACCCCTTGCAGGTTGTCATAGACCCCTAGGGGTCGATATAGACCACTTTGGGAATCATTGATCTACACTATAGCTAAAAACTACGGCTACAAACCAACTACTATCGACAAACTTCTTAGACAATACAACACTAAAAACCGGAATAAAGAAGACAAAGAGACAACCAATACACTTTTACCTCTACAGTACCAGAAATATATAGATCAACGAACATTTTTCACACAGAAGGTTTACTGACGGTACTAAAAACAAGCAATACTTTAAGACACAATATCAGGACAGAAACAGACAGAAACAACTGACAAATATAATCCCAGCGGAGTATACCGACTTACTTGTACCTGTAAACATACTTATATAGAACAAACTGGACGTATACTAAAAAAAAGATTTACAGATTTACATATACGGTCATATAAACGGAAAAGAGAAGGCTCCAACTTGGCATTAGACACTGAGAATCACGAACAGTTACCAAGGGAAATAGATGAATGTATGACTTTATTGCATCCTAGCAAAAGAGGACGAAGACTGGACAAATTTGAAAACATGGAAATCTACAAAACAAATACTTTTGACGAACAGGTGAATACAAACTCACACCACTTAAATTAATCATTAACTCAAACAAACGAAAAACATAATCAGACGGACACACGTACCTGGACAATAATCATTGAGATTAGTCTCTACATAAAATGCCAGATGGCTGACATTCTAACAACTACGTAGGTAAATACGACGATAATAGAATAAATACCTGAACCAGAAATACTGACTCACCAGGACGGGCTAGAACGCGGCTTGAAGGTGATATACTCACATCGAAAGTGTTCGTCAACCGCGAACAAACAGCCAGGAAAGACGATATATGCAGGGGGAATTGACAACAGTAATTATTTATTTATTTCACACACTATCGCACAATCACAAACTTAACTGAAGTAAAATTTCCTTAACAAAACCTTTGCAGCTGGGATAACTGACACATTTTGAAGTTCGGTTAAATTAAACTTTAATATGTAGCGCGTATTAGGTTGCTGAGGAATTATTTTTCAAAAGTACTTTTTTGTGGCAGAAAGACGTTTGAAAAATTGCTGCAATAACTTATTAAAACGTTTTTGATGAGCCCAAAAGCCTAAAATACAAAAACAAAAATAAACACAAACCGAGGTTCGCGCTTCATGAAAAACCGATATTTGCAAAATTTTTAATTCGATTTTTTATATAATACAGGTGATTTTGGTGATACCAAATATTTAACATTTACTTAAATACAGCCAATTTTGGCTGAAAATAAAATTTGATAACATCAAATTTTTTGTTCAATATTTTTTGAACACCACTGTATATAAATACTATTACGAACATGCTTAGTTTAAGTTATAGATGGACCTATTATGGCTGTTTACAAAATCAAAAAAATTTCTAAGCTATCTTATGAACACAAAACAACAACAACATGCTTCAGTAAATTTTCACAAACTAATTACATATAGCAATCAGGCAATACAAATACCTTTTATAAAGGTTTTGTTGTAAGTTCTGTATTGCAAAATAAACAACACCAGATTTTAGAGTTTTTAAATTAATTACAAATTCATTTACTTTTAATGCACGTTTTTTAAGATGCACTTAAAATGCATGTTTTTACTTCACGAGGTTTATTTTTACACTAACTAACTATCCACTCAGACGCTGCCTTTTATATTTATCCATTAAAAGTCTAGAAAAATTAAGAATCTTCTACTCCCTTTATATCGCATTTTGTTGTTGTATGTTGTTCATTCAATGTATGTCTGTGTGTATTTTTGTTTTTGTTTTTATGCTGATAAAGTTTCTTTTTGGAATTTATTTGAAGATATTTGTTGTTGTCTTGCGTACATAAGATTTCTCAGAAAACCAGGCAGTTAGTAAGCAGCATAATTTAATGCTTAATTATTTTCTTTTAAAACTTAAGCAAGCCCATCAGTAACAATAGATTGTCCAAATAAAAAGTTGTGTATAATTATTTTGCAATAAAAGAACTTAATAAAATAAACGTTTATTAAAGGCATAAACATAATAATACCTGAAAGATTTAGCGATTTTTATATTTTCAATATTAAAGTTATTTAAACATAAATTCTTTTTTCTTTGCAACATTATTTTGTATTTTTTTTTTAATTTTAATAATTTTTATATGTAAATTTAAAAACGTTTTGTAAAGCGTTATTTAAAGTTCGTGGTGTAAAACTGTTTGTTTTATTCGAAGTTAACAGTTTGTTTAATTTAACAGCATTTTTCTTTCATGTTTTTTTACATAAAACTGTTAAGTAAAGTTTTATGGTTCGTAATGTAACAGTTTGCTTTATTTGAATTTAACAGTTTGTTTAATTTAACAGCATTTTTCTTTCATGTGATTTTACATAAAAATGTAATGTAAAGGTTTATAGTTCGTGGTGCTTTATTCGAATTTAACAGTTTGCTTAATTTAACAGATTTTCTCTTTCAACTGTTATGTAAAGTGTTGAGTCACTGTTACAAAGAAACGTTTTGCTTTGATTAAATGGATGTTTCTGACATTTTTTCTTTTTTTTCATATATTTTTAAAAATATATTTAAGGCAGATTTTTATAAATAAATTGAAATTATATAAAATGAACTTTACATTGAGAGATCGTTCGAGATGTAAATTGAAAAATTTTAAGAAGTGTTTCCAGATGCTTTTAAGCTTGCTTTATGTGTACTACGAGTACAAAAATACAAAAAGAGAGGCATTATGTTTTGATATCATAACAGCAGGTTACGTTTAATGCAATGAACACGTTCGAATACAATCCGTCAAAATTGAAATGCACTCTCTTTTATGGAAATAATTATTTAGGTGACAGCACAGCTACACGGCTACACGAATACCGTTATAGCTACCGTAAGCTTAGAATTATTTGTATTTATTTGACTTCAAAAAATATTTTACTGATGTCAATACATCATTATATATCAAATTAATGAGTGCTTTAAAAAGAGAAAAAAAAATTGAAAATCACAAAATGTTTAATACGCGATTTATATATAACAAACTTCTTATAATTACTTTTGCCAGTACACAGCTGAAAAGAAAATTTTGTTCTGTTAAAATTACAAATGGAGAGTTGTGAGAATTATTTGAAGTATGAACCGTTAACATTTGACTTTCTTCTTTTAAGTCATTTTTGAAATGGTTATGAAATTTATATATTCAGCCTGTTTTAACTTATTAATTATTTCCAAAAGCTTTTGCGTTTCAATTAAAAATCTGTTAGTTAATTTTATTTAATTTTTTTTAATGCTTGTCTACTGCTGGCTGCTGTATCAGACGGAATAGACCATGTGCTGTGCTTCTTATGACTAATGACAAGAAATACCTTCATATTTTTTTGTTTTTTTTTTCTTTTTTTGGTCGTAAACATACATTGATGCTGAATATGTTAGTTACATACTCAAAATATTTACAGTATTTAAAACCGAAATAATCCACAAAATAAAATCGAACGCACATCCATACATATGCACATACAGGCGTATCGAATATAATTTTTGATATGACAGCTAGAGAGTAAAAAGAAAAAAGTCTAGAAATGCTAAAAGCTAAAATGCTAAAAACAAATGACAACAATAAATTGTATAATTTCCACAGACCCAAAAATACACTAAATAAATTCAGAATATATGAATATGAATGCATAAAATAAAACACATCACCAGCAACAGCAACAACACTAGCAACAACAACAACATTCAATTAAATTTTTACATGCGATTACAAAATTTCTGACAATAATAAAAAAAAGAAAAGAATTACAAGAAATTAAAATAAATAAGTGACAATATTTTGAATGCGAAATAGAAAACAACGGAAAACGCATTTTTAAAAAAAGACCCAGAAAATAAGAATAACCCGGCGTAAAACTAAACTAATCACGTCTCTCCTCCATGTAAAATTTTATCCTCCAACAGTTATAAATTTATTTAAACAAAATAATGTTTGGTATGCCGAACGACACTTGTACACTGGGAAGCCAAAGTGAAAATATAAAAAAGAAAATTACTAAAATTTTTCAAATGGTGTTGTGCTTTATTTAAAATGTTGCAAACATAGAAAAAACAATGTGGAAAAATGTAAAAAAGTTAATTATTTAATTAAAGGCGAAAAAGTGTATTAATTTTACGCAGCGACATTTTTCTTTTCGCCTTAGATATGTAGCCTTCGCGCTAAAGTTCTTGCGACTCCTCGGGGTAGAAAGAGCTTTTGGTTATGTTAAGAGAGTAAAGGATAATTCTAGTTCTTCAATTCTGACCCTTTTACAGACCCGGTTAATAAAACTAACCTTTTGGATGGTATATTTGCAAATAATTCTTATTTGCCGGAGAGCAATCAACCACCGTCTGAGTTCGACAGAATCCGTTACTAAGCTGAAGATATTTTTCAAGTTCGAACGGTTAAAAAGGTTTTAGGAGATCTTAACACCAAGTAGTTTCCTAGGCCGGATGGGATTCCAGCACTGGTCTTGAAACACTGCTCTTCCACGCTAGCGCGTCTGTTATACCATGTCGCCGAATTTCCAAAGTGTTGGAAGGTTGCTAATGTAACGGCGATCCCCGAAAAGGGTAAAAATAACCGCCCATTTGCAATTTGTTCTGCAGATTAGGACGTCCACCCACGCCCCAAAACGCATACGCACTAGGTCCATATACGCCTTAGATGCAATTTCCGAGTGCACGGTAGCAGGGCCGCGCCCCCATTTCTTCTTTAAGAATCGGAGACTATCCAACTCCTGGTCCTGTTACAAGAGCAACTAGGACATTTATTTGGATATTAACCTTTTCTATTTATTAACACCTCTTCGGAAGTTTCTTCAAAGCCCGATTTAAACCACAGCTACCACGTTGCTGCTCGAGGGGCCTCACCAATAACCAGAAAAAGGCCATAGACCTGCGGGCACCCGGTTTTCGTGGTACCAGTTGTGTTTATAAGTCACTGGTCGAACTTAAAGATTCCTATGTCTTTTCCAGTATCGGGCTCCTGCTAGTCCAGTTGATTGGTGCCACCTCTTACCCCCGAAGGCACATGTCAAGATGGGGCAAACATCCATCAAAACTGCGTGCCCCCGACGGAGAAATTATTTTGTTCATTGTCTTCTCTTTTGTTTAATTAAAGCTCATCACTTCTCAATCTACATACAGTATTTATTTACATTAAATTATATTTTTTCTCTTCGCTGTAGATTCACTGATTAACTGTCACGACTTCTAAAAGGTTCGTCTGTTTTCTTTCATTCCTAGCAAAAGTAACCAAGCAATAAGTATATTTGCTGTTATGCCAACCTTAATAATCGTCTCATCCCATTTTCTTCCGTTCCTACAAATTTTGCACACAACTTTTCGCTTTGTACACAAATGAATATTAGCTGCTATTTCAATTGTTGTGTCTTCACTTGATCACGTTCACAATTAGACCGCTTTGTTCCACGATAGAGGCAGCTTTTAGAGATTATTATAGGCGGTTCTAGAATATATTAGAAAACTCTAATGCATTAAATTTACTACAGATGCCATAGTTATAGTGCAGGTATTTGTTTGATTATGTGTCTTCTTTTTTCCGATTGTTAATCTTAGTTCATGGAATTTGAATGTAGCATGTTGTTGTTATTGTTTTGTGTTTAAAAGATTTCTTAAAAACTATTTGATTTTTATAACACAAGCTAAGCATCTTCGCAACAATATTAAGGGATCGTTTGATATAATTAATAAAATGAAAAGATTTGAACAAAGATATTAAACACACTTAATAAATTATAATAAAAATCACAAAATGTGTAAGAAATAAACAAATTAGTTTTAATATTTAATATTCTTCCATATGCCAAATTTAATTGTGGAATTTAAAAACATTAATTTTGCTAGAAAAAATATCGTTGTCTCAATTGTAGTCATTGTAGTATACAACAGCCGTGGATTATATTTAGTCAACGAAAATAATTACTCACTTTGTTTATTTAAATTTTATTAAATATTTTATTTAATTAAACACAAAACAATTATCATTTAAATGTTTTGAGCGAGCGATTTACACTAATTTTAAAAAAGAATTTTATACAATTAAATTCACTTGCTTATTTACCCCTGTCACGAATTATTATTCTCTCGAAAAGTTTTCCCTTTTTCCTCAATTGCAATCGTGAATACATATATTTTGCCTCGGATTTTTTCTCTTTTTCTAATCATTCAGCCGCAAATAATAGCCCACAAGTTCGAAATGAAATTCCCCTTATCGTAAACAATTCTTGTTCCCGCTTCTTCGCTTTTTCTTCAGATTTGTTCACTTGATTTTCGCCAGCGAAGTAAACAAAAAAATATGTGCGATCTTTTTCAACATTTCTTACCGGATCAAGAGCAGTAAATAAAATTCAAAGCGATATGATGTTTCTTAAAATTCAGATCAACAGATCGGTTGATTTTGTTAAGCATTCCAAAGAGATATTGCAGAATTTTGGAGTTAAATAGTGCTGGTCCATAAAAAATGTAACCATTTACACAACTTTAGATAGTGTGAAGAGGCCAGGAACGTTGTATTTGTTAAAAAACTGCTACAAATATAAAAAACCAATGAGAAACTGGAGAAGGTCCAAAGTAAGTCAGTTACAATGACTTATGTAACTCCAATGGATTAGATGTACTTATCTGTAAACTCAACTCTATGCTGTTTAATATACTGTTTTTCCTCTGCAATAAACCTCTCTGCACTCAACTCTATTCAGTTTAATTTTCTTTTTCATGTGTAATAAACCTCTCTGCACTCTATTCTGTTTAATTTCCTCTTTATTGCGCTCTTTTATTTTTTTTAATTGTCGCACTTCTTTTTTTTTTGTCATTCAGCAAGTAATGATAGCTTCCCTCTTTTTAACGGCTGTTCGCTGAAGGAAGCAGTAAATTTCACACGTAATTCGCGATACTAATTTTCATGTGATGGGGAGTAAAAACTTTATGAAAACAAATTTTTCACCTATTATTCACTTTAAGAAATTTGTGGTTTTTTCTTTGCTCTGCAAAAATTCTTTCACACACATGAACCTTAAAAGTTTGATGTGGGCTCAACACATTCAACAATGTCTAAACTAATTAATTAAATTTAATATTGAACAATTTGCGCCGATTAGCATTAAATAAATAAGATTAATCTTATTGATTCATTATTTCTTGTTTTATTTAAAAATTTTTAATCATCTTTTAGTGAATTTAATAATCTTTTAATTTAAACAAATTAAATATATAATTTTTTTTTTACCTTAAATATGTACTTATGTTTTCCAAAATCTGGAAGGCCATAAAGTTATTTTTAAAATACTGCAACTATTTTAAAGCAGTTTAAATGTGTGTCTTTAGTTTTTTATTATAAACAAATTGGGTGAACTTTTTAATTGAAATACAATCATTATTTTATGCCTGTAGCATGGGACGTTTCTCCTTGCCCTCTAAATTTTCATTCGTCAAAGCATATCCAGTGCCACCCTAAAAATAACAATAACATTAATTTTTAATTATTTAAAATTGTTGGTTTCGATTTGTTTTTACCCTTTGTAATGGTATTATGTCCTTTTCCTTAAGTTTTTGACTTGTTAACGGATGTATCATATCCTTTTTAATTAATTTTTCTACACACTCCATGGTAACAACGTCACCGCTTTAAAAGATTTTAATATTTTAAAAATTATTTTTAACTTATTATTTTTACATTAAATTTAATTAAGCATTCTGATGAAAAAAAAAATGGGTTGATATTTTAGATTTTTTGTTTAATTATTTTTCTATTTCTAATTTTAATTTGGGAATGAGTGTGGTTTTACAAAAGGATTTCAAATAAAATAATTTTCGTAAGTAAACATAGTATTAAAAATTATATTGTTGATATTGAAACAAATTTTTTCAGAATTATTTAAAATTTGTAACACTCTTAGTAATTTAAATACTTTAATAGAATTCGCTAACTAAAAATAAAAACACTAATTTAAGTTTTTTGTTTTATTTAAATAAGTAGTTCACTTACGTTGGCCTTAAAACGGCACACGGTACTGCGTTGCTTAAAATGTCATGTGTCACCGGGCACATATATCTGGCTTCTTTGGCTATTAAAGATTTCTTGTTGTCACCATCTTTGACCAAAGTAAATTTAACATCTATCAAATCTTTAGCTCGCAATACTTTCTGTGAAACAGGACAGTAAATAGTAGGATCTGGTTTTTCAGCTTTAGCCAAACCAGCATTGGGACACTCGGAAGGTAACCAGAAACTAGGCAGCTTTTTTTCATGGCCATTAGCCATATTTGATATAGAGCTTTCTTGTCTAGCACCACTAGAAGTAGAAGGCTTTTCGACAGTTCCATTAACTGGCTTACCAGACTTGACAAATTGATCCACACATTCTTGTTGTTTGCGATTAAATTCTTGATTGACATCATTTTGTTCCATTTTCTTTAAACGTTCATATTCTTTTAACTTACGACTGTATTCGTTTTTCTTGGTAATAATATATTGCAGTATAGCCTCTTTGTCAAATAAGTAACCATCCTTTGTTATGACAGGATTACGGCAAGGTTGTAAGGTTAGAGAACAACAATCGAAGGATTTAACTGAATCTTTACCCAGTCGCTTTGCATTTGTACCATAGCCAGATTCGGCAGCATCTTTTTTCTTCTCATTGTATGTATAAACTGCACCAGCAGTGCAATTTCTAGCATGTCGGGTCATTTTTCTTTAACTTACTCGAAAAATAAGTCAGATTGTTTATTTTCTTTTGATAAATTTGTTTATAATATAAAAATAGAGATGCCAGATGATATTAAAAAGTTTCTGTTATATTATATCAAAGAAATTTGCCGTGTTACCGTTTTTCCTTTTTTTTATAAAGAAAATGAAACAAGAATGCCCATAGAACAAATTATTACTTGTTTTGCGTACGTTAGTTAATTAATTGTAATTTCACACTTTTAATAATTTCAACATATTTTAATATTTAAAACGTTTTTTTCTAACTAGAAGCTAATTTATTTTTATAGTTGAAAGTTGGAGCAAAAAGGGTAAAATACTTTAAAATATATAGCAAGTCTAGTAAAAATGGGAATATAAATGGGCTTCATCTTCTTGTTTTTATAAATATCTGAACCAATGGTATATGTGCACTATACACTATACAAACAAAAACATACATGACAGCTGGAAAAAAGGCGAAAAATATTTGTTGACAAACTTTTATAATTTGTAAATTTTTTTTACAAATTGTAAAATTAAACATTAACAAGCATTAAATTTTAAATTGATTATTTATAGACAAACTTATTTGCTGCTTGCAAATAAGGAGAATGGAATAGCCAAAAAAATATTATTATTATTTTACCAGCACAATTTGTTCTTTACAGCCATTTACCTGCTAATGGAAATTATTTGTTTGGTTGGTGGAAAATTGGCAGAACTGGACACAAGCAGTTAACTATTGGCTGCAATTGAAATGTTTTTTTAATAATAGAACTTGCTTTTTGTTTACAGGTATGACCTGCACATAGAACCTATTATTGTGAAAGATGAAATATTAGCAGACTTGTACTTATAATAGTGAGTGTTCTTAAAAAATACTTACCTATGAAAATTATTTGCGTGACTGGTGTTAAATTAACATGATTGTACTCAGATGTACTATATGATCATGTCCCATTTAGTTATTTATGTATGATCTAAGTCATGGAACTTTCCATTGTTTGGAAATAACAGGTTTTGTTAATAAGTTTCATAGATTTGCCTTGCTAAGTTTTTTGTTTCGGACAATTTTAATTTCTCAATAGCTATTGCGCAAAAGAGGGTAAATAACAGTTCAAAAATTATATTATTCTTATTGTATTCTTAGCAACATTTCCTAGTTTAATAGAAAAGATGCCAACATTCTTATCTAGTATATAAGAAAAATAGTCCTAATATATACGCCTTACACTTGGTATAATATTTCACGCCGAAAAATACCAACATCTGGCATCTTTACTTTAAACAGCAGTACGGTATAGTCCCAAACACAAATATTTATGGTCACATTTATAACGTATCGTGCCTTAAAAGTGCTGCCAAATTACAATTTAGCATGACAGGATATACTACAGGCATAAGACCCCTTTCAGACAGGCAAATTTTACTTTGACAAAGTTTTTTTAATTTTCTTTTAAACTTTCTTTGGTGTTCAAACACAAAAAGTTTTCTTTTCCAAATTTTGTTTTAGTCAATGTAATCTGTAATGTAATCTGTGTATAAGTACAACTGTGTATAAGCGACGAAAGAAAAACAAAGCAACTTGCGAGTATATCAAAGTCTGTACTCTCAATCATGCTTTCTCCCTCGCTCTCACATAAAATCAAAACTTTGCAAAGTAAAATTTGCCTGTCTGAAAGAGGTCTAACATAAGCATAATGTACCATAGGTATGTGCCTGTTCACACACTTCCACTTTTGTTGCTCAACTTTTGATTTTTCTATTAGAAAGAAAGAGAAGGTATAAAAATTCGATATATTTCTATTTCACTGCAGTACAGAGCTGCTTATACTCGGGAATTTCGTTTTGTATTTCTATTCGTAATCATAAACACAAAGTTGTTTTTTTGGCATTGCTTTTTATTCCCTGTTTCATTGTTAAAAATTGCCGGATATTTTATATTATAAAAATATTTTGGTAATAGTGTCAACAGTGTTGTGTTGTTTAATATTTTTTTATATTTTTTTCACTGACCTCAGAATCCCATTCAATGACTTCTCCAGTATGTAATTTTTTTCTTTTTTTCTACTCAATTTTTTCACAACTTGAATAAAATAAAACTTCAAAAAATACGAATTTTGACGCAAAGCACAACACGAAAATTGTTGACACAAATTGCTGCGTGTAGACATTACGTCAACTCTAAAAGAAACAAAAGTGGAAGCGTGTGAACAGGCACTAGCAATTAAATAAGACACGACCACCTTGCCACTGTTATGCGTATTAAAAACCCCAAAGTGGGAAATTAAAGAAAATAAAAAAATGACTTAAATTTCGCCATTTAAGCATAAAAATTGAAAAAAGTAGCTACAAATATACACAAACATTAATAAAAATATGATTTTTTATGTTTAACATTTAAATATGTTTATTTCTATATATATGTATATATATTTTTGTTAATGATATATGCAATATAACATATTCTTTCCCTATACTAACATTATATTAATAGATTCCTTTTTGGTTTTATGTTTTACATACATATACTAATTTTCATTACATATATTTTGTTGTTATAAACATTTCATTTATCATTTCTATTTTTTGTTTTTGTTTCTTTTTTTTTATTTGTAGGCTTAACTACCTAAGAAACTGCTTAAAAAAATTTCACTGTTCTAATGATACACATTCATATCACAGAACATAGATGATAGCTTTTTATGCTAAACCAAATAATTTGTGATGATGTTGTAGAATATATAAGATGATTAATTTAATTTTGGCAAATTTTTTTTAATTCTTTATCAATTTTAATATATATATATATATATATATATATATATATATATATATATATATATATATATATATATATATATGTATATACATACATACAAATGTATATATGATTTCTTTTATTTTTCGAATATGTCTATAAAATAGAATTGAGTTGTAAAAAACTATTATTTTTTTTTTTTATTAAAGTACAGTTTTTATAGATTTAGAAAAATAGAGCATTATAAAGAGATATGCTTACTAAATGTTAGCAAAAAATTGTTTGTGTGCTTTACTTGAAGTGTTTCCTTTAAAGACATATTTAAATATGTTTGTAATTTGAACCATAATTTGGTCATATTTGTTTTTTACATTTTACTTATTAATACATTTTGTGTAAATAACTTATTATAAAACTAATTTAAGCATAACAATCTTAGATTGTAGTATTTAACTTAGTATCTTATTTAATCTTATTTATATCATAAAAATGTATAAAAAATACAGGAATAAATTAAAGATTTTATTTTCTAATGTTATTGGAAGAGGATAAAAAATTGTTTACACTTGACATACCTTGCTGATCTGTTAAGTAAAATTAGGTTATGTTACTTGAAAAACGTTTGTGAGAAAACTAATATTACAATGTTTGTATCTCATTTTATATTAAACTCAAGAGCCAGTTCTGAAACATTATTTTAGATTATTATTAAAGGCTGTTTTAATAGAGGTATAGAAATTTGAAATGCAATAAAACGTAAATGAATTTTTGAAATTGAGATGAAATTTACTATATTCGAAAGATAATCTTCTGGGGTTATAATTGAAATATGACTTCTGGCTTATGACCCCACGTCTGGCTGGCACGTAGTCCAAGCTGAAAATTCAATTTTCTATGACTGTTTCCAACATTTGTAACCGTATACAAATCGGCAATAACTCGGCGATTGTTTTCCTCCAAGTGGAGCTAGAATCATTTCTTTCTTATGGGCGTAGATTAGCGATTTCACATATTCGCATAGAAAAATATAGCGGCGTTAAATCTCGCGATCGTGGATTCGAAACACTAAACTGTGCGCTTACTAAATGTTTTTTCAATAAATCAATTACGGCACAAGCTGTATGATATTTTGCGTCGTCTTGTTGAAACCACAACTCCTACACATCATGACTGCTCAATTTGTAAGGACATGGTTGCTGGGATATGCTCAACGGCGGCTAGGGTGGTGTTGTACCAACGTTGAATTAAAAATCGGCTGCTTTATTCGGTAATCCTCAGCCTATATATGCTGCTTTACGGCAGCTCACCCTCTATGCTCCGTGTGCCGCGCAATTGTGCCACGTATTCACAGTTTGCAGACGAGGAAAATAGACAAACGGGCGATAATTGTGCAGGGTAAAAACGACTAGAACACAATTTAACGCTGTTCTGGTCACTTCCAGTAGCGACGGCAGACACAAACCAGGGGCCTGATTTTGAGAGTCGATAGCGAAATAATTGCGTGTCGCAATTAATTCCGATAGTTCGCAATTTTCTAATTCTATGAGTCGAAACGTAACGAATTGTTTTGTGTTTTAGTGTTGTAAAACGGAAGCAAGAAAAAATTTACCCACACTGTAAATTAACATAAACAAGAAACATATGTTTCGTGAAAAATAGAAAAAAATTATATACAAAATTTTTAAAAATAAATAGCAATTAATTAATGGATACAATTTTGTTTTTTCTCTTCTTCCGATGAAGAAGAGTGTAATTTAACACGCATTAGAATACAAATCCGCATTAAAAGTGAGCCCTTAATACTGACAGACTCAGAGTAAGTTAAAATATTATATCATAATAAAAAATTTTATTCTCTCTTTTTTACAGATTTGTAAAGCGATTTCGACTAACGAAAGAAGCCTTCAATTATGTTCTAAACGAAATACAATTTAACGGAGTAATTTTAACAAGCGTACCCCCGAAAATTCAATTAAAAAATTCTCTTGATTTGTTCTTAAAAACAAAAGTACCTTGTTAAAACTGCGTGATTTTATGCTTTTGTTATTAACATATTTATGTGTCATTTATTAAAATATGATGAAAAAAATTTAAATCTTATTGTTTATAAATCCTTTTTTATGCGATTTCTGGTGTATTTTAAAATATTATTTAGGTTTTATTTCTGTTTTTGGGTTTTTGTTGTTGGCGCTAAACGTTTTGCGATGGCTTATTTGCTATCGAGCAAAATAGCGAAGGCTCACGTTCTTTAGCTAGATAGCTATCGACTCATAGAATACGTAATTCCGATACACTTTAAGCGATATCGACTGACAGAATACCAAAAGCACGAAATTTCGATTGTACGACTATAATTTGGAACGCTATCGACTCTCAGAATCAGGCCCCAGGTTGTGTAAAAACCAACGCACTAGTTTGTGACCTCATCGTTGCTACTCTAGCCAGCTCTACGGGTTATTAGCTAGTGTACGAGGGAAATACCCTGAGCTCCGGAAATTATGTAGGGTAGTTATCATTAGAACACAATTTATCGCTGCTCTAGTCACTCCCAATAGCGATGGTAGACACAAACCAGGCTAGGTAAAAGCCACTGCCCTAGTTTGTGACCTCACATTATTTGCCGATGATACTTAGAAATACTTTCAAAATATTACCTATTATCTCTCGGCCGACTGCGCACCAACTGAACTTTTGTTCATAAGGTTCTTCTTCTTCATAAACCCATTCGCCACGACACGCAGGTAAACACACACACACATACACCATCTTCACATTTAATTTATAAAACAGCTGGTGTTTGCGTTTATTATCAGCCGCCAGTTGTACCGTCACGAAAAGATGGCGCTGCCCAGCGAGCTACCTTAACGGTAAAATATAATTACAAAATTATACAATAAAATAATAATTCATTAAAACCATAAATATAATTATAAAATAAAAATAATTATCAACTAAAATAATAATTCATTTGACTTCGCTTTTTTCGCCAAAAACGAGCTTCGGGACTTTTAGCGTTACAAATTGATGAACGAGAAAGTCAGTAATCAGGTGTCTATAGCGATCACGACTGTAACGTTCGCACCAGCATCATTTTTTAAGAAAGACGGACCAATAATTCCGCTCCATTAAGCACACCAAACGGCCAGGTTTTCTGGATGTAACGGTATCTCAACATACACCTGAGGATTATCACCTCTTCAAATGCGGTAATGTGCCTAGCGACATGTCTTGTGCTCAATTTGCATAAATTGGAAGGCCCCAGTTAAAAAGTGCCATTTAAAATTTGTATACCGCTATAAAAAACACCTATTATATTTACTCTTTCCTTTTTTCAAGTCGCTTAGTAAAAGCACGTTTAGAACTTTTCAACAATGTCGTTTAATCTTTTCAAAACATAAAAAATAGAATTTCGATACGCACACTCTTTTCAAGGATATTCTGGAAGAATGCGTTTCTTAAATAAAAGAATAAAATGTCTTTAGGGAAATTATAGCTTAAATATTTGACTTATTGTAGAAATGAATTGTCTTTAGTATTTTTTAATATTTTTTTATGTTCTCTTAAAATTAAATCTAAAATAAAATGTGTGCAAAATTGAGGTTAGGAAGTAAATTGTCTTAACACCCTCCTTTTTTCGACGACTTTAGTTTTATTGATGCCAATGTATTAATGAAATATGATGCTGGATAAATTTCCTCGTCTAGCATGTCGGCAAATTTCAGATTTTTGCACAAAATTCTAAACACATTTTGCAACAAAGTTTCGCTTATCTCGGCAGTGCAACGCCAAATTGCATCTTTCAGAGTGTCAATTTCTTGTGGGTTGTTTACGGAAGCCCCTATCTTTCAAATAACCTCAGAAAAAATAATCCAACGGCGTTAAATCACAAGCATTGGGCGGCCAATAGACATCGTCAAATCTAAAAATTGCGGAACCGGGAAATTTCTCATGCAATAGCTGAACAGTTTGGATGACTGTGTGGCTTCACTGATGTCAACATAAGCCAATTGTGTTTGTTAGCAGAGAATTCATGGTGACGGCGTTTCCTTGCTCATTTTTATAAAAATACGTACCGATGATGCCGCCTCACCACAAAGCTAATCCTACGATCAGTTTCTGTGGATGTAATTTGTTTCCAGGACTGTTTGTGGATACTGAATTTCATTTGTAAAGATAATTTTGTTGAAAAATGTGTTGTTTTCATTCGGCTTTACTAACAGCCGATTATTCAACGTTGCACGAAAACGATGATCGGTCGACTTTAATTCTTGAACGAGTTGAACTTTACAAGCGTGAAGAAGTGATGTTCAATTTTTGCGAATGTCGACGAGTTGATGTTCCGGGCTTGCATTATTACGGCCACTAGGAGTGTTGTCAGCAACAATACGGTGAGCCTCGAATTTAGCGATTAAGTTACGCACAGCTGTCTGATAAGGAGCCAGATTGCGAGAACAAATTGCTCGTATTTTGCGATGCGAAATATTCAACATTTTAAAAATGTCTAATTTTCATAATTAAAATTCTTTGCACCAGAGTGTAGCGTTTCTTTTTTTTTCAAACTTCCTATCTCTTACTAAATAAATATCAAAGGATATCAGCTCAATTCTTAACACTTAATAATTTGGCAGACAATTTACTTCCTAACCTAAAATTTGCCCACGCTACACACTCCCTCCCCTAACCAAATTATTTTTATAATGTGTATTGTGTATTTTAGTTGCTGTTGTTGTTGTTGTTGGCTTATATCAATATTTTGTCATAGGACGGCGGTGGTGATTCTTCTAGTGTGTCGATATCTTCTTTAGCCTTTGTCTCTGGCAGCAGTATAGCTATGTGATATGGTGGTGGTCCAGCCTGAGCATTTATATTTATATTTTGTATTTGTTCCTGTTGAAAATCGTGCAGGCCAGTTATTACAGCATCATCTATCGAATTAACCATAGAGCCACGGCCAGCTGCCTCATCCATACTACAACGGTCTCTAGTCGCCTGATCACGTGAATTTGAACGTGAGGATGCTGTTGAGGCAAAGAGTACTTTTGGTACTTTACAAATGGAGACAAAACAAAAGGCAAAGACAAAAGTTGCCGTTAACAGCCAAAATAGACCAACTTCAAATTTTGTGCCGTGATTATCAAAATAGACCTTAATGCCCACAATAAAGGCAAATGCTAAGACTAGGGAAGCAAAAATACCACACTTAAGATGTAAGGGAAGAAACTGCAAATCGGTACTTTCCACAGAACGTGTAGTGCGACGTTGTCGTGAATGTTGTTGTTGCTGGTGATGGTTATGATATTGTTGGTTGCTGTTTGTAGTCGTAGAAATTAGTGCAGAACTGGCATAGTTCGTGCGTATGTTGGATGTTACATTGTTGTAATCACAAATGGCCGGCGACATTGTACCAGCCGTTGGATTTCTATGAAATGTATTGGCAATTCTGGGTGATATTTGTTGTTGATATAGTTCAACGGTGAGATTGGCAGTTTGATTAGGGCTAAAAAGAATTTTTTTTGTCAATTAATTAAACTACTTAATGGATATACAAGTTAATAATGTCGATTTGGAGAAGATATGACTGAGAAGGTAGGCCTTAATCAGATGGTGGTCAAACCACTGGGAATGAAAAGCAACGGCATTCACGCCCTTGGAAGCCGAGGACTAATTCTAGCAACAGGTCTTTCCTAGTTGCAATTTCAGCAGTTCCAAATCAGGGTTGCGAACCACTACTCCTTGTTGAAGAGCTGGAGACCATCCAACTCCTGGTCCAGAACACATGACTAGCATGCTAACTGGATCCGGATCATTCATCCGTTGATGTTATTAAAGGCGAAATGATCCTGGCCACCATAATCAGTTCATGCTTGCGGCCGCAAAGCCACAAACACCACGATACTCCCGAAGGGCCAATCTCAATAATCAGTCAGAGAAACGGCTAAAAGTCTAAAGAGACAATTAGCGGAAACTCTGGGCTTACTGATTCCCGCGGAAATAACTTGGAACTTCCAGTTGACTCCCTGCTTGCCTTCAGGGGACTGGGCTCCCTTATACCCCAGCAGCACAGGTCTAGATAGTCAAGTATTCTATAAAGACCCGGGGGGAATGACATATGATATGCCATATATGATTTGTGTCAAAAATAACCAATATGATAGTTTGATGGTTGAACATCTCTCATTAAAATTCAGTACTGGAGAGACGCCAATGTGTAAACAGACAGTTTTTCAATCGCTTTAATAATGTCGGGGAAGTCTGGTAACTTTCTTTCATTTGACAGTTATCGATTGTTGGTAAAAGCTTACGGTCTTTTAACATTGGTGATTTCGACACAGAAAATAAAGAGAGGCCTGGTCAACCGAAAAAGTTTGATAAAGAACTGAAAGCATTGCTCGACGAAGATTGTTGTCAAACGGAAAAAGAACTTTCATTATTAATGGGATTTACACAACAAGTCATTTCGCTACGTTTAAAATCATTGGGATTTATTTAAAAGCAAGGAAATCGACCTTCAAAATAAATTTAAGCTGAGAGATGTTTAGATTGGTTCCACCATTAAGTGAAATACTTTTGTCATTTCCTTTGGTGTAAACTATCGTTGCGGGCTGTTTGTTTAGTATGACTGGCGAGCGCTTTTGATGTGATGACATCATTATCAAGCCGCGTTCTAGACTCTACCGGTGAGTCAGTGTTCGGGTTTAGGTACTTGCCATGCCACCTGGCATGGCAAGCAACAACAAAAAAAAGAACAATCGACATTATTAAACTATAAAGTTTTTCTAAAAAATTTAATATAAAAAATTATTTCGTAAATTGTCAATTAACCCTCGTATAATTAATTCATTATTGGTTTTCTTTAATACTTTTATTTGCATACCTTTGTTGTATTCCATGTTCATTTAATGTAATTAAAGATGCATCTAAAGATTGTTGTAATTGGTTTGTGGTTGCTGCTGGTGTTGGTGCCACTGTTACCATAGAATTTTGTTGCATTGAGCTATTGGGAGTGGTGGTGATGTTTGCTATTGATTGCTGTAATTGTATTTGCGTTTGATGTTGCTGTTGTAGGTGTGGTTGCATGGCGGTTGTTGTAGATAATGCTGTCTGTTGTTGTTGTTGCGTAGTTGGCTGATAAGTTCTTACCGACATATTACCAAATTGTGGATGACGATAACGTTGAGCATGTTGATATGCAGCTCCTGCTGTTGTTGATGTTGTTAATGAATTTGAGATGGTGGCATTATTTAACGTTGTGCTCAAATTACTACCCGTCGGTGACACTAGACTTTGTGTTGTTCCAGATAAATTTGAATGATTGTTATTGCTCGAATTTGGTAAGCCACAGTTAGCGGATTGTTGTTGTTGCAAATGATGACTACCAGCTCCATGTTGACGATTGTTATTATGATAATAATGTGATGTTGTTAGATTTGATCTAACAAAATTACGATTTGTTGGATGACTAGAGGCATTATTGCTATTGTTGTTGTTATTGCTAGTAGTAGCACTACTGCTACCACTAGGATAAATTGTTGCACGATGCTGGTTATTACTGCTTGTGGTAGGAGCATGTATATGATGTTGGGCTTGTTGTTGCTGATGATGATGATGCTGTTGTTGGCGGTGGACTGGTATACCGGTATTACTTGCAGCTGACAGTGAGGAATTAACAGTGGACGATGATGATGATGATGATTTATGACCGCCGCTACGTCTCGGCGGATGACCATAACTTAAACCCGAACTTCCCGTATGTAAGGAGGCAGCCACACGAGATCTACCAAAACCGCATTGTGGCGAACGCTTATCAATCCAAAAATGCATTGCCCCTGTCTTTTCTTATAGGTGATGGTTTTTCCAGTCAATTTACCTTTAAAGAAAATTTATTTTATTACTACTACTACTTTGCGCTAAGATATCAACAAGTTCAATATACTTAAGCAGCAAAATAACAATTATTGAATCCCAGAAAATGTTTTAATCAAAATTCCAAACAAATATTGGAACAAAGAAATTATTTTTTCTTTGTTGTGCATCATTTTTATTTTAACTTCGTAAAAATGTGTCACAACCGTGAACAAAATTTGTCTCAGCAACTGTTTCTTTAAGAATAATATAAATTAATATCTGTATTGTTTTGTCATCCATTTATTTTTCTCTTCACTTGTAAACACTGATTTATACTTTACTGCCATTTTGTATAACGTAAACTTGTCGTTAATTAAAATTTTGTTGTGTTGCCGTGTTAGCCATGTTAGTAAATGTACTTGTTTCATATTTAATTGTGTACTGTTTAAGTTTTCCATTAGATTTTGTTTATGATAAATAAGCTTCAGTTGAGTATTCTATCATAATTGAAATTTCCCCTAGCTAAGAAATACAACACTGCCACTGTGTGATCAAAGTTAACGCCCACTTTTTATTTACAAAGGGAACAAGATCTACTTTTTTCTACTTATTGCAGGGTACCAATTGCACTCAATAATGTATGGCAACCTAAGACGCAAACCGCCTTTGGAAAGAAAATGTGGAATTATGATAGACGTAATTAAAAACAGTATACCTCAGGTGAATTTATATTATTTACTAAAATATTATACATACATATCTATAAACATTCTATTAAGTTTAAGTGGTTTTTTGTTTCTCTTTACAACAAAAAAACAACAGTTAGGTACGGCAATTTACGTTTGCGGTGACGTTATATTCTGCTGTAGGAAACACAGCCGGGGAAAAATGTCAGTACATTTTAATTTTATTAACATCAAAATGGATGTTAAAAAGACAAACATAAGAGAGACACGCACGTTAGTGTTAAGAACATTTCTATGGCTGACATTTTCTTGTAATTTATATTACAAATTTTGTATTTCTCATATTCGGAAGCGGAGGCAGAGTCAAATATTATCCTAATAAAAACAGATAGTATTGGCAAAAACAATCATATTGAGTAAATTGTGCCATTCGAAGTGAAAGTAAAAGACATTTTCGGCCTTCTAAAAACGCTTTTCAATATTATCTTTCTGAAATAAATATTTCTGGTCATATATTGATGCCCCTACAATTTTTGCAAGTTTCCGCTAAACTCTTGTTCGGTGCCGGGATTATGTTCAATTCATAGTACATTGTGTAGAATTGTAAAAAACGTAACTAGTGAAATAGAAAATAAATTGTGTTTCAAAATTATTTAATTTTTCCAAATTAATCAAGGGAAAGCATTTTCATTTTTATGGATAAGTTAAAAATACCTGGAGGTTGAAACTATTTAATATATTAAAGTTGCTATTAGTGATCAGATGTATAGACGGCACACAGTTCAGTTTCGCATTACTAACATGAATTTAACATAAATTCTTTAATAGAAATGGATTTCAATTAATTATATTCTTTTCCTTAAATGGGTTGTTATTTTGATTGCCATGATTCACATTAACAACATTTCGACATTAAAGTACTCGATATCGAATACGGTGATTTGCCCCCAGTTTATTAACTATTTCAATCAAATATTACTATTTTCTTTAATTAGTTAATTGGCAAAAGCTTTGTGGATAAATTATTACCAAACAATTGTGAATAATGCAAACAACGAAGTTATGTATGTCAACGCCCTTCAGGTTAATCAGTATGTAAAATAAAATATTTCAAATATGGTACAAATACGGAATGTCAAAAGAATGATTATTCGCAGCACAGCTTAAGTTGATAACTTTTAGGTTAAAGTGCAAACAAAAGCTTACATATTTACCCTTATTCTGTTTGGCGACAGCAATACAAGACGACATCGTTTATTGTAAATCCCTATTCTCGTTGGCAATATCGCCATTTATCGATTACAGAATATCAAACACAGGTTTGGCATTCTGTAAGAAAATTTTTACGTTGCCTTAAATTGCCGTTGATATAGTCGTCTGTAATTTTGATGTCGTGCTGTTATAAACAAAAATTTTAAAATATTAAAAAAACTAAAAATATAAAAAAGTACAAATAAAATAGAAAATGGAATTAATTAAAATTACCAACGCCAACCAATTTGAAAAGTTAGTGGAAGCATTGGGAAAAAATCCATCACTTGACAGGGGTTTCGAAAAGGTGTTCCTACTAATTTTAAGGAACAATGGAAAAGTGTTGCGAATGCTGTAAACGCGATTGGCCCACCAAATAGAATGAGTGATGGATTGCAAAAGTTATAATATGTAGTTCTTTACAAATACGTGTTTGAACAAATTCTTTTTACAGATTTGGCGCGACTTAAAATTTAAAGTATAGAAAAGATGGTAAAAAGCAATGTGCTGATTTTAATTTATTTTGATTTTTAATTTATTTTAGGTTAAATAAGTAATTTATAATTATTTGGAATCTTTTTCAATAAAAGCGCAATTTTATTTCGTGCTTGATTCCTTTAAATAAATATTTCATGATATTCTCATAAAATATTTATTACAAAAATTTTTATTAAAAATAAACATTTTATGATATTCTCTTAAAACATTTATCCAAATAAAAATAAAAAATAAATTCGAAATGTATTGTAATGGGGGAGAGCATATCCATATTGCAATTTCACTATTGCTCACATAGCTCATCAGTGAATTTTACCCCAATATTGTATTGAAAAAACCTAAGTTTCTTATATCTAAAGTCAAACTGATTTTATGAGAATTTTTCATAAAATCAACATAGCATAGACAGCAAGACTCAAAGACACTTCAATACAAACACTACAAAACATTTCAAAAACAACAAAAAACATTGTTTATTTTATGCTCCCCCCTATTATAATACATTTCAAATTTATTTTTTATTTTTATTTGGATAAATGTTTTAAGGGAATATCTTAATATGTTTATTTTAAATAACAATTTTTGTAATAAATATTTTATGAGAATATCATGAAATATTTATTTAAAGGAATCAAGCACGAAAAAAAATTGCGCTTTTAGGTTAAATTTAATACAGATTTTAGTTTTTTTCACAACAATTTTATCAAAAATAGTAGACAAATAAATCAGCTAACCCCTAAATATTATATATGTGAGTTATATTTTATTAAAATGATCGATAAACTGGCAACGTCGTCATAAAACTGTTAGGGAATACCAAATTAGTATTGATGTTGTGTTAAAGTGATGTTGCCTCAAAATCGACGACGATGTTGTCGCCGGCAAACAGAATAAGAGTGATTGCAAAATATGTAATAAATAACCTGCATAGATTTTTTTACTAACATTTTTGTGTGAGTCTAAATTTTAACAACTCTTCATGCATTTACATACACACACTCACACTAATGCTCATTTAAACAAAGAAAAAACACAGCATGCCATTTTAAGCTAGACAGAGTAAGAAACAACAAACAACCGTTATAAGTCAAATGGAAATTTATGCTCAGATGATATTCTGTTTCTGTACCAGCAAGGTCAATAGGCACTAACAAGCCAACCGCAATTTTTATTTTTTAAATCTATTGCATTTAAAAAACACAACTCAAACCTAAAATCCTACAACTGAACATACAGTCAGTCAGTCATCTTTATAGAAATTAGTAATAAAAGAAATTAAAGCAAAAATATTATCGTTTATAATTTAACTCAAAGCTTTTTTCCACTAAATTAGTAAAGCTTTTTTCCCTAAAGACCATTTAGTGACTGTGAAAATTTGTATTTCCCCAATGCTTTTACAATAACCATTCGTCTAAATAACTTTGCAACTTAAGACAAAATCAACATATTGCTGCTACAGTTGTTGTTGGTTGCAGTTCTGAGGTCAAAATTCTTTTAAAGCGAGAAAATAATAAAAACACAATGTCCTTAAAGATAATAATCATGTCACATTTTGTATGAAGAAAGCAAGTACATATTATTTTATAAAAGCACTTGTATTTGTACATACTTACATATATGCATACATACTTCTATACATACATACACATATAAATTTATTTACAAATATTAGTTGTCTTTGTTTTATTTAATCAATTTTATTATTCAATTTACTTTCACTATAGTTTTTTTAGCATACATTTTTTAAGATTTAATTCATTAAATTTTCTTTGGTTTTATATTTTTTTTATAAAAAAAAAACAAAATTACTTTTAACAACATTTAACACACACAATATCTTTCGATGCTAGCGTCTATTATGCACATTTTATTAAGGCAAACAAATTATAATAAATAACTAAATTTTAAATTGAAATTGTTGCCTTAAGCTGTGTTATTTTTTACTAAACAGTTTAAGGAAGCTAAAGTTATCCCAATCAAAAAGCCTGGTAAGCAACCCGATTGTCCGTCTTCATACCGCCCTATCAACTTATTGTCAAGTGTTAGTAAAGTTTTGGAAAAAGTCATTAAAATTCAATTGACTAATTTTATTGCAGAAAAAAATATTATTCCACGACATCAATTTGGATTCCGCAGAGAATATAGTACAGCCCACCCACTGATAAGGATTCGGGATTTAGTTAAAACGAATTTTAACCTTCAAAAATCTACTGGCATGATACTTTTGGATGTCAAAGCCGCAATTGATTCAGTCTGGCACGATGGTCTGGTTTTTAAAATGATAAATTTGAATTTTCCAATCGCTCTGACAAAAATATTTGAAAGTTTTCTCACCGCTCGTTCTTTTAAAGTTTACATTGGTTCAAGCCACTCTGAAAGCTATTCCATAGTGGCAGGTTGTCCCCAAGGTTCATGCCTATCACCTGTCCTTTATAATTTATACACATCTGATTTTCCCCAAATTGATTGTTGCACCTTATCCATATTTGCAGACGATACAGCGATATTAAATTCCGAATTCCGGGCTGGTGATATAATGTCTAACTTAGACAGAGCGTTATCTGAGATTTTATTGTATTTCCTTAAATGGAAAATTGCTTTAAATTACAAAAAAACTCAAGCGATTTACTTCACTAGGAAACGTAAGGAATGTTACACACCACAGACAAATATTACTATAAACAACAATTCTATTCAATGGGAACCGAAAGTTAAATACCTGGGAGTTATGCTTGATCCGAAAATGAAGTTCAAGGAGCATATATTTTATATGGTAGATAAAGTTAATATATTAACCCGTATCTTATATCCCTTTATAAATCGCAAATCCGGTCTAAGCATTGCTAATAAAAAACTCATTCTTAAGTCCATTTTTCATTCTGTAATATTCTATGCAGTCCCCGTTTGGTCTATTAGCGCTTCTTGCCATATCAAAAAACTGCAAATAGCACAGAATAAGCTGTTGAAACTAATATTCAACTTGCCTTGGCACTTTTCAACCACGCGTCTTCATTAGTTCTAGACAGAATTAATAGACTTACGCTAAATTTCAATACGAAATGTCTGAATTCTGAGTATGTTCATATTAATGAGCTAGTACCACCTGCGAATTTATCTAGTCAATAGTTAAGTAGTTTTAGTAGTTTTTTATAAAAATCAAATAGGTTTTGTGCCAATTTTTCTCCTCCAAAAATAATGTCAATATGTATATATGTATGTATGTATATAAAGTTCTTGTAAAAATGAAATTATTATAAAGTTGAAAAAGAAATCTCTTGAACACTTATAAGTGTATTTTATATATTTAAACGAAAATGTAAATATTATGGGTAAATAAATGAATGAATGAAATGAATGAATAAATTGAAATTACGGGAAAAATTTTCTTTAACCGAGAGAATATGGAATTTTGTCTTCCATAATTGTCTTCCATGTTGTGCCGTCATTTAGGTAAACATTAGTCTTGACATTTCATATTTGGTAGTCGTGAGGTAGACATGTGGCAAATTTATTATTTAAAAATATTCGATAAATCAACGTGTTTTAATCGTTAAAACATTTTACCAAAATCAATCATCGTTTACAGTGACGATGAGAAAGTTACGTGACATTTTTGAGAGAAACAACATGCTAATAAAACACATTATTTGTCGTGTAGTGAATGATTTCAAAGAAAGAAGGTTTGTAGGTGATGGGCCCACGCGTAGACCCACAACATAATGCAAGATGTTCTGAAAGCATTACTGATGCTCAAGAAAGTGTTTAAAACAATCCATCAACTTTAATTCAACGCCGTGCACAAGGATTTGCTTTTGTTTCCCCATAAAATTCAGTTGACACAAGAGTTTCTTCCACAAGACTATTTACGCCGCCTTACATATGGCAATCGGATGTTACAGCTCGTCAATGACAACCCCAAATTTTCATGAACAAAAATCATAACGAGTGACGAAGCACATTTGCATTTGAATGGATATGTGAATAAACAGAATAGTCGGTTCTGGGAAATCGGAAACCTTCAAATTATTTAACAGTCACCTTTGCATCTATTAAAAGTGACAGTCTAGTGTAAAGTTTGGTCAGGAGGAATCATTAGAACTTACTTATTTGAAAATTAAAACGGTTTAACGGTAACTGTGAATGGAGAGCGATATCGTGATATGATTGAAAACTTTTTAACGGCACAACTGCATGCTTTGGACTTGGACTTAACACGTGGTATCAACAAGACGTTGTCATATCGCATACAACCAGGATTCAATGGAATTACTGGGAGAGCGAGTTATTTCAAGAAATGGCGATGTTGATTGGCCTCCACGGTCGCTTGATTTGTCTGTTCCGGACTTCTTTTTGTGGGGATATCTGAAAAGCAACGGCTATGCAAACAAACCAGAAACGCTTGAGCAACTAAAACAAAATATTCGTGATGAAATTAATAAAATACCGCGTGAAATGTGCGAGATATTGTAGACTATACATTAAATAAAACATTTATCAATATAAGATCCAATTTCTTTCATTTAATCAAAAATTATAAACAAACAAAGTACAGCTTCCTGGTGGACACCCTGCAGTAAAAAATTAAAAGCAGCATTTGTTATTTCGTTTATAAATCAAAGAGGGCGAAACGGATGTAACGATTTTAATAAATTTTGAATCATAGACAAATATAGGGGTAATTTTATCTCGAATCTATAGTAAAAAAAAGAAGAAGAAACACGATTAAATTATGTGTAAAAATCACGTGTTAGTTATTATTCGCAAGTACTAAACCAATTTTAATAATATATTTAATAATATATTTTATATAATAGAACCGACCAAATCTCTGAAATTACTTTTAAAAATTGTTGCTGCTTTATTTGCAGTGAAGCCATAGAGTGATGAAATAGCTTCAATGTATGTACATAGATCCAGGCATTGCTGGGCACAATAAGTTAGTCATAGCTAATATTTGTTTAGTTTATTGGGCATTAATCAATGTCAATTTCGGCTAGATTCCTTTATCATAAAATATTTATTATTCAACAACTTTTTAAGTGTATTGCTATAAGGGGAAAGCATATTCACTCACTACTGCTCATAACACAACACAGTAAAAAGACAACAAAACTCAAAAATACTTTTACACAAAACTATTTTTCATTTTTCAACATAATCAATTGATAATTTATATATATATTTTTTTTTTTATTTAAATATTTTATTTTAATAAAGAGTGCAACCAAACTTAAGTTAGGTTACCACACAAATAATATGTAATATTTTCAATAATTGTATCAAAAAGAAATCTATTAAATTTTCATCGATATCTAAAATGTACTTTGCATCCGAAGTAAACTCATTAGTGCAGATATTTTTACGATTAAAATTTTATATAACTAATAATAAATTAATCTTCAAAAATGAAAATTTGCTTGGCATAAAATATATAGATAAATATAATTATTTCTCAAGTATGTGTGCGAATTAAAATTACGCATTTATGTATGTGTATGTGTGCTTGAAAAATTAAAAAAGTATTCAGAGCCCAATTCATGTATGAGCTTAAATGAGTATGTCATTTCTCCGCCATTTTTAATAAATAAATATTCTCTTTACAAATAACATCATGTTACACATTTATTTCCATAGATTAGCCGTAACATACAATGTTACGCACACACGCACATTACAAAAAGAGGTTATTGTTTATGGGATCATAACAATAATATGAGAATCTCGCACAGGTATGGAAAGTTGTAATCTAAAGATGGCTGCAGTGTTACCAATTAACTTAAATTTATTTTTTACTTATTAAATAGATTCATTAGACAGGGTGTACGCCGGGAAGGTGTACTACTTTGATTGTTTATATTTTTTAATTATATAAAAGAGAATGGATCTTATATTGATAAATGTTTTATTTAACGTCGGCAATTATGTATGGAATACAATATCAGATAAATTTCCATCTCTGTTAGCCTCACAAATGCGAATCATTTTGAGAAACTTTTATTTGGGTACGGTTTTTCGTCGACCCTCGTCAAATTTGGTTTGTGAACAAACCGGTTTCGGCTGTTTGCCATCTTCAGTGTTCTTTTCGTACAGTACGGTTTGTTCACAAACCAAATTTGACTACGGTCGACGGACAACCGTACCCAAATAAAAGTAATTTTAGTCCTGTCGGAAAATCCAAGCACATTTTGAGAAAATTTCATTACATTCTCACACATTTCACGGGGTGTTTCATTAATTTCATCACGAATATTTTGTTTAAGTTGGTCAAGAGTTTCTGGTTTATTTGCATAAACTTTGCTTTTCCGATATCCCGACAAAAAGATGTCCGGAATGGGTTAAATCGGATGACCCTGGAAGCCAATCAACATTGCCATTTCTTGAAATAACTTGTTGTGGAAAGATGTCTCGCAGAAATTCTATTGTTTTTTTTTTGTTGATACAGCATGTTAATCAAGCCCAAAGCATGCAGTTGTGATGTTAAAAAGTTTTCAATCTTATCACGATATCGCTCTACATTCACAGTTACCGTTACGCCGTTTTCATTTCCAAAGAATTAAGGTCCAATGATTCCTCCTGACCAAATTGCACACCAGACTGTCACTTTTAATGCCTGCAAAAGTGACTTTTGAATAATTTGAGGGTTTCCCATTCCCCAGAACCGACTATTCTGTTTATTCAGAAATCGATTCAAATGAAAATGTGACTCGATTTGATGATCGTCGAATTAAGGTCGATAGATTGTTTTGAACATTTTCTTGAGCAGCAGTAATGTTTTCAGCCGATCTTGCAGCACATTGTGGAACATGCATTAACCTATCATCTACAGACCCTCTTTCTTCGAATTGATTCACTACACGATAAACATTGCGTTTTGCTGACACTTTGTTTCTCCCAAAAATTTCATGTAACATTCTCATCGACACAGTAAACGATGATTGATTTTGATAAAATGTTTTAACGATTAAAACACGTTGATTTATCGAATATTTTTTTTCTAATAAATTTGCCACGTGTTTACGTCACGTCTGTCAAATATGAACTGTGAAGACTAATGTTTACCAAAATAGCGGGGAAACAAGGTAGTATGTCTTCTCGGCGGACAACCTGTAGATTAGATTTGTTGTTTTTCTCAATAGACTTACGAATAACTTGAGGTTCTTTTTATTTATTTCTTTCCATTAAATTGCAACAATGTGTGACTTTTGCTTATTCCCTGCTCTTGCTACCCCGAGCACGAAGGCGCTCAACGTTTTGTGTAGCGAATCAGTATGTGCATTTTTGTTTCTACGCCAGATACTGAATGCTTCCTCTCTTGATCTGACCGCATTTTTGCACGTCTAATTGAACCAACACTTCGATCTGGTTTTAACCGAAATTTTTTTTGGAAGGAACAAAAGTTTTCATTCCAAACGAAGTGATGTTTGCAACCATTTGTATCTGCTTCTACACGAAAAAAGGACATAAACTTAAAAAAGAAAAATTGGCCAGTAAAGGCATTGCATGCTGCCCAGAAAATATTCTTTAAGTACCAAAAAAATCATTTAAAGGAAAAATCCAGTAAACGGACAGCCCTGCAATTAATATCAATTTGCAGGGCTGTATTACTCCATTATTCTTAAAATTGTGCGAAACAAACGATAGCTGGCATTTAGCAGATCCTATTGTAGTTTCTAAAAGACAGCAACAATAACAATTTTATTTTACTAAGTTCTTTAGTCAATCTTATTTTAAAGCTGTCACTTTGATATTGTGTTAAAGTTCGTTATCACTTAAAATTTTGACTTTCATTCATAAAGTTGTTATTTTATAACTTTTTTCCTTGTTGCAAAATGACCAGTCACTTGATGAATTTGTTTACAAATAAGCGACAGTATTTGTAGGTTAATGAAATAACCAGTTCGCGTAGAATGGCCAGAGCTATTATTTAACACAAATGCATTTGTATTATTGTGAAACGTAAAGTATTTTCTTTTCCTTCTTTACTTATAATGCATAGCAAGAGCTATAGATACTTGTAGTTGTAGAATAAGTGTGTTTGTGTATGTGTTTTTACTTTGTTCAAGAGTTATTATTTCGCACAAGGATATGTTGCTTTTAATAAAAGCTTTTATTAAAAGAAAATATAAAAATTTAATATTTCTTACCGTTTTGTTGTTGTTGTTGCTGTTTTTTTTTTTAATGTTGCTTATTATAACTTTGAAATTCTAGATGGTACAAATAGTTGATCATTGATGGAATACAACATATTGTTGTTGATTTTGTTGTTGTTGTTGTTTTTTTATGTCCTTGATTGATATTTCTAGTGCAATGACTTCATTGTGTTAAGCTTAAGTATAACTAATCGAATATTGTTATCTTTAATATTTAAAATTTTCTTTTAACAGCAGAAAGTATTTTTCTTTTTTTCTTAGTTCTGTTTTATTTTTACACCACAATTTCTTATTTTTAAATAGATTTTTCCCGTAAAGTTTTTGTGTTTTCTTTTATATAGATTTTCACTTTTCAATGAGTTGAAATTTATATCACATGTAGCTTGGCGTGGAAATAAGAATATCAAGGACGACATACAATTGAATAGTTAAATTAATGATTGACAAATAACCAAATGAGAAAGCCTACCAATAGTTATATACTCTAAATGTAGAATTATTTTTTTTAAGTTTTTAAAAATTTTTATTTATTTATTATAAGAAAGAAAATGTATGTTTTAAGCTTATTTTGTTTTGTTTAATTTCTTTTATTTATTACAGCTGTGTATACATCGTACTGATGGAAAACACTCAACTGAAGATATATATATTTTCCTTTTCTGCTTTCAGTACGAGTTTTCTGATGTACAACGAACTGATTTCGCTTTAAAATCCTTTGGAAAATTGCAAAACTAAGAACACCTTACCAAGAGCAATAGAAATATTTAAACAAAAGAGAGAGACAGCGTGAATTTAGAGAAATTATCCCTTGTACTTTAGGCGAGTGATGCCAGATTAGAAGTAGAGCCAAAGAAGTGATTTTTTAATTGTATAAAACTAAAAACACCTGTTTCGGAAAAAAAGATATCTTTCAGGAATTTGTATTTTATTCTTAAATTATTTGTAACATTATTGTAATTAGGTTACAAGGTTACAATTATAATGTTTTAATTTTATGTCTTAAAATCAAAATGCATGAATAATAAGTTTTGAAAACATAACTGAAGCAATAACATAACAGTACAACACATGATTTTGGGACTCAATTCTGAGAATTGGACATGCTAGTAGGCCTAAAAATAAGGACTCATGCATCATTTGTTTTGTCAATCATTATTAACTTATTATCCATACGTTTTTATCTGGTTAAGGTGGATTTTTATAATTTTTTTTTTCAGTATTTTAAGTTTTATTCGATTCTCTATGCCTAACGTAACACAAATTGTTCAATTATGGCAGCTTTTTATTTTTCATATTAAAATATTCAATGTAATTTTGGTTTTTCTGATTTTGGGACTCAATTCTGAGAATTGGCCTAAAAGTAAGGGCTTTTGCATCATTAATTTTGTCAAGCACTAATAATTTATTGTCCATACGATTTTTAGGGACTATGTACATTACAAATTACAGTGTAGCATGGTGGTAAGAAAAATATTCTATAAGCATAAAATTTAACAAAGCATTTAAGGTTAATGGAAAATCCCTTTATCTTCTCTCCTTAAGTATAGTTTCCCTTCGTATATTAAAAATAAGGCAATAAAAATATATAAATTTTCTAATTTACACACAACTCTTTCTTTTACAGCCATCTTGAAATTTATCATTTTCGCATCTCAAACGCAATATTTTTTTTTTAAGAGAAGTAGCACTTCAGGCCATAATGCCTATTTCCTTAAGTACTGTACTTTTTTTCTTTAGGAAAGGCATAGAAAAGAGATGAAACAGGTGGTGAAAGTAGAAGGAAAGTCGAAAATTAACTGTTGTATAGTATAAGACAGCACAGCGACAAGTGACTATGCCTTCATCGCTGAGCAGCCCCATCGAAAGTCAATTTTTATTTTTGTAGTGAAAAAAAACCAAGGTCTTCGTTGGGAATCGAACCCACAACCCCCATACTGACACGCTTGTACACTACCTACTAGCCTACAGGGCCACAACGCAATATAATTTAATACACCGTATAATTTCTTGTTTTATAATTTTAAATATTGTTTTAAATTTATTTTATTCAAGGTAGACTTTAATTATTTTTTCTATATTTTAGGTTTTTTATTCTGTTTTCCATATTGAAACATTTAATGTTCTTCTGGTTTTAAAATTTAAATCACTCTAAACAAAAAGAGGTTTTTAACCAAACTAATGATGAAGAAGTTCTTATATATTTTCCCAGAATTGAGCACCAATGACATAGATTATATATGTACCAATGAAATGTTTTACTGTGTGATACTTTCCTTCTTATTCAACACATTTCATGTATTTTGAGTAAAAAAATAAAATGCCGTTTCGACTTTTTCAAAGCAAATACTCGTAAATAAATTTTAGACTAATAAAGTTCATTGTAAAAAATATTAAAATTATTCGCATCAATTCTTATTTTTTAAAACTAATCCAAAGGCTGGATTACATCTTTTTAAATAACAGACAGAATTAATGTATTATCTACTTTGATTTTCTTGGAGAAGTGATTTTGTAAAATGTTTAAAAAAAAGAAGCAACAGAATGAAAATTATTACAGATTTCCAAAATTCCAAAATAATATTATAATTTCCAGGGGTATATACATATATGAGAACAAAATAAACTAACTTTGAGCAATTTTCGCTGATTTAACGTGAGAAAATTCTGGCAGCCCTGTTTTAAGCTCATGCGTATTAATAAAGCACAAATTACCATATAGCTTTAGCAGTCTCAGGAAATATACTCGGTATCAAAGTGTAGGAACAAACTGTGGTTTTATTTGTATTGTTTCCTAATTTTATACTTATTTAAATTTATTAAAATATATTTTTCTAATACGTTGTTGTTGGGACTGTGCTAATTATTTAAAATTTAAATAATTTTCATAGAATTTTTTAGCAAACAATCATTTATTTGTAAATCATCAAATATTGAGGGTTTTTCACATAAATTGACAGAGGCGTTAAAGGACTCTAGCTTATTGGCCAAATTACAACTTATAAACGATAAAAATATATAATTTTTGGCACATTTTCGTAGGTTCCTATTGCACCAAATCTAGATCAGAGAATAAAACGATTCCATTCATCCTCAAAATGTAGAAAATAGTTGTAGAAACATTATCACCAAACAATTAATCAACGCATTTTCTAAGCATTGCAAGATCGGACTTCTTTAGCTATTGTCAGAGAATTTTTTAAAAGTGAATTTTTTTAAAACTGGTGATGCAAACTAATAAAGCCTTCAATGTTTGAATTTTTTTTTGACAATTTAACTTAAGAATTAACATTTTTGGTGTAATATTTTTTCGAACGAATACATTTTCTTTAAACTTCTTAATCTCTTTGTTATTAAATGTACTCAACTGGTGCTTCATCATTTTTTATAGTTTTGATTTTGTTAAAACGCTTATTCCTACACTATTATTTATTTAACAGTCGGAATGAATAATATTGCAGGAATATAAATCGCCCCCGGGGGCACATTTATAAGTCGACGGAATCATTACATGTGTAACCGGAAGCCCAGTCCCCTGAAGTCTAGCAGAAAGTCAACTAGAAGCTCCACTTTATTTCCGTGGGAATCAGTAAGTCTTAGAGTTCAGCTTTTTGTTTTTTTAGCCTTTTAGCTGTTCTCTGTCTAATTATTGAGGTTGGCCCTTTGGGAGTATCGTGGTGGTTGTGGTTTCGCGGTCCTCATGAATTTGATTAAGAGGTCACGTTAACTCGCGACGCGTCGTTGTGACGTTAAAAAGATTTCAATCATATCACGATATCGCTCTCTATTCACAGCTACTGTTACACCGTTTTTCATTTTCAAAGAAGTAAGGTCCAATGATTCCTCCTGACCAAATTCAACACCAAAATTGACACTTTTGCTTTTACCATCTTAACATTCTTTACTTTAAATTTTAAGTCGCGCCAAATCTGTAAAAAGAATTTTGTCAAACATGTATTTGTAAAGACCTACATATTATCCCTTTTGCCATCCATCACTCATTATATTTGGTGGGTCAAGGGCATTAAGAGCATTCGCAACACTTTCCCATTGTTCCTTAAAATTACTAAAAACACTGACTCTTCGAAATCCCCTGGCAGGTGATGGATTTTTTCTCATTGCTTCCATTAATTTTTCAGATTGGTTGGCGTTGTTTATTTTAATTTTTTCCATTTTCTATTTTATTTGTACTTTTTTATAAATTATTTTTAGGTTCTTTTAATCTTTTTAAATTTTATAACAGCACGACACGACAGACGACAATATCAATTTAAGGCAACATCAACGTCAAATTTTCTTATAGAATATCAACATGTGTTGCCAGTTATCGATAAATGGCAATATTGCTAACGAGAATACGGATTTACAACAAACGATAAAAAACGACGTCGTCTTGTATTGCCGTCGCCAAGCAGAATAAGATTGATTTGCTAGATTTTATTATTTTTAGGTTAAGAAACATTTTTATTATTGGGTATTTTTTACCTAAAAAATAAAAACAAAATATGAAAAAGTTTTATTTGTATGTGTAAGAAATGTTGTTGCGTATCTTATTGCATGACGAGCGATCATACAACGAGTATATATTTTTACATCAAACTCTAACAACCACATACAAAGGAAACAATTCCCAAATTGTACACAACATAAATATGTCTGAGAGCATGTTGCCGTTTATTCCCTAACACAAAATATCAGAGAGAGTTATTAAGAGAGTAATAATTTAAATGGAAATTGTTTTCTCGGTTTTTTTGTAATTAAAAAACAATATAAATAACTGTTATTTTGTGCATTTGTTTTGTTCGTTCAATAATTTATTCGTAAGAAAATGTACATGTATTTGTTTTGGCGTACCCAGTATATCATGGGAAATGAAAAATTTCTTCGAATTTTTATGTTTTCATTCCCTGAACGTATTTACTAGCATTCACTTACTATAGTTCCAAACTTAATTCTAAGTGGTAAATTTTCTTTCATTTATTTTAGTATTTGTACATAAGAATTCAAATAGTAAAATTAATTATTTATTAAAACTAAAGTGATGCCATCTTATCAAAAGTTTTCAAATTGAAGTATTGATAAAATTTTAATTATTAAAATTGTCAAACTATGTACGAGCAATTATTACACGATTTTAATATACATAAAAGACGAAAATGAATACCAACAGGTTCATTCTGTGCGAAAGTACTTCTTAACTTGGCAAAAGTAAGTAACGGAATTTAGCTAAAAGAGAACATTTTTTATTTTAACATTTATTTTGTAGTGAAACTTTTTGTATTTGTCGGTGCATTTTTCACTTTCTGCTGTTGCAACTCTGCTGCTGTGAATGTAAAAGTAAATATATGTGAAGATGCAGTCTATTCTTACCGATGTTAGATGGTTGTTCACATTATTATATGTGCCAGAATCAGCAACCTGTTGAACAGTCTTGTCCAGAAGGTCTCTTATTTGATGCAAAAACACAAAACTGTACATCACCGGATAAAGCTCGTTGTTTCAGAAATTGCACTTTACAAGGTATCTACTCATTTAGTTATGATAACACTTGTAATAAATATGTGTTATGTTTTGCTGGTACACCCGTTATACGAAAATGTGCTGATGGCCTTCAATACAATTCTGAAACAAATCGTTGTGATTTTTCCCAGCATGTTGATTGTGTAGATAACATGTGTACAATACTCAGTGATGCGAACAATGTTAAGTTCCTAAGCAGCAAAGCGGCTTGTGATAAATATTTTATATGCATGCTAGGCATGGCTATTAGCAGAAACTGTTCGAAGGGATTACAATTTAATCCAAAATGTGAATGTTGTGATATCCCATCGAAAGCTAATTGTAAGGTTAGTAAAAATAACGCATTTTTGTTATGTTTTTAATCAGATTGTGAAATTAAACATTTTTTTTCTGGATAGATTCCATCCTTACAACGTGATGTTTTACCTCCCTCAAGGGCTCCTCCTAAAGCTGCTGATATTAAATGTCCTACAGATGGTGTTAATTTTAATTCACATGACAACGAAGATAAATATTATTTTTGCGTAAATTCCAAAATGGAGGCATGCCGTGAAAATAAAAGCATCAGTAAAGAATGTAAATAATTTTAAATAGAGAAATCAATAGCTATGTGATATGGTGGTGGTGGTCCAGCTTTGTTCCCGTTGAAAGTCGTGAAGTAGATTTTTTTCTTCAACACAATTTCGATCACGACTTACAGAATTATTCCTTAGGCTTTAGATAACTAAGGATAAAATACTTATTTTAATATAATATAATGTAATGTGGTGAATTATTGGAAATAAAATAAAAGTTAATAATAAGACCGTGTTTAGTTAGTTTAGTTTAAGAATATTTTATAAATAATTTGTTAAACACAACGTCTTTATATAAAAATTATTATTATTATTCTTTATTCTTTAGACAACTAGCATAACAAGATGATAACATCTTATAAGTGACGGTACTATTGATCCTTAACATACACAAATTTAGTTATTATAAAACTTAAATCTATAAACAAAGCATCAACAATACACAGGTATACAATGAAATGAAGGAAATAATAAAGTTATAACTAATAAAGATATAACTAATCGAAAGAAATGTAAAAAGCGTTAACTAACATACAAAATTAAATAAATTTTATTTTTATGTTCAATATTTCGCCACACGATTAGGTGGCATTATCCATCTCTCATGCTTGCAATTTTCCAACTTCTTTCTTAGTAAATCCCAATTAATGATAAACATGTCCTGGACAATTAAGCAATTGACAGGCAATTTACTTCCTAACCTCAAATTTTCCCATCCATAATATATAAACGATACTCTCGAAATAATTAACGAATGTAAAATCACTGAACTGGCTCAAAAACGCCAACATCTGCATCACCAGCAGCACAACTAACGATCAATATTAAAAAAAATATTTTAGTATTTCAGCGTATTTGAAATCATTTACACATAAAATTATTTGAAATTAGTTAAAAATTAAAAAAAATAATTTAAATATTACAGTTGAATTAATAATATTTGAGGTAAATAGTTTGTTATTTATTAAAAGTACATATTTTTTTAAACATCAATAAGAAAAAGGTAAAAATATAAAATGTTCTTTTATTTTGTAAAACGGAAAAAGTTATTTTTAGATTTAATTTAATAATATTGCGTATTGCAGTTGTGTTGTTGAGAATCGTAAAAAGAGAAACGCAAGGGAAAAAATTAAATGTTTCTATTCTATTTGTAAAACAAACGAAAAACGCTTTGAAAGACACACTTTTGTGTGTCTTACTAAATTTGTAGAAGATAAATACGTAGGTATGAATATAACGGTTATATTTGTGATACATGTGTTCTAAGTGGAACACAAAAAAAAGCAAATGCACTATTTTAAACTGAAATCAGTTTATTAATTAAAATTTTTCTTGTTACAGAAATGGTTAATGAAACCAACAAACCTCAAGAAATTTTGGAAAATGAACAACTGGGTCAACGATTAGCAGCTTCTAATCGAGCTTTGGCTGATATGCAAACTGAACACCGTCAATTGCTAGAGGAAATGGAACAGTTAAGGAGACGCGCCGAGGCCTTACAGCGCTTAAGAGAACAGCAAGAGCATGAGGAAGAAGAAAAGAAATTGCTACAGGATCAGCAAGCTATTAATCAAGTTTCATTAGCTACAGAAACTAAAGAGCAAACTAACGATGTTGTTGATAATAGCGAAGAGCTGAAGGAGAAAGATAATACTGAAGCGGATCTCGAAGAAACTGATTATATAAAAGAAAAATTGGCAGAAATAGCACGTCTTAAGCAACAATTTAAACGAGTTCAACATATGATCAATACTACAGAATTGATTGAAAATCATATAAGTAAAAATGAAACTAAAGAGGAAAACAATCCTAAATTTAAATCAGATAATAAAGACAAAACTGAAATTACGACCACAGCTCCCATTGCTAATATAACAGCTTTGGATCCCGAACTTATGACCATGCCGAATATGCCAAGCGTAGCTCAACTAAATGCCGCCGCAACATCAGATGAAAAAGAGCAACTCATATTAACAATGCTAAATATGTTTCAAGATTTCTCTACAGATTTAAGATCACAAGCTGATAATTTAAGAGCAGAGAGAGAACGTATAAAAGAACTTAAAGAAAGCATTATACGCTCAAGAAAAAATCAACCCAAATAAAATCAAAATCTATTGAATTTTTTCTAATTTTAAATACTTTTTGTAGTTAAATTGGCTTTCGACATTTTTTTATAAAATTATTAAATATCCAAAAACAAAATATAAGAATTAAATATTTATCAAATATCTATACAATAACTTTTAAAAATTTACCCAATGTTTATAACAGGCGCCTTGCATAAAAGTATTTTTTACCCATAAATAAAATATTAAATATTTTTGTTAAATTTAATATATTAAATTTTATAACTAATCCTAAATCAAAGATCTATTGGTATGAGAGTTTGAACTTTTCGATTTTCCATAAGTTTTGCTTGGAATGCCAACATAAGTGTTGTTGCAGAAATTTGAGGACTCCTGTTTTGAATTGACATTGTCAAGTATATATAGAATAGGCAGCAAATTTCAGGTTAGGAATTTGGCTTAAAACACTTACTTTTTTGACAACTGCAATTTTATTGGTACCAATATCAATATGGAAATTAATAATGGAATATAATGTCTGGCAAATGTCTAATTCACAAGAACAAGGCGGCCAATTTACATCGCCAAATTGAGATATTACACAACCGGGTACTTTCTCATACTATAACTGAATTGTTTGCGTGGCTATGTAACTTTTGGCGTAGACTTGCTGAAACTAAAGATCACTGATGAAAACATTAGCCATTAACCAATGGTGGCCACAAAAAATTGGTTATTGTGGTTTTATAGCGCAGATAATTGACAGTGGCGGCTCATTTTCGACAAATACATGTCGATGATATCACAAATCGCACTATTCGGTTTTTTTTTTTGCTTTTCGAGGACTGTTCGTGGATTTCGTTAGTCACCTTTATATAACGTCCTAATTAAAAATGATTTTTGTTAAAAACTGCATTAATTTCGTTGAGGTTTTCAAAAAGCAAATTCACAAACGTTCGACGCAAACAATGAACGATCGGCTTTAACAAGTTGAACTTTATAAACCTAAAGATGAAGATCTTTATGCAAAATGTTGTGAAAAATGCCTTTAGTGATGCTCAATTATTGCGTCCGTCGACGATTTGAGGGTCAAGGCTAATCCTTAATACTTTGCTGTAGAGCGGTTATGTTTGCATCATGTTTTTCGTCTGTTGTTCCGTCGTGAGCATCGAATTTAGCGATTAAGTTACACACAGCAGTTTCAGAAGGATGCTGATTATGAGGAAAAGCTGCTTAAGGTTTACGCAGTGATACAGTGAAATTTTCACCATTTTGATAGTAAATTTTCAAAATTAAAATCGGGTATCGTTCCATTCTTAAAATTTCCCAGCTTTTGCTTGTAGAAAACTAATGGGATAAAAACCAAATACGGATATATTTTAATAATTATGTTTTAGTTAAACATGAACATTCAATGGGACGCTTGTGTCCCGTCAGTATTAAAAGGGTGCAAAGTGGGAAGTTTCAAAAAATTTTTGTGTTTATTTACTCAAAGTAATTACATTTAATGATTTTACCATTTGTATATAAAAATTCAGTTTCTAAAATTACTTATTTCGAAAACTGTTTTTGCAAACCTTTTTTAATTAAATATAAAATGAGGCTGTCTTATCAAACGCTGTCAAATTGAAATGTTTTTAAGAAACTGATAAAAATTTAATTACTAAAATTGCCAAATAATATTTTTTTATAATTGGTCGAGCTTTTAGGTATATAAGACGAAAATGTTTACCAACAGGTTTATTCTATTCGAAGGAACTTGAAACTTGGCAAAAGTAAGTATCGGAATTTAACTAAAAAGAAGAGCTCTTTCTAAACATTCATTTTTAGTGAAACTTTTTATGTGTGCAGTTGCACTTCTCACTTCCTATTTTGCTGTCTTAAATGCGGATGTAAATATATGTGAAGGTGTAGCCGACGGCATTTTCTTACCGGCGCTTGACAATTGCTCAAGTTATTATTTATGCCAGGATCAGTTAGCATTTCAAGGAACTTGTGAAAAGGGCTTATTTGATGCAAAAAAACAAATTTGTACATCACCTGATAAAGCTCGTTGTTTAAAAAAATGTGCCTCAACAGCTATATCCTCATTTAGTTATGATAAAACTTGCAACAAATATGTTTTATGTTTTGCTGGTACACCCGTTGTACGAAAATGTGCTGATGGCCTTCAATACAATTCAGAAACAGATCGTTGTGATTTTCCCCAGCATGTTGATTGTGTAGACAACATGTGTACAACATCCAGTGATGTAGCCGATATAACCTTCCTTAATAGCAAAGCGGCTTGTCATAAGTATTTTATATGCGTGCAAGGCATGGCTATTAGCAGAAACTGCTCGATGGGATTACAATTTAATCCAAAATGTAATTGTTGTGATTTTGCATCAAAAGTTAATTGTACGGTTAGTGAAAACATAGTTTTTGTTATATTTTTAATAAGTTTATTAAATTAAAATAAAATTTTTTTTGTGCAGATTCCAGCCTTAAAACGTAATATTGTACCTCTCTCAAGGGCTCCTCCTAAAGTTGCCGATATTAAATGTCCTAAAGATGATGTTCATTTTTATCCCCATGCCAATGAGGATAAATATTATTTTTGTGTAAAGGGCCGAGGTGTAATTATGGACTGCACTCCAGGTTTAGTCTATGATCCCAAAATGGAGGCGTGCCGTGAAAAGAAAAACATCAGTAAATAATACAAATAATTTGGAATTGAGAAATCAATATCTCCATTTTTTCTTAATAAAGCACATAATTATAATAGTTATAATTTTTTGACCTTTTTTTAATATTTTTTAGTAATTAATTTTAAGCACAAGGTCTTATTTAATAAAAAAATTTTTAAAAAAACTTTATTTTTTATTATATTTTCGTTATTTCGCCACACCGTTGGTTGGCATCATCAGGAAAAACAAAAATAATATTATTTTCCTGATGATGCCAACCAACGGTGTGGCGAAATATCGAAAATATAATAAAAAATAAAGTTTTTTTAAAAAATTTTTTATTAAATAAGACCTTGTGCTTAAAATTAATTACTAAAAAATAAAGCACATAATTTTTACTGTAAAATGCATTTTGCGAAATCGACATATTTACCTTGAATAAAACAGTGAACAGTGAATTGACAAACTTGACGAACTACATAATTTAACGTCTATGCAACCACTCATATTAAGTAAAAACTTGTGTTTTTTTTATTGAATATTTGATGCTGTCTTGACTTGTCAGCAAATCTTGCATGTCAATCCCGGCAGATGTCCTTTAGTTCCTCCTCAGTATGGCCCTGTCTCACCTTAAAAATCAAAAATGGCTGCCATTTTCAGATAGGCGAAATAAAGCTTTAATATGTGAGAATCTTATTTCTATGTGACAGACTATATGCACCAAAAGATGGTACCTTTGTAGAGAAACCACAACTTATTTTAGAATCGATTTATTCATCAGTGTCTTCGAGATGAGAAACAACCGTATCAGTAAACTCAAGAACTGGCAGATTACATATATTGGCGATATAATTTGATGACTGATGGTCATAGGGTGCCGGTATGCACGATACGGTTACTTCTGTTGCTGAGAAACATAGGGTATTGACTTGCCAGAAAGTCCTTATACTCTCTGGCATGTCAGTTTACTAGATTAAGTCCTCCTGGATGGCTTCTGTCGCCTTAGAAATCAAATATGGCTGTCGTTTTCAGTTTTTGAAAGAGTGCGTTTAATAGGCGACGTACAGTTTCCATTTGAGAAATTGTTTTTTCTATACGCACTAGATGCATCAAAAGATACTGCATTCGTACAGTAGTCACCATATTTAAGCTTTGGCTTGTATTAGAAATTTTACCAGTTAGACATATCTCTCTAAATGTGATTTTGCAACTGTTCGCACCGTTATAAGGCGATTAAGGAACTGCCAGAACGTTTATGCATATCCAAGTTAACCATCTCGAAACATAATAGATATTTAGAAGAGAATTTTTGGAGAACAAACGAACATTTGGGAGGATGGACAAACTTTGACCGGGAAGAAAAGACCGAGACCTCAATAGTAGAGGTTGCTCCCTCATAAGCTGGACTTACTAACGAATTTTATTCCATGAATAAAGGCGATATTATGCAGGCAGGCAACCAAAATCTACAGCACATAGATTTGCTGCACAAAGGTAAAATTATTCCAAATTTATTAACGAGGTTTTTATAGAGGTATAGAACTTTGAAATGGAATAAAAGAAAAATGAATTTTTTTAATTAAATATAAACTTGTACTGGATTGTAGTAAGAAATGCCTAACAGAATGAAGGATATTAGTTAATTAGGCTGAGTAGCTAGGATATAAACTCAGGCCATGAAAGTAATAACAGTTTAGCAGCTTAAGTGTGAACCAATTAGGTATGCCAAAGTCAGAGATGTTACTATGGCGAAATAGTTTTAATAGACGTGTCTGCCTATCACCGATCAAAAGCTAACAATACTTTTCTGAGTATTAATTCAATTTCGCCTCACATTTTAAGTTTTAATTTTTGTTGTTGTAGCCACTATTCTTAATATTTCGTTTACAGACGATAGAGGTACATTATTGCACTCTGTGTGAAACCCTAAAAACAAATAAAAATTAAAATTTAAAATAGATTTAATTTTTTTGTTTTTAAAATTGCTCTTTTACCGCAGACATATTGAGGTTATCAACAAATCCATTTCGCTTAGTTTTGAGTTTAAATTAGTTAAACACTACACTGACTCCTGAATTGTAAAAAAAATAATTACTGCTTAAGAATCCTCGATGCAGCCCAACGAACACAAATCCAATTGCGTATGATTTATGTGCCAATTAGAATTCCACACGGAAATACTTCTCTTTTCCTATATTTTTTTTAAAGAACGTTTTAAATTTTGGACAAAATCATTTTATACAAAATTTAAAATGTTCACAATCTATACGGTCCCGTTGCGAACCTTAAATACTTTTCAGCTTTCATATTATTTCAATTTCATATTTAGGAAAAACAAAATACACTTTTTCAGATTTGACATGGAAATTTGCTCAAAATGAAAAAATCAGGGTAGATTTCCCAAAAGTTTGGGCCAATTTGTGGCCTATTTTTGAATAGAAACGTAAACACAAAAAAAGTATAAATGGAGACAATCGCATACAAATTTAAACTTAACTATAGTTACATTTTTTATATATTTTTTTTTGATACACAAATTTGAAGTAACGCACATAACTCAAAATAAGCATTTTAACGGTTTTTTCTGCCAGTGGCAACGCTTATTTAAGTTACTCTGGTTACTCCTATGTAATGCTAAAGTCTGGCATCATCAGTTTTTCGACAAGATTGTCAGCCGGAATGTAATAATTTTTGCAGGTAAAAACTGCAAATAAATTATATTATTAATTAAATCCTATTAAAGAAACAATTAAATTTGCTTAATTAAAATGAATTATTCAAGTTTTAGTAGAAATGTAAATGACGACAAGAATTTACGCAATAAAAAATATGCTGTGAAAATTTTTTAAGGCAGGGGTGTGCAAAAATCGATGAAAATTTAAAATACTAAAAGATTTTTAGCAAACCTTAAATTCATAGTGCGAACATTAGAAAAAGAAACATTTACAATGGCTCCTACTAAAAATCCGAACACAACAAATAAAATTTCTACAAATAATAATTCCAACAGCCACAACAGTATTCCATCATCTGTTACTGCAGCCAGTAGTAATGTAGCTAATAATTCTCATTCCACAAATTATTCCTCAACACAACGTAAACAAACGGGTACGGTACCGAAAACATCAACAAAATCATCTACCAATATAGCTGCAACTGGGCAAAAGGCTTTGTTGCAACCGTCTGGTGTGACTCATATGGCCAACCGTTGTAGTCCCTTAAATATAGTTGCATCCATACAACAACAACAACATCACACTCGTTCCCAACAACAACATAAAAATACGGAGATTGTGGCACCAATACGAAGAGAACTTAAAGATTTAAATGTAAGATGTTAATTTCAAAACAATTAAACAATTTTTATTTTATATCAGACGACCCACTTTTAAGCTAGACTTTATATATATTTATAACTATTTTCCTATTATTACTTTCATTTTTAGTTTTAACGGGTTTATTAACGCTCCGATTTTATATGAAGATGAAGGAACGACTTTTGGTCATTTTCTTCGAATTATAACATTGTTGTTTTTTGATCTTTTATAAAATATTGGAATTGATATATAGGCGTTTCATTCGCCTATTTGTTCCTTCAAGAGTATACTATTTATCGTTTAACTGAAATTAGAATTGAAGCTTATCAAAACTATTGCAATATAGGTATAAACAATTCTTATTTTTTAGTCTCATTAAAAAAAAATACTGCAAACGTTTATGAGAATGAATCATATCTAATGAGACTTGAGAATTTATATTTATATATAATTTACGAAATCGTTCTATAGTGATATGGAATAATAGTCTAAGCTTACTTTTTATAAGTGCTATTAGGAGAAAATAAAAAAAATATATTTTAAACAACCCGGCCATACATACATAAACCCAGAAAAAGAAAAGGATTTCAAAATACGTAATGCGCAAAACAGACATTTTTAGGTGTTATGTGTATATAAGGAAGTTCAATTCTTGCAACCAAAGTTTCCTTTAAATATTTATTTAACAAAGTAATTTTTCTTCTTATCAAATGATGAAATTTGCCAATTAAAATATTTCAATTCCACTAATACATTCAATTGGCAAAAGAATTATAATATTAAGTCGACAATTATTTACACCCACAAAAGAAAAAATATATAAATTGCTTATTAAACAAACAATAAATTCAAAATATTCCTTTTTTTAAATTTCTCTGTATTTGGATACAAAAATTTACCGGTTTACTCTTAAATCGTATTTAATAAAATATTAAGAAATATTTTCTCTTAATAGATATCATTTGGGAAGTATTGTGAACAAAGAAAATTCCTTAATTTTTCTCTGCTCAGTCAGTTTTACTTCTAATGTCGGCCGATAACGAACGAAACGAAAAGAAATTATTCGAATAAACAAATAGACTATAAAAGAAAATATATACAAATATAGGCGGGCTAATAATAATTTTTATAACATTTTTAATAATTTTGCATTATTTCAAGGACTATTTATTAACAACGGTTGTTACAACTTCAACAAACAATAATAATAATAATAATTTAAACACTAACCAACATCAATTGCAACAGTTACAAACAGCAGTAGTGCAACAGCAGCAACATCAAAGTAATACAAATACAGCATCTACTAACAGTGATTTTGGTAAGTTAAAATTACTGAATTATACTTTATATAAGATCCGTTAAGATGTAAAAAATTTTTCATTTCTACAATAGATAATAGTTCGTTAACACAAAAAAAATACATATGTGCATTTGTCTGCGTGTGTATCTAATATATTCGGTACCTTTAGAATTTCAAAATTTAAATAATCTAAATTTAGAAATTTGTCCATTTTTTTATTTTGTATTACATACTACATCATCAATATAAAGATAAACATTTGTATACAAAATTAAAATTTCTTAGTCATAGTACATACGAAGTAATTTTTTTTTGTTTTTTCTTTTTAAGTAAAAAAAGTAACTTTGCAATTTCCTTAAGTCTTTCTGCGTTCTGAAAGTGTATACGTTAATCGCAAAAGAGCAGAACTGATGTTTAATAAATAAGTTTAATCGAAATTTAATAAAAATAAGAACAAAAATATTTACCAATCATATTTCAATTTGAAACTTTCAAGATCAGAATTTAGGAAAATGTTTAAATTTTATGTTATTTATGTAAATGTTAAAAAAACACATTTCAAATTACTAATCAAGTTTTTCTGCAATATTTAGAGAATTCACAAGAAAATCAACAGCGTTTCTGTTATCCAGTAAGACCAATACCACGACGCAATCACCAGCAACAAGCGCAGGCACACAACAATCAACAGGCACAAAGTGATTATTTAAATTCATCTCAAAATACAAATTTAAATACAGCTATTGGCGTAGTTATACCAACAACACCTGGCATACCCACCGCATCAAATACCGCAACAACTCAAACATTTACCCCAGTTCAACCGGTCTCCTCAAATTCAGGAACCACTCTCAATGATAATTCACTATTGGGACCACAGTTTGAACAGCATTTACAATTATTAGTGGTGCAACGTCTTAAGCAACTATTTGAAAGCTCACAAAGTCAACCGTTTTTGAATTTAACTACTAATTTATTGCCCAACATACAATCTTCCTCATCGGTTAATTTGGCGAGTGCAGTTTTAAATCATAACACAAACGAATTCAATCAATTAGCTCAACGTTTTCAGCAAACTCTTAATTCGAACAACAACAACAATAATAATCACAAAATTAATTTGGACAATTCCTTTCCAACACAGCAAAAGGTAAAGCCAAAGCTAAAGCTATTTTATTTTGAGCAATAGGCTACCGTCACAGTTTAGCTGTCTGTTTCTTTCTTCCTTTTTTTTAATTATCAAAGTAACAAAAGCAATACTTTACTTTTAAATATAATTATTTTTAGAAAAACTGAAAATTCATCAGAAATATTTATTCTGCAAAAAAAAAGGAAATTAATAAAAAAAAAATTAATTTGAGCAGAAGATTGAAAATTAAACCAAAAAAAAAAATTCCAATACCTTTCCTACAAAGTCGAAGCAGTTCTTTCTGCTCTTAAGAATTTATTTTTGTTATAAATCTTGAAATAAAGAAAGCATTCTTTGGACATCTTAGGGCAGGCAACAAATTTTCCCAAAAAAAAAAAACAAAAAAGAAATAAAACTGATGTTAAAAACAAAACCCACCAACATTATAAATAAATATTTCGAAATTGCAAAAAAATTCATACCACGCTGACTGGTCGTCTTTTATATTAAAACTATAAATGAATAAGTACATAAAAATACCATATGACTTCCTCAAAAAATTTAAATACCTTTCATTAACTACGAATACATTTATTTGTCATAACTAAATTTTTTTTTTATTTTACCTTTTCTATAATAATTTGCCGTTTCCTATACATATTGCACTGGTCCGTCTAAAGAGAGTCAACTCAAGTTTATAAATTTGGAATAGAAACAAGTCTTTAAAGCTGATTTTAGGGAGAAGAAGTGAAAAAAGTTATTAAGGATTTTTACAGTGGGATAGATATGACCCCCAGTCATCGATTTCTTGCAAAAAAATGAAAATTCGAAAATCAGTGCGATATGTAATTTTTAATATTTTTAAACCCTTTCCAAATTGTTTACTTTTATGTTTATCGAATACAATTGTTTGCTTATTCTTTTATTTTAACCGCATTTAATTTTTGGTAAATTAAACGTAAACATATATATTTTTTAAAAGGATTTTAAGAATATATGTAAAATTGGCATTATAGCGGATGTAGTTACTTATCAACAGACAAAAATTTGATGAACTTTCTCAAAAACCCAAGCACTGTGCGGCACCTTTTGTTAGATATTTTAAAAATAAATTTATAAAATATATTATAAATAAATAAGAAAAGCTTCTTTTTAAGCCATATTTTATTTCTTGTTCTTTTTTAAATTTTATATATATATATAAAATAAAAAACAAAAAACTTTTTTTTTGGGCAAAACAAATATCAATTTTAAGGCATTGCAATCTTCCATGATGGTTCATGAAATAACGCCGAATGCTACCGCAAGAGATGTTGTTGTAAATTCAACTAGTTTAGAGGATGTACCATTAAGTGAAGTATGTTTATGTTAAAACAAAAAAAAAAACATTTTCACTAAACATTTAAATAATCGTAGGCGGCGAGTGATCGGGCCCAATCTATACAATCATTGCATAGCAACATAGAAACACCAACACCTGATAATACACCCACTTATGAAGAACTGCAGCAGCGTCTAGAAGCATCCAATCGTAATATACAAAATATGCAAGAACAGCAGCAACAATTGCTTAAACTACAAAATGCTGCCAAGCAGCATTTAACTGACATGGAAAAATTACGACAACAAGCTCAAACATTAAGTTTTCCTGCAGGCTCACAACGCGGCGATGATGGCGGCGATGGTGCTCCTGAATATCAATCGATTGATCAAGTACATTCGGATATGGCTACATTGGTGGGGCGTATGAAAAATCTTTCTACTTTCATACATAATCAAAACGAATTGTCATCATTAATGGGCGATGATGGCCCTGAAATTATGGCTGAGCAGGAGCTTTTGCAAAGAAAACTGGAAGCTTTAAGATCTCAACGAGATGAAATGCGAAATTTGGTAAGCGAATTGCAAACTGTTAATCGTGCAGCCGAGGAGACAGCTAAGGAAGCAAGGCAAAGGCAGTATGAGCAGGAGAAGGACATCGAAGAAAATGAACAACAAAATTCTCCTAAAATTCCAGTCTCTAGTAAAAAATCATTGAATGTAGAACGTGAACGAGAAAGAGAAATACCAATTGAATATAGTCGCAACGTACCAATTAAGTTATTGCCACAGGCTCAAAGGCAACCAACCACAAATGTTAATGGTCACATACAGTCAGAATCTGAAATCGAAGCTGAAGCTGAGGCCGAAGTTGAAGTTGATGAAGAGCAGCGTAAAATAGCGGCCGCTTTAATACAACAAAAAGTAGCTGATATTGATGCAATGAAATCTCAATTGAAAAGATTGAAGGATATGATGGAAACTGTCAATATCATAGAGGCCCATACGGCAAAAGATCCAAAAGCTATTGGCTGCACATCGCCACGAGAGATCCTTATTGGCTATGATCGCGAAAGTACACCTGTGGCTGCCTCTAATCATTTTCAGGATGACAGTAGCAATGATGAATTCATAGCCCGCAAGGTGCGCATGTTAAATGAAGTCACTTCTGATTTAAGAGCTCAAGCACAGTCGTTGCAATCAGAAAAGGATCGTATACAAGCATTAAAAAATGAAATTGAGAGACGTAAACAACAAGCAGCTGCTGCTGTGCAAATGGGTGAAGAGGCTTTAAAAAGAAATAGTTTGACACCCACACCAGTACCAGTACGTACTCATGATAGTCGCTGGAACGAGCAAGTAGAAATTCAACAGGAAAGAGATCAATTAAAAGAGGAGTACGAAATAAAAAAAAAAGAATTTGAAATGCTGTGCAAACGCTTAGAACAGGAAGATCAAAAACCAACAGCAACAACAACAGCCAGAAGACAAGACATTGTATCTGAGGCAGATGATGAAGCAGAAGAAGATAACAATGATTCCGACTATGCAGCCAGTACCAAATTTGTACCAACATCAACGCCAGCTACCGCCCGATCTAAAGAGCAGACAAACAGAAATATTAAAGATTCATTAAATTCAACGGGAGCCTCTTCAAATGCCGCCACCCATATAGCTCAAGCGGCAAGCAGTACTCACGATGGTGCATCACTTGAGGCAGCTAGTTTACAGTCGGGTAGTTCGAGATCTTTTTCTATACCGCCACCAATGTCAGCAATGGGCATAAATTTCCGTAAGTCCTACTTTATTATATTTTCCAACACTAAAATATTTTACTTCCAACTTTTGTTTTTCAAGCCGGTCCTATACCACCACCCTTACCAACTGCCTGGAATCCTCATCAATATTACTATGGTTCTGGTGTGCCCCCACCACCTCCGCCACCTCAAACCTCATTTGGATTAAACCAGAATGCGGCTAGTGCTGCTACATTAAACACTAATGAATGCATTTGTAATGCTAATAATTTGGGAGCAGCCACTTCATCATCCACTGCTACAAGTGCTGCTACCAATGCACCGCATGTCAATAACGATCCAATGTTGCAACAGTTTATACAAACTCAACAAATGCTCATAAGTTCAGTTTGTCAGTGCAATCAAATGTTGTGGCACCAGCAAAGAGAAATCGATAGTCTCAATCAAACCATTCATATGCTGCAAGAAAGGCTGCTAGCAATAACCACAGGAAATTTAAGTACAACCAGCAATACTAACGATGTAGGTTATGGCTTACGCTCTGAATCGGTACCTCCACCTAGTTTGAGTGCCATACCAAATGCCCAAACTTTACCCAATAATCTTTTTATTGGCATGAATAGAGCACAATCAGAACAGCCGATACCATTTATAACTGGACAGAATAGAAATAGTGCATTTAGTAACTATCAGCAGCAACAGCATCAGCAGCATCAACAGGTATATCGTCTTCAACGTGGAACACAGCCTCAAGGTGGTTTCAATTTTACCACTGAAACCCAACACCACAACACTTCTGCTACAGCTTCTTCTAGCATGTATGCCACCCTTAATAATGCTGTACCACAACCGCCACAAGCACCGTCAACACATTTTAACAATGAAATTCCAACACCACAATCACCGGTTGTCGGAAGCGCCGGTCCAGCACCTATTTTTATGCATCATCACAATAATGCAATACATCAAAATAATGCCAATTTGCGTACGCAAAATCAACAGCAACAGCACCATCATCACAGTAATTTATCGCATACACTTAACAATCAAGTGCCACCTGGTAATCGCGCCAATAACTATTGGGACAACTTTAGAAGGTAAATACCGAGTCTATTTATTTTACATGCTTAACTTGATGTACTTGACTTATTCATTTGGAAGTTTGAATATTTGGACACGAATATTTTTTTTAGAATTTTTGGTTTTATAAACGATTTTCGGATTTCTATTTCTTTAACAACGTGATTTACACATATTTTTTAGTTCAATAATTAATTGTTATTGCACTATAAATTGTTGACTAAATAACGTTAAATTTTTTAAGGTGTTTATTTTTTTAAGATTTTTTTCTTTTTATTATTAATCAATAAAACGTTTCCTTTGGTCAGTTGATATTTTTTCTTTTTCTATTTAAAATAATTTTAAGAAATATCTATAATTATTTTTAGGTTATGTAAGTAAATTTTTGTTGTTGTTTGTGTTAATGAAGTTTTATATGTTTTTTTTTTTTTCTAATCCAACTTCAATTACTAAAATTTTTAATTAAAAAACCTTTCACGCTTTGCATCTTGAATGTGAAACTCTCACAATATATATTGTAGAATTCACTAAAAAAAAATTCTAACAAATAATTTTGCTCTGTTTGCTTCTCTAATTATGATCAACAGAAAATTGTGCTTAAAAGATTAATTATAAAATATATTTAAAAAATTAAATGACTAAATAAATTAATTACACAACAAAGTTAAAAAAATTTAAAAACTTACCTTTTAATAATTAAAATAAAAGCTCAGCTTAAAAAAAAATTATTTACTATTGTAATCAAAAACTTACAATATACTATCAACAATTTTCTTAAATTCTTACTTTTAAGAAATTTGTCTTTGCTAATTTTTTAGAATAAAATCTACTTTCAGTTTCGCTAAAATCTTCTTTAGGTATTAATCAACAAAGTAATTTTATCAATTTCAAATTTATTTTTTAATATTGTATTGTATGTTATATAGTTTTCTATTGTTTTACTCTTTTTTCGATAATTATTATTAATTATTATTTTTAATATTTCACATTGGACAGCATTATCAGAAATAAATGCAGGTTATAATACGTATTATTGTAACGAATTTTATTCCTCCTTTAATTCTTTATAAAATTATTTACTTTACGTAATATTATATGTTGAAGATTTCAGTGCAAAAATAATTTCATGATGAACGACATTAATAATTTACATTGATTTTTCAGTACAGTTTTATACAGCATTTCTAACAAACTCCACTCAATGTAAATTCTTTGCCATTAAATAATTTTTTAAATCTAACTTAACAAAGCAAATTATATCAGGAAAGTAAACTATTGCGTTTTAAGTTTAAGAAATCATATTTCCGATAGTGTTGGAAAACATTTAGTTAAAATATCAGCTACATTATTTTCCGTAGAGACATATTCCAACTGTATTTAAAACTAAACCTACAGGAATACTTGGAAAAAGTGAAACTACATCAAATGAAAACAATCTATCATTATCTTGTACATTTATTCTCTTGGTTTTATCCTTAAATTCCAACGAATTTCTAATATTATATAAGAGATATACTTAATGACAATGATTTTCCAGTAGAATTAACTAACAGATTAATTAGACAATATGGTATATAATTTAGGAAATTCTACGGCAGAGCCAAGAAATTATAAATCGTTAACTTATGTTCCTGGAATATCAGAAAGATTAAGAAAGTGTAAAATATATGACACAGATAAATATATAATTGCACACAAAACACATAACACATTAAATAAATTATTTAGCAGTATGAAGGATTAAATAGGAAAAATGAAAATATCTGATGTAGTGTACAGGATACCATGTGGAGGAAATGACCAGGTGAACTGTGACAAAGTTTATATTGGGACAACAAAAAATTAACTTAAAACAATATTAGCTGGTCACAGGTGTGACCAAAAATATAGGAATATTTCAACACAGAAGACATCCTTATCTTCACATTGTAAGAAATATAATCATTATCCAAATTTTTTATATATTCTATTGTCAAATGTTTTGAAACATTTTTTTCAATTTGTTAATAATTTTTTGTTTTCAAAAATATAAAATTTTTTCCTGAAGAAGCTTTCCAAAGGAAAGCGAAATATCGAGAAGAAAAAATATATAAAAAAGATCTTAAAAAAGAAAAAGATATTTATTAAAGGTTGTAAATATTTATTATCCACAACTGGAGCTGTTGGCCAACGTAGCTAGTGCTCCCAAAAAATCAAATTTAGTCTTAGAATTTATTTCTTTAAGATTAAATAAATTAATAATAATAATATTTATCTCTATATCAATGTGCTTATGCCTTTTTATCGTCATTTGGCTTTTCGTCAGGTTAGTCTTCTAACCAATTCTTGAAAACCCAATTCATTTAACGAACTTCGGTAGAAACGTATGTCCTTAAAAGTATGCCATATGTATTCCGCTTCGTTTGAACTAAATGCCACTATGTTCTCTTTTTTCGCTTCTTATGATATTCGGTCTTCTGCGCAAAATAGAATCACTTTAAGATTTACAGTCAGCACATTAAACAAATTACTTTTTTGAATAATGTAGCGATAATTCTTTGAACTTTAAATAACGTACATAATAAAATGTTTCTTATGCTAAGATAAATCTGAAATCGTGTGAGTAATATCAGACCTAGTAATTGCGACTTTTAATAAATGTATAGAATTTGTTCCAGAAATTGGACTTCGTCAATTCCCTTAATTTAAATTGATCACCAGCTGCAAGAATTGCATGACTCTCAAACATGTGGCGATGCATTTAAGAAGTACTTGATTGCTTTTATTTAAAGATTATTCATTAATAGATTACAGTAGTTTTTCCAAAATTTCGTCAACGAAGATAAAAATTATGAATGTTTAAATTGAAGCTCTCATTAAAAAGCAGTCCAGTCCAGTGTTTAAGACTTTTTAAACAAAACAGTACTCTTTCTGTTTCTCTCTCACTCTCTTTATTACTATGTTATTACTAGCTTAATTTACAGCATGTTTAAAATATTGCTAGTATTTTACTAACCCAAGTTTTGTTGTAAAATTTTTTGTTCTTTTTTTATTGTTATATGTTACAAAATTGTTGTTGATGCCTGTTTACAACATCATTAATTGCCATCGATGCTTCAATGCCAAAGTTATTCGCGGCAAAATTTGCTTTCAAATAATTCTGCTAAAAGTAACGAAGAACAACAAATGCAGCAACAGGACACATCATATGAAAGACCAACATCAATGCCGCATCAACAACCACAACATCCCAGCTACAATTTTCATCAACAAAATCAAAACTTAGATGAATGTAGCAATAATGTAAACTATGCGGCCAATAACGAAACATCACCAACAGCCCAAAGTAAATACTTGCGTATTATACAGAGATCACGTATAAATCAACAGCAGCAACAGCAGCAGTATCAACAAAATGTCTATCAACAGCAAAGGGACTTTTTGCAACAATTGAATTGGCTAGAACAGCATGAAAATACTACAAATAATACAGCTAACACAAATGCTGGCACCAATACGGCGGATTTAATGTATCATAACTACAACATACAACAGAATAATAAAGTGGGACCAAAACCCAATTGGCGCTTTCGTAACTTAAATGAGGATTTTAATACTACTGCAGTCATACAAAATAGCCGGCGTGCAGCACAGCCATTGCAAAGGTATCAAAATGCCTTGACTTTTCAGCAACACCACCAACAACAACAACAACAGCATCAAACGTTACAACATTTTTTGAATATACCGCAACAACACCAGCAAACATCAACATCAACTCAACATCAAACCAGAAATCAGGATTTCTTATTACGACCAGCTGTCGATGTCGACGTCGTTGAAGTAAATTATAATTTTCTCAATACCCAACAGCAGTTGCCTTTTGATTTTACTAATGAGCAGCAGCAAAACGACAATGAGATGCCTTTAAATGAAAATGGAAATAATAATGACGACGATGAGGAACAGGAGGATGAGGAGGACACTACCTCCGAAGAAATTAAACGTAATTTATTGGTTAATGCCTTGAAAAATGACAAATTCACAACAAAATTCTACGAATCCATTAAGGAAGATGTTTTTAGGCGGTTGGAGAGCATGTTATTAGATAAAGATAATATAAATAACGAAACTTCAGCCTCAAATACTGGACAACAAAATCTACTTTTTAATAATATTTCCAATATATCAGCACACAAATTAAATTTAAACGAACAAAGAGATCAACTTTTGCAGCAACAACAACACCAACAGCAAAAACTTCAAAGCCATTTGGAACACAATGCACCACAAAATCTTAACGATGAATCACATAGTGCTACTGCTGCTGCTGCTGCAATGATGATAATTAACACTGACAGTGAACATCCCTTATCCTCGTCAAACAATGATAACGAAAATGAAAAACCTGAAGATGATACCATTTGGCGTCCAAGTGCCATTAATAATTGTCACATTCCAAATGAGACAGCAAATGGCAACAACACCAACAACTCAACCAACACAACTTCTATAACAAAAAACGTTACCAAAAAACGTAAAAATCTACGTAAGCAATTGTTAAATCAAGGCAATACAAATATATCCAACACTAACGAAGATACCGTTGGAGTTGGTAGTGATAATCTTAGAGGTGCATGTAGTTTAGCAGCCCAACATCATCAGAAACTACAACAGGAAACTAAAGACAAGGTAATTTCAGTTCTATAGAATTCATTTCTTTAATTATCTTTTTACTGTTTTTAATTTTATATAAAAAAAAACAAAATGTTACAGAACCAAAAAAAAAAAAAATAACGGAACTTTACGACTCCATCTTTAAAACGAAGAGAGGAGGAATCTAGATTTTGTTTTTGCATCTTTGAAACAGACAGTAGAATGTAAATGTAAAAAAATATTTAATAAATGCATTTTTGTTTTTTTTTTTACATCACCACAAACAAAAGTATTGTCTGAATGCAGGTTATGTGTGTATATCGGAAAAAAATCCTATTTTTAAAAAAAGTAATTACATAATTTCTTTGATAAAGGCTGTATATCATTCGTTACAGCTACATGTAACACTCTTTTTTAACTCAGTTTAGTACAAAGTTCCAAAACATTGTAATTTCGTTGATGTTGTTATCAACATATTAAAAATTATATTTCTATTCAGTTTAAAATCCTAAAAAAACAGTAAAGAAACCCGAAAATCTTTTAATATCTCTTTTAATTAACATTTTCTACCTTAAAATTTTAGCAAGATGAAAACAAACCCGAAACAAATGTTTCTTCTTCAACAAGTTCACCAAGATCGGCAACTTCTGGATCTACAGCAATTACAAATCAACAGCATTCCACTGAATGTGATCTTATTAAATATATAATTAATCGTATACGCAATCAAACTCATACTAATACTTTAATCAATGATGCTTTATTAGTGGATGTTGCCAAACTAACAGCTACTGTTGCGCAAAATTCCCAGCCTTTAAGACAAAATAATAATACAGGAAATAGCGTCAGTAATATTTCGCCTAAAAAAATCTATGCAAAGATCAAAAAATTACCCTTGCCCAAAGAAAGGGATGAATTTTTAAAGTGTTATCAGAAATATTTAGAAAACTCTTTTTTTGGTAATCAACGCCAGCAGCAGCAGCAGCACCATTCTTCAGATAAAGGTAAGTCCTCAACAAAAGCCCCAAATAATCATCAGGAACGACAACAGCAACAAAATGATTTACAACCATCCAACATTGATGATGGCGATTTGGCTGAAGCTGATCAAAATTGTTCCTTAAATAATAGTGGTGGTGGTGGTGGTGGTGGTAATTGTGTTTTAACAAACAAAAGTGTTGGCTCCAAATATCATCAGACTTTTGTTAAAAATAATACACAATCCTGTGCAATTATTCTGGTTAAAACAGAAGTCGCTAATGACAGTATTGAGTATGAAAATAATGAAAATCCTGATGAGATTCATTCCCTAAATATTGAAAATAATCGCGAGCCCGACAATCAAATAAATAATCTGGAAGCAGCTAATAACAAAACTAATACCGAAACTCCCATACAAGCAGCATCGACTTTACCGATAAACGAAACATTAATAGCTTCCACTAAAGAAAAGTCGGATGTTAAGTTTGAAGTCTCCGAATTCACAGAAAAGGAATAATCTTATTCAGTTAATAATACATGTTTCAAATAATCTTCTATAATCTTATGCAAACTACTATTTATTATTAGAACTGAAATATTATCGGCTTTTAAAAATTCGTTGCATTTTTTTTTTTACAAAACATTCCTAATCTTTTTTTACATTTACTTGACTTTTTAAATATATTTACTTACAGCTACACATAAATAAAATAAAATATTGCTTTCTTGAGTCAAAACAGTTTAATTTAATCTGCTCTTTACCAGCTGCAAATTTCTGAATCAAAAGTAAAAATGAAATTGTTCCTTATTTTTAGAAATAATAAAAACAAATAAGATTTTTAAAAATTAGCTGCAACATCATTTTTGGATTTCCTTAGCAGCCAAAAACTTCTTCCCCTTTTAATTTTTAGCTTTACGCTAAATCTATGACACATCAGTATCGTATTGATATTTCAATGATGCCGTAGAATACAACTGTAACGTTGAACGTAAATCTTTTTCAACAATTTTAAATAAATTTCTTTCTACAAATTTGTTACAATTTTCACAAAAAAGTATTAGAAATAAAGTTATTTAAAAAACAGTAAATCAGTTTTTTTAATAATTCTGTTCCATCATTCAGTCAACGGTTTTATAAGGCTGAAACATAATAAGAAAATTAACTGGTTACCTAATAAGTACAGTTGCTCATATTGAAAGCTGTGGCATAATTGATACATTTTTATCGACTATCATATCACAGCTTATTATTTTGGAAAAACTTTTGAAATCCAATAAGGTATTGGAATAAGCTTTTAATCACGGCAAAATTTAGCTATTACAAGTTCTTACGGATGAAAGCAAATTTAAATTGCTTGGTACCGATGGGCGGCGGGCGTCATGTATGGCGTAAATATAATCAAGAATTTTTGCGCTAAAACACTAAGAAAACAGTGATGGCTGATCAGTGGTCATGTGGGGCTCCACGAGCCCGTCAGGTATTGGGAACCTTTGCTTTATATAAGGTATCATGGGAAAGAATATGTATTTCGGCATTTTAAAAACTAATATTAAGGAAAGTGCGCGCAAGTTTGTAGATAATTTTAAGTTTTCAGCACACCTCACTGTTCAAATGTCCTAAGGTCACTAAAACACCTGCACAGAGCCTGAGTTTTTTTATTTCTATTGTTATAAGTACGTAGTTTTTGTTTTGTTATTGCACATTTACTTATGTATATATACAGAATAGATAGTTGTCATAGTTTTGATGTGAGTCACTGTATGTATTCAATTTTCTTTTTAAGAACTTTCATTCCATGCTTGCTTTAAAAGCAAGTAGACAGTGATTTTATTGAGAATAAAAATTGATAGCTTATTTATATATTTTAAATGAGAAATATGATAAATCAAAATTTTTATTTCAAATGTTAATCCTTTTTGCTTAACTCGTCCAACATTCTATAGTAACAATATCGACTATCATACTCCATATCATACCAAAAATTCAAAGCTATACATTTATGACTTTGTCTGACATGATGATACCAGTAGTTTGGTAAATAAAGCATGTCTCCTGCATTAACCCGCACCCTCAATGGCATAACTTTTGAATATTGTGGATACTTACACAGATCCGGATATATTGGATCTATACTAATCCATTCAGTAAACATGGGTTCGGGAATTAAATTAGCACTGCCTTTATACGCCTTAGTACACATTACAGGCTCTATTTGATAATTGTTTGCTTCTAAATTACGCTTATAGACACCGGTCGGATATAACTGCTTAGGTATCCAAGGTAAACTATGTGGCGGTAAAAGTATAAAATCTTTATGACCGTTAATAACACAATATAAATTGTCATACGGATCCTTGTGCATAGATGTTATAGCCCTTGCATCACCCATCCAAAAATTAATAGCATCTGGCGGTTTGTTAAAGCATTTCTCAGCAAATTCCAAAACCGAACAATCAATATCATTCTTTAGTTCAGGAAAATCTAAGGAAAAATTTGAATTTTGCTTTTGTATATAGTATACAGCTCCCATAGGATTATCTAGATTTTGCAAGAACTCCTCCATTGAACATTTTTCTTCTAAAGGCAGAACAAAATATTCCTTTTTATCTTCGCATCTTACTGCCAGACCATCAGCATAACCATTTGGTGTTATGGCAACATCCACTATTTTGCTTCCTAGATTTTGTTTAAAATATTCGGCACTCCATTTCTTTACAGCAGGCCAATCGCTTACAGCATTCCTTATTATAAGTGGCTGTTGTTTAGAATAATACTTACAAGCAAAGTCAATAGCTTGGGGAATGGCATTTAGTTCCGCTATTTCAGTACCAATACATAAATCCTTAGCCTCGCTTAACAATATATCCAGCGCAGAGTGGATTCTATTTTCCATTGAATGTGAGCAGCAATGTTGCCGGTTTCAGTTATTGTAATTTTAACGATTGCCAAGAGAATTTTTCAATGTTTTATAAGAATTCAAATAAATCACACCGGTTTCCAATTTGTGTTATTTCATTCTGAAAAATTCCGTGTACAGTAGTTAAATAATTTTACAAGTGAAGACTCGACCACAACAAAAAAACTTTGCTTTTTTTGTCAATATTATTGCACAAATCAAAAAAAAAATAAAAAAACGAGACAGCAGTGAAATAATGGTACAATAATTATTTAGGTGAATGTTATTCGATAGTTGATTATTTTTAAAAAATTTCTTACAGGTGTCAACTTACTTGCAAAAATATGTATGTTTATTTTAATTTCAAAAACAGCTATTGTATATAGCTGATAAATTATTTCGTTCTGGTAATACTTTTTTGGACATAATTCTATAATAAATTTTTTCTGGCAACTTTATTTCGAGGCCCTGTTTGTCAAAATAGATTTAGAATACCAAGATTTATCTATGATACAAGGGTAGTGTCATCCTTTCAGCTGATTTTTTGCATGCATTTATTACAAAAACAAATGATCTCTTTTTATTAGACGCCATTACCTAGTGAAATAAATGTAACTTAGAATTAATGTTTTTCGAATACATCCATCAAACATTTCATATTTCTCTTAGTTTTTTGATATTTTCAGCTACAAAGCAAGAATAAAAAGCCAGACTGTTTTTGCTATGTCATATTTGTTGCAGAGTCACCACTACCTTTAAGCTTACGATACACAGAATAAATAAAAATCATTTGCAGTATTTAGGCATTGTCATCTTGATGCAATTACTTGATTGTATTTGTGAGTTTTTGTGACATTTGCACAGAACACAACATTAGTGGTAACAGGTTTGAATTGCAACATCTGTCCTATAAATCTATAGGAAAAATAGAGTGTAAATCACAGGCTAAAGTATAAACAAAAGAAGTAACAGTTTCTAAATTTGCTGTTTACAACTATGAACGCAGGAACCAGTTATTCCCTATCAGCTGCCACACCAGAAATCGCCACCCGCTCCATAAAAGATGATGATAACGGTGAGCAAATTATAAATTGGGTTGAAGAGGCAACTGCTATAATAAAGGATGTGCGAACACATGTTGCAGAAATAGATATATCCAAAAAGTTACCTAATAACGAATCTCACATTTACCTTAACATAAGAACCTTTGAGGGAGCTAGCTACTGCGTGCATGTCTCTAGTTTGGGATTTCGTATTGTTTCCGAATTATATGATTCTATAGATTCTGATAAAGAAGAAATAAATGAGAATGTGGAAATATTTGAAACGCCATATGCTTTACTAGATAAAATAAGCCCGCAATATGTGGAATCATTTGGTAATCAACTTTGTAAACAATTATTACATTTACAACAAATGAGGACTGAATTTAATGAAGAAGATGAAGAAGGTTTAGAGGAAGAGGATGAAGTGTAACATCGTAGAGATAACGCCCAATAACTTTTACATATTGAAAAACCCGCTCAATTATTATTATTTAAACAACTAACTGAAAATAGAATGGAACTTTTAATAAAACAGAAAATGACCTCGTTTAAGCTCTGTTATATTTCCTATTAATAGAGGTCATTTTCTTTTAATTAAATTTCATTTTAAGTTGATTTCAACAGAAATGAGCGTTCTAATCAAGAGTGTGTGTATGACTTTATTTATTATTAATGAGTATGTATTTATTTTTATCATTTTTTTAATTTAATTAAAAATGCATTTTTCAAATCAAAAGAAGCGGTTGTGTTTGTAATATTATTTGCTTTTGTTTGTAAATTTCTGTATGTTCTTTAGTTGCTACTGACTTTCATTTTGTTTATAGATATTTTTGTGCTTTTTAAACTTTTAAGCGTTTCAAAAATAAAGATTGTGATTGCAATTCTAGATCAGTTAATTTTCTTACGACGGGTACCAACTGTTCAACATGGTCTTTATATCCGGTGCCAGTATTTAGGTTTTTCTCACCATATACCACTTTACCATCGAAATCATTTAGTGGTACGGACATGTTTTTATCGACTTGTTGAATTGTTATATTTAGATGATCCTCAATTTCAGCTAAAAGCTAAAAAACACAATTTAAAATAAAATCAAAAAGGTGCATTTACACTAATGAACTTACATTCCTTTCATTGTACCAAATACAACATCCTTGTATGTCAGTCAAATTAGTGTTGTTGCAGTTACGGCCACGAGTTTTACACCATTCTCCGTGATACCAAACCTAAAAATAAACGAAATATATCACACATGTTCAGTTTAAAGATTAAAGTTCTTTATAAACCTTTTCCGGTACAGTGGCTACCAAGCTTATGGCTAAACCCATGCGTTCTGCACGGCCTACGCGACCAATTCGATGCACATAATTCGATTTTTCATCGGGCAAAGTAATATTAATCACTTGGCACAAAAAAAAAATTAAAAGTACTTAACATACAAACTTTTCAACCTTAAACTTAAAACTTACTGTAGGGTAATCCAGTAATATCCAAACCTCTAGCAGCCACATCAGTACAAATTAGAAATTTAACTTCCGCCCTTTTAAAACGTTCCAGGTTTTGCTTACGTTCTTGTGGCTTGCGATCTCCATGGAGACAAACAGATGAATAACGTTGACCACCCTTTGATTTTAAATACTGTTCCAAATTGTCACAATCCAATTTCGTACGACAAAATATAATGCAACGATCCATTTTGTGTTCCTCTATAGCTTTAATACAATATTCACCCTTTAATATTTTGACCGCCTCTGAATATGTTTCAGGTGTTAAATTGTTTGGATGAACACCATCACGAGAATGAACACCATCGGTGCGAATGTGTTGACGCAAATTATGCCAAGTTGTGTCTTTTTGCGGATCAACCATGCACACAACATGATGAACTGTTTCGGGCACAGCGTCCTCACCTTTAAGATCCACCCATGTCGGAAAATGCATTAATCGATCGGCCATTTTTTTCACTTCGAAAGCATGAAGTGTTGCCGAACAAACCACCATCTGTAAACGTCTTCCATCTGAAGTCATTTTAGGTATCTGCTTGTGTAAACGATCGATAAGATCTGTATAACCTTGTTTAAGTAAAGCGTCCGCTTCATCTAAAACAAAGAATCTAAACAAAAAATTATTGGTTTTAAAAATAACGCGGTGTCACTAAAATATATGATATTTACCTGCAATGTGTCAGTTGCACGAAACCACCGCTAATCATTTCTTCCAATCGCCCAGGAGTACCCACAACAATATGGACACCTTGTTGCAACACACTTTTCTGTTGCTCCAATTTAACGCCTCCGATTAGAAGGAGTGTTTGTACATTTGGATTCGACAAATGAATCTTAAATTTTTCGATCTGATTATAAGTCTGTTCAGCCAATTCTCGACTAGGTTCTATGATTATGGCCTGCGGTGCATTTGGTGCTGGCTTATTTGCTGCCGCATTCGTTGATGGATTAGCCAAAGGGTTAGCCTTAACATGTTGTGAACCTGCCTGTGACACAGCTATAAATCCATTTTTAGGTGGAAATTTTAATTCACTTTTTCCAAAATTAAAAGACATTTCTGCATTTTTCAAAACTACGGCAGGATAAAATGTTTCATTACGAAGACTATCATTGATACGAAAGGCTACACCCAAATGTTGTCCGTTTTTGCTGAAAGATATTTCCATTTTCTCCAAATCCAAATAACATCCAATTACATCGCTTTTACCAAAGGCTTCACCGTAATCATCAAATTGGCGATTATTAGATTTTTTACCAGTACCGCCGAAACCGAAACCATTGCGGCAAGTACCTAAATCTAGATTAGCTTGTTGGGTTGCCCAGCCAACTCTACACAAACCTTCATCAGTCACAGTGGCTTCAAAGTAAAACTTTCCTTTGCCATTTACCCCTGTAGTCCCTCGACAACCATGCCATTCTTTAAATTCTCGCGATTGACAGCGCAAGCCATCAGGTGTTACAGCCAAGGCTGCTCCACGGTCAAAGAAGGACATAGTCCAAGGTGGTACACTACCGGTACCACTTCCTCCAGTTTTTGCTGTCTTCCCCTCTTCCAAATCTCTTAAAGTTTCCCACACAATCTGTAAAATGGGCAAACAAAATGCACCCGTTTTTCCTGAGCCTGTCTCTGCTGCCATTAACACATCACCACCACCTAAAATCAGAGGTATGGCCTCTGCCTGGACATCTGTAGGTAGTCTAAGATAAACACCAAAGAAGCAGTCTTCTTTTAACATGAAAACTCATGCATGTATAAAAATTACTTACGTCCATTCCATTTCATCAATAGCTTTACCAATTTCTGGTAAAACCCCAAATTCTAATAAATAAATAAATGCTCACACATAGTACACATTAAATGTAACAAGATTATACTCACCCTCAAACGCAGTCATTTCAGAGAAAATAAAACACAAATTCTATTGATCCTTGAAGGTTTATGTATAGATTTCGCCGGTTGCTAAAATAAGCAAAACTTAAGAGACATGTTCAGTGCAAACTCAATTAGTAGATGCATAATAACCAGAAGTTAGCTGCAGTTCTACCAATCTTGCCAACTTTTATCTTCAGATTAGACCTGCGATTAAAAGGGATTTTTTCATCCACACCAATTTTTTTAGTAACAAAAATCTTTTTAATTTCTTTAAATCATTATATATTTGTTATGCTTATGATTATTGTCGCAATATTAATTGAACAAATTGGTTAAGACACTGCACAATTTTTGAGAAAGATTTCTAAATATAAGATGTGATATTTAATAAACTCTGAACGAATATCCTAAGCTTTGCTATACGAAAGGCTTTTTTTTATAAGTAGTATTATTAATACTTTACAAATATGCAGTAAAAAATTAAAAATTTACATTTTTACATGCTCTGTGAATTTAGATTTTTAATAAAAATTACAACATTTTTCTTAAACAAACTTATATTTTACTCATTCTTTATATTATTTGGCATTGTGTTGTACAGCATTAATCCCTTACAAAATAACGATTTTTGCATTGATCTTGTATTCGCTTTTTTCAACCTGAAGTCATTCGCGTTCCTTAACTTGTAAGGCTGAACATATCCTACATATTCTAGTTGTTCGACGAGGTAGTCTGGCGCATTTCCGGTCTTCATTTTTCTAATAAAAGTTATCGTATTAAATTGTAACCTCTGTTTTATATTCAACCATCCTAGTGTCTCCAGCATTATACTTATAGGTGCAAAACGGTTGCATTTAAGAATTGATCGTATTGCCCTGTTCTGAAGCCTTTGCATTCTTCCTATCTGTTGCTCCGAGCACAATTGTGGACCCATGCTCAAAGTGCAGTTTGATAATTGTATTATATATGTTAACTGCAGTTAATATTGAAACTCTATTTCTAATTATTTTGAAAAAGCCAATCTTTTTACCTATTTTTTTGCAAATATATTCTATGTGTTCTTGCATTTTTAAGTCTTTATCAATTACGAAACCCAGATATTTTATACTGCCTACTTTTTCTATAATCACATCATTTATTTTAATTATTCTGTTTGCGTTCATATTTATTTCCATTAACTTTGTTTTGTTCGTTATATTCCCCTTATGTTAATACTTAAAATTATTCTTTTAAACGGGTTTTTTCACTACCATTTAAAAAAATTAACCTGGAAGTTGAAAATGAAGGACTTGTCTGCCTTATTTAATAATTTGCAAAAATATTAAATTATTATATATATATATATATATATATATATATATATATATATATATATATATATATATATATATATACATATATTATATATTAACATAAGGGGAATATAACGAAATCTGAGAAAACGGAAAATTTTAGCAGAGTTGCAGGAAAATGAATACAAACGTCATATGCAAGATGAAAAAATGTAAATAAATTATAGCAAAAATATAAAATTTTCGAATTTAATTTTAGATAGTTAATTTAAATTGTATTTTAAATCAAAAAATATTTACAAATTAAAAGGTCTATCGACTTTTAAAACTTTGTTAGTGCGGTTTTACACACTTCAACTTTTGTTGCTCAACTGTTGTTTTTTCCATTAGAAAGAAAGAGAAAGCTTTATACCTCTTCTCTTTCTTTCTAATGGAAAAAACAACAGTTGAGCAACAAAAGTTGAAGTGTGTAAAACCGCACTTAGACTTTCAGCAGCCATTTTGTCATTTAAAAAGTTGGCAACCTGGGTTTCTACAACAATATGTCGAAAAACTGGCATACAAATCGTCCATTTTCGTCGCATACGTCAACGAATAACATCGTACAAGCTTTGGTTCGTATACATATTATAATATCTAAAAATTTTAACGTCATCCTTTAGTTATTTAAATTATTTCGAGTGATCTTCTTTTTATTTTTGCAAGACATGTAACCTTACCATAATATTTTTGATTTTTTACAGTTCTTAAATTCATATTTCGCGAGTCCCTAATTTCACATTTTATTCAAGATGGTTAGGGAGAACAAAGCTGCCTGGAAAGCTCAATACTTCATAAAAGTGGTAGTAAGTATTACAAATGTATATTGAAAATCTTTATTACTTTAATGATGAAACAAATTTACGTCTGAATGTATATCGTGTGAACGCCCTGCTTGAAAAAGCTGAACCCAGGTGTTCTGGTATATTAGAAGTTGAGAAATTGCTCTAGCAGCAGTCTGATAACATTCACACAATATTTTTATTTTTTTTCACGCACAGTCATTCTAATGAAAAGTGTACGTCTTTCTTTTAGGATCTCTTCAACGAATATCCTAAATGCTTCATAGTCGGTGCTGACAATGTTGGTTCTCGTCAAATGCAAACCATCCGTACCAGTCTCCGTGGCATGGGTGTTGTTCTTATGGGTAAGAACACAATGATGCGCAAGGCCATTCGAGGTCATTTGGAACAGAATGCCCAGTTGGAAAAATTGTTGCCTCACATCAAAGGTAACGTAGGTTTTGTGTTCACTAAAGGCGATTTAGCAGAAATCCGTGATAAGCTGTTGGAATCCAAAGTACGCGCCCCTGCTCGTGCGGGTGCCATTGCTCCCTTGCCTGTTATTATACCAGCTCAAAACACCGGTTTGGGACCCGAAAAGACTTCCTTTTTCCAGGCTTTGTCTATCCCAACAAAGATTTCCAAGGGTACAATTGAAATTATTAATGATGTGCCAATTTTGAAGCCTGGTGATAAGGTCGGTGCTTCTGAAGCTACTTTGCTTAATATGTTGAATATCTCTCCGTTCTCATACGGTTTGATTGTCAATCAAGTCTACGACTCTGGCTCCATTTTCTCTCCTGAGATTTTGGACATTAAGCCTGAAGATTTGCGGGCCAAGTTCCAAGCTGGCGTTGCCAACTTGGCTGCTGTCTGTTTGCAAATTGGTTATCCAACCGTTGCATCCGCACCTCATAGCATTGCAAATGGTTTCAAGAACTTGTTGGCTATTGCTGCCACCACTGAGGTCGAATTCAAAGAAGCTACTACCATCAAGGAGTATATTAAGGATCCAAGCAAATTCGCAGCTGTCGCCGCTTCTGCCGCTCCCACCGGCCCTGCTGCTGCCGAAAAGAAGGAAGAAGCCAAAAAGGAAGAATCCGAAGAAGAGGAAGACGATGATATGGGTTTTGGTCTCTTCGACTAAACACCCTGCTTTCCGTCACGTTTTATCAAACTTTGTTGGTATATATCGAAAAGCTTACAGTTTTAATGTAATTGTTTTTGAAAACTATCTGTGAGGCAGCAAGTGCAACAAATTATTGTCGTGGTTTGACAAACCCAATGGCAAGTTGTTGCATTTGTTGCACTGGTCTTTAAAAATATATTCAAAAATAAAATTCGTAATCTTAAAAATGCATATAAATTATTTGACAATGATGGTCAGAATTAGTTTTTGGAGGAAAGTTGTACGAAGCTTAGTAATGGTGGTGCATAACTATTTTTAGATTTTCGCTTAAGTGCGCTACTAATAACAGCGCTATGTTGCAAGACAAGTAATTTCTGATCATATTCGGGTATTTTAACTTAAAGTTAATGTTCTTATACTAAATAGCTTGGATTAATGGTAGCACTACTACTATCAGTTGGCGCCTCCCTAAATTTGAACAAGTTGCAATATTTAACTCGCGTTTGGCACCCGTTTCCAGAAGAGAAAAATGGAAGTATCTTGTTGTTTGGTCTCCGATATGTTTTAAATCCTCGGTTACAAAATATCCATCACAACGCATAGGAGACCAAACAGTACTTTTACATTGCAAAATTTTTATCTTTACGATCCCAAGACTCCTTTTCAATTTACATTCGCGTACCACTACCTTTCTTTAAACATATTCATTTATTAACTCGGAAAAAACTTTACCTCACTACTTCAATACCTTTTATGTTTTTCGAAAGCAGTTTACCATTTTTTAAACAAAAATAATTACGTACTTTATTATTGGACAATGCGCAAAATTTGTGCGTTTAATCATGTACTTAACAATAATTTACATACAATATTAAACTGTCATCAAAAACACTATTAAATTACGATTAGACTTGTGCTTTTCGCGTTTAAGGTCACTTTTAGTTATAAGCAAAAGGCACATAATGGAATTCAAAAACACAATACAGTTAATAATACAAAGGGCCAACAATTTTATAATGTTTGAAATATAGTATCCACGGTAGTTATTTGCATTTCCCCTGTACACTACTACACCAGAGGCGTTTAGTAATATGTGATATCGATGGTCTCCTTTATTTCATTGCCCCATTCACGGGCAATGATCATAATTTCATTCTTTGTGAGTTTCGGACCAATTAGGGGATTCATTTGCGTCATATAACAGCAGAGCCAGCTAAAAGCAACATGTTTATTGGATATTGAATTTCAAATAAAAAAAATTAACTTACAAAAGCCAACAGGTTGCTGCTGTCAACATTAAACAACACTGAGTGATTCTATCGAAAAGAAAATAAACAATTTATTATTATTAATAAAACGGTTGAAACTTGATCTCTATATTATGTATAATAATACCCTTTGTTAGGTCCTCTAGCAAAGAAGGGACAAATAATTCCAATGAATGCCCAAATACAAGTAATAACTAGAGGTGCTACGTAAGCTTCAGCCATTTTGTGTAGATTTGTATAATATTTACTAAAAAAGAACACAAATCTTTGGAACCCAAAATTTTAACGAAAAATAAAATAGCAATAACTACAATGTAAATTTGTTAACCAGCTTATTTTTATATCACATGACAATGAGACTCCTGACATTTTTACACAATAGCTGCCATACTATTTTCATATAAAACTAGATAGAAGCTAACGGATCTGAAAGCTTTTCTATGGATACAAATTGTTATGATAACTAAACATGGCTAAATAAGAAACGTCATTTTATCAAAATTTGCGAATTACAATCAATTACTGTTCAGTGACAAAGTGACAAGCAAAATTATTAAAAATGGTTTTGGAAAGTACTATGATTTGGTAAGTTTTTCTAAATAATAATTAATATTCTATATAAATATTTAATAAATAGTAATAGAGGCATAATTTTAAATATATTTAATGTATAAAATTTGTTTTTGTTTCCTTTAAGTTTTGATAACAGTGATTACCAACGCAATGGTGATTACTTTCCAACACGTCTGAATGTACAAAAAGATGGTATAAATTTAGTTTGTCTTACGAAAGTACGTTCCAATCCGGAGAATAATGTTGGCTTAATGACTATTTCCAAGTATGTTCCAAACTAAGTAAATTCGTTCATATAATAACTGATTGCAAATATAAATTTTTTTAGTACGGTAGAAGTTTTGGCCACCTTAACTAGTGATGTTGGCCGTATATTCTCTAAAATGCATTTGGTACAACCTAAGGGAGAAATTAATCTTCTAACCGGTGTTCGAATAGCTCACGTAGGTAAAACTTAATTTTAAACCTCACTGAAGTGTTCTTATGTTCTCTTTTATTTAATAGTTGGTCCTTAAGCATCGTCAAGGCAAAAATCACAAAATGCGTATTGTTGTTTTTGTTGGTTCGCCCATAAACAATGATGAAGGAGAATTGGTAAAATTGGCCAAACGTTTGAAGAAAGAGAAAGTTAATGTCGATATTGTTAGCTTTGGCGATCATGAATGCAATAACGAAATTTTGCAAGCTTTTATTAATACACTAAACGGAAAAGACGGTACTGGTTCACATTTGGTGTGCGTTCCTCGTGGTTCTGGTTTATCGGATGCCTTATTGTCTTCTCCCATCATACAAGGTGAAGATGGTATGGGTGGTGCTGGCCTAGGGGGTGCTGGTTTCGAATTTGGTGTTGATCCCAATGAAGATCCGGAATTGGCTTTAGCATTAAGAGTTTCGATGGAAGAGCAACGGCAGCGCCAAGAAGAAGAACAGCGACGTGCTGCTGGTGGTACTGCTGACTCAGATACAGCGCCAAGCAATGAAAAAACTTCAACAGGCACTACTGCAGCAGTTTCTGCTGCCACTGCTGCTGATGAACCTAACTCTGAAGAAGCAATGTTGCAACGCGCTTTGGCTATGTCCACGGAACAAGTATTGTATAAATCAGTTCAATAAATAATTATTAATTAGTTTCTCTTTTAAAAGAGTGCTGATAACTTGCCAGACTTTGCCAATATGACTGAGGAAGAACAAATAGCATTTGCAATGCAAATGTCAATGCAGGATGCTGGTACGTTCAAACATTTTTTTTATAAAATAATATTTTGAAAGTCTAATTTAGCATCTAAAAAAGTTTCCGATTAAATTAAAACCTTTTTTGTTTTGTATTTAAACAAATATAAATATAATTTTAATGTTATAATAAAATTTCTGACCTATATTGGCCTTTTAAGATGAAACCGTTACCCAACAAGCTAAGCGCCCAAAAACGGAAGATAATGCTCCAATGGATGTAGATGATGATTATTCTGAAGTTATTGGAGACCCAGCTTTCCTACAGAGTGTCTTGGAAAATTTACCTGGTGTAGATCCACAATCTGAAGCCGTACGCGACGCAGTTGGTTCGCTTAGTAAAGATAAAGAAAATAAAAAAGGTGAAAGCGACAAAACTGATAAACAGCAGTAAACTTGGTACCGAACAGTTTACTTTCATCTTAACTTGAATCGATCTATATGCTTATATGTATTTTTATTTAATTTTTGTATTAATTCATTAACGTCCGGAAGGTGACCTCAGAATTGCATACTAAAAAATTTTATTTGCTTTGGTCTCTTGCGCTGGCTTCTAATAAAATATTCGTAAAAAATTAAGTTTCGAATATTTATTTATTATCATATATGTCGCACCCCAAATACAAAAGGATCACAACTCAAATACTAAAATTTTTAGGAGAGACAGAAGCAGCATACTTAACAGAAAAAATAGACAGCTGATGGAGCAAATTTTGCAGTAATTAGAGATGTGCACTCTGAATTAATTTATGGAAAAAAAATCAGTTTTGGAAAATTTTGAGTTGTGACCCTTATTTATTTAGGGTGCGATGTTATCGAGTTCGAACGTTTTAAAACTATTCAAAAAGTATGAAAATATTTTTTTTTAATTCGAAAACAAATTACAAAAGGTCGATCGATTTCAATCACATAACAATATGATTTGAACCCATTTTCAAGGTAATTTTCAATATAAAACCAAAAATTAGAGGTCATAACACTTGTTTTCGATAAAGAATTTATGTGTTCATGGCCCCGTAAAGCCACTTAAAATTTTGATATAAGTTGAACAGTAGCGATAAGTAATAAAATAATTTCTAGGGACCTAAAAATGTATGCACAGTATTAATAGAGTAAACTATTGACTGATACTTCGGATAAAAATTTCATTTGTTTAAACATTAACTACTTGTAATATGACCGTGTTTGTTATATTAAAACAAACAAATGCTATTTATCTTCTTATTAATTTAAATATGAACCTATTATACTGAAAGTGATCAATATAGTTCCAATCAACAACTTCGAACTAATATCAAAGATGTTATATTTTTGAATATATGAAAATATTTCTTTCAACATAAACAAGCATCCAAAGACATAAGTAGTTGTTTTTATTAAATTATATTTGTTTCCATTTTCTCCTTTTAAAACATCGATTATTATAAAGCTGAACATTTCAAAGAACTTATTTTTTTATGCCGCGGTACTCCATTATGTGATACAAAACCCAAGCCGGAATGATCAGTGCTGCAACGGACATACCACCACCAAGAATATATATTTCCTGAAAATGAGAAAAAAAATTGGAATTTTACGTAATATTTTTCTAAAGGCGGAACCTTTACATAGTATGCACATTTACAAATATAATAAACTTACAGCAGTAGAAACTTTTTGGGTTGGTGGTGAAGAAATCACCGATTCGCAACGGCGTTGAACGGCTCCACGAATGGCAGGAGCCAAAAATTTTCCAGCGGATCTTTGGAACATTTTCGCAATCTTCTATTTTCAGTATGATTACTTTATAGCTTAAGAACAGCACATCTACAAAAGAATTGAGTGCTTCCAAGTTAGGTTTTACGTAAATTAAGTGCAGACAACTCTTATTTCTAGTGATGTATAATTTTTTTTATAGATAATGGTCCAGTTCACATTAGATTAATATTTGTTTTGAACAACTTTAGTTCTTTCCAAAACACACTAGACTAATTATTTTAGCACAAAATTCTATACGTATACACATCTTTGTGTGTATTAGTGTTTTTTATTCATTTCATGTTTGTTTTTCGTTCGGTATACACCACGGTATACGCATTACAAAATAAATATGGCTGTAAGTGATGATGAAATGTTTGTTTATAATTTTATTTTATGTAATTATAATTATTGTTAATTAAAATTATTGTTAATAATTTTTGTTATTAAAAATTAATTTTTCTTGAAGAATCTTTCCATAGGAAAGCGAAATATTGAAAATATATGTATATCGTTAAAATTTAATTAAAAAGACGTTTAAAAGATTAACACATATTTAATTTTCTAAAATATAAAAATATTATAACAAAAACTTGAATTCAATAATAAAAAAGATAAAATAGTAAAAAAGATAAAAATAAATAGCATAAAATCTATTTATCTACTTTTGAATTCATATTCATAGTTACACTACAATAGCCAACTGAAGACTAAAAATCGCTCTGCAAAAAAAACACACAAGACCTGTGTTTTCATAAATGCATGTGTATTAGTTTTGTTTTCGTTGTGCGGCGTTGAAGCTGATAGAAAAATTGTTTCAACCAAAAACTACCCCCCTCACCGAAAATGCCAACAAACTGCCAGCACAACTAATCCAATGTGAGCTGGCTCAATGAGGCAATTCATACTAGATTAGTTGTGCTGGTCTAACATGGCAGCTTATGGGCATTTTCGGTGAAGAGAGTAGTTTTTGGTTGGCAAAATTTTTCAACCAGCTTCAACCCCGCGTCAGCAGAATAAAACTAATACTAATTTCATATACACTTATGAAAACACAGGTTTTGTGTTTTCTTTTTTGCAGAGCGATTTTTAGTCTTCAGTTGTTTATCGTCGTGTAGATATCAATAACCAGTTAAAGTTTTTTCGGTTATTTCAGTAACAGTAATATTACTGGTCACGTGTAAAAACTTTTACTGGTTTCTGAACGGCCTTTTCAATGTTGTGTGACGACATAAATTAATATACATGTACCTTTAAAGATTCACTTTTCATGTTTGTGTAAATTGCACTGCATACTTCTATAACAGCTGAGCTTAAATATGGTGCAGACAATTTACTATTTTCGACAATATCTTTAAAAGTTTCCCCTGTCGCAAAGAACCTTAAAGTGAAAAGAGTCTTAGGTGACTCTGTAGGTTAGTAGGTAGTGTACTAGCTTTTCAGTGTGGGGGTTGTGGGTACGATTCCCAACGAAGACCTTGTTTTTTTCACTCCAAAAATAAAAATTTACTGTCGGTGGGGCTACTCAGCGATGAAGGCATGGTCACTGGTTGTTGTGCTGTCTTTTATACGGCAGTTAATTTCCCACTATCCTTCTACTTTCACTACCTGTTTCATCTCTTCTCTATCCCTTTCCTAAAGAATGTAGCACGGTACTTGACTAAATAGGCATTATTGCCTGAAGTGCTACTTCTCTTTAAAAAAAAACAGAACCTTAAAGTGGCAACCAACTTTTCCTCAACCGGAATACATTTTCGTATAGGTGTATCATATCAATGAAAAACACCTCTGGTCCATTCCCAAGAATAAGGTATATGCTTCTTCATCAAAAAACAAGTTGTATTCCCTGAGAAGGAACTGGATATTTCCACCAGAGTCACGAAACTCTCTGCATGCCTTGAACCAGCAAGATCTGCTTTTTTTGCCTTCCCACCTTATTATTGCCAATTCATCATCACTTATTTCGCTAATTAGTTTCCGTAATTTATGTGTATAACGAACGAAAAACAAATGTGAAATCAATAAAAAAAAATACTAACACACACAAAGCACAAAATTGTATACGTATATATAATTTTGTGCTTCTATATACAATTTTGTGCTAGATTAATTAGTCTCGCGTGTTTTGGAAAGAACAAAAGTTATGCGAAACAGATATTAATCTAATGTGAGTTGCCTCAATGATGTGAATCATAGGAATGATATATAAGGTTTTTATTTTGCATTTTTTGTTTAAGCATATTTTCATTTTCCGACGGGAAAATGAACCATTTGTTTCGCTCTCTGAACCACAATAGCGAATCGTGGTTCATACCACGATTTTGTCTTGACGTCTAGCTATTGTAAGTATTACATGCACACACACAAATATTTCGCGCTATTTATGTTTGTTTAATATGAATAAAAAAGTAAGTTAGTTATTAAAAAATATATTTATGAATATTATATTATAAATAATTTAATAAACACAACGTCTTTATATAAAAATTAAATAAGTTTCATTTTATTAAATATGAACTAATCTTTTAACAGTCTTTTAAATAATTTAACGATTTTATTTTTCTCGATATTTCGCTTTCCTGTAGAACGCTTCTTCAGAAGATTAGTTCATATTTAATTAAATTAAAAAAAGGTCGAATAAAAATAAAAGTAATAATCAAATAAGTTTTATTTTTAATTTCAATATTTCACCACACTATTTAGTGTCGTCTTCAGGAAAACAAAGATCTGTTAATAATTTTTTCAATCAACCAATTAATGAAAGAACAATTTTAAGCAAACTAATTTAACAACTATATGAATTTATAAAATATTAAAAGTTCAATTAACTATAATTATTATGATGTTAATTTTTAGTAAAAAACACAAAAATATTATTTACTCTCTAAGTTATGTTTTTTGGTTAAAAAAATAAAAATTGTTTATATATTGTTAAAAATAAAAATAAGTGTTAAATATTTTTGATTAAAAACAGTTCAGGTTATAAAGGATGCACAAAGGGTAAAATAACGGGAGAACCATAATTTCCGTGAAATAGTTATTCGATTTGCATGAAACAAAAAGTAGTTTTAGATTAAGACCTATTTTTAAGCTTACGTGACCCATAATTTTTTTTTATTAAAATAAATACAAAAGAAATCTAAACTAGGAATATATTTTTTTAATTAAAATAAAATTTTAAAAAGCTTTAATTTTCTGAGCAAGTAATAACAATCAAAATTAAATATTTTCAAAATGATAACTATTTTATAAATTTATCTATTAAATACGGTTTTTAAAAACCGATTACCACATGTATGATTCACATTATTAATATAACATTTTTGACAAGTTCACCACTCATGGTAAAAAATTTAAACGGATTGTGTTGTTCACGTCATATTTTCATCAGACGCAATTTTTCATGAAAACGTAATTAAGGGGACACAAAACTTCATTTAAAAATTAAATAATTTCCAAATATTATAGAAAATAAAGGTAAGAAAACAAAAATTCAAACATTTCAACATGTGATATACTTTGTTGCAAAGTGTGAAAAATTATGCATTCACTTGAATTGTAGTTGATGTTTGTAAAAACTTTCCAATCAGGCTTAAAAAAATTAAAACTGGAATAAATTAAAAAAAAGAGAATGAAAATTGTTATTTTAAATTAAATTGTTAAGGAAAAAGTTCAATGCAAAACTTTTCCTCAAGTAAGATAATCTTTAATAATTATTATTTGTCTGATATAGTTTCCACACGTTGTGGATGCAGTTGGGCATCAACGAGGCAAAGAAAGAAGTACGGCCAAAGGAATTTTCAAGAGTTGAGATAGTTGTCTTCTTCAGAGCAAAATTTGAAAAAAGTCAGACAGACGTATCCGCTTCCTTTTTATGAGAATTTCTTTTACTGTACAAATCTACCAACATTTTGAGTGTTTGAGTGTGTAAGTGCAACTTGTGAACAAAGGCAACCAAGGACATCTTTGTTTCATTGCAAAAGAAAACAAAAAAAAAACAAAACAGTAAGAAAAACAACAAACAACAACCACCAAACACTACTATGAGTACTGCAGCAATAACAAAAACTAAGACAACATTGTCTTTAGAGGCGTCAAGTTCAAGTGAAGCTGCTTCTTCTTCGATCACCAACACCTCAAATACAAGCACAACAAAGCCTAATGTTTTAGAGAATAAAGAACTAAATGTTGATGCTTCTACTTCATCTTCTACTTCACACCTGTCTTTAAGCCCCGCTATTTGTCGCTATTATCAACGAGGTATCTGTCGTTTTGGCTCAATGTGCCGTTTCTCACATGACTTAAGCGGTGGTGAAATTATTAAGAACTCACAAACGACTGTGTCAAGCATTTCTAACGAACGTCCTAGCACTAGTAGACATAATTGGGCCAATGCTCCTATATTTATACCAAAATCCGATCACAGTGGTGGCGAAATTCTGAACACAGACACTGAGCGTACATGGGCTGATGTCGTTGGAGCTAATGCTTCACGCGAAGCTGTAAGAATTTTAGAAGAACCTGTTTTAAATGCTAATGAGGCTGGATCGATTCACGAAATTTGCCCATTTGAAGGAGTTTGCCCTTATGGCATGTATTGTGCCTATTCTATTCATTTAGAACTATGTGAAATGTGTGATCAGTTTTGCCTGCATCCCTCAGATGAAACACAACGTAAAAAGCATAAAAAAGAATGTCTTCAACAACACGAACAGGCCATGGAGTTATCATTTGCCATAGCCCGTTCAAAAGATAAAACTTGTGGCATTTGTTTTGATACGATCATGGAGAAGGCTGGTCGAGAGAAACGTTTTGGCATACTGCCCAATTGTAGTCATATTTTTTGTTTAGAATGCATACGTAAGTGGCGTCAAGCAAAACAATTTGAACACAAAATTACCAGGTGACTAAATTGTACAATTCATCAGTTTTTTTTTTAAATTTAATTTCTTTTTTATTTTCTAATAGATCATGCCCAGAGTGTCGTGTATCATCGGATTTTGTTTGTCCAAGTGATTTTTGGGTTGAAACAAAAGAAGAAAAGGATAAACTTCTAGGTGATTATCGTAAAGCTCTTGGTATTAAGGACTGCAAGTACTTTAAAAAGGCAAGTATTTTGTTGTTGTTATTTGTTTTACATATACAGTGCGTAAAATAAGTAATTGTTTTTGCTTGTGTATTATTTGTACTGAATAGTGCTTTTGATTTTACTAACGGGTTCAGTGTCGTAGTGTAATATTTGTAAACAATTTGTTTCGCTGGTATAGGACGATACAAGTTTGTTATAAATCAGTACAAGAACAGGGCTAAAGCAAAGAAAATTACATTAACTCCATTTCTTACCAATTTAGTACAAAAAAAGCTACAATGGCAACACAATTTTATATAAAATTGTTGCAAAATTTCAGTACATTAGTTTCAGTCAAAATTTAAAAAATTTCAAGACGAAATAAATTTTAATTTCTTTAAATTTTAAATAATACAAGATGTATATTTTACTTACTAAATTTTTTATTTTCTAGGGCGATGGTAAATGTCCCTTTGGTAATAAATGTTTCTACAAACATGCCTTACCCAATGGCGATTTGGTTGATGTTGGCTGTCCTAAAAAAACTCGAAAAATGCATCGCAGCAATAATGAAATTGTAAATTTACTTGATGTGAGTATAACAACCTTAAGAAAAAACTTTTTACATTTTTTAAATTAAGTTCAAGGTTAACCGCATTATAAAAGTTAAAAGTTGTTTGTTCAATGTTTACTTTCAAGTAATTTTGCTGTTTTTGATTTTGTTTTTTATTTTGCTAACATTTACTACGTTGACGCTATCGGCGAAAATATATACTTTCAACATTTTTTTATCTTATTAGGGTGTAAGGAGGCATTAAGTGAATAACGAATTTGTTTCGTTAATTTTCTGTCTTTTAATTTACACAAAATATATTTAAAAAATTAAAGGTTGCCATTATTAAGCGCGATTATGCAAGAGTGTGAGTATTTGTCCGTTTTTGTTCATGTGTGAACCCATTGGGTTTTTTTTCCCTTTCCCTTTTTTTTTCTTTTCTTTTTTTTTTCATGTGACGTAATAATCTGTAATTGTACGTTTATGATGTTCCTTACTGCCTTGGTCCTGTGCACCTGCGTAAAGTGTTTGTGTTGGTGTAATGTTCTTGCTCTTGTAAAAATGTTTCAATGGTTCAAATATTGTGTCCGAAGCAGTGTTTATTTGTTCATTTATTATTCGTCCGTCAAATGTTTTTTGTTCGTATATTTCCATGTTTTCTAATACATTTATTCTCCTTCCTTTGTGCTGTGTATGAAGCAGTTTAACAGTTGTTCCTATATGTCCTGGTGTACATTTGTCGTCGAATATATGGTTCGCAAAGTTTGATTCTGGAGTTGATCTCGGTTCTCGTATTTTTCCGTTATAGTCTCTAATATGTTCCCTAAATCTGGTCTTAATTTTTCGTCCTGTTTGCCCGATGTAGCTATAATGGCATGTACAAGTTAATTTGTACATTCCCCGTCTGTCTAGTATATTTGCCTCAGTTGTCTTATTCCGTAGTACTCTGCCTAGGTTGTTTCTTGTTCTGAATGCGGTATTGATGTTGTGTCTTCCAAATAATTTGGCCAATTTGTACGTTGATTTTCCCATATATGTCAATGTAGCCCATTTTCTCCTTTCATTCTCCTGTTCTTTGTTCGTTCTAATTTGTTTCTTGATGTTATCTACGTGGCGCTTTTTGTATCCGTTGTTTTCCGTTATGGTGTATATTGTTTCCATTTCCTTCATATACATTTGCCGTGTTAGTGGTGTTCTCTCGAGTCTTGTTATTAACTGCCTAATTGCTGCGTTTTTGTGTTGCTGGAGATGATTTGATGAGTTGTGTATTATTGTGTCCGTTGCTGTTGGTTTCCTGTATATTTCATATTCGATCCTGTTCGAGATTATGTTCCTCTTGATGGTTAGGTCCAAATAATAATTTCTCCCCTCATCTTCCCCCTCCATTGTAAATTCTATGTTCTCGTGTCCTCCATTCAAGTAATCCAGAATTCGCCCATCGTTTGCATTTGAGATAAATCATACAAATGGCAATACTGTATCAATTTCTTAATTTATTGTAAAATCCAGAAATTCCAAGCCTTTCTCAACATTTTCAAACAAATTTACTTAACTTCCTATTTATAAATACCCAGACGCATGACAGCAGGTACTACGCGTCTACTAAATGAAAATATTTCTGAATAAAGTCATTGTTTCGATCGCTGTGTGTGCATGGCGTATCGCAGTCTTGCTGAAATACCTTTCCGCTGCATATTCGATTTTAGGCAGTGAAATGACCGTTATAGTTGTGATTAACATATTTTCTCCTAATAAATGTGTCAACGTCGGCGCAGTCACATCAATGGCGCATTAATGACATTGTAGTCAATATTGACAACAACCGATTGCTATTGTGTGGCGTTTGGTATTTTTAAAGACGCTTTGAAGACGACAGCTACTTGATGCCACTACGTTTTGGTCCCTACATTCTTTGATAACGACTCGATAGAACTTTCTACAATTGCCGTTAATTAATTAAAAGAAAATAAAAATTAAAATAAAAGTTTAAAATAAAAGTTTAAAATAAAAAATTTAAAAGAAATTAAGAATTAAATTTAAAAAAAAAATTAAAAAAAAAAATAAAAAAGTTGTGACATGGACAAAAAAAAAATAAATAACAAGCGGCACACAGTTTGAAACATTAATTAAGAAACTAGAAATAAACCCAAATCTAGCAAAAGATTTCAGAGACGCATACGTCCTAACATTTACAAACAACACTGAAGGCAAATAACGTTAAAATTGAATTTCCTTGGACTACTGGAAAAAGATATACAGCCCAATCACGAATATTCCTTAGGAATTTCTTTCTGACGGAAAATACTTTTCTCGAGAAAAGATTCCTCCAATCACAAATTCCGCGAGAATAAAAACAAATCAGAATGTGACATCATTGAATTTTATAACCAACTGTTTTGTTAATTTACATTTATTTTTTTTATATTCATAATAGGAGAAAAGAGAAAAGGGAGAAAACTCACGCGGAATTTTTATTCATGATTGGGCTGAATGTGATCGATCGGTGGCAAAAGATAAGCGATAATTTTTTTTTTTTCAAATTAAATGCAAATCAAATATTTTAAACTGTAGAGAGTTTTTAAGTGTAAAGCAAAAAAGAAGTTAATAAAAAAAAACAAGGCAGAAGTGAAAGCGATAGTAGGACGTAGGCATATACATATAACCAATTATCAGTTTCCCTGCGAGAAGAAGCTACCGCAAATGTTATGCAGGTTTAAAAAAATAAGAATCCTAAAAATGTCTTTTAAGTAATTTAGTTTCCATGCGATCTACACAACCAATATCATCATCAAAGAATTTCCACTTTGACTTTCTCTTTTTCTTTTTTCTTTATTTAAAGTTTAATGAAGAGTGAATAGGTTTCTCTTTGGAAAACTTAGAGTGTCTTTTTTAAAATAATAGATACCGTCGTGGGCTGTGGTAATTTAATATCAAAATCATTTCCAACTTAGTTGAAAAGGGCCTTGTACCATAGTGTTATTACCAGATTTAACTTATTTGAAATAAATGTTGAATCGTAATCCATTTTCCATTGAAACCGGTATTTTTTCCAAAATAAATTTAAAACAGTTTTGTTTAGATTGCATTAATCAACAAATCTGAAATAAAGAATTATTTAACGCTTTTGTGTTTTTTTTTTTTTTTTGAGTACTCACAAACAATTTCATTCACTTGCTATTCGCCAAATTGAAAAGTCTGATGTTTGCCTCAAAGATTTTACTTGTAGCTTAAGTCTTAACATTTTCTCTTCATCGCTAGAACTTTCGTTGGAATGGCACAAAAAAAACCTTTTTTACACCATTTTTTTTATTTTCTATTTATTCAATTGTGACAACAACTATAGATATGACAAAAAATATAATTTAAATTATCGATAGTATGTGAACGTTAATACAATGCTTTAAGTTAATTACAATTTACCGTTGAGGCAAGACCGACGTCGACCTATAATGCTGAATATAAAATTATTTTTATCATTCTTGTTATTTAATCAATTTTTATCCTTTTCTCTTTGTTTTCTCAATATTTAAACTGGAAAATCTTCATTACTAAACTGTTTACTGCGACAAAAACAGGTGTGATATCCTTCTAAGTGTCTATTAAAGTCAATTTAAACAAACAGACAAACAAAATTAAAGCTTCAATTACCAACCATAAACTATGAAATTAAAAAGAAAAGAAACAAACAAACAAACGAAATGGTTTTCAAAACTTAGGTGTATAGAAATTTAGCAAACATCATTGCCTCCTAATTTAATTTAAGTTATAATTGGTTATAAATTAAAAACATAATAAAACAAATTGATAAGCTTTAAGTAGTAGTTTTTTTAGGATAGCTAATTAAGAAATTAACACTTTTTATTTTAAATAAGATAACAAATTTCATTTACTTTTTACTTTACAAATGACCAAAAACTAAATTAAGAGCCATGTTTAGATATAATGCAGAGTATAAATCTAAACGTTTCGTTTTAGTTGAGAATATATCAATGTTTATAAAAAAATATTTCGTTAAATTGTAATTTAAAGCGTAACAAGTATAACAATTTAAGTTATTGTAAATAAAATATGTTTAATGGAAGAAACAGTTAATGCAAAAAAAAAAAAAAAAAAGAATTTATAACGATTGCAAAACACGAATTTAAAAATATTTATTTATTTGTAAATTTTTTTGTGGTACATATTTTATTTTGTATTTAATTTGTTTTTATTTGTTTATTTATTTGTTTTTAATTTTATTTTCTTTTTTATTTTTTTTTATTAAATTAATTTTTATCATTTATTTATTTCACTCACTCTTTTCATCCTTCTATTTCTCATTGTAGATCTATCTGTATGAATTTCTTAATCAGCGTGAACTCCTTGAATTTATTACAAGCACAAGTGATGGAAGTGAAGAGGATGATGATGATGATGATGATGAAGATGAGGAAGATGATGTATAAATTATACACGTAACCTTAAAAAAAAAACGAAAAAGGTTTTTATGCAAAACACACATACACACAAACCCACATACACATATTAAAAATAATAAAACTATAAAAAAATTAAAAATTGTTAAATACATATATTAAAAAAAAAGTATTCAAAGTAAACAAAAATAACCAAAAATACCAGCTAAAGAATAGAAAACCAACCTACAAAACAATAACATTTTCATTTATAATAAAAAGAGCAAAAAGAAAAAGTAAAAATTAATTTCCCGCTCTCCCAACTTTGTGAAATTACAGCCACAACAAAAAAAAAAAATAAATTAAACGTGTTGTTTAGAAGAAAAACTTAACAGATTTTTAGCAAAACAAAATGAAAATGTGAATTCTTTTCAAGCCTACAAAACCTCGTATCACTATCGTATTGTCCTTAAAAACTCTCTTTAGTCTTTTGAAAATTCCACTTAATGCAACGAACATTTAATTATAAAAACAAAAACTTAAAAAAACAGTTTTAACATAATGAGTTTCAAAATTTGTACAGCTGCCTTTTTTTTAAGAAATAAGAGAAGCCTAATTGTTAAAATTTAGAATTCATGAAACATTTACTTTATTTATTAAGTAATTTATTTATTTGTCTTTTTTTCTGTTTTTAATTTCTACGTTTTTTTTTTCTTTATTTTTAACAAGGAAATTTAATTGAACTTTGTTAAAATATATTTGAAATTGTTTAAAAAATATACATTTTTAAGATTATTTTTAAATAATTAACTTTAATGTCATAAATGTTATTTCAATATTTTAGTACTCATTGGCAAACAATTTTTCAATTAATCTATCAACTTTATTTTATAAAGTTTCATTTAATTGTGGCCATATTTTATGGCCGTTACAGTTCCTGTATATCACGCACACTACTTAATATCACAAATCCTTTGGAATTTGTACAGTTTTTTGCTTTTTTTTACAAAAGCATATTTAACAGCTACAAGTTATAGTGAGAAACGATTTTTGTTGCTTTTTGAAATTTTTATTCGCTTTATTAAAAAATCTTTTTTGTAGCAATACACAATTTCGTATTTGAAAATGTGTATTTGAATTAAAATTAATTTATGCAATGCAATATAATTTGCTTATAATTACAAAAGCATATTTTATTGGTAATATTTTTTTTGCAATTGTTTTAGAAAGAGTCTAGAATTTAAAATAATAAAACAATTATAATCTTTGTACCCACCCTTTAAAATTCTTTAGTAGAATTAATGTGATTTCTTGTTTGTTTAATTTAATTATTAAATTTTGTTAGACTGTTGTATTCATGGTGTCACTTTACATTTCAAAAGTTTTCTTTTTTTGTTTTTAATTAGGAATTTCGGAGAGTACTTGTTTAAGTTAATCGAATTTTAGTTTTTAGCAATATTTAAAAGGTGATAAATTAAATAAATCTTTAAATTTTTATTTATCTTTCCTTGTTCAGAAATCTGTTAAAGATTCAAAATTTAACTCAAAATTTTGAAAACGAAGCTAGATATTTTTTTTGTTTAAAACTAAAATTAAATTTCCTTGTTACTGATTTGAAAATATTTTTGTTTTTATTTTTTTGAAAATTTTATAAAACTTTTTGTCAAATTTGTGAAACTGTTTTCTAAAATGTTCCCTTATCAGATCTAAATAACACTGTTAAAAATAGTTTAAAATTTATGACATTTTTGTGATTCATTAAATATTTATTTTGAGCTAATTTTTTACACATCCTTTCCATTCGTGAGTTTTTTTCCTTGTTAATAAACTCTTAGCCATTATAAAAGAGTTTGTTTAAAAGTTTATGTTTTTCTTTTCTATTTTGGTAATTTTTTTATAATTTGTTAAAAAATGAAAAAAAAAAACAATATTTATATACTTATTAGCTCTAGTGTCACAAATAATTATTATATGTAAAATAATCATTTAATATAACTTAAAATTATAAAAAAATATACATCTTAATATAATTAAAAAAGAGAATAAAATACCAATCAACAAACTAAATGCTAACATTTCAAAATACCTCCAATTTAAATAAAACAATGATCCTAAATATGTACTAAAACAATTTATTTAAAATATAAATTTGTTAATTTTACCTTATATATATATATATATATATATATATATAAACACACACACACACACAAACAAAATCAATACTTTTATAACTATATAGTTATCTTAATTATTCATTTTTAAATATGAGTTAGTTTTTTTTAGTAATTGTCAAATATATTAAATATAAAACAAACAAAAACAAAACAAAGAAACAAATTATCAACAAAAATTAAAAGAAAATATTTAAAAAATATATATTTAGGGCTTAGCTTTATAATAATAATGTATAATTATTATAACGGGCGCCCAAATTTGAGGTTAGGAAGTAAATTAGCTTAAAGCACATACTTTTTTTAAGAACTTCTTCAGTTTTATTGATACCAATGGTTATTAAGAATTTAGGAATTGTTAAAGGAATATGTCTGCTCTTTTCACAGAAGCACATTTTGCAATTTAGCGCCGAAATTCTTTATCCCGCAGTCAGTTGTTTGTGGGTTGTTTACGTAATTTGCTCTTCCAAATGGTCCTAGAGAAAATAATCTCTGACATCGCCAAATCGAGAAATTACGCGACCGAGACATTTGTCATGCAATAACTAAGTGGCTACATGACTTGTGGCACTGTCTTGCTGAAACCACAGGCCACTGATATTAACGCTAGCCAATTGTGGTAAAAAAAGCAGATGAATCCGTCTAACCAAAAACTGCACCATATGGTCACTTTCTTTGAGGTAATGAGTTTTCGCCTAATTAAAAATGAGTCTCATCACTAAAGATGATTTTGCTAAAAAATGCATTGTTTTCGTTTAGTTCTACAAACAGCCAATTCTCAAACGCTAGACGCAAACAATGATCGATCGCCTTTAATTCTAGTTGAACTTTATACGCGTGAAGATCTGTATGCAAAGTGTTGCGCAAAGTTCTTCTAATAATGCCCAATTGTTGTGAATGTCGACGATTTGATGTTCCAGGCTCATTCTTATTAATTTGTTGTACAGTGGCTATATTTGTATCACTATGGCCACAGCGAACTTATTATTGTTTTAGTCTATTGTCAGCAACAATACAGTGAGTCTGGAATTTAACCATTAAATTACGCATAGCGGTCTCACAATGAGCCAGATTACGAGGAGAAGCTGCTCGAATTTTTTCGATGTGAAACTTTCACCATTTTGATAATAAATTTTCAAAATTAAAATCCTTGCACAAGAGTGTAAGAAGAACATTCTTAATGCTTAAAATTTCCCAACTTTTTGCTAAATGTTAAAATGTTAAAAAATGACAGTTCAATTATTAATATGTAATCGTTTTACAGACAATTTACGTTCTAACCTCAAATTTGCCCATCCCATATTTTACAAATAATTTCTTTAAACACAACGTGTTTATATATAAATCAAATAAATTTTATTTTTATTTTCAATATTTTGCCACACCATTGAGGTTGGGATCTTTAGGAAAAAAATGTATATTTTTATTAGGAATTTAATAGCCAAATTGTTGTGGAGGAAAAATCATGCTGTATATGAGAGAAGTAAACAAATCGATGTCTCCGATATCGTTGTATACAAAAAGTATCAATGTTTAATATATTAACATAAAAACGTAGCAGATATTTTAATGAAAGTTTTGTTTAGAAAAAACAATTTTATTTGCTGTAAAATTTTTAAAATTAATTGAAGCAATTTTTAAATTTAATAGTTACTTGTTTAACATATAACGCATATATGAAGCCAAATACATAAATTAGTTTGTGTTATGCTTGCTTGTTAAATTTAAATTGGGTACATGTCGAAAAAGACGCTTGAATGCTAAAAAAAGAAGTAATTTTTGTATCACGTTATTACTGGTGATGAAACGTTCGTAATGAAATAACCACCGAACACACGTTTCAATTAAAAATTTCAAACTGCATCTCTTGATTTTAATTTTTTATATTTTACTTCGGGATAGCAAAGAATAAAATAACTAAAACCCAACACATTTTTTTTAAATTGATGAAGATGCCACCCAATGGGGTGGCAAAATGTTAAAAATAAAAATTAAATTTATTTACTTTTTATATAAAGATTTTTAGCTTAAAGAACTTAATGGTGAATAAACTATAATTATAGTTTTTAATAATTATTATTATAATAACATGTATACCACAAACAACTCTCTCTATTTACCTCCTTAGCAAGTTTATCCTAAAACTTTATTTATTATTATAATTATTATTATTAATATTTTTTTATTTTTGTTACACACGACCACAAAACTATGAAACTGACAAGAAAAGGCTTTTTGGGAAATATGTATATTTGTAATACAGTATTGAAAAAAATAATAAGAACGATTGCTTTAAATTTTTTTTTTATTTATGTTTTGTTCATAAAAAACTTTAATGTTGCTAAAAAAAATATTGGTTAATAAGACTGCTTTCCAACAATCGAAAGTAGAAAAATCTTTATTTAATGTGGCCTGCAAAAAATAATAACGCTAAATTTCTTGAAAGAAAATTCTTAAATTTATAACTTTTACCTTTATTTACAAATATTTTATCAATACTTAGGTGAAGCTACTTTCATCCTTCAGAATTCCTCACATCGGGTCGGTAAGCTTCCAACAAAATTCGTGCATACTTTCGCATGTATTTATTTATTTTATAATTTTTGTTTTTTAACTTATAATTCCCAAGTTATTTTTTTTAGGTCTCTCCAGAGGTGCTCAAGTAGTTTTAGAAGATTGTGAGGGCCAGTCAAAAAGCTAGATGTTTTTTCTCTTGTTTCACTAATTTTGAGGACAGTTTTGAATCATTATTCTCTCTCCAATAGCAGTTCTACTTCAGCATTTAGGAAGCATTCATTTGGCTTTTGAGAATATGAGGTAGTCCACGGCGTCCATTTTTTAACCAACTCCTGAAGATGAGACCACCTCCGACATGCTTCATAGTCTTTTTTTGTATACTTAGGGTTATACTTTTTGTTTTTTGGTCTACGAATAAACGTTTTTCAATTAGACTCAAATGTATTTACTTTGGTTACATCTGACAAAAGCACGTTTCTAAAATTTTCCCTTTTTAGATGTTGTCTTCCAAAGCAATCTATTTCTTCTAGAAAATAATTTAATAAATAAAAATTATTTTAAAAATTTAAAAATAATTATTTTCAAATTAAAAAGATTAAAATGAAAAGTATAGTATAGACGAGTCACTAAGTCAGGGGTCTAGCGTAAAAAAGACATAAATTTTGAATAACGTATACAAAATTCAGAAAGCTATACCTCAAATGGTCTTCTGCTCGATTTCGAATACCGAAATGTTTACTTTCGAAAATAATGCGTAATGTCTAAATTTTCTAACAAAGTGGTGAATTTGATCAATTTTAATTAATTCAAGGGCGTTTCACTGTCAACGATGGGTAAAAAGATGGTAAAATGATTTTGAAAGCGTTGTCTCTGGTAAAATATTTTTGTTCCAAGAAATGTTGATGAACTTCAGAAAATATTAAAAGATTAAAAATATCTAGGCAGTATATTCATAAGTATACCGCCATACGAAAATTAAGTATAAGCGTAAGAAGAAAATATTTGTTGAAGGGAGGAGGGAGGGGGCTATAGAATTTTAATATAGAAGGAAACTGTGTTATGTATTAAATCTTTTAGAAAAAAGAAAAATTCTGGACGAGCTAAATTGTAACTGGTGGCGAGATCAACTTAGTTTTCAAGTAGCATCAGACTTGCTTACAGCTATACAATAAGATAATTGCGAGTGTTTGCAGATGTTTACGTAGAGTATATAGGGGTTCCAGAAAAACTTAATTTTGGTTGCCTGTAATTTAAAGATTTTTTTGCTATTCTTATCGATCATAGTGGAATCGTGTGCCTATCGCTAGAATTCTTTTATGTTTCAGTATCGTGTTAGCGACAGAGTGATAAACTGTCTTACTGTTACTGTTGAAGTTATTCTTGCAAATTCTTCAAAATCTAGAATGTCGTTCTTTTACAAAGCAGAATCTTGCTGTAACTGAATAATGGTCAGAATTTATATGTTGCCAGGACTTGACTGATCAGTTGTCCTGATTGGAGCCCTTTTACAAAAATCTTAACGTAAACTAAGCACAGTATATCATGCTTTAATTGCTCTGTTCTATGTTTCGAGACACATCGTACTTCTCTTTTATAAGCTAAAAAATCATTAATATTAGTTTAGGTACTGTGGCAATTTTAATGCTTTTGTCGAAATAAATTGTGACCTATAGTCACATTCTAAAACGGTTATTTCGTGACTTAAAACCGCTAGACAGACTGCATTCATCTGAAATCATAAATTTCCATATATTCTTGGCTTTTGGAGGACTTCTTATTATTGAAATCACACATATTATACATTGAGCCGTCCATCAGATTCCATCCACAAGTTGTTGCTGTCTAAAGATTATGTTGCAGGTATTTTGTGACGGTTCTGCTTCGTATGGTCTGAAATATCTTTACGTTTTTCGGTATATTAAATCGCTGCCTAAATAGCTTATCTTGGGAGAAATTTATGTTTTAATGCTGGAATGATTAAGTGGCCACAAAAAGTTTCACAAGTTAATAAAATTGCTATCACTTTAACAGCCTTCTTATTAAATTAACTGGCTTGTTTGTGGTTGTTTGTAGGGTGAAAAGAATACAAAACTAAAAATGCCCTCTTAATGAATAGATTAATTATCTATTAACCGTAGTATATTACAAACTTGGTTAAAAAGTTTATTTTAAATAAAATAATTTAAATAAATTAAAACTTTTTCCTTTTGCTTATAGTGGCGTCGCTTATGTTTTGTTTGTTTGTTTTTAATTTTGCAGGTGTGGGATTTTTCTGTAGGGTTTCTTTGTTTAGCGGTTACTGGCTTAAAAACGTAAAACTATTTATCGGTTTATTTTTTTTTTTACAATAACAAACAATCAAAAATAGATTTAGAATTCATAATTAGAAAATTTAATTATCAAACATTTTTTTTTTTTTTTGACAAGAAATTATTTTGGTTTCGTTTAGTATATAAACTTGCTGTTTATAATAGCTTTTTATAAAAAAAAAATTTTTTATAAATTGATTAAACATTTTGTTGATAACTTTAATTTTTTTTTATTAAAATTTTTTTTGAAATATATAATTTTTTATGTTTTTTTATTAAGTGCCATTTTTCAACATTTTTTTTAAAGTTTATTTGCAATTATAACAAAAAAATTAATTAAAATTAATCAAAAAACAATAAACTCAAAATAAAATAATCTCTGTTTATGTATAGTAAAATCTTTATAAACTTCAGGGATAGGCAAACATTAACAACCTCAACTTCTGCTTTTATTAGTATAGCAACATAACCAATAACATGACAATGCAACGACCCGCAATTCGAAAGATTTAAATTTTTAAAGTGATGATGAATTTAAATAGATTTTAAAACTCCTCAAAGTAAAATTTAAATTTTTTTGAAGAACCACAAAACTAAGTTTTAATAACTTTAAAATTTTATCTCAATATGTCACAATATTTATTCTGAAAAAAAAAATTGTGGAAAATTTTTAATTGTAATTACAGTTAATGGACATTTTCCTTAATTATTTTATAAGTAATTCTTTATATAGAAATTTTTAACAATTTCATTTTTGCTTTCAATATTTCGCCACACCTTGGTTGGGGTGGCATCTTTGGGAAAGAAAAATAAAATTTATATAAAAAAAATCTTTTTTTTATGAAGAGTTTGTGCTTAAAAAATTGTTATAAAATGAAGGAAAATTTTTAAAAAGTTTCTTCAAATTTTTTAAGTTATTTTTTTTTTAATTTTGAATAATGAAAATGAAAGCAAATGTTCAATAATGAAAATTAAATGAAAGGGAAATTTTAAAAAAATATTGTTTTTACATTTGCAAATTCTTAATAATTTTTAAAGTAAACAAAAAATTACATAAAATATTTTTTAGTAATTAATTTTAAGCACTAGGTATTATTTAATAAAAATTTTTTAAAAAACTTTATTTTTTTTTTTATTAATAAAAAAATTAAAATTAATTACTAAAAAATATTAAAAAAGGTCAAAAAATTATAACTATTATATTACATAAAATATAAAAAGAAAAAATTTTAATTTGAAATATAAAAACAAAGTCAATTTAATGAATTAAAATGAATTTTGCAAGAAGGAAAATAACAGCACAAACTAGGAAAACTAAATAATTTATGAATAATTTTTTAAGCATTAGAGTTTTATATAAAAATTTTTATAAATTTTATTTTTACTTTTAATTATTTTTTTTTTTATATATACAGACTTTGTACTTAAAAAATTAATTATAAAATGAAAGACAAATTTAAAATATTTATTTTTTAATTAAAATATTTTTGAATAATTTTTTTAATAATGAAAATGAAATGAAAGGAAAATTTAAAAAATTTAGTTTTTAATTTTTTTTTTAAATTTTGTCTTTTTAAAAATTCATAATAATTTTTTAAGTCAACAAAATTAAGAAAAGTAATAAAAAATATTAAAATAAAAATTTTTAATTTAAAATATAAAAACAAATATAATTTAATGAATTAAAATGAATTTTGCAAGAAAGAAAAAACAAGTTACTTTAGTGGGAATGTTGTTGTTTGTGTTCTTTACACTAGGAAAAACTGTGTATTTAAACACAAACATTCAAGGAAATATTAAATTATTAATTATCAGTTATTGTACATTTCTTTAACAGCAAGAAAAACAAGAATTTGTTAAAATATCATTGAGGAGGAAGGAAGACTTGATGTTTTCTGTATTAAAGTGATAGCTGAGAGAGAAATGCACTGTGACTAAGCTCTTCTTGCCTATCCCTGTGCTGACATGCAAAACAAATAATTCAAATGAAATATAAAAATATAAAAATAAACTTACAAATTTTATAAACTTTGATGTAAAAAATAACTATGATTAAATTAACAAAGTAGTTTAATAAATAAAACAACCAAACAAACACAATAAATAAAAAAGGTAAACAAACAAAAATAAAAGAAACAAGAAAACTAACATGTGGTAGGGACTTAAAGCATTACTCTTTATAACTAATTAATTAATTAATTAATTAACTAAATAATAATTTGCCTTTTCACAATAAAGACTTTATTCTTTTTTTTTCTAATTATACATAACTAATTTAACAATAACTAGAACAAAAAATAATACAAATAAAATAAAATAAAATTAAAAATAAACAAAATACACTTAAAGAATTTGTAATTTATCTATATACTCGTATATCTTAAATCAATATAACAAACCAACAAACAAACAAACAACAGCCTTTCAAAACTAAATAGAAAAAATTGAATAGTATTTAAGAAAATATCAAACAAAATACCTTTTATCTAGTTTATGTTTTAAAATAATACTTAGTTATAATTTTTATTAAATAATGCTAAAACTTTATAACAAATTAATAAAAGCAAATGTAATTTATTCTAATTGAAAATTAAATAGCTTCCTTTGTAAAACTAATTCTATTTATATAAATATTATATACATACATATACATATATATTTTTTATAAACATATTTGTTCTTTCAAGTTTTCATTAATATAATTTTCTTTTGTTGTTCATTTTAGTACTTCATTACCAACTTTTTTTTTTAAGTGTATGTATAAACACAACACAGGCGAAAGGCGAAACAAAAATTTACTAAAAACCAAAAAAAAAAAAAATTAATTTGAAAAAGTACTTTAAAAAAAAAAAATAGAAGGTACTTTATTTTAATACTTTTAAAAATTATGGGAAGCATTTTTAAAAACGTTCTCAAGATGTTATATTCTTATTATTAAAACCTTTTTTTTTGCTTTACCTAATTCCGTTCAAACGAAAAAATTTTTAACTTTTTATGAACTTTTTTGATAGACATACGAAATAATATATTGTTACATTTATTCCTTTTAATAAACGTTTTGTTATATTGAGTTCTTTTATCGCAAAATAATAACACAGCATTTTAGAATTTTAAATTAAATTAAACGAGTTATTTATTTTCAATACACAGAAAATAAGCACAATGGTAAATTCACCACTGTAACGCCTTAAAACATGCTTTATTATATTGTTGTTTTTGCTCAACCATGTTTCAAGTTGAATTTATTCATTTGCCTAGCAGGTGAGGCTTATATTGCTGTTTTAAGCGGTTCTCGCATAAACAAAAATATAATACTTTAACATCATCCCATATTGTTGTTGTTATCGTTTTTCAGTGTAGGCTCCTGCTTGGCTGAGTGTTTTTTTTGTGTTCTGTGTTAGTTGTTTTTGTTTTCTGTTGCTTAAATTATTTCGTAGAATTTATAACCAGCATGTTGTTGTTGTCTTGTGTGTATAAGATTTCTTAGAAAATTACTTAGTTTGTAAAACCCACAGTAGGTTATTTCAATTACTTTTTTTTACTGATAATTATTTTCTTTTAAAACTTAAACAAATCATTTTCGTAACATTATGAGTTTTCAAGTGAAATGTAAAAAAAAACATATCGTGTGAAGGCGCTTAATAAAGCATATTGTGACTTTTAATTTCTGCTACAAAAAAAGCAATATTTTAGGTTATTTAGAAAATCCTTTTTGCCCATTACTTTTTTTCAATCTTTTTGTTTTTAAATAATTTCAACATATTTACTTAATTACTTTTGAGAAAATAAAGAAATAAAATTTCTCACATTTACTGCTTGTAGATTTATGACTTGCACTGTAACTCTTATGCTTTGTTTTTTTTTCGCCTAATAATGCCTTTGTTGTGTTAATTTACTGCTTAAATAAAAAGAGGAAAAACCCAAACATAAAGTGAAATATAGTGATATTAACAAGACAAATGTAATAACTTTTTTTTGAAGAAACAAAATAAAAACAAAAAAAATATTGTGATCTATAATTTTATAACAAAAATAATTAAAAAGAAAATATTAAGCCAAATTAAGAAACAAAATCTTTAAAACTAAAACTAACCCACTAAAAAAAATTAAAATAAATAAAAATAAATTAATAAATTATTCCCAAAAATATTAACTATAACGGAAAACATATAATAATTATAGTTTTAATATTTTATAAGTAATTTATTAATTAAGCACTAGGTATTTTTTTTTAATTCATTTGAATCTTTATTTTTTATATTATTTCTCAATATTTCGCCAAGCCATCGACATCTGCAGGAAAAACAAAAGGTGTATAAACAATTTATCAAAAAAAAAAAACAAAAAAAAAAAAAAAAATATATATATATATATATATATATATATATATATATATATATATATATGTATATATATAAAACCAAAAAATATGTATATTAATGTTTTTTATTTATCAAAAAAAATTAATATATATTAAAAATTTTTTTTATGAAAAAAATATATATTTTTATTTTTTTTTACTTATATTTTTTTAATTATCAAAAAAAATATTTATAGTTTTTTATTTATCAAAAAAAGAATATGTGTATTTATATTTTTTTTTTTGATCAATTGTTTATACAGTTTTTTTTCCTGAAGATTACAACCAAAGCTTTCGCGAAATTTCGGGAAATAATATAAAAAATAAAGATTAACTGAATTTTTTATAAAAATACCGAGTGCTTAATTAATAAATTACTAATAAAATATAACTGAAAAAAAAAGAAATAAAACTAAAATTGAAACTAAAACCATTAAAAAGATGCAAATATTAAAAAAATATTGATGTGTAGTCGTAAATCAAATTAAAATTATTACAAAATATAATAAATAACATGACGCAAATCAATAAAAAATTCTATTTCCAATATTCTTTAATTTCAATAAAATTTCCTTTTGATCCCTATTAAAAAAATATAATTTTCTTATAAGAAATTCTAATCAAAAGCTATAAACAATAAAATACTGCAGTAATTAAAAATTTTGTATTAAAAGATCTTTGTATTTTGAAATAATTCTCATATGGTTTTGACTATTGGAATCTTTAAAAGCTTTAGTAAATTTTTTCTTTATTAAAATGTTTATTTATTATTTTTTAATATTTTTTTAATTTTTTTTTATTATTTTTTAATATTTTATAAGTAATTTATTGATTGAATAACTGATTAATTAAATTGATTGATTAAATTAAGTTTAAAATTAATGTTTTATATAAAGGCCTAGTGCTAAATCAATAAATTACTTATAAATTATTATACTATTGTAACACCTTCTTTTAAAAAAGATTAATATTTTGTTAGTTGAATGATTTGAAACAAATTTTTAAAATACAATATTCCAATAAACATAAATCAAATTTACTTTTTGTATTTTAGTTGATAAAATAAATTATTAAAAAAAATGCAAACTATAATGAAATAAAAGAACATAAAATATCATCATAAATTAAATAAATAAAAATAAAAAATTACACAAAAACCGCGCAAGAAACACCAAAATAACAATGAGTTTTAATTAAAAATATCGGGCGCATTTAGTCTGAAAGTATAAAATTAAAAAAAAAAATGCTTTCAAACGTGAGTTTTATCTAAACCAGTTTTATTTTTCTCGTCAAAAGTTTTAATGCTTTTCGTTTTACCCAAAAATTACAACTTTAATAACTTTAAGGTTATTTGTTTCCTGAAATGTCCTTGGAAACATAACTTTTCCAACAAGAGATGAGTTTTCAACAAAAAGTCATAGTAAAATAAAAAATTTAGATAAAAAATAAAACAGGATATTTTTTGTTTGCAAAACTTCTTTCTATTCCCAATATAAAAGGTCCCTTTTGCCACACAAAATTCCTTTTGGCCATACAAACATATATATTTTTTTACGCAAAAGTCACTCTCACAATATTACAAATATCACAGAAAATTCTATTCTGTGATGCAAAAGCTTCTTTTGTTTGTCGCACAAAATGTTCCTGTCAAAAACAAAACAAAACAAAAAAATCTCTGTAGTTTTTGGTCACAAAAAAGTACTTTTGGCAAAAAATTTTTCTTGGTGCAATTTTGTTTTTCAGAAAATATTACAAAGTAGAGAGAGGGTGTTTTTATAAAGCTACCAATTTTTTACCTGGCGGACATTTTGTCAGCTGTCAAGTAAATTGTGTTTAGTTTGATTTGGCATTTTTTTGGACCAGGAAATTAGGTTATAGGGAGAAGGACATTTGATTTGAATTTTCCTACATTAAAAATAACAGGAAAGACCTCTGGAGGGAGTTTATTCCACATACGGGCTGTTCTGTTAAAAAACGAATTCTCCCTGTAATGCGTAGTGCGATTCAGTGGCCAATCGATCGTAAATGCATGCGCTCTCAACGAAAATCAAGTTAAACGCAAAACACGTGCGAGTAACGGGAACAAGTTCCCTAATTTCATCAGAGCACTGTAATCACGATAACTGTCCCCAATGAGTCTGTTAGCTCTCTATTGTACGCGGACGAGCAACTTCATGATAAACTTTGGGGCACCTATTCTCACGTATGGTCCATACATGAGAATATTCAATTTTATATTATAGGTGGTATGTTTTACACCGTTTTAGAAAACCGAGGGCACTTGAATGCTTCTCTAGAAAACTAAAAAATCTGTTTAGTCCATCAAATATCACGCTGAATATTCATGCCAAGAACATCAAGAGCTTCCGATTCCGTAATATCTATATCACCCACAGTAACAGATGCAGCACTATTTCCGAACACAGATCAGTGCGTAAGCAGGCAACATTGTGTCTTACGGGTATTAAAATTGACTCTATTCACACGAGCCCATTCCAAGATTGATTGAATGAATACGAATGCGAAATGGTGCTGTCATTTGCCGAAAAGTGTAACGTTAATGCCTAAAATTTCCTAACTTTTTATTAAATGAATGTTGAAGAAAAACGGCTCAACTCTTGACATTTCATCAACACATTTTCGCTGTTTGCTGAGATAGCTACAGCGAAGGCCAGGGGGTCTTTTCAATTTAGTTTATTACCTACCTTCTTGGTCCGTGGAAGGAATGACAACGAATGCTTTATATACACGTTATAAAACTTATCACCACGTTTATTTAGTTTACTCTTACAAGGTAGATGGTTGATAGTGGACGGTCGGGAATCGTAGCCGAAGAACGGGGAGTCATCTCGCAGAGGCGATGGGCAGTGGTACCGGCAGCGGCGGTAGCGGTACTGGCGGCAGACGCATTTAGGTGATATCAATAGACTAACACGCTTGAACAACGCTTCCAAACTAGGCAAATTGAGCTCGAAACAAGATTACCGCTGATCCCGATTTTCATAAGCAAATTGTGTTTAGCGGATTTGGTATGATAATTCTCAAGTGTGATTCGTTTTACATCCGCACCTGGCTATGTAGCCTTAATCAGATGGTGGTCAAACCACTTGAATGATTTGCAAACGTCATTCACGCCCTACAAGGCCATCGAATACGTATATCCTCCAGTTACTCCTAGTAGAAATTTCGAAAGCCCGAAGTAGGCCGCAGCCTTCACTCCTTGCTAAAGAGTTGGAGACTTTCCAGCTCCTGGTCTAGAACGCATGAAGCTTAATATAATTAAGAACACGGCGGCATTCATACTCACTGGACCTGAACCATTCATTGTGTTTATTATGAATGATCCCACCCACAAACTATCACGAGGGTCTGGAAACCGCAACCACCACGATACTCCCATATAGGGGCCAACCTCAATAACCAGTCAGAGAACAGCTAATTGTCTAAAGAGACAAATAATGAACTCTGCGAGCGTACTGATTCCCGTGGAAATATGTGGATTGTCCAGGTGACTCCTACTAGCCTTTGAAGCGCCTGGGCTCCCTTTTACCCCGCAAGACACCAGTCTTAATGGAAAAGTAGGTTCCAAAAAGACTCTCATGTGCCCCTGGGGGGACCAGAAACTTTAAATGCTTGGTGGACAGTTAGAACGTTAAAGTCCATGGTGATTGCTATGGAACCATGATTACTGAATTTTTCGTTTATCAACTGAACAGCCATGATTGGCATCACCAGCTCACGCAGCTTTAGCTACAAATAATTGATTAAAAGGAAAATTTTGATAGCCGCATAGTTTTACTCTTCGGAACCATACCGATAAGACCAAAACGATGCACCACTTCGAAGACAATATTTGCCGCATTATTGGCGGTAGGCGGTCATAAATGTTGGCAAAAGTTATCGAAATATTAGATCTCCACATAAGACTACGTCCGAGCCATTGATGGCGGTCATATTTAAATTATAATGCCAAAAGATTATCTTTCGAATAAATTAAATTTCTTGGCCATTTCAAACTGCTATACCTCTATAAAAACACCCTATAGCTTTTTCATAAAAATACCCTTTTTTGGCATAAAAACTTTTGTACTCAGTTAAAAAATTTATTTGTACCAAAGAGGGGCTCCCTCATGCGAAAAGGGGTTTAATATAAAGTGACGTTTTGTTGTTGTTTACAAACGGTAATGGAAGTAAATAAAAAAATAAATTGGAAGTAAATTTAATTTAACTATAACTTATTTACCCTGTTGTTAATAAACAAAAATGTATAAAAAGCTTTGAATTGTTTTAAAACTTGTTATAAGAGCTTCGAAGTAAGCTTTTAAATAAAAAAGTTTTTACAACAAAACAGTTTCGTTTCCTCAATATTCCCGGCCGCAGTAGTGTGTCTGTCGTGTTTAATGAATTTTTGTGTGACGGGAGTTAAGTGAGTGAAGGTAGTTAGTTGCGCTTTAGTAACAGCCGTGTTAAGTAGTGTTTGTTCGGGTTGGGTTAAAGTTACGTTTGTTTTCCTTTTTTTGGATTTGTTGTCATGCTGTAGGGAAAATATAATTAAACTTACGTAGGCTTTTTGTTGACGTATTGTTAACATGTGAAAAAAAACAAAAGTGACTAAATGAAGTTTGTTATAAAAAATGCTAACACTAAATAAAACGTACCATTAAACGTAAGCAACGTAACAAAATGCATTTCTAAAACTAAAAAGGGAAAAACGCAGCGCGTGTGCAGCCATATTTAAATTATGCTTAAGCTTAAAATAAATTTATTGCAATTAAAATTTTCGTATAAATAAAAATAGAAATTAGAAAGTTCTAGCCGGCCAATAAATGCTGGAAAATTATAATAATTAAGATATTAAAGTGTTAAAGCAAATTGGTTACAATTGAGTAAATTTTCAAACACTTGCATGATTTTATTTTAAGAAAAATATTGCTTGAGTGATTAAACAACAACAACAACAGCAACAAATATTAAAGTGGCTTCTTTGGTTGTTATTTTTGTAAAGTGCATAAATTTACAAGTTGAAATTTTGTGCAAAGTATAATAGGCCCCCTTGTGTTATTTTCCTGTTTTTTTTTAAATTAAATAAAAAAATCTATATAAACACATTCATTTACACACATACATATGTACATATAATTATTGGTAGAATAAATTCAACGCGGCTTAAAAACTCACCTATACATTGAAACATTGTAAAATATATAAATAGCAAACGAGAAACGTTGGCTTAAACTTAAAAACCAAAAAAAAAGAAAAACAAAACAACTTAAAAGAGGAGAAGGAAGAAGAAGAAGCAGCAAAAGCAACAACGTTATTAGCAGAAGCTTCTTTTTGTACAAAATAGAGTTGGAACAAAATTTTACTAAAGTTCTGTTGTTCATTACTCAGAGATTAAATATTTATGAAATTCCCACACACCTTTTCCCATTCGAATGCATACAAACGTTTGCACACATAATCACATATACACACACTTACGCTTACACACACACACACACACTAACCCATGAAAACTCTGTTTATCAAAACCCGGTTTAAAATTAACATAAACAACAAACAAACTTAAAAGTGAATAAGAAGTCAGGAGAGTGTAGAAAATTATATGAGAGCAAGCTTAAATGTTGTTGTTATTGCAATGAAAAAGCTTGATGTTGATTGAGAATTGTGAAATGAAACATGCTGCGTTTTGCTAATGAGAGCAACAGGTTGCATTAAAACAGCAGTTTAATAAATTTCATATCATTTTACCTCAAAATTCTTGAGTAAAATAAAAAGCAAAAATAGCAAACCCACATGCATTTATGCTCTCTTTCGATCATTATTTTTGGTTTGCGGTGTTAAATAACAGGTAAGTGATTTTTATAATATTTCAAAAATAAATATTTATATAATTTTAATTGCAATAGCGAAATTTAAAATTATTATAAAGTTTTCCCTTTTCAAAGAAAAATAACTTTAAAAAACAATTGTTTTTGTTATTAATGTAATTGTGCTAGCGAAAGAATTCTTCTGACATTTTGGCAAATACAATTAAAGTTCGAATTTAATTAAAATCCGATATGCGTGATAAGGTTTACGTCTGTACCTAGCTGTGTAAGCCCTAACCAGACGGTGGATCATACCACTGTGGATGAAATGTAGCGTCATCTTCACCCTAGAAGGCCTTGAGATACGTGTCTCCTCTGGTCACTCCTAGTTGCAACTTCAAAAGCCCGAAGCAGGCCGCAGCCTTCACTCCTTGCTGAAGAGTTGGACAAACTTCTGGTCCAGAACGCATGAAGCTTAATACAATTTAAGAACACAACCGCATGCTCACTAGACCTGGACCATTCATTGTGAATGTTTCGACCTACATAACTCAAACGAGGGCCTTCAAACCACAACCACCACGATACTTCCGAAGGGCCAACTTCAATAATCGGCCAGAGAACAGCTAATAGGCTAAAAAAACAAATAGCTGAAGTCTGGGGCTTTACTGATTCCTGTGGAAATAAAGTGGCTCCTGCTAGTCTTGCAGGGTCTGGGCTCTCTTTAACCCCCGTTGACACATGTAATGTCCCCAGAGGGGGGAGACGTGATTTGATTCACATCCGCACCTGGCCATGAAGCCTTAATCAGATAGTGGTCAAGCCACTATGCATAATTTGAAACGTCATGCTCGTCCTAGGAAGCCGAAGCCATAATTCTACGCAACAGAACTTTCTAGTTGCAACTTCGATGATTCCAGAGCAGGGCTGCAAATCATCACTCGTTGCTTAAGAGTTGGAGACTTTCCAACTCCTCCAGTCACTGGACTGGATCATTCACTTAGGGTGTCAATAACAGTGAGATGATCCTGGCTACCATAATAGCCGTTATACTGTTATGGGGCCGCGAAACCACAACCACCACGATACTTCCATATAGGGGCCAACCTCAATAATCAGCCAGAGAACTATTAAATGTCTAAAGAGACAAATAATGAACTCTGCGGGCTTACTGATCCCCGTGAAAATAAAGTGGAGTTTCCAGTTGTACCCCTGCTGACTTCAGGGGACTGGGTTCCCTTTTCCCCTCAGTTGCACTGTGTCTAGATAGTCAAAGTTCTATAAAGACCATATATATGTGCCCCCGGGGGGTACCCCAGGGGGGGAGTGTGATTTGTTTTACATCCGCGCCTGACTATGTAGTCTTAATCAGATGGTGGACAAACCACTATACATAATTTGGAACGTCATGCTCGTCCTAGATAGCCGAAGACATAATTCTAAGCAACAGAACCACCCAGTTGCAACTTTAATGATTTCAGGACAGGTCTGCAAACCATCATACCTTGCTTAAGAGTTGGAGACTTTCCAACTCCTGTCCAGAACACATGTCAAGCATGCTCACTGGACTGGATCATTCACTTTGCTTGTCATTTTTAGTGAGATGATCCTGGCCACCATAATAACCATTATACTGTTATGGGGCCGCAAAACCACAACCACCACGATACTCCCATATAGGGGCCAACCTCAATAATCAGCCAGAGAACTATTAAATGTCTAAAGAGACAAATAGTGAACTCTGCAGGCTTACTGATCCCCGTGGAAATAAAGCGGAGTTTCCAGTTGTCTCCCTGTCTGACTTCAGGGGACTGGGCTCCCTTTTTCTCCCAGTTGCACAGGTCTAGATAGTAGAGTATTCTATAAAGACCGATAAATGTGCCCCCGGGGAGGACCCCAGGGGTGGAGTAACATCCGATATAAATGTGCTTTTAACTTGCCCGTAGCGAGGGAAAGTTAAAAAAAATCAGGAAGGTATATTACTTTGTTTTGCCGCCATTTTTGTAAACATTATTTTTGACAGTTCATATTTGGCAGTCGTGAAGTAAATACGTGGCAAATTTATTGTGGAAAAATATTCGATAAACCAACGTGTTTTAATCGTTAAAAAACATTTCATCAAAATTCATCATCGATTACTGTGACGATGAGAAAGTTACGTGAAATTCTTGGAAGAAACAACGCGGCAACAAAACGCACTATTTATCGTGTAGTGAATGATTTCGAAGAAAGAGGGTAATAGGCCCAAGAAACCTTCCCTTTCAGTTATCCCCACAAAAAGAAGTTCGGAGCAGTCAAATCAGGCGACCGTCGAGGTCATTCAACATCACCATTTTCTGAAATAACTTGTTGTGGAAAGAGGTCCTGCAGTAATTCCATTGTAATCCTGGCTGTATGCGATGTGCTTGTTGATGCCACATGTTAATCAAGCCAAAGCATGCAGTTGAGGCGTTCAAAAGTTTTTAATCATATCACGAAATCGCTTCCCTTTCACAGTTGCCATTTTCAAAGAAGTGAGGTCCAAGGATTCCTCTTGACCAAATTGCACACCAGAGGTGCCCCTGTAGGCTAGTAGGTAGTGTACTAGCTTGTCAGTATGGGGGTTGTGGGTTCGATTCCCAACGAAGGCCTTAGTTTTTTTCACTACAAAAATAAAAATTGACTCTCGGTGGGGCTGCTCAGCGATGAATGCATAGTCACTGGTCGCTGTGCTGTCCTATGCGGCAGTTAATTTCCGACTATCCCTCTACTTTCACCACCTCTTTCATCTCTTCTCTATCCCTTTCCTAAAGAATGTAGCACGGTACTTGACTAAATAGGCATTGTTGCCTGAAGTGCTACTTCTCTCAAAAAAAAAAAAAACTGCCTCTTTTAATGGCTGCAAAACTGACTGTTAAATAATTTGAGGGTTTCCCATTCCTGAGAACTAACTATTCTCTTTATTTACATATCCATTCAAATGAAAATGTGTTTCGTCACTCATTATTATTTATTCATGGGGGAGCTGTAACATTCTATTGGCATAAGTAACGCGGCATAAATTGTCTTGTGGAGGAATCTCTTGTGTTAACTGAATCTTATATGGAAACAAATGCAAATCCTTGTGCGAAATTGTGGCCAAAGTTGTCCTTTGTCGATCTTGCTATACGTTGTGGTCTATTCTTGGGCCTATTACCCTCTTTCCTCAGAATCATTCACTACACGATAAATAGAGCGTTTTGTTGGCACATTGTTTCTCCCAGAAATTTCACGTAACTTTCTCATCGTCACAGCAATCGATGATTGATTTTGATTAAATGTTTTAACGATTAAAACACGTTGTTTGATCGAATATTTTTCCGCGTCTACTTCACGACTGCCAAATATGAACTGCCAAGATTGATATTTACTAAAATGGTGGCTAAACAAAGTAGTACACCTTTCTGGCGGAGACCCAATTTGATCTTAACTCAGTGAAAACCAAATTTAGCTGATTTTAAATTTAAAACAGACTTTTACTTTTAAAATATACTTTTACTATAGACGTAGTATAAAAAAAAGCTACACGTCAAAGAAAACTATAATTAAAAACTCTTAAAGTAAACTTTTTGAATGATTATGATAAAGGAACTTGGTTTCCAAAGTTTTTGGAAAACATAAATAGTTTTCTCTTTTCGGGATTTCCAAAATCTCATTTTCTTTTAGCCAATAGCCTTCATTGCAAGTGCTGTAGTTCATAAGATTTATTATAATTTTAATTATAATAGATAATAAAAATAAATAAGTAATTAAATATTTTTCAGTATTATTTTTTTTAATATTTTTGTAAAATTTTCTATGGAAAAATAAATTGTTGTTGTTGTGACTATTAAACCGAATAGAACTACTTTGACGTGTTTTGCATTTTAAAACTTTTATTAAAAAAAAAATAAAACAACAACAATAAACATTCTAAGCGACTTAAAGCAGTAGCTGGTAAAAAGAAATAGTTGTTTCTCTTGTGCTCTTTTAATGTTGTGTAACAAATACCGTTAAGACTGTGAAAATGTGACAGCAACTCAAAAATGAGAATTAAAAGTAATAGAAAGAGGCAGAAGTAAAAAAACAATAATTAAACCAGTTAACGAATTATTGACTTCTGGTTTGTAGAGAAGCTATAAAAATGTTAGAAATATTTTTATTTATTTTATTTTTGTTCTTTTTTTTAATTTAAAATTCTTGGTTTATTAACTTCAGTTCCCAATGGTTTAAAACAATTGTGTCAATAATTGTTAGTGTTGGTTGGGCAAATTTGAGGTTAGGAAGTAAATTGTCTGTCAAATGATTAAGTGTCAAGAATTGAACTGTTTTCCTTCAACATTAATTTAGTAAAAAGTTAGGAAATTTTAGGCATTGAACGTTACACCTTTGGACAGATGACAGCACCATTTGGCATTCGTATTCATTTAGTAATAGACCGAACCAGTTGGAGGTGAGTTTCAAAAGGCAGAACATGAATGATACGCTTAATCACTATCTCGCAACAATATCGGAACGGGGTCGTGTGAATAGAGTCAATTTTAATTCCCGTAAGACTCAATGCTGCATGCTTATGCATACATCTATGTTCGGAAATGGTGCTGGATCTCTTACTATGGGTGACTATAGAAATCGTCACACGTGTTTCAATTAAAACTAAAATTATCTTTATCTTTATATTTGTTTGTAAATAAGTGATCATTAATTAAATAACTAAAAGTAAAATCTTTAATTTAGTAATAGAACTACTAAAATTGGTATTATGGAATCGCAAGCTCTTATTGTTCTTGGCATGAAAATTCAGTATGATATCCATATCCAACCCAAAATGCAATACAACTCTCAAGTAAGGCCCGGCGCTTAAAAGTCTATTTTAGAGTTGCTCGACCGCGTACAGGAGAGGACCAAGAGGATTATTAGGGACAGTAGGGTATCCAACTCTATAGATTCTCTAGAGAATCGACGCAATGTGGGATGCTTTTCATTGTTACTAAAATGGTCTAATGTAATTAGGGAACTTGTTCACGTTACTCGCGCGTTTTTGCGTTTAACTCGATTTTCGTTGAGAGCGCATTCATTTGTGGTCGATGGACCAGTAGCACTATGCGTTACAGGGAAAATTTGTTTTTTAGCCAAAGGGTCCGTATGTGGAATAAACTCCCTCCGGAAGTCCTTACTGTCACTTTCAATGTAGGAAAGTTCAAACTCAACGTCCACAAACACTACTCTCTCTTTACTGCTCCCCATAATCTAATTTCCTAGTTCTGGTACAATACAATGCATGTGCAGAGGTGATTCCTTGAGTGTTGGTGCAAAAAAAAAAGAATTTTAATTATGAAGATTTACTATCAAAATAGTGAACATTTTCCTGTATCACTTCGCAAAATTTAAAGAACCTTTCCTTGAAATCAGGCTCCCTGTAAGACTACTATGCATTATTTAATCGCCAAATTTAAGGTTCACGGTATTATTGCTGACAATAGACCAAAACAATACGCTTGTAGTGGCGGTAGTGATGCAAATATACAGCAAAGTGTTGAGTGTTGTTTCAACTTCACTATTTTTATTAACGTCTGTTTTAGAAAATCGTGTCGAGTCATTTATTATCAAAGAATGTGACGACAAAAATACAGTCATATCAACTAGATGTCGTGTTCAAAGCTTTTTTAAAAATGCCAAACGTCATGCAATAGTAATCTATTGTTGTCAATATTGACTACTGTATTCCCATTATTGTGCGTCGACATTGACATTTTTAATAGGGGTGAATAAAATAAATAAAAAACCTAATTAGGTTAAAGAAATTTGTAAATCCACATGCCAACTATGATAAATATCAGTCCTATAATTACATTGGGTAACACTATTTTCACTGGCGGCCATTTTGTCAGCTGTCAAAAGATTTATGTTTAATTTGGTTTAGCATTTCAACATGAATAGATTGACAACATGAATACATTGAATAAGGTTTTCGAATTGTGCAAGTTTGGCCCAGAACAAAATTGCTGTTGATAGCGATTTTTATAAACGAATTTGTTTTAGCGACGAAGCTGACTTTTGTTTGAATGGCTATGTTAATACGTTCTGCCATTTTTGCAGTGGTGATGACCCTCAAGAGAGTGATGAAACATCGTTAAATACAGAAAAACTGACTGTTGAAATCATTAGTCTGTACTTCTTCTCTTGCTTGTCAGAATGTTACAGTTAATTGTGACTGCTATAGAACCACGATTACTAACTTTTTCTTTCATCAATTGAACAACATTCTTGTGCAGGAACTGTGATTCCCACAAGTCGACGCAACATGTCACAATTGATTTATTAAAGGAAAAGTTTGGTAACCGGATATTTTCACGTTGTGGACCAGTGAATTCGTCTGCAAGATTGTGAGAGTATTTTCTGTGGGGGGTATGTGAAATTTTTAGTCTACGCCGTGTAAGCCCGAAACGACTGATCACTTGGAGACCAACGCTCGCCACATTTTTGCCGATATGTGACCACAAATGTTGAAAAAAGTCATAAAAAATTAAACCTCCATATTAGACTACGTCCGAGCCAGCCGTAGCGGTCATATACCAGAAGTTGTATTTAAATTATAATGCCAGTAGATTATTTTTCGAATAAAGGAATTTAAAAAAATAATTTTTGCTTTATTCCATTTCAAAGTTCTATCTATACCTCTAGGAAAACACACTAAATAAACCAAAATGCAGTACCTTATTTACTTGTAACTCTAAGTCAAATAATGTTACATCTCTTAATTTTGTCGAGACAAATGGAGGTATTATCAACACTAGACTTTTAGACAACAACTGAGACCTGGAAACTGTATGCTGCCCTATAATACGCAATTAAAAACGTATTTAATTTGTGGTGAATTTTCAATTATTAAGTGAAATTTCTTAAAGAAAACAATAATAAACAAACAACAATATGGGAAAATTTAAGGATAATGGGGTACTCGATATATCTCCAATGTTCATGATTTGATTTTACTAGAAACTATATGACAGATTGGTGGGCTTGGATTTTCTGCAGCTCTTCTTATCTTCAACATAAATATGGTTAGACAGACGCACATCGTTAAATCGCTTTTCCTTAGTATAAGGATCCAGGGTATTTAGGCATTATTGCGTCGAAATTGAATATTCTACCTGTGGTGAAGGGTATGATAAAAGTCTGACACAGCATGCCGATTTGTACAGCATTGTAACTAATATCGCATAGCAAGTAGAGCTTTTCAGCTTACCAACCGCTGTATATGCTATTAAGGACGTTAAGTACACAACTTTTCAATTTACGAAGATAGGCGCGGTATATGTTTTAAGATCAATAGTTTTGTTGTATTGCAGCTGTGACGAAGTGAAATCAAACAATCTCAATGGCACGCAGTCTTGATGAATCTCTTTCTCATCTTAACATGTGCTGTCGGGCTTAAAAGGCGGCACCAGTTGCTGGGCTAGCTGGGGCCCTAAACTGGAAGAGACATAGGACACTCGAAGTCCGACCAGTTGCTTTGTATAGCCACACTGGTACCAAGTTAACCAGTTACCCGCAGGTCTTCCGTGTTATCCTGGTTATTGGTAAGGCTCCTCAGGGAGTTACGTGGTGGCTGTTGGCTTTATTGGTTGCTTTGAAAAAAGCTTCCGAAGAGATGTTAATGCAGGGTTAACATTCACTGTCCTAGCTTGCGCATGCAACAGGACAATACGTGTGATTCGTTTTACATCCGCACCTAGCTGTGTAGCCTTAATCAGATGGTGGACAAACCACTATTGTATAATTTGGAACGTCATACAGGCGTCCTAGGAAGCCGAAGACATAATTCTAAACAACAGAACCACCTAGTTGCAACTTTAATGATTCCAGGACAGGGCTGCAAACCATCACACCTTGCTAAAGAGTTGGAGACTTTCTAACTCCTGTCCAGAACACATGTCAAGCATGCTCACTGGACTGGATCATTCACTAAGGGTGTTATCAACAGTGAAATGATCCTGACCACCATATTAAACAAACCTGTTATGGGGCCTTGAAACCACCACTATACTCCCATATAGGGGCCAACCTCAATAATCAGCCTGAGAACTATTAAATGTCTAAAGAGATAAATAATGAACTCTGCGAGCTTACTGATTCCCGTGGAAATAAAGTGGAGCTTCCAGTTGTCTCCCTGTCTGACTTCAGGGGACTGGGCTCCCTTTTTCTCCCAGTTGCGCTGTGTCTAGTTAGTGGAATATTCTATAAAGACCATATTTATATGCCCCTGGGGAGAACAGGACAAGGAGTTGGATAGTATCCAACTCTTAAGCAAGGAGTGGGGGCACGACCCTGCGCGGGTGAGCAATTTTCCTACACCCAGTGGTAAGACCGCCGTCAGCTTAAGGCCGAACGGTCAGGTGCTGCCATGAAACTTATCACATACATCTCAATGTCTTAAGACGCCAGTGTTTAGACGAATTGTTGGCGGCCACAAAGCAATATTGTTTTACATATTCTACGCAAACTGGTATTTAAAAGTTTTCTTTAAATTTTAATAAAATAGCAATTAGTCGTGACAAAATCTAAATATTTCGAATTTTTAAGAAAGTCATGAAAGTGAAATGTAAGGAGTTACTTAAACGATACTAAAAACTTGACACCAATAAATATAAAAATCAATCACCGAATGTAGAAGACAAGCAAAACACATTTCACATTTAACCAAAATGAAAAAAGCTTCAAAAGTAAATTTTGTTATTGTTGTAATATCCATCATTCAACACAATTACAAAGAAATTTCTTGCTTTAGTCAGCTTTAACCCTTTTCAGAACGGCTTTGTAATTTGTATGTTAAAATGAAAAATATTAATTCTATAAGTTAATGATAGACTGTCGTATAAATCCAAAGGGTGGTCCAAATCTAACGGATGTTATTCTAAATAACATAAGCGTTGAAAGAATTATTTAAATATTTTTTGTTAAGATAGAAAGATCGATGACAATTATGTGTGAAATAAAATAACAGCCAAATGATCACCACAGTTTTGGTGGCATATTTCTATTCCTTGATCCATAATTGAAGTCCAATGTCGTTAATGTGCTTGGCTTATTGTCGTATATATATTCCTTTAAATATTCCCAAAGAGGAAGGTCCAACGATAAATCAATAAACATCGCCATGACGAAAGTTTAACAAGGTCATTGAATTTTTCGCTCACAAGAGCCATTATTTAGTTGGCCATGTAGCAAGTGGAACCATTCTATTGCAGCAACATATCGTCTAGATCCATATAACTTGTGCTATGTATTCCTGGCTACATACAATCTGGCATCAAGTCCAAAGTATGCAGTTGGGGCGTTCAAAAGTTTTTAATCATATCACGATATCGCTTCCCATTTACAGTTACCGTTACGCCATTTTCATTTTCAAAGAAGTAAGATCCAATCATTCTTTCTCATCAAATTGCACGCCAGGCTGTCACTTTTAATGGATGCCAAGGTGAAGGTTGAATAATTTGAGGGTTTCCCATTCCCCAGAATCGACTATTCTGTTTATTCAAATAAAAATGTGCTTCGTCACTCATTATGAGTTTTTCATGAAATTCGGGATGCATCCTCGAAAAGGACAACGCCGAACAAATTCTAGCTAACTTAAATACAATCCATAATAACGGAAAAGAACATGAGAGAAATTTGCATTATCTTGACATCACAATAGCACGAGGTTTAACATTTGACAACTGTAGAAAACCAACTACGACGAACACTACCATTTACATCACCTCGAACTACTCTAGCCAACATAAACTAGCATCATTTAGATATATTATAAATAGACTTCAGATAATCCCACTTACTCTCCCCTCGGGGGCACATGACAGCCTTTTTGGAACCTACTATTCCATTTAGACTGGTGTCTTGCGGGGTAAAAGGGAGCCCAGGCCCCTCAAAGGCTAGTAGGACTCACCTGGACAATATACTACTATATTTCCACGGGAATCAGTGACCCGCAAAGTTCCGTTATTTGTCTCTTTAGACATTTAACTGTTCTCTGGCTGATTATTAAGGTTGGCCCCTATATGGGAGTATCGTGGTGGTTGTGGTTTCGAGGCCCTCGTGAGAGTTTGTGAACACAATGAATGGTTCAGGTCCAGTGAGTATGAATGCCGTCGTGTTCTTAATTATATTAAGCTTCATGCGTTCTGGACCAGGAGTTGGAAAGTCTCCAACTCTTTAGCAAGGAGTGAAGGCTGCGGCCTACTTTGGGCTTTCGAAATTGCTACTAGGAGTGATCGGAGGATATACGTATTCGATGGCCTCCTAGGGCGTGAATGACGTTTGCAAATCATTCAAAGTGGTTTGATCACCATCTGATTATGACTACCTAGTCGTTGCAGATGTAAATCAAATCACATCAATCCCACTTACTCCGGATAAATATAACGGTGAACTCGACCCATTCTACACTATAGCTAAAAATAATGGCTACATACTTGCTACAATCAACAAACTTTTTCGACAATACAACACTAAAAACAGGAATAAAGAAGACAAAGAGACAACCGATACACTTTTACCTCTACAGGACCAGAAATATATAGATCAACGAACATTTTTCACACAGAAGGCTTACTGACCAGCAACACTTTAAGACACAATATCAGGACAAATTTAATTCCAGCGGAGTAGACCAACTTACTTGTACCTGTAAACATACTAATTAAGGACAAACTGGACGTACACTAAAAACAAGATTTACAGATTTACATATACGGTCATACAAACGGAAAAGAGAAGACTCCAACTTGGCATTACACATTGAGAATCACGGACACGGACGGAAATAGATGAGTGTATGACTTTACTGCATCCTAGCAAAAAAGGACAAAGACGAAGACATATTAGAAAACATTGAAATCGACAAAACAAAAACTTTTGACAGCGACATTGTAAACGAACAGGTGAACACAACATTCCACTTCAACTCAAACAAACGAAAAACATCCTCAGACGGACACATGTACCTGGACAATAATCATTGGGATTAGTTTCCACATAAAATGCCAGATGGCTGACATTCTAACTACGTAGGTAAATACGACGATAATAGAATAAATACCTGGACCAGAAATACTGACTCACCAGGACAGGCTAGAACGCGGCTTGAAGGTGATATACTCACATCGAAAGTGTTCGTCAATCGCGAACAAACAGCCAGGAAAGACGATATATGCAGGAGGAATTGACAACTTCTTTTACAAAGACAGTTTACTAGCAGCGTTAAAAACCGACAACATTCTGTGATATAATCTCACGACGTCAACAGAAACAATTGATAAATTTAGTTCCAGCGAAGTATGCAGACTCACTTGCACCCGCAGATATATTAATATAGGGCCACGCTCAAACAAACGGAAAAAAGGAGACAATTACTAAGAGAAATAGATGAGTGTATGACTTTACTGCGCCCTAGCAAAAAAGGACGAAGACTAGACATACTTGAAAAAATGTAAATCTAAAAATAAAAACTTTTAATAGTGAAATTTTAAACGAACAGGTAAACACGAACTCAGACACAATCTCCACACTACTAAAACTACTCCTACACCCGAACAAACGGAAAGCATCCTGAGATAATAATAAAAGACGGAGATGACGGAGATATGGTAAATTAGCCTTGCTAAAAGTGTCTGGCATTCTATCTACATGAGAAGATACGACCTTAACAACAGAACTACCTAAACCGGAAGACTGACTCACCAGTACAGATTATAATACTGCTTGAAAGTGATGTCTTCACATCTAAAGCTCTCGCAGTTCATACCGAACAAACAGCCAGAAAAGATAGAAAAGAATGACAACACTAACAACAAGCGTTTCAAAAATAGAGTGGTAAATTTTAAAACCCAAACATGGGAATACTACAACTCTTACAGATGTTTAAAGTTTAGTGGTACTTATGTGTACCACTTGCAACAAAAGAATTAAAGCCGCACACATTCGGAAAAAGTGCCAAAAAAAAGGTGGTTGAAAAATTACAAGTCATTTACAAACGTTACACCAAAAATATAGGATTGGTCAAGGTTAAACAGCAGAAAACATTAATTTTTATATTTTTGTTATTTTTGGGAGCAGTTAAACAGACAACAAAGGAGTTGTTTCCATTTTAGATAACGAAAACATAAAATTGCATGCTTTAACAGCAAAAATAACAGCAAAATAACAAAAAGTGAAAACATTATTTTTAGTTTAGTTTCCCAATTTAAAAATACTCTTTCTCGGTTTTGTTTTGTTTGTAATTCTATTAATAACTGTAAAGAGCAATAACAATAGGTGATTGTAATGATAAAATAAATAAATACAATTCATGCAAATAAAAGAAGAAGACGTAATAAGAACATGATGAGGTCATAAGGTGACGTTCTTTTTTTTTTTTTGTTTTTTGGTTTTTGGTGAGGTACTTTAGTAAATTTATTTTCTTTAAAGAATACAAAAAAGTTCTCTTACTAATTTGTGTTGATATGTATCTTTTGTTTGAAATCATTGTTGTTTCTAAAACACATTCCAATTAAATTAAATTAAATATAAAAAAAAATACTTTAATTACTATTTCCATTCAACAAACAAATGTATAAAAAATCATGCTACTGAAATTCCCAACCCATTATTAATTTTCACAAAAACACAACGTAGCTGGGCTCTTTCCCGTACTAAGAAATTGTTTAAACAAAAAATTTATGTATTTCTATTGTTATTTTAAAATAAGCGAAAGAAAATAATTAAAAAAAATAAAACCACAGTAAATTTTCTTTATAACGAACATTCAAATTTCTTTTGTAGAGTACCGGTACCTTTTATAAGGAAAAACAAATAACAAATATTTTATACTTGGCAATGCTACCAAAAAAACAAAAATGTACCTCTAGTAGTCTTCTCAGGATGGGTTTGAGTGATATTATTTCAGAGATAGGGAGAAAAATATACCGCTAGTTTTCTTCTTTTGGTGGGTTTGTGTGTTATCATTTGAAAGAGAACGAGTGACAGAGAGAGAGAGAGAGAGAGAGAGAGAGAGAGAGAGAGAGAGAGTATGGCAATTAGAACTGGACTCAATTTGCTACTATTAACTTTTCCAAATACAGCATGTCCCCCGGGAGGGTATACTACTCTCTCTTCTATGAAAAAAAAAAAACTAATGTGTGCCTTATTTCTGTGAGAAATTTCTCACGTAACAATATTACTGTTGTCTTATTTTATCCAGGCTAAGTTAGATTAAACTATAAAATTTGTAATATAAAATAACTAGAGTCTATATTTAAATCTAGCTCTCTCTCTCTTTCCCTCTGTGCCTAGTGAGAAATTTCCCACTTAATTTACAGGGTGTTCGCTGGGAAGGCAAACTATTTTGTTTGTTTATAATTTTTGTTTAAATGAAAGAATGGGTCTTATACTGATAAATGATTTTATTTAATGTCGGCAATTATGTAAATTTCCGCCTCTGTTAGCCTCACATAAGCGAGCTCTTTTGAGCTAGCCCTTATAGGCTAGTGGACTCATCGAGCTATACTTCCTTGAAATTGCAATCGACCAAGCAGAAACAATGAATGGTGTTCGCTCTGGCGAGCTGATAGCAAACTTCTTGTAGCCAGAAATTGAGAATAGGGACCTGAACGCTGCCACTTAGCCACACAAAACAATGGCTCATATGCGCAAAAAATTCGTCATCTCATGTCGTGGCTATGGACGGTCGGTAATTGGACATTGTTGAACTTTTTGTTTAGATGTATGCCAATAAACCGAGTTCAATTTAAGACCCAAAGTATGAAATAATTCGGTACATTAACGACATTGAACCTCAATTATGTCTTTATTTTTTTTTCGTTCGGACCAGCACTCAGAGATGATGCATTTTTTTTTATAGGACCAGCACTCAGGGGATGATCCCTACCTATGCAATGCATTGTGCCAGAACTAGAGAGAAGTAGCCCTCAGGCAACAATGCCTATTTAGTATTTAGTCAAGTACCGTGCTACACATTCTTTAGGAAAGGGATAGAGAAGAGATGAAACAGGTGCTGAAAGTAGAATGATAGTCGGAAATTAACTGCCGCATAAAGACAGCACAGTGACCAGTGAATATGCCTTCATCGCTCAACAGCCCCACCGACAGTCAATTTTTAATTTTGTAGTGAAAAAAACCAAGGTCTTCGTTGGGAATCGAACCCACAGCCCCCATACTGACAAGCTAGTACACTACTTACTAGCCTACAGGGGCAGTCAGAGATGATGCATTGTACCAGAACTAGGAAATTAGGTTATGGGAAGGAGGAAACAAAGAGTAGTGTTTGTTTACATTCAATTTGAACTTTCCTTAATGGAAAATGACAGGAAAGACCTCTGAAGGGGGTTAATTCCGCATACGAACAAATTCTCCCTGTAATGCATAGTGCGATTAACCGGCCAATCGATCACAAATGGACGCGTTCTCAACGAAAATCGAGTTAAACGCAAAAACGTGCGAGTAACGGGAACAAGTTCCCTAATCTCGTTACAGCACTTACCATTGTAGTAACGATAAAACAGTGAAATACATCCCACATTGCGTCGATGCTTCAGAGAATCAATAGAGTTGGATGCCCTACTGTCTCCAATGAGCCTCTTGACTCTCATCTGTATAAGGTCGAGCAACTCCAAAATAGAGTTTGGAGCACTGGCCCATACATGAGAGTTGTATTCTATCTTTGAATGGAAATAGGTGGTATAAATAGTAGGAAGATCGAATGAAGTGAAGTATCTCTTTCACCGTTTTAGGAAACCGAGGGCACTTCAATGTTTTTTTAGAAAACTAAAAAATGTGTTAAGTCTATCGAACATCACACCGAATTTTTATGCCAAGAACATTAGGAGCTTCTGATTACGTAATACCTATATCACCTATAGTAACAGATGCAGCACCATTTCCGAACACAGATCTATGCATCTTACGGTCATTAAAATCGACTCTATTCGCACGATCCCATTCGGAGATTGTTGCGAGATCTTAATCGAGCGTATCAGTCATGATCCGCCTTTTGAAACGCACCTCCAACTGGTTCGGCTTATTACTTAATGAATGCGAAAGACAGATGGTGTTGTCATCTGCGAAAGAGTGAATAGGGTTGAAAGTTGGCAAAGAAGGTTTTTTAGAAAAATAATAAATAGAGTAGGCGAAAGAATGGAGCCTTGAAAGTATGGATCATAATTAAGAAATATGCTAACGTAGCTATCGCTATGCTATCGCTAACATTTTATTCCACACATAATTGTTAACGATCCTTTAATCAAAATAAAAAAAATATTAAAATAATTCTCTTAAAATTTTATGTTTTATTTACAATAAACATCTTGCGTTTTGGTGTTACCACCCTTTGTTAAAAAAAGAATAAGCATAGCTTTGAGTTTTGAATACAATAGAAAAAGCTTTAGACTTAAAAGTAAGTACTAGATAAAATGAACAATTCACTTTAACGAATGGGTTTGATATTATTTAGATTCGTTTAAAAGGAACTTCACTGTACTTTGTTGACAGCAAAAAAAAAATTGAAAAAAATTGTATTCGTAAAAAATTTTAACAAAATTATTAATATTTTTATTATTATTATTTAAAAGTTTTTAAAATTGCTAAATTTTATTTAAATAATATCTTTTACGCTAAAGTTCTGCTATAAAAAATTGAGGACGTAAAAAAGAATTTTTAAAAAATATTTTGCCTCCTCAAAATCATTACGATTTTTTTACCGTAACTAATTTCTATATAAAAATTGTTTTCTTTTGTAACAAAATAATGCTGAAAAAAACACAAAGAGAGAGAGGTTCGTATTGTAACAAAATTTAACAAAATTCTACTTTTTCTATATGACTTTTTCAAAACCGCTAACAAACATAAAAAGACAAAAGAATTTTATTAATATTTTTAAATTGTTAAATGTATTTTTCTATAGAAATCTTTCAATATCTTAAAAACTTTCTGTAGAATTTGTATAGAAATTTTTAAAAAACATTTTCTTACTACTTTTAAATATTTTCTAAAAATTCTTTATTTATTTACTAAAACAAAATAAAACAAAAAATTTAGATTAAAATGATTCAAATTTTTATTGTATTTCGAAGAGAAAAGTTCGCCAATTAGGAATAAAAAATGATATCTGGCAAATATCCACCACGGCCATGCTGACAGCTGTCAATTTTTTGTCAAAGTTTTAAATCACTTTTTGGCAAAATGGCGCTGCTATTTCGTTAATCACCTCATGGATTTTTAGCGTTTAAGCATCATTTTCGACATGCAATAATCGCCTTTTTTAACAAAATGGCGGTCCTATTTTGTTAATCTTATCACGGATTTTGAGTTTTAAGTCTGAAATTGATTCGATTGGCTTTGTATAAACTGTGTCCTTAACATAAACCTACAAAAAATAATCCAGTGATGTTATCGCCACTTAACTGCTGATTGTCGTGAAATTATGTGATTTGGAAATTTAGTTTGTAATAAATTGATCGTTTAATTGGCTGTGTAACATGTGGCACTGTCCTGCTGAAACCACATGCCAGTGATATCCACATCGTCAATAATACGCCTAAATTGAATTGCTAGCATCTCGCGATAGCTCCCCCCGGGGGCACATGATAGCCTTTTTGGAACCTACTATTCCATTTAGACTGGTGTCTAGCGGGGTAAAAGGGAGCCCAGGCCCCTCAAAGGCTAGTAGGAGTCACCTGGACAATCCACATATTTTCACGGGAATCAGTACGCTCGCAGAGCTCACTATTTGTCTCTTTAGACAATTAGCTGTTCTCTGACTGGTTATTGAGGTTGGCCCCTATATGGGAGTATCGTGGTGGTTGTGGTTTCGAGACCCTCGTGATAGTTTTGTGGGTCGGATCATTCATAATGAACACAATGAATGGTTCAGGTCCAGTGAGTATGAATGCCGTCGTGTTCTTAATTATATTAAGCTTCATGCGTTCTGGACCAGGAGTTGGAAAGTCTCCAACTCTTTAGCAAGAAGTGAAGGCTGCGGCCTATTTCGGGCTTTCGAAATTGCTGCTAGGAGTGACCGGAGGATATACGTATTCGATGGCCTCCTAGGGCGTGAATGACGTTTGCAAATCATTCAAGTGGTTTGACCACTATCTGATTATGACTACGTAGTCGGTGCAGATGTAAATCAAATCACATCTCGCGATAGCGTGATCCATTGATTGTTCCAGCGTTTCTAGCCTCATCTTTGAAAAAAAACACGGCCCAATTACGCCTCCAGACCATATAGCGTAGCATACAGTAACACGTTGAGCATGCAAAGGCTTCTCAATAATTATTCTAGGATTTTCACAAGCCCAAATGCGGCAATTTTGCTTGTTGACATACCCTGACAAGTGAAAATGGGCTTCGTCTGAAAAAATGATTTTTTCAGAAAAACCAGCTGGTTGTTTCTGAATGAATTGAGCGAATATACGGCGATGTGCATGGTTGGTCGGCTTCAATTCCTGCATTAGTTGAACCTTGTAAGGCTTTAAAGTCAAATCCTAAATTAAAATTCGCCATGTGGAGGTTGTGGACAACCCCAACCGTTGAGAACGTCGGGGAATTGACAAATTTGGATCTACTTCAACACTGTAGCTTACGGCTGCAATGTTTTTTAGTTAAACGACCCGGTCGAACAGGCATTGGTGTTCGCACATTTTTTATTGAGCCTGTCGACTCAATTTAATAGCGGTCTCCGAAGGGTGATTGTGTTATCCAAAGATATCACGAGTTTTACGAAATATAACTTTAACAGAGCTACCATTTTCATAGTGGATTTGAATTATTTTAATGCGATTTTCGTGCGAAATTGCAACAATTGTCTACGAATATGTCAAAAACCTAAATGTCAAAACTGTCATGTTGTTAGAGTTGTCACAATTGAAAAACAAACTTCTCGTTGAAAAGCCCGATACAAATTATACTGTCCTGCAACATTTAGACCTTGTAACGCTTCAAAGGTAATTTCCTACGCGAAATTCGCCGTTTGGTGGTTTTAGATAACCCCAATTGTTGAGCATGTCGAAGAATTGTAGGCAGGCAGGCGGCCTCTTTTAAGGGATGCAAATATGTTAAATAATTTGAGGGTTTCCCATTCCACAGAACCGACTATTCTGTTTATTCACATATCCATTTAAATGAAAATGTGCCTCGTCACTAATTATGATTTTTTCATGAAAATCGGACTTTTCATTGGCGAGCTGTAACAACATCCTATTGGTGTATGTTCGGCGGCGTAAATGGTCTTGTGAAAGAAGCTCTTGTGTCAACTGAATCTTGTGTCGAAACAAATGCAAATCCTTGTGGAAAATTGTGGCCAAAGTTATTTTAACTTGTTTTCGAAGAAGTATGGCCACTGACTCTGCCAGCCCATTAAGCCGTGCCAAACAGTCACTATTTGTGGATGCATCATCGGCTTTTCAGCAATCACTCGTGTATTTTCATTTGTCCAAATACGGCAGTTCTACTTGTTAATGAATCAATCCACTGAAGTGAAAGTGAAATCATCATTCTCTTTTCTCTGTTCAAGCAACCATACTAACGAGGCTTAAAATTATCAGTAGGTTTCAGCCCTTGAATCAATTAAACATTGTAAGCGTGTGTCAGTTCAAATCTTTATTTAAATTTTGACATCAGTGATGCTGACGACGGGACGAGGTTGATGATTCTTTTGCCACACTATCGCAAACAACAGAAATATGTTGCGCAGAACTAACGGGGCACCCATGCACAGGTGTTTTCATATTTTCCGGGTAAAATGTTCCCAATTCACAAAGTGCACTAAATGCATTTTGATGGACGTTCAAACATTTTCTTCAAAAGCTTCAAACAAACTTAATACGCTTCTCAATTGTGCTGAATTTGTTAACCAGTGAAACAACTGGAGTTAAATATATATACAAAGTAGTATAACTTCCCGGGGGTCACCCTGTATAATCTTTTTTTTTTTTTCAAAAACCATTTTTGCCATAAAACAAAATGTTGGATTAAATGGCATTAAAGAGCTTTTTAGCTAAAACACACATTTTAAATATGTTGTTTAAGCTGTTTGGTTTGTTGTTTTTGCACAGTTACACCTGACAAACCGCATTTATTTATTAAAATTTTATTTAAATGCTTTCTTTGTTGTTGTTGTTGTTGATGTTTTTGTTAGAATTTATTCCAAAAATTTACCGCATCTTAATTTAAGTAAAAAGAAAAAATTACCAGCTTTTTTTTTAGATGGAAAAAAAGTGTATTTGAACTTTTAAGTGAAGTCACGCCAGAGTATAAGTTGTTGTACGAGTTACAATACACAAGCGTGTACAGGCTTTCTACAAGCAACAAAAACAATAGACAGAGATAAGTGATGCTGGGCATATGATTATAATAATAAATGAGTACAATGGAAGCTGTTAACACAAAAAAAAAAACAAAAAAAAAAGATGTTGTGGCTTAGGGACAAGAGGGAGGATTATGATGTGATTAAATTAAATCGATATTTAAACAAAAACTTTTTCTCGAAAGGTAACTGAAAAGCAAATAAAATCGAAATTATTTTCTAAAACATCTGAAAAAAAAATAAAGAGAATTTACTTAGCAACGAATAGCAGAAGTAGTTGAAGTCATCAAGCGAATAACTTAGTTTAAAGAATTTAACGAAATGTGGTAAGTGGAAATGACGGAAGCGTTCAATATGAGTGCCACATTTAGGAAACAGCTATATTATACCAGCTAATTTGTGCGTGTAAAAAATGACGTAAAATAAATGACGTTATAAAACTCAAGTTTTAGTTGCACAGAGTAGGTGCTCAGCCTCTTCTACTCTTCTCTTTTCAACTTAACAAACATGAGGTTTGTGCTGCGTAGTCCCGGTTTAGTACATTAAAGAATTAAATTCTCATATAATTGTGGACCTGACAACATCCCCAGTAATATTTTGATAAATTGTGCTGAAAGTATTTCCATCCCTTTGGAAATTTTATTCAACATGTCAATAAAATATGGTACTTTTCCTGAAATCTGGAAGGATTCTTATATTATTCCTTTTTTTTAAATCAGGTAACAGGTCTGATATTTCAAATTACCGTGGTATTGCAAAATTAAGTACTATACCCAAATTATTTGAAAAAATTATCACTGAACATTTATGCTTTCATACATCAAGTTTGATAACCAATAATCAACATGGATTTCGGAAGGGATGCTCTGGCATAACAAATCTTTTACACTTTTCAACAATTATACATAGTGGATTTAAAAAAAAAAAACAACAAACTGACGTTATATATACTGATTTCAGCAAGGCATTTGATAAAATAAATCATGTTCTCCTAAAGAAAAAATTGGAATTAATAGGTTTTGCCGATTTAACTGTCACATGGATTTACTCTAACCTAACAAATAGGAAACAAATGGTCCGTTTTAATAACGCCTCCTCTAGATGCATAAAGGTTCTATCTGGAGTACCACAGGAAAGTCACCTTGGGCCGCTTCTTTTTTTGCTATTTATTAATGACTTGCCTGATGTCATTCAATCATCCAATATTTTGAGGTATGCTGACGATGTAAAAGTTTTCCTTAGTTATTGTCAAGTAACTGGCCAGCAACGCCTCCAAGGTGACCTTAACTCGTTTCACAACTGGTGTAGAATAAATCGTATGGAGCTAAATCTCAAGAAATGTAAATATATGTGCTTTGCTAGAAGGAAACCGATAACTGCATGCTACTATATCGATGATCATCATTTGGAGGAAGTTGACAGAATACTAGATCTTGGATTGCTACTTGACTCCAAACTCAATTTTATTGCACACATCAATTTGACAGCAAACAAGCTAGAGGTGTACTTGGATTTGTGAAACGTTGGGCTAAAGAGTTTGATGATACATACGTTACCAAAAGCCTTTATATGTCCCTTGTCAGGCCTGTTCTAGAGTATGGATCCGTCATTTGGGACCCTATATATAGAAAATGCTCAGATGTTCTCGAATCTGTTCAAAAACAGTTCCTGCTTTTTTGCCTCCGTGGTTTGAAGTTTAACCCATTGGACTTACCTGCCTATTCAGCTAGACTTTCTCTTATTAAGCTACCAACTCTAAGGAGTCGTAGAACAGCACTTAATATTTCGTTCATTTTTGGTGTGATAATTGGCGATGTTTCTACTCATTCACTTATTAACAGGATTACTCTAAATATACCGCAACGCCCTACACGACATTTTATACCTTTAGCAGTGGAATTCTTTCGAGCCAATTATGCTAACGCGTACCCTTTTAGGAGAATTTGTGCAGATTTTAATAAATATTATAATTTCGTAGATTTCAATTTGTCAGCAAGCGCAATAAGGAATAACTTATTAGTTTAACTGAACCTGCAAGGATGTTAATTTCCGTAGACAATTAATGATAAATAAATAAATAAATATTTCATCAATTGTTGTATGCTTGAAAATAAAAGAGCTATTGCAATGTATCAAAGTTCTGAGACTATTGCAGTTATCTGAACAAGAATATTGAATGCTTTCTCTCATGGTTTTTGATATTTTCAGAAAGTAATTGTTAAAACGTTGACATTTTTCAAATTCAGTACTAATTTCTTCACCATCTGAATTCTTTAGAATAATTTTAGATTTAATATCTCAACCCAAGTTTTTATTTAGAAATCTCCAACACTTTTTGCGATCTTGTTAAATGCTACAGATATTTTCGTGATAATAATCAAGGTTCAGAATTTTTCATTTATGAACATTCAAAAATCAACATTCATAATATTTTTCATAAATGAGAAATCTAGAATTTTATATTTATTTTTCACACTCATAAACGAACAACAAAAAATGTTCTGGTTATTTTCATACATGAATGCGAACAACAAGAATTATTAGTCTTATTCATATGTGATAAATGATAAATTAGCTACTTCTCATTAATGTTATTTTTCATAAATGTACATATTCATTTATGAACGTTGAAATTTTATAAAATTTCTCATAAATGAACGTGAAAAAATGTTCTACCTTTTCATTTATGAAAAATTTTAAAAATTGTAAATATTCAAAAATGAACACTTGTGTGTTTCTTAATTTTTCACTTATGGATAGAAAGAAAAAAAATAAATCGTCGCATTCACAAATGAGAAAACACAAAATAATTTGTAGTCTCTCACACATGTATGAGAAGAAGCGGCTAAAAAATGAAATGCACATATTCATACATGAACATGAACAGTGAGTGAATACTTCGCTACTCTGGTAATAATTATTCAAAGATCTATGATAAGCAACTTTTATGTTTTGAATCTTTGCCATGCTGTAACAACTTGGAGGTTACGTGGCATGTTCTACTCTGCATATGGTAATATTATGTTGCTTAAAATCGATCTATAGCCTACACCTGTCATTGTGTCCTTTATAGCATAAAGTGGACCGACTCTATAACAAGAGAAACAACTCCACACCATAACATTGCTACCATCAAACTTTACAATTTTGCAATTTTACTTTGGATCCAGTCTCTTTCCCTTTGGCCATCATACAAAAGATCTTCCATCATTCCCCCTTAAATTCATCGCTATCTAGACCAATTTATGTGATCTTTGACAAAATTCAAACGAACAGTGCCGGTTTTTGAGATATTAGAGGTTTGTTTGCAGGACGATAACAACCAAGACCAGCTTCGCCTGCTCTACGGCTAATTGTTTGCGAGGTAATATCCAATCCCAGAATATTCTTAACTTCTCTTGATGCCATTGTGGGGTCTTTTTTAAACTCTATGGCTATTCAATAATCTTGTCTTGAAGTAGTTTTACGTGGCCTTCCTCCTGAATGTTGTGTTTCCACAGCACCTGTGTCAGGAAATTTCTTAATAATTTTCGTATAATTTAGGATTTATTCATTGAATATTTGTCACAATATTTTTTTTCTTAATCGAGTTGAATATTTTAATTTTTAAATCTTCGCTGATCTTAACTCTAGCCATTTTTTACTAGTTATGTAACCAAGACTGATATATTGAAATAAACTATCAAAACAACAATTTTTATTTAAAATAACGATAAATATTATGTATTTTGCTTCAATTTCTCATTAATGCCTTTCGTTTTAGTCATTTTTCGTGTAGAAGTGTAAAAGTTTCCATTGTGTTGTCAATACCCTAAAACTTGTCACTTTCACTTTTTCTTTTTAACGTTAGAACTGTCTTTTAATTTATCAAAAACAATTTATAAAATGTTATTCTAAGATATTTTTTTAGTTTATTCAGCAAATAATTTTGAATTTCGACTTGTAAAAACGAGTAAATGAGTTTTGAGAATACTTTCCATTGAATTGTCCAGCACTGTATGTTGAAAAATCTTTCAACACATGAAACCTTAGATATTCTACGCAACACACTAGACAATTTGTACGAAAGCCAATACATCGCTGATATTATAGATATTGCAAAAACGATAATAAAACAGAACTACTTTAGATTCAATAACAACTTTTACAAATTACCTGACGGACTCGGTATGGGAAACCCAACTTCTGCAATCTTCATTGAAATTTTCATGCAACATCTCGAATCACTACACGTAAAAACACTCATGGAAAAACACAAAATAACTCATTACTATAGATACGTAGATGACATTATATGCATCCTCGATCAAGACAACGGCGAACAAATTCTGGAAAACTTAAACACAATTCATGACAAGATTACATACACAATGGAAAAAGAACAAGACAGAAATTTGCATTATCTTGACATCACTATAATGCGAGGAACTGACTATTTAACATTCGACATCTATAGAAAACCAACAACAACGGACACTACCATCCACAACACCTCAAACCACCCTACCCAACACAAACTAGCAGCGTTTAGACATATGATACACAGTCTTGGGATAATTCCACTTACTCCAGATAAGTACAGGAGGGGACTCGACACAATCTACGCCATAGCTATGAATAACGGCTACAAAACCACTACCATCGATAAACTGCTTAGACAATACAACACTAAGAACAGAAATAGAGAAGACAAGGGGACAGCCGATACAACACGACGGCACACCTTTACTTACACAGGACCAGAAATATACAGACTAACTAACCTTTTTCACAAAGGAGGAATACTCACAGCATTAAAAAGTGGAAACACCCTCAGACACTATCTCAGAACAACGACAGAAACAACTGACAAATTTAATTCCAGTGGGGTATACAGACTTACCTGTACCTGCAAACGAACCTATATAGGGCAAACTGGACGAACACTAAAAACAAGGTTTACAGAACACATACGCTCATACAAACAAAAAAGAGAAGATTAAAACTTTGCATTACACCTTGACACTCACGGACACACACCAAGGGAAATAGATGAATGTATGACATTAATACATCCTAGCAAAAAAGGACGAAGAATAGACATTCTTGAAAATATGGAAATCTACAAGACAAACACATTCAACAACGACATTATAAACGAACAGGTGAACACGACCTCAGACACAATTTTCACACCATTGAAACTACTCATGCAAACGGGCAAACGAAAAACACCCTCAGACGGACACACGTACCTACATAATAGTAAAAGACGGAGGTATCGATAAATTCACTTTGCAAAAAAATGCCAGGTGGCTGGTATTCTGCTTACCTGAATGTATACGGACCTAATCACAGAACTACCTGAACGCCAACACTGACTCACCAGTACAAACTAAACCGCGGCTTGAGAATGATGCATTCGCATTGAAAGCGCTCGCCATCGAATACAAACCAGCCAGTTAGGACGGAAAATGGCAATATTATCCTAAATAATTATTTTGTTTTTAAATCAACGTTTTTTTTATGAACGTTTTCTAAAATTTTAATCTGGCAGCCCAAATTTAAAATAATGTGTCAAAAAAGTGTTTTATAATAAAATATGTGACAGATGGCTTTGATATATGTATGTTTCAAAACTTCCATTGAATTTTGTGATCAAGGTTACATGGGTTTTCTTAACGTTCTTTCCGAGCATAACAAGCATGACATTAAAATTTCGAGCGTACAAAATTGGTGGACAAAAAATTTTTTTTTGCATAAAGTTTTTTAAGGTCATTATATTTTTTTTTGTTTAAATTTGAATTAAAAACTGCTGAAATTTCAAGAATCTTGTAAAAGAAAATAAAAATTAGTTTTTAATAAAACTTGTCTGTTACGTGACAATTAAGAATTTAATATTTTCATACATAATTTCAAGCCTAAAAAACAAAATTTTCTTCTTCTTTTTTGTTTTTTCACTGATATTCGTAAAATTTTGAGAATATTTTTTAGAGCTGTGATTTTTATAAATTATAAAGAGCTAAATCAGAACACACGACATATTAACAAAATGTTTTAAAAATGCAACTGAACAAAAATTTCAACTCTAAACATTTAGTTGGTTATGCAGACATAACACTTACACACGTGATTATTTACTTGAATTTGTGTGAATAAACAATTGTTTTACTTCCGGCTTTTAAACGAATGCATTGTCGTTTTACCCCAATAAAAGAAAAAAAGAAAAAAAGAATGGGGTTTTAAACTCAATTTAATACAAATTTACTTTCAATTTTTTTTAATTCAATGCTTTAACCCTGAAACGTATTAAAAAATTATAACGTCAATAATGTTAATTTTTATATTTTAACAAAACATTAAACACAAATTATTTGAAAGTTTTAATGTTGAAATCTTAACAAACAATTTCAATTTCAATTAAGATTAAAATTAAATTAAAATTAAAATTATAAAAAAGAGCATAAACCCACTTCTATCGGATTTTTCAACAAGAAATTTATTTTTCAATTGTGGCAACACCAACCAACACCATAATACTTTTGACATTTTGTTTTGTTTGATGTATTCGTAGTAGATGCTTTAGCTGTTGTTACAATGAATTCAATTTTGCACAAAAATCGCATTAAAATAATTTAAATCCACTCTGAAAATGGTGTTTCTGTTAAAGTTATATTTCGTAAAACTCGTGATATGTTTGGATAACACATGCATCCTTCTGAGACCGCTATTAATTTCAGTCGACAGGCTCGATAAAAAATGTACGAACACCAACCTGTGTTTGACCGGGTTGTTCTACTAAAAAACATTGCAGCCGTAAGCCACAGTGTTGAGGCAGATCCAAATTTGTCAATTCCCCGACGTTCTCAACGGTTGGGGTTATCCACAATCTCCGCATGATGTGATTTGATTTACATCTGCACCGATTACGTAGTCATAATCAGATGGTGGTTAAACCACTTGAATGATTTGCAAACGCCATTCACGCCATAGGAGGCCATCGAATACGTATATCCTCCGGTCACTCCTAGTAGCAATTTCGAAAGCCCGAAGTAGGCCGCAGCCTTCACTCCTTGCTAAAGAGTTGGAGACTTTCTAACTCCTGGTCCAGAACGCATGAAGCTTAATATAATTAAGAACACGACGGCATTCATACTCACTGGACCTGAACCATTCATTGTGTTGATTTTTAATGATCCGACCCACAAACTCTCACGAGGGTCTCGAAACCACAACCACCACGATACTCCCTTATAGGGGCCAACCTCAATAATCAGCCAGAGAACAGTTAAATGTCTAAAGAGACAAATAACGGAACTCTGCGGGTCACTGATTCCCGTGGAAATATAGTGGATTGTCCAGGTAACTCCTACTAGCCTTTGAGGGGCCTAGGCTCCCTTTTACCCCGCAAGACACCAGTCTAAATGGAATAGTAGATTCCAAAAAGACTATCATGTGCCCCCGGGGGGACACAACCTCCACATGGCAAAATTTTACTTAAGGATTTGACTTTAAAGCCTTACAAGATTCAACTAATTCAGGAATTGAAGCCGACAAACCATTCACATCGCCGTATATTCGCTCAATTTATTCAGAAACAAACGGCTGGTTTTTCTGAAAAAATCACTTTTTCAAACGAAGCCCACTTTCACTTGTCAGGGTATGTCAACAAGCATAATTGCCGCTTTGGGCTTGTGAAAATCCTAGAACAATTATTGAGAAACCTTTGCATGCTCAACGTGTTACTGTAGGGTACGCTTTTTGATCTGGAGAGGTAATTGGACCGTGTTTTTTTTTCAAAGATGAGGCTAGAAATGTGGTAACGATCAATCGACCACGCTATCGCTAGATGCTAATAACTCACTCTTGGCCTATCATTGATGACATTTGCGAAGTGGATATTACTGACATGTGATTTCAACAAGACGGTACAACATGTCGCACAGCCAATGAAACGGTCAATTTATTGCAAACCAAATTTCCTGATCGCATAATTTCACGACAATCAGCAGTTAAGTGGCCAGACATGAGATTTAACACCACTGGATTATTTTTTGTGGGTTTATGTTAAGGACACAGTCTATACGGAGCCAATCGAATCGATTTCAGACTTAAAACTAAAAATCCGTGATAAGATTAACAAAATAGCACCGCAATTTTGTTAAAAGGGGCGATTATTGCATGTCGAAAATGATGCTTAAACGCTAAAAATCCATGATGTGATTAACGAAATAGCAGCGCCATTTTGCCAAAAAGTGATTTAAAACTTTCACGAAAAAATTGACAGCTGTCAGCGTGGTCGTGGTGGATATTTGTCAGATATCATTTTTCATTCATAATTGCCGAGCTTTTCTCTTCGTAATACAATACAAATTTAAATCATCTTAATCTAGATTTTGTTTTATTTTAAAACACAAACTTCTTTTTAAAATACCCTTTATTATAACGAGCCAAAAGGATCATCGTCGATAGTAGGCTATCCAGCTGTATTAATTCACTGGAGCTTCGATGTCATGTTAAGTGTATTTTACTGTTTTACAACCATGGAATATGCTTCGATGAAAATAGGGAACTTGTTCCTGAGAACTTTAATATCGTGCGCACAATACGTTCTTCATCAATCATCATTAATCTTTATCAATCTTCATAATTTTGAATCATCTTAATCGAAATTTTTTGTTTTATTTTGTTTTAGAAAACAAACTTGCTGTTGAAAAACTCTTTATTTCAAGATTTTTAGGAACAAGTAGCACATGATTTGCTGCGCCTCACCCTGTATAAAATACACAGGTATCAAATTTTTTTTAACTTAAGTTACAGAAACGAACTTGTGGTTGCTAATTTAAAATATTTTCTTTTCTCTTAAATATTTAGGGATTGATAAATTATCCACTTTGGCAACCCCAATTCCATACCAAGCAGTTGATGAAATATTAAACGTTTTTCCTAACCGAACTTCGTGTCTTTATTTTATTTTATTTTTTTAATATTTTGTTGTTGTCTCTCGTATTGGGATGGGTTTTTGCAAAACCAAACAAAAAAACCAAATAAATGAGAATGAAAAACTATCAAAATATTAACGTGACATACTTACATATGTTTTTATAACGGTAGATTTGACGTCACCTGTGTATTAATTTCAGGAAATTTCGTCATTTCTCTTTAAATTAAAAAAAAACTCTAAAAAACTTTTTGTTATTGTTGTATTTAAAGCTTAAGCTTATAACGTCATTTATTTTACACAAAAAAGTATTAAAAAACTTTTTTCAAAATAACCAAATGTTATTCATTAATTAACGCAAATTATCAGTTTCTTATATCTACAATCAGGGATGTGAGCGTTGCTTTTAGTTCAGAACAAGAAGTTTGTTTTCTAAAACAAAATAAAACAAAAAATTTAAGATTAAAAATAATGTCTGGCATGACCCCGCTGACACATGTCGATGCTTTCAATAAAATTTTCAATATTTTTTTTTGGCAAAATGGCGGACCTATATTGTAAATCACATCACGGATTTTCGGTTTTAAAGGCTGAAATTAATTCGATTGTCTCACTATAGACTCTGTCCTTAACATAGCCTGACAAATAATAATCCAGTGGTGTTAGATCACGCGATCTGACTGGGCACTTAACTGCTGTTTGCCGTAAAATTATGCAGTCGGGAAATTTAGTTTGCAATAAATTGATCGTTTCATTGGCTACGTGCCATGCCGCACCATCTTTTTTTCGTGTTTTTTTTTTAAATTGAAGAGAACTAGCACTTCAGGCAACAATGCCTATTTAGTCACAACCATACTACATTCTTTGGGAAAGAGATAGAGAGAAGAGATAAGAGCCTTCAAGCTCTTATTTTTATAGTGAAAATAACCACCCTTAAGATTGATAGGCTAAGTACACTACCTACTAGTCTACCGGGGCAGCTTTCATTTATACAAGGCCCATGTTATCGCAAATTAACTGTCGTATAAGACAGCACCGTGACCATTGACTATGCTTTCATCACTGAGCAGCCTCACCGACAACTGTGTCATTCGATTTACATCCGCGCCTGGCCATGAAGCCTTAATCAGATGGTGGACCAAACCACTGCCTAATTTGGAACGTCATGCTCGTCCTAGGAAGCCGAAGCCATAATTCTATGCAACACAACTTTCTAGTTGCAACTTCGATGATTCCAGAGCAGGGCTGCAAATCATCACTCCTTGCTTAAGAGTTGGAGACTTTCCAACTCCTGTCCAGAAATAATGTCTAGCATGCTCACTAGACTGGATCATTCACTTAGCGTGTCATTAACAGTGAGATGATCCTGGCCACTATAATAACCATTATACTGTTATGGGGCCGCGAAACCACAACCACCACGATACTTCCATATAGGGCCAACCTTAATAATCAGCCAGAGAACTGTTAAGTGTCTAAAGAGACAAATAACGAAACTCTGCGGGTCACTGATTCCCGTGGAAATAAAGTGGAGTTTCCAGTTGTACCCCTGCTGACTTCAGGGGACTGGGCTCCCTTTTTCCCCAGTTGCACTGTGTCTAGATAGTCGAAGTTCTATAAAGACCATATTTATGTGCCCCCGGGGGAGCCTCACCGACGGTCAATTTTTATTTTTTGTAGTGAAAACAACCAAGATCTTTGTTGGGAGTCGAACCCACAACCCCCAGACTGATAAGCAAGTACGCTATCTACTTGCCTACAGGGGCACCTTGTTGAAACCTCATTGCAGTGATATCAATGTCGTCAATAATAGGCCAAAATTAAGTTGTTAGCAGCTCGCTCCATTGGTTTATATCGCATGTCCAGCCTCATCCTTAAAAAAAAAAAACGGCTTGACCACATAGTGTACAATATCGTGAGACGTTGAGCATACAAAGGCCTCCACTAATCGTTCTTTTATATTCATAGTTCTAAAAGCAAACCGGAACACGATTGATACACTCATGCTCTAACGAAATTAGGGAGTTTGTGTCCGAGACTCCCACGTTTTTGCGTTTGACTGGATTTTTGTTGAAAGCGCATCCATTTGTGGTTGATTGAATTAAACTTACTCCAGAGGTCTTTCCTGCCAAAAAGCGGAACATAAATGTTAAACTCAAGCTTTCAGGTGCCTCGGTTATCTAAGACGGTGTAAGAGATACTTCACACCATCCGAGCTTCGTACTATTTATACCACCTGTATTCGTCCAAAAATGCAATGCAACTCTTATGTATGGGCCGGGGTCTATTTTGGAATTGCTCGAGCACGTGCAGGAGATGGCCAAGAGGATCATTGGGGAGTGTAGATTATTCAACTCTATTGATTCTCTCGAGCATCGACGCTATGTGGGGTGTAATTCACTGTTTTATCGTTACTATAATGATACGTTCTCTAATGAACTTAGGGAACTTGTTTCCCGTTACTTGGACATTTTCGCACGTTTAACTCGATTTTTAAAGAGAGAGCATCCATTTTGGTTGATTTTCTAGTGGATCGCACTACGCATTACAGGGAAAATTTGTGTTTTTCAGCAGAACAGTTGGTATGTGAAATAAACTTCCTCCAAAGGTATTTCCTGTCACTTTTAATGTAGAGAAATTCAAATTCAGAAACACTACTCCCTCTTTCCTCCTCCCCATAACCTAATTTCCTAGTTCTAATAAAATGAATTGGAAAAGTTGGGGTCATCCCCTGAATGCTGGTCTGAGAAAAAAAAACACTACAAGACACCAAAAGGCATTACGGAGCAAAAGACGTCTGTGGCAGCCCACTGTGCAATCAAAAGTCATTCTCCCAATTTTGATGATGCATAGATATTACAACGGGAGAGTAATTATAAAAAGAGATTTACATTGGAGATGCTACATATAATTAATACTCCCGCAGCAATGAGAATAAAGAATAAAACCGGCACAGAGAATTGGGCGCATGCATTTGGACATGTCATGTCGTATGGAAATAAACAGAATTTGTTGGAAATTGTTTTTTATTTTGAAAGAAGATTGACTTTGAGCCCGAAATTAAGAAGAGGCTAAAAATCTGTTCAATACTAAAAGGTCGAAGGAAACAGTTATTTAAATATAAAGGAAGGTGGTAACAATCCTCCTCCTAAAGCAAATCAATTCATATGACCATTAAATTAATAATGGAGTCAAATTGATAAAACAAATGATGCAGAAGTTCTTGTTCAGTTCCGAAGAAATCATGTGTTGTACTGTATTATTTAAGCCAAAAAACGTTTAATCCACTTTAAAATTCTTCCAATTCACCCTAAATTTCTTATTCCGTATAAAATAATACAAAAATTTGTTTTTATTCCTTTTATTATTTTGCCTCCAATTATAAATTTATGTTTCCATTAAAGGTACACAGCTCTTTGTGTTTTTCTAAACAAAATATGGGTCAACAAATTTTTACTTATGAACTCTTCTCAATGCTCGCCTCTCTTCATCTTAATCCTTACAAAAGCAAATATCTCACAAGTACATATTTACTTTCCTATTAAAAGACTTCATGTTCCAACTGCTAATTAGTGTTTTCGTATTCAGTTTATTTTCCTCTTACGTTTTACTATTTTTTTTTTGTTTTTTAGTAAAATGTTTGAATGGCATAATAAAATTGTTCTAAGTTTTTTCCCTCTTAAATCCCAGACAAATTGCAGTGTTTTGGTTGCTTAAAATTCTCTAAGGCTTTGCCGTTCATTAAGGTACTTTAAGTCATGCGTATTAAAATAGGTTTCTTTTATATTTATAAAACCCATTATTAGCTAATTAACTAATTGAAAAATTTCATTATTTTTTCTGTTTTAGTCATAAGTTGAACTGAGTAGCAGAGATGGGAGCTTCAATGCCAATATAATTGTGGTGTGAAATAACTCGTTACTACTTTTACGTTATAAAAAGTATTTTTTTTTTCTTAACATAAAAAGTGTCTTAACGATTTAAAAGTTTTTCTTTGTACAACTTTCTTTCACTGTTGTTGGAGGGTTAGCGAAGCAGGATTAAGATGGTGGAAGAAATTTACGAAAATAGACACTCAGAGCAACAAAGCAAGAAAAAAAATTTTCGTTTACTTTGTGATAACCGACCGATCCCCCGAGGGCTTATTGATATGATTTGACGGAATCTCACCGCCATTACATGTGTCTTCGGGGATAAAAGAGAGCCCTAGTCCCCAAAAAGGCTAGCAGGAGCCAACTGTACAATTCCATTTTATTTCCATGGGAATCAGCAAAGCCCCAGAGTTCAGCTTTTTGGCTCTTTAGTCTTTTAGCTTTTCCATGACTGATTATAGAGGTTGGCCCTGCCGGAGTATCGTGGTGGTTGTGAGTCGGATCATTCACCATGAACACAATGAATGCTCCAGGTGCAGTGAGCATGATTGCCGTCGTGCTCTTAAATTTTATTAAGTTTTATGCATTCTGGACCAGGAGTTGGATAGTCTCCAACTCTTCAGCAAGGAGTGAATCCTGCGGCCTGCTTCGGGCTTTTGAAGTTGCAACTAGGAGTGACCGGAGGATACACGTATCTGAAGGCTTTCTAGGGCGAGGATGACGCTACATTTCATCCATAGTGGTAAAGATCCACCATCTGATATTGGCCCACACGGCTAGGTGCAGATGTAAATCTTATCACGCATTTCATCCACAGTGGTATGATCGATCCACTATCTGGTTATGGCTTACACAGCTATATCCGACATATGCAGGCAAATTTCAACAAACCGGGTCTTTAATAAATATGAAGATACCTGTGTATGCTCTCGATTGCTGTTGTTCGCGATAGCGTGGCAGAATAACTACGTCAACCTCGACGGAACAACCACGGCAACCTGGACAGCTCACAAACTTTGTTGATGCGAATTTTGAATAAAGATTTGAATTTACACGCTTACAGGCTTCAATTGATTCAAAAGCTGAAGTCTACTGGTCATTTTAAGCTTTGTCAATACGTCGAATGGTTGGATTAACGTATAGAACTGAATCTAAAGTGAACTTACAAAGAAAATAATCATCATTTTGGTGTCGTGATAATTTCTCCAGATTTATTAAGAGTTTTCTCAGGGATTTCGTCTGACGAGTTTAAGATTAATTCAGGACTACCACAAAGCTCCATCCTTTCTCCTACTCCATTTCTTATTTTCCTAAATGACTTTCTTTGTCAAACTTTCAACCCTATATACTCTTTCGCAGCTGACAGCATCATTTGTCATTCGTATTCGTTAAGTAATAGACCGAATTAGCTGGAGATGGGTTCCAAAAGGCAGAACATAATTAATGCGTTCAAACACGATATTGCAAGAATCTCGGAATGGGGTCGTATGAATGGAGTAGATTTTAATGCCTGTAAGTTACAATGTTGCATGCTTACGCATAGATCTGTATTCGGAAATAGTGCTGCATCTGTTACTAAGGGTGATATAAGTATTACAATACCGGAAGTTCGCATGAAATGATGTTCAATGGACTAAACACATTTTTCAGGTTCCTAAAGAGCCTTTCAAGTGCCTCTGTTTTCTAGAACGGTGTAAGAGATACTTCACTTCATCCGATCTTCGTCCTATTTTTACCACCTATAGCCGTCCAAAGATGGAATACAACTCTCATATAAGGGCCGGCGCTCCAGAGTCAATTTTGGAGTAGCTCGATCGCGCACAGGATAGGGCCAAGAGAGGCTCATTGGGGACAGTAGGGTATCCAACTCTATTTCTAGAGCATCGATGCAATGTGAGATGCATTTCACTGTTTTATTGTTACTACAATGGTAAGTGCTCCAATGAAGTAAGGGAACTTGTACCCGTTACTCGCACGTTTTTGCTTTTAACTTGATTTTTGTTGAGAGCGCATCCATTTGCGATTGATTGAAATAAGCTAAATCCAGAGGTCTTTCCTGCCACTTTCAATGTGGAAAAGTTCAACTAAAATGTTTACAAACACTACTTCCTCTTACCTCCTCCCCATAACCTAATTTCTTAGTACTGGCACAATGAATTGCATGTGTGGGGGTTATCTCCTGAGTGCTGACCCGAAAAAAAAAGATTAAACTAAATGCGATGATTTTTGCTTCAAATAATTTTTAAAGCTGCCAATTCGCTGTGAATGTTCATTTTTAACATTTTACTTTGTTTTCAAGCAATTAACTATAAAAAAACTAAGGATCTTGGATATTGACCCACCTTTTAGGTTAGTGCTTGTTCATTTGAAGAATACTGTAAGATAATTTTCTGGAAACATTCCTTTGAAGTGAACACACGGTTGCATTTATGTGCATGTGTGCATGTTCCTCGTTTTTTATTCCTCTCTTTTGTGGCCTAAAAACGCTGCAATATTTCTGCAGTTTTTATATAAGTAAACCGGGTTAAAAAAGTGGTATAAGCTTAGAATTCGGATACAAAATAATTAAGCAGAGAACCGTCAGATGTCCTTATAGTTGATCGTCTCGTGAAGTCAAGAAAATTGATACCCGATTCTAATTTTTAATACAATTTTTAATATTTTCCGCTTTTGCCAGTTTCTCGTTATTATCCCGACGTTGATAATAATGTCGATGATAATAATAAAAATTATTATCACAGATGTTACGTAATATTTAAAGCATTATTGAATGTAAGTCCATTCTGAGGAAACTTCAGTTAGTTATGGCTGTTATTAGCCCAGTGGTATTGCTGAGAGATGGCAGACGTAATACGACACTAACGAACGAGCTACCTAAACTCGAACACTGATTCATCATTACGGTCTAGAACATGGCTTGTTAATAAAGACATCACATTGAAAGTGGTCGCCGGTCATGCCGAACAATTAGCCAGTAAAGACAATAGTGCATAAATACATTAGTTAAAGAGGTAACACATTACTTAAAGACATAATGCATTACGTAAAAATGTAACGAAGTAATACACGGTGTAAAACCGTAATACATTATATAAAGAGGTAATATGTTAAGGCGCAACACATTATGTAAATACGTAATACTTTAAGCCTACTGCATTACTAATACAAAACATCACCTAAAACCGTAATACATTTACGTTATACATTACGTAATTAAGTAATTATTACGTTAAGTTGCAATATATTTCATAATTGCTTACATGTTACATTACGTGATTTATTACGTCAAGACGTAATAGATTACGTAATTACAAGTTTCTAATGTAATGTGTTATATCATTATATATTTTCAATTACGTACGATTTTTTATATCCAAGACATATTCCCTTTTTTTTTTTTGTAACAATTTTTGGTCTTTTAGGCGTCCAATTATCGCCAAAATTAAAATTATATTTCTAAATGTGTAAATTTAAAAATTCACTCTGGCCTCTTAATTCTGAGAGAGGTAAGTTACTTGCGACCAAACCAAAGATGAGTAGGGACACATGCTTTTTATTAAATAATTTGAACGCTCTTTCGTTATTTCGAAATAGTATCTATTAATAATATAAAGAGTGAAAATTTAAATTTTAATCAGTGAAAGTCAGCTACAATCGATCAAAATGAACTCTTAAATTTATAAAATAAAGACTACTTTATTTAAAGAAATATTAAGCAGGTTAACGCATACCTGCTTAATATTTCTTTTTTACACCAAACCAGCTACGGAAACAATGTTGGCAGGTTTGTTTAAAAAATGTACTTTTTTACAAAACAGTTATTGAAATTATCATTAAACCTTAATTGGCGGGCAAAGCACAGTCTATGTGTTAAAAATTCTCATGTGGATAAGAGTATAAAATTTATAAAACCAACCTGGCGTCAGCGCTTAGAAAATTGGAAAATTTGTTGTTATTGTTAAAAAGTAATGAGAGAGCAATCTAGCGGTTATTTTCTCTCTTTATTCTTTATTTTTATACAGTGAATTTTATAAAACCAACTGTGTTCGAGATACAACACTGACTCGCTCTCTTTTTAACGTAAAGGCCGGAAGCTAGTTTACGTTACATCGAGCGCATTATGTAGGTAGAAGGTGGCTTCTAAGAATTTATGAATTAATTTTCCTCACATGAATTAGAGAAAATGAATACGATATAAAATTTGTTTGAAAAAATTATTTCAATTTCATTTGAAAAGTACAATTGAATGTAAATGTTGTTCAAAATAGCTTTAGCTTTTTCGTTTTATAATGAAAAAATTAATTATTTTATACTTTTGTTAACTAAATTATTAATAAATATGAAATAAAAATACGAAAATATAAATATGAAATAAAAAGAAATTTTTCACTTTTTTTAAGTGCTGATGAAAGTTGTAAGTTATTAAAATAGTGTTAGTGTTGTTGTCTTCACAAATGCACGTTAACGCGTTACCAAATCAATGGTAAAAATTACACAGCAATTTTGGCTTACATGTCACAAACTGAAATTTCAATAAATTTAATAAAACTTTAATTTAAAACGTGCTTATCACCGCAAAATATTGTTTGGTTATTTGAGTGATGACTGACAGAAAGAAAGCATTCGAAATCTGAAAGTGTTTTTTTTTAATGAAGTCTTTGGGGTTTTTTCTTTCTATCCGCAATTGTCTTTCGAAATATAATTAATGTGAACAAGTCGCATGCTGGCATTGACACTGACAGTAAAATTCATTGAATTTTACTTCATTTTTCATGCAAACAACGTAAAAAATATAAATTTTTCTATCTTAATTCACATTATTGTTTTTCTGGATGAATAAAATCGAATAAATTTGTTTGTTATTCGTCATTTGTGTTGCATTGTTTTTATGCGTAAATTATTGTAACAGGAGAAAACAATAGACATTTTTTTAAAGTAGTTTTCCAGAGCTTTTTCCATTATTTTATAAAAACTACATGTGCACAAGCCGAATTAAATAAATAATCCAAAGGGTGATTTTTATAGAGATATAAAACTTTGAAGTGACATAAAACAAAGATGAAAATTAAATATTGACATGAAATTTACTTTATTCGCAAGATAATCTTCTGTCATTATAATTTAAATATGAAATCTAACGGCTGGCTGGAACTTAATCTAATCTGGAGGTCTAATTATCGATGACATTTTGCAACACCTGTGGACGTATACCGGCAATAACGTGGCAAATGTTGTCCTCCAAATGGTCTATGGCAAATGTGTCGCCATAGATCAGCGACTTCACATATGGTCTAACGGCATTAAATTGCACGAACTTGGAGGCCAGTCACGGCCTCGAAACAGGAAACTATGCGGTTACCAAATATTTCCTTCAATAAATCAGTTCGAGCACGAACTTTGTTACATGTTGCGCCGTCATGTTGAAGTCATAGATCCTAGACATCATGATTGTTTAATTGACTAACGAAAATGTCAGTAATTATGGCCCTCTAGCGGTCAATATTGCTTGTGGCGTTCTGAGCAGCATACCTTTCAAATAGAACACATCAAACAGTCAAATTCTGTGGATGTAATTTTGTCTTAACATGCACTTGAGGATTATCATCGCACCAAATAGAGTGGTTTATTATGAACGTATTTATTCGAACAAAAATTAGCTTCATCGTTAAACAAAATTCGCTTGCAAAAACAGGGATCAATGGCAAACTTATTTTGGTCCCGATTTGCACAATTTGAAGACGTTTTTCAGGCGTTGGTCTATTTATGTTGAAATGCCAAACTTTAACTGCATATAAATCATTAGTTAAAAAGTGTTGCCAACTTAAATTTTTACACCTCTATAAAAAATACCCAGTATATAAATACTATATTATTTTCAAATAAATAAATAAAATTTTTTGCGGTTAGAATTTTAGCAAAAAAAGCCACCATTTTGTAAATCTTGTCGTGCATAGCTGTGTAAGCCATAACCATAATGGTGGATCATACCACTGTGGATGACATGTAGCGTCATCCTCGCCCTAGAAGGCCTTCAGAGACGTATATTCTCCTAGTCACTCCTAGTTGCAACTTCAAAAGCCCGGAAGAGTTGGAGACTATCCAACTCCTGGTCCAGAACGCATGAAGATTTATAAAATTGAAGAACAGGACGGAATTCATGTTCACTGGACCTGGACCATTCATTGTGTTCATTGTGAATGATCCGACCCACACAACTCAAACGAGGGCCTCGAAACCACAACCACCACGATACTTCCGAAGGGCCAACCTCAATAATTAGTCAGCACAGCTGAAAGGCTAAAAAGACAAATAGCTGAACTCTGGGACTTTACTGATTCCCGTGGAAATAATGTGGAATTGGCCAACTGGACCTTTTAGGGGACTGGACACAATCATCTAGACACAAGTCTAGATGGTTGTGTGATCCATAAAGACTTATAATGTGCCCCCGGGGGTGGTGTAAAAGTTATTGCTTAATTTGATTTACATTTGTACCTGGCAGTTAGCCTTAACCAGATGGTGGGCAAACCACTTTGAACGATTTTAAGACAAACGTCATTCGCGCCCTAGGAAGCCGAAGACTAATTCTAGCAACAGGTCTTTCCTAGTTGCAACTTTAGTGATTCCAGAGCCGGTCTGCAAACCACCACTTCTTGCTGAAGAGCTGGAGACCATCCAACTCCTGTTCAGAACACCTGTCTAGCATGCTCACTGGATCTAGGAACATTCCACCAGGTAGGTGTTATTTAAGGTGAAATGAACCTGGCCACCATATAAAACTGACCTGTCTGTTATGGGGCCGCGAAACCACAACCACCACGATACTCCCGAAGGGCCAACCTCAATAATCAGTCAGAGAAACAGCTAAATGCCTAAAGAGACAAATAGCGGAAACTCGCGGGCTACTGATTCCCGTGGAATTAACGTAGAGTTCCCAGTTGACCCCTGCTGCCTTCAGGGGACTGGACTCCCTTTTTCCCTAAGTTGCATAGGTCTAGATAGTCAAGTATTCTATAAAGGCCGATAAATGTGCCCCCGGGGGGTGGTGTAAAAGTTATGTGTGTCAGCCATTATAGGGCCAAATAATGATAGCCAACCTTTTTTTGTGGCTAAAGTATAGTCAAATTAACTACAGAGTTTCCGCCGGAAAGTTAAAGTTCTTTTACGGATGTTAAAGCACAACCCCGATTTTTATTAAAAAATCATAATGAGTGACGAGGCACATTTTCATTTGAATGGATATGTAAAAAAGTAGAATAGTCGATTCTGGGGAATGGGAACCCCCTAATTATTCAACAGTCATCTTTGCATCCATTAAAAGTGTCAGTCTGATGTGAAATTTGGTCAGGAGGCATCATTGGACCTTATTTCTTTGAAAATGGAAGCGACGTCACGGTGAATGTGAATGGGGAGCGATATCGTGATATGATTAAAAACTTTTTAACGTCACAACTGCATGGTTTGGGCAGCCAAGATTAAAGTGGAATTACTGCGAGACTTCTTTTCACAACAAGTTATATCAAGAAATGGTAATGTTGATTGGTTTTCACGGCCGCTTGATTTAACTGCTCCAGACTTCTTTTTGTGGGGATATACGAAAAGCAAGTTTTATGCAAACAAACCAGAAACGCTTGAGCAACTCAAACAAAATATTCGTGATGAAATTAATGAACGTAATGAAAGATGTGCTCAAAAGGGCTCCCATTTGTGAGGCTAACAGAGGCGGATAATTATCTGATATTGTATTCTATATGTATAATTATGTAAGATCCATTCTCTTTCAAAAAAGTAATATAACTTCCCGGCGAACATCTTGTACAATTTGTTCACTGTAATGATATATTGTTACACATAAGAAAATATGGTTGTTGTGACCATATTTAAAACATTATTTTTCTCTGAGTTTCTACTCATTATTGTTTTAAAATTGTTATGAACTCTTTCTACTTTCGATGTTTTATTTAAAGCTGTTTGGTAACATCTATTGGCTTGAAATAGAAGTACTTCTGATAACCTAATAGATAAGCCAATAATATGTATCGAAGTATTAATGCCATCATTTAAACCGTTGAGGATTTTTATCTTTAGGCGTTAACTGAGATTTATAGAATTTTATTTCTTTTATTTTTTATTTTCCTATTAACCAATTATTTTTTTTATTTTTATGTTTAATTGCAGGCCAACGTTAAAAGCTTTAACTGGCTTAAAGGTAAATACCATTTATATTTTAAGACCTTTAAAAAAAGGTTGTATAGATTTTTAAAAATTATTTGTTGTATTAAAATTTAATAAAGAAAGGGCAGTGTGTCAAGAAATATTTTACACATTAAAATATTTTTTTTAAATTTTATTATTTTTTAACTTGTTCTTAAAATACTAAAAACAAAGTTGTTAACACAATTTATCGTAAAGATTCATATTTTTAATTTACATATTTTAGAGCTGGCGCTAAGTTTATATTTTTATTTTAAATTAAAATAATTATCAGTTGGATTTCAATCCAAATGTTTGTGGGGTCATTCAGGGATTTCATATTATTCATTTATCTATTATTATTCGAATACTGTAGAACAAGATTTAATCTAATAATTAGAATACAGGAAAGTGCTATTAATAAATTAAGTTAAGACTTTAAGACGTTACACAGACTCTACATATTTAGAGAAAGTTAACAATAAATTACCATCCACATCATTTCGAATCACCCTACCCAACATAAACCAGCAGCATTTAGACATATGATACCACAAACTTAAGATAAGCCCATTTACTTTGGACAAATACAACAATGAACTCGACACAATCTACAGTATACCTAAAAATAAAGGCTACAAACCAACTACTATCGACAAACTTTTTAGACAATATAACAGTAAAACCAAAAATAAAGAAGACAATGGATAAAAAAACCTGTACCAAAGACAATTGTGGCATTTGTAGAAAGCAATCGACGAAAAATTTCCAAGATATTCGACCAGACACGATGCCATAATCACATTTTGCAAGAACGTTCAAAAACTATTTGGAAAACAATGGATATGAGTCTTGGCTCACCTGTCATATAACCCAGACTTTGACCCTTCTGACTACCACTTGTTACGATTGCTGCAAAACGCTCTTACTGGAATACGCTGCATTTCAAAACAGGGTATCAAAAATTTACTTGATTAATTCTTTGCCTCCAAACCGGAGCAGTACTTTTGACCCGGAAATCGTTCGCTACCAGAAAAATGCAAAAAAAAAACAAGTGACTAACGATGGACAATATTTTGAATAATGTATCAACTCATTTTGTTGTTAGTGTTGTCATGTTGGCTGTTTGTTCGGTATGAACGGCGAGCGGTTTCGTTTTGTCGTTATAACAAATACATTTTGCAAGCAAACAAATCGACATTTTTAATTTGTATCTTTAGAAAAATAGAAATGGAAAATCTAAGAGAGTCTCAGGCATATTAAAAAGCTGAATAGGGGAGCAATAACCGGAAAATAAAGGAAGGAGAGGTAATTAAGAAACTTAAAAAGTAAACGAAAACCCAGAGCAAAAGTTGCAAATCAGACCATTTACAAAAATCATGAAAGTTTGAAGGCTATAGCTGTTTGAAGTTGCAACAGTTTTGCAGCAGCCGTCGTGCGTCACTGGGAGAGCATATAATTCTTTACGTCGTATTTCAACCTTAAATCCAATTATGCCAATCACACCACACTAGAGACCAAAGAAAGGCCAAAGTAGTTGAGTTCCATAAGCGAACTTGCATGAGTCAAGTTTTCATTCAAGACAATTTTAATTATATCTTTATGAGTTGAGCAATCATTTAAATTGAAAACTTTGGATAATATTAACTTTGGATAATATTCCAACCTGGTGGCCAGGTTTGATGTACAGGCTAGTCGCGGGAAGGTGTACAACTTTGATTAAATAAAAGAGAATTGATCTTATATTGATAAATGTTTTATTTAATGTCGGCAATTGTGATTGAAATAGGATATCAGATGTACGTCTCTGTTATCCTCACAAATACCAGCCTTTTTCATTATATTCTCTCACATTTCATGCGGCATTTCATTAACTTAATGACGAATATTTTGTTTAAGTTGCTTAAGCGTTTCTGGTTTCTTTCCAGATATCTCAATAAAAAGAAGTCTTAAGCAGTTAAAACAGGCGACCGACAATTTTTCTTATGCTAATAGCTAAAAAATTAAGCTGTTATACAAAATTTATCTCGTTTAAAAATCTTGTATAACAAAAAAGTTTTAGATGTTTAAAAATCAAAAATTTACTAAGAAATTTCTCATTTTAGCAAAATACTGAAAATACTCATTTCGAATCACCCTGTTCAGTGTGATATAGTTAAAAAAAAGTTTTAATTTTTTGGCTCCCGAGGTACACTAGTATCTACTTTCGAATGAAGTTTAAAATTTTATAATTGGGGACTATGAACAAAAGAACTTTTGGCCGCCTTCTCGTAAAATGCTCCACTGTGCAACGTCTTGTTGATACCACATTATTAATTAGGCCCAAAGCATACGATGTCGCTCCCCATTCACAGTTACCGTTACACCGTTTCCATTTTTAAAGAAGTAAGGTGCAACGATTCCTCCTAGCCAAATTGCACCCCAGACTGTTACTTTTAGTGGATGCGATGGTGACTGTTGAATAATTTGAGGGTTTCCCATTCCCCAGAACCGACAGTACATGTTTGGGTCTATCATCTACAGACCCTCTTTCTTCGAAATTATTCACCACACGATAAATGGTACGGTTTGTTGGCACGCTGCTTCTCCTAGAAGTTTGACGTAACTTTCTCATCGTCACAGTAATCGATAATTGATTTTGATAAAATTTTTTAACGTGTTTAAAACGTTGGTTTATCGAATATTTTTTCAGAATAAATTTGTAAATATGAATCATCAAGACCAATGTTTATTAAAATAACGATAAATCAAAGTTGTATATCTTCCCGGAGGACACCCTGTATTATTTAATTCAAAGACGAGTGCTCTTAGAGAAGCGAGGAATTAATTATTCAAGCAAAATTACAAAGAGGATGTTGCTCAATTGTTCCTACGGCTGTCAGCAAGACTGTGTTAATTTTTTCCATGCGCACAGTAACGTTCGATTCTTTAACATTAAGATTAATAGAGCGTCCAGAAACAGCGTCCAGTAGAGCACATTTCTGAGAGCTTATAACGATAGTGATTTCAAATAAAGTCAAGGGATTTTATCGCAAAAAAAAGAGAGGCTTTTCACACCAAGAGGCAACAATTTATTTTCCAAAAATTATTAGAAACAAAACAAACAACACTTGAACTGACTAAAAATAAGTCGTTTTGTTATGTTAAACTATAATAAAAATAAATAAATTCTAAAGAAAATAACTGTTCATTTGAAAATAATAAAAATCAAATGTATTTTTCTATAGCGATCACATGATCGTTTAACAGAACTGAACAATATTTAAGAAATGCAACAAATCAAAATGGTCACACATACATGGTGCATTTAATTGTTTTTATTGTTGCTATTGTTTATAAGCGTGTATGTGACAAAACCAAGCCCACCTTATGGCACAGCACATACCATCATTTATAGCTGCCACTAAGTATAAAGTTTATTATAAAATGTTACGTTTATTTCTAATAAATTGGAAAAAATAAAAAAATATTAAATAAAATAATAAAAAGAAATACAAACCGGTATCGATAAAAAGTTATTCAACGAAATCAAATAAAATCAAATCAAATCAAATCTCGTATAACAAATAAATAAAATGAATGAAAAAACAAAAACAAAAACAAAAAAAACTGGCTCCTGAGGCCTGCATTCTTGTCATACGAGCTGTTATATTTTTGTGAGAGCGTATTTGTGTGTGAGAGGTCTTTGATTGTAAACAAACAAATATTGTTGCCAGATCATGGTGACACAATATGAACCATTAAGGCGTAGAAAAAACAAGTTTGTTTGCTTGAATGGTTTATATATTGACGTTATTGTCAACGTTCTTGGTTTTTTTTTGTTTTTTTTTTTTGTGGTTTTGTAATCGATAAAAAAATGTATTTCTTGCAATAAAGTTCTTTTTAACGTTATAATAGGAAGGGTTCTTTTAAAATTTAAACACATTATAACAGTCGAGGCATATAAAACTATAAAGAGTTTGAAAGTTTAGGCTGTCCGCCGGGAAGGTATACTACTTTATTTTACCGCCCTTTTGGTAAACATTTTTCTTGACAATTCATATTTGGCACTTGTGTAGTAGACACGTGGCAAATTTATTACGAAAAAATATTTAATAAATCAACCAGCTCTAATCGTTAAAACAGCTCGTCCATGTCAACCCCGATTTTCATGAAAAAATCATAATGAGTGAGAAGCCATATTTTCATTTGAATGTATATGTAAATAAATAGAATAGTCGGTTCTGGGGAATGGGATGCAGTCATTAAAAAAGACATTATTGTGTGCAATTTGGTCAGGAGGAATTATTGGACCTTATTTCTTTGAAAATGAAAATGTCGTAACGGTTGAACGATTGAAAACTTTTTAACCCCACAACTGCAGGCTTTGGGCTTGATTAAGATGTAGTGTCAACAAGACAATGTCACATTGCATACAGCCAGGATTACAATGGAACTACGGCGAGACCTCTTTCCACAACAGGTTATTTCAAGAAATGTTGATGATATTGGGCCTCCACGGTTGCCAGATTTGACTGCCTCGGACTTCTTTTTGTGGGGATATATGAAAAGCAAGATTTTGCAAACAAACCAGAGACGCTTGAGGAACTTCAACAAAGTATTCGTGATTAAATTAATGAAATACCACGTGAAATATGTGAGAATGTACTCAAAAGTGTGCATTTGTGAGGCTAACAGAGAGACATTTATCTGATATTGTATTCTATAATTGTCAACATTAAATAAAATATTTATCAATCCATAAGATCCATTCTCTTAAAAGAGGAAAATATTAGAATTAATCCCCACATAAAATGCCAGATGGCTGACATTTCTAACTACGACGATTGTGCGATAAACTCCTGAACCAGAAATTCTGACTTACCAGTACATGATAGAACGTAACTTGATAATGATATATTCACTCGCCATTTGCCAACAAACACCCAGGAAAGAAGTCATATAGAGAAGGAATTGACAGCTGTATTAATTGTAATAACAAAATGAGTTGATGTATTATTCCAAATATTGCCCATCGTTTTTTTTCCATCCTTCTGGATCTGCTCCGGTTTTGTGGTAAAGAATGACTGAAGCGAATTCTAAATGCGCTGTTTTGAAATGAAGGGTATTCTGTATTGATCGAAACAAATGTTAGCTAGAAGGGGCAAGGTCTCGGATATGAGGCGGCTGAGTACAAAGTTCCCATTCACTGTTTTCCAAATGATTTTCAATAGTTCTTAATAGAAAACACCCTTTTGATTCCTCCTAATACAGAACATCATCTTGGCTTCGGCGTTGATTTCGCTCATTGGCCGGGTCTTTCATATGACTTTTTGCTCGTAATGTATCCATTTTAAATCACCTCTCCCGGAGGTACATTTATAAGTCTTGACGTAATCTCGCCGTCATTATATGTGTCACCGGAGGAAAAACGGGAGCCCAGTTCCCCGAAGACTAGCAGGGAGTTAACTGGAAGCTTCACGATATTTCCACGGGAATCGGTAAGTCCCAGAGTTCAGCTTTTTGGCTTTTTAACCTTTTAGCTGTTCACTATCTGATTATTGAGGTGGGCTCTTCGGGAGTATCGTGGTGGTTGTGGTTTTGCGGCCCTTATGAATTTGATTAAGGGGCTAGGACATTGGGTGAATGATCCGGATCCAATGAGCATGCCTGTCATGTATTCTGTACCAGGAGTTGGATAGTCTCGAACTCTTCGGCAAGGATTGGGGATTGGCGGCCCTGAAACGAAACCTCCGAAATTGCAACTAGGAATGACCTGTTGCTAGAAATTAGTCTTCGGCTTCTTAGGGCGCGGGCGCACGCATCATATCACTGCGGGATTTGACCACCGTCGAGTTACGGCATACACAAGCTAGGTACCGACGTAAATCTTACCACGCATCATCCTTAATGAGTTATTCTTAGAGAATTCAAGCATCATTTCCGACATGCAAAATCGCCTTTTAACGTCTCTCGGCTTCAATTCATATGGGGCCCGATTTCGTTGCTTTATAATGAATGCCAATGCTTTTTAACATAGGGAAATGGCATTATGTGTGATTCATAATGGTAATGCGAGTTGTTATCTAACGTAAGAAACGTTAGATAATAATCTTCGTTGAATAATGTTTTCAATTGCTCATCTTTAAACTTTTTGAGCTGACCACACCTCTCCTTATTGTCTACATTGAAATCAGCATTTTTAAATCGCGCAAACTATCGTTCACAAGTTTTTTGAGTTGGAGCATGTTGATCCTAAGCATCTACCAGCAATAGATAACTTTCAGCAACCGTTTTTTTAATGAAAGAAAGTGATAAGACTTCCCTGCAAAATAGCTTTCTTAGGCGTAAAATTCGACATTATTAATAGCGACTGAAAGAAATGTGTGTTTAGAGTTTGGTGCCTATCGACTAATAAATTATAATGACAGATGTTTATCCTTCAAAATATCGTATTTGTTATCATTGACACAAACCATATGTGAGAGTTATGACATATGCTCCATATGCTGACATTATATAAATTGAACATGCAAAAATGTCCCCGAGCTCATAAAATAATATCGAATTAATTTTTACCCATGATAAATCCGCGAACAAAAATGTGTCCTTAGTCCTCAAGGATTTCAATAATTTTGTAAAAAATTAAATGCATTTTTTGTTTAAGATTTTTTGGAAATCCTCTCTAGCAGCAAAGACTCGATCGATATCTGCAGCAACAAAAGCTAAATGTTGGGTTTGTGTATTTACTAAGAAAGGGCTGTTCACTTCACCACAATTAAAATTGCACCCAGTCAGAGCGCAAAAAAAAAGAAATTGTTGTCAAAGGCGAATAAATGGAAACTAGCAGTAAAACTCTCTCGGAGACTCGATGGCAAAATAAGAAAAAAAAAGTAATTGGTGTTAAGCCGCGATAGAAGAGTTGGTGATGTTGCTAGAATATTACAACAATAGCAGGACATTAGCACCACCTGTCATATGGCTATCGCAACCATCTGTTATTGAAATCAAAATTCGACTATAAGTTTAGATCGACAAGTGGACCTGTTAATTGGTCTAATTTCTGCAACAATTGACGCTCTGAAGGCCAACATTGTCCTTGTTATTCGTGAGATGTATATGGCCAGCCTGAATATTCCCATAATACCAGCTGAGATGGTTAAGTAGCCAATATGATGAAGCGACAAAGGAACCTTATTTCGCACGAGAAAAAATAATATAACAAGGCTAAGCACTAGTTATTGCTAAGTTGCTTAAAATAGCCTGGTTGCTACGACAGTAGATCGTAAAATTAAGTTGCGCTTGGGCCGCATCGTAGCGATTAACACGAAAGCTTGCTAAAAGGCGCGGTAAAACGTGTCTCGAGCAATGCACATCTCGCTGCAGTCACATGTAAGATTGTTATGTCTGTGTTGTAAGTCGTTACACTTCATGACTACTAATATAGGTTTATTCTGAGTCATACATTTTTGGGCAAATTAAGTTCTTAGACTTTTCATTTATTGGTTTTTCTAATTTCTGTAGTCTAGTTTGTTTTTTTTTAAGCAAATTGCAGTACAACAATACAATTATTGCACAATAATACAATAGTATTGTGAACTCTACAAATGATTTATTTCCGGTATTTCAATTCCATTTTTTTATTTATTCTTCTTTTCCAAGCCAGCTTTTATTACAATTCTAATGCCTTCAGATTTGAAATGAACAGCTTTTTAAGTTTGCTGAATTTTTGTTGTTGCAGAGCCAGTCAATGAACCTGTTTTTTACAGTCAGGCGAACTTCTGTATTAATGTATGAATGGAAAGTGGTTTAAACATTAAAAATATTAGAATCTTTATTAGTCAAATTGAAACAAATTTTGGGATTTCTTAAAAATGTGCGTTCGCTGTTGACAAAAATCTTTAATTGAAAGATGTTCCTGTTCAAAAGCTCAGACATCGGAAATATAATCATTTTAATGAACGATAGGGGGCAACCGAATCAATTGTGGATACGCAGTTGCTTCTAATACGCCATAACGACGTCAGCTAATAAGAATTTGTACGTAATTTGGCAAGGTATTTAGAGCCTTGAAAGAACATGATCATACACAGCACAAATTAATTTTTGTAATATTATTGTGCAATATTATTGCGCAATATTATTGTATAATAATTAGTATTGTTACATTTTTTTTATAATTCTGCAAACATATGAAATCTATTGCCTGTAAATGCTACAATAGTATTCCAGTTTCCTATTTTATTGTTCTAAGGCATTTTATTAATTCTTTATTCTTTCTAGATTTATTTCCTTGCTCTTTATATCACTTATCAAGCGCTTTTGAAGGCTTAGCCAGTCATATTGTCACACATAGTCTGGCGATATTTGAACTAATTAAAGAACTATGAATTTCTTTATTTTAATATGTCACCACTCTTATCAAGCTTTCTATCGTGGCCACACAGCGATTTTTTATTTTTTTTTTGTATTTAAATATTCCGACGCGTTTAAACTGCTGTTTTCCATTTATTCACCTTTTAATCAAATTATTCATGGCGTTTGCTATTATTCTTTCTCTATATTAATGATGCTCATGGGAATTGAACTCATGACTCCTAATCTTTTTTAACAACAAGTAGATATCTATGACTCAATAGCACAGCCTACTTCTTTTATGTAGTTTGACATCTTAAAACAAAAAAGTTCATTACGGTTGTTCTTTTACAGAGGTATAGAACTTTGCAACGCTTTTTAACTGGCGGCCATTTTTTCAGCTGTTAACTGATTTACAAATGCTTAGTATGGTGTGACATTTTAACATGAATAGATTGACGCCTAAACTTCCAAATTGTCCCCCCCCCCCCGGGGGGACGCAATCTTGATGGATCTATTCCCCATGTTGATAAGTGCCTTCGGTGGTAATAGGCAGTACCAGTCGCCTGGGTTAGCAGGAGCCCGATACTGATAGAGACATAGGACTTTCGGTGACTTAGAAACACAACTGTTACCTCGAGAACCAGTTGCCCGCAGCGGATGGCCCTATTCTGGTTGTTGGTGAAGCTCCTCCGGGAGTAACGTGGTGACTGTGGTTTGAAACGGGTTTTAAAGACAGTTCCGAAGAGATGTTAATGAAAAGAAATGTCCAAGTAAATGTCCTAGTTGCGCTTGTAACAGGACCAGGAGTTGGATAGTCTCCAACTCTTAAGCAAGGAGTGAGGGCACTCAGAAATGCGTCTTAGGGTGTCTAACACCCAGTCGTAAGAGCACCATCGGATTATGGTCACATGGACAAGATTTACCGATGTAAATCTTGTCACGGTCTGTTTCAATTGGTTGTAGAGTCCGTTCGTGGAAAATATTTATCATGTACAGGTGTCTGTCATAAATCCAAGCCTAAGATTATTGATATACAAAAAGTTTAGTACAAAGGATATATCTCAAGCTGTGCAACCAAGTTGTACACAAGATAATTTTGCCCACGTCTAAGTCCCCTTGTGCGACACAAATATATTTTATAGTGGTGATGAAGAATGGCAGTCATTCCGGGACTGCCCTACTTGACTGGTTCTCAGCGACAAAAGCTCAGAATGTGTCGATAAGCGAATGGGTTTCATTGTCATTTTGTGTAGACTTCCCAGAGAAGCTCCATTATTACGGAAACAGCAGCTAGGGTCCCACAAAATATTAGTTAACGGAAAACTAATGAACAATTTTCCTTCTCATAGGTGTGAAGTAGTTGAACGATTGGAATCGCGAAACCATGATGCGGAAGGCCATATGCAGTATTCCTGCAAGATTTGGAATTTATATCATTCATTAAAAAATTGTTCTCCATTTTTAAATTTGATCCTCAAACTCGAATTCAATAATAGAATATGTCTGAACTCTTTAGCTTACAGTCATCTCCGCAAAGACTGTTCCAGTTAGTTTACATGTTACCTTTAAGAAAAAAATCATCATTCTTTATTACATGTTTTAGAGCTATCCCTTCAAGCTTGATCCCAGATAATCATTGGAAATCTAAATTCGAAACTTCGGCACAAACTAAGTAAAGAAAATCAATGCCAACATATTCTCATATGTCATGAATATTCTGGTTAAACATACTTTGCTTCGAAGAGTAATATTACACTTGCTTTTTTGGACTATGGCTCTAAAAAAAAGTTTATTTTAAGAAATACTACAGCAGCAACTAAGACTGCCAACAGAATGAAATAAAATCAATTGTTTCCTCTTTTTCTAATTGTGAGGTTTGAGCGAACTTCTCTGTTTTGCATTTTAAACAGCTGCTCCTCTGCGGCCACTTTTATTTTGTTATTTTTCTTTACACTCAAGGCTCTGTTGGGATCTAAACTCATGATCTGCTGTATAAGCAAATACGCAGACACCTCACACAGTCTCCCCCGGGCGCACATTTATATGTTTTGACGGAAAACCACTGTTATTACATGTGTCTTCGGCGGTAAAAGGGAGCCCAATCCCCTAATAGGCTAGCAAGACCCAACTGGACAATTCCCCTATATTTCCACGGGAATCAGTAAAGCCCCAGAGTTCGGCTATTTGTCTTTTTAGCCTTTTAGCTGTTCTTTAACAGATTATTGAGGTCGGCACTTCGGGAGTATCGTGGTGGCTGTGTGTTTCGAGACCTTCGTTTGAGTTTGTGGGTCGAATCATTCACAATGAACACAAGGAATGGTACAGGTCCAGTGAGCATGAATACCGTCGTGTTCTTAAATTATATTAAGCTTCATGCGTTCTGGATCATGAGTTGGATAGTCTCCAACTCTTCAGCAAGGAGGGAAGTTTGTTGCCTGCTTCGGGCTTTTGAAGTTGCAACTAGGGGTGAGGGAAGAATATACGTATCTGTAGGCTTCCTAGGGTGAGGATGACGTTACATTTAACACAGCTGCGTACATATGTAATTTCTTATCATGTACCTTAGATAGGTCTGCTAATGCGGCAGCACATCACTGTGTGACACACCTCACTTTGGCTTGCTGTCAAAGTAACAGCTAATTCAAAACATCTACGAATAATAATAACCACAATAACAACAATATTAGCCTTTGTTATTACCGCGGTGTAAGACTTTGCCAAATTTCATTTTTTAGTTTTGGAATTTATTTAAACTGAATTTGCTTTTCTTTTTTTTTTTTTTGCAAATCACAACGTGAAACAGTTGAGTGTTATTTGAACGCTAAAAATATTGTAGGCGGCTGACTGGTGGATTTTATTTTATGAAAGCCAACACCCTTTGTGATAAGTAACTATCAAGTTAAACCCAAAACAGCATTCCTTGCCAAAATGAGTAATTTATTGCATAAAAAAAGGGGTGACAGGGCAGCTCAGAGATTTAAAAGAAATGCCCCCTTTGGAAGCTCTTTAATTGGAAAAATATTTTTGTATTTAAAATTCATTATATCAAATAATATGAAAATAGAAAACTGCTAAAACTCGGTATTTGTGAGTGAGATGGACAGACAGACCATTTGAAAATGACATTTTCAAATAATAATAGAACCACAATAATGTGAATAATAGCGACCCAAGACTGGCGACGAAGCGATAGAAAAAAAAATATGTAAATAAATATTTAACATGAGTTTATATGCGAGTGTGTGTGTGTATGTTTTCTATGTTTTGTTAGCTAGCTTTACTCTATTGTTGTTGTTGTCTTTCATTACTTTTGTGATATTACGTTAATGTGATGATGATGATGGGGGAACAAAATAAGTAAAAAATGTAGGTCAATCTTCATGCACTTTTGTTGCAGTGGTAAGTTGGCTTGTTTTGTTGGTTGGCTGGTTGTTTGGTTGTTTGGTTTGAGAAGTGCATATGTATGTATGTATGTACATAAAACTAGGCTGACAGACTTAATGATTGACGTATAAAATTGTATGTTGATTTAGATGCTTAGAAGAGTTAAATAACACACAAGTTTGGACAAAAAAAAAAAAAAAGAGAGGCTTAAGTTATATACAGTTACACAGCAAAGTCTACATACCCCATTGAAAAGCGAGGTTTGAACATTTTTGTGAACATTGTAGCATTAAAATACCCGGGCATCAAAAATCATTGCATTCAAACAATTATTCGGAAATATAATCAAACTAATAGTGTAGAAAACAAACCAGGAAGTGGTCGCCCAACTAAACTTAGTCCTCGTGCTAAGAAAGAGAAAATCCAAGAATATAGAAGTTGCCATTTGTAACGACACGCTTCTCCTGGTAGCTGAAGTATGCTTAGCGGCGTCCAAGGTCGTGTTGTGTCGCTTTAAACAAAACTTATCCTCTATTAAGGATCGGATTCCTTATTCCCGGTCTTCTGCTCGACTTGCAGCTCGGGCTTCAAATGTACCGGCACGATTCCTGTGGTAGCTGAGGTATATTCAGCGGCGTCCAGGGTGGTGCTGTGTTGATTTAGAAAAAAACAAAACTTTGGTTGCCAGTTTGTCCTTAATTAAGGACGGGATTGCCCAAATCCCGGTTTTCTGCTTAACTGCAGCTCGGGCTTCATATCCCGTACACTGGTGTGTGTGTGCAGGCGGCTTAGGTAAATCTCTCCTACGTCACGTGGTCAGTATTCGACCACAGTCACTGTCTAGGTCGACTGCGGGCACAAACTCGGCTGGGTATTACCACGGCTCTGTCTGCGATCGCTTCGTCCGGTTTTGTCTATACGCCGTAGAGCCAAGGCACTGTAAGCTGGGCGAGGTGTTACCACGGCGCAACCTTTCACTGCCTGGTCACTGTCGGTGGCGACTGCGGACAAAAACTCGGCTGAGTATAAACACGGCTCTGTTTGTGATCGCTGCGTCGCAGTTTAAACTGTCTCAGGGTAAAGATTCGGCTGGGTATTACCACGGCACCATCTATACCTTGCCTACCAGTCCTAAAGTAATAAAAAACAAGTAGACATTTACCTTTCTGTTTTTTTATTTTTTATTTTTTTTTTAAAGAGAAGTAGCACCTCAGGCAACAATGCCTATTTAGTCAAGTACTGTGCTACATTCTTTAGGAAAGAGATAGAGAAGAGATGAAACAGGTGGTGAAGGTAGAAGGATAGTCGGAAATTAACTGCCGTATAAGACAGCACAGCGAACAGTGGCTATGCCTTCATCGCTGTCCAGCCCCACCGACAGTCAATTTTTATTTTTGTAGTGAAAAAAACCAAGGCCTTCGTTGGGAATCGAACTCACAACCCCCATACTGACAAGCTTGTACACTACCTACTAGCCTACAGGGGCACCGCCTTTCATCCTGCCGCCGGTCCAACACCACTATTGATGCAGACGAGGATTTTTGGGCCAATATTTTATTTAGTGATGAAAGCAAGTTCAACTTGTTTGGCTATCATGGCAAGCAAAAAGTATGGCATCGAAATAATGAAGCATTATTGCCCAAAAACTTGCTTCCTACGGTGAAGCACGGTTTGAGGCTGCATGTCAGCGTCTGGGGTGGGTAATTTAACATTTATTGATATTAATATGGATCGAGTGGTATACTTGGATATTCTCAAAGTTAATTTGAAACAATCCACGAGTAAAGTATGTCTTACGGTGGATTGTTACTTTCAGCAAGGTGGTTGTCAAGGGATGGCTACTATATAATGTGCCCCATCAACTTCATTCCCCAACCCAGTCAACGGATTTGAACCCCATAGAGAATTTATGATATGCATTGGATCGTCGCATTAGGAAAAGGACAATTAAAAGTAAACAGGACCTCAAAAATGCTTTGCTTAAATTGTGAAATTTGATTTCGAATAATAATTACACAAAAGTATTGGTAAATTCCATGAAAAATAGATTAAATTCTGTTCTAGAAAGCCGTGGCGACCCCACCAAGTATTAATTCTATTGTCTTTTTATTTCTTCTTAAGTGAAATATATTCCTGTTGCAAAGTATGTAGAATTTTATGTATTAAAAAAAGAAGAAGAAGAATTTTGTTGGTTTTTGTTAATTTAAATTCATTGTTTGTTTGGAATAAATTTTAATTCCACAATGTTCACAGAAAACTCCAAACGGGGGTATGTAGACTTTACTGTGCGACTGTATGAAGAGGCTGGAATTGTACAGTTTTAAATGTTAAACATTTTTGTTTTTTTTTTTCAATTTCATCTTGACAGGTAAAAAATTATAGTCAACATTTTTGTATTTCTTGTTTCAGTTCGTTTGTTGTTGTTTTGAGAAAGAAAGAGGAAATACAAATCATTTTCAATTTTCAACTTTCATTTGAATTCACCACACAGTGGCTGTAGTTGTTTGCTGTTATTGTATACTTAACTAATTAGCGTTGGGGTTTGTGTGGCAAGAAAATAGAAAACCTTAAATTTTTTTTTTTCTTTTTAATAAAAGCATGAAAGGTGAAAGTTTTTTCTAATGCTAATATTTAAATAAACACCAGTTTTTACTCTAGAGTCGGTTTAAAATGTTAACAGTTTTCTGGTATTTATCTACAAACAAAATGAGAAAGCAATTTTAAATATTAAAAACATCTAGCGACACACAAGTGTTAGGTGTCAGTGATAGAAATTATACTTCATCATTACTTGTTTACTTTAAAAAATCTTGTCAGTTCGTAAATCAATCAATTAACACCCACTGTAAACTTCTATTTCTATTGTCTAAATTATTTCGATATTATTTTCTTCCTTATCCCCAAATTATTTACACAACCCTCCAATATAAATAAACTGGAAGAAAACTTACCAACGAAAGCCATTGTACAGAACTGCACCAGCATATCACCTGCTTAAACAACTCACCGGCCTACTTAAAGAAATGAAAAATTATGCGTAATTCACAAGACTTTGTTGAAAAACTTAAAGTTATCACGATAACCGAAAACACGCGATTCGTTTCCTCCGACATCAAGGGTCTATATACTTCAATACCAACACAAGAAACCTTAGTTATCCTACGCGACACACTAGACAATTTAGGTATCGTGAAATAACTCCCAAATGAAATAAGTCCCAACAAAAAGTCCCGGGCACTATTTAACTGTTTTAACCTTTATGGTATAACAGGTAACTACCGATGAAATAGGTCCTTAACTTTGATATCATATCATATATCATAGATATATGACCAAAGGCCATATTTTGTTAGCGAAGCCGGTGTTCTATATACCATACAAAAATCATTGAGCCATCCCGGTCTGTGTAGCCGGCCTTTGGCCGAATGGAATGGTTTAACCTCTATAGTATAACAAACTCCGGCTCCGCTCATCAAAAGTTTCCCCACCTTCGGTCGAGCGGAAGAATTTTATTCTCTATAGTATAACAAACACTGGCTTCGCTGACTAAAAGTTTTCTCTGTAACCAGAATAATGGAATAATAATGGAAGCTAATTAAATAGCTTAGGTGACTCCTAATAAAAGCTTTCTAATTAATTAAAATGAAATAACTTCTATACCATACCCGAAGGTTGAAGGAGGAAAATATTTTGTTAGCGAAGCCGCTGTTCGAAAAATTGTTTCAGCCCGGCCGAAGGCCGCCTATACAGAAAAAGTTTGTAAGCGAAATCGTTGCTTAAATATACCATGGAGGAGAAATTTAATTTAATATCGGACAGTTATAGCAACCGTTACCCCCCGGGGGCACATAAATATGGTCTTTATAGAACTTCGACTATCTAGACACAGTGCAACTGGGGGAAAAAGGAAGCCCAGTTCTCTGAAGTCAGCAGGGGTACAACTGGAAACTCCACTTTATATCCACGGGAATCAGTAAGCTCGCAGAGTTCATTATTTGTCTCTTTAGACATTTAATAGTTCTCTGGCTGATTATTGAGGTTGGCCCCTTTATGGGAGTATCATGGTGGTTGCGGTTTCGCGACCCCATAACAGTATAATGGTTATTATGGTGGCCAGGATCATCTCACTGTTAATGACACGCTAAGTGAATGATCCAGTCCAGTGAGCATGCTAGACATGTGTTCTGGACAGGAGTTGGAAAGTCTCCAACTCTTATGCAAGGAGTGATGATTTGCAGCCCTGCTCTGGAATCATCGAAGTTGCAACTAGAAAGTTGTGTTGCATAGAATTATGGCTTCGGCTTCCTAGGACGAGCATGACGTTCCAAATTATGCATTGGTTCGGTCCACCATCTGATTAAGGCTTCATGGCCAGGCGCGGACGAAAAATCAAATCACACAATTATAGCAACCGTTATAATAATATCTCATTTTAGTCAAATGAAATAACTCCTAATAACAATGAAAAAATTCCCAATTATCAAAATAAATGAAATAATTCCCAGCAGAATTCAGTTAGGAGTTATTTTATTTGAGAGTTATTTCATTATGAAATGAAAAATTAGGAAATATTTTTCATTATAAAATAACTCCCAATTTGTATGGGATTTTTAAATTTTTTGTTGGGAGTTATTTCATTTCTTTTTGGTAGTTATTTCATTTGGGAGTTATTTCACAGTACTGATAAATAATATATCACCAACATTATAGATATTGCAAAGACGATAATAAAATAGAACCACTTTAGAATAAATAACCACTTTTACAAATTACCTAACGGACCCAACTTCAGTTTTCATGCAACATCTCGAATTATTGCACATAAAGATACTAACTCGAACCAGACAACACCGAACTAATTCTAAAAGACTTAAACACAATCCACAATAACATTATATACACAATGGAAAACGAACAAGACAGAAACATTACATTATCTGGACATCACAATAGAAAACAAAGTACGATGGATACTACCATCTACAACACCTCGAACCACCCTAGCCAACATAAACTAGCAGTATTTAGACTTAACATAATCCCACTTACACCAGATAAGTACAACAACGAATTCCACAGAATTTACACTATGGCTAAAAATAATGGCTACAGATCCACTACTATCGACAAACTTCTTAGGCAATATAACACTAAAACCAGGAATAAAGAAGACAAAGAGACAACCGATGCAACACAAAGGCACAGAACTAGAAATTTATAGAATAACGAACCCTTTTCATAAACAAGGTGTAGTCACAACGTTAAAAATCAGCATTACTCTGAGACATAATCACAGGACATCGACAGAAACAACTGAAAAATTTAGTTCCAGCGAAAATATTCTTATATAGGACAAATTGGATGAACACTCAAAACAAAGTTTACAGAACACATACGCTCATACAAACGAAAAAGAGAAGACTGCAACTTTGCATTACACCTTGACACTCACAGACAATTACTACATCCTAGCAAAAATGGGATGAAGACCAGACGTTGCTGAAAATATGGAAATCTACAAAATAAAAACTTTTAACAGTGACATTATAAGCGAACAGTTAAACACGACCTTAGACACAATTTTCACTTCACTAAAACTACTCATACACACGAATAAACGAAAAACACTCTCAGGCGGGCACACGTACCTGGTAACAGGGTATGCTTAACTAGATACGCTGAATACGGTACGCTTAACGCGGTGCGGTTAACACGGTACGCTTAGCGCGGTATGCTTAAAGCGGTACGCTTAATGCGGTGTGATGTGATTTGATTTACATCTGCACCGACTAGGTAGTCATAATCAGATGGTGGTCAAACCACTTGAATGATTTGCAAACGTCATTCACGCCCTAGGAGGCCATCGAATACGTATATCCTCCGGTCACTTCTAGTAGCAATTTCGAAAGCCTGAAGTAGGCCGCAGCCTTCACTCCTTGATAAAGAGTTGGAGACTTTCCAACACCTGGTCCAGAACGCATGAAGCTTAATATAATTAAGAACACGACGGCATTCATACTCACTAGACCTGAACCATTCATTGTGTTCATTTTGAATGATCCGACCCGCAAACTCTCACGATGGTCTCGAAACCACAACCACCACGATACTCCCATATAGGGGCTAACATCAATAACCAGTCAGAGAACAGCTAATTGTCTAAAGAGACAAATAGTGAGCTCTGCGAGCGTACTGATTCCCGTGGAAATATGTGGATTGTCCAGGTGACTCCTACTAGCCTTTGAGGGGCCTGGGCTCCCTTTTACCCCGCAAGACACCAATCTAAATGGAATAGTAGGCTCCAAAAAGACTATCATGTGCCCCCGGGGGGAGCTTAATGCGGTATGCTGAAAGCGGTACGCTTAATGCGGTATGTTTAACGCGGTACACGGTATAGTTAACACATAATGCTTAACGCGATATGCGGTACACTTATCAAAGTACGCCTAACACGGAACGCTTAAGAAGTAATCTTAAAAATTAGCTTCACATAAAATGTCAGGTGGCGGGGCATTTTAACTGCATGAGTAGATAAGACCATAATGAACTTATAATGGAACAGATGAAATTATTTTATTATGACAGTACTAAGAAAAAGACCTCCAATACGTTATGGAACACCCTGATATGTTTTATAGCCAAATCTTAATCGATTAAAACATTTTAGTTTGTTATGATCTTTGACAAGTTTAAAGCTCCCGCTTAAGTTATAACTCTATTTACGTTAGTCTTTGTTCATCAATTTTAAATTGCGGCGCGTACTTCACCAAAGCTCATGGGATTAATAAAAACCATTTTGAAGGAGAGAAATTTAGTTTGAGAAATTACAAATATCTTGAGTCGTGCATCTATGTTTTTGACATAATTAAAATTTACGCAATGAAACAGCAAAGAATTTAAAAATAAATCTTCTGCGGTAAAGGGGAGCAATGGCGGAATCTATATTTAAGCGAATTAAAGATGACAGCAAAAGTTAAAAAATCTGTTGGAAAGAAAGCAAACCCAGAAACTGTTCGTAGCCTTAGCGAACAACTGACACATCTTGACATGGTAGCCACTGGGGTAAAAGACGGCACCAGTCACTTAGGCTAGCAGGAGCCTGCAACTGGAAGAATTGGATCCTCTGAAAGACAGTCACATTTCTTATTTTTTGGGACTACTTTCATGTGCAATTCTTAGAATGGAGAATTGAGTACCAAATCAACGAGCTGAAAAGTGTTCTACTGTGACACCAAAAATTGCATTTGATGGCAAACATTGGTTTGTCGTCTTTAAGAGACGGAATAACATCAGAACTGCAAGCAAAATTATTGATATTAAGAACCAGGATCATAATCGCCAGTAACTTAGTTTTATTATATGACTGTTTCTTTTAGTTTCCTGTTCCTTTTTTTCGTCTTTCTGGCAACAACAAAATACTTAAAGTAAACATCTGGTAACATTGTGGAGAGAATATATGATCTCAACAGGAGAGAGAATAAGAAAAATCATTGTTAAAATAAAATAGTGTTACGTTTATTGCTTTTAATAACGATTTTCTTATTTTGAGTTCTAATATTGTAAAATAATAACACAGTACTTTGGAGTTTTAAATTAAGTTAAAATTATTTATTTATTGTCAATATTTTTTTTTTGTTTAAGAGAGGTAGCACTTCAGGCCTCCTTTAGGAAAGGGATAGAGAAGAGATCGACAGGTGGTGAAAGTAGAAGGATAGTTAGGGAAATTACCTGTCGTATAAGACAGCTCAGTGAACAGTGACCATCACTGAGCAGTCCCACCGACAGTCAATTTTTATTTGTAGTGAATAAAACCAAGGTCTTTGTTGGTAATCGAACCCACAATCCCCAGTAATGTAAGCTACCACACTACTTACTAGCCTACAGGGGCACCTTTTTTATCGGAACACTCAATACTTAAAGTAATGAAGATTACGGGTCCCACCAGAAAAAAGTAAAAAGAGATAAAATATTTTGGTTGTTCACAACTCATAATTGCAGAAGTCTCTTACAGCACTAGAAATCTATAAAACCGTAAATTTATGAATCGTAAAAAACAATACACACAAAATAAACACGATGATAACTTTGGCGTCTTTACTCGCTGATGACACATCAACCGCTTAAAACGGTTCAAGAATTTTCTACTTTAATATCATCCCATATCGTTGTTGTTATTAACATTCTGTTTAGGCCCCTGCTTGGCCGTGTGTTTTGTTTTATACTGTGTTAATTGTTTTTGTTTTCTGCTGTTGTTTACTTAATTGGTAGAATTTCTTAAAAGCATGTTGTTGTTGTCTTATGTTTATAAGATTTCTTAGAAAACTATGCCGTTTGTAAATCGCACAATGGGTCGTTTACTTTTTTACTGTTAACTACTATTCTTTTAAATCTTAATAAATTATCTTCGTAACAATAGATTCTGTTTAAACCCACTGATGGCTGCTTTCCGCGAGGATGTTTAAATGTTAAATTTAATGAAAAAAAGTGTAATGCTAAACTTCCGCTTAAATATTTAAGCGTTTTTTATGGTTACCGCCCTATTTAATTTTATATGAAAACCACATTGTGGGACATTTTGAGAATTGTTACAAAAAATTTAATTTAAAAAAATAATCAATTAAAAGCTTCTTTGCTCATTTTAATAAAGTTATTTTTTTTTGTAATTAAATAAAAAAATTAATAATTTTTTAATTAAATACAAAATAGAAAAGCAACATAATTGCAATAATTTAACAAAATACCGCTTTTAATAATTTAATAATTTAATTAAAAATACATTGAACTTAAACTAAAGAATGTACAATATTCTCGGCTATTTGCTATTGACTTTACTATCATTTTGTTGCTTGTTGTTTTATTTTCTTTTTTTTTTTTATTCAAGTCATTAGCATAATTAAACTAATGATAGAATACAACATTAAAAAAAGTATAACTACAAACGTAATTGTCTTTAATAATTCCGTTTAGCATACAAATATTGATCTGATGTTAATTGCGAACTTTGTTAAAAAAAATAACGAGAACTTAACAAACATAAATTGTCTGTGGCCTGTCTATTAATGAGAGTTGTTCATCAGCTAATTCACGGGTTATTGACATTGAACTGTAAACGGGAATTTGTTTTCTAAAAAAATTCAATTAATTAATTTTGTTTTTAGTTTCATTTAGAACATGATCTAATTTTATTTTTTTTTACTTAACAAAGCGAATATTTATTAAATTTATTAAAAGTTTTGTTCAAACTTTATTTAAAATTTATTTTATAGAGTTTTTCATTGTGGCAACATCAACATCGTGAGAGGTTTGACATTTAGTTTTTTGACATATTTGTAGTAGATGCATTGGCAGTTGTTGCAATGAATTCAATTTCTTACGAAAAACGCATTAATATAATAAAAATCCACTATGCAAATGGTGGTGCTGTTAAACTTATATTTCGTAAAATTCGTGATATTTTCGGGTTAACACAGTCATTCTTCTGAGACTACTATTAAGAATCGACAGGCTCGATAAAAAATATGCGAACACCAAGGGGCGTTCGACCGGCTGGTTCAACAGAAAACATCGCAGCCGTGAGCGACATTTCGTGATAAGATTTACATCTGCACCTGGCCGTAAGCCCTAATCAGATGATGGTCAAACAACTGGGAATGAAAAGCAACGTCATTTACGCCCTAGGAAGCCGAGGACTAATTCTAGTAACAGGTCTTTCCTAGTTGCAATTTCAGCGGTTCCAAAGCAGGGTTGCAAACCACTACTCCTTGCTGAAGAACTGGAGACTATCCAACTCCTGGTCCAGAACACATGACTAGCATGCTCACTGGATCCGAATCATTCACCCATTGGTGTAATTAAAGGCGAGATGGTGCTGGCCCCCATAATCAAATTCATGCGGGGGCCACAAAACCACAATCACCACCATACTTTCGAAGGGCCAACCTCAATAATCAGTCAGAGAACCAGCTAAAAGTCTAAAGAGACAATTAGCGGAACTCAGGGTGTCGAGAATCAAATCAAATTTATGTCTTTTACTTATTTTATTTTATTTTATTATATCATTTGTTTGCATGTGGCAACACTCTGCGTTCAATAATTGGTATTGACTTATGCACTTGGTACAAAGGTACCAATTTTAAGTAACCGCTTGAAGCCTTTTTGAAAATAACGTCAATGCCAATAAGAACGCCGAGTGGGACAGAGTGAATTAACTTTTTTTATTTTTCCATTTTAATAATTTTTGAATTTCTTTTTTTTAACTTGACGACATTTTGTGTAATTTTTAGATAACAAAACCAGATCAGAAAAAATAACTAATAGGTAACTGCGTTTTATTATTACACGTCGCAACACTGGTGCTTACTGATTCCCGTGAAAATAATATGCAGTTTCCAGTTGACACCCTGCTTGCGTTTTTTTGCTGCTGATGTTGATGCTGATGTGGATGTAGTTGCTGGTGAGTTAAGGCAGCCGCCTGTTGTAATAATACTTTGTCTCTTATTGCTGCATAGTCGTTGGCCGAAGAAGTTTTTCTGGGTGGCATTGATGATCTTCCTCTGGGTGGTGGAGGTGGTGGCGGCATGCCACAATCATTAAAGGAGAATTTTTCCGAATTCGAAATATTCTTTATGGATTGCGATTGCAATTTCTCTTGTGGCGGCGACGAAATTAATTGATCTCTTAGCTCGGCATAATCGGAGGCCGACGAAGAACGTCTTAAAAGCGTTGGCATTATAGATCGTGTTCGTGGTGGTGGTGGTGAGGGGGAGGGGGAGGGCGGTTTAATTGCTAAACTTATTTTAAGATTGCGAGAGCTATAAGTGTTTTTATCCTCCGATAAAGGTCTTTGGCCGCTATCAATCGCTATCAATCAGACTGGGCTCCCTTATACCCCCAGCAGCACAGGTCTAGATAGTTAAGTAATCCATAAAGACCGATAAATGTACCCCCGGGGGAGGGGGGAAGTTGTGAGCGACAGCGCGAATTTTGCATAAGAATTGGTGCGGGAATTAAAGCCGACCGACTATTCACATTGCCGCAGATTCGCTTAATTCATTCAGGAACAACTGACTGGTTTTTCTGAAAAAATCATTCTTTCAGACGAAGCCCATTATCACTTGTCAGGGTATCTCAACAAGCAAAATTTCCGCATTTGGGCTTCTAAAAATTCTAGAGTAATTAGAGTGACTTTATAGTGCGTCATGTGGTCTGAAGGCGTGATTGTGGTGGCATGTAATGAATCTTGCTATCGCGAGATGCTAACAATTATATTTTGGGCAATTGTTGACGACGTGGTTGCGTATGGTGTGCCATGTGGTCTGAAGGCGTGATTGGGTCGTTTTATTTTAGAAGATGAAGCTGGATATGCAGTAATGGTTAATGAAACACTCTATCGTAGTATGCTAAAAATTCAATTTGGGCCTATTAATGACGAGACGTGGATATCGCTTACATGTAGTTTCAACAGAACGGTGCCACATGTTATACAGCCAATGAAACGATTAATTTATTGCAAGTCAAATTTCCCGATCGCATAATTTCACGACAATCAGCAGCTAAGTGGCCAGCCAGATCGTGTGATTTAACACCATTGGAATTTTTTTGTGGGGCTATGTTAAGAATAGAGTCTATACCGATCCAATCGAATCGATTTGAGCCTTAAAACTCAAAATCCATGATAAGACTAACAAAATAGGACCGCCATTTTGTTAATAAAGGCGATTATTGCATGTCCAAAATGATGCTTAAACGCTATAAAAAGATGTCATTTATGCATCGTATTGTTACTGATGATAAAAATGGAAACATTACGAATACGTTGCACATTAGAATAGGATATCAGAATTTGGCTTGATTCATTATTTACCTCAAAGCTGGAGCACATTTTTTGACCTAGAATCCATTTGCTACCAGAAAGATAAGAAAAATTAGTGACTAAGGATGGACAACATTTTGAATAAGGTATCAACTCATTATGCTGTTGTAACAAATCGACATTATTAACTTGTATATCGCGTGGAAAATTCTCTGAAAGTTTTTATGATTTTATTTACAATTAACGGCTGGACCGCTCTTTAGAACATTAGAAAACTGTAGCCTGCCCTGTTTAAAGCAACATTTATGTACAATATTTTTATGTGAGAAATATCTCACTTTAGTTATAGAAACGAGGTACAGAGTATTATAAAAGTAAGAGTATTAACAAATTGTTTGCTGAATTAGTCGAGTAAAATTTGATAGTTAAGCGTTCTAGGTTGGCTGGGAAGGACTAACACTATTACAGCAGAGCCGCCAGTTAACTTAAGCATTCTGCGTGACTGTAAAATAAAATACTTGTTAGAAAAATTACTTTTAATTGTTAAAGGAAAAATTATGTAATTTTCTTTACACAAATAATATTTTTATTTTAAGAAAAGAGTTTTTGTAAATAGAAAGATGACTAACTCACTCACATTTGGATAATTTTTCCGTAAAACATTTTCTTGCTGTGTATTTTATTTGGCTTTAATATTTTTTTTTAAAAACAATTGCTGGATAATCCTGTTTATTATTTCAATTTTTTAATGTTGCTCTGACAGTTGAAAAAATTTTAAAAAAATTTTTAACAATTTTAAAAATTTTTCTTGTGTTTTCAAGAAGAAAAAATTTTCGGTTTTTTAGTTTTAAAAAAGTTTTTCGAAAATAATAAAAATTAAAAGTATAACAATTTCACAATTAAATTTAGAGTGTGTTAGGAAAATGTTGAAACCGATGTTGAAATGTGTAAGACAAACGCGCAAGAATCGTTTGTTTTCCACTACATCAGTGGTGTTACAACGTGTTGCGGTTATTGGGGCGGCGGGTGGAATTGGTAGAATTTTATCTATGCTTTTGAAGGCTGAACGATTGGTAACCGATTTGGCGTTGATGGATATACAGCCAGTAAAAGGTATAGCAGCAGATCTTTCTCATATTGACACCTTTTCCGGTGTTATGCCATTTACCGGCGCCAAGAGTATGGAGGAGGCTTTGAGATGTTCAAATATAGTGGTTGTGGTAGCTGGCGCCACACGTTCAAAAGACACTAGCCACGAAGCGTTATTTGATGCGAATAAAGATTTTATTTATGAAGTGTCTTCGCTGAAAGCCAAAATATGTCCTGAAGCTTTTTTAGCCATTTTAACGAATCCAGTTAATTCGTTGATACCGCTGGCGGCGGAAGCTTTAAAAAAAGCAAATGCTTATGATAATAAAAAATTATTTGGCATTTGTAAGACGGATATTGTAAGGAGTCGTGCTTTTATTGGACAGTTTATGGTTTTAGATCCCCACAAAATAACTGTTGATGTCTGTGGTGGTCATTCGGCTCAGACCACCGTTCCTCTACTATCAACGTGTACTCCCGCCATAAAAGGTGATCCTGAAGAATGGGAAAAGATCTACGAGCGTGTTAAGTGTGGAAGTAATGCCATTATAACAGCCAACGAGGGCAAAAAGTCAGCTCAATTATGTGTTGCTTATGCGGCTGCCAGTTTTTGTATATCACTCTTAAAAGCTTTGGATGGAATGTCTGGAATTTTCGATACCGCCTATGTAGAGTCACCCGTTCATCCGGATGTTAAATTTTTCACTTCAAAGGTGGATATAGATAGGGGAGGCATAAGAAATCATCATAAATTGCCGGATTTGAGTAAATTAGAACGACAGCTGTTGGAGGAAAGCATAAAGGTCTTAAAGGCGGACATAGACAGGGGCTTAAAATATGGCTGGAGTAAAACCGATAAGGCATAAGCCCTACAAAAAGCCTACAATCAATATACACAGTTTAGTTAAATTCCTAGTGTTACATGTTATTCTTTGTTTTAATTTAAAATTTTATTTTGTAAATGAAATTCATCAGAAAGAGATTAAGAAATTTTACAGTGAAAAAAATAATTTGGCGTTTTGTTTGTACAATAAAATTTAAAAATGCTTTTGTTGTTTTTGTCTCTTTAACATACTTTTTACGTTTTTAATTTGTTCGCATATTGTCTGCCTTTGAAAATACTCAGTTTAACATCTTTTACCGCTTTTTCATATATTTGCCTTTCGTATGACACCATTGGTGGCAGGTCATGAAAACGCGTAATGCCCTCATGATTTAAAGAAAATTTGCAAGCAAAAAAATCCAACTGATTAACGTTTGACTCCACAAAGCCCACTTCCTCCACATTTGTGTGACGATAGATGGCACGACACAAGGAATTACAAAATTTTGATACACAATAGGCTATTGATAGAAAAGGGGCGATTTCCTCTTTCGTAGCATTTATTACTTCTGAGGCCCCAACAATTATTCGATCTACAAGTTCTTTCAGCTGTTTGTCAGTGAATTTATATTTTGGATAACTTTGTGAAACTATGGGGGTTATACTGCCTGTCGAATGGCCACCCACCACAGGTACCCTTAGTCCTGAAGGATCACTATGCATAAGTTGACCCAGAAAGACGCGTGCCCTCATGGAGTCAATGGATGAAGAACCAATTAGCTTACGAGGATTATGACAGCCAATATTCTTTAAATATTGAGCACATAACGGTATAATCATATTAACGGGATTTGAAACAATATGTATGAACGGCATATTGCGATGACAATTTCGGGCTATGGCATTCATTAGCTTAACCATAAGTCTAGCATTAACATCAAACACAGCTTCACGAGTAGGATATTCGGGGGTATGACCTTGACCGGCTGTTATTACCACAATATCGCTACATTGCAAGGCCTCGTTTAAATTCTCTTCAAAGCCCGTATATCCCAATACCGGCGGCCTAGTATCTATATGCGATAGATCCGCTCTCAAGCCTGCAGTGCTTGTTATATCCCAAAGAGCCAGTTCGGTAACATATTTGTTAAGTTTAAGATTTAGCGCCAAAGTGCTCCCAATTTTACCATTTGCTCCTATAACACAAATTTTACATTTTGCCAGCTTTCCGGCGATATATACAGCATTCGACATTTCCGACATATTTTTCCTTTTGTTTTCTTCTTGTTTTTGTTTTTGTTGTATTTTTCAGAAAGTATAAACAGTTAATTTTAAATTATATAATTAATTAATAAAAATTTGTAAACAGAATGAATTTGGAATTATTTTATTTTTTTTTTATTTTTAATGATGTAAAAAAATAAATAACAAAATAATAATAAATAAAAACAGTCATGTGTCATCGATATGAATGAATGAATGAATGCATTGCAGCAATTAGCTGGCAACCTTAAAAAGTGTGAATACTTATAGCGGTTTTTAAAAGGCAAGTGCCGTGATAATTTCTCCAATTGTATATCAAGTTTTCTCAGGAATTGTACTATACGAGTTGTTATATATGGATTTTCATCCAACGAGTTTAAGATTAATTGAGGAGTACCGCAAGGCTCTGTCCTTTTTCCTACTTTTATTTTCCTAAATGACCTTTGTCACACTTTCAACCCTATATATTCTGTTACAGATGACAGCACCATTTGTCATTCATATTCATTCAGTAATAGACCAAACTAGTTGGAGGTGAGTTCCAAAAGGCGGAACATGAATGATATGCGCAATCACGATTTCGCAACAATCTCCAAGTGGGTTCGTCTTGCATACTTACGCATAGAACTGTGTTCGAAAAATGGTACTGCGCCCTGTTACTATGGATGATATAAGTATTATGGAATCGGAAGCTCTTGATGTTGCTGGCATAAAAATAAAGTGTGCTGTTTGATGGACTCAGCATATATCTCAGGTTTCTAAAGAAGCATAAATAGCGGTCATCTCCTGAGTGTTGAATCGAACAAAAAAAAAATAATCATCAACGATGAAGCACACTTTCACCTCAGCGGATTCCTTAACAGGCACAATTAACGCAATTGGACATATGAGAGTGATTGTTGAAAAGCCGTTACATCCATGCATCTTATAGGCTTGTGGCGTCATCGGACGCTACTTTATAGAAAACTAGCGTGCCCGTGACTGCTTTGCAACTCATTTGTGGTTTGTTTTTATTTTGCAGCGTTCCTTTGTGTGTGCGCCAAAAAATTCAATCATTCAAGAAAATTAATCAGAAAAAATAGAAATTCTTTTTTTTTCGTTTTTATGTTTTTTTAATAAAATTTATCTTTTTCACAATTCAATATTTTTGTGTTCTTATATAACACGTCTTATGCTTTTACATATACGAGATTCTTCGATTTATTTTGGTTCGCGGTATAGCCAAACAAAGCAGTTGGTTTATTAACACGTGAACATGATACATATAATTGACCGTGCGAAAAACAGGGATCAGTATGGGGAACTAAAGACGTTTAAATTCAAACATCAAATCTGGATGAATCATAGAAATGCATGCTATCAGCACATCCTCGCCCTTATATTTTCCTTTTAAAACTTTTGCTTCAATCACATTTTTCATGACTTTTTTGACTACTAAAGGTGTCCCATTGCAAAGTCGTGGCTGGTAGATATTTCTAAGCAAAATAATTGGTACACCAAATTTCACTTGTCGACGGTGGGGCGGCAGTCCAGATAACTCAAGTCAATTTTAAAATTCGACTGAATAATTTACAATATCGTCTTGATTGGTAACAGAGTCAAACGTTTTGTAGTTAAAAATCTCCCCAGGAATGTCATTCAAAATTGTCACATTGATATCCGAAACATCTGCATTTTTCCCCAACCAATCATGGTTTCTAAAATTTTGTGCAATACCGGGGAATACGTTTGCGAGCAATTCTTGTTTTGATTATCTGGCAGCGTAATCATTTTTGTGATGGGGTTTGAAAAGCGTTCGGCTGATGGATCATTTTGCAATTGAACACGCAAATTACACACACACACACATACACAAAAAATGCGACAGAATATGGAAAGTAAAATTCTCTATTTGTTTGCACATACACTTGCTATGAACATGGGCATATTTCGGATTGTATTGCCATCACATTCTGTGCAAGCATACACACACACAGCAACGTACAAAGAAAAACACACATTTCATTTGATACAAAACATTGAGTCGAAGTATTCAATGGAAAAAAAATTTGATTTTTTGGAAAAATTTGTCTTGTTCCAAGCACGCATTGTGGACGCACTATGGCGCGTAAATGCATGAAACAAAGATACAAACCAGCGAACGACCATTATAAAGGAAATCCGACCACACATCTGGTCAAACACTGGCAACCAACAGACATCTATTTTGGGCTTAATTTTTATATATATATAGATAAGATCGGCCAAGCAGTTACCCTGTACCATGTTCCCTAACGCGGGCTGATAACTTAGATCGCTCTTTTTTTGCAAAATTTGAAAGCAGATTTTACAACCAAGCCTCGCTTATCTCGTCAATGCAGCACCTAATTCTGTATTTCAAAGCGTCAGTTACTTGCAGGTTGTTTTACGTAAACTCGATCTTTCAAATGGCCTCTGAGAAAATAATCCAGCGGTGTTAAATCATAAGAACGAGATGGCCAATTAGCATGTATTTGATAAGTTTCACGACAGTGCCTGGCCGCTTGGCTTTAATCTGACGGCGGTATTAGCACTAGATACGAGCACGGTAGCAGGGCCGTGCCCTTACTCCTTGCTGAAGAGTTGAAAACTACAAAACTCTTTGTTCTGTTGCATGCGCAAGTAAGGACATTGGATGTTAAGTTGCCATCACGTGACTTCCCGTGGTACTAGTGTATAGAGTTGCTGGTTGGACTCCGAGAGTCCTATGCTCTTCCAGTTGGGGACTTCTGCTAGTCCAGGGGTGTGGTGCAGCTTTTTACCCTCGACAGCACATGTCAAGATGGTGAAGAGATTCAGTAAGACTGCGTCCCTCGAGGAGGAATGGGAGGAAGCGGCATCCAATTGATATCGACAAATCGTGAAATTCCGTGAAACACATTAACTGAATTGTTTGGGTGGCAGTGTGGCTTGTGGCGCCCGTCGTCCTGCTGAAATCGAAGCTCACTGATGTCGGCAGTAGACAATTGTATCCACAAAAAATTTGCTATCATCGTTTAGTAGCACAGAGAATTCCCGTTAAAGAAATTTTCTTGCACATTTTCAAAAAAATACGAACCAATGATGCCACCTGTCCGCAAACCGCAATATACGGTCACTTGCTTTAGACGTAATTGTTTTTTGAAGGATCTTGCGAGCCCCAAAAATACGGTCTGTCTCACGGATGACTTTATTTTCGTTAGAAAAAATTGTCTGTTCCACAGGCGGCTTTTTTGCTTTAAAAAATACGGTCTGTCTCACAGGCGACTTTTTTGCTTTAAAAATGATCGGCTGTCTCACAGACAATTTTGTTTGTTTATAAAGATCTTAATGCAAAATGTTGCTCAAAATGACTCTAGTGATACTCAATTGTTGCGAACGTCGATGAGCTAATGTTTCAGACTCATTCTTGACACTTTGTTGTATAACGGCTTTATTGGTATACTGCGACCACTATGAGTGTATTGTGTATCAGCAACAATTCCATGAGCCTCGAATTTAGCGATTGAATTGCGCATAGCGGTCTCAGAAGGAGCCTGATTACGAGGATGAGCTACTTGACTTTAACGAAGTCATTCAGTGTAATATTCAACATTTCGATGGTAAATTTTCACAATTAAAATTCTTTGTTAAAAAGTGCAACATTCCGTCCTTAAAATTTACCTTCTTTTAATAAATAAATATCAAAGGATGACAGCTCAATTCTTGACATTTAATCATTTAGCAAACAATTTACTTCCAACCTCGAATTTGTCCACCCGTTAATTCCGCACATTACCGACTTTGAACCTCAATGATGTCTCACAGTTGTGCAACCGAAGCTATGGCGACCGTTTAAGAGGTATTTGCTTGCCACATATGCTTCTCTCATAACAAAAAATTATTAGGATAATTCTCGGAAAACTTTTTGCGAACGGTTTGCTTGAGTATGCTTTTTTTTGATATAGTTTCGATATAGCCTTTTACCAAATAGTTTTGAGGTTAGGTTTTACATTATATTACATTATATTTGCAAATAGCGATTTATTATATATTTATTAGATTATATTTAATACAATAAAATATAGAAATCTTTAGATCGGTTGCGTTTTAATTTTTGTTGTTGTTTTTTCGAATCATGTTTTAATTAAAAATTTTTTTTGTGATTTTAATGCAAATAAATAAATAAATAAATGATATGCAAACGGTATTAAGTTTCTAGCTAAAGACAGTTACATGTACTCAAACTTAAAATCTAAAAAATAAAATAAATAAAAACAAGTTACTGACTTAAAGCCGGCTTAACTATCTCCACGCTACTTTAAACTTAAAATACTTAGTATCGTACAGTAATGGACAAAATATATGCAGGGAACATTAAATAAATATTTCAAAATTTTAATTGTTATAATTTTGAAAAAAATTTTAACTAATTTCAATTTAAAAAAAAAATGTTTTTTTAATATATAGAGATTTTGGAAATTTTAAAATAAATATTGGGAATTTATGGGAATCTACAATTTTCTATTTTTTTTTAAATTTTGGATTTTTTTCCGTTAACAAAATAACAGCCTAAAAATGAAGGTTGTTTTTTTTAAAGCTGTGTTAGCCAGGGATGGATATTGTCAGTTGTATTTTCCTTGCCCTTGTTTTTGCTTTTCTTTAAAATTGTATTTTTCTTAAAACTATCATGCAAATGAAAAAATTTTTGGCATACTTTTTTATATAAGAAATTATATATTTTTGTTTGTTCGTTTATAAGTCCTGGGATTATTTTGTAAGGTTTTCATGGCTAGATTCGGAATAATTAAGCTAGATCGTGTGAAATTATTTTTATAAATAAAACCAATAACATATTACTACTGCTGTTGTGTAACTTTAATGCAGATGTAAAATAAAAAGTTGCCAGATTTGTTCATGTTAAAAAAATCTAGACGTTTTTAGTCATCTGTAAAGAGAAATTTTAATTATGTACGATATGCCAGCAGACGAAACAAAGAAATTGTTTGTGCATAATAGGTAAGAAAACTATGTGTTATTTCACAATGCTGTCAACAAGCTCAGTAAAGAAAGTGACAATAAATATTTAAAAATATTAATTGTTATAATTTTGCAAAAAAAAAAGTTTTTTTTTTTTAAATATATAGAGATTTTGGAAATTTTTAAATAAATTTTGGGAATCTATAGGAAATTCTCTACCACTTTTGAATTTTTTTCGTTTTTTATTTAAAGCTGTGTTAGCCAGCTTTTTGTTTTCCTTAATATTATATATTTCAAGCACAAAATTTTAGTATGCTTTTTTATATAAAAAATTATATATGCTTGCTTTTTCGCTCATAAGTCCTGAGATTATTTTATATGGTTGTCATGGCCGGATTCGGAATAATTAAGGTAGATCGTGTGAAAATATTTGTATAAACATTGTTAATAACATAATAATGCTGCTGTTGTGTAACAACGAGTTGCCAGATTTTTCCATATTGAAAAAATCTTGACGTTTTTAGTCGCCTGTAAAGCGAAATTTTAATTATATACGGTATGCCAGCAGACGAATATAGAAATTGTTTGCGTATAAAAGTTAAATAAAATATGTGTTGTTCCACAAAGCTGTCAAAAAAAAATTATTCCAAGCTAAATAAAGAAAGTGATATACAAAAAAAAAAGAAATAATGAGAAGTATTAACAAGTTTTATGTTGCAAGAAGCCCAAGTGTCAATAAAATATATTTTTGAAATATATTTTTTGAAATTTGTCTAATTTTTTGTTTTTCACTGTACGTACAAATACTAGATATTGAAACTATTACCAGAACCGTCAACATATTGCATAAAAACGACACGTTATTTAGTTCATTCTTAATATTCTATGTTTATAATACATATTTTCCGGTTGAGAGAACATTCATGTTGCAAATACACTTCTTTTTTTGTCTTTTTACACATCGCTTTTCAACAAAACAGCACCGCCACAAACAAATATAAACTTTCCATGCATTCATTCACTTGTATGATCATGATTGCATGACCATAAACAATGCGCTGAACAGACTCCAAAATTTAAATTAATAGTTTTGCAAAGTTGCAAGAAGAGAATAACAAAAACAAAATAATATGTGTATAAATAATTCGACAATAGAATTGAGTTCATAAGTTGATTTCCCAGTACATACAAACACAAATTTTACCGTTATTGTCAAGTTAAATAATTGTTAGAAAGAAACTTAAATCTCTTTATCTTTGCAGTCAATAAAGAAGGAACTTGTTTGGTTGTGTTCATTTTTGCTGAGTAGGTGTCAGTGGTTGTCAGGGAAGGGAAGGTATACTACTAATCTTGATAGTTCATATTTGGCAGGCGTAAAGTAGACTTGTGACAAATTTATTATGGAAAAATATTCGATAAACCAACATGTTTTAATCGTTAAAATTCTTTATCAAAATCAATCATCGAATACTGTGACGATGACAAAGTAATGTGAAAATTTTGGGAGAAACAACGTGCCAACAAAACGCAATATTTATCGTTTAGTGAATGATTTCGAAGAAAGAGGTATCTGTAGGTGATAGGAACAAGCATATACCACAAAGTACTGCAAGATCGGCTGACAACATTACTGCTGCTCAAGAAAGTGTTCAAAACAATCCTAAAAACCTCAATTCAAAGCCGTGCTCAAGAGAACAACTTGGCCCACAATTTTGTACAATGATTTGCATTTGTTTCCATATACGATTCAGTTAACACAAGAGCTTCTTTCACAAGACCATTTACACCATTTATACATATGCCAATAGAATGTAACAGCAGGCCATGACAACCCCGATTTTCATGAACAAATCATAATGAATGATGGGGCACACTTTCATTTGAATGGGAAACTCCCAGACTTTTCAAAAGTCAGCCTTTGCATTTATAAAAAGTGACAGTCTGATGTGCAATTTGATCAGGAGGAATTATTGGACATTACTTTTTTGCAAATAAAAATGGCGTGATGGTAACTGTGAATGGGGAGCGATATCGTGATATTATTTAAAACTTTTTAATGCCACAACTGCTTAATTAACAATGTGGTATCAACAAGACAGTGCCACATCGCATGCAGCCTGGATTACAATGGAATTACGGCGAGATCTCTTTCCACAACAAGTTATTTCAAGAAATGGTGATGTTGATTGGCTTCCACGGTCGCCTGATTTGACTACGCCGGACTTCTTTTTGTGGAGATATCTGAAATGCAAGGTTTATGCAAACAAACCAGAAACGCTAGAGCAACTCAAACAAAAGATTCGAACGAAATTAATGAAATACCGCGTGAAATGTGTGAGAATATGAATGAAAAATTTGCTCAAAAGGACTCGCATTTTTGAGGCTAACCGAGGCGGATATTAATCTGATATTGTATTCCATACATAATTTATCAATAATAAGATCCATTTTCTTTCATTTAATCTAAAATTATAAACAAAAAAACTAGTATACCTTCCCGGCGGACACCCTGCAGAAGAGATTTATTCTTTATTCTCCAACTAAAAAATTGCATAAATTTGTTAAAATTTTTGTTGCACAATTATTATTATCATTGAAATTATAATTGTTGCTTTATTGCTTTAACTACACTTAACACATTTTAAGTTGAATATAGTGTTCTAACAGATGTTATGTAGTTTAACAACATAATAGAAAAACAATAGATCTGCATTGAGTATGTTAACCTTGAATTTACCATAAAAAACATTGTAATTGCATTGTTAGCATACGTTAAGTATCACTATTTAAATATCAGTGTTCTTTTATGGAGGTATAAAACTTTAAGTTGCCAATTTTTTTTTAACGGGCGACCATTTTGCTGGCTGTGAAGTAGTTTATGTTTAGTTTGCTTTGATCTTTCACATTGACACCTGAACAACGTCTCTAAATTCTGCAAATTGGGGCCAAAAAAAGATGGCCGTTGATGCCGATTTTCATAAGCGAATTTTGTTTAGCGAAGAAGCTAACGTTTCTTTGAATGGATATGTCAATAAATAATACTGTGATATTTGGAGTGAGGATAATCCTTAAGCGCATGTTGAGCACCATTACATTCAGAAAAACTGAACGTTTCAGTCGCTTTATAGATTAATAAAATCATTGGTCCGTACTTCTTTAAAGACGATGATGGTCATAACGTAGCAGTCAATGGCGACCGCTATAGAACCGTTATTCCCAACTTTTTGTACTTTTCTTTAACAATGATGATGTGCAGGAGCGTGATAAGATTTACGTCTGTACCTAGCTGTGTAAGTCATAACCAGATGTAGGATCACACCACTATGGATGAAATGTAGCATCATCCTCGCCGTAGAAGGCCTTCAGATACTTATATCCTCCAGTCACTCCTAGTTGCAAATTCAAGAGCCTGGAGCAGGCCAACGCCCTCACTTCTTGCTAAAGAGTGTGAGACTATCCAAATCCTGGTTCAGAACGCATAAAGCTCACTGCACCTGGACGATTCGTTGTGAATAATCCGACCCACACAACTCCAACGAGGGCCTCGAAACCACAACCGCGACGATACTCCCGAAGGGCCAGCCTTAATAATCAGTAAGGGAACAGCTAAAAGGCTAAAAAGACAAATAGCTGAACTCTGGAAATATAGTGGAATTGTCCAGTTGGCTCGTACTAGCCTTGAAGAGGACTGAGCTCCCTTTTAATCCTGTTGACACATGTAATGACGGTGAGATTCCGTCAAAACATATCAATGTGCCCCTGGGTGGTGGGTAAAATCCGATATAAATGTGCTTTTAACTTTCCCGTAGCGAGGGAAAGTTAAAAAATCAGGTTCAACTTTGTTTTGCCGCCATTTTTGCTAACATTATTTTTGACAGTTCATATGAGGCAGTCGTGAAGTAGATACCCCCCTCCCCCCCCTCCTCCGCAATTGATTATTTAAAAGAAACTCATAATAATCGCATAGTTTCACTTTTCGGACCCTTGCGATTTAACGCCGCCAGACTTTTGTGGGGATATGTGCAATTACTAATCTACGCCGATTATTCCGAAACGATTGAATACTTGAAGCGCAGACAGTATTGCCGAAAATGTTCAATAAAAGTTGCATGGATATACTCATATGATCCTGAAACAAAACACCAAAGTTGTTCGTGGAAGAAGCACATCTAAGCAAATGGTTGCCTGTTTCTGCAGCATTACCGGTCATGTGGCGACTGTGCTAATAGAGCAACATAAGACGGTTAATTCGGCATGGTATACCACTATTTCTTTTCCAGAAATCTTTGGGAAAAGTCAAAGAAAAGACGCATCATTCTGGATCACGACAATGCGAGCTGTCACCGATCGGCTGAAACAATGGAGTTTTTGACAGGGCAAAACCTTGAATTGATGGGTCATCCGCCGTACAGCCCTGACTTGGCACCTAATGACTTCTTTTTGTTTCCGAACAGCAAGAAAAAACTACGTGGACAACGGTTTCCTACACCCGAAGAAGCAGTTTCTGCATTTAAAACCCATGTTTTAGAAGTACCTAAATCGGAGTGGAGAAAGTGCTTTGGAAATTGGTTCCAACGCATGCAAAAGTGTATAAATATTCATGGAGAATATTTTGAAAAACAATAAAATAGATTTTGTCTTAAAATGCTTTAAATATAAATAGCAGCCCTCGTATTGCAAAATAAATAACACCAGATTTTAAAGTTTTCAATATAATTATAAGTTTATTTACTTTAACTATACACAAAGTAAGATTTGTACGTTGGCACTACAGAATAATTTTCTAAAGATGTAAGTCTTTACTTTACGAGGTTTATTTTTTTTTAACTAATTAATTATCCCCTCAGACGCTGCCTTTTATATTTGTCCACTAGAGGTCTCGAAAATGAAAAATCTTCTACTCCCTTTTGTATCATATTTTATTGTTGTTATGTTATTCACTTAATGTATAGGCGCCTGTAAGTCTGCGTGTGTATTTTTGTTTTTGTTTTTATGTTGATAAAGTTATTTCCCGATTGTTGTTGTTTTGCGTGTATAAAATTTCTACGCAGTTTGTAACTAGAAAGTTGTTGTTGTCTTGTGTAAATAATTTTTCGTATAAAACTATGCCGTTAATAAACAGCATATCTAATTGGTGCTGTTTTGCGTGTATAAAATTTCCAGGCAGTTTGTAAGTAGAAAGTTGTTGTTGTCGTGCGTGCATTAGTTTTCTTAGCAAACTACGCAGCTAGCAAACAGCATACCCAGTAGTTTACTTTATTGCTTAATTATTTTATTTGAAAACTTAAGCAAGAGACATCCTTAACAATATGCTATTAAGCTCTAAACGGCTTAATAACTAAGCGTTATATGCAATAGCTGTAAAAGTACTATTTACATATGACATGTTAATACTTATAAGACATATTAATGCTTATATATGTTTTATATTTTGCTAAACTCATTTTCTAAAAGGGAGATCAAGTATATGCAATCTCTTTAAACGTATCACCTCCAGCGACTCATCTAATAAGGATATGTTTAGAGTATTGGAGTGATTACTGAGTGTCGATAGATAACGGGTACTAAATTTTTTTTATTTCATCACTTATATATGGAATTCGTACAGCTTCATGAATATTAGGGAGCATTCACTATAGTTCTCTCAAGTTTTAAACTGGAATCGTTGTAACATTTCTGTGCTTGAAATACTTGTTGCACCCCATAATTGTATTTCCTATGTCCCATACTGGTTTTATGATAGCTTTAAGGCTTAATGCTGACATACATATGTCCAATTAACCAATGTAGTTATTTGGTTATCATGTTTAAGTGATCTCTTTTAGCTTTAACGATAAAAAATTTCATAGCTGTTACAGTTTGTAGAGCTGCTAATTAATATTTGCAGAAATTAGAAAAAAAGCTTATTTAAGGTAGGCTTAGGTTCGTTTGTCGTACCAGGCTTTTAAATAAATATTAAAATAATTGAAAATAACTTGTTAAATAAATAAATAAAAAAAACTTGCAAAGTCATTTTAAAATATTTGAATAATTAATTGATTTTAAAAAGTTTTTTTTTACTCACATTTCTAATAACAATTTATTTTAATTATAAAACAACAAAAAAATTTAATTTTAATAAATAACAACCTAAATTACCATTATTACTCACAGAGTAATTAAATATTCCCCAAGTGTTGTTGGTTTATATTGGAAATGTAATAAAAAGCATTTTGTATTCATTTCATGTTGCGAATTTTTTCCCACTTCTTTTTAAATAAAATAAAATTTATATCTCGACAGACGAAAATACTAAAAATACAACAATACAAATTGCAAATTTGTTTTATAATTGATAGCCAATATTAGCTGGATAACATAAAAAAAAAACAAAAAACAAAACACACAAAAAATGTAAATAATGACGATTAAGTCTATAAAGTTATAAAAAAACATTACATTAGTTAAGTGACTGGCTAAGTAAGTAAGTAAGTGAGTGAGTGAGTAAGTTTATCACACAGTGATTTACTTGCTATATGCCATTTAAAATAGCGCCCAAGTGAGTCATTTGTGTTTGTGCTTAATACTCCTAACATACAAACTGTGCAAATAATTGTGACAGCCAGTGAGATTCCGAATGGCTTTAAGAGCAGTTCTTTGAAATAATGTATTCTTTTTTTATATTTTTTTTTATTTTTTCAAGATTTAATTTTTAACTTAAGCTCTTGATTTTTAACTTGTTTTTGTAACATCTTCTCTTTGCCCCCCAAATATTTTTCATCTTCAGCAATTTTTTCTTTACTTAAGTCACTTGGAAAAAGCAAAGAGATATTTTTCGCACAGCTAATTTTCACTTAGTTGAAGAAAATGTTGAGCAATTCATAAAAATGTATATCGACTTGAGGCTAAAAGTTTTGTAAGCAAAAATCGGAAACGAGTTTCTTAAACTTCAATAAACGGTGGGCAAATTTGACGTTAGGAAGTGAATTAGCTGAAAATACACAGCTTTTTTTCAACAACTTCAATTTCATTGATACCAATGTTAAGTTGAAATATGGGAATTAACAATGGAATATTATATCGAGCAAATGTCCATTTCTAGCACGTCAGCAGATGTCCGCTCTTTTCACAAAATTTTGCAACACATTATCTTATCTCCTCACATTAGCTTATATCGTCAATGCAGTGCCGAATTTCATCTTTCAGATCGTTAGTTGTTTGTGGGTGGTTTCACGTGACCCCTGTAATTCAAATGGCTCCATCTTGTTGAAGATAAAGGTCACTGATTTATACAGTATTGTGATCACAAAAAAGTGATTATCATCGTTTGGTTGTGCAGAGGCTTTAGCTTAACGGCTTTTACTTGCTCAGTTTCGAAAAAATACAAACTGATGATAACGCCTGACCACAAACCACAAGCAAATGATGGCATTGCTTTGGATGTAATGGTTTTTCAAGGACTGTTTATGGATTTTGTGAGCCCCATATGCGACAATTTTGTTTGCTTATATAATCAATTAAAATAAGCCTCCTCATTCCTAAAGATGATTTTGTTCGTTCAGTTTCCAAACAAACCGTTCCAAAACGTTTAATCCAAACAATGGCTCGGCTTTAATCCTTTTAACGTATTGAACATTAGAAGCATGAAGATGAAGATCTTTCTGCAAAATGTTGCCCAAAATACTCCTAGTGATACACCAGTTGTTGCAAACGTCAACGATTTAATGTTCCAGGCACATTCTCAACACTTTGCTGTACAGCGGCTGTGTTTATATCACTACGGCCTCTATTGTCAGCAGCATACCATGAGCATCGAAATTAGCGATTAAATTACACACAGTGGTCTTAGAAGGAGCTTGATTATAAGAAAAAGCTGCTCAAATTTTACCAAGTGATACAGTGAAATTTTCACCAATTTGATGGTGAATTTTCAGAATTGACATTCTTTCGCTTAAAATTTCCCAACTTTTTTGCTAAATAATTAATAAAAAATGACAATTCAATTCTTGACATTTAATCATTTGGAAAATAAATTACTTTCTAGCAGCCCACTCACGCTGTTAATAAGTATGCTGCCTTAAGGGTATTCGTTTAACGTATTATTGGTTTATTTTTATAGTAAGTGAAGGACTTTTATTTAATTGAAACACTAAAAAAGTCGTTCTTAAAATAAACGAATTAAAAACGCTAAGTTGGCATCACAACATCGGCATGGGGTAGTGTGCTCAGAGCCGATTTTAATGCCCGTAATACGTAATGTTACATACTGACGTATAGATCGGTGTTCAGAAATGATGCTGCACCTGTTACTATGGGTAAGATATAGGTATTACGGGATCGGGCGCTCTTGATGTTTTTGACATAAAAATTCAGTGTGATGTTCGGTGGACTAAATACATTTTTCAAGTTTCTAAAGAAGCTTTCAAGTGCCTGGGTTTTCGAAAACGGTGTAAGAGATACTTTACTCCATCCGATCTTTTTAGTATTTATACCACATATATCTGTTTAAAAATGGAGTATAACTCTCATGTATGGGCCGGCGCCCCAAACTATATTTTGGAATTACTCAACCGCGTACATGAGAGGGCCAAGAGGCTTTTTGGGGACGGTAGGGTATTAAATTCTGTTGACTTTCTAGAGCATCGATGCAATGTGGAATGCATTTCACTGTTTTATCGTTACTGCTATGGTAAGTGCTCCAATGAAATTAGGGAACTTGTTTCCGTTACTTTCACGTTTTCGCGTTTAACTCGATTTTCGTTGAGAGCTCATCCATTTGTGTTTGATTTTCCAGTTAATCGCAAATTGTTTTTTTATGACATCACATCATCTGGTCACTTTAAATGCAATTGTTTGGTGAAATATTTTAATTTGGTTACCTCGATTCGTTTGAAGTTGCCATATTCGTATTAATTAAACAAAATGTTGACGGTTTTTACAGCCATAAAAACAAACAAAAAAGAATTAAATCTTTGGCTATTCTGTCATTTTTAGCCATAGTGTGTCTGTTGCGAATGTGCAATAAAGAAACCTCAATTGGAATAAATTATCATTTGCAAACAGAAGAAAATAGAGACAGACGCATAAAAATACAAAAATGGAAATGAAATGAAAGGCAAGAATATTTTTTTTCTTATTCAAACATAAAAATACAATTACGAAATGTAATATGAAATGATTAGTTAATAAATTTAAAGCAAAAACGAAAAATAAATCCCCAGAAAGTAAATAAAACATAAATGAATCAAACATAATAAAGATTGTTAGATTAGAAAACCATATGAGAGGAGAAAAGAATATTGAAGATTTGGTTGTTCAAACAGATTTAATCATAATTTATTAGTTTGTTAAAACTATATGCAGCAATAACTTTGGCCGCCATTTATAAGGTCACCGTTATGTCTGTGACATACTGACACACTGAAATTAATTAAATACATTAAAGCACATGACTTTCATGTCAACAATTAATGCTTTGCTTTTCGACACCAGCATTTTTGAGGGCTCTTAGAGAGGTTCAATCAAAACAGAATAAACAATAATAATAATAAGAAAGATTCTATTTTGATTAAAAAATAATAAAAATAAAATTAGAAAATAAATAATAGCTCACGAATCACTGCTATTTGACACGCCATTGTTAATAATAGACCTTTAACACCATAAACCTAAGAGTGTATTTTTTTTTCAAATTCTTCAGTTTTTTTTTGTAGATGCTTAAACGAGATATTCGTGGTTGTTTTTTTTTTCATCTAGAACACTTAATGTGACCCAAGTTAAATTACAATTTTACACTTTAATTGTTAAAAAGAAATTCTCACATTAGATCACATATTTGCTGTACAATTAGTTCATGACCATGTTCACTAATAATTTTCTAATAAGATGAGAAAAAAATGTAAAAAAAAAAATTATTTTGTAACTAACACCCAACAAAACGTGCTCAAATTAATGTATAATTCAATACAAAGGTTAACCTTTGTATTAGAAAATTATAGTTTTTTATGTCTTTATTAATTTAAGTAGCAATTCAGCTAGGCTTTCGTTAAGTTACTTAAAAACTTTATAAAAAAACTTATATATACCCTAACTTTTCTTTCTTTCAGGCCGGATAAATATTCTAAATTGTTTTCTGAAACATCAGAAATCATTAAACCCTCCTTAATAACCAATTCAGCTAATTTTTTTTTATATTCAGCTAACAAAACTTAATTTTTCTTTTATTTAGCAAAAAAACATTTATGGTAAAATAATAAAAATGTCAATTCAGCTTTTACACACTTAATTCAGCTAATGAATTTTATCATTAGGCCTACGAAATTATTGTAAATAATAGAATACTTAATAAAATTCTATCAAATTATAATATGCTTTAAAGGATAGATTATACTTTATTCAGCTTTAAAAAAATATCTATAAGCGTTTAGTTTAGTAGCATTAAGCTATCTTGTGCCTGTATTAAGCTTAAAAAAATTTTGTATTGATTTTAATTGATTAAAACTGATTTTAAGCAAATAAATTCGGCTGACAAATTTAAGTTATATTTTTTTAGCTTTAAAAAATAGTTATAAGCGTTTAGTTTAGTACCATTTAGCTGTCTGGTGATGTTATTAAGCTTTGAAAATTTTTTTAATAATTTTAATTGAATAATATTGATTTCAGCAAGTAAATTCAGCTAACAAGTTTGTTATATTTTATTCAGCTATAAAAAATAAATATAAGTATTTAGTTTAGCAGCATTCAGCTCTAATGGTGACGTTATTTACCTTAGAAAATTTTTGTATAAATTTTATTTTAGCAATTAAATTCAGCCTATAAGTTTGGAATTCAGCTAAATTTTATTTTAATAACTACTGCCCTATTTTTGTTTGCTTGTTTTAACAAAATTTTTTTGCTATTTAATTAAGCGATACTAATTTCAACAATTAAATTCAGCCTGCAAGTTTAGCAATTCAGCTGAATTTTTATTTGTTAAGTTTGATTTTTTTTTGCTTTTTCAGCAAAACTTTATTGTTATTAAATCTTTTGCTGTTTTTTCTTCTTTTTTGGAAAAGCAAATCGAAATGGCGAAAAATTGTGAAAAAAGTTACAAAAGATTGTATTCAGCTAAGCTACTTGATTATTCAGCTGTAATTTAATTCAGTATTTAGAACAAAATTTTTTTAGATAAATATATTAAGGGAACAGAAATCGTATTCAGCTGTTAAACACGAATTCAGCTAATTTAATTTTAGCTTTAGTGAAGTTTTTTTTTAATCAAAATAATTATTTAGCCTTATTCAGCTATAAAATTTTACTATTCAGCCATGTTTTTTTGTTAAATATGCTCCTAAGAATTGTAGATGCTTGGCAAAAAGTTTACGTACCTTGGAGAAATTCTAAAGAGATTTTCGTTAGCAATGGGTTAATATTACAAATTGCCAACGCGAAAATACCAATTAAATGGAATTTTTAGTACTGTGGGGGAATTAATTTTATGGTTTGCTTGTTATGCACGATAAGTAAATCAGCTGATTTTACTATGAGCAAAACGATTTTAGTGCTGCCAGAAAATTTCGAATAGTTGCTTGGCAGACGTTTAAAACGAATTTAACTTCTCTGTTGTAGAAGCGCACTTCGAAGTTATTACAAATTCAGCTAAAATATTTCTTTAAATATTCATATAATGCTTAACTGGAATCCATTTTAAAAAAGTGACTATGAGCCATTTTTCGGCAAAAATAATTACGATTTTGTGTTTTTTAATGTCTGTAAGATTTTTGAATATTTCATTTGCAAATTACTCGTCAAATTGCCTTAAATTCAGGTTATGTTTTATTTCTATTTTTTTATCCATTTAAAATGTCTAGTATTTCGTTTGTTTTTTTTATTATTCACCATTTTAAATATGTCTTCTTTTTTTCGTTTTCTGCTGTGTTTATTGTACAAAAACAAGGCTGGGAAATAGATAATATTCCTTATAATTACAAAATTACAAACAAAAGAAACACAAAAAAAAAAAAAATAATAATAAAACATAACAAAAGTAATTTGCAATTTCAAGTTATTTTCTATTAAATTGCTTTGGCCACTGCAAAGTGAATTTATCGTTAAAACGAAGCGAAAGAAACGAAATGTAGGTAAAAGTTAAATAAACTTTAATAATCAAAAACGAAAACCCCCAAAATAACTCCCCTTGCAATTGTTATTTTTGTTTGTTTTCAATATTATGAAAGGTGTGTGAGTGTGAGAGAAAGTGAGAGAGAATTAGAATGAGAAAGGAGAGAGGGTAGATATTTATTGTTTAGGTTAGTATAACACATTGATACCCGCATTGTTTGAGTGCAAAAGTATTTCAATATTCATATGCTTGTAAATTCCATGGTAACAAGTGCATTTACCACTACAACACTAAAACAGGGTGATTTTTTTTTGGGTTTAGGATTTAAACAAAAATTTTAAAAACTTGAAAATTTTTTAAATTCTTCGTGGAACAGAATCTATTTTAAGAAAACTTTTACCAATTGCTTTTAGGTGGGCTTTAAGCATTAATACTTAAATAGTAGAGCCCTATTTTCTCGGACCAGCACTCAGAGGATGAACCCTACACATGCAATGCATTGCGCCAGAACTAGGAAGTTAGGTTATCGGGAGAAGGAGGAAAGAGCTAGTAGTATTTGTGGACATTTTCTTTGAACTTTCCTACATTAAAAGACCTTTCTGGAGGGTCTTCAATCCAGGTACGGACTGTTTTCCTAAAAAACGATTATTCCCTGTAGTGCGTAGTGCAATTCACTGACCAATCAGCCACAAATGGATGTGCTCTCAATGAAAATCGATTTAAAAGTGAAAACTTGCGAGTAAAGCAAACAAGTTCCCCTTATTTCATTAGAGCACTTACCATTGTAGTAGCGATAAAACAGTGAAATATATTCCACATTGCATCAATGCTCTATACAATCAATAGAGTTACTGCCCCGAATGAGCCTCTTGGCGCTCTCCTGTATGCGGTTGAGCAACTTCAGGTGCCCCTGTAGGCTAGGAGGTAGTGTACTAGCTTGTAAATATGGGGGTTGTGGGTTCGATTCCCAACGAAGACCTTGGTTTTTTTCACTACAAAAGATAAAAATTGACTGTCGGTGGAGCTGCTCAGCGATGAAGGCATAGTCACTGGTCGCTGTTGCTGTCTTTATACGGCAGTTAATTTCCGACTATCCTTCTGTTTTCACCGCCTGTTTCATCTCTTCTCTATCCCTTTCCTAAAGAAGGTAGCACGGTACTTGACTAAATAGACATTGTTGCCTGAAGTGCTACTTCTCTTAAAAAAAAAAAAAAAAAAAAAAAAAAAAAAATAGACCTTGGGGCGCCGGCCCATACATTTTAGACGGATATAGCTGGTATAAATAGTACGATGATTCGATAAAGTGAAGTATCTCTTGCATTGCTTTAGAAAACTGAGGAACTTGAAAGCATCTTTAAATACCCGAAAAAAATGTCACACTGAATTTTCATGCCAAAAACATCAAGAGCTTCCGATTCCGTAATACCTATATCACCCATAGTAGCAGATACAGCACCATTTCCGAATATTAGTCTAAGCATGCAACATTGGGTCTTACGGGCATTAAAATTGATTTTATTCACCCCATTCCGAGATCGTTGCAAGATCGTGATTGAGCGTATCATTCATGTTCTGCCTTTTGCAACTCTGCTCTGGTTCGATCTATAACCAAATGAGTAAGAATGACAAATGGTGCTGTTATCTGCGAAATAGTAAATAGGGTTGAGTTTGACAACGAAAGTCATTTAGAAAAATAAGAAGTAGAGTAGGAGAGCGAACGGAATCTTTGCGGTATCCCTGAATTAATCTTGAACTCGTCTGATGAAATCCTATCTACAACAACTCGTACAGTGTAATTCCTAAGAAAATTAAATAAGAAATATTTTGAGCTGGAAAATTTCGACCCCCAATTTTATTTTTCAACACAGAGTCCCCCGTAATTGGCAGCTTTTTCTTTAGACCAGGATTTTCTACAGCATTCATATTCAATATGCTATTTTCCGCAATCTTAATTCTAACGAGAGATAGTAAAGAATAATTGCTCACGATCACAACAGCTATCTTGATTTCCATCTTTTTTTTTTAAGAAACGTAGGAACTTCAGGCAACAATGCCTATTTAGTTAAGTACCGTGCTAAATTCTTTAGGAAAGGAATAGAGAAGAGATGAAACGGGTGGTGAAAGTAGCAGGCCAATGTTATCGGAAATTAACTGTCCTATAAGACAGCATAGTGACCAGTGACCATGCCTTCATCACTGAGCAGCCCCACTAACAGTCAATTTTTATTTTTGTAGTGAAAAAAACCCAAGGATTTGTAAGGAATCCCCATTCTTATAAGCTAGTACACTACCTACTAGATAACATTCGGAGTTGTACGGAGTAGACTTAAGTAATTTCTTTGAATTTTTCGCTAATTCGCGATTGAGTGCATTAAGCTTTCACTATGTGGAAAGCAAGCACTATGAGACTCGCAAAGGCCTTTAGTTTGCTCTTGCCACCATTAGCATCATACCCATAACCTAGTTTCCCATTTAATGATATGAGTAGCTGATTCGTTGACTAATTCTCTCCTCCCTCTCTGCTCTAAATGCTGAATGGGATTCATGGATTTGCTCACCCCAAAAGAAGCAGTGCAAAAAAGTAAGCAGAAAAATATTTCTTTTAGTCAATAATAAGTCTGCAAATAGTGCGCAAGAAAAGTTAAAGGAAAAGATGAAGGTAAATGAGAATAGGTGAGAGTACATGCATTCCCATATAAAATATTCATCTATAAGATAAAGTTTGCATAAGTCTCATGTCATGCATAAGTCAGTGACAAGCCAAGTTTCCTTGGTGTGGTGAGGGGTCATAGGAAATTAGAGACATGGGAATTCTAGATTATGAACGAGCAAAGTTATATGACAACGTTTGCTTCTCTCTAATGCAACAGAATTTTCTCTTTTGCTTATAGAAAGCATAACTCATTTATTAGTTCCAAACTTTCTATGCCTAATTTCCTTATGCACCAAGTCTTTTGTTGTTGTACTGGTTTTTGCGATGCGTGATTTGATTTACATCTGCACTGACTATATAGTCATAATCAGATGGTGGTCAAACCACTTAGTTGATTGGACACCAACTACGCCCTATAAGGCCTTCGGATACGTATATCCTCCAGTCACTCCTAGTAGCAATTTAGAAAGTCCGGAGTAGGCCGTGCCCTCACTCCTTGCTGAGAAGTTGGAGACTTTCCAACTCCTGGTCCAGAACGCATGAAGCTCTTATTTATCAAGAACACGCCAGCATTCATACTCACTGGACCTGAACCGTTCATTGTGTTAATTTGAATGGTACGACCCACAAACTCTCACGAGGGTCCGAAACCATAACCACAACCACCACGATACTCCCATATAGGGGCCAACCTCAATAACCAGTCAGAGCACATCATTGTCTAAAGAGAACAAATAGTGTACTCTGGAGCAACCGATTTCCCGTGGAAATATGTGGATTGTCCAGGTGACTCCTACTAGCCTTTGAGGGGCCTGGGCTCCCTTTTACCCCGCAAGACACAAATCTAAATGGAATAGTAGGTTCCAAAAAGACTATAATGTGCCCCCGGGGGGAATACTGGTTTTTGTGATGTAGCATATTATTCGATTTAATATACTATAGAAGTAATTATGTGAACCTCCTTAATAATATTTTTTTTAATATTAATATCCTATCGCCGGCTAATAGTTGTTATGTTATGTTTCAGTAGATAATCCTTTTAATTTCCGCTATGTGGATTAACTAAAGATTCTGGAAACCCTATTAGATCTAACGCAATCGACCCAAGTTTCCTCGAAGCTGTTGCCGATCCTGACTTTCTTGTTTAACTCTATCCTCACGAAATCTATTTTTCCTTGGGAATGGAAGTTTCCAAGGATCATTCCTCTACCCAAAACTAATGGTGAATTCTAACCAATAGCTATGCTACCATTTTTATCTAAGGTTTTTGAGTACCAATTGCGGAATGAATATTTATCTCACGCGCAATCAGGCTTTATTTAGGCTGATTAACAGCTTTAGCGGACGTAATTGAGAGCCTCAGATCTGAACTCGATGGCAACATGTTGGCTTTCTTAATTCTTCTGGATCAGAGTAAGGCATTCGATGCCGTCGATCACTCGATCTTGGTAGAAAAGCTACGAAAATTATTTTATTTTTAGCTCGGTCTGCAATCTTATATTCTCCTACCTTGCTAAGCGATCTAACGTAGTATTTGTTAAAGATAGGAAATGTGATCCTCTTGGGATTAATAGAGGAATACCATAGGGATCTATTTTGGGACCGCTTCATATCTGCGCATACAGAAATGACTTGCCTGACGTTGCTATCAGCATTAAAATGCATATATATACTGATGATGTCCAGGCTTAAAATTGGAGTAGCATAAATGATGTTTCCATCTGTGTAGGAATAATAAACGACGATTTGAACATGATCAACTGCTGGGAAATGAATAATATTTTGTATATCATTGCTTCAAAGTCGTAATGCATTCTCCTCTCGTAATCTAGGAGAACTTTTGATAATATTCATGTGCAAATTTTTGTTGAACTCTGCGTCGAACTTAGGTGTAGTTTTTAATAGTAGACTAACGTGAACTGATCGTATCAACACTGTTGTTGGCATAGTTTAAGCAAAAGCTTCGCGTCCTATAAACGATAAAGGATTCCACCCCGTTTGCTATTGGCAAGGGCTTACCAGATCCCTTCACTCCTTTATGGCTGTGAAATTTATGGTAATTGTAACAGTATGGACCGACGGAAATTGTTAATGGTGTTAATGGTATTCAACAATATTGCTTGGTACATATTTCAAAAGGACCGCCGCGATAATATCTCAGTCTACTCTAAACTTATTTTTGGAATAGCATTCGATGATCTCCTGAAATCCAATTGCCTAATTTTCTTGCACAGGATATAGTGGTCCAACTACCGAAGTACTTATACGATATAATATTTTTTGCGAGATCACAATGTGGCAGAAGTCTGATCCAGAGGTCTTGAAACCTCTCAACGACGGTTCTTCATTTTTGCAACCACTCTTTGGTGCTCTTTGCCATACCGTATTCAGAAACTTGGTATTGCTTGTTTGTTTGTTTAAAAAGGATCAATTTAAATTATTATGTCCTACTTATTTGTGTATAACTTCTACAATATACTTCATAAAGTTTAATATTCTTCTACACAATCAATATTTTGGCTTTCAAATTTCAAAAGCTCTTTTAAAATGACCCTCGTTTAACGACCAAACAATTGTTTATTGAAAGAAAAAAAGATAAGTATTTATTTAACAATAAAGAAAATCGATACTATCAACTAAGGTTTTTGTTGTTAGTATTATAATTTCTAGTTGTTTTATTGCTTTTAAACATTTATTCGAATTACAGTAAAAAAGAAGAAGAAGAAGAATTAGAGTACATAAATAATTGTTGTCATGTGGGAGTGTGTTCATACAAGGAAAACAATATGGCAACTTCGATGGGAATAAATTTGAAAAGAAACACATGCTATTTTCGTTCTTCCACAAGCTCGCCGTTTATGAACAAACTGTGAGCCACGACAGAAAAAAATGGCGGCAGTTTAGTTTAATGACTATTTGAACAAAAGTGAGCTTCATCCGTAAAATATTCGCTCAACAAAACCGGGATCAATGGTAATCTTGGTTTGGGCCCACTTTGCCCAATTTCGTAGCGTTGTTCAAGAGCCTGTATATTCGTATAGAAAGTTTGAGCCAACTTTTCCATGTTTTTTTGCAGAAAAGTATTCGGGACCATAATAATAAAACAATTTGACAGTTGACAGTTTAAAATTAGAACAGAAGGAAATGTATGGTCGAGCATTTCAGCTTTTTCACCTTGATAGCTTGAGCAGTTAGCAAAAAGCATGTATTTATTGTTATCACAACGAATCATTGTTTGGTACGAAATACCAATCGAAGTCATTGTTAGATCATATTTCTTTAAAAATGTGGTGGAATATTTTAATTTCTCTTATCACTTTAATCTCGCTCATATCAAAATATGGTGATAAAAAGTTTTGTTATTCGGCAATTTTTTTTTATATATTGATAAAATTAAATATTTTTTGCCAAGAAAGAATGCAAATTTTGCTAATTTTATTTAGTATTCAGCTAAAGCTTTTGTTTGGAATAATATTTTGGTGGGAAAAATCGTATTCAGCTATAAACCACAAATTCAGCAACTTTAATTTAATCTTTAGCAAAACATATGTATGAAAATAATAAATTATAGATATATTTAGCCATATTCAGCTAAAAAATTTTACTATTCAGCAATGATTTTTTTATTATTTAGCGTTCAGCATAAATTTTTTTAAATAAATATGTTTTTAAATATATTTTTTCTTAAATCAATCGTTTTAAGCTATGAAGGGCAAGTTCAGCGGATTTAATTTAATCTTCAACACAGTTTACTTATCAAAATAAGTATATTAAGCCATATTCAGCCGTAAAATATTATTATTCAGCAATTAGTTTTATTAAATTAAAGCTCAGCAAAATATGTTTTAAATAAATATATTTCGGGGAAAGGAATTCGTAAAACGTAAATTCGTCTTAACGGTTTTATTAGACAGAAGAAACATGCATTTAGAATTAAGAGAACTGCACATGTAATGAGTCAAAATTTGGTGGGAAATTTGGGCTGAAGTTATGATAAAGCCACACTTTTTATAACGCTTGGTTGGGTCACTAATTTTTACTGGTGCTTGTTATCGCTCTAAATGTATCAGCCCCAATTGAACGATATTGATGTAGATGACAATGGAGTTTACACATTTAAACGCTGCAGCTCTCCCGAACTATTCAATTACTGCAAGAGACATTTCCTCTTCATTTACTCTTTTGCTTGGTTTATCGGTAAACAGAGTCGTGAGATTGTTGGATCCATAAACGTTATTTGTTTACGGTCATTATAATTAAAAATCTATGACAACACTTGTTTTCTTAGAAGACAAAATTAATGTTTTACATTTACACCAAATGGTCAGGAAAAATCCCCACTAAAGACGATTAACAGCAAAAGCCATGGAGATCATTTGCTGAATGTGCAGCCAAGGCATTCGATATCCATAAAAATGTTTATTTTATTCTATACCGATATCGGCCTACGGGCTTTTAATCTCTTCAGAAGATAAATTGAAAAAGAAGAGAAAAATAATTTTAAATCTACCCTCGCATAAATTAAAAAAAAAAAAACATTTTTTACAATTTGCAGCTTTGGCCTACATTTTGACTAAAATAAAAGTCATTGTTACATTTATCAAAGTTTAGCATTTAAAGAAATTTTTTTCTGTAAATAAATAACCTTTGATTTCTTCTTGTTCTAAAATAAGGCAAAACAAATAACACTAAAAGAAATTTACAAGAATTGCGTGATTTAAAGCAGAAATGCAGCCGTGGGTAACTCAGTTTAATAACGGTTTCTTTTTAAACAACAACAACTATTTACTTTATGGAATCTATTAAAAGCTAAAAAAAACTCAGAGAATTTAATTTCAAACACCATTTGTAAATGACATTTAAACATGCTCGCTCATGATTTTTATTGAAAAACTTGTAAAACGAGATGTTTAAAGCTTTCAGATTAATGGGGGAATTAAACTTAATAAAAAAAAGGAAAAAAAATTGCAATAAGAAGAAGCAAACGAAAGAAAAAAATGGTTTATAAAGTCATGAATACATACATGCATACACACATATGTATATAGAAGTAGTTTTATATTTACATACATACATACATACATAACTACTTTGAAGTAGGTTTATGCTCTTCCTCTCTTGTCTTCTCTTCAATACTTTTAGTATTTAATAAGCATTTCTTTATGTGTGGACGCCGCCTCAAGATGTTACCGGTGAATGGGATAATGAAAAAAATAAAAATTAAAGAATACCATCAAGTTAGAGAAATAAAAAGAAGGAATTAACGAATTCTTACTGAGCTACAATTATAGCTTTTTAATACAGGGTGATTGACGGGAAGGTATACTACTTTGTTTGTTTATAATTTTTTATTAAGTACAAGAGAATAGATCTCATTATTGATAAATATTTTATTTAATGTCGGCAATTATCTATGGAATACAATGTCATATAAATAATGTCCGCCTCTGTTAGAGTCACAAATGCGAGTCCTTTTGAGCACATTTTTCATTCACGTTCTCACACATTTCACTGGGTATTTCATTAATTTCATTCGGAATATTTTCTTTGAGCTGCTCAAACCTTGCTTTTCATATATCCCCACAAAAAGAAGTCCGTAGCAGTCAAATCAGGCGACCGTGGAGGCCAATCAACATCACCATTTCTTGATGTAACTTGCTGAAGAAAGTGGTGTCACAGTAATTCCCTTTTAATCCTGGCTGCATGCGAAGTGGCACCGTCTTATTGATACCACATGTTAATCAAGCCCAAAGCATGCAGCTGTGGCGTTAAAAAGTTTTCAATCATATAGCGATATCGCTCTCCATTCACAGTTACCGTTACGACGTTTTTATTTTTAGAGAAGTAAGGTCCAATGATTCATTTCGGTATGATTTTACGTCAACCCACGTCAAATTTGGTTTGTGAACATTGCGTAATTTGATTTACATCTGTACCTGTCAGTTAGCCCTAACCAGATGGTGGTCAAACCACTGTGAATGGTATGTAGCGCCATTCTCGCCCTAGAAGGCCTTTGAATCCGTGCATTCTCCGGTCACTTCTAGTTGCAATTTCAAAAGCTTGAGAGTTGTAGACTTTCCAACTCCTGGTCCAGAAAGCATGAAGCTTAATATAATTAAGAGCACGACGGCATTCATACTCGCTGGGCCTGAACCATTTATTGTGTTCATTATGAATGATCCGACCCACAAAATCTCACGAGGGCCTCGAAACCACAACCACCACGATACTCCCATATAGGGGCCAACCTCAATAATCAGCCAGAGGACAGCTAATTGTCTAAAGCGACAAATGGCGGAACTTTGGGACTCACTGATTCCCGTGGAAATATAGTGGATTATCCAGATGGCTCCTACTAGCCTTTAAGGGGCCTGGGCTCCCTTTTACCCCGCAAGACACCAGTCTAGATGGAATAGTAGGCTCCAAAAAGACTATCATGTGCCCCCGGGGGGAGTTTGTGAACATACCGATTTCGTCTATATGCCATCTTCAGTGTTCTTTTCTCTCTATAGAGTGTAGAGAGAAAATTATATCCAAATAAATCAAACCCCGCCGGACAATATACGCATATGTCCAATGATTCCTCCTGACCAAATTCCACACCAGAATGTCATTTTTAATGGATGCAAAGGTGACTGTTGAATAATTTGAGGGTTTCCCATTCCTCAGAACCGACTATTCTGTTTATTCACTTATCCAATCAAATGAAAATGTGCCTCATCACTCATTATGATTTTTTCATTAAAATCGAGGTTGTCGTGGGCGAGCTGTGACATTCTAGTGGCATATGTATGGCGGTGTAAACATTCTTGTGGAAGAAGCTGTTGTGTCAGCTGAATTTTATATGAAAATAATTACAAATCCTTGTGCAAAATGTTGGCCAAAGTTGTTACTTGAAGACGAAGCTCCTAAGCACGGCATCGAATTGAGATTGATGGATTGTTTTGAACACTTTTTAGAGCAGCAGTAATGTTTGCAGCCCGTCTTGCAGTTCATTGTGGTCCATGCTTGGGCTTAACACCTACAGACTCTCTTTCTTTCAAATCATTTACTACACGATAAATAGTGTATTTTGGTGGCACGTTATTTCTCGCAAAAATTTCACATAACTTTCTCATCGCCACAGTAATCGTTGATTGATTTTGATAAAATATTTTAACGATTAAAACACATTACTTTATCGTATATTTTTCCATAATAAATTTGCTACGTGCCTACCTCACGGCTGTCAAATATGAACTGTCAAGACTAATGTTTATCAAAATGGTGGCAAAACAAAGTAATATACCTTCCCGGGGGATACCCGGTATAAACTCCTGCTGCAGTTATGATTGAATTTTTGCTGTTCATATGATTTATAATAATAAATTAAAGCTTAACGGCCTATTAAATATATAAAAAGCTTTGCCTTAACTTATTCACTTAGTTAGGCAAATTTGAGGTTAGCAAGTAAATTGTTTGTCGAATGATTAAATGTCAAGAATTAAACTGTCATCCTTTAACAGTTATTTAGTAAAAAAGTTGGGTAATTTTGAGGATAGAATATTACGCTCTTCAGTAAAGAATTTTGATTATAAAAATTTACCATCAAAATCTAAAATTCAAGCAACTTTTCTTTGTAATCAGGCCCCTTCTAAGACTGCTGTGCGTAATTTAATGACTAAATTCGATGCTCACGGTATTATTGCTGACAATAGACCCGAATGAGCATGTCGACGTTCGCAATAATTCGGCATCTCAATGATTGGACACTGCGCAACATTTTGCATAAAGATCCTCATCTTCACGCTTTTAAAATTCAACTTGTTTAAAAATTAAGGCGACCGACCATTATTTGCGTTAAACGTTTGTGAATTGGCTGTTTGAAAAAATGGACGAAAACAATGCATTTTTCAACAAAGTCATCTTTAGTGATGAGGAGGCTCATTTTCAATTAGGCGGTTGTGTAAACAGACAAATTATCGCATAATGGGCTCAAAAAGAACACAAATTGTCCTCGAAAATATATTACATCTAAACAAGGGGACTGTATGGTGCGGTCTGTGGTCAGGCGGCATCAATGACCCGTATTTTTTTTTTGAAAAAATGAGCGAGAAAGCATCGTCATCGTGAACTCTTACCGCTACTAAATTATGATAACCAATTATTTGTAACTACAATGTTGACATCAGTGACCTTTGGTTACAGCGAAACGGTGCCATAAGTCACACAGCCAATTTCTTGATTTGCCAATGTCAGTTGGACGCCTCGTTCATGTAATTTAACGCTGCTAGATTACTTTGTCTGGTTTTAGATTATTTTAAAACAGCCTACAGACAACTGATGCTCGGAAAGGTGAAATTTTGACGAGATAAGCGACACTTTGTTGCAAAATGTGCTGCAAAATATTGCGATAAGAGCGTTAGTGCGCCAACGTTCTTAGTTCTTTTTCCTACGCTATTTTCTAAATGACCTTCTTTATCCAACTTTCAATTCTATTTACTCTTTCGCAGATGGCAGCAGCATTTGTCATTCGTATTTATTTGGTAATAGATCGAAGCAGTTGAAGGTGATTTCCAGAAGACGGAACATGAATTATACGCTCAATCGCGATCTCGCGATAATCTTTGAATGGAGTCGTGCGAATAGAGTCGATTTTAATACCCGTAAAACTCAATGCTCTATGCTTACGCATAGATCTTTGTTCGGAAATGGTGCTGCACCTGCTACTATGGCTGATATAGGTGTTACGGAAAAGGAAGCTCTTGATGTTCTTGATATGAAAATTCAGTGTGATGTTCGATGGACTAAACACATTTTTTAGGTTTCTAAAGAAGCTTTCAAGTGCCTCGGTTTTCTCTAACGATGTAAGAGATACTGCACTCCATTCGATCTTCGTACTATTTATACCACCTATATCCGACCAAAGATAGAATACAACTCTCATGTGGGGGCCGGCGCTCCAAAGTCTATATTGAAGTTGCTCGATAGGAGATAGGCTCCTTGGAGACGGTATAGTATCCAACTCTATTGATTCTCTAGAACATCAACGCAATGAAGGTTGTATTTCACTATTTTATCGTTACTACAATGGTAAATGCTCTAACGAAATTAGGGAATTTGTTTCCGAAACTCGCACGTTATTGCGTTTGACTCGATTTTCTTTGAATACAATTCATGGTCGATTGCCCAGTGAATTGCACTACACATTACAGGGAAAATTTGTTTTTTGGCAGAACAGTTCGTATGTAGAATAAACTCCCTCCAGAGATCTTTCCTGTCGTTTTCAATGTAGAGAAATTCAAATTCAATGTTCACAAACACTACTCTCTCTCTCCTCCTGCCCATAACCTAACTTCCTAGCTCTGGTGCATGCACTGCATGAGTAGGCGTCATCCCCTGAGTGCTGGTCCGAACGAAAAAAAATGTTATTATTAATGTCTCTACTTTTACTTTACATTGGTGTCAACGCAACTGTTGATGTCAAAGAGAAGTGTGTGTTTTAAGTTAATTTACTTACTAACCTCAAATTTGCCTGCATGTGGGCTGCTAAGCTTTTGGAACTTTACGCCAATTCTATGTAAAGAGTTCGTTTTATTTAAGTTATCAGCTTGATATTTATTTAAGCTTTAGCTGTGCTTGAAATCAATATAATTAATAAATCCCCCGGTAAGTAAAGTTATCTTGATACGATATGACAAACATTGTATTCGTTTACAATATACTGGAGGGTGTTTGAATGAATTGAAATCAAGACAAAAGATATGATGTGATCAGTTGGGCGAAACGATTATAACTGTTATGTTATATGAGTGAATATAAATCTTTTGCTTAAACACTTATTAACTGAATAGACTATTCTCTTTTATTTTAATTGTATTAAATTTTTATTGTTTTTAAAGATGTGGTGTTGTTGTTGTTGTTGATGTAATAGAAATTGTTCTAGTTCTTGTACCACAATGTTGTCTAAAGCAATAAAATGATGGAGAAGAAAACATAGAAAGAAGGCTAAGCTGTACAATTGTTGAATATTTTAGAAAGGTGACTAATCTATCACACACACATACATACACAATTAGAACCAGCATAAATCCATATATTTAAAAATATAACACAATAAGTTCTTATTAGTTTTTTCCCTTTTAATTTAATAAATAACATAAAATTAACCAAAAAAAAAATTGATTTCAAAACAACCTGGGTGGTAAGAACTATGACGCCGAAAGAAAGAAAATAATTAAAATTTAAATTAAAGTTGAAACGTGTGAATTATATTTAAGAGCAGCAATTTTTTTGTTATTCAAGTTTAAAAACATTTGCACAACTCACAACTTCGTTGTAAAGTTGTATATTCGTTTTAATACATTTCTTTGACTTATTGTTAAGTTTTTAACCTTTTCTTTTAATGTGCTCTTTTCCAAGTTAACCTTCTATCCAGGCAAAGACCTAAGCACTTTACATTATTTGATTGTGGAAAAGTTGATTGAATTAAGGATACTGGTGGGCAGTTATTTTTCCGAAGTGTAAGAGTTGCAGATTTATATGTGCTGACCTTAATATTCCGTTTATTTAACCATTCCTCTTTAAACAGTTCAAACAGTTTTGTAAAATGTTAGACGTTTGCAAATGAGCTTTGTCTTAATTTGTGGGCAAATTGGTGGGCAAATTTAGGGTTAGCAAGTAAATTATTTGTCGAATGATTAAATGTCAAGAATTAAACTGTCATCCTTCGACAATTATTTAGTAAAAAAGTTGGAAAATTTTGAGGATAGAATATTACGCTCTTAAGTAAAGAATTATAAAAATATACTATCAAAATCTTCAAAATTGCACTATATCGCCTCAATTCAAGCAACTTTTCTTTGTAATCAGGCCCCTTCTAAGACCGCTGTGCGTAATTTAATGGCTTAATTCGATGCTCACGGTATTATTGCTGACAATAGACCCGAATGAGCTCGTTAATGTTCGCAATAATTGGGCATCTCAATGATTGGACACTGCGCAACATTTTGCATAAAGATCTTCATCTTCACGCTTATAAAATTCAACTTGTTTAAAAATTAAGGCGACCGACCATTATCGTTTTGGCATATGTACAACGGCGTAAATGGTCTTGTGGAAGAAGCTCTTGTGTCAACTGAATCTTATATAGACACAAATGCAAGTCCTTGTGCAAAATTGTGACCAAAGTTGTCCTTTGAAGACCAAGCTCCTGAGCGTGGCATCGAATTGAGATTGATGAACACTTTCTTGTTTTTAGCCGATCTTGCAGTACGTTTTGGTCTCCCGCGGGAGCACATAAATGTAGAGTTTTATAATAATAGTAAAAAGATTTATTTAATTGAAAGTAAATATGTCGGTAATTGTTCCTTCTCTCTTGGCAGTCCAAATTCAACTGTTCGTCATTGTCACACATCATATCGTCTACTTGTTACTCGTCCGTTTAAGTCACTCGTAAAACCATGCAGCGTTGCACTTCAGTAAGTGTTGCCGCTTCTTGCTTTAAGTCCGTCATTAGTCATTCCCACATAAATATGGTCTTTATAGAATTCCACTATCTAGACACAGTGAAACTGGGGAAAAAGGAAGCCCAGTCCCCTGAAGGCAGCAGGGGTCCAACTGGAAATTCCACTTTATTTCCACGGGAATCAGTAAGCCGCAGAGTTCATTATTTGTATCGTGGTGGTTGTGGTTTCGCGGCCCCATATCGGGTCTTTTGTTTAATATGGTGGCCAGGATCATCTCGCCGTTATGACATGCTAGGTGAATGATCCAGTCCAGTGAGCATGCTAGACATGTGTTCTGGACAGGAGTTGGAAAGTCTCCAACTCTTAAGCAAGGAGTGATGATTTGCAGCCCTGCTCTGATATCATCAAAGTTGCAACTAGAAAGTTCTGTTTCATAGAATTATAGCTTCGGCTTCCTAGGACGAGCATGACGTTTTAAATTATGCAGTGGTTTGGTCCACCATCTGATTAAGGCTTCATGGCCAGGCGCGGATGTAAATCGAATCACACAGTACGTTTTGGTCAATGCTTGGGCCTATTACCTACAGATTCTCTTTCTTCGAAATCATTCACTACACGATGAAAAGTGTATTATGTTGTAAGAAGCCACTATTATTTAAAGCCCACGAGCCAAGTTGTTATTTAAAGTTTTAACTCCACCTGTAATGGCTCTAGATAACTTTATATGTCTGGTATGGGATACCCTTTATATATAAATTTTATAATTTTGACTCTTGCTATTGCGGTCATAGCCTACATACATATGAAACATGTAACCTCTGCATCTTTGCCTGTTATAGTTTTAAAGTTAAAACCATTTTTGTTAAAACCGCGTTAGATTTTGTTTGTTTAAGTTCTATGGGGGACACTCTGTAATTTAAAATTTTATTTTTATGCGCCATTTAATAATTTTATAAATGTAAATACAACGATTAACTTCTTTTTAATAAATGACACTCAATGTTGACTGATATCCCTTTCATTATTAATAAAATACTTCAGGAAAATGTTTTCTAATTGTTTAAATCTTTCTCTAGATTCTGTTAAAGAAATATTTTCAAATAGAAAATTTTTTAATTTGAAATTTAGTGAAGAAATAATGTGGCGTTAAATTAATATTGAAATTAATTTTAATATGTTTTAAATGAAGTAAATGCCAGTGTAAACCCTTTAACTGTCATTATACTTAACATTAACAGCTTTATCTGGCCTTAAGCTTTTTTATATTCATTTCAACTGTTAGTTATTTTTTAAAAAATTTCTTTTTACCATAATTTTTTATAACTTAAGGGTTTTTAGTTTAATAAATCATTTAAGTCGTTCCTTTTGTGTTTGGAACCTTTTTTTGTTTGGTAATATTTGATTTTTCCTTAAGATGGCTTTTATTTTCTTTCACATCTACAACTTGTTTTGTTGTTTATCTCCTGATGTTTTTGTTGTAGAAATAACTTAATATTCCTGAAACTTTTCTCTGACAATTTCCATTAATGTTAATAGGTTTTCTTTTATGCCACATTTAACTCACGTTTTTCTTTCTTTCTCATTTTTTTTGTTGTGTTTTTATTTTTTTTTTTTTATTATTCTTTAAATCTAAAGCTGGAGTTGATGTTTGTAGGTCTTTAGTTTAAAGTCTGCTTGGCATTATCTATGTTCCAATGAGGGAGGTGGTTCTGCTCCCACATAACACTTTTTATTCAATCACCAGTAAACAACTGCAAATGTAATTTTAATATATGTAGGCTATTGCTCTTGTTGTTGGTGTTGTTGTTTTCTATAGAGGCTTTCTTTTTTTTTTTATTTTGATATCTAGTCGTGACAATGAGCAAAAAAATGCCAAAAAAAGCATTTTTTGCCAATTAATATGTTAAAGATGGGTTTAAAGATGATGTTTTAGAAAGATGTTAGAAATGTTACCAAAAAACAACAACAACAAAAAATAGTTATAAATGACCCATATTTTCAAATCATATTTTTTGAATTGTAACGTTAAGCGACGGGCGAAAAAGAAAACTTTTAAGGTTTTAATTGGGTATGATTTTACGTTATTCTGCGTCAAATTTGTTTTGTGGTCTCTTTTGGTAAAATTATATTTTCATCTGTTTAAGCAGTCAGTAACAGTCAGATCTATAAGTTCATCTATAAGTTCATCATAAAATAAGCTTCGCCTTTAAATAATTTTATAACTTAATAATTATTAATCTAGTAGCGGTCTTCTTTCTGCTGAAGAAGCTTTCCACAGGAAAGCGAAATATTGAAAAAATATAGTGTTCAATTTATTTAAGACTAGCTGTACGACCCGGCTTCGCTCGGAAACTATTTGTTAATGATTAATATTTCATATGGAGTTAGAAAAAAATTTACAGTTCAAAGAAGAAACGATACAAATTTTGTCCAATTTATTGTTTTAATAGTTCTTAAGGTAATTCATTAAAAAATAAACAAACAAAAAAGGTAAGCGTATAGTTTATTTTAAAGCTTGATAGTAAACAATATTTTTTGTTTTTCTGTTGGGAGGGAAAATAAACAGTGCTGACGGTGTCTCAACTGTTGAGTATGCAACATACAATTGCTACTTTTAGCGATTGTCCTTGGGATATATTAATCATCATTGCGAATGCAAGACGAACGGGAAATTGCATACGTTTAAACTTAAATGGTACTCTACAGGGTAGTTAGCAATATTTTCGGGATCGGTAATGGAACCAATCGATTTATACGAATACCGATCGATTTATTTAATCAACGTATTTGTTTTTTGCAGCCAAAATGGCTCTTTCACTTTACCAAAGTTAATCGCTATAATTTTGAGCAATGTATGTGAACAGTTTTGCAATTAGTTCGTCTTCAGACGTTGTAAATTGGCAAGAGCCCATAGGAAAGGAAGTCTGACCTGTTGCAGATTCAGTCGGTTTTTTCCACTGCGAATGTCTAACAATATATAAGAATAGATACATAAACCGAGACGTAGACAATCATTCAAATTTTATTTTTTACATTAGCAATAAAATTTTAGAGCAAAAGAAATTTGATATTGGATTTTTCAGCATATAAGCGATATACATATGTGTGTATCGTTAAAATTGTATCGAGTAGAACATTATTTCTTAACTTCAAAGTGAAGTGTAATTGTCGGTGTGTTAATATTTTTAAGCCCTCACTATCCAATATATACAGGTTTTCCTTCTCTTATAAAAAAAATTAATTTTAAAATTATGTGAATCAAATCGCACGAAAAATTGTAAAGCACGGATAATGTGCATACATACATATGTCCATATGTATGTAGAATATACATTCAAATTTTCACTTTTAGTATTATCCAACACGTCTAAATTAAATCACTGAGTACTGTTTAGGAATTTTATAAAGTTTAAACGTAGGCTAAGTAAAAAAATTGAGAAGTGAAAACGATTTATTTATGTTTTCACTAACGTGACTTAATATATAGTATATTGAAAAGTGAAAATAAAAACATGTATAAAAAAATTAATACTTTTTCTTAAAAACTCATGTAAAGTGTTAAAAATTTTAGTCCTTCGAGTTGCTCTTTAGATTTTCTCATGCGAAGAAAAATTGCTTCGAAATAAAGTCTAGTTATAGAAAACGTATCATGTTCGTCGGGCTCTCCTGGCAAATTCTGTAACATAAGCAAAGCTAATGTTTATTAAAACGTATATATGTATATGTACATTTGTAAGTCAATTTTTTATATAGGTAGTTATATTTTTTTTTTGTTTTTTGGTATAAATTTTTATACACTTTAAGTAAAACAATTTTAAAAATGAAACTTCAAATGCATGTTTTACTAAATTGAAAACAAATTTAGCAAAGAATTTGAGCTTTATTGAAAAACATGCAATCTATTTACATACATATGTACATGTGATTTTATTGCGAATTTTAATTGAAGTAAGATTTTTCCCCGAAAATTGTGTCGGTATTATCTCTAAAAAATCTGGCAGCTTTGTATAGTAATGAATTAAAAAAAAATTTCAAAAAAAAAAATACATACATGTTAGAACAATTTTCGGTTTGGCCGAAGTGGAAGATGTTGCCTCTTTTTATTTGGTCTTTTATTTTCCTTTTGTTTTTTTTTTAACATAAGTGTGTTTGCACGTATACAAACTCATTAGCATACAAACAACCACATCGAACGAACATGTCGAGTCATGAATAACTTATTTGTGTTTACAACAACAACAGAAGAAAATTAATAAATGAATATTCTAAGTTTTCCGGAAAATTTTATAATATTGTTTTCATACAAACCATCTCCTGAAAATTTCGAGTCGAATAAAACAAAAATCAGCCAAATCGCTCCAGCCGTTCTCACGCCAACTCATTACATACGTGGACCATTTCATTTTTATATATATAGATTAATAATTATTAATTAATAATTAATTAGTTATTTATAAAAAGCGGTCGAATAAAAATAATAATTAAATAATAATAATTTTATAACATTAAAATTTTAACTTTATTTACATGAAGCAATTTTTCATGCAATTTTTCCATATGTTAAATTTTTGTTTTCTTTTTTTACAAAGGTTATGAAGAAGAGCACGTAGAGTTAATGAAATTATATGACATTAATTTTTGAGAAATCTTTTTGCTATTTGCTTTTTAAGTCTTTTATTCAGAAATGCATTTTGCCATACCATCTTATGGTAACCCTTAGTACTAACGAAGATAAAAGTCGAGCTTTATTTTGAACATTTTGGCATAAATAATATCTTGCAATCGAGTAGCCGGAATAAAAGTTGAACCATACTATCGCTATGACTCATTACATATAACCGCCAAGCGTTGGCAGTTTGCAATGGCCATATCTATTCTATAGGTAAACAATACCCACCACGATTTCTTACCACGAATTTCAATTCTATAAAGTGAAATAGACTGGTCTAGTTCAGCTAGTCTAGCTAGCTAGCTTCGTTATTGTTCACAAGATGAAGATCCTAGACATTGATACCATTTCTACACCGACATCTTCATTCTAAGATCAATACAAATTCTCTCTGTGTAATTTGTGATATCCAGATAATACCCATAAACTTTTTTAGGTCGACAGTGTTATGTTGAAAATTATGTCTGTTGTTTTGATTAGCATATAAAATTGTATTATTAATAATCAAAGCAGTTACATCTTCTTGTCTGGTAAGCACATCAGTAGGTACCCGAGATTTTAAAGAGTATGTGGATCAGCACTTACGGTTGATTGCGACTTCTCTTTACTTTTACGGCCAAAGGTTAATCGTCGCTACTGTCGTTTTCACATTTAAAATGATGTTATTGTAGCATCTAAACCCCTTAATGTTAGCTGGCACTTCTTTCGGCAAGTTGTCTCCAATCATGTTTTCATCAACACCCTCTTCTTCATTTGTTACTGAGCTAGGCTCCGGCGGAATGATTGCAAAATTATACAAGGAATCACTGTCGCTATCCTCTAATATTGCGTTAACAGCTTCTTCTAATCCTTTAAAAGCATTAACAATTTTAAAATATTTAGAACTCATCGCCAGCAAACTTTTATCTCAATACAACTACAAACGTCTATTCTAACGATGATAGCTTTGAACACTTAGTGCGGTTTTACACGCTTCAACTTTTGTTGCTCAACTTTTGTTTTTTCCATTAGAAAGAAAGAGAAAGCTTTATACCCCTTCTCTTTCTTTCTAATGGAAAAGACAAAAGTTGAGCAACAAAAGTTGAAGCGTGTAAAACCTTACTAAAGCACTTAAAGCAAAGATTATAGAATTACAAAGATGTTGCACTGCCATACATTGTTCTGCCACTGCTAAATTATCGATGGGATTTTCTGAAAATCCTCGTGTGTACGACTAATGAGCGAAATTTCATCAACGGAGAGCAAATTACCAAAACATAAATAAACTCTCAGCAAAAGCAATTCATACTTACGAACATTGTTTATGTGTGTGTGGGTATGTGTGTTTACGTTGTCAATATTATGCCCAACAAACAAAAAGGTTTGCTTTCTGATAAGTGCATATGAACTAATTAAAAATAATATTATGTGATCAAGCCTTTTCTTAGTTCACTAGCATTAATTTCTTTTCACTTTGTAAACAAGAAAAACAAAACATTATTCTAAACTTAGTCTTAAATTGTAAGCAAAAATTATATACTATAAATACGATTAGTAATAATGAAAATCAACGTTGTTATATTGTGTTTGTTGGGCTCTACAAATTCGAGTGGTATTATTGTATACAAAACTAATTGGATCTTCTGTGTTGCCGTAGCCAAACCATACAGATTTTTTATTGTAAAAATAAAACAGTATCGACTGTCGACGAACTTTGGAAGCCTTATTAACCAATATTTTCATTAAGGCAGTGTTTGCTACATTTGTTAATTTTTGTTCTTTTAGGAATATGACAAAAAAGTAAATGATAAGCCCTTCTTCTGGTTACTGCATGTAAATTCCCATAGATCATAAACATGATAATAAAATATAGTTGTAAAAAAGATAATTAGAAAGACATTACTCAAAGCATGATATCAGCACAGAAATATGGGAAAAACTATACATTTATTTAGTTTTAAGTATACCCATCTCTAAGGTATAAGGAATGAAAGTATAAATAGAAGTGTAAATACTTTCATTCAGCAGTTCATATGTTAACTTAGTTAACTCAGTTAACTTACATAGTTAAAAAAATAAATAAAATAATGAATAGAACAGAAAAGTTGAGTTAAATAATGCTGTGAAAAATAAAGTTTTCAAAGAAGCAGGCAAAAAATGTTCTCTGCCACATTGTAGCAGATCGAAAAGAAAATTTCCTGAAATGAAACTTTTCTGTTTTCCAAACACAAACTCACCATTATTTAAACAATGGCTAAAAAAGTGCAATTTTGAAAAACAGTTTGTGGAAGAAACTACTTCCCTTTTTTTATGTGATAGGCCCTTTTCGCCTGATTTAATTGGTAAAAGATATTTACATCGAGGAGCCATGCCAACATTATACTTAATTGATAGTGCTGAGTCAGAAAGTATTGAAAAAGGCAACTGCTCTGAAAATGAGAATACCAACGATACATTTTTTTGAAGTTCGTCATGTAAGCGAAAAAGATTCGAATCACCGCCACCTTTATGCTCAAACTGCCTTAAAAGTTTAAAAAATGAAAACTTTTATAGAAAGAAATTTTTCAACATGTTTAAAAGACTTAAGAGTAAAACTCAACAAAATCGATGTATGAAGTCGAAAACTTGAAAAAAGATTGAAGGCATTAGAAGCAAAGTTAAAAGTAAAAGCCTCTCTTGAAAGTGAAATTGATAAACTTGGTATCAATTGTAATGAAAAAACATTCTGCAGAATTCTAATGAAGGGAAGCAGGGGAACGAACGCTCGATGGGAGGATTGTGAAAAGAATTTGTTCAAAGCATTTATTATAGATCAACCTCTACGTACTTGTTCTTGCGTAATATTTTGAAATTGAACCTTCCAAGCAGATATTAAGAATTTGCAGCCAGGAAACAATGTTTGCATATATAATGTTCTTAAGAAAACGGTTTTAAAGATGAAACCTCTTGAAAGAGAGTGCATTTTAATATGTGATGAAATATCAATCAGAAGAAATTTAAGTTATAATGATTGTGCGGATGTTATAGATGGAGTAGACGAGCGAACAAATGAAATGGGTTCTCAAATTGGTGTTTTCATGATTAGAGTAATTATAGAAAATTGGAAATTTGTGTTAAACTACTTTGTAACTGCTAGTTCCATAAAAGGAGAAATATTGAAAACACTTCTAATATCAAATTTAGATGACTAGTTACATGTTATCAAGGTCCAAAAAATAGGAAATGTTACGACCTATTGGGAGTGTCACCAGAACAGCCTTATTTTCTTTATAACACCAATAAAGTATATATGCTATATGATGTACCTCATATTTTTAAATCCATTAGAAATGCTTTTATCAAAGGTGACTTTAAAACACCTGATGGAATAGCGCGGTTTGATGTTATTAGAGAAGTTTTTGAACTAGAGCATGGTAAAGTCACAAAAATGACAAAGTTGACAATATCCCATATAAGTCCAACAAATTTTCAGAAAATGCGCGTGGGGTTGGCTGTTCAAACTTTAAGCCGTTCTGTTGCAGATGCGATTCAAACTCTTAACGAAAATCGTAAAATTACAAGGACTTCATCGGAAATAGCCTCTTCTACTTACGTATTTATAAAAAAACGATAGTTATTTTGACTGTTTAAATAGTAAATATTTTAGCGATCCTAATCCTCTAAAGCGTGGTTGGAAGGTATTGCAGGATCTAATAATATATATGCAACAAATTGAATATGTCGGCAATAAAATATTTTCCATCCGTAGTCTTATCCAAACCACCAGGGGCATATTATCTTTAAGTGAAGAAATGTTTCAAGAAAGTTCTAATTTATTCACAATTTTAACTGGCCGGTTTAATCAGGAGCCATTAGAAAACGTATTTTCATATGTTCGCGCCAAAGGCGGACACTGTAAGAACCTTTCAGTTCACGAATTTAATATCGCAATGGCAAAGCTGATATCTTTAAAAATAAGCCAGTTTACTTCGTCAAAAAATTGTGAAAACGACGATACCATATTCTTACCGGTGGATTTTCAAAGCTCCGCCGAATGTAGTGAAACTGTATCAGCTGATAATTAATGTCCACTGATAGATATCGTAGACATATATCAGAATAATGAAGAATATTTTGATGAAAGTGCCGACTGTTTTAACTCTCCGAATGTATCAATAGAACTTACTTCAAGCCGATATTTCATTGAATACATAGCGCAACGAATATCATGCAGCAAATGTAGAATGGATACAGTAAAACCTGCACAAATTCTAACATATCCATCAGAAATGTGTATCCACACAAAAAAACTATGAAAGTGACTCAGATTTTGAAAGTTTATGTGCACCCGCCAATCAATTTTTCGAAGTTTGTAAGATTCATATAAAATTTTTTGAAAAGCTTTTTTCTGCCAATAAAGCAATGAAAAATATTAAAAAAGACATAGTTCAGCAATGCATAGAATGTACTAATAGTACAATTTATTCCTTTTGGTTTGACGAGAAGAGTGCTTGTTACAATCACAGGCTGGAAATTTTAAATTTGCTTGTAATAATATTACTAAGAAACCTTTCTTCCTGGGAAACTTACCAGTATAAACGAGCACTTATTGAAAAAGTAAAAATTTTAAAACACTAATTTGAATAAAAATTAAAAATCATACAAAATATTTACTATGTTTACATGTCTTTTATTTTACCTCCATTATAGTAGATCTTATACCGAAAGTTGTGCGCGGTTGAATTAACTTTAAAAAATAAGTAAATAACAGCATCATGACTTCGGTGTAAACGTAAATTTTTTCATTCCTACAACAATAAAGTAAGTATATTTGCCCTACAATAACGAAAGGAATCAAGTTCGTTTTCTATTAATGTTGAACATCCACACAAGCTGTATGCTGTGAACATTAATAAAGTTGCTAGTAAACCTAATTCATTTTTAATTTTAAAACAGAATTAAAAACAAAAATATACCTAAAACAATACACGCACACCCAAACACAAGTATTAATGGGAAGCATATGTATGCATACATGAACAAACGTGTGTTTCTGTGCATAAAAAGTAATACTCTCTTTTCTGTTATTAGTTTTGCTCAATGCAAAGACAGTATCCTCTGTTTACCCTTTACACTTTCCCCCCTCGTCAATTGATGCTTAAAATTTTTGTTTATGTAAAATGTTCGCAGTGCAACATCTTTATAATTCTATAATCTTTGCTTAAAGTATTGGTTCTTTCAAATTTTGGGAACCCCCTTATTACATAGAGAAACACCCAAGTAGAAATAGAACATAATATTTAAAGTGTTGCCACAATTTTTATGTACGAGCACATTCTGCCGCTGTACTCAATTGAGTACAGTCGTGTTTAAATTACGTTAACTTTGTTAAGTTAACCGCCTACAATTTTTTTAAAAAATTATTTTATAAATAGGAATGCGTACAGTTAGAATATTAAAATAAAAAAGAAACTTGCAATACAGTAAAAGCTAAAGAGACCACTTTTTGACATATTTTTTAATTATTACACAGGGCAACAGGTTTATTTTAAGCTAAAAAACCAAATACAAAAAATCACAAAAACTATAAAAATCTAAAAATTATCGCTTAAAGTTTAGCTGCACTCAATACAGTACAGCGACGCCAAATGGGTTAAGTCATTGGGTATGACAAAAGGAAATTGTTGAGTAGCATATTCCTGTAACTTAACTGAGCAATTTCTCACTAGACACAGAGATGAAGTGAGCAAGAGCGAAAGAGAGATAGAAAGAGAGCTAGATTTAAATAAAGTCGATATACTTAGTTACTTTATATTACAAATTTTATAGTTTACTCTAGCTTAGCCTGGGTAAAATAAAACACCAGTATTATTGTTACGTGAGAAATTTCTCACTTAAATCACAAATAAGGCACAGTTCAGGTTTATTTTCTTTTTTATAGAAATGAGATGTTTTTTTTTTTGGATTTAAAAAAAATTTTTAAATTTTTTTAAATTTTTAAAAAATTATTTGTAAAAAGAAAAACTCAACCTCAAGACTGAATTTAAAAGAAAATGAAAAATTTTTTAGTAATTAATTTTAAGCACTAGGTCTTATTTAATAAAAAATTTTTTAAAAAACTTTATTTTTTTTTTTAAATTTAGTGCTTAAAATTAATTACTAAAAAATATTAAAAAAGGTCAAGAAAATGAAAAATTTCATTTGAAAATTTTGTTTGTTATTCAATTGTTAAAAAGTGTTCTCTGTAATAATTTTATTAATATTTGCCATATGGCACAAAGTTGTTGCCATAAAAATGTCTCTTTTCTGTTTTCTTTCTATTAAATCGCCAGTTAAAAAACTCTTAAATTAAACAATTTAAAATATTTACTATTTAACTTCATTAACACTTAATTATAAATTATAACGACAGTCAACAATTATCTATTAATTTGCTAAAGCTTGGATTAAAGCTTTAAGTGTCATTTGTCATCAGTGACACTGACATTGATTTTAATTGTTGAAGAGAAAAATGTTTAAAAGAAATTTGAGCGTCCAACCCAATTTCATTTGTTTTTATATACAATTAATTTTTTTTTAATAATATTAATAATTTTTTATTATATTTAATAATTTTTAATTGTTTTCTTCTCTTTCTTTGCAGCGCTTGAACTCATTGTTTGATTGTAAGCACACGTTATTTCACAAGCAAAAAAGGAAAACAAAAATTTAATAAAAAACTTTAGTCGTGAGTCTGAATTTTCCGGTTAGTTTTTTTTCTGCGACAGTTCTGTCACTACTATGCTGATGTTAAAAAAATGGCCAAATCGAAAATTGCTCTTTATGCTGCTGGCGTAACTTGTTTGGGTTTTATATGTTTTGCTTTAGCTTCTGCCGCCATTGGCATACCCATATGGGGTTATTATGACTCACCTTCGGGAGGCTATGATTTCGATCATGGTTACTTTAGTCCCTTTAAGGTGTGTAAACAGTTAGCCTATAATAGAGAGAAATGCGGCTCGGATGTGTCAAAATTTAGATTGTCTTGTAAGTATTTCTTTTTTGTATAAATAATAAAACTCTAACTGTTTTTTCCCACCTTCTCTCTCTCTCTCTCTTTCTTACTTTTAGCTGCCATTTTTTTCAGCGGAATTATTGCTGTTTTAAGTTCTGCTGTTTTTGGTTTATTTTGCATTTTGTCTATAATACAAATTGCCATGATCTCTTCGAGGGAAAAGGTAGTCATGTCTTATACATCTCTAGTGATGACTAAAATGATTTTATCCTTAATTGGCGGTGAGTTTTGATTTAATGGATTTTTTGCAACGTTTTTTTTTATAATTTCTTAATCTCTTATTACATCAAGGTTTGCTAGCTTTGGTGGCAACTGCTATCTTTGCTTTACAAATTGATGAATCTGAAAGATATGGTTTTCGTGTATCACGAGGAGTTTCGTTTTATTTGCAGGTAAACAATTTTTAGCAATAAAAAAATTCTATTAAGTACTAAAATTATTTATTTTTTTACATTAACATTTATATATATTTTCGAATAATTTGTTTTCAAACTGCAAGGAAATATTTCTTTAAAATTTTTAAATGCTGGAAAAAAAATATTTTTTAACAAAATTTATTTAAAAACACAAAAATTGTTTCAAACTGCAATATTATTTGTTAATAAAGTAACTTCGAATTTTCGAACTTAATTTCGAAAAGTTCAAATTTATACAAAAGCACCTATCTTGATTAGGCATTCCAAAAAAAATATTCAGAGCGTCATGCAAAATAAATTTCGAACACAAAACATATTCGAAGCTAATGAAACTAATATTTTTACGTTATTATTAAAAATGTTTTATTTTTTCTTGCAGCAAGACAAACGTGCAAAATATATTTAAAAAGAATTATCTTTGCTTATAGCAAATTTAAAAAAAAATATGCTTTAGATAAGTATACAAAAAAGTATATTTTTAAGGAAAATTTATTACAAAAACTAATATTTCTTTTAAAAACTACAAAAACTAATATTTAATTAAAAACTTAACTTCGAAATTTTCGAACTTAATTTCGAAAATTTTAAATTTACCTCCAAAATAAATTTAATGTTATAGATTATAAAATATTTAAAACTTTTTACAGAAATAACCTATCTAACCTAAGAGCCATTAAAAAAAATTATTCAGAGTGTCATACAAAATAAATTTATATTGAAATTCGAAATTAAAAGCTAATGAAGCTAATATTTCATTTTTTGTTGCAAAAGATTTATAAAAAGAATTATCTTTGCTTATAGCAAACTTAATATAAAAAATATGCTTTAGATAAGTATACAACTCCTTGTAGACCTATCAACTTAATTATTATGGTTGCAAAAACTACATTTTTAAGAAAAATTTATTAGAAAAACTAATATTCTTTTAAAAACCTAAATTATTAATTAAAAAATTAGCTTCGAAATTTTCGAACTTAATTTCGAAATTTCGAATCTAAGTCTAAACAATTTTTAAGGTATAGTTATTGCAAAATTTAATATTTTTTATAAAAAAAACATTAAAGTCTATCTCGTAAAGGGATTTTCGAGAATTTATTTTTGAAAGATTTACAAAAATAAAATGTTTTTCGCATAAAAAAAATATAATCTGAACTTATATTTTAAACAAAAACCAAGATCGCAGCAAAGTTTTAGTTTAAACACCTTTTATTACTTGTTGCATAAAATAAACTTGAGGTTTTTGTTAAGTTCGAAAATTGTTATTCGATTTCATCGAAGTATAAAGAAAATTATTTATAACCTTTTCTTTTAATCTGATTAAAGTGTATAAATTTCAAATTAGTTTATAAATTTTAAAACTTCGAAAGTATTTTCGATTATTAATAAAATTAAAAAATTTATACCAAAATAGATTATTCTTTTTAATATTGATAAAGTAACCGTGTTAAATTTTTTAAAATTTCAAATGTTCGAAAATATCGAACACTTTGTAAAACGTAAATTATGAATTAAAATTTTTAATTTTATATTCTCTGTTTTATTGCAGATTATTGTTATTATTCTTAGTATACCTTTATTTGTATTGGCTTTATATGACGTTTTGTATTCTAAAAAGGCCGGTGGTGATCCCACCATGATGATTGATGCCGCCTCACCATCCTCAGCCACAACGATTAATAATCCTGGCTTCAAGGAACCCCGAACTAAAAATGGTAACGAAAAATATTTTGAAGAAAATAAATAATTTCTGTAATCATTCAATCATTTCTATAGGCATATCCGTGACCGATGCTTCGGGTAAACCTTATGCTGGCATACGTAATGGCTCGGGCAGTGTGGCATCTATGAGTACAATGGTCACAAGTGTTTCAAATGGTTCCACAGTAGAGTCTGTTACACGTTCACCCTTAAGATCTAGTTTAAAGAAACCACGACCTAGACCAGAAAACGCTTTGGGCATACAAAATCCTGGCTATTCAGGGTCTGGAAATTCGCCACCCATGCGACGAAATGGTAGCGTTAAAAAAGTGCGCATACAAACCCACAGCACGGAAGTCTAGTGTAGACAAAAAAAAATTACAATTATCGAAAAAACAAAGACTGTGTACAGCTGAAACTTTACTTGTTCGAAAAGCAAAAATAAAATATTTTTATTATAATTTACAATTATTTTTTAAAGCATTTGGTTTTAGTCTAAAAGATTATTTGTTTTATATTAAAAAAAAAAAACGCATACATTTTTAATGGCTGCGGTCTTCCAATTCTAAACTAAAATCATTTTCAAAATTATTTATTTTTATTAATTTGTTAATAACGAAAAAAAAAATTAAATATTAAACATCACAGTAAAAAATATATTAAAAAAAATGTTGTTAAATCCGTCCTTTAAACAAAAAGTAAAAAAAAATATTTTTAAAACTAAAAAGGCAAATGTATTTATTTAATTTTAACACATTTTTAATTTTCAAATTCCACAAAACGACCAACCAACAAAAGAATTTTTTTTATAACTATAAAATATTATTGCAATATTTTCTTAAAGAAAATAAATTGATGACAGTGTTTTATTTTATTTAATTTTAATTTTAATATTTTTAAGTGTATAATTATTATTAGTATGTAAATTAAATTTAAGCATGCACAAACTGGATCTTATTTATTTTTAGGATTTTACTTTTAATGTTTAAACATTTTATTAATAATTGTTAGAATTTTATAAAAAAAAAAATAAAACGAAAATAAAAATAAAAAAGTAAACATGTGTAATATTTTAAATATATAAAAAATAAATAAGTTTAATATGCTTATAAACTTAAATTAAATAAACTTTTTATTTATATAAAAAATTAAAGATTTCAAAGTTTATGTAATTTTAAAATTTTTTTAATAAATTTATTATGAAATATTTAAAAGTTATTGTTAAACAAAAAAACAATTTAATTAATAATAAATAAAAAATATTAAATAATTTTATGGAAGAATTAAAATATTTTTTCTTACCTTTATTTATTACCATTAAAGCGAAAAATTATTTTCATAAACTTAAGTATCAACACACAATAAAACTCACAGTTAGTCACCAGAAATGTGAACACAAATGATGGGAAAAAGGTCACCAAATGCCAGGTTAAAACAACAACTAAACAACCAAAGAAAACTAATGAACAGTCTTTTTTACTACAACCCAAATCAAATTAAATGAAATCAAATTAATAATTGTGAAGCATATTTTAGGGCGCCGTATTTAATTTTTTTTCTTTATAACAAAAAACAAAAACTGAGTTTTAATACAAAGTACTACTCTCAATTACTGTTATTATTGGGTTCTTCAACAAGAAGTTTGCATTTCAATTGTGGCAGCACAAATGACATGATAGTTTTGACATTTAATTTTTTGACGTATTCGTGCTAAATGCATTGGCAATTGTTACAATGAATTCAATGAATCGCCTTAAAATAATTTAAATCCACTAGGAAAATGGTAGTTCTGTTACAGTTACGTTTCGTATAATTCGCGATATTTTCGGACAATATAATCGTCATTCTGTGACTGTTGTTAAGAACTTAATCGTTAAATTTGATTTGACAGGCTTGATACAAAATTGTCGAACACCAACACGTGGCCAGTCAGATCGTGTGATTTAACACTACTGGACTATTTTTTGTGGGGCTATGTTAAGGACAGAGTTTATACGAAGTCAACCGAATCTATTTCCCTTTAAAGTCAAACATCGCAGCCGTGAGTTGCAGTGTTGAAGCAGATCTAAATTTGTTAATTCCTCGACCTTCTCAACAACTGGGGTTATCTAAAACCATCACCTTACAAAGTTCAGCTGTGCAGGAATTTAAGTGATCATATCGCCGAAGAATAACCGGCTGGTTTTTTTTTTTAAAAATCATTTTTTCAGACGAAGCCCATTTTCACTTGTCAGGGTATGTTAACAAGCAAAATTCCCATGTTTGGACTTCTGAAAATCCTAGAGCGATTATTGAGAAATCTTTGCATGCTTAACGTGTCACTGTATGGTCGCTATGTGGTCTGGAGATGTAATTGGGTCGTTTTTTTTTCGAAAATGAGGTTGGAAATGTGGAAACGGTTATAAGAGATGACCCCTACACATGCATTGCATTGTGCCAGAACTAGGAAATTAGGCTATGGGGAGGAGGAAAGAGGGAGTAATGTTTGTGGACATTCAATTTGAACTTTCCTACATTGAAAGTGACAGAAAAGACCACTGGAGGGAGTTTATTCCACATACGAACTGTTCTGCTAAAAAACGAATTCTTTCTGTGTGAGTCGCTAGCCAATCGACCACAAATAGATGAGCTCTCAACGAAAATCGAGTTAAACACAAAAACGTGCAAGTTTCGGGAACAAGTTCCCTAATTTTGTTAGAGCACTTACAATTGTAGTAACGATAAAATAGTGAAATATAACCCACATTGCGGCGATGCTCCAGAGAATCAATAGAGTTGGATACTCTACTGTCCCCAATGAGCCTCTTGGACCTCTCCTGTACGCGTTCGAGCAACTCCAAAATAAGCTTTGGAGCTCCGGCCCACACATGAGAGTTGTATTCTATATTTGGATGAATATAGGTGGTATAAATAGTACGGAGATCGGATAGAGTGAAAACTGAGGCACTTGAAAGTTGTTTTAGAAACCTGAAAAATGTGTTTAGTCCATCGAACATCACACTGAATGTTCATGCCAAGAACATCAAAAGCTTTCGATTCCGTAATACTTATGCCATCCATAGTAACAGATGCAACACAATTACCGAACAAAGATCTATGCATAAGCATGCAAGATTGTATCTCAAGGGCATTAAAATCTACTCTCTTCACGCGACCCCATTCTGAGATTGTTGAGAGATCATAATTGAGCGTATCACTCATGTTCCGCCTTTTGGAACCCACCTCCAACTGGTCCGGTCTATTATTTAATGAATATGAATGACAAATGTTGCTGTCATCTGCGAAAGAGTGAAGAGGATTGAAAGTTTGACAAAGGAGGTCATTTAGAAAAATAAGAAATAGAGTAGCAGAAGGAAGAGAACCCTGCGGTACTTGGACTCGTCTAATGAAATCCCATTTATAACAACTCGTACAATGCATGATAAGGTTTACATCTGCATCGGCAGTGAGCCGTAATCAGATGGTGGCCATTACCACTGTGAATGGTATGTAGCGCCATTCTCGCCCTAGAAGGCCTTCGAATCAGTACATTCTCCGGTCACTCCTAGTTGCAATTTCATAAGCTCGAAGTAGGTCACAGCCTTTACTCCTTGCTTAAGAGTTGGAAGCTTTCCAACTCCTGGTCCAGAACGATGAAGCTTAATATAATTAAGAACACGACGGCGTTCATACTCACTGGACCTGAACCATTCATTGTGTTCATTGTGAATGATTCGATCCACAAATTCTCACGAGGGCCTCGAAACCACAACCACCAAGATACTCCCATATAGGGGCCAACCTCAATAATCAGCCAGAGAACAGGTAAATGTCTAAAGAGACAAATAGTGAACTCTGCGAGCCTACTGATTCCCGTGGAAATATAGTGGATTGATCAGATGGCTCCTACTAGCCTTTAAGGGGCCTGGGCTCCCTTTTACCCCGCAAGATACCAGTCTAGATGGAATAGTAGGCTCCAAAAAGACTATCATGTGCCTCCAGGGGGAACAACTCGTACAACTGTGTGATTCGATTCCTGAGAAAATTCGTTATAAATCTGGAGAAGTTATCACCGACACCAAACTTGTTGCATGTTTTGATGGAAGTGCATCATGCTACACTCTATTAAACTCCTTGGAAATATCTAGAGCCAGCAACTTTTTTAAAAGTAGCAACTTTTAATGACTCATAATACTTATGAGAACCACATGAGAACTCATTACAAATCTGTTATATGGAATGATTTAAGGCTTTCGTTTCTTAAAATACTTACTTGCAAGCTATCCGAAAATGTTTGACCTTTGCCATAAAGCATTTCCTTGAAGGAGCTTAAGCCTTATGAATTTTGTTTTCATTGCTAGAACTTTCGTTCTGGAATCAGATATAATAACACATTTGTTCCTTAATTCGATAATATGTCGAGGTCAATACGATACTTGTAGTTAAAATGGATTTAAGTTCGAAGTAAAAATGATGTGGACTTAATTTGATGTTGCTAACGATTTGAGTTGCCTGTGAACTTCGACATTCATTATAGAAAAGATTATTTATATTTAGAAACAAGTAATTTAAAGTCCTTAATTAAATATTAATTAAATTATTTTACTTCGTTGCTGCAAAGGCATTAAATTTTAATTAAAGGCAAATACCAAAAAATGCAACCCTGGATATTTTTATACGATTTTTATATATTTTTTATTAAAAAACAGCTTAACACAAAAAAAGTGTGATTCTAATTAATTACTCCCATCTATGACCTACAGTCATTTAAGGTTGTGTTTTCAATTTTTTAACTCTTCTCAAGATTCAAGTCTCTGCTACAATAATGAATATGAAATATTCGCTTACAGCAAAGACAGGAACCTCCTGCGTGTATAGGTAGTCGACAGTAGATGGTACTGTGATTTTCGTTTTTCTTTTATTTTTTCAGGAGATTTGAGGTCTTTATAAACTGAAGGCAGTGCTTCGATCTAAATTTTTTGTTTTTATTTTTAATTAATTAACGTTTTTTTTTTAATAAAATTGCTCTTAAGTTTTGTAATAGAAGAGAAAAGGATTAAATATTAAGGCCCACAGTTTTACAGTTTTGTATGGACAGAAGTCCTTGTATGCACTTACACTGCTAGTTATGAGTATATTATAGAAATAGTGAGAAACTGAAGTATATTACTTTTGTAGGGCATTTCACAATTTTGTGTGATGTTTGGAAAACACAAAGTTTTTTTTAATCCCAAGAGAATCACTGAAAGTGTCGGGATTTTCTAAAACGACATTAAGAGTAAATTAACTCGATGTAATATTTTTTTACTTGTGTAATCGATTGAAGTTGAATCATTGCTGAAAAGTTATTTAAAAACTTCACGATCGTGCAGGGGAGCAGTTGAAATTGGTTTCCATTGGCAGTAGAATGTTGAAGCCATTAGGGATTTGATGTGATGTGGCCAATGTGTTCATATCCCAGCCGCTGTAAATTTGACAAAATAAATGTTTACGATGTTTACTTAAGTTCTTTACACTCACGTTTTGTCATTTATGATGAATGTACTCGAATAAATACCCCGTGAATAGATTAACAGTTGAACAAGGCTAAAGAAATTATCGAGATTTATAACTAAAAATGTGCTTGGGCAAATTTGAGGTTAGAAAGAAAATTGTCTGTTAAATGATTAAATGTCAGGAATTGGGCTGCTTTCCTTTGATACCGATTTAGTAAAAAGTTGGGAAATTTTAAGTATAAAAAGTTAAACTGCTGAGCAAAGAATTTTAATTGTGAAAATTAAGTCGAGAAATCGACCGGGTTTTGCTTTGTAAATTTCGAGCAGCTTTTCCTTAGTAATCAAGTTCTTACTGAGATCCCTGGGCGCAACTTAATTCCTAAATTTAAGGCTCACGGTATTGTTGTTGACAATAAACTTAAACAGTATGCTTGTAGTGGACATAGTGATTCAAGCATACCCGCTGTACAGGAAAGTGTTGAGAATGGAACCGGATCATTAACTCGTCGACGTTCGCAATAATTGGGCATCACGAGAGGCAGTTTGTTTAACATTTTGCTTAAAGATCATCATCATCTTTAATCTTATAAATTTCAACTCGTTGTAGAATTAAGGCCAACCGACTATTAGTTGCGTCGAACGTGAGATTGACTCTTAAAGAAACACTGAACGAAAGTAAAACATTTTGCAACAAAATCATTTCATCATGATGGGGCTCCTTTTTAGTTATACGGCTCATTACGGCTCACAAAATCCAACAACAGTCCTCAAAAAGCCATTACATCGGAAGAAAGTGATAGTGCGCAGTCAGGCGACATCGTCGGACCGTATTTTTTTTTTTTTTTTGTTTAATGAGCAAAGAAACGCCTTCACTGTAAATTCTCTGCTCTACCAAACCAAGATTTGTGGCCACATCCAGACTTAAATGCCGATTTTGCTTATTTTTTTTTTTGTTTCAGACCAGCACTCAGGGGATGACCCCTACACCTGTAAGGGATTGGTGCCAGAATTAGGAAATCAGGTTATGGGGAGGAGCAAAAAGGAAATAGTGTTTGTGGACATTCAATTTGAACCTTCCTGCATTGGAAGACCTCTGGAGGGAGTTTATACCACATACTGTTCTGCTAAAAGACGAATTTTCCCTGTAACGCGTAATGTGATTCACTGGAAAATCAATCACAAATGAATGTGCTCTCAATGAAAATCTAATGAAACGCAAAAATGTGCGAGTAACAGGAACAAGTTCCCTAATTTCGTTAGAGCACTTACCGTTGTAGTAACGATAAAACAGTGAAATAAACGCATATTGCGTCGATGCTCGAGAGAATTCATAGAATTGATTACCCTACTGTTCCCAATTAGCCTCTTGGCCCTCTCCTGTACGCGTTCGAGCAACTCTTAAATAGACTTCAGGGCGCCGGTCCATACATGAGTGTTGTATTCCATTTTTAAACAAATATTGGTGGTATAAATAGTAAGAAGATGGGATGAGGTGAAGTCTCTCTTACAAAATTGTAGAAAACCGAGGCACTTGATTGCTTCTTAAGAAACCTGAAAAATTTATTTTCATGCCAAGAACATCAAGAGCTTCCTTCCGATTCCGCAATACTTATATCACTCATAGTAGCCGTTGCAACATCATTTCCAAACACAGATCTATGCGTAAGCATGCAACATTGTGTCTTACGGGCATTAGGTGTCTCTGTAGGCTAGTAGGTAGCATACTTGCTTGCCAGTCTGTGGGTTGTGGGTTCGATTCCTAACAAAGACCTTGGCTGTTGTCACTGCATGAGAATAAAAATTGATTGTCGGTGAGTCAGCTCAGTGATGAAGGCATAGTCACTGGTCGCTGTGCTGTGACAGTTAATATCTGATAACATTGGCCTTCTAGAAATGAAAGCTGCCTCGGTAGGCTAGTAGGTAGTGTACTTATCCTAGCAATCTAGGGGTGGTTGATGTCACTACGAAAATAAGAGCTTGAAGGCTATATAACTATTCTTCTACCTTCACCGCCTGTGCTATATCTTCTCTATCCCTTTCCTAAAGAATGTAGCACTGTTGTGACTAAATAGGCATTGTTACCTGAAGTGCCACTTCAACTCACCTTCAACTGGTCCGGTCTATTATTAAATGAATACGAATGCCAAATAGTACTGTCATCTGTAAAAGAGTAAATATAATCGAAAGTTTGACAAAGGAGGTCGTTTAGAAGAATAAAAAAATAGGCTAGGAGAAAGAACGCCGCCTTGCTTAAGGTTTACATGCTGGTGGCAACATTGGAATTTAATTGTGGTAAAAAATGAAGCCAAAAGTGATTAATGACTTTTTGTTTAAAAATGTGAGTGTCAATGACGGGAGAGATGTTTTTTTAGCAGGATGATGCTATCCATCATTGTCTCATTGATCGCAACCTTTGTCTTATTGTAATCGACATTTGGGGGTAAGATTAAATGCGTCTGTCGTTTGGCGATTAAGTTCAGTTTTGGTTCAAGTTTTGATAAAATAAGCCTGAACTTGTAGATAGAAGACTAAGTTGTATGATGATGTTAACCAGTATTTTGTTAGCCACTCCTTGTATTGTTGTGATGTCTGTTAAGCAAAATTATTTTATTTTTAATCGGATGCAGATTTTTGTATTAACGAAAGCGAAATGATTGCAATACTGACCAAGAAATAATATTTTTTATGCTTTTAAAAATTACAACAGAAAAAAAAGACAACAACTAAAAGGACTGCAGCGTTACAAAAAAAAAAAATAATAACAAACATTAGCAGGACAACACAAACACCATTTTAAAGTTAACAAAATAATGACAAAAACATTTACTCCATGGCAGTGTAACACGAAAGTAAATCATTTGATTATTAACTTACAGTGTCCAGGGGCACTACAGGGTGTTGTGGGGGCATTTAGCACATTTAACAACTTTTCAATAATACAAAAAAAAAAAAACAAAAAAACGGAAAAAGCCATAGTCTACAGATGACCCATTCACACCCTTTTTTTTTGTTTTCGTTAAACATGAAAACTAAAATTATACAACACCGACAAGAAAAGTGACAATATTTTTTTAAGCTGAAAATACGAGTTTTACAATGAAATTAAAATTACAACACAACAGAAAACACACACACACACACACACACTACACTCTAGCAAGAGTGATCTAGTGATTTTAATCCGGTAAATAGTTATTTTCACATAAATAAACCCCCGACTTTAAATACGAGTTCGTTGTGGGTGACCTCCCCCCCCCCCTCCACCTCTGAAAAAATATAAAATAAAAATTTGTTGCATTTGCGCAAATGAGCCAGACAGTAGTTCGAATTCTGCTCACTCCAAGGTGAAGAAAATTTTAACATTTTCATACGCCTTATTTGAACGAAAAATACACTGAAAAAAATTTCAGTACAAAATTTATTTACACAAACAAAAACGTTGAGAACAAAGTGACGTTGTCTACCAAATTAAATGTGATGACAAACCAAACGAGCAATGCCAAAAAGCTTACATTCGTGCTACGAGGAAATATTTAAGTGTGAGAATAGACTAACATAGAACCGACATTAACACTGCATAGAAAATCAACGGGTATCAAACTTTGATGATGTTAAGATTCTCGATAAAGAGAAAAAGAAAAATAAGTGATTCACGTTGCAAGGCTTGAGAATTTCAAAAAGATCGGAGAAAAGCAATTAATACAAAAGGGAAGACGGACAATGCTCTAGTTATAAAAATAACTCTTGTAGTGCAATACCTGAGAAAGCTGGTTATAAATCTGAAAAAATTATCACCGCCACCTAAAGCAGGAAGTTTGGCCAAAAGTGCATCATGCCACACTCTATTAAACGCCTTGGAAATATATATACAGCCACCACCTACTTTACCCTCTTCGAAATTACGTGATAAGATTGACATCTGCGCCTGGCCGTAAGCCGTAATCAGATGGTGGTCAAACCACTGGGAATGAAAAGCAACGTCATTCACGCGCTAGGAAGCGAAGGACTAATTATAGCAGCAGGTCATCCCTAGTTATAATTTTAGCGGTTCCAAAGCAGGGTTGCAAACCACTACTCCTTGCTGAAGAGCTGGAGACTATCCAACGCCTGGTCCAGAATGCATGAAGTTTAATATAATTAAGAACACGACGGCATTTACACTCACTGGACCATTCATTGTGTTCATTTTTGAATAATCCGACCCACGAACTCAAACGAGGGCCTCGAAACACACAGCCACCATGATACTCCCGAAGGACCTACCTCAATAATCAGTCAGAGGATAGCTATATGCCTAAAGAGACAAATAGCGGAACTGTGGGGCTTTACTGATTCCCGTGGAAATATAGTGGATTCTTAATTTTATTAAGCTTCATGCGTTGTTGACCAGTAGTTGGATAGTCTCCAACTCTTCAGCAAGAAGTGAAGGCTGCGGCCTTGAAGTTGCAACTAGAAGTGACCGGAGGATATACGTATCCGAAGGCCTTCTAGGCCGAGGATGACGCTACATATCATCCACAGTGGTAATGAACCACCATCTGATTAAAGCCCACGGCCAGGTGTAGATGTAAATCTTATCACGTCATATCTCTACAACCAATAGATCATAATTTTTAGAACCTTTCAAGCATTAATTCCAACGACAACGTATACAAGGCATTTCAATTTGCTTGTTTAAGCCCTTATGAAGACTATTTAAGCTTAAATATTAATCTTGTTGAATGTAGAGGGCTCTGATAGCTTCCCCTCTAAGTTTCTAACCATATTGTTGCCTGCAATCTTGTCGCGTATAACACATTTATTTAATATTATTATAATGACAAGCACTTTTTCGTCCGAAATGGAAGTATGGAAAAATTGTGCCAATTCCTAAAAATGACTTGGAATTCAGGTCAACTGCCATGTTGTGCTTTTTATCTAAAGCTTTTGAAAAAATTCTTCACAATAAAATGTCGCGTTATATTAAAAATAACATTTTGTTCTTTGACAGGCAGTCAGAATTTCGTGAAAATCGCGGCTGTGTTTCTGCTCTAATGGATGCAACTAAGAACATGGGATGTAAATTTGAATTTTTAACGGAAAAATAAATTTCCTGGTACTTCCTGATCACTTTGATGACACTTTTTGCATGCAACTTCCACACGATTACTAACTTCAATCTTTCTAATTGTTCGCAGTGTGTGTTGTCAAATAATCTTCAGTCTTTGAAGAAGAATAAATAAATTTCTTGGTACTTCCTGATCACTCAAAGGCCTTTGCCACGGTTGGTCATCACACTCTTTGCATGAAACTTCCACATGACTGCTATCTTCATACTTCTATAGTTGTTCGTTCTTGGTGTTAAACAAACTTCTGTCTTCGGTATCACATTTATCTAGGGGAGTGCCTTAAGATGCAATCCTTGGGCCATTCCTTCTATCTAATTATGCTAAAGATTTACCTAAGTCGATTTTGCACTCTAAAATCCATATGTACGCAGGCAATGTGGAACTGTATTTGAGCAGTCCAGTCATCTCCATTGCTGAAAATATTTTAAGACTAAATGAGAATTTGGATAAAATTTATTGCTGAGCAACTGCTAATGGATTTTTGTTTAAACCCTCATAAGTTAAAGTCTATTATAATTCGTAAGCAAACTATTAATCATATTACCGATGTTTATGTTTCAAAAGATGGAGAAAAAATCACTATTGGAAATGTTGTGAAAAACCTCGCAATAACAATCACTAACAGTCTTACTAGGACAAACCATCTTAACTCACTTGTGACTGGGACTAAAGCTAAGATGACGTGCCTTTGGTCATCACATCACTATACGCCTTTTAATATAAGACAACTTCTCGCAAAATCTTATCTTCTTCCTGGGTTAATCTACACTTGAATACTTTTTGCAGAATGTGACTCTGTTTATAAAAGAGAGCTAAACGTCTTTTACAACAATATTGTTACGTTTATTCCTTTTAATAAACGTTTTATTATTTTGAGTTCTTCTATTGCAAAATAATCACACAGTTTAGTTAAAGAGACAATAGGTCATTTCGTTTACTTTTTTACTGATAATTATTTTCTTTTAAAACTTAAATAAAACATCTTTGTAACAAAAATTTAAGCCATAGAACACCAAGGTAAGGACTGGTTGACCTCGCAAGCTAACAGAATTAGTTGAACGGCGACTTATGCGGAAAGTAAGAAAAGATTCTAAAACGAATGCCATTACTTAAGCAAAAATCACTGAGGAGCATATAAGCATATCTGTTACTTACCAAACAATAGGAAATGTCGTAAAAAAATACGAATAAATGGTACGAAGATCAGATGGAGTGAAGTACCTCTTACACCGTTTAAGAAAACCGAGCCACATGAGGCACTTCTTTAGAAGTCGGAAAAATGTATTTAGGCCATCGAACATCACACTGATTTTCCATGCCAAGAACACTAAGAGCGCCTGATTTCGTAATATCTATATCAACCATTATAACAGATGCAAAAGCACTTCGGAACACAGATCTATGCGTAAGTGTGCAACCTTGTATCTTACGGTTATTGAAATCTACCCTGTTCACAAGACTCCATTCCGAGATTGTTGCAAGATAATGATTGAATGTATCATTCATGTTCCGCCTTTTGAAACTCACCTTCAACTGGTTTAGTTTATTACCAAATGAACGCGAATGCAAATGGCGCCTTCATCTGCGAATGAGCATATATGGTTGAAAGTTTGACACAGAAGATCATTTAGAATAATAGAAACAGGCAGAAAGCAAAATCTCTGAGGAGCACATACGCAAATCTGTTACTTGCCAAACATTAAGAAATGTCTTAAAAAAATACGACTTCGCTGCTCGATCGGCCAGAAAGAAGCCGATAGAAGAATACATAAATAAGCCTATAGACTTCTGACTTCTAAATGGATGTCATATTTGCCGACCAAAGTAAATACAACATTTGTGGATGTGATGTCAAAGTTCTGGTGCATCGTAAGTCTAACACAGAATTGGAAGAAAGAAACCGAATACCAACTGTGAAACAGGTTGTTGTTAGTGGTGGTGTTATGGTGCGGTTACGTACGACAGCATTAAGTGTTGGAAATTCAGCATTTATTGAGGGAATCATAGACCATTAACAATACATTGATCTCCTGAAGCAAAATTTATGGCAAAGCCCAAACAAATTGGGTCTGTCAAATTGATTTAAGTTCGATCAGGACAATGATTCCAAACATGGTACGATTACTATAAAACTTTTGCTGCTGTGTAATTGTCCAAAGATAATAAAAACTCCGTCACAGACCTCCAAGCTTAACCCCATTGAATATCTTTAGGGTCATTTGGAAAAAAATCAGAATTTTTGAACAAAACACACATGAAAGTTATCTTGCGGGAGGAATGGAGCCAAATTAACTTGTAATATACCAAAACGTTGGTCAAATCTATGCCAGACCATTTGAGAGAGGTCAATCGCCGCCTAGGAAAAGCAACTTGCTATTAAACTTGCAATAGTATGTATGTATGTATTTATGTATGTAAGTGTGTGTATGTATGTGTGTGTATGTATGTGTGAATATATATATGTCCGAATACTTTTTCGGATTCGTTCTTGTTATTTATTTTATAGCCCTTGAATTTTTTATACTATTTGTTAAGAGAACTCATGTTTGTATTGAATAAAAGTTTTTTGTCCCTTAATAAAACGTTGTGCAGGTTCCTTCTGTTAAGATTCACAAAAAATTAATTTTTATGTATTATGGCGAATAGTTTTTTTGGAGACTTGTAACGACCAAAAGTCCGAAGTCGTTTTTGGTCACACATAGAGCTGTCTGACAACAGTCCCGATCTTTTATTTTAAACGTATTTACTAGAATAATGAATTGGTGTGCGACCGGCAACAGGAGCAAAGGTAAATATCTTCTTCTACTTTTTTTTTATTTATTTCTTGGACTGGTAGTCAGGGTATAGACAAGGCCGTAGTAATACCCAGCCGAAGCTATACCCTGAGACAGTACAGAACTGCGACGTAGCGACCGCAAACAGAGCCGTGGTAATACCCAGCCGAGTTTGTGTCCGCAGTCGCCACCGACAGTGACCAGGCAGTGAACGGTTGCGCCGTGGTAATACCCAGCCCAGCCTACAGTGCCCTGTCGCTTGCGGCGTACCGACCTATTTCGACGGAGCGACCACAAACAGAGCCGTGGTAATACCCAGCCGAGTTTGTGCCCGCAGTCGACTTAGCCAGTGACGTTCGCCGAATACGGATCGCATAAAGTAGAAGATGTTTACTGGAGCTGCCTGCATACACACCAGTTCACGAGATTTGGGGCCGAGCTGCAGTCAAGTTGCGAAGTAGGAATAGGGCAACCCCTTTCCTGAATAAAGAGCAACACTGTGAGTAAGGCTTTGTCTTTCTTTTTGGAATCGACACAACACGACCCTGGACGCCGCTGAGCATACCTCAGCTACCAGGAAAACGTGTCGTTACAATGGCGCCCGAGCAGGGACCCTCAAAGGGTTACAGAAAGAAGAGAAAGATTTACCGCAGCCATCTGCACCGCAGCCATTGGTGCCGCTGCCGCCTCTACCGAAGCCATTTGCACTGCCGCCAGTGCCGTTGCCGCCTCGACTGAAGCCGCCTGTACCACTGCCACCAGTGCCGTTGCCGCCTCTACGGATGCCGCCTGTACCACTGCCACCAGTGCCGTTGCCGCCTCGACTGATGCCGCCTGTACCACTGCCACCAGTGCCGTTGCCGCCTCTACGGATGCCGCCTGTACCACTGCCGCCAGTGCCGTTGCCGCCTCGACTGAAGCCGCCTGTACCACTGCCGCCAGTGCCGTTGCCGCCTCTACGGATGCCGCCTGCACCACAGCCGCCAGTGCCGTTGCCGCCTCGACTGATGCCGCCTGTACCACTGCCGCCAGTGCCGTTGCCGCCTCTACGGATGCCGCCTGCACCACTGCCGCCAGTGCCGTTGCCGCCTCGACTGATGCCACCTGTACCACTGCCACCAGTGCCGTTGCCGCCTCTACGGATGCCGCCGTACCACTCAAAGGTGCCGCCGCTGCCGCCGTACCGCCTCAAGGTGCCGCCGTACCGCTCAAGGTGCCGCCGCTGCCGCCGTACCACTCAAAGGTGCCGCCGCTGCCGCCGTACCGCCTCAAGGTGCTGCCGCCGTACCACTCAAAGGTGCCGCCGCTGATGCCGTACCGCCTCAAGGTGCCGCCGTACCGCCCAAGGTGCCGCCGCTGCCGCCGTACCACTCAAAGGTGCCGCCGCTGCGCCGTACCGCCTCAAGGTGCCGCCGTACCGCTACTAGGTGCCGCCGCTACCGCCGTACCACTCAAAGGTGCCGCCGCTGCCGCCGTACCGCTACTAGATGCCGCCGCTACACAGCCAGGATGTTGAATACATCATGGGTATATGCCGTACGCAAGTAGGACTTGATGAAATGTCTGGGGATCGGCGCCCAAGACTCCGCAGGCAATGTACCAGAGCTGAGGAAGCCTTTCGCTAGGAAAGGAAAATTTAGTGCAAGGTGTGAGCCGAACCTGTGGGAATTGGGCAAGTGCATGAGCACTTGCCTGGTACCACACAACTGCCCCCCCACCAGGACCGGATAAGACTGGTCACACCACTATAGATACCCCTTTGAAGGATGAGGCACTCCGGATACCCACAATGGAAACCATTACACCGAAACCCTCGCCTGCCAAGCCTACGAAGTGCTAAAGAGCGAATGCAAGTAGAACGAAGGATGGCCACAGCATTGGGTGAACATAAATCGGAAAGGAGTAACCTGTGTCCGAGTGGCCGAGAAATTCCGCACACCAGAGGAGGAGGTGGTGTAACGACCAAAAGTCCGAAGTCGTTTTTGGTCACACATAGAGCTGTCTGACAACAGTCCCGATCTTTTATTTTAAACGTATTTACTAGAATAATGAATTGGTGTGCGACCGGCAACAGGAGCAAAGGTAAATATCTTCTTCTACTTTTTTTTTATTTATTTCTTGGACTGGTAGTCAGGGTATAGACAAGGCCGTAGTAATACCCAGCCGAAGCTATACCCTGAGACAGTACAGAACTGCGACGTAGCGACCGCAAACAGAGCCGTGGTAATACCCAGCCGAGTTTGTGTCCGCAGTCGCCACCGACAGTGACCAGGCAGTGAACGGTTGCGCCGTGGTAATACCCAGCCCAGCCTACAGTGCCCTGTCGCTTGCGGCGTACCGACCTATTTCGACGGAGCGACCACAAACAGAGCCGTGGTAATACCCAGCCGAGTTTGTGCCCGCAGTCGACTTAGCCAGTGACGTTCGCCGAATACGGATCGCATAAAGTAGAAGATGTTTACTGGAGCTGCCTGCATACACACCAGTTCACGAGATATGGGGCCGAGCTGCAGTCAAGTTGCGAAGTAGGAATAGGGCAACCCCTTTCCTGAATAAAGAGCAACACTGTGAGTAAGGCTTTGTCTTTCTTTTTGGAATCGACACAACACGACCCTGGACGCCGCTGAGCATACCTCAGCTACCAGGAAAACGTGTCGTTACAGACTGTATAAGTATAAGAATTATAAGAATTATAGTTGTGATAAATTTAGTTTCCTGTTGTATTTCAAATGTTGCCAGATTTAATAAAGAGTCCCAGAAGATGTTGAAAAAAACTGCCAACTTATTATCCAAGAATCAAAGTTAAATAAATTGTTTTTTTTTAAATTTAAGGATGGCTTTGAAAGTCTAACTATAGAAAACTATAGGAAACTATTATATAGAAATTTCTTAAAACAGCTGAGAGAACTAGGCAATTCCAAAAATTTCCCTACACCAAATGAAACCTAAATAAAACAAGTGACAACATTTCCCTTTAAACGATTTCTCTAAAAATAATTTTAATAGAATGGATCACTTCTGCTAAAACTCTATTCGTATAAATTTTGTAAGCCTAAACTCACTTACACATACATACACACATACATCTAGTCTGTCATAGCGCCAGGCAGACTAGGTGGAACAATTCTACGAAAGGTAGATGAACACACAGACTAATCCCTGACATCCTCCCGTGGATATCGCGGCAGATAGTAGACTGTGGTTACCACATTACCCAGTTTCTATCAGGTCATAAGGGCTATCGTCGACACCTCTACAAACGGGGTCACGATAGCTCGCCTAACTGTCCGACATATCCAGGAGTAAACGAGGATGAGAAACATGCAGTCTTTCACTGTGGACGCTTCTCAGAGGAGAGACAGTCGGCAAATATACCGGGCTCAGAAAGCCTTATTTTCTAAATGACAGGTTAGGAAAGAAGATGACACGAAATCGTCTCATTTGTGATAGCTGTTCGGGGAAACCTTCGAAAAGCAAAGGCACAAAGGGTCGTTTCCTGAATATAGCATAGGTATTGCTAACCAGCCCCGCGAAGTAATACCTAACGACGTCCCGCGGGGAGGGTGGTGGTGGTGTGCAGGGTGTGGGTTTACCACGTAGGCGCTTCCCGAGTTCGAGTACTTGGTTGCGAATCGTGCATGCTGTTATTTCTTGATAACAGTATCTTAAGAAGATTCCCACATCCTTGGCGCGACCAGAAAAAAAACACACACCCACACACACACGAAAACTTACTTATTAAACACTAAAAAATTTAGAGTTTAAAAAAAAAAATTTCTCTCAGTGTTTTTTAGAGTTTTGTTAAATGAAACTCCCTGTTTGTATTTTGTTGTCATTAAAGAATCGTCGCTTTCGCGTCGTACAAAATATGAGTCGAATATGTGTAACTGTAAAATTGTGAAATGCAAAAATCTTTAAAACGTTTCATTTTTATTTTATTCTCTTGTTGTTGTTGTTGTTGTTGTTGTTGTATGAAAATATTTGTAGACTTCTATAGAATATTTTAGACTTTCGCTTTGGTTCTATATATCCCGCCCGCCTTAATATGGCTGCACTTTTCATTTTTTTTATTTTTATTTTCATTTTTATTTTTATTTTTCATTGTTATATATTTTTGCCATGTAGTGGAGTTTTCAATTGTTAATAAGTGTTTGTGTTACAAACTCCCTTAAAATGGAGCTGCTGTATTTGTTGAGAATTTTTGCAGAAAGTGTGTCTGTGTAACAGTTGCTGTATTTCACACACATTTTCTATGGACTCGTATGTTTAATTGTTGTGTGTGCAGGCAAATATAATTTTTGTGGACTGGTATTCTGGGTACAAAAAAATTCCTGCGGGCATTGAAATAAAATTTTGCTTAAAAATAAAAATTAAAAAATAAATAAATGAAAAAAAAAAAAATTAATTATAACATAACAAAAAAGTAAAAATGAAGTTTAGAGCGTCAAGGCATATTTTAGCTCTGAAACAAACAATCAAAATTTTTATAGAAAACAAACTGTCTGTAAAACAGACAGACAAAGGGTCATAGAGGGTTATAGAATATGAAAATTGGTATTTTTTCTATATGTAGCGCTTTAAAATTTACGTAATTACTTTTGAGGACACCCTTTAGTTCTAATTTTCAATATAAATTTTTTTCCCTTTTATAGCCGAGATAAAAGATAACATTTTGTGTCATTTTTAAGGGCTTAACACTAACATATGGCTCCATAATTCATTTAACATCAGCTATGAGGACACCCTTTTGTTTTTCTGTTTTTAAATTGAAATTTTTTATCAGGGAATTCTTTTAAAACTCTAAAACAAATGAAATTTTTTAAAGACAAAAAAATTTTTTTTATAGAAAACTAATGTCGGATGAAATTTTTTTTTAGAAAAATAATGACGGATGAAATTTTTCTATAGCCAAACAATGTCGGATGAAATTTTTCTATAGAAAAATAATGACGGATGAAATTTTTCTATAGAAAAATAATGACGGATGAAATTTTTCTATAGAAAAATAATGTCGGATGAAATTTTTCTATAAAAAAATAATGTCGGATGAAATTTTTCTATAGAAAAATAATGCCGGATGAAATTTTTCTATAGAAAAAGAATGTCGGATGAAATTTTTCTATAGAAAAAGAATGTCGGATGAAATTTTTCTATAGAAAAATAATGTCGGATGAAATTTTTCTATAGAAAAATAATGTCGGATGAAATTTTTCTATAGAAAAATAATGCCGGATGAAATTTTTCTATAGAAAAAGAATGTCGGATGAAATTTTTCTATAGAAAAATAATGTTGGATGAAATTTTTCTATAGAAAAATAATGTCGAATGAAATTTTTCTATAAAAAAATAATGTCGGATGAAATTTTTCTATAGAAAAATAATGTCGGATGAAATTTTTCTATAGAAAAATAATGTCGGATGAAATTTTTTTATAGAAAAATAATCTCGGATGAAAATTTTCTACAGAAAAATAATGTCGGATGAAATTTTTCTATAGAAAAATAATGTCGGATGAAATTTTTCTATAAAAAAATAATGTCGGATGAAATTTTTCTATAGAAAAATAATGTCGGATGAAATTTTTCTATAGAAAAATAATGTCGAATGAAATTTTTCTATAGAAAAATAATGTCGGATGAAATTTTTCAATAGAAAAATAATGTCGGATGAAATTTTTCTATAGAAAAATAATGTCGGATGAAATTTTTCTATAGAAAAATAATGCCGGATGAAATTTTTCTATAGAAAAATAATGCCGGATGAAATTTTTCTATAGAAAAATAATGCCGGATGAAATTTTTCTATAGAAAAAGAATGTCGGATGAAATTTTTCTGTAGAAAAAGAATGTCTGATTAAATTTTTCTATAGCAAAACAATGTCGGATGAAATTTTTCTACAAAAAAAGAATGTCGGATGAAATATTTCTATAGAAAAAGAATGCCGAATTAAATTTTTCTATAGGAAAACAATGTCGGATGAAATTTTTCTATAGCAAAATAATGTCTGATGAAATGTTTCTGTAAAAAAAATAATATCGGATGAAATTTTTCCATAGAAAAATAATGTCAGAAGAAATTTTTTTATAGAAAAATAATGTCGATTGAAATTTTTCTTTACAAAAAATATTTGTAATGAAATTTTTCTTTAGAAAAATTATGTGTAGTGAATTTTTTCAATAAAAAAAATATGTCTGATAAAAATTTTCTATCGAAATATAAGGATTAGTATAATTTTTAGTTAAAAAAAATGAGGGCAGATGAAATCTTTCCATAGAAAATTTCATACTCATTGATGTTTTTTATACTGCTGAACATTTTCTGTTCGCAAATTATGATATGAAATTTACTTATAAGAAAATGATGACTGATGAAATTGTTTTTATAGAAAAGCTATGACTGATGAATTTTGCTGCTTCATCCGTTCTGCATCCAGTTCTGGACACTCTTGTAGGACATTTACAAATTTTTTTTAGCGAATTTGATTCTAAAAGATTCCATTCAAATTGTGAACCATTTGAAAATGTGGAAATAATTAAAGTCACTATTTTAGAAATCTTTAAAAATCATATCAATCTCTTACAGTAGTGGAGTTCAAGATTAATTCTTATTCGGTCGTTTCTTAATATTTTTAACTTTTCTAGGAACGGGTTGCCAGATCATTTACCTGAAGAGACCAGTGAAATGCATAAATTGCAGTATTTCCCTCCACAAATAAGTTGCATTTTTATTAAAAAAATATCTTAAAAATTATTAGAGTGATTACTTAAACAGCTTGATTAAGTTTTTGTTGTTGCAAGATGGACTTTCAGCCTTTTTTTGTATTCGAAACTGCAATGAATTCCCAAACAAATGGCATCATTTATGAATTTATTTATTTAGTTTTTATTTATTATATTTTGTTCTGCCATAAATGAACTGTTTTAATAACTGTTTAATAATAAATGCCATCAACTATAAAAAGACACTGGAGTTCTTGTTATCCTTGTTAAAATAAATAATCCTTAATTTATTAAAAGTTCAAAAATGTTCCAATTTTATGCCGTCTCTCCTTTTAAAAAATAAAAATATTTCAGACAGCAAAGCGTCATTTTTAAACTATTAGTAGCTTTATTTGTCTAGAACTCCTTTTTATTTTTTAGTAATCAAACACACACACACACATGTGCCCATATTAAAACTCCCAAACTGATGTTTAAAATAACAGTAATAACGAAAAACCAGTAGAAGAAGAATACACTACATCTTAATATATTTTTTAGGGTTTAAAATACTCCGAGGGTGTTGTCTGGGAAACTCATACTTTATTACTGACCAAACACAACAAAATATTCACACATAACTTAACAAACAAACTAACGCACATAAACATACATTTAACACACATACTTTTATATTCAACTAAATATTGCAACAAAAACAATAAAATACATGTGCTTAACTACAAGGAAATGCAGACATGAAACTGTTTAACACACACCCACACACATACACAGCATGAGCTTGAATAACTTTAAAGAGAATAAGAAACATTATTTTCACTTACACTCAGACAAAAAATTTCATGTTTACTATTTTGTTTTTGCTTTTATTTTAATTTTTCTCTTTTTGTGTTACAAAAGTTTCTATAACTCACACTTCGGTATAAATAAAAAAAAAATAAAATATAAGACATCTTCAAATAAAGAAAAATATTTGGCTTCAGTTTAAGGATTGGGGTCCTTTTTCTTATGTTTTTAAAAGAAATTTTATACATTTGAACACTTTTAAAATGAAATGCAAACAGGATTAACTGATAATTAGTAAAAAAAAACGTGTAAAAACGCTAAGAACTTAATATGCTAACAAAGCGTGTAGCGGTTTCAATTTAGTTTTAATTTCAAAATAAATTATATAAATAGAAAAACAGGAAAAATAGTATTATTTCAATAAAATGATTTTATAAAGAAAAATTAAATAAAAATTATTAGTTTTTTATAAAAAATCTTTTATAAAAATTAATATTATTTTTTTGGAAAAAAAATATTTGTATAAATATAATAATAAATAAAAATATAAAAAAAATATTGAAAACTGATAATTTTTTTACAAACAATTAATATTTTTTTATGAAAAATTAATAACTAAAAAAAATTAATTAATTTTTTTAATATTTTCTTTATAAGAAATAAATATTTGTTTATAAAAAACTATAATAAATATGCTAAATTGTTAAATTTTTATAAAAACTTTATAAATTTTTTATTATAAATTGATAATTTCTTTAAAAAAGTATTTTTTATATATATAATAAATTAATAATATTCTTACGAAAAATTATTGATTTATTTTACAAAAAATATTTTAATAACTATAATAAAAAATATAATAAAGTAATAACTATTTTTAAATAAAATATTTTTTTTTTAAATAAATTATTCATTTTTTTATATCAATATAATTTTATAAATATATTAATTAATATAAATATAATAAAGAAATATGTTTTTTTATAAAAAATTTTTAATATCTTCCATAAAAATAATATATTACATTATAAAAAATAAATAAATAAATATAATTAATTAATAATTGTTTATAATTAATTAATAATTTTTTATAATAAAATAATTTTTATAAGTATAAATATTAGTATATTATAAAAATTTTTTATTAAAAATTAATCAGTTTTTTTATAAGAAATTAATAATTTTTTTAATTAATATTTTTTTATAAAAACCTTAATTTTCGTTTTAATAAAACTATAATAAATATGCTAAATTTTTATAAAAAGTTCATAATTTTTTTTTATTATATATTGATAATTTCATTAAAAAATATTTTTAATAAATATGATAAAAAAATCATTATAAAAATTTTTTAATTTCTTCACAAAAAAATAGTTTTAATAACTATAATAAGAAATATACAAAATTAATAATCATTTTTAAATAAAATAATTTTTTTTAAAAACAATTATTATTTTTTTAATATCAATATAATTTTAAAAATATATTAATTAATATAAATATAATAAAGAAATATTTTTTTTAAATAAAAATAATATATTATATTATAAAATAATAAATAAATAAATATAATTAATTAATAGTTGTTTATAATGAATTAATAATTTTTTGTACTAAAATAATTTTTATAAATATAAATGTTAGTATATTACAAAGTTTTTTTTTTTATTAAAAATTAATCAGTTGTTTTATAAAGTTATTAATACTTTTTTAATTAATATTTCTTTTATAAAAACTATAATTTTCGTTTTAATAAAAATATAATATATATACCAATTGTTAATTTTAATAATAATTAATATTAATTTTAATAAAATGTAAGTTAATAACTTTTTTATTATAAATTGATCATTTCTTTAAAAAAAAATATATTTTATGAATAATGTTTTAAAATAAAATCATATTTTTTTATAAAAATAAATCTTTATAAACATATTAATAAATATAAATATAATAAATTCATAACTTTTTTATAAATAAAAAATTAATAATTTCTTTAAAAAAAATAATTTTTATAAATATAATAATAAATATAATAATTAATTTTTATTGTTTTTCTTAACCGATCTTTTTTATTTATCTTCAATAAATATCTTTTTTTTTAAGATCTTTTTTATATATTTTTTTCTTCACGATATTTCGCTTTCCTTTGGAAAGCTTCTTCAGGAAAAATTTTTATATTTTTGAAAACAAAAAATTATTAACAAATTGTTTTGAAAGATTTTTTTCAATTTGTTAATAATTTTTTGTTTTCAAAAATATAAAAATTTTTTCCTGAAGAAGCTTTCCAAAGGAAAGCGAAATATCGTGAAGAAAAAAATATATAAAAAAGATCTTAAAAAAGAAAAAAGATATTTATTATAGGTATAATAATTAATTTTATAAATATATTAATAAATATAAATATAGTAAATTAATAATTTCTTTACAAAAGGAATTAAAAATTCCTCTCATAAAAAAAAAAAATTTATAAATATAATAACAAACATAATAAATTAATAATTATTTAAAATAAATTAATACTTTTTTATATGAGTTAATTTTTAATATATAATAATAAATATAAATATATTGTAATTTTTCATAAAAAACTAAATTTTGTTTAAATTTAATATTTGTTTGTAATAAATTAATAATTGTTTTTATAGCAATTAATTTTTGTAAATATAATAATAAATTAATAATTTTTAATAATGAATTAATTTTTTTTAAATTTTTAAATATAACAATAAATACTCTAATTAAAAATTTTTTTCGATAAAAAATTTATAATTTTTTTTGATACAAATTAATAGTTTATTTTATAAAAAGTAAATATTTTTTTATAATAAATTAGTAATTTTTTATAAAAATTAATTTTTTGTAGATATGATAATAAATATAATTAATGAAAAAATTATTAATAAAAATTTTTCAAAAATTAAATCTGGCGGAAGAAGTGAACATTTTCCTAATAAATAAAATTATCAACGAAATTTCCATTCAATTTTACTCGAATCCCACATTTCATTGAGGAAAATCTTTAAAAAAAATATGTATTTCAGAATTTACTGAATATAATTTATATATCCAATTTTCGTATAATTGTGTTTCAAATGAAAACATCAATTCGCGTGGCGATGAGAATAAATTTTCGGAACACTGCCTCAACGGCGAAAAAGGAATACCGGCTGATGATTTACTAAAAATTCCTTATAAAATCAAACGTATAAAATTAGTGAGATACTTTAGGTTTAGCATCAACATCGACGTCTCGGTGAAATGTCCAAAGTTTGAAGAATGACCCAGAGGTGTTGTGCTATGAGTGGTAAAAATTTAAATCAAGCTTTCTCATTTAAAGGTTTTCAACAATTAGTGATGATCTGGAATCGAGCAAGATTTTAACTCATGATGTGTCCTTTAACAAACATTAGCCATTTTTTGTTGATGCTAAGTAGGCTCAACACTGTTTTATTTATTCTTCCTTTTACCTAAGGCTTTGACGAGTTTAAGTTTATTATATAAACGCCTAAACCTTTAAATTATCTATTCTAATATACAACTGCTTCGGCTATGCAAACGAGACTGAGACGGCTTTACTACTTTTTTCCATTTAATCATCTTTTAAAATTTAAGGCTCCGTTGGAATTAGAACTTATGGCTTTGGCTTTCAAAAGTGAGCCATTTAAGCCACTATAACTGAAAAACATGTACTAGAAAATTTTCCATTTTATTCTGTTTTCAACACATACCCCACACTTTTCAGTGGTGTTCGATAGTAATAACTTGTGTTAGAATATAAAGCTGCATTCCTAACAGTGATATAAAGGATTCAAAATTTAATATTCTAAACATTTTTTTCGGATTACTAATCAAGTTGAGTTTATTTTAAAAATTTCTTCTATCTGCAGGCGTATTAACTGCTTTTAATAATTTTCGTCATTAATATTTATTTGTATTTTTTTTTTAACTTTTGCTTTTTAATTGTTTATCTTTCACCGCAAACTTTAAATATTTGATAATTTTTCATTACGACTCGATTTGAACATTTATTTTTCTTACACTCTTCTGTTTATTGATTATTTTATTGCTCTTGCTCTCCGTGTCTCTCTCGCTCTATCTCTCTCTTTGTCCCTGACTGTATTTTCCTAATGTCGTGTTTAAACAATTTGTCTATTATCTAGAAAATTCTAATACTAGAATACATTTCATTTCATTTCATTAATTGAAATGTGGACATAAGCTCATTATCATCATCATCATCATCATGATTATCTTCATAATTACAATCATAATAATGATGACAATTGTAATGATTTCCCTTTCTACCAGTGGTTAGAGCAAGTTTGCAAAATATATACATTAACATGCATACAAATACTCACTCTTAGGCTTAATCATACATGCATGTGTATGTGTTATCAGAAAATAATATTGTTGCTGTTGTTACTGCTTTTATGTAATTTTAGCTTTTAGCTCTATAACACTGCTGGCCTGGTTGGGGAATATTTTATTTTCTATGTGGCATAAAATAAATATTATGCACAATACATACGCATACATGCAACGTTAATGCATGTATACGAAAAAATAAAATACAGAATTAGTAAGTGTGCATGTGTATGTGTAGTAGTCGTATGTTGCAGCATATTATGGCAGACAAACACACAAAAACTCTTTTTTTTATAAAATATGGTTGAATGCATAACAAGTCAGTTGTGTGCTGTTTGGCTGGCTGTATGCTTTAGTTGAATGGTAGAATGTGTTTAAACGTGTCGTATTACAACATGTTTACATACATACATTACCAACATTAACATTACTCATACCTATTTTTGTTTTTGTTGTTCAGCAAAGTTTTTCTGGTACAGTTTAACAAACGCTTTCATTTATGTTGCTGCTTTTTGTTGCTGTTGCTGTTGCTATACATTTTAACATTCATTTGTGTTAAAGACTTTTACTGCAAGTGCTAGTATGTGTGTGTGTGCGTGTGTTTGTGTGTGTTTGTGTGGAAAAAAGCAATTGCTCCACTACCCCAAAGTATTGCAAAACGATGAAAGTCAGTGTCACACAGCTTACAACAACAATAAATGAATGTGACATTTATTCTACAACAAACACAACATGAAATAAAACTTGATTTTCTGTATTTCTCGTAGTTGAACAAAACAACAAAGAAAAAGGAAAATTAAAAATAGAAAATAACACTGAAATGTTAACGAAGTTGTTACGAGCAATTACAACAACAACAGCAACAATAACATGAATTTTACTTTGTGACCGACACAACTAAATTTGGAGTCAAGGAATAAAATCTGGGGGATGTTTTTTCAGAACAATAAAATCTTTAGTTGCCAATTTATTTTGTGTTTTGGTTTCAGTGCCAGCCATTTTTAAGGCTGCCACAAATTAAGGTGGTGCTTTTTATGTGCTAGATAAATATCTAAAAATGTTTAATAATTCCTGCTTTTTTTTTTAAAAGAGCTCGAGAATTAAGACCTACGATAGAATTTGCATTCAATTATTCTTATAATTCACAATAATCTCTGCGCAAGTCACAATAGGTGCTTAGCTGTTAAACTAGCTTTCCATCAAGTCCAGAAAATAGAAAATCATCACCGAGACTGTTGAGGACAAGGATTAGGAACACAAATACAAACAACATAAAAATTGTTTGTAATTTTCTCTCTCTCTCTCTCTCTCTCTTTAGAAAACCTTTTCTTGGTCCTCCAAGCTGTTGCTTTCCACTTCACCAAATCCTTGTAGCCGCTAGTCTATAGCCTAAGAATAGTAATACTTTTCACAATCGATTAATGATCAATTAAGTTCCTTGTCCTCAGCGCTTGAAAGTTACATTTTGTAATATTCGTGATAATTTCTGAGACCGCTATCAAGAATTTGGTCGTTAAATTTGAGTCGACAGGCTCGATACGAAATATGCAAACAACCAACGCGTGTACGACCGTGTCGTTCAATTGAAAACATCGCAGCCGTTAACCACAGTGTTGAAGCCGATCCAAATTTGTCAATTCCTAGACGTTCTCAACAATTAAGGTTCGACTGGTAGAGGAATTGAAGCTGATTGACCATTCACATTGCCATTGGATTCGCTTAGGATTCATTCAGGAATAATTGGTTGGGTTTTCTGAAAGAATAATTTTTCCCAACTAAGCCCATTTTCCCTTGTCAGGGTATTTCAACAAGCAAAATTGCCTCATTTGGGCTTCTGAATCCTAGAGCAATTATTGAGAAGCCTTTGCATGGTCAACGTATCATTGTATGGTGCGCTTTGTGGTCTGGAAGTGTATTTAGGCCTTTTCGATGAGGCTGGAAATGCGGTAACGATCAGTGGAGCACGCTATCGCGAGATGTTAACAACTACATTTTTGCCTATTGTTAATGACGTGGATATCACTGACATGTGGTTTCAACAGGACGGTGCCTTTTACCACCGGTGATAGATGTAATGACGGTGAGATTACGTCAAAACATATCAATATGCCCGCGGGGGAGGGGGGGGGGTAATTAATTTGCGGATATGCGTGATAAGATTTACATCTGTACCGAGCTGTGTAAGCCATAACAAGATGGTGGATCATACCACTGTGGATGAAATGTAGCCTGATCCTCGCCCTAGAAGGCCTTCAGATACGTATATCCTCAAGTCACTCCTAGTTGCAACTTCAAAAGCCCGAAGCAGGCCGCAGCCTGCACTACTTGTTGAAGAGTTGGAGACTATCCAACTCCTAGTCCAGAACGCATGAAGCTTAATATAATTTAAGAACACGATGGCATTCATACTCACTAGACCTGGACCATTCAATGTGCTCATTGTGAATGATCCTATCCACACAACTCAAACGAGGGCCTCGAAACACAAAGCCACCACGCTGCTCCCGAAGGGCCAACCTCAATAATCAGTCAGAGAACAGCTAAAAGGCTAAAAAGACAACTAGCGGAACTCTGAGGGCTTAACTGATTCCCGTGTAAATATAGTGGATTGTCCAGTTGGCTCCTGCTAGCCTATTTGGGGGACTGGGCTTCCTTTTACCTCCGAAGAGACATGTAATGACGGTAGATTTTCATGTCCCCGGGGGGGGGGGAGAGCTTTGTGGATATATTGGGTTTTCAATAACTCCTCGTGGATTCTCATTTGAAATCCTTCTTGCCAACGAAGCCGCCGGTAAGAGTATGTCACGTCGCTGACGATAATTTCCATCGTAAAGTCGCTATTCAATTTTGTCATGTTTGTTTTGCTTTTCATTCTTTGAAATTTGTTCTAAATTCGCATCAGTGATGTTCGAAACATGTTAAATTGTGCGGCTCGACGACGAGTCGAGGTTGATGGCTTTGTTCAAAATTCGTATCAGTGATGTTCGAGAGATGTTTAGTTGTTTAACATGACGACAAGGCGAGTTTGACAGCTGTTCTGCCACACTAATCCCAACAACAAATTGGAAGAGCATGCACACATTCTCTTTCACATTTCCTATACACCCGGGTTGCTAAAATTTGCGCACAATTGTCTTGATTGTGGAGACGAAATTTTTGTAAAAGGCTTCAACAATCTTAACGAACTGCTCGATTGTATACTTCTCCGTGATTGAATTTGTTCCAAATAATGAAGCAAAGAAATGCTAAATAAAGTTTAGTGGTTTGGGCCAGCCGTTATTTAAAACTCCCCCAAGAAAAGATAGACTAAATTTTACGAAACACAATATTCAAAAATTTTATGGGCCTTAACAACACCAACACCAACAACAACAACAAAAAACTTTATCTAACAAAAATTTGCTTTTAACTAGAAAAGTTTTTAAGTTCGAATAAACTAAAAAAAACTGTTTATTTTTAAAAGAGAAGAGGAAAAAAGAGGAGAGGAGAAGAAAAGACGTTTCTTATCCTTTTAAACAAAACAAGGATATTTTTAATATTTCTTTTTTTCGTTTTTTTTTGTTGTTTGCAACAACCCTTCAAATTACGTCGTCTGTTAAATTGTTTATGTGTGTCGTCGTTGTCGCCAGTATAATAGTCTACGTTTTTGCAAAAAGCATGAGCAGAGCAATGACCCGTATTTTGTAAATTCTGAGACAATTTTTAATCGATAAATGTGCAACGTGCTTGTGTGCTTGTGAGTGCAATACGACTGACTGTCTATTAGCTTGCCAGCGCCCTAGGCGTGGTATTCAACCAAATTCATTTGTTCATTCAGTCATTTTATAAATTAATGTTGTTGCTATTCCTGTTACTGCTTCTCTGCTATTGTTGCCTTAGCTGCTGCAATTTGGTATACTCTTGCTATTGCTATTGCTGGTGCTGCTTCTGCTACTGCTGACATTTCAAATAATTGTATTGTCAGACTAAAGAATAATTAAATATATTTGTAGAATAAGGGCCAAGTATATTCGCTTATTTATTTGCGATACGTTGTTAATCGTTTTGTTTGATTTTCGTTTAACGGAAATGAAAATCACCAAAGAAACGGAAAGGTAGTTGAAATTCTTTTTCATTTGAAGTAAATCCAAAAAAAAAAAGGATAAATAACGACCCATAGAATAGTGAAGGAAGAACAACAAATGTGTTAAACTTTCAACAACAATTGAATTATTTACGAGTTCTTAACCTCAATGAAAATATGTGAGGGTTTCCCAAAAACTTTACGGAAAACTAAGCTCTTTAAAGTATTTTGGTTGTGTTGCATGAGGAGAGTTTCTAAGAATATTTTATTGAAAAAGTGGAAACCCTTTTTAATATCCTGGAGATCCAAGAAGAATACTGAAAAAGTTTTTCTCTCTCTATACCAGGGTCCATGGGAGTTTCATAACCATGAAAGTTCTGCTTAAACTAACATATTTTTAAAGGAAGCCGATAGAAGTGACTGCCAAGCGAAACGTTATTAAAGCTACAGAGAGGGAATGCTTAAGTTTTCCAGTGGGAATTTTTATTATTTTGTGTTTTATTTTTTTTAAAGAGATGTAGCACTTCAGGCAGCAATGCCTAATTAGTAAAGTACCATGCTACATTTTTTAGAAAAGGGATAGAGAAGTGATGTAACAGGTGGTGAAAGTAGAAGGATAGTCGGAAATTAACTGCCGCATAGGACAGCACAGCGACCATGGATTATGGCTTCATCGCTGAGCAGCGCCACCGACAGTAAATTTTACTTTTTTTAGTGAAAAAAAACTAAGGTCTTCGTTGGGAATCGAACCCACAACCCCCATACTGACCAGCTAGTATACTACCTACTAGCCTACAGAGGCATCTAAACAAAACGAATAGATTAACTTTTGTTGCACGCCACGAATATGAAGACGAGAGATAAGAAGTTTGCTAGTCCTCTGGATAATAAAAAAGGAGTAGCTGCATCAAATGCAATATGGATGGTTCCATAACCATGAAAGCAAATTAAGAAACGGCTTGTCTATTATTATGGAGAATGGAAGGGAAGGTTGCAAAGAAGTGGTATGCTTCAATTTTCCCTTTACACTAATGACAATGGAAGCAGCCGGAGTTGTGGTAATAGAAACGTGAATAAGTTACTAAAACTCTCTGTAAAAATTAAATATCATTTCCTTAAATTGGAGATTAATGGTGCCGAAAGCGGGGCACCCTTGTTAAATATAAACAAAGGCTTCATGGGAAGAAAGATATAAGACCTCTCTGACAGTCAAGCTGTCTTCAAGGAACTTGGTTTATAAGACTGCAACTGCGAAATTTCTAGGGAATAAGGCTTAAGATTGCATCAGTTAGACAACATAATTATTGATACTCTTTGGGTTGGATTAGTAAGAGCAGATAGATAGGAAGGACCGAAGACTAATGGGCAAATTTTTATGGAACTGGAAAACATTATATGCTAGCGACAATCTGGTTGGAGATGAAGGACATCTGCGACTATTCAATTTATACCAATGAAGGCAAGACATGCTGGCATTTGGGTTACAGTACATAACAATAATCGCTTTAAAGATCTCATGTCTCTTGGCAAATAAAATCTACTTTTGTTGAAAGCCATTTTAAGCTGAGAATCTAAGATTGGAGAACCTAGGCATAGAGAACAGTAGCCGAGAAAATTTAATAATTATAAGGAGGAACTTCCACAGGATTTTCTAAAAGACGGTGATAATTTATCAAACAGCAGCTACAAACAGCTGAAAAAGAAAATATTAAATGATAGTGATGTGGCAACACTAACATAGATTGCAATGCGATGGAATCTATGCGGAATCTATGCAAAGGATGCGGCTACCTGTCTCCCCCACAAAGAAGAAGACATCTAATTAAAAAATTGTCAAACTTGGAGTACATTTTTGTGTTAACTGTAGAAGAAGAGTTTGTAATGACACGTTCTCCCGATACGCTAGGATAGAGCTCGCGACGTTCAGGGTTCGGCACAAAAAAATTTAGTTTCCAGTAACACAAGTGGTAGTTTTGTTTTTCTTTTTACTAATCATTTTTATTACAGTCTACTCTTAAATTTAGCTTAAAATTATACTACTGCACTATTGAGCACGCCAACGACGACTCACCGTTTCGCGGCCTTCAAGAGTTTTCGCAGATCGACACCTACTGTCTGCCAGCTAGCCTACTGCTTATCACACTGGAGCGAATAAGATTCTGGTCCAGTCTGAGCAGATCAGTTTGCCTGTCCACCAATTTTCGACTAGTTGCGATTGTCACGAATAATATTTTGAGGCAACCTTTCGACGTCATAATTGGTGTTAGTCTTTTTCACGACTTTATCCGTCCTGTTCAGTTAGGGCAAATAAAATTCTGGCCTGGCTGAACAAAGCGCTGCCTTGCTCTGTCCTCCGTCACCTAGGCGAATAAAATTGTGGCCAGGTGAAGCAGCAACAGAACTTGCTTTGCCGTACCTTAGTTATACTCAATTAATTAGAAGTCGATTAAAATTCGGACTTTGATTAACCGAGCTGAACCTAATCCCAAGACTATTTTAATTAAGTTGAATAAAATTCTAACTTACTTAAAAGAAGTCTTGCCCGGTTGCTTGCCCGTGGCTAACTCTCCTAAAATACTCAAGTATACCGCTTTTATAGGTCTCTACTAGGCACACATACACGCCAGCTGCTTGTGACTGTTTAGGGTTGTGTTTAATGGTATGTTTTCTTACAAATGTGTCATCTACATGTCAATAGGTGGCGCTTCTTGATTCTATTCTTTGTCTTAAAATTAATAACATTATAATTTAAAGTATTTTATTCAATAATTAAGTTAAACAAATAAAAAAAACAATAAATGCAATTATAAAATATGGAAAGTGTATAATGGAATTCATTTAAATGTTATTTTGAAAAAATTATGAAATTCATTAAACCATAAAAAAATAAGAAATGTGAAAAATGTATACAGTTTAATTGATTGTCTTATGTGGTCCAAAAATGAGCCTGCCGAATAGGCATCAGAGGAGAGATACTGAGCCTTTAAATCAAAATGAACTTATTTTTGGTGAAAAACTTGCTTAACCTCAAATTTTTGTTCTCGTGTTTTGCTGGGTGAAATGAATGTGTGAGAAGCTTTTAAAACTCTTATCAAACTTGTCATTACTTTTTAGCTAAAAAAAACTGTGACTGTTAAAAATGTATGCGTAGAACTAGCCGCAGTATTTAAGGGCAGATATTAAAGGCAGATGGATCATCAGGCTTTAGTTAACGAATTGCGAAATATGCGAGAACTAAATTAAAATTTTATCATCAAAAAGATAGTTCTCTATTAGCAAACAGGAGAGTTGTATCTACTTTTATCATGGTTATTGGGCCCTTTATGACTAATGAAAAATGGAGGAAAGCCTTAACGAAACTTAAGATCTATTGAGAAATTAAGCACTTTTTGCGGGAGTGTGAAGTTAAATCGTAGGAAGTTATTTTTCACTAAACAACATTGTGGCTTTTGCAAATGTACAAAATTAATTATATGACTGGCATGTTGTTGCAGCAGACTAACTAATGCCACAATAGGAACACCACCATTTACAGATGGAAAATCCTAAGTAGTAAGCAGGTGAGCACTCCCACAAAACAATGAGTGTTCAATCATTTTCCAAAGTCTGATATAAGTACAGCAAATTAAGGTCAGCGTCTATAAAATTGCAAAAAGCACTACATAATTCCATTAAGAAAATCCATTCAAAAATATTCAAAGAAAGGGAGAAAAAAAATTATTTTAATTAAAATAAAAGTATAAGAATCTCTGGAGTATAAATAATTTGAGTATAATATAAATTTGCGGTCATTAATTGTCGGACTCGTACCACCACTGATCCACTAAGATAAAGAGAACTGCGGGAAAGAAACACAAAACAGTTGGCCTTAACATTCACCAGCAATTGCAATGCCAATATAATATCTTAACCAGGGATCTCAAAGCGCATGCTCGATTAAGGGAGCCATGAGATTTTGTGATGGTGTAGGAGACATTGAAAATTGCATTTCGCGAGGCTAATGGCCTCAACAACATAAACAAGATAAAAACTATTATAAAAAACACAAACAGAATGCAAACACTAATAGTAACAGTAACTACATTTTTGCAGCAAACAGTGCACAGAAGAGAGAGAGAGAGAGCAGAGAAGAGTAAAACAAAAAGAAACTGCACTAAACACCACAACTAAATGTTACACAAGAGTTCTATTGAAACATTTTTTTATTTCGTAATATATGTTTGATGGTTACTCCAACTTTAGCGAAAAAGACTCATGCTAATCGGAGGCGGTGGTGTGGTGTGGTGTGGTGTGGTCTGCTGTTGTCTGCAGAGAAACTATAGAAATTGTAAAGAACCTACCAAACAACCTCCTGGCATTGACAATGGCATTGGTAGGTTATTGCAGAAATAAAAAATTATGTATATATGTGTACATGTGTGTGCGTGTGTGTATGCATTAATGTTATAAAAATCATGCTTTTTCAATGTTGTCTATGCTCTATTGCATCTTCATATTGTGTACACAATAGCACATTCTGCACACTCCAACTATTGCCAGAACACAATATAAAGTTTTTAATAGAAGTTTTGCCTTTCGTACGGTTTGTTGGCTGTTTGTAAATATGGGAAGCTATTCAAGCAGTATTTTCAGGGCCATTGCCATTTGGAGTTTTTGCTTTTTGTTCGCGCTTATGCACCCTACACTATGTGTTAACTGAAATTTTTTTAAAAAATTATATTTTTTTTTAAAAATTATATTTTTTATTTTAAACCTACAAGACACTAATTTTTTTTCCCTAAAAAATTATTTAAAATTTTAAATAGGTACTTTAATTTTAAAAAGTACTTTTTGTATTAATCTTCTATTTTGGTTTAAAACATCATTTTTTACTTAAGCTTGCTTTCAATTATAGTTTTTCTTATTTATAAGAATTTTTTTTTTATTAAAAACGAAATTTTTTTTTTTTGTAATGGGTGATTCCGTAGTTGTAATCACTTTGCAGCCATTTTAAATTTCCTTATTTTGCAAATTGATGCTAAAAAAAATTGGTGTCATTTAAAAATTAAAATTTGCTGCCATAGAATGCATATAATTTTTACTACTGAGCCGTAATTAATTTTTGTCGTCCTGATTCTTAACGGACACCCATATAAAACTTTAACAAACTTGGCATCACTACAGCTGTCATTAACAGAAAATAATAAAAAATAAACTTAATCTTATATGATGCTATGGGCATTATAACAACAATTATAAAAAATTTAAAATTATAAATTAAAGGGTGTACCAATTGTCGATGTTATCTGAAAAATATGGGCTTATCTTTTAAACTTTAATAGGCAGATAATTAAAATTTACACAGACTGTGTGTTAGTAAGTTCTTTCGTAAAAATATTGAAAGTTGCAACTTAAAGGGTGGTCCAACAGGTGGTTTTTTAAAAATCCATTTCTTTATATTTTGTATCTTTAATTTGTATCTTAATTTTACCAAGGCAGGTATTACTAAGTGCAAAATTACAGCTATTAAAAAAAAACAAAGGGTGTCCCATAGCTGACATAAGTTTTCAACTTTTGTGTGCTTTATAAATAAATAGTTAAGGTTTCAACAAATTATCTACAATTTTACAATTTTTATTCATCTGTTTGTCTGGAAGTCGTTTTTGTGCCACAATTATTTTGCAAAAAGTACTTTTTACTATGGACCTGCCTTCTTTTATAAAGATAATATTTTTGCAATTTATTTTATATATACTTTTTATTCAAGAAACCGACATATTTTACGTTCGAAAATTGGTTTCTATTTCAAAGGTACTTTTTGTTTAAAATAAAAATTTTAAAATGTAATTTAATTTTTAAAAGTACTTTTTTCCGTACGTTTTTATTTAAAAAATGCTTTTAATTAAAAACACTGCTTTTTTTTAAAGGACTTTTGTTACACAAAATGTATTACTTTATTTAAAAGGTGGTTTTTATTTCAAAGGTACTTTTTGTTTAATATATAAATTTCACTTTAAAGAATGTTTTGGCCTTTAAAACCATTACGGTGGTGAGGGTAAAATTGCTTACTTTTATAATATATTTTGATTGATCGAAACAGCCATTTTTTTGTGCTTTTGTAGTATCTTAATAATTCTAAAAAAAATACAAAAAGATTTATTTCGAAAATGTTTACAATTCTAAAAAAGTACGAAATTTCCATTAAAAGTTTCTATTATTTCAAAGTAACTTTTTATGATAATTGAATATTTAATATATAAGCCGGTTTTAATTTACAGGATTTCATAGTAAAAAGAGTACTTTTAATCAAAAATTCCTTTCTGAACTTTTTACCTAAATGTTAATTTTTATATAAAATTTTTATATAAAAAGGCACTTTTTTCTGAGTACCTTATTAATGATTTTACACCGAAAATTTCGAATATTAAAAAAAGTTTCTATTCAAAAGGTGCTTTCTATTTAATAAAAACATTTGGTTGTTGCAGTACTTTTCATTAAAAAACTATTTGAATTTAAAAAGTACTTTGTATTAAAACTGTACTTTTTATTAAAAAAGGTTTTGTTGTAATTTCTTTCGATGAAAACCGTTGTTACTGGCTGTTTATTTGCTATGATCGGCGAGTGCTCACAGCGTTTTAAATAGTACCATTTAAACAACGGGTTTCACCGAAAGAAAAGACAGCGGTATTTAATTTACTGGTGAAATAAATTAAAATAAAAAAGGTTTTCTTTATTAAATAGATTCTTTTTCAAAAATTCCTCAATACTTTATTTACGAAAAATTTCTTACGTTCTCTTTTGTGAAGGTACTTTTTCTTAGCAAAAAAAAGTATCTTTTATGAAAGCTGCCTTGTTTTTTTTGTGATTGAACGCCCTTTTTATAGAATGAGAGGCAAAAATATTTTTTATTCAAAACATATTTTAAAAAGCGTTTTTTTTATTCAAAAGATACTTTTGATTTAAAATAAACTTTTTCTTTAAAAAGTAAGTTTTTGTTTTGAATAAACTTTTTCTTTAAAATATACTTTTTGTAAAAAGTACTCTCAATTTAAAAGTTTAATATTTTTCTTTAGAGGCAATTAAAATATATTTTTTATTTCAAAAGTTTTTGGGACTTTTAAGTCCTTTTTGCTTAAGATTTTTTTTTTATAAAATAAGTGATTCCTATTTTTAACATAACTTTTATTGAAAGGGTACTTTTTTTATTGAATCCCATTTATTTCTGGAAAAAAATATATTTTTTTATTTAAAAGATATTTTTTTAAAATGCTTAAATATTTTTTAAGTATTTTAATTGAAAAAAAGCACCGTGGTTATTTGAAAATAAAATAACTTTTTGTTTTAGGGACTTTTTTATTTAAAGGTACCTTTAAAAAGCACATTTGACTTAGAGCATCGTATTAAACGAAGTCTTTTTTATTTAATATGAAACAGTCGTAACGCCAGGATATTCTCGGTTGCTGGGGTATGCTTAATGGCGTCAAGGGTCGTGTTTAATTAAAAGGCGGCTGATTGATTCGGTATAAATCCTCAGGCTTTATTTGCCACTAATCTCCTTAACGGCAGTTCACCCTCTTTGCTCCGCGTGTGGTGAAACGGAGCGTGGAGGTATTCCTGGGCTAGGAACCAAGTATCCACAGTTAGTGGACCAGGGAAATAGATAGATCAGTGAAAATTGTGCAGGTTTTTAACCACTAGAACAAAATATTACGCTGCTCTGGTCACTCCCAGTACGACTTGAAGGCTGGGTAAACACCATTGCACTAGTTTGTGACCTGGCTGGTGCTACTATGGCCAGCACCACGAGATAATAGTAAATGTACGAGGGAAATACCCAGAACACCGGAAATTGTGCAGGGTTATGACCACTAGAACACAATTTAACGTTGCTGTAGTCACTCCCCGTACAGATACAAACCAGACTGTGTAAAAACCGCTGCAGTATTTGCCGAAGTTACTCAAAAATATTTTCGGGCGATACACTGCTGCCAAATATTACCTGTTACCTTTTAGCCAGGTGCGCACCAACTAACTCTTTGTTTATAAAGTCCTGCTATGTGCGCGATAAGATTTACATTTGTATCTAGCTGTGCAAGCCATAAATAGATGGTAGACCATACCACTGTAGACCACCAGGACTTTTAGCGTTACACGATGTATTTTAAGGATGTTAGAAGGAGCACTTCAAATATTAGCTCTTAAGTAGCGCTCGCAACAAAGTCGCTTCTGCTCTAACATTTGTTTTGTTCTCTATTATTTATGAAATTATTTTTTTTTGTGCATTTTCTATGAAGCATTCATTAATGGGATGAATTTACTGAGACTCTTCCTCCTCTTGAGTTTATTCATTTATTCATTTACTTTTTTTCGGTCTGTCAGTATTTTAACAATTGTCAGTTAAGGCTTTTTTTTATTTGCCTATTGGTTTTTACTATTCTTGAATATTAATACAGCGAAAAGCTTTTTGAATGTTCAACAAAAATATACACACAAACATATATACTCAAGCATAACAAAGAAACAAAGAAGAATAAATATGTATGTATGTAGATGTGAATGCATAATAAAAGTCATGGCTTTTGTTTATTTTTAAGAATTTTCCTTTCAGTTTTTCATAAAATTTAAAAATATGTTGAGGAATATTTTTAATTCGCCTCAAATACAACATCAAAAGCTTAAGAGGTGGAAGTTAGAAAAAGAGTTTTAATGAGAAGAGAAAATTTCTTATCATGTGTACTCACACAAAATCTACAGTAATAATTTCGATGTCAATATACACTGATCCGTTGCCAATCATTTAACACATTATCAGCCTTGATTTTTCCGCACATCAGTAGCAATTACACAGCCATACATACAAACATATAGTTACCTACAATTTTGTCTAGAACCGGCCCCATTCATCAATCAAATCAAAATCTCATTTTAAGCATTGTTTTTGCCTTGACTTTGACAACTTGTAATGGCAACAAAAACACATTTTATCTACAACAGTAGTGTGTTATTGTTGTTGTTGCTAATATGAAAGTAATTTTTTTAACTGCAAATAAAACAAATATAATTACCAAGTTGTTGACACCGATTGTCAAACACTCAAAATGTAACTGCCTGCAATAACAATTTTACAATGCAGCACACATACAACACCACCACCTACACAAGCATTTAAAAGAAGGTTTGCCCAAACATGCACATAACTGAGCCTAGTATTTTTGCTTTTATATGGGGCTCTCTCGCCATCTGTGGCATGAGGAAGAACATTGAAAAAAGAAAGAAGAAGAATTATAATAAAATACAGCAACAAAATATAATTTTCTATAGTAGAAAATATAAACGAGTTGCAAGGTCGACGAACGCCAACTTAATGAACATGAACATGATATTTAATATTTTTTTTATTCCTGTTGTAACTCTCTTACTTTATTGCTCTCTTTATTTACTTTATATGAAAATAAATATAAATCTAATGAGTTGCCAGACTTAAGATTGAGGCATAAGTGAGTTTCTGTTACTTATGATCAATTTCAAGAGACCAAATAAATAATGATGTTATTTTTAAGTTTTTTAAATTTATTAAAAAATAAAATGATTTTTTGTTTAATTTTTTGTTACTCTCACTTTATACAATCGATTTAATATTTATTTATCATATGTGCGTAAATTTTCCGACGGGGTTTAATTTACTTTTATTTCTCTTCGTACGAAGAGAACACTGAAGATGACAAATGGCCGAAACCGGTTTGTTCACAAACCAAATTTGACGAGGGTCGAAAGAAAACCGTACCCAAATAAAAAAAAAAAATTATTTATCAATTTTATTTCGATCGATGCTGATACTAACACATGGGGCAACTTTAATAATGGAACACACAAGTACAGGGTTTCTGTCGTTTGTTTTGATGCCGAAAATTAAAAAATATTTTCTAAGAATCTATGACGATGTGAATGGTCGTTCGACTTAAATTCCTGCACTAATTGGACCTTGTAAGGCTTCAAAGTCAAAACTTTACGCAAAATTCTCCATGCTGTATTTTTTTTTTGTTTTATAGGACCAGCACTCAAGGGATGACCCCTACCTATGCAATGCAATGTGCCAGAACTAGGTTTTTTTTTTAGTACCGTGCTACATTCTTTTAGGAAAGGGATAAAGAAGAGATAAAACGGGTGGTGAAAGTAGAAGGATAGTTGGAAATTAACTGCTCTATAAAAGACAACACAGCGACCAGTGACTATGCCTTCATCGCTGAGCAGCCCCACCGACAGTCAATTTTTATTTTTGTAGTGAAAAAAAACCAAGGTCTTCGTTGGGAATCGAACCCACAACCCACACACTGAAAAGCTAGTACACTACCTACTAGCCTACAGGGGCACATTGATATGTTTTGCTGGAAATCTACCGTCATTACATGCATCTTCGGGGGTAAAAGGGAATCTAGTCCTCTTCAAGGCTAACAGGAGTCAACTGGACAATTCCACTTTATTTCCACGGGGATCAGTAAAGCCCCAGACTTTAGCTATTTGCCTTTTTAACCTTTAACCTTTTAGCTATTCTCTGACTGATTATTGAGGTTGGCCCTTCGGGAATATTGTGGTGGTTGTTGTTTCGAGGCCCTCGTTTGAGTTGTGTGGGTTGGATTATTCACAATGAACACAATGAATTGTCCAAGTCCGGTCAGCATGAATGCCGTTGTGTTTTTAAATTTTATTAGGCTTCATGTGTTTTGCACCAGGAGTCGGATAGTCTCCAAGTCTTCAACAAGGAGTGGGGCGTTGGCCTGCTCCGAGTTCTTGAAGTTGCAGTTAGGAGTGACCGGAGGATATACGTATCTGAAGGCCTTCCTGGGGCGAGGATAATGCTACATTTCATCTACAGTGATATGATCTACCATCTGGCTATGGCTTACACAGCTAGGTACAGATGTAAAACTTATCACGCATGTGTTAGTTTTGGATAACCCCAATTGGTAAGAACATCGAGGAATTGACAAATTTGAATCTGCTTCAACATTGTGACTCATGGCTGCCATGTTTTCGGTTCAAGGCCCCGGTCGAACACGCGTTGGTGTTCGCACATTTTGTATCAAGCCTATTGACTCAAATTTAACGACCAAATTCTTAATAGCGGTTTCAGAAGAACGATTATGTTGTCCTTATATATCACGAATTTTACGAAATAAATTTTAAGCAGAGACACCATTTTCATAGTGAATTTCAATTATTTTAATGTGATTTTCACGCGATATTGAATTCATTGTAACAATTGTAACAATTTACTATGAATGCGTCAAAAAACTATATGTCAAAACTATCATTTTGTTATTATTGCAATCGTTGAAAAACAAACTTCTTGTTGAAAAACCCGATACTTCTTTAATGACCTGATGTCTTATTTAGTGAAAATGTACGCGCAATTATTAAGACTAAAGTAGGGTGAGCTGCTGACAAATTGTGGATTTTCAATCTTCTGTTTAGCCAGCTTAACAATACCGTTAATAAAATACAAGGAGCCTTCATGTTACTAGTGTTGCACCATTGAAAAATAAACTTGTCGTTGAATAACTCGATATAACCAGTTATATTATACTTTAATTGTAAAACATTACAGAGTAAATCAAATATTATTAATAAATAATAATAAAGTGAGTTATTTGTAAATTATTTTCGTGTTCTACGTGTTGTAGGTGCTTGATATTTCAGTTTTTTTTTTGAGCAGCACCAATCTCACTCTTTCAATCAAATCAATCGATTTTATACATAGTTCCATGGGAAAGTTGCCCATTAAAACCCCAAAGCTTTAAGTACTATAGTTTTAACGTTACATCATATAGAGAAATTTACTTTATTTTGTGTATTTGATTGATTTTCTAAAAATAACACTTTCACGTTATAAAATTTAAAGTTAATAACTTTAACGCAACAGTCGACACTAAGATTTAATTGATTTTATTCTTAAATAACGGCAGAATTTTTGCTGGCGATTTTTTGACAAATTTTATTTCAGCAATCTGGCCAGCCCAAAATAGAAATTGACTTCCTCACTAAATTGTGATTTATCACAAGTTTTGTTAACAGATTAGATGACGGACGCTAATGTCGGGAACAAGTAAAAAAAAACTCGAGTATGAGTTGAGGTTCTAAGCCATCTGTGTAAAGTCACGTTATATAATAATTTGCGGGGATACGCCGATATAATAATGAAGCAAAATTCTATAATTTTCTAGTAATTCAGAGTGTGCTGCATACTTACAACGCATGCATAAACAAGCACATACGGAAATTAATGAAAAAATAAAAAGAAGCTGCTAGAAGTGAGAGTGAAACGGAGAAATCTCAAGAACTGTAAATATGATGATAATGATGATGAGTTGTAAGAGAATCATAATTTTAATCTTAAAAACATACTTACGAGTAATTGCTTGTATCATATGAATCGTATAAAATTGGTATGAGAAGTTATTTTATAAACACACTTGCACACACACACACACTTGCATTTAAAATTATTAATAGTCTTGATTACAATTCTTATTAGAGTATCCATAAAACCATAACGCCATAACCATAATGAATTCTATACACAAAAGCACAAACACGTGTAATTACACTTTTATTAGAAGTATGTTAACTTAAGGAAAAAGAGAAATGGAAAGAATTAGGAATAAAAATTGTAGGGTTATTAAATGCAATAATGTTTTTTAATTGTCCAAAAACAATTGGCCATCATTAGCCAAAAATACAAAAATTTAATTTTAATTTCTTTTTAAGTGCATCCATCAGCAATAATGTCCCGGGTAATACTAAATGGTTAAATCGATCATCTTGCTAGCCCGAATTACAGTAGAATAATGCTTCTCTTGCTTTTATTAAAGTAACTAACTCGTTTCTAAAAATTTTATTTATTTATTTTAAACCTTTGAATATTTTTATAGATCTTACATTTAATGTTAGTTCACATTTTATTATGAACAGCTGTTCAAGGAAGGGCATAAATAAATATTTATGGCAATATACATAAATTTCGCATGCTAATTTTTTTAAGCAAATTTTAAGGCGAATAAAAACTTTTCAATTAATCGAATAAAAAAATTAATCGATTAATCGATTATTTAATTTTTACAATTTTGAACAGCTGTGTAATAAGGGGAATAAATATTTAACCCCAAATTCATGATACTCCTTTGTATCTCAAGGGGAACAAACAGTTTATGGTAATATAAATTTTAATGTTAATAAAAAATTATTCCTTCAATCGAATAAAAAATTATTTGACTAATCGAATAAAAAATCATTCGATTAATCGAATAAATTTTATTTTCCAACTGGAGTATAAAAGCTTTTTTAATTTAAAGTAAAAAAATTTAATGCGTATTAAAAATAACTTAATTAATCGGATAATATTTTTTTTATGTTTTTATTTTATTTTATTTTTATAATTTTTTTATTAATTTTAATTATTATGATACAATGAAGAGCATAAATATTTTAGGGAAATTTGTATATGATATTCTGTTTTATTTCAAGAGGAATGAAAATTTCATGCTAACCTTTTTGTTAGAAATTTTAATGTGAATAAAAAATTTTTCGATTAATCGAATAAAATATTAAACCAATAAAAAATTAATCGATTAAAAGTTTTTATTTCAACTGGAGCAAGAAAAATATTTTAATTAAAAGTAAAAAAAAAATTTTATGCAAATTTTGAACCCAATAAAAATTTTTTCAATTAATCGAATAAAAAAATTAATCGGTTAATTGATTTATTAATTATTATTTTACAATCAGCTTACAAATTTTTAAGGAGCTTAAATTGAAAGTGCACTAATTTTTTTATGAACCGATGTTTAATGAAGGGAATAAATATTTAAACATAAATTCTGATATTCTTTACTATTTCAAGGGAAACAAATATTTTATAGTAATATAAATTTCACTGCTAATTTTTTTAATAGAAATTTTAATGCAAATAAAAAATTATTCGATTAATCGAATAAAAAATTATTCGATTAATTAAATACTTTTTTTCAACTGGATTAAGAAAGCTTTATTAATTTAAAGTAAAAAAAAATTTGACTAAAATTGCTAAAAAAAATAAACTTTCGATTAAACATTACCCCATCTTGATATTTTTCCAAGTGGAATTTCCAAAATTTAAAAAAAATTTATGTGTATAAAAAATGACTTGATTAATCGAATATTTTTTTTTATTTTTTTACTTTATTTTTAATATATGTTTATTCAGCTGTTAAACAAAAAGCAGGAATAGTTAATCGAATAAGAAATTTTTCGATTAATCGAATAATTTGTTTTTTCCAACTAGAGTGAGAAAACTTTTTTAATTTAAAGTAAACAATAATTTGACTGATATTAGGTAAAAAATAAATTGTCGATTTAATCCTTACCCAATTTGATATTTTTTTAAATGTAATTTCCATAGTTGAAAAAAAATTTAATGTGTATAGAAAATTACTTGATTAAAAAATTTTTTTATGTTCTTACTTTATTTTTATTACTTGTTTTTATATTTTTATTATTATGAACAGCTGTTCAACGAAAAGCACGAGTGTTTAATCGAATAAAAAATTATTCGATTAATCGAATAAATTTTTATTTCAATTGGCGTGAGAAAACTTTTGTAATTTAAAGTAAAAAATAATTTGACTAATATTACTAGAAAAACAAATTTTCGTTGAAACATTGCCTCAGCTTGATATTTTTCCAAGTACAATTGCCATACTTTAAAAAAAAAATTAATGCTGATAAAAAATTACTCTATTTATCTAATTTTTTTTATATTTGTATTTTATTTTTTTATAATATTTTTATTATTATACGGGTGTTCAATAAACACCATAAATATTTAAGAATAATATATGATATTCTGCGTTATTTCAAGCGGAATGAAAATTTTATTGAAATATTAATTTCACTACTGATTTTTTTATAGAAATGTTAATGTGAATAAAAATCTGTTCGATTAATCGAATAAAAAATGAAACGAATAAAAAATTAACCGATTAAAAATTTTTATTTCAAATGGAGCAAAAACAAAATATTTTAATTAAGAGTAAAAAATAATTTGAATAATATTACTTCAAAAATAAATACTGGGTTAAACAAATTCCCAAACTGATCATTTTCTAAATGCAATTTCCATAATTAAACAAAACAACAAACAAATAAAAGGGAGTGTATTTCTGTCAGTTAGGCATCAATTTGAGTTTTATGATGTTCTGTAAGAATCAGTATCAAATTTTTAGGTGTCTAAAATATGAGGCGTGTAACTGCTAGCGGTGCAAAACCATATGAAGTACAGTTTTAAGGGAAAATTTAATAATTTATTTTTTAATAGCAGTTATGAATTAAATCAACTGTTGAACTATTTTTCCATTATATTGAAAAGCAAATAAAAAAAACATGTAAAAGACAACTTTCACAATTTGTTTAAACTTTTAATTTTTATTTTTATCTCGGCAACACTAATTAACTATTATCATTTGCATTATAATTAATAAATTAATAAAACAAAGATATTATATATTTTAGAATAAAAATGTTTGTTAAGTAATAATTTCGGCAGCAAAGCGGAAAATACAGATCACCTACATAACATGGTTTTTTAAGTGAATACCAAAATAATAAATTTACAAAACACACAAATTTTAGCAGAAAAATTTTAAACTTCAAAAAATAAAATTAAAAAAAAAAAATTAAAAAAAGCAAAAAATCAAAAATTAAAATAAATTAAATAAAAATTCAAAAAATATCTTTTTAAATAAATTCAAGGAATGAGAAGTCAATGTACAGATTAGTACACGGCTTAAAAATGATATCTTTACGTCGAAAGCGCTTGGCATTCGTACTGGTTAAACAGTCAGAAAGAACAGGAAATAACGACAGCAAAATACAAATTTCTCTAAAAAGTTTATAAAAAAATTTTTAGAAAAATTCAAAAATTAAAAAACTTAAAACAATTTAAAATTTAACAAAAATTAAAGCGTAAAAATCGTAAGTTCGTAAAAACTCGAAAACTCGAATTTCACGAAGTACCACTTCACTATTTTGATAGCAAATTTTCACAATCAAAATTCTTTGCTCAAGAGTGTAACGTTCCATGCTTAAAATTTTCCAACTTTTTACTTAACAAATGTTAAAGAATAATATTAATATTTAATTATTTGACATATAATTTACTTGCTAACCTTAAATTTGCCCAGCCGATATTTTTGATTTGAAAATATTTTTTTTTAATAAATTTTATTTAAAAAAATAATGAATGAATGTATTTTGTAAAAAGTGTATAAATTACAAGCTGTATCCTTTTTTCGACTTAAAGTTTAACTTAGCAAATAGCATTCATTTGACAAATAATTATGCCTTTCAAAAACCCATCAAAACATCATTATGTGACACTTAAGATTGAAGTTTGAAATTGTTTTTAATTCTTTATAATTTTTCCTCATCTCGTAATTTATGCCGGTGCAAAATAAAAATACAAATCTCTAGAATTTTCATTTTCTGTAAAAACAAGAAGAAGAAGAAGAAGAACACGAAGAAGAAAAAAAGAAACGATAAAATTCATTTGAAAATGTTAAAAACAAAAGTCATTTTCCTTCCTTAACCATGAAAAACTCGTTTTGGAAAGTGGATAAATAAAAGAAAACAGAAAAAAAAAACAAAATGATGCAAAAGTTAACAAATGATGCAACCAGAAACCAAGTGAAGCCAAACAGCCAGTCATCATCAGTCTCAGTAGAACAGGGAAAACTCAACCTCACTTTTCATTTTTTCTGGTTACACAAAAACATAGAAAACTTGAAACAAAAAACAAAAAAACAAAAGAACAGAGTAACCTATAGAACAAAGAAAATACCAATGGGAAAATTAAATGTAAAAGAATCCAATAAAATCATGACGACAACGTTAATGATAATCAACCAGAAAAACAAACAAACAAAAAAAAAACAAAAAAAAAACACAAACAGCAACATAAACAACTTCAGTGTTTTTGTAGAACTTTTGCAAATACAAATATAAATTGCATGCATGTGGTAGTGTAGTAGCGTTAGTGGTAGTGATGTTATGTAGAATTTATTCACAAAGGCTCCAGTTGTTATAGACAAGAACACTCCAATAGAAGAACAAAAAGCAAAAAGCAAAAAAAAAAACAAATGGCAAAAAACAACACAACACAACACAACATAGAACAGGTCATTGAAACTGAGGCGTTCGTTGCTTGTTTTATTAACTCAAACCTAAAACGTCTGCAATTCCCTACAAAAACTTTAGCGCTCCAACTCCTCCCAGCCCCTTCTCTGATTATTTTGCCAACAACAATCGTTAGCTGAGTGCGGATATGGAGTATACAAATTTGATTGCATGTTCCCTAATGCTTTTTCTTTTGCTTTCTCTTATTCTTCTTCTTCTTTGTTTCCTCTTCTTCTTCTTCTTCTTTTTCGTTAATCTAATACACAAATATTATGTGTATTTATCTCCTCTATTGCCCGGCCTTAAAATCCCTAGTAATTTCTACATTGTACAAACTCTCTCTCTCCCTCTTCCTCTCTTCTCTCGTAGCATGAGGTGTTGATTTATTTCTCTTGTTTTCTTCTCCATTTGTCCATTAGAATTGCAAATACACTCATGTTCAACATTTATTCGATTTTCTATGATTTTTCATTTTAATTTTGTTGCAGCAGTTTCAAGTTTAGCTGGTCATGAACTCCATTTTCAATGGCTCGGCAAATTATAGCAGCAGCAGCAACAAATGATGACGAAAAGAATCTATATTTTGCGATAACTATTGAATCATGAGTAGGGGAAAAGCAGAGATTTGGTAAAGTGAGAGGTGAAAATAAGGGAGTGACCTTTTTACACTTTTTCTGCTTTTGCACATTCAATAACCAACCATCGCTCTAGCAAAATATCGGTCTTCTACACTTAAACCATCTTGTTTAGCTTTGGGAATTTTACAAGCTTGGAACCAGTTTTGCATTTCTTCAAAATGGGTTTCTCTGTATCCCATCAACATTGTTGCTTACATCCAAGCCTAAAATTTTTGTCCCTTCAAGGTTTAATTTCTTCTTTGCAGAAAAATTGCTTTATCTTCTTTATGCTATTTGCTTCTATGGTTACGCCCTCCAGCTCCTCTATGCCTTATGGCCCGTATCACCAATATAACCTCCTGTCTGAACTGCATTTTTTCATTCCTTAAGGTGACGTTCTGCATGAAAATATATTCAGAAAGCATTTATATTACATCCCCCCCAGGGGCACATTTCTCGGTCTCTATAGAATACTTGACTATTTAGACTTGTGCTGCTGAGGGTATTAGGTGATAAGATTTACATCTGTGCCTGGCTATGGAACCTTAATCAGATGGTGGTCAAACCACTGGGAATGAAAAGCAAACGTCATTCACGCCCTAGGAAGCCAAAGACTAATTCTAGCAACAGGTCTTTCCTAGTTGCAACTTTGATAATTCTAGACCAGGGCTGCAAACCACCACTCCTTGCTGAAGAGCTGGATACTTTCCAACTCCTGTCCAGAACACATATCTAGCATGCTCACTGGATCTGGGAACATTTCACCAGGTAGGTGTTATTAAAGGTGAAATAAGCCCGGCCACCATAGAACCATAGACTGATATGCGGCCGCGAAACCACAACCACCACGATACTCCCATATAGGGGCCAACCTCAATTATCAGTCAGAGAAACAGCTAAATGCCTAAAGAGACAAATAGGGGAAACTCTGCGGGCTACTGATTTCCGTGGAAATAACGTGGAGTTCCCAGTTGACCCCTGCTGCCTTCAGGGGACTGGACTCCTTTTTTCATCCAGTTGCACAGGTCTAGATAGTCAATTATTCTATAAAGACCGATAAATGTGCCCCATGGGGTGCTGCTAGGGGTATAACGTGTGATTAAATTTACATCCGCGCCTGGCCATGACGCCTTAATCAGATGGTGGATCAAACCACTGCATAATTTGGAACGTCATGCTCGTCCTAGAAAGCCGAAGCTATAATTCTATGCAACAGAAATTTCTAGTTGCAACTTCGATGATTCCAAAGTAGGGCTGCAAATCATCACTCATTGCTTAAGAGTTGGAGACTTTCCAACTCCTGTCCAGAACACATGTCTAGCATGCTCACTGGATCTGGGAACATTTCACCAGGTAGGTGTTATTAAAGGTGAAATGAACCCGGGCACCATAGAACCATAGACTGATATGGGGCCGCGAAACCACAACCACTAGGGGCCAACCTCAATAATCAGAGAACAGTTAAATGTGTAAAGAGACAAATAACGAACTCTGCGGCTTACTGATTCCCGTGGAAATAAAGTGGAGTTTCCAGTTGTACCCCTGTTGACTACAGGGGACTGGGCTCCCTTTTGCTGCTTTTCACTCAGAGTGGTTTGACCACCATCTGATTAAGGCCCACGGGCAGGTGCAGATTTTTTTTTGTTTTTTTTATAGGACCAGCACTCAGGGGATGACCCTTACATATGCAATGCATTGTGCTAGAACTAGGAAATTAGGTTACGGGAAGGAGGAAAGAGGGAGTAGTGTCTGTGGACATTCGATTTGAACTTTCTCAGATTGAAAGTGACAGGAAAGACTTCCGGAGGGATCTTATTCCACATACGGACTGTTCTGCTGAAAAACGAATTTTCCCTGTAATGCGTAGTGCGATTCACTGGCCAATCAACCACAAAAGGATGTGCTCTCGGCGAAAATCGAGTTAAACGTGAAAACGTGCGAGTATCAGGAACAAGTTTCCTAATTTCATTAGAGCACTTACCATTGTAGTAACGATAGAACAGTGAAATGCACCCCACATTGATGTAAATCTTATCACGAGATTTCTATTACATGAACATATATATCACTACCCTTCCTTCCCCTTTTCCACTTCCCTAAGTCTGAAATAAGTGTTACTGGGTTGCGTATAATTTTCGAAGTTTCGTTGTGAAGGAATATCAATCATTGAATTAGATGAGTAGGGAAAAGTGGCTTTTTGTGGGAATCGAACAATCATGTCCGAAGTGGGATTCGAACCAGCGACCTCTTGCTTTATAGTGTAGAATATTCTGCATTCCATCTAAAGTTTGTTTCTTACTTAGGGCATCTACGTTCCTCCCAGGCTCTAAGACATTCTGCAGAGATCTAAATGTTCACTTTCATTTGTCTATCATAGATCTTTGGGAATAATCCGGGCGATGCTTGTGTCACTAATACTAACATTGGCTTAATACAGGGTGTCCGCCGGGAAGCAGTTTTTCATTAAATGAAAGAGAATAAATCTTATATTGATGCATGTTTAATTTAATGTCGGCAATTATGTGTCGAATACAATATCAGATAAAGGTCCACCTCTGTTAGCCTCACAAATGCGAGCCCATTTGCGAACATTTTTCATTACATTCTCCCATATTTCAAGCGATATTTTATTTATTTTATCGCGAACGCTCTGTTTGAGTTGCTCAAGCGTTTCTGGTTTGTTTGCATAAATCTTGCTTTTTAGATATTCCCACAAAAAGAAGTCCGAAGCAATCAAATCCATTAACCAAGGAGGCCAATCAACAGCACCATCTCTTGAAATAACTTGTTGTGAAAAGAGGTCTCACAGTAATTCTATTGTAGTCCTGGCTGTATGCAATGCAACCAACATGTTGATACCCCATGTTAATCAAGCCCACAGCATACAGTTGTGGCGTTACCATTACGCTATTTTCATTTTCAACGAAGTAAGGTCCCATGATTCCTCCTGACCAAACTGCACACCAGACTGTCACTTTTAATGGAGGCAAAGGTGAATGTTGAATAATTTGAGGGTTTCCCATTACCCAGAATCGACTATTCCGTTTATTCACATATGATTTTTTCATAAAAATTGAAGTTGTCATGGACGAACTGTAACATCCAGTTGGCATATGTACGGCGACGTAAATGGTTTTGTGGAAGAAGCTCTTGTGTCAACTGCAAATGCAAAGCCCTGGGCAAAATTATGGCCAAAACTGTCCTTTGAAACCAAGTTGTTATGAGCGAGCTGTAACATCCTATTGGCATATGTACGGCGGCGTAGGTGATTTTGTGGAGAAGCTCTTGTGCCAACTGAAACTTATATGGAAACAAATGCAATACTTTGTGCAAAATTATGACCAAAGCTGTTCTTTGAAGACCAAGCTCCTGAGCATGGAGTCGAATTGAGGTTGATGGATTGTTTTGAACACTTTCTTGAGCAGCAGTAATGTATTCAGTCGATAATGCAGTTTGTTGTGGTTCATGCTTGGCCTTCTTTGCAATCATTCACTACACGATAAATAGTGCGTTTTGTTAGCACTTTGTTTCTTCCAAAAATTTCACGTAACTCTGTCATCGTCACAGTAATCGATAATAGATTTTGATAAAATGTTTTAACGATTAAAACATGTGATTTTTACGAATATTTTTCCATAATAAATTTGCCATGTATTCACTTCACGACTGCCAAATATAAACTGTCAGGACTAATGTTTACCAAAATGGCGGCAAAACAAAGTAGTATACCTTTCAGGCGGACACCCTGTATAATAAAATAAATATAAAACAGACAAATGTCATCAAATCCAACTTCACTTTTACTCGTTGGTATGATAAAGCTGCTACGATCCAACAAACAAATTGACAAAAACGAGCAGAAATAAATAAAAGTAAAGAAAATCTTATGCAACTCAAATTTGCATATTCTTTCGTAAAAATCAAACAAAAATTAATTTAAAAAGTAAAAAAAAGAAAATGCAATTTTTAGCTTCTAAAACTTGAACTTTATTTAAAATTTTTTATTATTCATTTCCATAAAGCAGAAAAAAAATACAACAACAACATCATTATTTTTTGTATTTCATTTACCGACTTCAACTTCAACACGAACCTCAACATCATACTCGTTACCATTTACGAATTTGTTCGTTGAGAAATGCAGCAAAATATAAAAACAACAAAGACTAAAGAACAAGAAGAAAAAAAGAAGCAAAAGCAAACAAAAAGCACACAATATAAATAAAATGAAATAATCATTTTCAAGCTCAACAACGCGGTGAAGGTCATTGCTACCAAAAATTGTAACTCCCTTTGCCCTACTCTACTGGCAGGCATTTTTTTATTCCAACTGCACTACAAAAACTACACACAAATCAACATAATAGTCATGCTGTAACATGTAGCTATAGACACTGCTTTCTTTAGGGAAATGTGTTTGTGTGTGTAAGTGTGTGTATGATGTGTAGTTAGTTGTTTTTGTTGTTTTCTTTTTTTTTTTGCACAAAGAATGCACTCACAAACACACTCTCCCAAAGCCAAATTGTGCAGAATTGTATACCAAAAAACCATGAAGAGTAAAACAAACTAGTAGAAAGACAAAGAGAGTGAGAGAGATAGGTGCAAGCGAGAGAGGCAGAGAGTTATGAAAATATGAAATAAATTAAACATGAAAATAAGCTGTTCTTACATGACTTCCTAGAGACGCTACCAAACAAATTTTCCATTTAATTGTTCAATATAAAATAAAGATTTTTAAATTTGCTTGGGCACACCAATATATTCCGAAATTTTAACGATAAGATCTAAGGTAGACAAGGAACTTGCAGATATGAAATAGCAATAGAGTAATTGCTTAAACAAAATTGATATCGGCAAAGACAGATTATAAATATTGACTGGAAAAATTTGAGGTAAGGAATTAAATTATCTGTCAAAATTTTTAACGTCCAGACTTGAGCCTTTATCTTTTGACATTTAGATAACAAAAAGTTGGGAAATTTAATTTAATGGAAAAGAAACGTGACACTTTTGAGCAAAGAATTTTAATTGTGAAAATTTACTATCAAAATGGTATCACTTCGCAAAATTCGAGCAAGTTTTTCTAGCTTTTGCTGGGCATAATTTAATCGCTGAATTCGGGGCTCACGATATTGTTGCTGACAAGGCCTGAAAACAATACGCTCATAGTGGCTAAGTGATACATGCTCTACAGCATATTGTTGAGGATGAGGCAATTCACACTAGATTAGTTGTGCTGGTTTAACATGGCAGCTGGTAGGCGTTTTCGGTGAAGAGAGAAGTTTTTAGTTGCCACAATTCGTCAACCAGCTTCAGCCCCGCATCAGCAGAACAAAACTAATACATACACACTTATGAAAACACAGCTTTTGTGTTTCCCTTTTTGCAGAGCAATTTTTAGTCTTTAGGTGTCTATCGTCGTGTAGATATCATTAACCAGTTAAAGTTTTTTCTGTTATTTCAGTAACAGTAATATTTTTTTTTTATTTTTTTTTTTTAAAGAGAAGTAGCACTTCAGGAAACAATGCCTATTTAGTCAAGTACCGTGCTACATTCGTTAGGAAAGTGATAGAGAATAGATGAAACAGGTGGTGAAAGTAAAAGGATAGTCGGAAATTAACTGCCGTATGTAAGACAGCACAGCGACCAGTGACTATGCCTTCATCGCTGAGCAGCCCCACCGACAGTCAAATTTTATTTTTGTAGTGAAAAAAACCAAGGTCTTCGTTGGGAATCGAACCCACAATCCCCATACTTACAAGCTAGTACATTACCTACTAGCCTACAGGGACACCTGTATTGCTAGTCACATGTAAAAACTTTTACTACCTTCTGAACGGTCTTTTCAATTTTGTGTGACGACAAAAAATTCATATGCCTGTACCTTTAAAGATTCACTTTTCATGTGAATCTCTACATACTTTTGTAACAGCTGAGCTTAAATATGGTGCAGACAATTTACTATTTTCTGCAATTTCTTTAAAGGTTTCCCCTGTCGCTAAGAACCCAAAAGTGGCAGCCAATTTTTCCTCAACCGAAATACATTTTCGCATAAGTGTATTAGTTCGCTTAATATCTGATTCGACGTAGCTTAATATTAATAAAAAAAAATACCTCTGATCCATCTGCAAAAATGAAATATATGCTTCTTCATCAAACAACAAGTTGTATTCCTTAAGGAGGAACTGGATATTTCCACCAAAGTCACGAGACTCTCTCCAAAATCTGCTTTTCTTTGCCTCCTCAGCTTGTCTAAGTAATGCTACAGCTTCAAAGTTACAGGCACTAGAAATTCCTGCTAAAGATATTGCCAATCATCACTATTCCAGCTATATTTCCGCTAAGTATGTTCGTTAATTTATGTGTATAATGAACGAAAAATGTGAAATAAATAAAAAAACACAATAAATAACACAAACAAAGCTGTGTATACGTATACAATTTTGTGCGATATTAATTAGTCTCGTGCGTTTTGGAAAGAACAAAAGTTGTGCGGAACAATTATTAATCTAATCTGAATTGCCTCAATGAGTCTAAAACATCGGCAAGTCGACGTTCAACCAACCATTGGGCATTATTGGAAGCGCTTTTCTTAAAATTTTACATAAAATCTTTACGTGTCTAAAGCTCAACAACTCGTTTAAGAATTAAAGCCAATGTTGACTTTCGGCAACAACTGAGCTCCATTAGAAGCAGTATGCTTAAATTTTTGTACTTCTATAAAATTTAACTCCTTCAAGTCTTAAAGCCGACCCGCCATTGTTTGCATCGCTGTTTGAAAAACTAAACGAATACAAGACATTTTCCAACTAAATCATCTGTAATGATGAGAAGGCTCATATTCCATTAGGCGGTTATGTAAACACACAATATTGTCACATATGGAACTCATAAAATCAAAAAACAGCGCTCGAAAAATCATTACATCCGAAGAATGTAACGTGATGCTTGTAATCATTGGGTGCCCCTGTAGGTTAGCAGGTAGTGTGCTAGCTTGCATGACGATTCCCAACAAATACCTTGGTTTTTCACTACAAATAAAAATTAACTGTCAGTGGGGCTGCCCAGTGATGAAGGCATAGCCACTGAGTTGTCTTATACGACAGTTAATTTTCATAACTATGCTTCTATTTTTACCACCTGTCGCATCTCTTCTCTATCCCTTTCATAAAGAATGTAGCACAGTACTTGACTAAATAGGCATTGTTACCGGAAGTGCTATTTCTCTTTAAAAAAAAAACGTGATGCTTGTAATCAGGTGGCATCACCGGTTGTTTTTTTTTTAAATAAGCAAGAATATGCAGCCACCGTGAGTGAAATCTCTTCGCTGCCAATCCGTGATAATCAATGCCTTGTGGCTACAATTGGTTAATGTTGCATTTAGTGACCTTTAGTTTCAGCAAGATGACGTTTCAAGCCATACAGCCAAAAATTCAGTTATTACGTAAAAAATTTCCTGTACGCGTAATATTCCGATTTGGCGTTCTTGTAGTTTAACGCCGCTGGATTCTTCTCTCAGGGGCCTTTTGACAGCAACCAAGACACAACTAAAGCTCTAAGGGATACCCCCGGGGGCACATATAATTGGTCTTTGGAGAAAGCAACAACTTAGACCTGTGCAACTGGAGGAAAAAGGGAACCCAGTCCCCTGAAGTCAGCAGGAGTACAACTGGAAACTCCACTTAATTTCCACGGGAATCAGTAAGCCGCAGAGTTCGTTATTTGTCTCTTTAAACATTTAACTGTTCTCTGACTGATTATTGAGGTTGGGAGTATCGTGGTGGTTGTGGTTTCGCGGCCCCATAACAGTTTATGGTTCTATGGTGGCCGGGTTCATTTCACCTTTAAAAACACCTACCTGGTGAAATGTTCCCAGATCCAGTGAGCATGCTAGACATGTGTTCTGGACAGGAGTTGGATAGTCTACAACTCTTTAGCCAGGAGTGATGATTTGCAGCCCTGCTCTGGAATCATTAAAGTTGCAACTAGGAAAGACCTGTTGCTAGAATTAGTCTTCGGCTTCCTAGGACGAGCATGATGTCCCAAATTATGCAGTGGTTTGACCACCATCTGATTAAGACTACATAGTCAGGCGCAGATGTAAATCTAATCACACTGTAAAGCTCTACGGGACTACATTAACGACATAAGCGAGGCTTTGTAGTAAAATGTGCTTTAAAATTTTGTGAAAAGAGCGGAAGTTTGACGATCTGCTGTTGGTGTACATTTAAACTGAATAAATGAGAAATTGGTAGCAAAGTGAATGCTTTAAGCTTAAATTGTGCCACCTTTTGTGTGGTTTTTAATTAGTGATGAAACTCGAGCTTGTACTGTATTAAAAAATTGTAAAGAGTTAAAGCAATATCACGCAAGCAAAAGTAATATAAACGATTTTTCATAAATATCTAGTCCAAACGTTAGCAGAACGATATATATTTCGTTGATGTAGAGCACTTACGGTGTCAACCCAACTCTGCATTAAAATACTCTCTCTCTCTCTCTGTCTGGTTATGCATAATTTCTTTGTAAAATTACAGCTCGTAGGGCTGCAAAAATTTACTTCGGCTAAACAATTAAACGCTCAACATGCAGTTTCTAAAACATTGGGCTGACTGTATGTTCTGTAAATTCCCGTAATAGAGAAAGAAGTATGAGTATTGAATGTTTATGTAAATTTTATTGCATACATATAGGAACCAAAAGTGTGTGTGAGAGAGAGAGAGCGTCATTTCAATAAATGGCAGTGACAAACTACTACTACGTCTGCTACTGCATTTATTTACAGGTTCAATGTCTGGTGGTTGACCTACCCATGCCATTTTGAGAACACATGCACACACACACACACTTACGCTTATATATACATACTTGTATGTTTTTATATTACAAGAGTATTTGAAAGAGGAGTTTTCTCTACGAGAACAAGTTTAAATTAAAAACCCCCCATTAAAATAATTTATAGCTGCATGACAAAGAAATATTTTGAAATAAATTTTGTAAAATTATTTGATTTTTATTATTTGAGCAAAAAAAGAAATTGCATGTTGGCAAAATGTGTCAATAAAACTTTTGGGGCGAAGGAAACACGTGTCCATGTTCTCTCTTAACCAGCCAGCCAGCCAGCCATTCAGCCAACGTAGTTAAATAAACCCCTGTTAATACTTTGATAATGGCCAGCATAACCACATAATTTGCATACTCGTACATGAATAAATCTCCTGGCGTAAAACAAAATATGTTTTATCCTGTTTTCAAATGGAACAAATTTAAAAGGTTCATTAAGGGTTGTGCAAAAAAAAACAAATACAAAAACAAATACATACACATATTGACACTCAAGCGAACATTTTGTCTGGTTCAAATAAAATGAAAAAAAAAAATTCTCATATTAACAAGTGCATGAGCATGTGTACGACTCTTAGGGCTACAAAAGCCTGTCGTCGGCGTAGTCGTCTGGCAAAGTAGAACATTTATTTTACTAAAATAAGCTTTTTTATTTAAAAAAAAAATTCATGCCAGAAAACTTGTTAAGATTTTGCCAACTGATTTTTAAAATGAAATATTTTTGTTTTTTCCCCTAAGGAAAAATTTCAGATGGATTTTTTTTCTTGCTCGCTTTAATATGATTTTTACAAAATATTTTTTATTTTCGTTAAAATTAAAAAGAACTTGACTGAAAGTAAAAATAATTACAAAAATAACAAGTAAAAAATAATGTTTTATTTTAATTTATTTTGGGGTTGCAAAGGGCCAAAAGAATTAATATTTCAAATTAATATTTCAAATACACTTAGCAGCACTAATTAGGAAAAATAAGAAGAAAAAAATAATTACAGGGTTGTATTTTAAAATAAGAACAGAACTTAAAGACGCCTTACGTTATAAATAGTTTTGCCTTGAAATACTGGCAGATTAGAAAATTCTTCCCTTTTACCGAGGCTTTCATGCAGCATAATTTTTTTTTGTAAAGAGTCGCAGGCAATATTTAGGCAATTACCGTGCTACATTCTTTTAGGAAAAGGATAGAGAAGAGATGAGACAGGTAGTGAAGGTAGTAGAATAGATACGGAAATTAACTGTCATATAAGTCACCACAGCGACCAGTGACCATGCCTTCATCACTGAGCAGCTCCACCGACAGTCAGTTTTTATTTTTGTAGTAAAAAAAACCAAGGTCTTTGTTGGGAATCGAACCCACAACCCCCATACTGATAAGCTAGAGCACTACCTACTAGCCTACGGGAGCACCTATTGTTGAGGAGACAAAACTTGTTCTGGGTGTAGCTTAAATTTCGCCACTCTATCTAATCTAAGCCTATGGCTTTCACTGCTACTTTAAATGCCAATCATATTTCAAAATGTTTCTTGCAACTCGAAATTTTTAAAAAAAAATTTGGAAGAGAGAATTTTCAAAAGATTAAGTGGAAATTTCCCTGAAGATTAGAGAAGAGGAAATATTTCTATAGAAATAATTCCCAGATTTTAGATAAACTCCTCTAACATAAATGAGGATGCAACAGGAACTTGTCGTGTGTGCGATGTTGGTACTCTTTTGCGGAAAACTTTCTCATCTTAGCAAGTGCCTAGGCTGGCAGCAGCTTAAAACTGTAAGGTTTGGATACTAGAGGTCCGATCAAAGACTTACTAATTCTGGTGCCACGGGAACTAGTTGCACGCAAGGCTACGGCCCTGTACAGGTTATTGGTAAAGTGGTGACTGTTATTTAAACCCAATCAAACTTGTTAAACTTTCAACCCTGCATACTCTTTCACAGATGACAGCATCATTTGTCATTCGTATTCATTTAGTAATAGACCGAACCAGTTGAAGGTGATTTCCAAAAGGCAGAACATAAGGAATACGCTCAATAACAACCTCGCAACAATCTCGAAGTGGGGTCGTGTGAGTAGAGATTTCAATACCCGTTAGACGCAATATTGCATATTGCTTAGGAATAGATCTGTGTTCGGAAATGGTGCTGCATCTGTTACTATGGGTGATATAAGTGTTACGGAATCGGAAACTCTTGATGTTCTTGCGATGCGCGATGGACTAACACATTTTTCAGGTGTCTAAAGAAGCTTTCAAGTGTTTAGTTTTTCTAAAATGGTGTAAGAGATACTTCACTTCATCCGATCTTCATACTATGTATACCATGTATATACGTCTAAAAATGGAATACAACTCTTATGTATGGGCCGGCGCCCCAAAATCTATTTTGGAGTTGCTCGAGCTCCTATAGGAGAGGGCCAAGAGGCTCATTAGGGATAGTAGGGTACCCAACACTATTGATTTTCTGTAGCATCGACGCAATATGGGATGTAATTCACTGTATAATCGTTACTACAATGGTAAGTGCTCTAATGAAATTAGGGAAGAACTTGTTCCCGTTACTCGCACATTTTTGCGTTTAACTTAATTTTGGGTGAGAGCACCTCTCCATGTAATCAACTGCACATTACAGGGAAAATTCATTTTTTAGCAGAACAGTCCGTAAGTGGAATAAACTTTCCTATCATTTTCAATCTAAGAAAGTTCATATCAAATGTCCAAAACACTACTCCGTCTTTTCTCCTCCCCATAATATGATTTCTTAGTTCTGTAGGAGTGTGGAAGTCTTCCTCTAGGTGCTGGTTTGAAACAAAAAAAACCAGGGGAAGGTGTGGCATTTTCCTATCGGATGAGCTATTGCAACGGAATTTAGATAGTCTCTCAAGCTTCTATGCTTCTCCAATTTCCACCTGAGGTGTGTTCACCCAGTGGTAAGACCACCACTAGGTTAAGGTGGAAAGTCTAGATACTAACATTAATCGGTATCATAATCTGAGCGCGCTTTTTTGGATTTCAATGTGGTTAAAAGTCAATCTGCTGGCCCGCCATAACCTTCTCAAGAATGCATAACTATGACTGCTAACGAATGGTTATAGGCAGCTCACTATGGCTTTCAGAGATTTGTAGAGAACTAGCTCTCTCGATTTAATTCTTAGTTGAGTGTATGGTGCATCGGTCGATTTGGCGCAATCATTCCTATTTCAATCAGTAGCTTGTTTGCCAAAGTCAAGCATTGATCTTCAATCAGAATCAGAATTTGCATGTCGGGATTATTCGTTCGAATGCGCAAGCGATGCAAGATATCTTCACATATGTCGTCTTTTTGCATTTGTTCCACAACTGAATTGGTTGTGAAGGGAAACATGTGGTGATGATAATAGAGAACAGCGTTCGTATTTGGTACGCATTTGAACCCGCAAGAGAATCTTTCTCCAGCCAACCCAATAGTTGACATGCTTCTCGATATGTTTGGCATTGGTGGCCATTCACAGTTTTTAAATGCGCAAATGATTTTGGTCCACGACATTTACCAACAGCAGTCGCAAAAAAAAACATTCATCATTTCTAGGCACGCACGGCGTCATCTACTTAAAATGAAACGTACTTATTTTCGTGAGCGATACTCACACACCATGTACTGGTGCCGTTGTAGTACATGCTATGTATCAGAGATGGCGCTGTATGTGAAAAATGATTTTCCCTGTTTTCCTGCTTTTCTCTTGAAATTTTGCCTGAAATGAATTTTCTTTGCTTTAAACCTCACGGAGCCCGAGACCTTCCCAACGAATGCAAAACCATGGAAATCGGTTCGTGCGTTATGTTATATCGTCAACTGTGTGATTCGATTTACATCCGCGCCTGGCCATGAAGCCTTAATCAGATGGTTGACCAAACCACTGCATAATTTGGAACGTCATGCTCGTCCTAGGAAGCCCAAGCTATAATTCTATGCAACAGAACTTTCTAGTTGCAGCTTCGATGATTCCAGAGCAGGGCTGCAAATCATCACTCCTTGCTAAAGAGTTGGAAACTTTCCAACTCCTGTCCAAAACACATGTCTAGCATGCTCACTGGACTGGATCATTCACCTAACGTGTCATTGACGGCGAAATGATCCTGGCCATCATATTAAACAAAAGACCTGATATGGGGCCGCGAAACCACAATCACCACGATACTCCCATATAGGGGCCAACCTCAATAATCAGTCAGAGAACAGTTAAATGTCTAAAGAGACAAACAACGGAACTCTGCGAGCTTACTGATTCCCGTGGAAATAAAGTGGAGTTTCCAGTTGTACCCCTACTGACTTCAGGGGACTGGTCTCCCTTTTCCCCCCAGTTGCACTGAGTCTAGATAGTCGAAGTTCTATAAATACCATATATATGTGCCCCCGGGGGGTATATTATAGCGTCAGGAAGGTAAACTCGACTTATTTTTATATTATAGATACAAAAATAAAAGATGAAAAGAAAAATTTCCCTGTAAAAGGATAAATGTATCAAAAATTTTAATTCTCTGTGCTTTCATTGAGTTAAAATGAAGGGCCTTTGTAGCGCATCTGCAAGCAGTGATATTCTTGTTTTCAAAACGTATTTCCTATGTTAGGTTATCTCCCGTGTGATGTGCTTCTCCAATACAATTTAAGCCTCTTTAATGCTTTGGCTTCTATAATGTTTGACGACACCAATTACATGGAAAGTTCAAAGAAACTCTTGGAGTCTGATTAGTGACTAAAAGTTGGTATCCGTACAGGTAAGTGTACCAGCTTAAAAGACTGGAGGTTATGGGTTCGATTCCCAACAAAGACCTTGGCTGCTTTTTTTTTACTATAAAAATAAAAATTGACTGTCGATGGGGCTGCTCTGTGATGAAGCCATGGTCACTGGTCGCTGTGCTGTTTTATACGACAGTTAATTTCCATAACTATCCTCCTACTTTCACCACCTGTTTCATCTCTTCTCTCTCCTTTTTCTAAAAGAATGTAGCTCGGTATTTGACTAAATAGGCATTGTTGCCTGAAGTGATACTTTTTTAAAAAAACTGGTGGCTTACATGGACTGTGATTGCTTTACCGGTTATTATTATGAAAAAATGAGGTAGCTTTAGTTGAGGTTTAAAATAAGGAAAGGCTCCTATGTGCTTTTGCTTTGCCACAGATAGTCTCCTGCTCTTCAGCACGCGCTATAATGGACAAGCACTAAAGTAAATCTTTATTGCAGTGGTACTTTGCAGGTATATTCATGGCGTTTATTTACGAGTTCATTCAAGAATACCTTTACGCTTTGACGTTGTACAGAATTTGGCTTAATAGCGTTATAGACTATTGTGTGATGGTTCACTGAGGCGATATTTGAAAACTCCAGTAATTAAATAAGGATGTCTCACGATGAACTTGTTGCTTGCAGATCTGAACTATATAGCAAATTGGTAGCACAACGGTGTGTTACCCGCCGGGGGCACCTACATGTGGTCTTTGGAGATAGCAACAACTTAGACCTGTGCAAGTGGGGGAAAAAGGGAGCCCAGTCCCCTGAAGTCAGCTGGGGTACAACTGGAAACTCCACTTTATTTGCACGGGAATAAGTGACCCGCATAGTTCCGTTATTTGTCTTTTTAGACACTTAACTGCTCCCTGGCTAATTATTGAGGTTGGCCCTTTATGGGAGTATCGTGCTGGTTGTGATTTCGCGGCCCTATAACGGACAGGACAGTTTTTATATGGTAGCCGGGTTCATTTCACCTTTAGTAACAACTATCTGGTGAAATGTTCCGGCATCCAGTGAGCATGCTAGAGATGTGTTCTGGACAGGAGTTGGAAAGTCTCCAACTCTTAAGCAAGGAAGAGCAGCCCTGCTCTGGTATCATCGAAGTTGCAAGTAGAGAGTTCTGTTGCATAGAATTATAGCTTCGGCTTCCCAGGACGAGCATGACGTTCCAAATTATGCAGTGGTTTGGTCCACCATCTGATTAAGGCTTCATGGCCAGCGTAATTGAAGTAAAAAATCAAAGCCTTTTGCAAGGAGTTTCAGTATGTCAGTCATACTATTTCGAGATGACTTTTTTTAATTAAGGCTTTTTGAAAACCATCACGATAATATGAGAACGACTTAATAAAAACAATAAAACTTCATTAATTCCAAACGTTTTTCTAACTTTTTTAAAATACGTCCAGCATCTTAAAGTCTAATGATGTTCTTCTAAAAATTTCTCCATTTTCACTTGCGTATGAAAACATCCCATTCACTTTTCATCAGATAGCACTATAACTTACTTTTCCTTAAGAAACTTTTACAAAAAACGTGTTTTTCTCTGTCCTAACACTTACACACACACAGATACATGCGAGTATCCATGTACTTTTCCCACTGTTTTTTGCTCCCCAGACATGTTTCTTTTGCAAAATATTCTTGTTTAACACAACACAAATGAATTATGCAAGAGTTCCCTCTATCCCTCTCTCTCTCTCTCTCTGTCTTCCTCGTATTCTATGCAACATTAGAATATCATTTAGCATTTTTTTTATTTTGTCTTAGTTATGCTTCTTTTTGCATTTTAAACAATGAGCTTTTAATGGCTACTGCAAGCAAACATGGAATGACTTTGTGCCAACTGATAAGTTCTTCCAAAAATCACAGAAGAAATATGTGAGCGTTAGGCGAGAATTCCCTGGTACATGTGGCAAAATGTTAGATTTAAGTTAATTTTCAAGCAACCCTTTCGTTGTTAGAAAACTAAACATTTTCAAACAGGAATGGCAAAGACCTTAGCCTTGACTTTTCTAATAGTTTATTACCCTTATGGCTGCAGGAATGTTAACTAACGACTCAAGTATTCAAGTATTCTGTGTTGACTTTTCCATGTGCACAAACGAAGAAAGATAAAAAGTTTTAATAAAATATTTTGTAAATGAAAGAGAGCAAGAGAGAGAGCATAGGAGATACTTAAGAGAATTGAAGAAAAGTAAATTAAATTAAAATAATTCATTTTAAGAAATTTTTAGATTCTATTTTTCGAACTTGTTTCTTAAAGAATAAAAATTAAATATAAAAATTTTAGTTAATTAACCTTTTTAATATTTTATAAATAATTTCAACATTTTTTCATGTTCTGTTTCTAATGTTCAATCAAGAGAATAACAACTGAAAATTACCAAGAAAATTGGCAAATCCAACCTTAATATAATAGCTAAATTCGGAATTTCCATCTCTGAAATGAAAAAATTGATGTTAGCAGAACTCACTTTAAAGAAATTCTAATGGTTAAGACAAATTTAAGGTTAGGTAGATAAGTCCACACTGTTCTTAATAACTTAAGGTCTATTGATAGCAATGTAAAGTAGAAATATTAAGTAATATGATGTTGGGCAAATATAAGACTCTAAGCTTATATTGCAACAAAGCTTCGCTTATCTCATTAATGCAGCGTCGTATTTCACCTTTCGGAGTGTCAGTTGTTTGTGGATTATTCACGTAAGTCCTATCTTCCCAATGACCTCAGAGAAAATATCTCTACGGCGATAAATTACAAGAACGAGGCAGCTAATTAACATCGCCAAATCGAGAAATTATGCGAACGCTAAATTTTTCAAGCAATACCTGAATTGTTTGGGTGGCTGTGTGGCCTCATCTTGCTGAAACCAAACATTACTACAGACAACTTTTGGCAATTGTGGCCAAAGTTCCTTATTTGCTTATCATGGTTTGGTAGACAATTGACGTTAATGACGTTTTCTTGCTCATTTTCGAAAAAAATACGAATAGATTTTTATACAAATTTATGCTATTACCTAGCGCTCTAGCCACGCCTGGCGATGGTATTACCGCTGGGTGAACATTGACCACAAACCGCATCATAGGAAGAGATTGTGATATAAATTTACGTGATTACTTAGCTATTTGGCCTAACCTGGCAATGGTCTTACCACTGGGTGAACACTATGCGCCTACCAACGCTCCCAAGGTAACATACCTCAGGAAGGTATTTCAGAAGCATAGCAAGCAGAGCCATGCGGTACTTGACTAAATAGGCATTGTTGTCTGAAGTGTTACTTCTCTTAAACAAAAAATGCTTCCACTTCTTATTTTAGAGGCGGAGACTATCTAAGCTCCTGCCGTTGCAATGCAATTCTACATCCAAAAAAAAAGGCCAAATCTTCTCACAGTTTGAGTTTAAACAACAGGTGCCCCTGTAGGCTAGTAGGTAGTGAACTATCTTGTGAGTATGGGGGTTGTGAGTTCGAATCCCAACGAAGACCTTGGTTTTTTTCACTACAAAAATAAAAATTGACTGTCGGTGGGGTTGCTCAGCGATTAAGGCATAGTCACTGGTCGCTGTCCTGTCTTATTATACGGCAGTTAATTTCCGACTATCCTTCTACTTTCACCACCTGTTTCATCTCCTCTCTATCCCTCATCTAAAAAGAATGTAGCACGGTACTTGACTAAATAGGCATTGTTGCTTTATGTGCTACTTCTATTAAAAAAAAAATAATAAATAAAACAGCCACTACATTACTCCCCGAGTGGCCTAACCAATAACCGTGGCAGGTACGTAAATCTGTGGGTTATCGGTTCTCGTGGTACCAGTTGATAAGCCGCTGCTGGTGCGTAATAAGATTTACGTCCGTATCTAGTGTGTGTATGCCATAGCTCGACGGTGGATTAAACCACTTGGGTGATATGTAGCGTGCAGCGACGCCCTAGGAAGCCGAAGCATAATTCTACAGGTCATTCCTAGTTGCAATTTCAAAAGTTTTGAAGCAGGGGTGCCAACACCCACTCCTTGTTGAAGAGTTGGAGACTATCCAATTCCTGGTCCAGAATATAAGACAAGCATGCTCACAGGATCCGGATCATTCACCCTTTGTTTTCAGTAGAGGTGAGATGATCCTAACCCCTTTCTTTAAATTCATGAGGGTCTGCGAAACCACAACCACCACGAAGGGCCAATCTTAATAATCAGTCAGAGAACAGCTAAAAAGCTGAACTCTGGGGCTTTCTAATTCCCGTGGAAATAACGTGAAACTTCCAGTTAACTCCCTGCCAGTCTTCAGGGGACTGGGCTCCCTTTTACCCCCGAAGACACATGTAATGACGATGGGATTCCGTCAAAACATATCAATGTGTGTGTGGGGGGAAGCCACTGGTCAGACTTTGAAGTTCAATTCTTTCAGATGCAGGCTCCTGCAGAAGCTCATATCAAACTAAGAAAGTGTCCTCCAGGACTATGTGCCACCGGGGCGGGGTTCAACGGTCACTTTTTTTGGATGTAATGGTTTTTTGAAGACTATTTGTGGATCTTGTGAAACCCTTAAGCGAGAATTTTGTTTTATCACATTGCGGCCTAATTGAACATGAGCCTCTCATGACTAAATGTGATTTTGTTGAAAAATGCGTTATTTTTGTTCACTTTTTCAAACAGTAATTCCATAAACGTTCTACGCAAGCAATGGTTGGCAGACTTTAATTCTTGAACGACTTCAGCTTTATAAGCGTAATGCTGTGCAAAGTGCCTCCAGTGATGTTTATTTAATGCGAACGTGAACGAGTCGTTGCTCCAGGCTAATTCTCAACACTTTGCTGTACAGCGCCTATGTTTTCATCACTACGGCCACTACGAGAGTATGTTTTTGGTAGTGAGCAACAATAGCGTGAGCCTGGAATTAAGCGATAAAATTAAAGAGAACACTGAAGATGGCAAATGGCCGAAACAGGTTTGTTCACAAACCAATTTTAACGCGTGTTGGCGTAAAATCATACCCAAACGATTAAATAACTTACCGTGGTCTCCGAAGAAGTCTGATTACGTGAAAAAGCTGCTTGAATTTTACGAAGTAATGCAGTGAAATTTTCACCATTCTGATAGCAAAGTTTCACAATTAAAATTCTTGGCCAAAGAGTACAGGGTTCCATGCTTAAAATTTTCCAACTTTTTAATAATTTAATGTGAGAGTGTGTCAGCTCATTTCTGTAGATTTGATAATTTAACAGACAATTTACTTTCTAACCTCAAATTTGCCAATAGCAGCTGCTTTAGTTAAAACGTAAAGAAATCCTTTTAAATCATTCATGTAACTTCTTGTGAGTTTCTCAACTAAGTCCTGTTAAGTTATTAGCATTTTTGCATATTTTTATTACTCCTACACAAATTGAAGAAGATAAATTAAATAACATAATGCATTGGAGACGTGTCGTTTGTATTCCCTAGACATTTGCTGTTTTGTTATGTGACAAAGAAATTTTAACTTGCCCACGATGCACCAAAATTCATTACTTTCATTTAAAACTATAGTGAGTCATTACCGCAATAACAGCACAAATCAGACGGACGTTGACTTAATTAAAAAAATAAAACTGCACATACTACAATCTGCAAAAAATAAAAAATAAAAAATAATAACAACAATAATAATACTTGAATTTTCATTTCCGTTTAAGGGCTAAAATAACACAAAAACTTTTATTTTAGCAAGAATTGCTTTTTGTAAATTTCAACAAAATGCAGTCAACCATTAAAAACCAAAAACCCAACAAAACAAAGAAATAAAAAAAAAAAAAAAATAACGAAAAAAATATGCAAAGAATTAAACAAAAGAACGCCAAAAGTATAAAATAAAATATATTAAAAACAAAGAAAAAAATAAATAAATAAATAATCACCCAGAGCCACAACAGACATTTGAAATGGGTGTTGGTCCTGATACTTTTTAATGGCAGCAACAAAAAATAAAAATTAAAAGCAGTTAAAAATAGGGAGTTTTTTAGAAAAGCAAATAATTTTCCAAAAAGCAAAAAGCAAAAACACACAGGTGAGTTAGCATCAGTTTTGTTGAAATTTCTTTTGTGTAACACAAAACAAAACAAAACTCACTCTGGCAACTTTATAAGGAGTTTCATTTATTATTTTTTTTGTTTTGTTTGTTTATTTACATGCTCTGCATTTTATTTCAACTATAGGAGTCGTCTATTGATATTATTGTTGTTTTTTGTTTGTTTGTTGCTGTAGCCATGTCAAGGTTATTGTACTTTACACATTTATACACTGGCAAACATATTCATGCATACATATGTAAATATGTATGCTTCAAATCCCTTCATATCCAATTTATTTATTGCTTTGTCTAGTTATTATTACTCACTCTCTCTTTCTCTTTCGTACAAAACTCCCTCTTCAAATACACCATACAAAAACTTTATACATTTTTAACCCTTTTAAACAAGAATTTGCATGCCAGCAATTTGTGTGTGCTTGCAGGCAAAAACAAAAACCAGCAACAAAAATAAATGATGTAAAAACAAGAGTAAAAACATTGACTGACTTGTTCAGATTTGAACTTTTTATTTGTTTTTGTTTTGTTTTACTTGTAATTAGTATTGCCAGATACAATTATTAAATGAAATCGTTAAATTTCTAGCTTAATTTATAAAAAAAAATAACTGTTGGAATATTAAAAAAAAACAAAAACAAAAAATTTTCAGAATTATTGCTTTGAAATTGCAATTCAGTACAAATCTCTTGCCACGCTAATTGTAGTTGCATTTCTTCCAAGGATTTTCAATTGATTTTAATTTGATTCGCAGGACTTATTTTCATTAAATGTTTAAGTGTTAAGTGACAATAAGATCATAAGATATATTTCATAACATTAATTGACTTTAATTTGAAAACAATTTTTTTAATAATTTTTATCAAAAAATACTTATGACCCAAATTTTGCCGCTATTAGCCTTCCACCCAATGTACTGCTTGTTTAATCTCTATTTGAGAACTCTCCACTCGAACTAGCCGCAGTATTATAGTCACCCATTTATTTATCAGTCCGCCAATTATTTGCATTTTTTTATCTCTGGTCGTCATTCATAATCGAAACAAAGAAAATTTTTAAATTTTCTAGACTTTTAATGGACAAATATATAACGGCAGCGTAAAATTAAACCCCGTGAAGAAAAGACGTGCATCTTAAGTAAATTGTTTATTAATATTGTTGCGGATATGTCTTGCTTAAGTTTTAAAAGAAAATAATGAAACAATAAAGTGAACTACTGGGTATTTTGTTTACTAACTGCGTGGCTTGCTAAGAAAACTGATGCACAACAAAAAATTTCTAGTTACAAACAGTGTAGAAAGGAATTTTATACGCGCAAGACAACAACACATCTGTATGCTGTTTACCATCTGCGTAGTTTTCTAAGAAAACTTATCGACACAAGACAACAAATATTAAATATCTTGAAATAAATTCCAGGAAAAAACTTTATCAATATAAAAACAAAAATACACACAGACATACAGGCGCCTATACAATGAATAAACAACATACAACAACAAAATGTGATACAAAAGGAGTAGAAGATTTTTAAATTTTCTAGACTTTTAATGGACAAATATAAAAGGGCAGCGTCTGAGTGGATAGTCAATCAGTGTAAAATTAAATCCCGTGAAGAAAAGACGTACATCTTAAGTAAATTGTTCTGCAGTGTCAACTTTGTTTGTAGTTAAAGTAAATAAATTTAAAATTAATTTAAAAGCTCTAAAAGCTGGTGTTATTTATTTTGCAATAAAGAACTCACAACAAAAGCTTTATAAAAGGTGTAAACGTAACAATATCAACAAATACTTTGTAAGTTTTCTTTCTTGGCTCTAACTACCCGGATAAGTAATATTCGTTTTTATACATCACTAGCAGACCCGGCAAACTTCGTATCGCCATATTATACTTATTCTGCTATTCGGGACACCGGGGCAGCTAGTGAGATAAAACTGAATGAAGAAATTTGATAAGTCAACAATTACATCATGTCAAAAAAATAAAAATTATAAATCACTTTAAATAATTTTAATATTCATTAAAAATCACAAAGAAAATTATAATTTCCGATATCTTATTATATTATTTTATTATTATTATATCTACTTATTATATTTTATTTTTACTTATTCTAAATTAAGCGCTATTTTTATTGTACACGATATTTTTTCGTCGATTACGTGGCGCGTAAGTCAACAGATCAGATGATTTGGCAACACGGGAACAGGCAACATACAATTGACCAGGCGTGATAAGATTTACATCTGCTACTGACTGTAAGCCTTAATCAGATGGTGGTCAAATGAGAAGCAACGTCATTCTCGCCCTAGGAGGCCGAAGATTAATTCTGGCAACAGGTCACTCCCAGGTGCAATTTCAGCGGTTCCGAAGCAGGATCGCAAACCACTACTCCTTACTGAAAAGTTAGAGACTATTCAACTCCTGGTCCAGACTAGCATGCTCACTGGATCAGGATCATTCACCCGTTGTACTCAGTAAAGGCGAGATGATCCTGGCCCCCTAATTAAATTCATGAGGGGCCGCGAAACACACAGCTACCACGATACTCCGGAAGGGCGTTGGCCTTTCTAAACAGCTAAAAGGCTAAAGAGACAATTAGCGCAACTCTCAGGCTCACTGATTCTCGTGGAAATAACGTGGAGCTTCCAGTTGACTCCCTGTGGGTCTTCAGTGGATTGGGCTCCCTTATACCCCCTAACGACACAAGTCTAGAAGGTTAAGTAACCCGTAAAGACTGATAAATATGCCCCCGGGAGGATACAATTGACCATGCGAGAATTATGGGTAGTCTAGATTAATACCACAAACACATGACTGCCCCTGGGATTTGTTTATAGTCATTGCGAAAGTAAGCCCTACTGGAATCTTTTTTTTTTTAAGAGTCAAGTACCGTGCTATATTCTTTCGGAAAAGGGATAGAGAAATGTTGAAACAGGCGGTGAAAGTAGAAGGATAGTCGGAAATTAACTGTCGTATAAGACAGCACAGCGACCAGTGACTATGCCTTCATCGCTGAGCAGCCCCACCGACAGTCAATTTTTATTTTTGTAATGAAAAATACCAAGGTCTTCGTTGGGAATCGAACCCACAACCCCCATACTGACAAACTAGTACACTACCTACCAGCCTACAGCGGTACCTGCATATGTAATCTTTTAAACTCAAATGCTATATCAGTCGGAATCAGTGGGATGTGGGGTATCAAAACGTCTTCTTTTTTAATAATGATTGCTTCTATTACGTTATTTATTAATTTTTTATCGCTAATCGTGTGCCGTTACAAAGTTTCGGTCGGTTAATATTTCGCAACACTATAATTGCAGATTCAATCTTTAATTAAAGATTGTGAGGCGGCAATTTTGGCAAATCAAGTGAGTATAAAAATTCCGGTAGATAGTTCACGCTATCATCTTCATTAGTTGCCATATCAACTGATTTATATGTCCCCATTTCGCCAGGAATGGCAACTTGAATTTTGGCAGCCAGTATAGCTCTTACGCTCAATCAATCATGGAATAAGTAATTTTCAGCAACATTTGGAAACACTTTATGAATGAATTCATCTTTTAATTGCGTTAACTGACAAAAACGATCAGGAAAGATGATGCAGCCAATCAGCACATCTATAGGAAATTTGCCATTATCAATATCAATGAGTTGTTTAGAGAATATGCCTCCAGATTGATCATTTCACAACGTTGAACGCATTTTCTTGCTTAAATGTAATTCCTTGATGTGCTTTCACAATTTAGAGGACTTTAAACAAGCATTCAGTTCATCAGCTTGCATTGAACGCGGAATCACTGGCAGTGTTCGGCGAAAATTTCCTGATGATATGATTATTGCGCCACTAAATTGGTTATGGTTGTTCCGTAGATATTTTAAAATTCTATCTAAAGCTTTAAACGATTTTTTATGCTTTATCGTGCATTCATCGCACACTATTAGTTTACATTGCTGCAAAACTTTTGCCATTTCTGAATTCTTGGAAATGTTGCAGGTTGGAGTTTCGTTGCCTTACATATTCGATGGCAAGTTTAGGGCTGAATGGGCTGTTCGACCGCCTTCTGACGAACCAAGCGTTACGGCAATTTAATTTTTTGAGCGAATTGTTGCCAATATTAAAGTGATCAAGGAGCGTCCAAGGAGAAAATCCCTTCCTTAAATACATACTTTTGTTGTTCGTTCAATAGTGGAAGATTTATTTAAATCGATTCTTTAGAAGTATTTAGATCATACGATTTTTCACGTTCTAACTCTTGATGAAAACATTGTCAAATACATATCCTCAATGGAAACCAATGCCTGAACGAAAATTTCTTCACTTATTTGTAAATTCAGATTCCCTGTTCTATTGCGCATATTAAATAAACCATCGTCACACACATTATCTTTGTACTTTTACGTATCGTAGCGAAAAAATCGTTAATAGACGATTAATCGTCTAATCAAGCCAGCTAATCAAGAGTTGCTAAGGGAATCGAATATATGGCCACATAATGTTGCCATATTGCTAATAATTTGTTTAAGCTTTTTTGTTGGCATTAAACAGCAAATATTTTTTATGTTAAGCAAAATATACATTTGCCCTACCTTTAGAGTAGCACAATAACACAAAGAGAACAATGAAATTAAAATGTAACAAAGTGTCTGGTTTGGCAATTGTGCAACAAAACTTACACTCATTTACGACATACAGTTAGTTACACGCCAAACGAAGGAAACACCAGCAGATATTTTTTGTTTTACTAATTTTGTAATGTTTTTGCAAAAATGTTTTTATACAAATCTCAGATTAAATTTTGGCTTTAAGACTTTTAATTATTTTTCTGAATAAAATATACAACTCTGTGTTTAAAACGTATTCAAAAATATATTGTTATGCTTATTCCTTTGAAGAAACGTTTTGTTGCTTTGCATGCCTTTCTTGGAAAGTAATCACACAGTACTTTTAAGTTTTTAATTCAGTTAAACGATTTATTTACTTTCAACACACAGACAAAATAAACACGATGGTAACCTTGTTGTCTTCTTTACTCACTGATGGCTTAACTTGAATTAATTCACTTGCCTAGCAAGTGACGTTTACATAGTTGCTTTAAGCGGTTCTCGCACATGCAAGAATAATCTACTTTATAATCACCCCATATTGTTGTTGTTATTATCATACAGTTTTGACGCCTATTTGGCGTATGTATTCGACATTTGTTGTCGAATACATGGTCCGCAAAGTCTGATCCTGGAGTTGATTCCGGTTCCCGTAGTTTTCCGCTATAGTCTCTAACGTGTTCCCTAAATCTAGTCCTAATTTTTCGTCCTGTTTGCCCGATGTAGCCATAATGGCATGTACAAGTTAATTTGTACACTCCTCGTCTGTCCAGTATATTTGCCTCGGTTGTCCTATTCCGTAGTATTCCGCCTAGGTTGTCCCCTGTCCCGAATGCGGTATTGATGTTGTGTTCCCCAAAGAATCCCGCCAGTCTGTACGTTGATCTCCCCATATATGTCAATGTAGCCCATTTTTCCCTTTCATTCTCCTGTTCTTTGTCCATCCTAATTTGTTCCCCGATGTTATCTACGAGGCGCTCTTTAGCCCTATTATTGTAGATATAACTGACACGGGATTTCAACGGGACGTCACACAGCCCGCTCACATAATTTCACGACAATCAGCAGTTAAGTGGCCAGCCAGATCGTGTGATTTAACACCACTGGAGTATTTTTTGTGAGGTTATGTTAAGGACAGAATCTATACGAGACCAATCGAATCGATTTCAACATTAAAACTCAAAATCCATGATGTCATTAATGAAATAGAACCACCACTTTGCCAACAAGTGAGTAAAAACCATCATGGAGGAATCGATATCTGTCAGCGTGATCGTGGTGGACATTAGTATTCGTAATTGACGAACTTTTCTCTTCGTAATAAAATAAAAATTTGAGTCATCTTAATCAAAATTTTTGGTTTTATTTTGTCTTAGAAAACAAAATTCTTGTTGAAAAACCCTTTATTAAAAAGAAACAAAGACGGTGAACACTAAGAAAACCGAACAAAACGTAGACAAGATTAAAAGTATAAAACAAATAATCAATATTATTTTTTGCAGCCTTTACTGTCAACATACACAAGTTACAATCACACATGTGTATGACAGTTTGTAATCAAGAGTACACAACCTAAACGGGAATCATAAGATGTTTGTCATCATTATCATCATCATCATCGTAATCATAATCAATGTACATGGTATTTAATGAGCGACAATAACCTACTCACTGTTAAAGCATAAACTTGTACTGCATGTCACGAGTGAGTTTGCTCCAGTTGCAGTCATGTTCTTGCATGTCTTCAGCATATAAAACCAACAAAATATTCATTATTGTCGCTTTTTAGCCAAAAAAAGGAAAAAAAAATTATGTTGGCGTCAAGTCTAATTATGCATCTACAATGGAATCATATAACAGTTTTGCATTATTTAAAATGCTGCACAATGGGTAGTCCAAAAATTATTTTATATGAATATAATTGCAAGAAATAAATTTATCATGTTCACACGCACGTTACATTGCAACATGCTTTATACACATACCCATGCACACACACACACACACATTTCTATGTACATATAGACGCTCCACTATTTGAATGATGGCAGTTTATAGATTACACATCACTTGTTTAGCCCCATCACTCACTAAATTACTCACTCACTCTTTCATTCAATGTTCTTGATTGTATGTGGTTCTTGTTGTTATTGTTGTTGTTGTTATTATTATGTTTATTTTTATGGGAAGTATGACGTAAGTTAAATTTTGTTTGCTTTTAGCAAATAAGAAAAGGTTAATGACCCACTGTACGGCATTTGTGTAAATGTGGGTTGAATACAGCATAACGCAGGATAATTATCGTAAAATTGAAAACAAAAAATTGTATTAAAATGATTGGAAAAATTTTTCTCTTGAAAAATCAAGCTGGAATAGAATATTATCAAAGAATTCATTAAGAGAGACAGTAACCAAACGATATTGAGTTTTTTTATTTACGTGAAATTAAATTAGTTTTTCTATCATATGACGATATCGTTCCCCATTCACAGTTAACGTTACACCGTTTTCGTTCTCAAAGAAGCAAGGTTGACACCAAACTGTTACTTTTAACGGCTGCAAAGGTAACTGTTGAGTAATTTGAGGGTTTTCCATTTCCCAGAACAGATTATTCTGTTTATTCTGATATACATTCAAATGAAAATGTGCTTATGATTTTTTCATGAAAATCGGGGTTGTCATGGGCGAGCTGTCACATTCTCTTAGCATATATACGGCGGCTTGAATTAAGACAGGTGCTTTCGGCTTAATTTTGAACTTTAACTGCGTTAAAAAATGCACGCGCCATAAAAAATTTGCACCAAAGAAAAATTTTAGTCGGAAGTCCAAAAAAGTAGGGGTTACGAGGTTATTTTGTGTTTCCTATTAAAAATTTGGGTGAAATCCACAGATGAGCTGTCTGAGCAGTGGTCAAATAGCCAATTGTTGAATATTAAATACTTTATTAGAATATCAAAATATATATATTGATTAACCCAATTTACTTCTAACTAAACTTTTCTTTAAATAAGATTTACTCCGAAAAAAATTTCTTTAAGAAAATTTACGCCGAAAAAATTTTCTTTAAGAAAATTTACTCCGAAGAAAAATTCCTTTTAGAAACATTACTGTGAAGAAAAATTAACTGTGAAAAAATATAACTCACTTAATTTACACCTAGCGATATTTTACTATTTATTAAGTTACTCCGAAAAAAAATTCTTAAAAAAAATTTACTCCGAATAAACTTTTCTTTAAGAAATATTGCCCCCAAAGAAAATTTAATTATAATATTTTACTTCGTACTAAAATAAGTTGAAATAAGTTTTATAAAATTTATTTCACCAAAGTTACTCCGAAAAGAAATTATTTGAGAAACATTAATGCGTAGAAAATTGTATATGAGAAAACTAACTGTCAACAAATTTAATTCACTTAGGAAGCTCTTAGCGATGTTTAAATATTTATTTAGTTACTCCGGAAAATTTCTTTAACAAAATTTACTCCGAAAAATCGTTCCTTTAAGATAGATATAATTACAACATTTTACTTCGTACTACAACTTTGAATAAGATTTATAAAATTTCTTTCAGAAAACTTACTCCGAATAAAAAAATGTTTAAAAAGCTACTTAGCAAAAAACTTCATTAAGACACTTTATTTCGAATTAAAGGTTTCTTTACTGAAAATATTCTCCGAACAAATTTTCTCTAAGAAAATTTACTCCGATATAATTTCCAAAAAGGAAAATTTAAAAAAAAATTTTCAAAAAAGACAATTTACTCCGAAAATTTCACAAAAAGAAATTTTACTACGAAAAATTCCCTTTTAAAATATAACCTCGAATAAAATTTGAATTTAAGGTTCTTAAAAAAATATTTACTCCGAAAAAATGCTTTAAAATTATTTATTCCGAAGAAACTTTCCTTCAAGATATACTACCTAAAAAAATTTCATTAAGACAGTTACTTGGGACTAAATTTTTCTTTAAAAGAGATTTACTTTGAAAGAAATTTATTTAAAAAAATTTTACTCCGAACAGTTAATGTAAAAAATATTATTCTTAAGAAACTATTCATTAAGAAAGTTTACTCCGAACTTTTGTTTTCTTTAAAAAGATTTACTTCGAAAAACAATTCTCTAAGAAAATTTACTCCGAAAAATATTAATTTAAAAAATATCTAAATAAAATTTCACTAAGATCCATAACTTTGAACTAAAGTTTATTTAAAAAAGATTTACTCCGAAAGAAATTTATTTTAAAAAATTTACTCCGAAAAAACTATTCCTTTAAGAAATATTACACCAAAGAAACTATATGTTAAGACACTTGACTCTGAACCTAAGAATTCTGTAAAAAAGATTTACTCCGAAAAAGTTTTCATTTAGAAAATTCACTCCGAAAATAAAATGCCTTAAAAATCACGAATAAAATTTTATTAAGACACTTAACTTTGAATTAAAGTTCTTTTAAAAAAATTTACTGCTAAGATAAATTTCATCACTTTACTTCGAACTAAAGTGTTTTTTATAAATATTTACTCCGAATATTATTTTTTTAAAATAATTATTTTAAAAAATATTACCACGAATAAAATTGCATTAAGAGCCTTAACTTCGGACTAAAATTTCCTTAAAAAAAAACTCTACTTTAAAAAAACATTTCTATAAGAAAATTTACTCCAAAGAAAAATTTCTTTAAGAAAAATTACGCGTAGAAAATGTTTACTAAGACAATACACTACAACTAAAGTTTTCTTTAAAAAAAAATTTACTACGAAAAAAATGTTTTAAAGAAAATTCACTTTGTAAAAAAATTTTTTAAAGAAAATTCACTTTGTAAAAAAAATTCTTTAAAGAAATATTATCGAAAATAAAATTTTGTTAAGGCTCTTAACTTTGAACTAAAGTTTCTTTAAAAAAAGATTTACTCCGAAAAAAAAACTTTAAGAAAATTTACTCCGAAAAAATATGAATTTAAGAAATATTAGTCTGAATAAAATTTCATTAAGACACTTAACTTTGAATTAAAATGTCTTAAAAAAAGATTTACTCCGAAAGAAATTTATTGAAAAAAATTACTCCGAAGAAACTATCGCTTTAAAAAATATTACTCCAATGAAAGTATTTGTTAAGACACTTGATTACGATCCTAAGTTTCCTTTTAAAAAATTTTACTCCGAAAAAAGTTTTCTTTTGGAAAATTCACTCCGAAAATAAAATGCCTTAAGAAATCCCGAATGTAATTTCATCAAGACCCTTAACATTGAACTAAAGGTTTTTTTTTTAAATATTTACTCCGAAAAAATTTTTCTTTAAGAAAATTTACTCCTAAGTTAAATTTGATCAAGAAACACTGCGCGAAGAAAAATTTCTTTGGAGAAACTTTACTTCAAATAAAAGTTTACTCCGAAAATTACATTTTTTTTTAAATTCACTCCGAATTTTTTTTTTTGTAAACATACACTCCGGATAAAATTTCAAAAAGCGTTACTTTGAAAAAACAAAAATTTCTTTTAAAAAAATCTACTCCCAAGCAAAATTTCTTCTTTAACAAAAGTTTGCTTTCAAAATAAAACTTTACTACGAAAAAAAATGTTTAAGAAAATTTCTTTAAAAAATATTGCCCCGAAGAAAATTTCATTTAGAACTTCGAACTAAAGTTTTTTTTAAAAACAGATTTACTCCGCAAAAAAATTTCTTTAAGATAAATTAGGCGGAGAAAAATTTCATTAACACACTTAACTTTGAACTAGATTTCTTTCAAAAAATTTACTCCGAAAAAATATTTCTTTAAAAAAAATTACTCCTAAGAAACATTTTGTTATGAAGCATTACGCGAAACAAAAATTTGTTTGAAGAGACTTTGCAAAAAATTTACATCGATTTTTTTTTTAATTTACTCCGATTTTTTTTTTGTTCAAAAAACACACTCCGAATAAAATTTCTACGAAAAAATTTTTTCTTAGAAAATTTACTCCAAAAAATTTTTGTTTAAGATATATTATCCAAAATAAAATGTTGTTAAGACTCTTAACTTCGAACTAAAGTTTCTTTAAAAAAGATTTACTCCGAAAAAAAATCCTTAAGCAAGTTTCTTAAAAAAGATATTTACTCCGAAAAAAACCTTAAGAAAGTTTCGTTAAAAAAATGTTTACTCCGAAAAGTACCTTTAAGAAAATTTTCTCCGAAGAAAAAAGTAGCCTTTAAAAAAGATTAATTCCCAAAGAAATTATCTATAGAAATATTTTGTTGGCAAAATTATGTTCTAGTGAATTACTTAAGAAAAACTTTTATTTAACACACATGATATAAAAAAAAATTTCTTTCCACTAAATTAAAATTGTATGTGTATATGTACATGTGTATTAATATGTCAGACAAATAAAAAGAATTTTTTAAAGGCAGTGAAGACAACAAATTCCCATTAAATAATTAAAGGCAAAACTTATTTATAACAAACATGTCAGGTAGCCAGGCAGCTAATTGAACAGTCTGGCTGCTTGCCTGCCTGCCTGAAAAAGCAAATTCATTCTGTCATACATAAATACAAACGTATGCTGAGATAAAGAAAAAATATTTGTTTAAATAAACAAAAAATATGTTCTCAGCCAGCGGCAATACGAAAACTCTACTCATTTCGTAGGCAAATTAAAAACAAACAAATCACACCAGCCAACCAACCAACCGACATATTTACATGTATGCCACCTTATTTACACGTTGTATTTGTATGCAAAGCCAAAAACAACCAACAAAACTTAACGGCGACAAAAACAAAGAGTCATCATGCAGAGAATCAGAGAACAAGTATAAACAGACATTTTATCTGTGAGCAGCGACAGAGAGAAATCCAGAGTAAAATTGGAAACAGTTTTATAATAAAATATTTGAGGCTAGAAAGAGATGACTATATTAAATGTATAAAATCTGTTAATATTATTCTCAGTTGTTGGCTAATTTGCTCTATGCGTATGCTCATACAATATTAGTTAGTCGCCAGACATCGTCACTGAGTAGTGTGTATTGAAACACTAAACGCCTCCTAATAAAAGTGACGCATACAAAAGTTTAAATGGTTTTTTGTATAGAAAATTCTATTTTTATTTTGCAAGAAATATAAAAAAATGAACAGTTTTACCTTAGAACGGAATAATTATCGGCGAAAATTAATCAGTTTAGTTAAGCAGCATCCAATTTTATGGAATAAAACACAGGAAAATTATAATAGAAATCGGCCGCAAAAGATTTTGGCGTGGCAGCAAATTTCTGAACAGCTGGAAATATCGGGTAAGTAAAGAAATCAAATGTTAAAAGCAAATAAAGCGATAAAATGCTTAAAAAATATGCTTGAAATAGCCACAAGGTGGCCAGATGTTTCAATTTAAAATAAACGTTATTTAACAAAAATTTTTTTTTGTGTAGTTGACAAGCTGCGTCGAACTTGGGAAAATTTGCGCGATCAATACAGACGTGACTTAAAGCGAGAAGTTCGTTTTGGCTTCAAATCCAAATGGCGTTTTTTTCCCGATATGGATTTTATACGCGATATGGTTTCTTGCAAGGAACATGAACTTAAGGAAAGTGAATTTACCGACTCAGATTCAGAGCTGGATGTTACCGATAATCAACAACATCCAACCCAATGCAGCCCCATAAGCACAACTATAGTAGCGCCAACTACTATTCAAACTATAACTACACCCTGTAGTTCTACGCTTGCGGCCAATACCAGCTGCCATTCAAATATTTTACCCTTTCAACCCATAATGCTAAGTAAACAATGGCATCCGTTAGCAGAAGATATTTCACGAGTTCAGCACGATTCAGCTACAACATCATATTGTACATCAAATCCTCCCTCCTCCATTGATCATATGATTTTTACACGAAACTGTGATTCCTCCAAAGACTATACGCACATCGCTAAATCTTCTCTGCCATTTGAGAATGTTACCAAACAAGAACCGGAGCTAGATTTGGAAATGGAAAAAGTTTTTGCCACCGCACAACAGCAAGAGCCGGCGGCCTTAAAAACGAATCAAAATGCTAGAGAGTCTCAGGAGGCCTGCGTTTCTACCTCTTGTCATAAACGCTCTCGTGTTTCAATTGAAGAAATTTCCGACACATCAATGCCTTCTGTTTCACGTTCGCAGTTAAAAAGCGAAACAGATTTGAATATTAAAGACGATGATTATTATTTTGTTATGAGTCTTCTGCCCTCCCTAAGGCAGATACCGCGGAATCGTAAGTTTCCTCTAAGGATTGGTATAATGAGTTTAATCGCCAAAGACCTGGAGGAAGTCTGCAAGGAATAACAGCTGGTGTTCTAATTAAAAGAATAAATTGTTATCGAGATAAGTTAACATAAACTTTTTTTAATAAAATCTGAAAATACAACAAATAATTAAAAATATTTAATTAATTTTATTTGTGACTATTAAAAATGTTTAAATATTTATTTAAAATAAATAATAAATTTAATCCAAAAAAAATTCTTTAAATAAATTTATTTCAAAGAAAAACTTTTTAAAGAAATATTATCCTGAAAATAATTTTCTTCAAAAATAGTTTACTCCCAAGAAAAATTACTCCGAAAAATTTCGTGAGGAAAAAATTCCTTTAAGAAATATAGCCCCGAATAAAATTTAATTAGGATCCTTAAATTCGACTTACAGTTTCTTTAAAAAACATTTACTCCGAAAAAGTTTTTAAAAATATTTACTCCGAAGAGAAATTCCTGAAAAAAAATTTAATCCAAAAATTTTTTAATTAAAAAATTTTCTTTAAAAAAGGTTTACTCTTAAGAAAAATTCTTTAAGAAGAAAGAAAATCTTATATGAAAAAATAAACCATGAAAAAATTGTATTTATTTAATCTACTCCGAAAAAATTTCGTTAAGAATTATAACCTCCAATCAAATTTAATGAAGGAGTCTTCATTCGAATTAGAGTTTCTTTAAATATATTTACTCCGAAGAAAAATTCCTTAAAAAATATTGCCCCAAAAAAAATGAATTAAAAAATTTTACTTTAAACTAAATATTTCTTTAAAAAAGGTTTACTCGCAAGAAAAATTCTTAAAGAAGAAAGAAAATTATATATGAAAAAATATTTCATGTAAAAATTTTATTTATTTAATTTACTTCGAAAAAATTTCGTTAACAAATATAACCTCTAATAAAATTTAATGAAGGAGTCTTCATTCGAATCAGAGATTCTTTAAAAAAAGATTTACTCCGAAAAAACTCTTTAAAAAATATTTACTCCGAAGAAAAATTCCTTAAAAAAATATTACCCCAAAAAAATTGTATTAAAAAATTTTACCTTAAACTAAAAATTTCTTTAAAAAAGATTTACTCGCAAGAAAAATTCTTGAAGAAGAAAGAAAATTATATATGAAAAAATATTTCATGAAAAAATTTTATTTATTTAATTTACTCCGAAAAAATTTCGTTAACAAATATAACCTCTAATAAAAATTAATGGAGACCCTTAACTTCTGAATTAGAGTTTCTTTAAAAAATGAATTACTCCGAAAAAATTCTTTAAGAAGAACAATTTTCTTCAAGAAACCTAACTCCGAAGAAAATTACATATGAGAAAGTGTAACAAATTTTTATTTTTTTATACTACTCCTAGCAATATTTTATTATTTATTCATTTTTTTTTCATAAAAAAATTACTCCGAAAACAAATTCCTCGTAAAAATTTCGTAAACAAAATTTACTCCGAAGATAAGTTACTTGAAAAAATATTACCCCGAAATAACTTCATTAAGAAATTTTATTTTGAACAAAAATTTTCATTAAAGAAAATTTACTCCGAAAAATTTTTAAGTAAATTTACTCCGAATAAAAATTTCTTTAAGAAATATTATGTAAAAAAAATTTACTACAACATTTTATTTCAAACTAAAGTTTCCTTTAAAAAAATTTTACTTAAAAAAACATTACTCCAAAGAAAATTATATATGAGAAAACAAACTGTAAGTTTTATTTATTTAATTTAGAAAAATTTCCTTACCAACATTTACTCCGAAATAATTTTTCTTGAAGAAATATTGTCCCATAAAAATTTCATTACGAAATTTTACTTCGAACTAAAATTTCCTTAAAAAAGATTTACTCCGAACAAAAATTCTTTAAGATAATTTACTACGAAGAAAGCAATTCTTTAAGACACATTACTCCGAAGAAAATTATGCATGAGAAAAAATATAAATATGTAGCAAAATAAGTTACTGCCAGCAATTTTTATTATTTATTTATTTACTCCGAAAATATGTCCTTAGGAAAATTTACTTCGAAGAAAAATTCCTTGAAGAAATATTACCCCGAAAAAATTTTTCTTAAAAAAGGTTTACTCCGAAATTCTTTTAAGAAAATTTTCTACAAATTCCTTTAAGAAACGTTGAATAAAAAATTTTTTTATTAAAACATTTTTTCCGAACATAAGTTTTCTTTAAAAAAAATTTTCCCAAAAATTTTTTTAAGAAAAAATTTCTTCAAAAACCTTACTCCGAAGAAAATTATATCTGAGAAAAATTTTATTTATTTAATTTGGTGCTAGTAATATTTAATTGGTTATTTATTTACTTCGGAAAAATATGTTTAAGGAAATACTCCAAGAAAAATTGCTTGAAGGAATATTATCCTGAGAAATTTGTAATAAGAAATTTTATTTTGAACTTAAATTTTTTTCAAAAAAGATTTATTCCAAAAATTGTTTTTAACAAAACTTGCTTCGAAAGAGAATTTATTTCCAAATTTTTTTTGAGAAAATTTACTCTGAAATTTTTTTAAGAAAATTATATTCGAAAATCAGTTAAGAAAATTTATTTCGAAATTTTTTTAAAGAAAATTTACTCCGAATTTTTTTTAAAGAAAATTTACTCCGAAAAAATTTTAAGAAAATTTACTCTGAAAATTTTTTTGAGAAAATTTACTCCGAAATTTTTTTAAAGAAAGTTTACTCCGAAAAATTACATAAAACACTTTTTATTAGAACATTTTATTCCGCACTTAAAATTTCTTTAAAAAAATTTTACTCTGAAAATAATTTCTTGGAAAAATTTATTCCGAAGAAATTTTATTTTAGAAAATTTATTTAAAAATTAATTCGCAATTTTATGTAATGTATATGAAATATCCCCTATGGCGATAATTCATTATATCATCCGATTAGTTTGCCTTCAATTTGCGAATCAGTCTGTGAAAATAATTGCGCTTAAAGAGAGAGGCGGGGTTTCTAGACAAACAATTTTTAAATTATCGGCAAAAATGGCCAAGGGCTAAGCATTGGCTGCCGCTAATATTTGTGGTCTTAGTTTGGTGATGCGTTAATAATCTCCAAGAATCCTCAATCTAAATGGCAGCTGGGAACAACACAACCAATCTGTGACATAATACCGTCTGGGAAATGTAAAAAATACTTTTCAATAAAATTTTCGTCTGCATGGCAGAGATTTTAAGGCGAAATTGTAAGAGAAATTTTGCACTGAGCACGCCGTCAATATGGTTATCATGGAGGAGCCCAAGGTATTTAGGAGGGCTAAGGAGCAGGTATACTAAGCCAGGGGTCAAAACCAGCAGCCAAGTGTCCACGAGGTAATTTTCAATTTTTACTTCTGCTTCATGTCCTTACAAAAATTTATGAATGGCTTAACTTTTATGTATTTTATGTGTCGTTTTAGAAGCCTTAAAGTTTATGAATCATTTCTAAAATATTTTTTTTGTTGATTCCAATAATTTTTTAAAATTACACACACATACAAATGTACTTGTGTTTGTAACAATATGATTCATAAATAATGAAGAATTTAATACATATTTTGTCCTTACAAATCCTTTGTGCTGGCTTCATACACACAGCAATACAATAACAAATGGAAGAGTCACACAAAAAAGTATTTGTCTGCTTTTGCCAAAAGCAAAGGTCAGAATTCCCTAAAATGTTGATAGTTTAACCTGCTTGAACACCCCAAAAAATACTGACATGCATGAGTATTTTAAGGACAATGTGATAGCAGAATTATTTTAGTAACCCGAACACACCCTACTCGCACATACAGTGTGAACTGTGGCTGTTACGTTGACACTGGCTGATCCCTAAACAATGACCCATTTAATGCAGTTATTTTTCAGCCCACGAATTAGTGAGTGAGTGAGTGAGTAATAAAATTTGTTAACAATTTGTTAACAAATTTTTAAAGAATATTAACCTCCTTTTAACGTTCATTGTCCTTATTTCTTTTACGTCCTTAAGGTCATTAACATTCTTAAGAACTTTGTTTAAAATGTTTATGCTGCCTTTACTGTCCTGTTTGCTGCTTAAGGAAATTTTAATTACAACAATAACAAATAGCACTGGATATCCATTTGAGTTGTTATAGTTTTATTTGGAATTAATGAATGAATTCAATTTTAATTAATTAAAAGCACAAAGAAGCTTAAATCGAAAAACGAAAGCAATAAGTAACGAGAATGGTGTCTTAAAAAGGTCAATGTATTTCAATAAAAATTAAGTGATATTATATCACCAGTCGTATTATTAGGTGTAGTAAATAATACTTTCTAAATGCATGGATCTTATATTAAAAAGTCGTTTTATTTAATGTCGGCAGTTATGTATGGAATACAATATCAGATAAACGTTCGTCTCTCACAAATGCGAGTCCTTTTGAGCATATTTTTTATTCGCGGTATTCCATTAACTTTATTACGAATATTTTGTTTAGAAGGGAGAATCACAGTAGAACGATTGTTTTCCCTCCGTATAAATGTGACTGGCATTTCTTTTTGTTGTCATTGCCATTTTAGGTTGAATTCGTCCAAACATTTCTTATTTAAACAAATTGTGCGACACTATTTTTTTTTTAATTTTATTTTAAAAATATAATTTTGATAAAAATAAATATTTTATTGCAATCGAAGTTTTATTTCTTAAAATGCCAAAACTTTTGTTTGTATTTTAAATTATTTATTTTTACTTAGCATTTAAGGTCCCTAACACTTAACCTTAAAGAAAGGACCTTTAAATCTATTGCCATAAGGGAGTTTTGAAGGTCCTACTTTTTAGATTTACAAACAATTTTTTGTTAGAAATTTAAAAAAGTAAACAAAAACTAAACCGGCCGGATTATTCGCTCAAGTTCATGTAAATTATTAGCATTTCAGAGAGCGAGAGTGAAAGAGAGTAAGAGAGAGAGAGAGTTAAAAAATAGAGTTCCGCTAAGTCATTTACCTTGTCGCATGCGCATGCTTAAGTGTCCTTGCCCTTGTATATTAAATAAACTAACACCAGTATTTGCAGAGTATCTGCAGGATAAATAAATGTCCCTGCATGTGTAAGGCAGCATCCTTGATTTTACTTTTTCTGTACCTTGAATATGCACGTGTGTTTACATTTTGAATGTCGTCTGATGCAATGTCAATTTTTGTCTTTGAAATATAAACATTTTTTGTGGGTCCTTTAGCTTGTTTTATTTTTTGTGATGTCCTTCCTTTAATTTGGCGAATATTTATAATTCAAGCAAAAATAACTGGCGAAACTTTCTATTAAAAAGGCATGACATTTTAAAGAGCATCGTTACCGTTACTGTTATTGAGAGAGAAGGTTGTTTATTTTAAAATATTTGTCGTATTACATTTCGCCTTACGAAACCTTCACATTATCAAAGCTTTTCGAGGTTTAAGAAATAATTGTATTAATTTTTTGTGTGTAGAAGTTTTTGGGAATAAAACGACTGCTTTATCCTTTTATATCCTTAACTAGCAATAAAATAATTTATCTCTTTAACATTATGATAGCATAATAAACTATTCTATTGCACTTAATTCTCAAATGATTTCTCAAAAATAATTATGAATATTCGCCGCTACCCGTATAACTTCACACAAAACATAAGTCCCTACATATTTTTAGGGTTTCAAGCATAACAAAGTGTAAAAGAGTGACTTTATTAAAAATGTCCCAAACTGGGTCCATCTGTCACATGAATAAGTGAAATAGCTATTGCTGTCAGCTGGTAATCAATTCGCCTTGTCATTTTTATTCATAACAAGCTGAATTGAAAACTTAATAAAACTAAAGGCGAAATTATTTAACAGACAATAGATGTGACAAATTCACACCTGCGAATTTCATATAAAGGCGAATTCATTCTAGTACTTTTAAATAAAAAGTACTTTTTAAATAAGAACTTTTAAATAAAAAGTATTTTTTCAATAGGGAATTTTTCAAATAAAAATTACTTCTTAAATAGGGAATTTTTAAATAAAATGTACGTTTTGGGCAGCAGGTACTTTTTATAAAAATAAAAGTCCTTATTGAAATGTCTTAAATAAGAACTTTTTAACTAAAAAGTAGTTTTTAAATCACGACTTTCAATAAAAAGTACTTTTTATTTCAGAAGCACTTTTTAAATAACATAAAATAAAAAGTACTTTTTAAATAAGAACCTTTAATATAAAAACTTTTTAAATAAAAAGTAATTTTTAAATAGGGAATTTTCACTGTTGTCTATCAGGTAATAGAACGTGCCTTCAAAATGATTTATTCACATCGAAAACGTTCGCCATTTGCCAGCCAGGCAAGACGTTAAGAGGAGGAATTGACAACAGTAATTCATTCACTGGCGGAACATACCCAGTCAATTTATTTAGCATTTTTAAATATAAAGTCCGTTTTTGTGAAAATGCAATATTTTAACTAAGGACTTTTTAAATAAAAAGTACTTTTTAAATAGGGATTTTTTAAATAAAAAGTACTTTTTGTACACCAGATACTATTTGTGAAAATGCAATATTTTAAATAAAAAGTACTTTTGAAATAGGGAATTTTTAAATAAAAAGTACTTTTTGTACACCAGATACTAATTGTGAAAATTCAATATTTTAAATAAGGACTTTTTTAATAAAAAGTACTTTTTAAATAGGGAATTTTTAAATAAAAAGTACGTTTTTGGGCAACAGGTACTTTTATGTGAACATGCAATTTTTTTAAATAAAAAAGTAATTTTTAACCAGGGAATTTTTTAATAAAAATTAGTTTTTGGGCAGCAGGTACTTTTTTGTGAAAATGCAATATTCTACCAAGCGTCGTAATTTTGTTAACAAGACAGACGTTTTTTGCAAAGTGAAACTAGTGGCAAGCAACGACTTTTGAAAAATAAACTCAATAGACAGCAACATAATAAAAAAGTACCTTTTTTATTAAGGTTCGAAATTATTTTTTTAAATTACAAAATTACTAGGACTTTTACATTAAAAATACTTTTTCAATAAAGACTTTTCGAATAGAAAGTACTTTTTAAATAGGGAATTTTTAAATAAAAAGTACTTTTTGGGCAGTAGGTACTTTTTTATGAAAATGCAATATTTATAATTTTGTTAAGTGCCGTTTTACACTCTTCAACTTTTGTTGCTCAACTTTAGTTTTTTTTATTAGAAAGAAAGAGAAGGCTTTATACCCCCTCTCTTTCGTTCTAATAGAAAAAAATAAAAGTTGAGCAACAAAAGTTGAAGCGTGTAAAACGACACTAACAAAAACGAAATTTCTTTGTAAAATAAAACTAGTGGCAAGAAAAGATTATCGAAAAACAAACTCAGGGTCCAGCACATTATAAAAAAGTACTTTTTTTTAAGATTTGGAATTATCTTTTAAAATTACAAAATCACTGCAAGCAATATTTCTGAGTTAAAAAAAAATACGACTTTGATAATTTTAAAAGAGAGAAAACGTTGGAAAACTAATTTGTAAAAATGATTTTTTTAAAAATATTTTCTAAAATAAATTTTACAATATTAAAAGCTATAGTTTTAAAGTAAATGGTACTTTATAAAAATCTAAACTATAGTTTTTAAGTCGAGGATACGTTTTTGTTAAATAAATAACTTTTTTGTAAAAAGTACTTTTTTGGGATCAAAAAATTATTTTCCAAAAAGTACCATTAAAAATTTAAAAGATATTTTTTTGCTCAGCTAGTGAAATATTGAAAAATATCTGCTTTTTTGTAATTTTGTTATTAAGGAGCTTTCAAATGTTGTCTTTTTGAAATTTTTAGGGTACTTTTTTTTATTTAAAGGAAAAGTAGGGAAATTTTGTTGTTACCCTAAACTCCAAGTCGCTTTAATTGGGTACTGTGAAACTCTGTATATAAAAATTAAAAAGTTAAATTGTGAATTTATAATAAAACATTTCGCGGCGAAAATGAATGAATTCTCCAGTGCAAGCTCGGGGTGTTATGATTTTGCCCTGAGGTAGGTGTTTGTGTTAAATGTTCCAAAAACTGAATATGAAGCAGCCTGTGTTGAAAAAATGAATTCGCCTCACAATTTCACCAAAGCGAAAAAATTATGAATTCAGCGTTCGCAGCACCTTTGAAATAATTAATTCTTGGAAAGTCTAGAAGTGTTGAAGAAACATCGAAAACTTTATTTTTCTCTTAATTTAATTGTTTCACAAGTGACCTTTTTTGTTCGCCTAAAAACTTGTTTTCGCCGAACTTTTTTTTTCAAATTTCAGGACAAAACAGGAATGCGACATGTGCGATATGTGACATTTAACGATGCTAAAAATATGACAAGGAATTCTCACTGCCTAAATGGTGGTAAATTTTAATTAATTTAAATTTTCCGTAAATTTTGTGACACCTTGTATAAGTTAGTAGATAACAGACAAAATTAAGTTTTATATAAAACTAAACAATTTAACAAATAACGACAAGGGTGGAATTATCAAAAGTTTTTCGATCCCTTTAAACAGATTAAGAAACATTTTTAACAAGTCTGTTTAAAAATACTCCATACAAATCATGCATGCAAAGTCTTGCAAACTCAGGCTACCATCTTTCTCCGTTAACACACACTTGCACACACACACACTCTCTTCACATAAAACTTTCAAAATGTATTGTTTTCGTTGTTTTAATGACATCCTTCCTGCCCTTCCTACAAATAAATAGGTTATATTACCAAAAATTACAACAAACAACAACAACAACAGAAGAAGAAGAAGAAGAAAAATAAAAACAATTATTTGAAATAAAATAAAATAAAATATTTTTATTTATTTTGCACAACAAAAATCAACCCCTGTGAAAGCAAAGAAATTTGCAAATTTCAATTTTATTTTATTTGCAGTCGATAGACACTGACACTAAGAAAAACTTGAAACTGCGACACTGACCTCATACCCTAAACTTGAAATTCAAACTAGAAACAAAATCAACAACAGCAACAGCAACAACAACAACAACAACCGACAACAACAAACAAAAATGTATAAGAAAAATGTGAACATAAAACAGATAAAAAACAAAATTTTCATCTCTTGCCAACGGAAAAGTGCCATTTGAAAAACACCAACAAGAATTGCTCAAAGGAAATCAGGAAAAACAGGGAACTAAACAAACAGGGTGTCCGCCGGGAAGGTATATTACTTTGTTTGTTGTTATAATTGTTGATTAAATGAAAGAAAACGGATCCTTAATTGATAAAATTTAATGTCGGCAATTATGGATGGAGCACAATATCAGACAAATGTCCGCTGCTGTTAGCCTCTCAAATGTGAGTCCTTTTGAGTACATTTTGCCTTACATTCTCACACATTTCATGGGGTATTTCATTCATTTCATCAGGAATATTTTGTTTGAGTTGCTCCCACAAAAAGAAGTCCGGAGCAGTCAAATAAGGCGACCGTTTAGGCCAATTTTCATCACCATTTCTTGAAATAACTTGTTATGCAAAGAGGTCTCGCAGTAATCCTGGCTGTATGCGATATGACACCATGTTGTTGATACCACATGTTAATCAACCCCAAAGCATGCAGTTGTGGCGTTAAAAAGTTTTCAATCATATCACGATATTGCTGCCCATTCCTAGTTACCGTTACGCTGAGTTCATTTTGAAAGAAGTAAGGTTCTGATCAAATTGCACACCAGACTGTCACTTTTAATGGCTGCAAAGATGACTGTTTTTTGTATAAAGAGAAGGCAACAATGCCTATTTAGTCACAACCGTGCTACATTTTTTAGGAAAGGGATAGAGAAGAAATGAGACAGGTGGTGAAAGTCGAAGGATAGTTACATAGCCTTCAAGCTTCTATTTTGTAGTGAAAGCAGCCATCCCTAGATTGGTAGGTTAGGTACACTACCTACTAGCCTACCGGGGCAGCTTTAATTTCTAGAAGGTCCATGTTAACTGAAATTATTTGCTCTTATTATTATTATTAATTTGAATAATTTCAGGGTTTCCCATTCCCCAGAACCGATTAATCTGTTTGTTCACATATCCCTTCAAAAAAAATTTGCTTCGTCACTTATTAGGATTTTTTCATGAGAATCGGGGTTGCCATGGGCGAGCTGTAATATTCTATTGGTGTATGTACGGCGGCGGAAATGGTCTTGTGAAAGAAGCTCTTGCGTCAACTGAATCTTCTATGGAAAAAATACAAGGATTTGGAATATTGTGGTCAAAGTTTTTTTTTGAGATCAAGCTCCTGAACACGGCGTCGAATTGAGGTTGCTGGATTGTTTTGAACACTTTCTTGAGAAGCACTGATATTTTTAGCCGATCTTGCAGTATGTTGTAGTCCATAATTGGGCCTGTCATCTTCAGAACCTCTTTCTTCGAAATCATTTACTGCACGATAAATAGGGCGTTTCCTCCAAAAAAATGTCACGTTACTTTCTCATCGTCACAGTAATCGACGATGCTTTTTCAAAACAGAGGTTCACAAACGGTTACCTGGGTATGCAAAACAAAATGTTGGCTTGACAATGCTATGAATGAAGGATTTAATTAGTGGCTTTAGCAAGTGTTTTCACCTGCCTTAAACACTAGAACTGATTGTGGAATAGAGTTGTACTTCACTAACTATAGGGTGGGCACGTTTGAGGTTCGGCAGCAACTTATCTCTCAATTGATTAAATGTCAAGACTTAAGCTGACAACCTTCGCTAAAACACGTATCGTTGCATACGCTATATTGTTTGCGTACACATACGCAATCACTAAAAACAAGTTAAGCCTTTGTGTACGCTATGATAGCGTACCCTAGCCACTAAATTTCTATACTATCACAGTTCGCTCTTCGTAATTAATTCGATAGAGTTGACGAATACTGAACAAAAATATCTTCCAAAGCTTAAAACTCAGCTTGTAATATTTTTATATCGCAACGCATTCTAAAGAACTTTTAATTCTCTTTCTAACTGTTCTTCTTCTTTTTCTTCACTCTATACATCAGTTGTTGTTTTTGAGGCCGTGAAACTAACATCGCGTACATTAGAAGCGAGTACACTAGACAAATTTTTATCACCATGAATATACTCACATTATTTATTGATATTAACAACGGCTAAAGCATTACTGATTACAGTCCCCCCCGGGGGCACATTTATATGGTCTCAATGGAACTTCGACTATCTAGGCCTGTGCAACTGGGGGAAAAACGGAGCCCAGTCCCCTGAAGTCAGCAGGTGTACAACTGGAAGCTCCACGTTATTTCCACGGGAATCAGTAAGCTCGCAGAGTTCCGTTATTTGTCTCTTTAGACATTTAACTGTTCTCTGGCTGATTATTGAAGTTGGACCCTATATGGGAGTATCGTGGTGGTTGTGGTTTGGTGGCCCTATATCAGGTTTGTTGTTTAATATGGTGGCCAGGATCATTCGCCATTAATGACACGCTACGTGAATGATCCAGTCCAGTGAGCATGCTAGACATTTGTTCTGGACAGGAGTTGGATAGTCGCCAACTCTTCAGCAAGGAGTGATGATTTGCAGCCCTGCTCCGGAATCATTAAAGTTGGAACTAGGAAAAACCTGTTGCTAGAATTAGTCTTCGGCTTCCTAGGGCGAGCATGACGTTCCTATTTATGAAAAGTGGTTTGACCACCATAGCCAGGCGCAGATATAAATCTTATCACGTAATTACTGATTACAGTAGGATATGCATTAGCAGTGGTTAAAGCATTATTGCTTTCAGCCGGAAATGCATTAACAACGGTTAAACCATTAATGTTTTCATTAGGATTCAGATAAGCATCAAAATCATGATCTGCGGGCTACCAGCCCCGGGCTTTTTGGGGCTCAACTGGTAGTAGCTGGTTAGAGATCTGGCCGGTTACGAAGTCTGACCGGTGTCTTTCATCGGTTTCAACCCAGCAATGGTGCGGTCCTTCGGGGAGCTTCGTTGTGGCAGTGTTTTATGCCCATATGCCGGAAGAGCGCAGGCTCAGTATATAGTTGCAATGTAACCGGGTGGCGTAGTCCATAGAACAGAAGGGGTTTTAGATAGGATCCGTTCCAAACCAAAGGGGACGCCATGACCAAAAGCATAGCGTGAAAGTGGTACTCATGGTTTGTATATGAGGTCCTTCGTGGACGCATAGTATTCACCCAATGGTAAGACTACCGTCCAGTTTATGGCCTACATGGCTCTGTACTGACACTTACCTGTATTACTCTGTGATCCCCCGGAGGCCACACTGTCTAGATGGATCTCTATCCCATCTGGTAATTTACTCTCGGGGGTAATAGGACATAGGACTCTCCGAGTCTGACTATATACATTCGCACTGGTATCATTCCCGCAGGACTAGGGCCTTTTGGTTTTGGATATTCGTGAGGCCCCTCGGGGTGTTATGTGGTGACTATTGGTTTAAATCGGTTGCTTTTGAAAAAGCTTTAGAAGCGATGTTAACGCAGGCTTAACATCCAATATCCTAGCTTGCACATGTAACAGGTCAAGGAGTTAGATAGTCTGCAACTTTTCAGCAAAGAGTAGATGGACCGCCCTGCTACCGTGCATTCAAAAGCTGCTACTAAGGCATGTATGCATCTTAGGGCACAGCTGGACGTTTTTTCTACACCCAGTAGTAAGACCACTGTCAGATTAGGCTAGACGGTTAGGCACTAACGTGAAGCTTATTAAAAACATTGTTTTGTACTCCAGACAAATTTATGTATGAATTCGCTAATTGTGATATCGGGTTTTGCAACAAGAAGTTTGTTTTTCAACTGTGGCAACACCAACAACATGATAGTTTTGACTTTAGGTTTTATGACGTATTCGTAGTAGATGCTTTGGCAATTATTACAATGAATTCAATTTCGCACAAAAATCGCATTAAAATAATTAAAATTCAGTATGAATAGGGTGGTTCTGTTATGCTACTTTCGTAAAATTCGTGATATTTTCGGACAACATAATCATCTTTGTAGCAATTAAAAATTTGATCTTTAAATTGAGTCGACAGGCTCGACACATAATGTGCGAACACTAACGGGTGTTCGACAAAATCATTCAACTTAAAGCATTGCAACCGTTAGCCACAATGTTGAAGCAGATCCAAAATCGCCACAAGGCGAATTTTTCAAAAGAATGCAATTTTGAAGCCTTACAAGGTTCAAATCGTACAGAAATAGAGGCCGACCGAGTATTCACATTACCGTAGATTTGCTCAATTCTTTCAGGAACAAATTAGCTGGTTTTTCCGCAAAAAATCCTTGTTTCAGACGAAGCCCATTTTCACTTGTCAATAAGCAAAATTTACGAATTTGGGTTTGTGAAAACCCTGAAGCGATTATTGAGAAGCCTTTCTATGCTCCACGTGCTACTGTATGGTGCGCTATGTAGTCTAGGAGCATGATTGGGCTGTTTTTGTGTTTTTTCGAAGATGAGACTGGAAATGTGGTAACGGTTAATGGATCCAGAGATGGATGTCACTGACATGTGGTTTCAATAGGACGGTGCCACATGCCACACAGCCGATGAAACGATCAATTTACTGCCAACCAAATTTCCCGATCGCATAATTTCACGACAATCAGCAGTGAAGTGGCCAGCCAGATCGTGTGATTTAACATCACTGGAGCCAAAAATCCGTAATGTGATTAACGCAATAGGAAGTCACCTTGTAGCTGTGTTCACACAATAGCAGTAAAATGGTGATGGGTCAAATTATCAATTATATAAAAAAGGGGCACTAAAAGGCCCAGTAAGAAGCACTAGAAATACTTTTTGCTTTTAAAAAACGGGTAAAAAATGTTTGGCAAAAAAACACATCAAAAATATAACGGGTCCGCAATTTAACGTTTTTTTTTTCAACTAGTGCTTATTTCGTGAATGGTAACACTTGGACGATAATTAGCTTCATCCTTCCGCTGAACGAATATGGTTGTGTATACGCTTGAACAACGCTGGGAAATATTGCGACATTACTTTGAAAAATCGTGGTAATGTTGCAGAATGTGTGCGAAAATTGCGTACGGATTTTTGAAAAAGAAAAGCACCGTCAGCTCCGTTTGTTCGTTATCTTGTGAAAAATGTGAATGAAACTGGCATCCTCATTGATAAACCAAAGCGTGAAAAGCCAAAAACAGGGCGTACACCAGAGAATATTGCTGCTGTGGCAGAAAGTGTGCGTGAAGCGCCATCAACATCAATTCACCGTCGTTCTCAACAATTGAACATTTCAGAGACATCATTGAGACGACTTTAGCATAAAGACCGTGGCATGAAGCCATACAAAATACAATTGGTTCAGGAGTTGAAGCCAAGTGACCTTCCAATACGTTTTCGCTTCGCTCAGTGGGCCTGCGATCGACTTACAGAAGATGTGGATTTTGCAAAAAAAAATCATCTTTTCAGATGAAGCTCATTTTGATCTTGGCGGCGGGTATGTAAACAACCGAAATTGTCGCATTTGGGGCACAGAAAATCTGCACGCATATATTGAAAAGCCGACGCACCCAAAACGAGTCACTGTTTGGTGCGGATTTTGGTCCAGAGGCATAATTGGGTCATTTTTCAGGAGTGGCCGTTACAGTCAATGGCGATCGTTATCGGGCTAGGTTGAACGAATTTTTATTCACAAAAATTGAAGAGGAGAATATTGGCAACATTTGGTTTCAACAGGACGGCGGTACGTGCCACACAGCCGAAGCTACACTCGATGTTTTGAGCCCTAAATTTGAAGCTCGCATTATCAGCCGCAGAGCAGATGTCATTTCACCACCTCGGAGCTACGATTTGACACCATTGGACTATTATTTGTGGGGTGCCGTCAAAGATAAGTGTTACGCCAACAAACCAGAGACAATTGACGCTTTAAAGGACAATATTCGTGAAGCCATTGATGGAATACAGCTGTGCTTAAAAATTGGACCGATCGTATAGGCTACTGCATGGCCAGCCGAGGCAGCCATTTGAATGAAATTATTTTCCATTATTAACCGGAAGGATTGTACTTTAAACCAAAAACAAAAAATGTTATTTGGCAGACCCTATATATCACCCCCAGGGGGCACATATATATGGTCTTTGAAGATAGCAACAACTTACACCTGTGAAACTGGGGAAAAAAGGGAGCCCAGTCCCCTGAAGTCAGCAGAGGTACAACTGGAAACTCCATAGTAAGCCCCAGAGTTCCGTTATTTGTCTCTTTAGACACTTAACTGTTCTCTGGCTGATTATTGAGGTTGGCCCTTCATGGGAGTATCGTGGTGGTTGTGGTTTCGCGGCTCCATAACAGTCTATGGTTATATGGTGGCCGGATTCATTTCACCTTTAATAACACCTAACTGGTGAAATGTTCCTAGATCCAGTGAGCATGCTAGACATGTGTTCTGGACAGGTGTTGGAAAGTCTCCAACTCTTAAGCAAGGAGTGATGATTTGCAGCCCTGCTCTGGAATCATCGAAGTTGCAAGTAGAAAGTTCTGTTGCACAGAATTATAGCTTCGGCTTCCTAGGACGAGCGTGACGTTCCAAGTTATGCAGTGGTTTGGTCCACCATCTGATTAAGGCTTCATGGCCAGGCGCGGATGTAAATCTAATCACACAGGCCCTTTATATCAAAATGGCAACGCTGTACTGGCATAAGTTGTTATGGAAGTAAAACTATTTCCCAAAATGTTTGGGAACAACTGAGATGTCTGCTTTAGAAATATATCATACTTTGTATTTACTATTTACTCAGTGTGCCAAATCGACATTTTGTCTGTTTGACAAACTGTTTTGTTGCATGTTTGCGTTTGTGTGTGTACGTTTACTTTTGCCGTATTGACAGTTTGTTTGTTACGTTTATATTTTTGTTGTTGTTGTTGGTTGGTTCATTCTTCCTTTTTTTGAAATACATTGACTTTTCTGTATTTCCTTTTGTTCTTTTATGCCCTCATGTTTTGTTGTTGCAATTTAAAATATAGATATTCATGTAGGTATATATGTGTGTATGTATGTATGGATGGGTATGTGCATGCCTGCAAATATTATTTGGTTTATTTTCCCCACTCTCATTTTTTTCCTTTGCTGTGTAATGCCTTTCATTTCGTTTCGTTTGCCTTAAGTGAAGACATGTGTTTGTGTTTCTGTGTGTTTTATTTTTTGTGGGTTTTGAATAAAGAACGCGGTCGGTCTCTCTCTTTTTTTTTTGTTTTTGGATACGTAATGACGACTGTAACGATTGTGTGCTTAAGTGTTGCAATGTGTGTGTGCATGTTTATTTCTAAAGTTTGCATGATTTTGCTTGTCTGCAATGTCTGTTGTGTGTTTTTCTTTTTGTTTTTGTTTGTGGTTGTGTTTTTATATTTTCGTCTACTCTGCACTTGCACTTCTCAACGTTACACTCTCATACCACGACCTACCCATACCCCATTCAACTTAAGCTCTTGCTTATATGCTGTTGTTGCCGTTGTTGTAGTTCTTAAAGTGTGTGCAGCTTTTGATTCTGTTCGTTGGTTCGTTCTGTATACAAACGATTATAAAAAAAAGTCATAACAAAAACAAAAAAAAAAATTATGCACATGCAATGAGAGTTATGAGTGTGCGTGCAGTGTTTGTGTTTATTATGTTTGCTTAAGCTTTGTTGTTGGACAAATGAAATGTATTTCACTTTTTTGCCATAGTTCTCAATTTCAGTCTCGTTAACGACATCATGTCGTACGTTTGTCGCGCTTTTAATAAGTTTTCCAGTAAAAGTTCTAGTTTATTTCAATTTTTGTTTTATTTCTATTTAATTCTTATTTAATATAATAAAAAAACATATGCACACACACACACTAATGGATAAATAAGTGAAAACAATTATAATTAAAAGTAAATTTTATTTATTAGTACATTATTAATAATGTTCTAGGTGGGTTTTAAAGTTATTCTACAAAAGAAATAATTAAATTAAAAATAACGGCATTTATAAAAATCAAGCAAAGTTTGTGTTACAGCCCAACACAAGAAATCGAGGAGTGAAAGGAAATAAAAATTATAAGAAAATTGCAAATAAAATACCTATATTGAATGATAATGGTTTTATATATTTAATTTAATCGAAGATGATTAATTAAAAAATTGTGTTGTGAAGAAAGAAGTGCATGGAATTTATTGATTGAGAAATAAAAAAAAAATAAAATAAAAATTAAATTAAATTAAAAATAAAATGTGAATTTGAAGTGAATAAATTTGGATAAAAATATAAAAAAGTGAAAATTAAAATTAAAATTGAAACCCTAAATTGTAACAAATTGTGTAAAAAATGTAATATTTTTTTATTATAGAACCGTCGGCTTTTTTAAAATTTCCTGTCTTCCAGAAAAATTAAAGGAGAATTTTTGTACTTAAAATTCTGTGCAGAAAAGTGTGAATTTGTATTTAATAAAAAAAATTTCTGAAATTTTTGCAACTAAAATTAAGCTTTTTTTTAAATTAACTAAAAAATTGAATAAATTGAATTTAAACTAATAATGTCATGCATGGCTAAACTAAGTAAAAATTAAATTAAATTAAAACCTTCAAAAATTCTCAGTACCGGCCAAAACCTAAGCACCTCTTCAGTACATTTTTTTAAAGATAATTTTTTCAAGTAAAAAAAGTTATGAAATATTTTTTTTTAATTATTTATACTCTATTATTGAAAAACTCCAACTTGAAGAATTCATAATTTAATAAAAAAAAACTTAAAATTCAAAAAGCGGGCAAATATAAGCGGGCTAAACTAAAGCACGCCCTAAATATTGTGTTTTGGAATTTTGACTACGCTACTGCGACATTACTGTATTAGTTAACGGTACATTCCAAAAATGCAGCAGCTATTAAGCTGCAGCGTTAAGAAGCACAACTTATTAGAATTTCTACGAAAATTACCACTGTTTGAAAGTTTTCGTTGAGATAAGAGCAATGCCACGCTATAAGTACTCAAGTGAATTTGAAATTAGAATTCTTGGTGATTGGAGAGAACCGGTTTATTAGGACTTCAATTAAGTGCAAAATATTCAATCAACAGATTTAGTTATTTCTAGGCTAATTAAAAAGTGTTTCCAAACTAGTCGCACATCTTGTACTCCTTCTGGAGGAAGGTCACGTGAAACCTCGCTATATAAAGACTCCTTAAAGGACAGAGTCTTATTCGTTTTACATCCGCACCTGGCTGTGTAGCCTAAATCAGATGGTGGACAAAGCACTATTGTATAATTTGGAACGTCATACAGGCGTCCTAGGAAGCCGAAGACATAATTCTAAGCAACAGAACCACCTAGTTGCAACTTTAATGATGCCAGGGCACCTGTCCAGAACACATGTCAAGCATGCTCAATGGACTGGATCATTCACTTAGGGTGTTATCAACAGTGAAATGATACTGGCCACCATATTAAACAAACCTGTTATGGGGCCGCGAAACCACAACCACCACGATACTCCCATATAGGGGCCAACCTCAATAATCAGCCAGAGAACTATTAAATGCCTAAAGAGACAAATAATGAACTCTGCGAGCTTACTGATTCCTGTGGAAATAAAGTGGAGCTTCCTGTCTGACTGAGGGCTCCCTTTTTCCCCCAGTTGCACTGTGTCTAGATAGTGGAATATTTTATAAAGACCATATTTATGTGCCCCTGGGGGGACTCCTTAAAGGACAATCCAAATTGATCCTACAGCATCTTGTAGTCACATACGAAACCGTTTAAATTTAAAAATTAGCGAAAGAACGAAGGGCGGCAGATGCCGAATTATTCTGTCAATGACCTTTCATATCGTCAAAAGATAAAAAAGCCAGACTTGAATTCGCCAAGACCCATCTCAACTGGAATGTCCGAAAATGGAGGACTGTGCTGTTTTCTGACGAATCTAAATTTAATTTAATGAATTCAGATGGCATAAGGTTTGTACAAAGTTCAAATGGACAACGGTTGAATCCTAAATATTGCAAAGGCACTGTAAAGCATGGAGGCAGCAACATAATGGTTTGGAGTTATTTGTCTGGACGAAGGATTGTGCCAATTCATAAGACTGATGGAATTATGGATCGTTTAATGTATCGTGACATAATAAAAGACGTGATGTTACCTTATGCTGAAGAAGAGATGCCACTTAAATGGACATTCCATTAAGATAACGATCCAAAACATACATTAAAAGTGGTTAACGAGTGGTTCCAGTACAGTTAGATAGGAGTTTTCCGTTAGTCTGCCTAATCCCCCAATCTTAACTCAATCGAGAACATGTGAAAGATTGTTAACTTAAAAATCAACCGAGAAAATTACAAAACCTAAGAAAATTTATTTGAAGACGCAAAAATAGCCTGGAAGCAATAACTTAATATCCTCTATGCCTAAAAGATGTCTGTGTGTTAGCCAGACAAAAGATTCGCTACGAACGTGCTTTTTTGTACCTTAAATTGGTGGTGCTTTAGTTTACTCCGCTTATATTTGGGACTTAAAATGTTTTTTGAATTAATTTTTTTTTTTAATAAATTCTGAATTCCTTTAGTTTGTGTTTTGCAATAATAAATATCTCAATAAATAAGAAAATTAAACAAATACAATTTTTAATAACTTAATTTTCTTGAAAAAATTATCATTTAAAAAATGTACTCAGGGGGTGCTTCGCTTTTAGCCGAGACTGTATTTCTCTGCTTTAGTCATTTAGTTTCGGAATTTCTAATTCACTAAAATTTTAAAAAAACAAAATCTTCAAGCATTTAAATTTTACCCTAATAAGTCCGACGGCCCACCTCCTGGGTTAAAAAAGAATTACAAATTTTTAAAATACTCATCAAAAAACAATCGATTTGATAAGAATTTAAATAGTTTATATCGGCAAATAAATATCTTTAACAAGTTTTAAATTGCGTCAAAATCAATCGTTTAATGTGACAGCAAATTTTCGAAAAACAAATTAGAAAGATGTCGATTTAATTAAATAGTTACCAACGTCCAGCTGTGCTGAATATTTAGACATGTCTATAGAGAAACTTCTCACATGAGAAGACCACATCAAAAATAAATAAGTGTCTCAAATGAAAGCCAAAAAATGAACTAGTTACTTGGCTAACACGACCGGGTGTCCGCCGGGAAGGCGGAATGAATGAGATTATATTGATAAAAGTTTTATTTAATGTCAGCAATTATGTACGAAATAAAATGTCAGATAAATGTCACAAATGCGAGCCTTTTTGAGCACACTTTTTCCATACATTCTCACACATTTCACGCAGTATTTCATTAATTTCATCACGAATATTTTGTTTGATTTGCTCACGCGTTTCTGGCTTGTTTGCATAAAACTTGCTTTTGAGATATTCTCCCTAAAAAGAAGTCCGACCTTGGGGGCCAATTCACATAACCATTTCTTGAAATAACTTTTTATGGAAAGAGGTCTCGCAGTAACTCTATTTTAAGCCTAGCTCTATACGATGTGGCGCCGTGTTGTTGATACCACATGTTAATCAAGCCCAAGGCATGCAGATATGGCGTTAAAAAGTTTTCAATCATATCACGATATTGCTGCCCATTCCTAGTTACCGTTACGCTGTGTTCATTTTGAAAGAAGTAAGGTCCAATGATTCCTTCTGATCAAATTGCACACCAGACTGTCACTTTTAATGGATGCAAAGATGACTGTTTTTTGTATAAAGAGCAGTAGCACGTCAGGCAACAATGTCTATTTAGTCACAACCGTGCTACATTTTTTAGGAAAGGGAAAGAGAAGAGATGAGACAGGTGGTGAAAGTAGAAGGATAGTTATCCATCCCTAGATTGGTAGGTTAAGTACACTATCTACTAGCCTACCGAGGCAGCTTTCATTTCTAGAAGGCCCATGATATCGGAAATTATTTGTTCTTATTATTATTATTATTATGTTGAATAATTTGAGGGTTTCCCATTTCCCAGAACCGCTGATTCTGTTTATTCACATATCCGTTCAAATAAAAATGTGCCTTGTTACTCATTAAGATATTTCCATGAAAATCGGGGTTGCCATGGTATACGTACAGCGGCGGAAATGGTCTTGTGGAAGTAACACTTGTGTCAACTGAATCTTATATGGAAACAAATGCAATTCCTTGTGCAATATTGTGGCCAGAAGCTGTTTTTTGAAGACCAAGCTACTGAGCACGGCGTCGAATTGAGATTGATGGATTATTTTGACAACTTTCTTGAGCAGCAGTAATGTTTGCAGCCGATCTTGCAGAACGAAGTGGTCCATGCTTAAGTCTATCACCTACAGACCAGCTTTATATTTTGCAATACACATGAGATTAATTGTTAAATGAAAGTAATTGCCGCTTAAAGAAAAATCCACGTACTGTAGGATCAATTGTGCTGGCAACACTAAAATTAAAACATTCATTTATTTAAATAAATTTGAAAACTGTCTGCGTAAAATATGATATCCATAAATTGAATAATTCATGGTCTGACGAAGTTTAATTAATTAACTACGATATTTTTTTATTAGTGACAGCTTAACAGTGACATGCTTTAAGTGAAACTTTTATTTCTTGCACAACAAATGTTCACTTGTTGATGTGCGTACAAAAATGCTTCAACTTCATTCGAAAATAATTACTAATTTTAATTGCAGTTTATAAAGCCTTAAGGTTTAATACTTATCATTGACCTTACACTTTGCCATATGGCATGGACTTGGTCATTTCGATGGTGTATGGTGCGTGCGTGTGCATGATGATGCATGTACAAGTTTTTGCTATTGATTTTTTAAAACTTATAAAATCTCCTTGTAAGTTAATGTGACCTTAGAATGAGTGTTAAAATATCAATGTCACTAACATTTCAATTTGATGGTCAAAGGACAATGTAATCTATACAGTACTCGTACTATCACTACAATTATTTATGCATATGCAACCTTTAAAGCTCAAGGATTCAAGCAATTTTAAGTGAAATCAAATTCAAATGTTAACTTGTGTTCTGTGTAAAATTTTAATAAAATTAATAAAAAAAAACATAAAAACTTTAATAAAAATTCAGTTTTATTTTTATTAAATTAAAATAAATAAAAAAAAAATTAAAGTAAAAAAAAATAAAAATTTCTTTAAAAGTTCTCCAATTGCATATTTTTGTTATTTGGCTGCATACAGCGAAAGTGCAGAATGTTAATTTAACAGCTCCTTTAAATTAACATTGCTACTGTTGAGCATATAACAGCTGTTAGAAATTTTACTTTTTATGTTAACTGCACCTTGTATGTTTAATTGAACTTGAATTTAAAGGTTTTTCCTACAAAAACTAATACATACACACGCGCCTTCGTGTAATATAAACAGACAACCGACATTGAGAGTTTTGTAATCTCTCAACCATGGCTCTCACTCAATTGCAAATAAAACTGTTAAATTTCAAGTTTTCTTTTTTTCTGCTTTTGTTTTTTTTATTTTGTTTTTTGTGTAAATGAGAGTTGATTTCACTTGTTTTGCTTTACGTAAACGTAAGTGTGTTAGTAAAACTGTTATAAAATGTTGTAGAGATATTTAATAGTGCATTTTTTTATGTTGGCGGTTTAATGCATTTGTAACAGCAGTCAGACGACAACAGTAGCAAAAAAAAATTTGTTTTGCTTGTTACGTTCAGTGTTAAGGTCAGTTTACATGGTTATTTCATTATTAACAGCAAATTGTTGTTAAATTTTGTATAATTACAAATTTTTGCTAGCGGCACATTTTTTCTTTTTTTTTATTGTTTTGTTTCATTAAAATATAAACGAGTTTTCGCATAAAAGCAGGCTGATGTCGAGATGGTTAGGATACGAGTAAGCTGTGCCTGAAAATTTTATGACTTGGTTTTTCATAATTTATCACAAATTATCTCCTAAATGATACATCAATGGCACGCCTCCAATTAATGGTCAATGACTTTTGCTTCCACCATGGCGGGTTTTATGTAGAATGGATTCATTTTATTACGACTGATTGCTAGATTTGTAACTTAAGAGGTTTCTGGGGAAAGAAGCCTAGAATATTTAGGGTGGTTAATTTCCATAATTTGAGAGCTATCCTGAATTTTGTTTATACAATAATAACCAAAACATTTTGGTTATAGTATCCAACCTTACGTGAAATGCGTGATAAGATTTATAAATATACCTAGCTGTGTTAGCCATAACCAGATGGTGGATCATACCACTGTAGATGAAATGTAGCGGCATCCTCGCCCTAGAAGAAGAAGGATCATACCACTGTGGATGAAGTGTAGCATCATCCTTGCCCTGAAAGGCCTTCAGATACGTATATCCTCCAGCCACTCCTAGTTGCAACTTCCAGAGCTCGGAGCAGGCCGCAGCCTCGACTCCTTGCTGAAGAGTTGAAGACTATCCAACTCCTGGTGCAGAACGCATGAAGCTTAATATAATTTAAGAACACAACCATAATCATGCTTACTGGACCTGGATCATTCGTTGTGTTCATTGTGAATGATCCGCCCATACATCTCAAACAAGGGCCTCGAAACCACAACCACCACGATACTCCCGAAGGGCCAACCTAAATAACCAGTCAGAGAGCAGCTAAAAGGCTTAAAAGGCAAATAGCTAAGTTCTGGGGCTTTATTGATTCTCGTGGAAATATAGTGGATTGTCCAGTTGGCTCCTGCTAGCCTTAAAGGGAGCTGGGCTTCCTTTTACCCTCAAAGACACATGGAATGACTGTGAGATTCTGTAAAAACCTATCAATGTGCCCTCGGGGGAGAACTTACGTGATATAATTTTTTTTCAAGAGAAGTAGCACTTCAGGCAACAATGCCTATTAAGTCAAGTAGCGTGCTACATTCTTAAAGAAAGGGATAGAGCAGAGATAATACAGGTGGTGAAAGTAGAAGGATAGTTACGGAAATTAATTGTATAAGGCAGGACAGTGAACATGCCCCACCGACATTTTTGTAGCGAAAAAAAACCAAGGTCTTTGTTGGGAATCGCACCCACAACTCCCAGTCTTATACGCTAGTACACTACCTACTAGCCTACAAGGGCTTGAGTGAGCTTAAAAGTTGACTGAAAATGATTTCTTCTACTACCGGAGGTTCACACGTGATTATGCTAAGTGGCAAAATCTCTTAGAACCCTAATTAGAGAATGTAAGAATGCCCAAATAAAAGCAAGCTAATCGAAGCCAGTACCGGTTACTTAAAATGATGAGTCGTCTCTGAAGTCTTTCACTGGACTCAAATCTTTTCTGACTACTATCGAACTGCCAGATTTTGCAAAACCTTTAATTCATACAATGGATGTCGTTTACACTGCATTAGGTGTTGTTTTATCGTAAAGGGAAATTGATAAGGATGGGTTCGATGTATATTGCTCGACTACTTAACAGGATTGAGGAAAATTTTGCCATAAATAAGAAAGAAAGGCTTGCCATTAGGGGCCCTGGATAATTTCAGAGAATTCTTATATGGTGTCAAGCTGATCAGGTTCTATACTGATCATAAGCCCCTGGCATTGGCCTTCCGGAATAGACATTTTAATAGTAAATTGAAGAGATGAGAAGCGCGTAAATTATCTAAAAAATGCTAACAAAACGATATTGTTTATAACAAAAATATATTATTTAAACGTTCATCCTAATCGCTTTAACTGCATTGATGAGATGTCTTCAGTTACTGTTTCCTAAAAGCATTATCAACTCCAGAAAAGCAACACGACTGCTATAGACTTTTTCAATGTGTTTTAACTCAGTTGCCATAAATATCTCCATCCATAACTACAGACATCCATTACAAACATTTCACGGTTATAAGCTGTCTTGCACATCCCAGCTTTCTTATCTAACTGTCTAATTCGAAGAACATAAAGAAAATCGTCTCTCAGGCTTGTCTGTGTTGTGGAAGCAAAAGAAGAGTTTTTTTATAAAGTCCAACTAATGAAGGGAACACCAAGTTCATGCTGAGGTGCCTGAGGACAGAAAAAAACTCACCAATAGCGTAGATCGGAAGGTGATACTTTGAGCAAAAGGTGATGAAAGTCAGTACCGATTAATATGCATCATCATCTGTCCACATATCTGCCCAGTGTCTTAACGGAAAAAAGGAAAACTCTAGGCTAAATGAGAAGTTAGTATGACATCACATTTTAATCAAGTTCCAACTGGATAATATTTTGTTGATGCAATGATCGTAGGATATATTTTTTCGATTCGATAATAAGAAATCTATGTATTGATTGAACATTTTTTCTGGGGATAAGGAGTATGTCAACACTCCAAGAAGGCCATTTATTCAATACAAATTTTGTTAAAGCATTTGAAGTAAGCTCTGTACATATTAATATTTAAATTTAAAGGAAGTGCACCAGACTAGAATTAAATTCTGAATCTTAGAGTAATTTTACTCCACTTAATCTCCATTTTTTGGAAACAAGATGGTCACTTGTTAGATATCATTGAGGAATATAATACTGACATAACCGCTTTAACCTGTTCACATTCTTCGATATATGAATTAAGGAACTTCTCTAATTCTTTAATAACTGTCGTCCCTAGAACTGTCGAATAAATTGGTACGAAGTAGCAAAAATTCCCTTTCTCCAGTTATTGGTCCCAAACGTCGAAGAGTACTTTTCGTATGTTACATTGAAGGCAATAACACAGTAATCACAGCACTACCAATCGAATCGATTTAATCATTTTTCACTTTTTAAGTTTTGTGTTATTCCTAATAGACAAGAGTGCAATGCTTCCTTTCCTTTTATAGAATTTCAATTAAAAGAGCCACATAAAAACGAATATAATTAAAACATTACACGGAACTAACAGTAAGCGCTTTAAATAAAAAAAGATACAAAAAGTTGATTATGAACCCCAACCTACCTCAAGAAGAAAGAGTCAGCAAACAAAGTACGCTCGTTTCAAATTAAAACACAAGCATAAAAATCAACGGCAGACACAAAAGTTCGCGACCTAACACGCACAAAAATAAAAAATTGTAAATGTAAAATGCTTCCACCCATTCACTCTTCCCGATGAAAATTAAAAAGCAAGCCTACATCAACCCAATAGCCGAGCATCGTCTTACATACAAAAAAAAATCAACAACAAGGTGGAAACTGCGATTCAACCATCAAATTTGATAGAGAGAAAGAGAGAGGGAGTAAGAGAGAGAGAGAGTGTGTGTGTGTGAAAAATAACACAAAGTGTGAGGGCGGCTTTACATGATAAACCAGTACCCCACTTCCTTATTGTAAAATAAAAACAAAACACACACGCACACATTCACACTCAGTTGACACTGAATATTTAACGAAATGTAAACAAAAATTCAAAGAGAGAGAGAGAGAGAGAGAGAGAGAGAGAGAGTTAGTAAGAGAAACAATGTTCGATTACAAGCCAGAATGTTAAATGTATAATTTTTGCATAACTCTGCCTCTTGCACTAATAATTCTGTAGTATTTCCCTTCATTATGAAACAGGGTGATTTGTTGCTAGTTGTTATGTTAATGTGGAATAGTTAAAAGCTTTTTTTGCGCAATATATCGAAAAAAAAACTTTGCATGCTGACTACTAAGCATGTGATTGGTTTGGCAACTTGAGTTCACATCCCAATCGCTTCTAATTTAACAACTGCAATTTTTGTGATCTGCATTCAGGATCTGAAATGAATTCAGTGAAAGTGCAATACTTTTTTCGTACTCCCATGGAAGATGTAGCACTTTTTAATAAAATTTATCTACGGTTGTTACCCATAGCAGCTCTTTAACAGATGATTGTATAAAGTTGCGCGAATTTGAGGTTAGGAAGTAAATTGTCTGTCAAATGAGTAAATGTCAAAAATGGAGCTTTCATCCTTTAGCATTTACTTGGTAAGAAAATGCGAAATGTCAAGCATGGAACGCTACACTCTTGAGCAAAGAATTTCAACTCAAAACGGTGAATATTTCACGTATCATTTCGTAAAACTCGAGCAGCTTTTTCTCATAATCAGGCACCTTCTGAAACTGCTATTTATAATTTAATGGCTAAATGCGAGGCTTACGGTATTGTTGCTGACAGTAGACCAAAACGATACGCTCGTAGTGGCTGTAGTGATGCAAACATAGCCACTGTACAGTAAAGTATTGAGAATGAGCATAGAACATCAACTCGCCGACATTTGCAACAATTGGGCATCATAAGAGGCACTTTGCGCAACATTTAGCATAAAGATCTTCATTTTCACGCTTATCAAGTTCAATTCATTCAAGAATTAAAGCCTACCGAGCATTGTTTGCGTCGAACGTTTACGAATTGACTGTTTAAAAAACTGAACGAAAACGATCATCACTTTAGTGATAAAGTTCATTTTCAATTAAGCGATTCTATGATCTAATGAGCAGTCCTTGAAAAACCATGACATCCAAAGAAAGTGATCGTATGATGAGATCAGGCGGCTTCATCGGCTCATATTTTATCGCAAATGACTAAGTAAACGACGTTATCGTGAATCCTCTGCACTAACAAACCCTAATAACCCTTTTTTATGGTCAATTGACTAATTTCGAGATATGATTTACATCTGCACCTGGCAGTGAGCCTTAATCAGATGGTGGTCGAACTACTGTGAGTGAAAAGCAGCGCCACTCATACCCTAGGAGGCCGAAGTCTAATTCTAGCAACAGGTCCTTCCTAGTAGCAATTTCAACGATTCCAGAGCAGGGCTGCAAACCACTACTCCTTGCTAAATAGCTGGAGACTATCCAACTCCTGTCCAGAACACATGACTAGCATGCTGACTGGATCTGGATCATTCACCAGTGGGTGTTATTAAAGGCGAGATGATCCTGGCCACCATATAAAACAGACCTGTTATGCGGCCGCGAAACTACAACCACCACGATGCTCCCAAAAGGACCAATCTCAATAATCAGCCAGAGAACAGCTAAATACCTAAAGAGATGAATAGCGGAAACTCTGTGGGCTACTGATTCCCGTGGAAATAACGTGGAGCTTCCAGCTGTACCCCAGTTGACTTCAGGAAACTGGGCTCCCTTATGCCCCCAGTTGCACAGGTCTAGATAGTCGAAGTTCTATAAAGACCGATAAATGTGCCCCCAGTGGGGGCGGGGTCAATTAACTAATGTTGACATCAGTGACCCTTGCTATCAGCAAGATGGCGCCACAAGCCTCCAGTTATTGTAAGTTATTGAAATTTCCTCTAGATTTAGCGATGACCGTCTCGTTCGTTTGTGAATTCATGCCGCTGGACTATATTTTTGGGGCTATTTGAAGGAAGCTATTTAAGTGAAACAATTGATGCTTTGAAATTCGGATTTGTTTTGACAAGATAAGCCAAGCTTCGTTGTTGCAAAATGGACTGTCGGCATGCTAAAGGTGACCATGTTTTTTTCGTTTCGGACCAGCACTTAGGGGATGACCCCTACGTATGCAATGCCTTATGTCACAACCAGGAAATCAGGTTATTAAGAGGAGGAAAGGGGGAGTAGTGTTTGTGGATATTCAATTTGAACTTTTCTACATTGAAAGTGACAGAAAAGATCTTTGGAGGAAGAGAGTTTATTCCACATACGGACTGTTCTGCTAGTTCTGCGAGTTTTCCCTGTAATGCATAGTGCGATTTACTGGCCAATCAACCACAAATAGATGTAATCTCAACGAAAATGGAGTTGAACGCAAATGCGTGCGAGTAACGGGAACTAGTTCCCTAATTTCGGTCGAGCACTTACTATTGTAGTACCGATAAAGTAGTGAAATACAACCCACATTGCGTCGATACTCTAGAGAATCAATAGATATGGATACCCCACAGTCCCTCTTGGCCCTCTCTTGTATGCGGTCGAGCAACTGCGAAATAGATTTTGGAGCTTCGGCCCATATATGGAAGTTGTATTCCATCTTTGTGCGGATAGAGGTGGTATAATTATTATGGAGATCGTATGGAGTGAAGTATCTCTTACACCGTATTTAGTATTTAGTCCATCGAACATCGCATTGAATTTTCAGACAAAGAACAGCCGAACACAGGTCTGTGAGTAAGCTTGTAACATTGTGTTTTACGGGCAGTAAAATCAACTCTATTAACACGATAATCACGAGATCGTGATTGCGCGTATCATTCATGTTCCGCCTTTTGGAACCCACCTCCAACTGGTGCGGTCTTTTACTAAAGGAATACGAATGACAAATGATGCTGTCATTTCCGAAGAGTAAATAGGCTTGAAAGTTATGCAAAGAAGGTCATTTAGAAAAATAAGAAATAGGGTAGAAGAATGGCCATTATGCCCATTATCATATTCCATTATTTATTTCCGTATTTCTATTGGTATCAATAAAACAAATGTGTGCTTTAAGCCGTTATACAAATTTCTGGAAGGACGCAAAGGTTACCACATTCTGAAAATAAAATCTCAACACGAGTTCTATGTGGTGTTGTAAAAAATTTATGATGGGATAAAGAACTCGATTAAATTAAAATTAAAAAAAGTTTTTATTTAATTTTGCTTAACATTCCGAATTTTAATAATTTTTACTCTTAACATAATGACAGAGATTTTAAGAGAGATAATTTTAAACAGGTTCTGTTATATTTTCACTTTCATTATTATTATTGTTCTTATTTTTGAGACAGCGATTATTGAGAGTGAGAGTGTTAGGTTTTGTTCTTGTTTAAGCTCTTTTAATGTTAATTGTATGGCGCCTTTTTAACGTATGTGAATGTGGTTTGTTGGTGAGTGCCATTTAAAGAGGAGCGCATAATGTTTTAACAAATAAAAGCGAATTTTAGTCAGAGAAAGTACGTTAAATGAAACAGTTAAGAAACCCGGTATAAAGAAATTTGATAAAAGAATAAATATTGTGAAAACAAACGGAATTAAAGTGTAATAAAAAACAATAAATAAATTTATAAGAAATGAAAAAAAAAATATTTTTAAAAATATAAGTGGAATATGCTATAAAAATAATTTTTAAATATAAAAAAAAATTATAACAAAACTTCTTTTTATAGGAAACAAAAAGTTTTAAAAAATAAAATTATTATAAACAATTAAAAAAAATATAAATTAAATAAAATTAAAGTTTTCCGGATAAAGTGTAAAAAATCAAGGTATTTTATTATAAATAACCTTAAATAATTCAAATAAATAAATTACAAGCAAATTTTATTAACACGAATACGACAAAAACAAACAGAACAGTAGTGAGTGTCCTTGTCCTTGGTTAATGCTAAATGTTATAACAAGGTTTGAATAACAAAAACAACAGCAGCAACAATAAAAGTCTTCTTATTGGAAAATAATTACTTTAAACTTATTTAACAGCATTTCGAATTCAATGAAATTTAACAAAACAACAAGAATGTAACCGTAAACTGTTTAACAGTTTGTAATGTAATGCTCTTTGCTACAGCTCTCTCTTTCTCTCTCTGTGTTTTGCTTGCTTTGTAGCAAGTCATCATCCAAACATACTAAAACTAAAATAAATTCTCTTATAACGGTTTAATCTAGTTCGCTCTATTTACATACAAATTCTAATTATTGGAATGTGTTTTCTTTGTTACATTGTCGTGTATGTGTGTGTTTGTGCGTGTGTGCGAGTGTAGGCAAAAAACAAATTTTGCCTGCTTTATTTAGTGATTTTCCTCATTGGCGTCATTCACTGTCATTGTCACTGCCAATGTCAAAGTCGGCTGTTGTAAGAGAGCGTGTGTGTGTGTATGTGTGTGGGTTTGTTAAATGCGCTTTTTTAATGTTTGTAAAAATAGCTGTTGGGAGAGTATTTTTTTTTATACAAATGTATTTTTACAGTTATTACTAAATGAATAGTTTTTGTTGTTTATGCCGTTATGTGTTACAGCGGAAGTGCGTTGAAATGTAAACGCGTTAATTAACACAATAATTGTGTTATTAAACACAATTTAAACAGCTGTTTTTTTACTTCTGTTACAAGACAAATTTTTGCTTTAGTTGTTCTTCTTGTTTAGAGCACCTTTTAATTTAATTTCCCTGCAAGCAGTGTTTCTAAAGGGTTTTTCATTAAGAAGCTTTTTTTCTAAAACAAAACATTTCGATTAAGATGTTTTCAATTTTTTCCTGTATTACGAAGAGAAAAATTTGATAATTTTGAATGGAAAATGATATCTGGCAAATGTCCACCACGACCAAGCTGACAGATGTCAATTCCTCCATGAAAGTTTTTAATCACTTTTTGGCAAAATGGCGGCGCTATTACATTAATCATATCACAGATTTTGAGTTTTAAGTCCGAAATCGATTCGATTGGCTGCATATAGACCGAGTCCTTAAATCACACTATATCTGGCTGGTCACTTAACTGTTGATTGTCATGAAATTATGCGATCAGGAAATTTGGCTTGCAATATATTGATCGTTTCATTGGCTGTGTGACACCGTCCCTTCAGTGATATCCACGTCGTCATTAAAAGGCCGAAATTAAGTTGTTAGTATCTCGCGATAGCAGGATCCATTGCCTCATCCATCTTCATCTTCGAAATAAACGGCCCAATCATGCCTCCAGACCACATAGCGCACCATACAGTGACAGGTTGAGCATTTCAAGCCTTCTCAATAATCTCTCTAAGATTCTCAGAAGCCCAAATGCGGCAGTTTGTTGTCTTGTTGACATGTTCTAACAAGTGAAAAGGGGCCTTCGCTGTAAAAATGATTCTTTCAAAAAAACCAAGCGGTTGTTCCTAAATAAATTAAGCGAATCTACGGCGATGTGAATGGTCGGCCGGCTTCAATTCTTGCACCAGTTGAACCTTGTAATACTTTAAAGTCTAATCCTTACGCAAAATTCGCCACCACCATGGTTTGGATAACCACAATTGTTGAGAACGCCGCGTATTGCAAAATGTGGATTTGCTTCAGCACTGGGACTTGCGGCTGCGATGTATTCAGTTGATTGACCCGGTCGAACATGCATTGATGTTTGCACGTTTTGCATCGAACCTGTCCACTCAAATTTAACGACCAAATTCATAATAGTGGTCTCAGAAGGACGATGAAAAATTCGCGAATTTTACGAAATGTTACTTGAACACAATCACCATTTTCATTACTTTAATGCGATTTTCGTGCTAAATTGAATTCATTGTAACAATTGCTAATGCATCTACCACGAATATGTCAACAAACTAAATGTTAAAAAAAAAGTGTCAAAAACATTTACAAGAGTTCCACCCTGCTTTGGGTAGATTTTGTACCGTTCATCTAATATAATTTCTCACAATGCAGCTTTATTAGATCAATCATGATCTCGCAACAATCTGGTAATGGCGTCGTGCGTCGATTTTAATGCCCGTAAGATAAAATGTTGCATCCTTAAGTAAAGATCTGTGTTGGGAAATGGCACTGCATTTGTTGCTATGTGTGATGTTTAGGTTTCTAAAGAAGTTTTCAAGTGCCTCTAAAACGGTGTAAGAGATGCTACACTCCATCCAATTCCCATACTATTTGTACCTCCTATATCCGTCTAAATATGGAATACAACTCTCATGTATGGGCCGGCGCCCCGAAGAGTATTTTATAGTTGCTCGACCGTGTGCAGGAGAGGGCCAATTGGCTCATTGGGGACAGTAGGGTATCCAACTCTATTGATTCTCTGGAGCATCGCTGCCATGTGGGATCTATTTCACTATTTTATCGTTACTACAACATTAAGTGCTCTACCGAAGTTATGGAACTTTATCCCATTACTCGCACGTTTTTGCGTTTAAATCGACTTTCGTTGAGAGCACATCTGTTTGTGGTTGATTGGCCAGTGAATCGCACTACGCATTACAGGGAAAATCCTCTGGTAGCAGAACAGTCTGTATGAGGAATAAACTCCCTCCAGAAGTATTTTCTGTCACTTTCAATGTAGGAAAGTTTAAATTGAATGTCCACAAACAGTACTCCCTCTTTCCTCCTATCCATAACTTGATTTCCTAGTTGTGGCACAATGCAATGTAGGAGTCATGCCCTGAGTGATGGTCCGCAACAAAAAAAAGACAAAGATGGTTTTCGTGTAGAAACGGCTCTTTTTATAATTCTTCACAAATTTCCTACTGTTTTAAGGTCCGGGCTTTGGGCCGGCCACGTAGGAGTTCTTTTAATATCTCAACTTAACCAGCTCTGAAAGACTCACCAACAATGCTTGTCTTCATTGTCTTTTGGAAAAATCTAGGTAAATTATCAGTGTAATTATGCATGAAGTTTTTCTGCACTATTTGTCTGTTCATGATACCAACCATTTTCCCTTTTATTTCCCCAATGCAGTTAAACATTACCGATTACCCAACGTGTTTCACTGCCTTTTTTGACATACCTCGGACTTAACTACTGTAAAGGAGAACGCTGCACGTGTGGTCTATTGTATTTCTAAAAACTTTAAATTTATTTTTAGTCGTTCCAAATTCCGAAATTTTAATAGCGAATGCTAGAGAACACAGACATTTGGTTTTCGCCGCTTCCGGCAATTCTTCGAGTTATAAAACGCTGGGCATGTCAGCTTAGCGATTCGTAAATCAAAAAACGTGTTTACACTTCTCTTGTCTGTCCTATGCTAGAATACGGCTTAATAATTTAGGATCTAATTTGTAAAGTCTATAGTAATAGCATGGAATCGGTGCAATAACGAGGCTTACAGTGGAAACTCTTAATACTAATACATCCTACACTAGTAGACTTGCTCTTTTAAAGCTGCCAAGTCTAAAAAGTGATATTTCTTTTAACTTCAATATCGTCCTACGCGATATTTTAATCCATTGGTGATTAAAGTATTCAAAGCAAGTTATGTTAACTGTGAACCGTTTTTAAAAGTTGAAAATTTAAAATGGCACACGCTTAAAAATTTACCCTATTTTTTAATTTAATTGCTTTTAACGTATGATGTGCTTGTGATAAGTTCACACTTTTCTGCATAAAATTAATGGTGATCATGACAAAAATTAACTTAAGATCAAAAATAAATTGTATTCACAAAAATATGATCAACTAAATAACAAAAACAAAAAACAAAGAAAAATTGATAAAATAAAATGAAAAAGCTCGTGTAGTTGTAAAATAAGAAAGAAAAGATTAAAAAGAAATAATTGAAATAAGTTGCGGCAGTAAAATATTTCAAGGTGATTTCGCTTTAATAAGTAGAATACACTTTTAAACAAATAACAAACAAAACAAATAAAAAAAACGTGTGAATAACACTACACTGAAAAAGATTTCGAACAAAAAAAAAAAAACAAAAAAAAATTACACTGAAAAAAATGTTACATAAAAACAAGAAAAAAAATATGTGAATAAAATTACACTGAAACAAATTTCGAATAATAAAAAACTATGTGAATACAACTATACTAAAAAAATTTGGAATAACAACAAAAGAAAAAAATACACTGAAAAAAATTTTTATAACAAAAGAAAAAAAATAAGAAAAAACAAAAAAAAATTTAAATTTAAAAATTAATAAAACAAAAATATAAAATAAATGATAATAATTAATATATTAATCATAATAAACAAATAAAAAATCAACAATGATTTTAAAAACCAATTAAAATTAATTCTAGTGATTAAATGCCATTTAATTTTAATTAAAAAAAATTATAATAATAATTAAATAATTGCAATTGTAATAGTGTTTAAATTTTATTTAATATTTGTTTATGGTTTCCTCTTTTCTAGATTTAAAAATGGCAAAAACTTGAAATTGTCTAAAATTAATTTTGAATTAAAAAAAAAAGTTCTTCAAACCTTTTTTTTGCTTTTTGTTAAACAACAAATTGTTTAAAATTACTTAAACTTAAACAAACTTAATTTGATAAATACACAACTTATATATTCCATTACATTGAAAACAAAATAATCACAATAATAATAATAAAAATAATAATTTTTCTTACATAATATTATTAAAATATAATTTATTTATATATTCGCATTATAAACATATTTTTGGAATTATATTATTATCATCTTTAATATATTTAATTGAAATAAATATTAACAACATGTATTATTAAGGTGAGTTTTGAAAAGAATTAAAAAATGTTGTTAAATATTCTTTTTATTCATTTTCACATAAAATTTTGTTCAGTGTAAAATTGTGTTTCCACTTTTTTTTTGATATTTTGAATTTTTGTCCAGCACTGTTTGGATATAAAAAAGTATACTTGTTAGATATAGTGTGCTTAAGAGTAACGTGGTTACTTGCCACACGGTGGTCTTAGCGCCGGTTCAAATATGTTACGTCCCCGAGGCGTATAACAACATTGTGTTGAGATTATAACAGCACCGTGAAAAGGAAAAGCCATACCTTCACGTAGATTGGTGTTAAATTAAAGCCACGTCGTAGCCCCTGTCGAGCTACCAATTCTTCCTCTTCCCAGTCGGCTTGTCACTGGTGGGATTTCGAAGGTTCCTATCTACCGGTTTAAGGTCCTCTGCCACATTTTTGTAGCCTTAGAAGCTACAAAGTAATTTGTGGTATTTGATCACCTAAACTACGCCTCCCGTGAGAGATGGAGGGAGGGAGGGGCAATCGGTAGATAAAGAAGTCTTAGATTCTTATCTACCAAATTTAGGGTCCTCTATTTCATTTTGTTAATCCTTAGAAGCTACAAAGTCAGTTTGTGGTATTTGATCAGCAAGACTATGTCTCCCGTGAGAACGGGGGGGGGGGGGGGCGAATCGTTAGATACAAAATTCTTAGGTTCGTATCCATCAGTTTTAGGGTCCTCTGCCCTATTTTAACTTTAGAAGCTTCAAAGTTATCTTGTGGTATTTGATCACCAAGTCTACGTATCCCACAGGAGAAGGGGGGAGGGGGGGGGAGGGAGGTTGCGTTAAGTAATTGTTATTTCAGTTGAAGGCCCATTCAAAAAAAGAAACTAACCAACACCGCACTTGCTGTGCCCTTGATCGCAAAGCATGCTAGAAAGAGCAGTGTGAAGATTTGAAATCAATTTTGATTTGTATTCACTACTTAATCACTTTATTATGACTTGGTCATTGGTCGCTGTGCTGTCTTATACGACAGTTAATTTCGGTAACTATCCTTCTACTTTTACCACCTGTCTCATCGCTTCTCTATCTCTTACCTAAAGAATGTAGCACGGTATTAAAAACAAAAAAACAACCACAGTGTAACAAAGAATTTGTAAGACATTGTTGACGATAGTGTTTTTATTTTTGGTTAGGTGTCCGTTGGGAAGGCATACTACTTTCTTTCGCCGCCATTTTGGTAAACATTAGTCTTGACAATTCATATTTGGGAGTCGTGAAGTAGACATGTGGCAAATTCATTAAGGCAAAATATGCGATAAACCACAACAACATTTTATCAAAATCAAACATCGGTTACTGTAACGATGAAAAAGTTACGTAAAATTTTTGGGGGAATCGCCCTTCACGGCCGCCTGCTGCAGACTTCTTTTCTTGGGGATATCTGAAAAGTAAGGTTTATGCAAACGAACCAGAAACGGTTGGGCAACTTAAACACAATATTGGTGATGAAATTAATGAAATACTGAGTGAAATGTGTGAGAGAGTAATGGAAAATGTGCTCAAAAGGGCTCGCCTTTGTGAGGCTAACAGAGGCAGATATTTATTTAATATTGTATTCCATACAAAAATGCCGACTATAAATAAAACATTTATCACTATAAGATCCATTCTCTTTCATTTAATAAAAAATTATAAACAAACAAAGTAGTATACCTCCCCGGTGGACACCCTGTATTTGTTTTAAAAGCTAATTGACATATGAGGCAATGAAGGCAAACAATTTGAAATTATTAAAACCTAAAAATATAATTTTAATTAGCCAAAATCGAAACCTATTCTTTTCTTTTAGCTAAGACAACAACCTGCGATACATGAAATAATCAATTCCTTTTTTCTTTACAGCATTCTTCATCTTATGTAATCTAATTATAACTTAAACTCATAATTTACATGATTAATAATTTAATGATTGAAAACCCCAGAGTTAAAAGAAATAAAACTTTATGAGGAATAAAATTTTCAAAGGAAATTAAAATAAACAACAACAGCAACATCTACCACTACAAGTATTATTAGCAGCCTATTGACACAACGCTCGATATCCCTCTGCATTATTAACCACAACTACAACAATCCTTCAATTTGATTGAAGTGTTTCAAGGCATAAATAAAATTTTTGGTCTATTTCTCATTAAGCAAAAATAAAGTATAAAACATTTTATACTCATTAGCAACATAAGTTTCAAGCAACAGCGCAGCAGGTTTGAAGAACAACGTGAAATAAAAGAAAATTATAAAAAGGAGGGGAGAGAGAAAACCTTTTTTTTGTAACTAAAATCACTAAATAAAACCAGGCAACAACAAATGACACCTCTTAATTTATATAAATGTAAAAAGAGTTAAGGATGTTAAGGATATTTTTATTACAATATTATATTGATGAAAAGGATATTTGTATAACAAATTAAGGATTCTTTTTTTAAAATAAGTTTTGCTAGAACTTTAAGACAGTTTAAGATAAGAGAAACTTTGAAGGCTGATAATAAGAGAAACACAACACAACAAAATTAAAACATAAACTACTCTCAAAATAAATCATAAGAACAGCAACAACAAAAATAAAAACAACAACAACAGCAGCAGGAATAATATATAAAAACGATTTAATCAAGCAGAAATATTGAAAAATTATAAAAGAAGAGACTGATTTTTATTTGTAAATTAAGAAAAAAAATAAATAAAATAAGCAAACAGCAGCAAAAGATAAAGAACCAGCAACATTTAAATAAATAAGCGTTAAACCAAACTCACACATCTCTAAGCACAGACGAAACACACACACATACATTCACTCTCATCAAAATAGCAAGAAACCGCCGCGAAAAAGGTCAATAAGGAATTCTCTAAGATTTCAACAACAAGGGATTCAAGGATTTCAAATCCATTTAAATTCAAAACAATAGACAACACAATAAGAAATTAAAAAAAAAACAACATGTTGAAAAAATTGAAATGCCTGGAAGCGGCTAATAATTTGGCACGTGAGGCCTCAGCTGTTGCAGCCGCAGCCACAAATCATCATAATCATAACAACAGCTTAGCACAGACAACAACCAGTGTTAAAATCATTAAAACTGAGCCATTAGATTTTGAAATGCTGCATCTAGAGGAGAAAGATTTGAGAGAACGAAATTTGACTAGAGATAATGAAACCACTACCACCATAACATCAGCAACATCCTCAAATAATAGTGCGAATTTAACGCCACCAACACCGCCCCAACGTTACCAACATGTGCAGGTGCAAACGGTGCCACCCCGACAAGGTATAACCAATTCGGGGGCAGCCCAAAAAGTGATATTAACGCCACGTGTGGAATATGTGCAAATACCGTTAAATAATGCGGAAAGATCTTTAATAAATGGTGGTGGAGGTGGAGGTGGCGGGAATACAACTACATCACCACAAATCATTATAACCCGCACATTGTCCACAAACAATACATCAGTCTCTTCAACTAATACCATGCTACAGCAGCAGCAGCAACAACAACAACAACATCACCACCATCACACACATCACATACCACGTCGACACTCGGCCAGTCCCTCGCAATATCACCGGGTCTCGCTAAACATCACACAAAATAATAACAATAACAGTAGTCATTCAGCGCCTTCATCACCACCGCCTTTACATCACCAACAGCAACAGCAGACCGTGCTTAACTTAGGTTCGCAACATGTGCGGGTTATAAGAGATGGTCGTTTATATGAGGAAACAACTTTAGCAAACTCAAATGTGCCCTTGCGTCGACATTCGGTATCGCCGCCGCCGTTACAACATTATACGCGTTCCGCGCCGACGGTTTCACCAGCCAACGGGGTTGGTCTCGTTCGACGTTATACGCCGCAATCGCCACCTTTGCCACCACCTCCGACACCTGTGCATCCCGCCAATCAAATAAATGCTGCTGCCACCTCCTCAACGTCTGCAAATTGTCTGCAAACATCAGGATCATCAGCAACAGGTCAGAAATATATCATAACTAATACACCAGCCACAAGAAAATATGTGGTCAATTTGATTTCTAATTCACCATCAGGCTCAGTTTACAATACAGCTGCACAGGCATCAGCATCCTCATCATCATTATCATCATCCTCATCATCATCATCATCTTCGTCATCAACATCTGGTGCGCATGCCCAGCAACATCAACATATTATAATACCAACAGCGCCACAGTCACAACAACAGAATCATCATCACCACCACCATCATCATCATCATCAACACCAACAACAACATTTAACTCATCATTCTTCCTCGCCATCTACAAACTCCTCCTCTATCTATCATCACAACAACAACAGCAATAACAATCATTCAAATACTCATCACTTAACATCGCATCCTAATTTGCCATCTTCTTCTTCATCATCATCATCATCCTCTTCTTCTACTTCTACGTCATTAAACTCTTTTTCTTCTTGTTCTTCTTCTGCTTCGAACACCACAACTCATCATATATTTCGTACTCCTCCTGTAGTGTCCAGCAGCAGCGGTCATCATTCATCATCAAACTCTTCGACTTCTTCTTCCTCCTCGACTTCAAATTTAAATTCAAACAATAATAATAGTTGCAACACTGCCATGCGTCCACCACCACCACCACCTCCTCCCAAGTTAAAACATACTTCTATGGGTCTAAGTAGTCATGCTGTTGTTATTGGAAATGGTGGTGGTGGCGGCAGCAGCAGCAACTGCGGTTCCATGTCTTCATCATCTTCAATGGCTCAATGTTCTCAATCAGCGTCATCGTCTTCTTCATCTTTGAGCAGTTTAAATGGCAACTGTGAGGAGCCCTCCAGTTCGATACCGGATTTAGGTGAGTTGTTTTTCGTCTTAAAAGTTAAATCTTAAATTTAATCATTTTCTTTTTATTGTAATTAATTAAAAAAAATTTTTTATAAAAAAAAAAAAATATGAAAAATTTATTGAAAAAATTTGGAATACTAAAGGAGATTGCGATTGAAGTACATGATTATCGAGGTATATGTTATCAAAGTGTATAATTATCGGAATATAAATAAGTTATCGATTTTTGATTGCAAATAATCAATAATTTAAAAGAACTGCTGTTCACTGATAAGTAATGAAAATTAGCGCTAAAACATAAGTTATCGAATACTAATCGATTAGTTAACGTTTAATACAAATTTATCGAAAAATAATAATGAATAGATTTATATTTTAAAGGACATTTAATTACTTTTTGAAAATACAAAAAAATAATAATAAAATATTAAAAATCCACACAATGGATTTGAATATCGAAAATTGGTAAAAAAAAAATTTATCGAAAAAATAAAAATTAATTAAAAACTTATACAAACTGAAATCTTCAGAAGTGAAGACGACAGTAGGCGGAAGGCGAAAAGAAGCTGTTGCACATATAATACAGTTTCAAAAACGCAAAACCTTAAACTGTTCTTCAAAGAGTTTAGTCTCCATGCCATTCAATAACACTAGACAATCCTCTCCTCTCAAATTTGACTCACTCTTTTCTTCTTGCGTCATTTAAAATTTAAAGCAGAGTGAGTGGACGGATTTTCTTTGCAAAACTTACGATAATCGAAGGTTAAAATCATTCCCAACACAGAGAATGCAGCAAAAAACTATTTAAAAAAAAGTTATCGAAAAAGAAACTAATTATCGAAAATTGTAAAAGTCAAAGAAAATTCCCTAATTTTAAGAAACGATAAAAAACTCAAATTTAACTATCAAATAACACATAAATATCAAGAAAAACTATCAAAACTTTAAAATTCCAAAAAAATTAATTAAAATAAAAAATAACTGTTTATCGCAAATTTCAATATCGAAAAATAGACAGCACTATATTAACAAAAATATTTAAAAATAAGAAAAATCGTATAAAATCGCATAAATCAAAACATAAAAGTGTCAAGAAAACTGGAGAAAATCGAGTAATTATTTATCGAATTGCAAAGATAGTCAAATATCGATTACATAAAATTTTATCAAAAAATTTTCGTCAACATAAAATTAATAAGGAAATAAGGAAACTCATATTGAAATTTTGCAAAACTGTCACAACGTGGAAATGCTGATAAAAATAAAAAAAAATATCGAAAAATTAACTTCATTATAACTAAAGTTATCGAAAAAGTAGGAAAGTATCGGAAAATTATTAAAACGTAAAAATGTCAATAAAAATCGAAAAAGAAAATCGAACATCAATATAAAGTTATCGAAAAAGTGGGAAAGTATTGGAAAATTATTAAAACGTAAAAATGTCAATAAAAATCGAAAAAAAATCGAACATCAATATAAAGTTATCGAAATAAAAGGAAAGTATCGGAAAATTATTAAAACGTAAAAATGTCAATAAAAATCGAAAAAAAATATCGAACATCAATATAAAGTTATCGAAAAAGTAGGAAAGTATCGGTAAATTATTAAAACGTAAAAATGTCAATAAAAATCGAAAAAAAATCGAACATCAATATAAAGTTATCGAAAAAGTAGAAAAGTATCGGAAAATTATTAAAACGTAAAAATGTCAATAAAAATGGGGAAAAAAATATCGAAAAATTAACATCATAAAGTTATCGATAAAGTACGAAAATATCACAAAACCATTAAAAACTAAAAATACTAATTAAAATCGAGTAAAATGTATTAACGGCACTTATTTATCGAAAATTTCTTAAAATATTAAAAGTTATTTAAAATAATAAACTAATCGTAAAATAAAAATATTAAAAAATATATAATATCAAATTATCGAAAAAGTACCAAAATTTTTTTAAAATTATTAAATCTAAAAAACATCAACAGAAAAAAATATCGAACAATTTTAATCAATTTATAGTTATCGAAAAATGACAAAACTATAGAAAATTTTTTAAAATATTTTGTGTTATTCAAAATAAAAACATAATCATAGAGCACAAAATATTATAAAAATTTCAATATAAAATTAGCGAAAAAGTACCAATAACGTAAAACTATGAAATCTGAAATTTTAAAAAATTGGTATCACTAAAAAGTTATCGAAAAACTACGATTCTATTATTAAAATTGTCAAAACTTAAAAGTACCCATAAAAATTAACAGCAATTTAAGAAATATTCGATAAATAATATCGAACATTTCGATAAATAATATCGAATATTTCTTAAAATGTTATAAAACCAAAGTAAGATATTGAATCGACAAATATTGAAATGAATATAAAATTATCGAAAAAGTCCTAACGTAAGAAAATACATTGCTAAATACTGGAAAACTATACAATTTTTAAAATGTCAATAATTATCGCACAAATTATCGAAAAATAACATACAAAACAATTATCGAAATTATCACAAAACTATCAAAAAACCGAAATAGAAATCGAGCAAAAAGAATAAACAGCAGTTATTTATAGAAAATTTTAAATAAAAAATATATCGAATAAGATAAAAATGATAAAATTGATCGATACCAAAAAAAAACTATCGATAATTTCAACTGTTAACAATTATTTAACGAAAATGTCTGTAAATGCCGAAATTTTTCGAATTTTTAGTGATCCAAGTTAGTCGTTACTCTGCTTATTGTATCTTCTAGTCTATACCGTTACGGCTGTCTCTAGAGGGCCCTTTTTCGATAACTTCTGCTAATATTTGTGGCTGCATATGAGCATTGACATAGCGAATGTTATCCTCCAAGTAGTTATTCTTTTCGATTTTATTGTCGTAGACTTTCGACTTTACAGATCCCCGCAGAAAAGAGTATAGCAGCGTTTAAGCTCACGATCTTGGAGGACAATTCATGGGGAGACCGTAACGTGTGGACATTTCTTTCAATAAATCAGTTGTGGCACGAGCCCGAGGGCACATTGATATGTTTTCAAGGAATCTCACCGTCATTACATGCGTCAATGGGGGTAAAAGAGAGACCAGTCCCCTTCAAGGCTAGCAGGAGCCTACTGCACAATTCCACTCTATTTCCACGGGAATCAGTAAAGCCCCAGAGTTCAGCTATTTGTCTTTTTAGCCTCTTAGCTGTTCTCTGACCGCTTATTGAGGTTGGTCCTTCGGGAGTATCGTGGTGATTGTGGTTTCGAGGCCCTCGTGGGACGGATCATTGACAATGAACATAATGAATGGTTCAGGTCCAGTGAGCAGAATGGCGGTTGTGTTCCCAAATTTTATTAAGTGTCATGCGTTCTGGACCAGTAGTGAGGGCTGCGGCCTGCTCTGAGCTCTTGAAGTTGCAACTAGGAGTGAGTGGAAGATATACCTGTCTGAAGGCTTCCTAGTGCGAGGATGAAGCTACAATTCATCCACAGTGGTATGATCCATGGTGTAGTTATGGCTTGCACAGCTAGGTACAGACAAAAATCTTATCACGCAATCGCCCCCAACCCCACCCCCCAGAAAATAGTATAGCAGCGCTTAAACACACGATCTTGAAGGCCAATTCACGGGACCCCCCGTGAACGCTTCTTCCAATAAATTAATTGTGGCCCGAGCTGTGTGACATGTTGTGCCATCTTGTTGAATCTGGAGCTCCTGCAAATCATGGTTGTTTAATTCAGAAATAAATAATTTTGTAGTCGTGGCTCTATAGCGGTCACTATTTACGGTAACGTTCTCAACATCATAGTTTTTAAAGAAGTATGGACCATATGGAAACATTCACTTTTGCTGTATATAACGGTATCTCAATATACACTTGAGGATTTTTATCACTCTAAAAAACCAATTTGCAAAATTTGTAGGCGTTGCTCAGGCGTGAGCCTATTTATGTTAAAAAGCCAAAGCATAAATCTTTTAACAGCCGATAAAATGGCCGCCGCTTGTCAATCTGAGGTATTTTTATAAAGTTATTTTCCCAAATTTGCTTTTCAAAATTTAATTGATAAAAATACACTTAAAGAAATGTTTCCAGAAGACAAACTTTTTTGGAAAGACATTAAGTTATACTGCAAATAAAAGAAACCAAAATAATTATAAATCAGCTAAAATCTGATTATTGGAATTATTATTGGAAAACTTTAAATTCTTGAGATTATTATTGACCAAAAACTAAATTTTTTTTTCAGTCTACTGCATCTAAAGTTAAATAAAAGTTTCATTTCAAAATCTATTAATTCAATTTCATTTAATTTATAAATTAATTCTAACGGTATTTGGTTGAAAGTTATTCAAACATCAACATGTTCGCAAACGAACGCAATTTATTGTCATAAGAAACAAAAACAACAACAACAACAACAACATAAAATTGACAATTATTGTAATGAAATTGAAACTGAATTGAATATTAAAAAAAATAACACACTCCATATTTATGACTCCATTGACAGAGAAAAGAAAACAAGTTGGCCCTGAAGGCATTAAGACAAATATTCCAATGCAATAGTTAATGTTTTACAAACACCTTTAACACTTAAATAGCAACAAATGCACTGTTATGCACTTGTTGTAACACAAACGATTTAAAATAGTTGTCAGACAAACTGCTGCTGTCATGTTGTTGACAACAGAACTAAGCGAATAAGGAAATAAATTGTGCAACAATTTACTTTCAAAATTATAATTTTAAATCAATACAAAACGATATTGATTAAATTAATTAAAAATAAAAATAAAAAAATAATAATACAAATTTTAAAATTTATCACTAATTATGGTGGTGGTGGTGGTGGTGGCTTAGTAACATCAAATTAAGGTCAGCTTAAACTGTTAAATTGTTTTGTTGTTGTTAAATTTTTAACGGATGTTTATTCCATGAGATATTTGAATTTCAAACAATTTATTGTTTTAAATAAAACAAAAAATTGTTTATTAACATTTCAGCTGGTTTTATATTGCAATTTCATTCACAGAATAATCGGCCAGAATTTAACACGTATTTACAAATCATTCCGTTATTTAACCTCGTAATTTAATACGAAATATCATCAAAAGTATAAAATTATGTGTAATTTAAAGATTTGTTGCCTTTAATGCTAAAATGCTAAATAAATAAACACATTTTAATTAGAACATACACTCTTTCATACACTGAAAGAAAAAACAATAAAATTTTTAATCGCGAAGAGATTAAAGACATTTATGGAGAAATTTCATTTATATAAAAGGTTTTTAGAGGTATTGAACTTGGAAATAGAATAAGATAAAGCCATATTTTGAAATTGACATGAAATTTACTTTAATGAATGCTAAACTTCTGCGATATGAACACCTCGGCTTGGCGCTTATCGGCATTTACAAGTGACTTCATATATCCTCATTGAAAATAGTCTAGCAGCCTTAAATCGTACGATCTTGTAGCCTAACTCAAGAGTCCGAAATGTCAAAATATGCCAATTGGCCAAATGTTTCCCCCAAGATATCAAAACCACTGGCTGTTTACATTAACCCAAATATAAATGTCAAAACGCTTGCTTTTCCATAGGAGCAATTGCCTGAAAATTTTCCGCAAATAAAAATTTCATGTGAATAAAGTTTTTTAGTAGATTATCTACAAATTTTCTTGAAAATTTTAACTTATCGAAAATTTCGATAACTTAAGTTATCGATATCATTATCGATAAATTGCTTAAAAATTTTAAGCTTTTGTTTCCTATAACAAGTAAATTTCATAAAAATAATATTAATTGCCTTTTGGTAGATTGTCTACAAATTTTCTTGAAAATTGTAAGTTATCGAAATTTATCGATATCATTATCGATAAATTGCTTAAAAACGTTATATTTTTGTTAAATTTCCTATACTTAGTAAATTTCATAAAAATAAGCCAAAAGTATTAAATTATGCAAAATATATAAAAACAGCTGTTATCGATATATTTTCTATGAAAAGCAAGGAAATCTAAAAATTATAATTTTACCAAAATTAAAAAATGTCAACAAATTGAAATTTTTCAGAATTGAAACTTTCCAAAATTTATTTAATAAGAAAAACATTTTTTAAAATTAGTGAATTAACGCGGTTATTTCTTTGAAAAAAAAAAATAAAATATCGATAAACTAACTTAAATGGTGAGCTACAGAAATATTTCGAAAATAACATTTGTTTTTAATGGTAAATTTTCTAAAATAGGTAAATAATCGAAATTATCATTATAATTATATATCGATAACTATGAAATATTAAGTTATCGAAAAATATTTAATTAATAGGAATTTGCCTAAAACTTGAAACTTATCGAAAAAATGCTTATAAAAATTAAATAAATAGTAAAGTGAGTAAAATTAGTAAATAATCAAAAAATTTCATATAATTTGTGGAAAGTAAAACTTTCCACAATAATCAAAAAACTGTTTTGAATTAGTGAATTAATGTTCATAACTTTAAAAAAGTAAGTTATCGATAAACCAACTTAACTATTTAAGCTACAGAAAAATCGAAAATAAAACTTGTTTAATTGTAAATTTTCTAAAATAATTTAATAATAATAATTTACTTATCGAAATTATCATTATAAATATAAACATAATAAATTATATTTCGATAGCTATGAAATATTAAGTTATCGAAGTATAATTAATGCATTATTAGGAATTTTGAAAGTTGTCGAAAAAATGCTTATAAAAATTAAATAAATAGTAAAGTGAGTATAATTAGTAAATAATCGAAAAATTTCTTATATTTAATGAGTCATCGATAAATTAATTTATATGATTAAATTAATTACAATAATGAACAATTTTATTATTAATTTATTATTTTTAATGTTTATCAGTTTCTAAATTTTCTAAAATAAATAAATGAGCGAAAAACTTACTTGTTAAATTTGAATATCCTTAAACTGTCATAATCAATTAAGTTATCGAAAAAATAGTTACTAAATTTAAAAAAAAAATTCCTTAAATGTCTTAAATAAAGCACCTATAACAAATTACTAATAAAACATTCGTTATTTGTAAATTGTGTCAGACCACTAAGTTATCGAAAAATTTCTAGTTATCGATAATTAAGTTTCAATGAGTAAATTATCGAAAAAAATTCCTGTCTTTAAAAAAAAGTATCGAAAAATGGCTTTAGATATTAAATAATCCGTAAATTTTCGAAAAATTGCTAATTAACGAAAACTAAGTAAATTATTGAAAAATTGCTAGTAAAAAATGAATTTTCGAAAAATTTTCCAAAGTAACTAAGTTATAAAAAAAAGTCCTCATGTAAATTGAATTATGTTCAAATTGCTTAAGAAAACAAATTGTCGAAAAATTGCTATATATCGATAACTAAGTAAATTATTGAAAAATTGCTAGTAAAAAATATATTTTCGATAAATTGTCCAAAATAATTAAGTTATCGAAAAAAAAATCCTCATGTAAATTGAATTATCTTCAAACCGCTTAAGAAAAAAAAAATCATCGAAAAACGGCTTTAGATATTAAATAATCAGCAAGTTATCAAAAAATGGTTTGAAAATCGTTACAAATATCGGTACATAGCAGGTTCAAAACTAAACTGGGCAAACATTTTCTATGGGCTATAATTTATCGATTAATAAAAGAAGCTTTCAAAATTCTCAGTAGATAAATAAAAATTTCACTGCAAAAGATTTTTTTTTATCGAAAACTTGTTTATTTTGTCTAGTAAAATTAAGTAATTTTTCTCTGTCTGTTTTGTTTTAATATTTTTTTAATCGCATGACGCGTCTTTTCACTATTAATTTATATCACAATTTTTCTTTTCTTTGTTTAGAAACTTGTGAGCAGATCTTTTTCTATTTAAAAATTTTATTTATGTATTTATTTATTTTATAACTTTATTATTTGTTTATTCAGATACAATTAAATGAGAAGTTAAATTAAAAAATAATACGAGACACAATTTGTATTATAGTTTATAGCATCTTAATTGTTAATTCTTTTTATCGGTTGCGCTTTTGTAAACACGTCTCGAGAGGGAAACGATGAGAATGATTGCTGTGTAGATTGATTTGATATCGTTAATATTTTTAAAGCGTACAGACGAAACCGGCCAGGAAGTCGATACAGAAGCGCTGTCTGATTTCTAATATTTTTTTTAGTCTGCTTTTGTTTAACTAAAAATTTTGTAGGAGAAATTAAATGTCAGGGTGAATTCATTTTCTTTATTACATTTTGAAATAAAATTTAACGAGAATGGGTTTGAATGTTATTTAAAATATTAAACTTTTCAAGTTTCCAAGTAATAATAAAAAAAAATAAAATAAAAAATAATAAAAGTAAAAATTATCGTTCTAAGATTATTTATGTAAAACTTGCCATTTAGTAGTTAACTGATCATAACGAATGAAAAATAAATTAAAATAAAAACCTAATGAAAAACACTTATTTATCGATAAAAGTAAAAAATAATCGAAATTATCGATTATCGAAATTAATCGATTAGTTATCGAAAAATTTAATTAAAAATATTTATGTAGAACAGGCAAACTTTCACAATAATTTTTATAAAAATAAGTGTGCGAAAAGTTAAATGATAAATTATCGATAAATAATTTCTGACTTATCAATCGATAAACGATTTTGCGTTCATCGTTTATTTCGTTTTCGCATTGAATGTTCATGAACTAAAGAAGCTACCGAAAAAAATAAGTTATCGAAAAATTGCTTTAAATAGGAAATTATCGGTAAAGTGTTAGTAACATACAAAATAGTTATCGGAAAACCTTATGTTTAATATTAATCATTTAAATATTACGCGGAACAAGCTAACTTTCGCAATTATATCTATAAAAAATAATTTTTCATTTTTTCGGGAAGTAGCGAATTATCGATAAATTACACTGAAATTATTGCTTAACTATCGGAAAACTTCACAGTAAATTTTTATGAGCCAAGTGTTTTTTTCAATAAGAAGTTGTTGAAAAACTAATTAAAATGGCGAATTATCGATAATTTGTTTGTATCTTACTAAATAGTTATCGAAAAATCATATGTTTAATATTAATAATTCATAATTACTTTAGTAATTACGTTCGTGAAATTATAAATTATCGCAAAATTTCCGTAAGTAGCGAGTTATCGATAAATTATATTGAAATTATCGCTTAACTATTGAAAAAATTCACATTAAATGTTTATGTTCCAAATGTTTCTGTAAAAGAGAAGTTATCGAAAAATTGCTTCAAATAGTGAATTATCGATAAATTGTTAGCAACTTACAAAATAGTTATCGAAAAACCTCACGTTTAATATTTATGATTCAAGTATTATGCGGTACAAGCTAACATTTGCAATTATATTTGTAAAAAATAATTTATCACAAAATTTCCGCAAGTAGCGAATTATCGATAAATTATAAGTAAATTATCGCTTATTTATCGAAAAAATTCACATGAAATGTTTATAAGACAAGTGTTTCTGTAAAAATAAATTTATCGAAAAATTGCTATAAATTGCGAATTATCGATAAATTGTTTGTAACTTACAAAATAGTTATCGAAAAACCTTTAAGTATTGCGAGCAGACTTTCGTAATTGTCTCTGTAAGATTACAAATTATCACTTAATTATTGAAAAAATTCACATTAAATGTTTAGTAACCAAGTATTTCTTTAAAAAAGAAGTTGTTGAAAAACTGCTTTAAATAATGAATTATCGATAAATTGTTAGTATTTAAGTAATTGGTTATCTAAAAATAGCTCTTTTAATACTAATGCTTCAAGTTGCTACGTAAAACCAGCAATTTTTCGCAATAATATCTATAAAAAAATAATTTCTGAAAAAAATGCTGTAAGTAGCGAATTATCGATAAATTATATTGAGATTATCGCTTAATTATCGAAAAATTGTTCGATAAATGTTTATACTTCGACTATTATGGAGAAATAATTTCTGAAAAAAAATGCTGTAAGTAGCGAATTATCGATAAATTATATTGAGATTATCGCTTAATTATCGAAAAATTGTTCGATAAATGTTTATACTTCGACTATTATGGAGAAGATTGTTCGAACCTTTGCCATGATTTTTGTGAAAGATAAGTTATCGAAAAATGTCTGTAAATAGAAAATACAGGGTGCCCGCCGGGAAGGTATACTACATTGTTTGTTTATAATGTTTGATTAAAGGAAATAGAATGGATATTTATAATGATAAATGTTTTATTGAATGTCGGCAATTATGTATGGAACACAATATCAGATAAGTGTCCGTCTTTTTGAGTACATTTTTCATTCACACCCTCACACATTTTACGCGGTATTTCATTAATTTCATCACGAAGATTTAGTTTGAGTTGCTCAAGCGTTTGTGGTTTGTTTGCCTTAAACTTGCTTTGCAGATATCTATATAAAAAGAAGTCCGGGCCAGTCAAATCAGGTGACCGTGGAGACCAATCAACTTCAACATTTCTTGAAATAACCTGTTGTGGAAAGAGGTCTCGCAGTAATTCCATTGTAATCCTGGCTGTATGCGATGTGACACCGTCTTGTTGATATGACTTGTTAATCAAGCCCAAAGTATGCAGTTGTGGCGTTAAAAAGTTTCCAATCATATCACGATATCGCTCCCCATTCACAGTTACCGTTACGTAGTTTTCATTTTCAAAGAAGTAAAGTCCAATGATTCCTCCTGACCAAATTGCATACCAGACTGTCACTTTAAATGGATGCAAAAGCTGACTGTTGAATAATTTGAGGGTTTCCCATTCCCCAGCACATATCCATTCAAATGAAAATGTGCCTCGTCACGCATTATGATTTCTTAATGAAAAGCGGGCTTGTCATGGACGAGCTGTCACATTCTATTGGCATATATATGGCGGAATAAATGATCTTGTAGTAGAAGCTTTTGTGTCAACTCAATCTTATATGGAAGCAAATGCAAATTTTTGTGCAAAATTGTGACCAAAGTTGTTCTTTGAAGACCAAGCTCCTGAGCACGGCATCGAACTGAAGTTGACGGATTTTTTTGAACACTTTCTTGAGCAGCAGTAATGTTGTCAGCCGATCTTGCAGTACCTTGTGGTCCATACTTGGGTCTATCACCTACAGGCCCTCTCTCTTCAAAATCATTCACTACACGATAAATAGTGCGTTTTGTTGGCACGTCATTGTCACAGTGATCGATTGATTGATTTCTGATGAAGGGTTTCTAACGATTAAAACACGTTGGTTTATTGAATATTTTTTCATAATAAATTCGTGTCTACTTCACGGCCGCCAAATATGAACTGCCTAATGTTTACCAAAATAGCGGTAAAACAAAGTAGTATATCCCGGAAAAAAAGTAGTATACTAATCTGTGTAAGAGAAAGCGAGAGAGAGAGAGTGAGAGTTTTGCGATAATATTGTTTTTTTTTTATTTGCTTAACTCAAATGCAAATGTTGCATAACTTTTAACTATTCAATTCGTATAATGATTTCATTGTTATTGGTGACTTTTATTGTTTTTAAATAAATAGTTATAATCACATTTTTATTTTATAATAAACGAGTGTAGAACTTAATATTTATCTGTTTATAATTTAATTTATTGAACATATTAAACACTCTTTAATTTAATTTAATTTGTTTTTTATTTGAAGTCATTCAAATACTTAATTAAAACTGGTTATTTTGATTATTCTTAGAAATAGCCTGGTTATACGCCAAAAAATCAAAAAAATAAACTCAAAATATGTTGGTTTTGATTTTGTGTGTTTTATTTTTTGTTGTCAACTCACAATAAAAATTAAAAGTGACAATGTGTGCGTGTGTATGTTTGTGTGTTGTTGTGGTTTTTTAAGCTTTCATTTGTGCGGTTCCAAGAATGTGTTAAGCTTGTCTTTTGTTGTTGTTGTTGTTGTTATTATTAAAACTAAATAATGGTAACTTAAGTAAGTCATAGAAATTGGAACAACTGGAAACATTTTGTTGTGTCTTTATTGATTTAATGCAGCGTTGGTTGATTGGTTGGTTGGTTAAGTTTGTTAAAACACTTTTTTTCACTTTAACTTGATTTCATTTGAATTCTTTACTTTTAATATGACACATATTGATGTTGATTTTTATATAATTTATATATCATACATTTTATTGTTTGTTATGTTTCTTGCTATAAAAAGTCAAGGTTGTCCACATTGTTTTTGATTGTTTTTTTTTTAACACACACTCACACATACAGCCAGCCAGACATTGATTAGAGCGATAAAAAGGAAAGGAGGTAGCTTTGATTGTTTATGTTATACAAAGGGGAAAAGGGGTAATTTTAATTTTGTTTAAGAACAGGTATCACACATCAAACTTCATTTTAAGTTTTGTTGTTTTAACACGCAAATTAAGCAAATTAAGAATTGATATAAAAACCAGAAGCGCAATAAATTAATCAAGTCATAAAAAGTTTGCGTTAAGTTCATAAAAGTTTTAACATGTTGCAACTACATGTTGCTTAACAAAAAAAAAAATTATCAACACTCTAATAAAAGTTACCATCATTTATTATATGAAAAATTATATAAGCTTAAGGCAGGATTTTGTTAGGCAATATCATGCTGAAACATATTGAATTTAAGCAACAAAGAAAATTTGGTGGTCTAATAAAATAGAAGTAAAAGCATAAAAAACTCTTTTATGACAACATGTTGTTGATATTTTAAAAAATTATGCTAAAGATTTTAATAAATAAAAAAAAAAACTCAAATTATAAATAAAACACAAAAGCACAGCTGCTGTCATTAAAAAGTTGCGGCAACATTTCACTGATATTTAAAAAAAAAAAAAAAATAAAATGTTTGTTAAAATAAATATTATATTTTTTTTTTTAAATTACACTTTATTAAATTAATATTGCAGCGATATATTTAAAAAAAAATAAACACATGTTCCCGCAACATGTTTCAAAAATTTATCTTACCTTATAAATGAATTATAAATCCAACTTAAAACTTTAAATGTCATAATAAATCACAAGATTTAATTTAATTTAATAAGATAAAACAAAAAACTCATATTTTAAGCACTGTTAAATAAATATGTTGCTGCAACATGTCACTTGAAATTATCTTACCTTATGTATGAATAAGAAATCCAATTTCAAACATCCTTTTGCATGATTAACCACAATAATCAATATAAAATAAAAAAAAATCATAATTTAAGAACTTCCAAATAAAAATGTTTCTGCAACATGTCATTAAAAATATCTTATATATGAAAAATGAGTCCAACTTAAAACATTTAATGCCATAATAAACCACGAAATTCACTATAATATAAAAATCATATTTTTCAAGAACTTTCAAATAAACATGTTGCTGCAACATGTTACTAAAAGTGACCTTTCCTTATAAATTAATAAATCCAGCTTAAATTATTTTACTTCATAAAACACCACAAAAATCTCTATAACAAAATAAAAAACTCATATTCAATAAACTTTTATATTAATATGTTTCTGCAACATGCCATTAAAAATTATCTTACCTTACAAATGAATAATAAAACCAATTAAAAATATTTTTTCATGATAAACCACAAAAGTCCCTATAAAAGAAAACAAAAACAAAACCCATATTTAAAGAACTTTCAACAATTATGTTGCTGCAACATGTTACTAAAAATTATTTTACCTTATAAATGAATAATAAATCCAACTTCAATTATTTTACTTCATAATAAACCACAAAAATCTGTATAACATAAAATAAAACTCTTATTTAAAAAACTTTTACATTAATATGTTTCTGCAAGATGCCATTAAAAATTACCTTACCTTATAAGTGAATAATGAATTCAACTAAAAACATTTTAAGTCATTATAAAACACAAAAATATCTATTTAATAAAATCAAACAGAAACGTCATATTTAAAGAACTTTTAAATAAATATGTTGTTGCAACATGTTACTAAAAATTTTCTTACCTTATAAATGAATAATATAGCCAACTTAAAAAATGTTATGTCATAATAAACTACGAAAATCAATCTGAAATACAAATTTTACATTTCAACAACTTACAAACGAACAAAAATGACAAACACATGTTGCTGCAACAGGACACTAAAAATTACCTTGCCTTATAAATGAATAATGAATTCAACTAAAAACATTTTATGTCATAATAAAACACAAAAATAACTATTTAATAAAATCAAACAAAAACCTCACATTTGAAGAATTTTTAAATTAATATGTTGCTGCAACATGTTACTTAAAATTAACTTACCTTATAAATGAATAATAAATCCAACTTAAAACATTTTAGGGCATAATAACCTACGAAAAAGAATCTAAAATAAAAATTTTATATTTCAACAACTTTCAAGCAAATATGTTGTTGCTGCAAGATGTTGCTAAAAATTTTTTTACCTTATAAATGATTTATAAATCAAACTAAAATTATTTTATGCCACGATAAGCGATAAAAATCACTATACAATAAAAAACTCATATTTAAAGAACTTTTAAATACAATTAATATGTTGCAGCAACATGTTAAGGATATTTAAAATATATATAGAGTGATAAAAAATACATCAGGGATATTTAATAAAATATTTACAACAGATTATTGCTTTAAAATATTATTTTATTTTTCTTTACTAAAAAATTGTTGCAGCAAAATGTTGCCAAAAGCTATTTGGCATAACGAATACACTCCTTAGAGCTGTTAATAGACTTTTTCTTTAAAGGAAGAATTTATAAAAAAGGAAGATTTAATTTAATATTGTGAGGAGACCATAAATCGTTTTTCGTAAGCTTCATTCAAGCGAAAAATATAGGTTTTTCAATAAAAATTAAAATTTAATTTTAAAGAAATGTTGCACAACATTTTGCTAAAGAAGTTAATGATGAATGCATGTGCTACAATTTTCCAATTTAATTTCAATCTTATAAAAAATAATTAGAAGCACTTTTAATAATTTTAAATGGACATACAAAATTTTAAGAAATAGTTTTTGGAAATTTTTGTATTTTATGCATCTGCATTATTTTGAAAATATTGCCTGCAACATATTAATTTTTAATTTAGTTTAAAAATTTTAGTTGATTTTATTTTAACTTTATTTGCTCAACATTTATGTATATTTCAAAAATTTTTATTTTTGTTTATTGAGTCAAATATACTTTAACAATTTAAACAAACTTGAATTAATTTTAACCAGCAACAAATTAAAATTTTAAATTGCCGTCTGGAAGAATAATATTTCAAAACATTTGTTTTGTATGTATAAATAAACAAGTTGTTTTTGTTTTGTTTTGTTTTTGTAAAATACAGCATGATAAAAATAAGTCAAAATAATGCTACAAATTTACTTGAAACATGTTGCTGCAACATTATTTTTTTTTTAATTTTAATTATAGAAATTTTCTTTTACTTTTAAGGGAGGAAAATAGAAAAATAAATAAAATAAAAAAAGGCAAATATAGCTCACCTTCATCTAAAATTAGAAAGTTATTAGATAACTTTCTAACTGTTTAAGGTTAAAGCTGCATTAACGCTTATGGCGAATGTAAAAAATTTTGCTCTACTGGAATTTAATTTCCTTAAGGCTTGTGAATGTCTGTGTTATCATGTTTTAATAAGCTCTCTTGCTGCATTTTTCTCTCAATGTATTCTAAATATATTCATTCATTACTATAAAAGGTAAGCAAAGGGTATGAAAAATTCTGTGATTAAAATAAAATATTAAACGAAATTCACGACTGTAAATTTTAATTATGATGAATAAATGCCTGGGCCTTTTAAAGAGTTTTTTTCAATTATTTAATAAATTTATAAATTTTTAGAAGCTTAAAAAATAAAATAAAAAATATTTTATAAGCTGCTGTTTAAAGGGAATAGCAAGTCAAGGGGTGCTCTATATTTAATTGTTATTTACCGTGATGTGTTAAACGCAATATTAATTTTTAGTTTGAAATATAATATTAGACTTACGACATCATTGTTTAATAGAATATTTTATACGTGTTTAAATAACTTTGTTAAACTAAATAATTTAGCACATTTTTTTTAGCTAATGATAAAATAAAACATGGGAAACAAAGTGTTATTTAATTATTAATATTTAATTTTAAAAGTGTTTTTTTAGCAACATGTTTTTAAAACACTGTTAAAATAAAAATTCTAGTTACAACATTTGAACTAACAAAATATAATGCGCAACATATTTTAGCCAAGTTTCTTTTAAGCAAATAACACATGACATTCTATAAACAGAAAAAAAACCGTTTATGAAACATGTTGTTGCAATAATGTTTAGTAAACATAATGAAGAACCAACAAGTTTTGATCTAAAAATTTCGTTAAAATCTATTATAAAACAAACGCTAGTTTTTTATAGAGTTTAAGTTGACAACACTTTTTTAACTGGCGGCCATTTTGTCAGCTGTCAGGTGATTCATGTCGACTTTGATTTGGCATTTCACTATAAATTTCCAAATTGTGCAAATTTATTTTAAAAATCATGGTTCTTTTCGAAATGCCCGATTCCAGTTTCATAACCGTAATTGCTTAGTCATGACGGTCACTTTTATTTGAATATGAATATGTCTGTAAACAAATCTGCTGACATTCAGAAATTCTTCGTGCGCTGCTGGCCTCATTGGCCCGTACTTCTTAGAAAAACAATACTGATCAGAGTATTACTGCCAATGGTGACCGCTATAGAGTCATGATTACTGACTTCACTGATATGCAGCCATGAGTGATGGTTTCTATAAGCGAGCCCAAGATGTCACACAGCTCATACCACAATTGTTTTATTGAGGGAAACGTTTTTTGGTTGTCGCATAGTTTAAAGTGTAGGACCCATAAATTTACCTCGTCCGATATAACCCCTTTAGTATATTTTCTAAGGGGATAACTAAACTCACTTCTGTCTACGACACTTGAAATGGTCAATAGGTTTCAACTCTTGACTCATTTAAACCTTGTAAGCCTGTAAATGTAAATATTCATTCCAATTTTACATCAGTGATGTTCGTAAGATGTACAATTGTTGTGCCTGACGACGGATCGAGGTTGACGACTCTTCAGTGTTTCTCTGAACGTACTGGGTGAGCAGGCACACTTGTTATTAAATTTCCTACCGTTATGATTTCTTGAAATTTGGGCACAGTTTTTACGATTGTGGACTTTATGGTGGAATATGCTGACCAAAAAAGAAATCGCGAAGTGCATTTTGAATTCCGGTTCCACACCGGTCACAGGCAGTTTTGGTGAAACCTTCCCCGTATTGACATGTGCTTCTAGGGGCAAAAGGCGGCAAGAGTCGCCTAGGATAGTAGGAGCCGGGTACTAGAAGAATTGGATGCTCGAGGTGTAACCAGTGACATACTAGCTGGTACCACTGACACCAGTAGCTCTGTACTGGTTATTGGTGGGGCTCTGCGGAGAGTAACGTGGTGGCTGTGGTTTACACATAAATTGTGGGAAGATGTAGCTTTTTCCTATGTAGTTTGCTGTTGTATTGCGACAGAATGTTGCTATGCTGTAAATGATATGGGAATTAGATTATGTCTGGCCCTCAAGCGTGTTCCCACGTCCCTGTTCGCTAGGTTTCTCAAATTGCCACCTGAGAAGTGCAATGCACCTTGGAGGCGTTGATAGATGCATAGGATGTCATCTAGGAGTAAGACCACCATCAAATAAGAGCCATACGGCTAAGTGCTCAAGTTAATCTGTATCCCCTTTTGCCCAATTGTGTACCTCTCCATGGTTGAATTTGATAAACACTGAAACACAGAAATGCTAAATACTAGACGAACACTAAAAACAAGATTAACAAAACACATACGATCATACAAACGAAAAAGAGAAGACTCCAACTTTGCATTACACCTTGATATTCTAAAGGACAACCAGCAATGGAAACAGATGAATGTATGACATTACTACATCCTAACAAAAAAGGACGAAGACTAGGCATTCTTGAAAATATTAAAATCTATAAAACCAAAAACTTATAACAGTGACATTATAAACGAGCAGGTAAACAGGACTTCAGATACAATTTTCACTACACTAAAACTACTCATACACACGAACAAACGATAAACATCCTCAGATGGACACACGTACCTAGATAATAATAAAAGGCAGAGGTATTGAAGGATTAGTCTTGCATAAAGCGCTGGCATTCTACCTATATGGGTGGATACGACCTTAACAACAGAACACTGACTCACCAGTATGAATTGGATCACGGCTTAAAAATGATGTCTTCACATGTCTGACATCGAAAGAACAACAGCCAGAAAGGACAGGGAAAAATATCAACAATGCTTAATTAAGTTGGACAAAAATCTTGACATTAAGATGTGACTCACAACTAATACATGTTTATGGCGGCCCCACTCGCTGTATCAAAAAATGTCATAGATGGAAAACATGGGGGAAAAATGCTCAAGCTGTTGCTAGGACATTTGGCCGCAATATAGGAATTTTAATTTTAGCCAGTTAAAATGAAATGTTGCACAACATGTTGCAGCAACATTTTTCTTTGGTAACCTGATCAAAACAGTTTAAAGAATTTAAATTTTAGCCCGTAAAATTTAATAGTTTTTTATAATGAGTGGTTAAAATAAAATGTTGCACCACATGTTGTAGCAACATTTTTCTATGTCAACCTGATCAAAAAAATTTATTTCTATTTAATATTTTAGACTTATTTTTGGAACAGTTTTAAGATTTTAAAATATATAAACAATTTCAATTTCAGCAACATTAACCTTAGTAAATTGAAAAGTTTAAAATCTCCATATAAAAGTAACCGCAATTATTTTTTCTAGAATTCTTATAATTTAATTTGAGTTAAATTTTTCTTTGTGTTTTTAGTATTTTTTTGTTATTTCGTTTTATTTTAAACGAGTACAATTCATGCCCCTATAGAATTGTTCCGTATTTATTGTTTAATTTAATTTTATTTCATTTCATTTTTTTTTCTTATTTCGTTTAGCATTACAGTGAATGTGTAATCAATCTATTTTATATTATACAAACTGTAAGGTGTTTCACTATAAAACATTTCATTTAGATGTAAATCTATCTGGATGCATTTACGTTTTGTGTTTTTTTTTTTTACTTTTACAAGGTCGTTTACTTTTTTTTCATATTGTATAAGCGAATGTAGAAGTGTAAGTAGAACGTAGTAGAGTTTATTATATTATTAGATTTTACTGTTATTTTATAACATACCTAGATTTAATAAATAATTATTTTATTATAGAAGAAACAAAAAATTAAAACTAAAAAAAAAGATTACAAGGTTTTGTTAAACTATTTGTAGAAATTTGTTGTTGTTTTTAATGAGCGGAATACTTAAGTTGTTAAAATTTTGCTTTCAAATTGGTTCTCTTAGGGCTTTTTTTATAAACTCATTTTTCTAGCAACATGATGCTAGAACATTTGTCGTTATTTGTAATCCATTTCCAACAAACATTATTTTGTAAATATATTTGTAAATATTCTTTTTATAAAATATACGTAAATTTAAAAATGTTTTTATTTCAAATTTACTGTTTTTATAAATCATCTTTAGCAACATAATGCTAGCAACATTTTTCACCAGCCCATCTAATGCATTTATAAAGAATTTTTATTAAAAAATAGGTTTTGAAACAGTTTTCTTCATAAGTTAAATATTTTTATATAACAAGTCCTTAGCAACATAGCGACAGCAACATTTGTAACCATTAAATAAATATGTTTGTTAAGGTTACTTTTATAGAATATACCTAAATTGAAAAATGTTTTTATTTTAAATTTACTCTTTCTTATGAATCATCTTTAGCAACATAATGTTAGCAACATTTGTCACCAACCCATCTAATGCATTATGAAAAATTTTGTATAAAAGAAGAAACAGTTTTCTTCATAATTTTCATATTTTTATGTAGCAAATCCTTAGCAACATAGTACTAGCAACATTTTTAATATATATGTTTGTAAAGGGTGTTTTTATAGATGTTTTTAAATTGAAGTTGGCAACACTTTTTGAACTAGCGGCCATTTTTTCAGCTCTCAAGTGTTTAATGCTTAGTTTGTTATAATATTTCAACATGAATATACTTAAGCCTGAACGACGCCTCCAAATTTATTTTAAAAATCATGATTTCGTTCGAAATATTCGCATTTTTTTTAGCGATGCAGGTCACTTTTATTTGAATGAATACGCCAATAAACAAATCTGCCGTATTTAGAATGATGATAATCCTCAAAGGTGTTGAGAGACATTTATAGACAGAAAAGCCAACTTTTTTGTGTGCTTTAGCGTCTAATGGAATCATTGGCTCCTACTTTTTTTTTTCAATGATGACCGCTATTAGAGTGAATTCAATTGAGCGATCATGATGTGCAGGAAGTATGGTTTCATCTATTCGCCATATTTAAAAATATTTCTGTTTTGAAGGAAACGTTTGGTAATCGTACAGTTTTATGTCCTGGACTTTTCGTAAATTGGCCTTCAAGATCATGCGATTTAAAGCCTCTGCACTATTTTCTGTGGGAATATGTAAAGTTTATAGTCTATACCAATATGCTCGAAACGACTGACATTTGCTGCAGTTGGAAATTAGACGTCCAGATTAGATTACGTCGGGACATATGCCAAAAGTCATATTAAAATAATAGTTCCACAATATTACCTTTCGAATAGCCTAAATTCCATATTAATTATAAAAATTCATCTTTGTTTTATTTCATTTCTAAGTTCTATACCTCTTTAAAAAGCACCCTATATAAAATCCTACAAATAAGTGTTCAAATTGGTTACTTGAATGTAAGTAAATATAAATATGTTTTTATTTAAAATTTACTGTTTTTATGTGTTCTCTTTAGCAACATAGTGTTAGCAACATTTGTCGCGAGCCTATCTAATGCATTTTTAATGAACTTTGTAAATAATTTTGTATAAAAAAGAGGTTGTAGAGACATGCTTTCCTCTTAAATTAAATATTTTTATGTAATTAATCTTTGGCAACATAGTGCTAGCAACGTTTGTAATCATTTGTTATCGTATAAAAAAAAACGTTTCTTAACAACAAAATTTCATTTTTAATTTAATGATAATGCTAGCAACATTTGTGTTTAAAAATGTGACTTGTGTTTATGAAATATTTTTTTTTTATTTAACTGACTTTAATATTTAGCAACATTTATTGCTAGCAACCTTTTGTAAATATATGAAGATTTTGTTATTATTTTAAAATTTTTAGGTAAAAAGAATTTTCTTTCAGTCGCAAGAAATATAATTTAATCAAAATATAAATATTTATTAAAAATTGTGTTATATATATATAAAATCAAATGATGACGTCGACATTTTTCAAGCGCATATGTTTCAATATTTAATGTCTTCTGGCTCTTTGATGGCAACAAATAAAAACAAAAACCATTTTTGTTTTCAATGTCAATGTCAAAGACACAAATAAATTATCAAGGTTTAAAATTAAGACCAAGATTTTTTTTCACATTTTTCTTCTATATTTAAAAGAACAACAACAAAAATTAAAAAAAAAGTCTAGTAAAAGGAATGAAATTAAAAATTTTATAATTGCAAAATTTTCAAGTTTTTTAAAGACATTTTTAGATATTTAAATTGCTATAAAATTAAAATAAAGCTGCACATTATGTTTTTGGCCAAAAAAATTTTAAAATTTGTTGTTAACTAAATATATTAAATTTAATTTTTCTTAAATTATAATTTCAGTTTATTTTTCTATATTTGCAAAAAAAAAACTATAAATTAAAAATTATAAAATTCAAAATGTTAAAATTTTTTATTATAGAAATATACATCGTTTGCAACATGTTGCTGAAATATTTGATTTCTGAAAATCTACTTCGAAGCTATTTTGCCTTATGTTTCAGCGTTCAGTGTTTTTTATGACACTATAATTGTATATAAGCCTAGCAACATATTGCGAAAACTATTTTTTGCTTAGAATATCAGTATAAAAAAAGGCGAGTTGTAATGTTTCTAGCAACTTTATTTGCAAAAAAAAAAACTAAACTACAAAAAAATATGAAATTCATATGAAATTTTTAAACTTTTTATTATAGAAATATTTGGTTTCTGAAAATAAGTTTTGAAATTATTTTCCCATATTATTCAGTTTTCAACATTTTTGGTTGGACTAAAACTATGTAAAAGCTGTGATGCTGCAAGTTTGATTTTTATTTTTATTTGCAAAATAGCTGTTAATAAACAAAAATTTAAATAAAAAATTAAAATTTTTTTAATTACGTTCTATTAAAGAAATATATAGGATTACACAACATGTTGCTGCAACTTTTGGCTTAACAAAAGTATATAATCTATATTTAAACATTATTGCAATATTAAAAATGTCTAGAATTTTTGAACGCACTAAAACTATATACAAGCTTAGTAACATGTTGCTGCAACTATATTTTATTTCTTTCTTAAAGAATGTCAGTATAAAAAATGAGCTGTGATGTTGCAAGTTTAATTATTTGCCAGCACTTCAATTTACAAAATAAATAATAAAAAATAATAAAAAAAATTTGAAATTAATTTTTTTTTTATTATAGATATACTATATGTTGCTGCAACATTGGTTTTTGTTTTTTTTTTTTTTTTGGAAGTATAAATGATATTTTAAAACTATTTTGTTAGTTCGAAAGTTTTTAGCATTTTTAGCTGTCTTAAAACTATAAAAAAAGGTTTAGCATCATTTTCCTGCAACATTTGGTTTTTCAAAGTTAAACAAGATATTTTAAAACTATTTTGATATTTTTAAAATAAGCAGAATTTTTAACTGTATTAAAATTGCATAAAGCCTAATAACATGTTGCTGCAACTATATTATATTTTCTTTTTAAAGAATGTCAGTATACAAAGTGAACTGTGATGTTGCAAGTTTAATTATTTGCCAGCGCTTTAATTTGCAAAATAAATAATAAAAAAAATTGAAATTAAAATTTCTTTTTTTTATTATAGATATACTATATGTTGCTGCAACATTGGTTTTTGTTTTTTTTTTTTTTTTGGGAAGTATAAATGATATTTTAAAACTATTTTGTTAGTTTTTAGCATTTTTAGCTGTCTTAAAACTATAAAAAAAGTTTTAGCAACATTTTCCTGCAACATTTGGTTTTTCAAAGTTAAACAAGATATTTTAAAACTATTTTCTTATTTTTAAAGTATACAGAATTTTTAACTATATTAAAATTCTATAAAAGCTTAGAAACATGTTGCTGCAACTAAAATAATTTCAATATTTTAATATTTTTTTTTAATTAGCAACCTTTTTAATTGGCCCCAAGAGTGTATTTTATGCATTTTAGTTTTGCATATAAAAAGATTTCTCTGCCTTTTCTTTTATGTCTTTATTCTCATTAAATGAAAACCATGTTATTGACCTAAGTCAAGGGCACTGCACTTGTACCAGAAATCTATATAAAAAAACTTGTTTTAAAAAAACTCTTAAGGCTGAAAGAACAACAATATAAAAATTTTAACAAGCCTCTCTTAAACTAGTTTTTCCAGCTTAACACTGCAAAAATTCTTTGCTTTAAATAAAAAAGCATGTTAAACATTTTATCAATTTTCTTCTTTCTGCTTGATTCTTTGTTGGACAACGTGACTTGATTTATACAAAACCAATAAATACAACATCAGTCTGCATATTTGCTCATAAGGGTTTTTATTAAAATGTGCGTCGTTTTTTGTTTTTTTTTTTGCTTAAAAAAAAATTCGTTATTAAATAAAGTTCAGCAAACCATGACGAGCTGTTTATAAAGTTTTACTTTTGTTTAAATCTCCTTGATAAATGGCTACAACAACTGGTTGTAGTGAGTGTTGCTCTACTATTACGGCTGGAAATGTGGCTGTATCTTGCTGGCATCATCTTGAAACAGACTATAAAGCAAGTCGTTGACAATCTCAAGGTCTTTTGCTGTACTTTTGTTGTCTTTAGAATTGCTTTTTTTAAACACATTTTTTATTTTTGTTATTTAAACAGCCCACAAAACAAAAAATCCCTTTTTAAAGGCAAAAATAAAATGACGCACTTATTTAAGAAAATAAAATTGATAATAATAACAGAAGACACACACACACACACACGTTTATTTTTAAATGTATCCAGACGGCTTTTAGTTTATAAAGTGTGAGATCATTCATGTTTAAAGTTCATTAACATGATGTTGCTGCAACACTACATGTTGCCAAAGACTCTCTTGAGTTCGTTATCATATAAGAGACTCTAATCTGTGTACAATTTGAGCTGGTATTTGTTTTTCAATTAAGAAACATGAATCCAGAAATTTTACTTTGTTTATATTTGCATTTTTTAAAGATAAAAATTTTTATCAGTTTTTTTTGAGCATTTAATTATACCCTACATTAAGCAATAATAACAACAACAACGAATTTAATTAAAATTAAAAAAAAATGTTTTTTTACGTCATAGCCAGCAGATTTTGCTTAGCAACATGTCGTCAATCATTTTACGCAACAAACGCATTGTAACAAAAAATGTTAAAAATTATTACAATAAAAAAAGATGTGTTTCAGAACCAACTCTTTTCTATAAATTAGAAAAATATTGATTTGATTTTATAAATATAAAACAAATTATTAATAAATATTTACATTTTAATTAAATTATATTTTTAGTGATTGCTTTTTTTTAGTGTTGCTAACATTATGTTGCTAAAGAGAATACATAAAAATAGTAAATTATAATAAAAACATATTTATATTACCATATATTCAAATTATAAATTTCATATTTGTAGTTTTTTATATAGGGTGCTATTTAAAGAGGTATAGAACTTTGAAATGGAATAAAACAAAGATGAATGTTTTCTATTTACATGAAATTTACTTTATTTAAAAAATGATCCTTTAGCATAATATTTTAAATATGATATCTGGCATATGACCATCACGGATGGCTTGAACGTTGTCAAGCACGCCATCTAAGCTGACGATACAATTTTCGAGGACTTTTTTCTGGCCGTAAATCGCAAATAATGCGACATATATTGTCCTCCAAGGGGACAATTTTAACGGCATAAACTAACCGGCATATTCTAGCATGGTTAAATCGCATGATTTTGAAGGTTTATTTACGAGTCCGAAACGTGAAATTATGCGACTACTAAAATTTCTTTCAATTAATTAACTGCGGCACGAGCTGTGTAACGTGTATTGTGTCATCTTGTTTGAACCACAGCACCTACTTTATACTTCTTTTAAATATACCCCATTTATCTACAGGCAGCCACATTTTACACTAGATTTACAAAACTAATCGTGCACATGCATAAAGAATTGGAACCATGGTGCAGTGAGCAGTCTATTGTATAATATAAATGTTGCTCTAACGACCTAATGAATCCAGGGAATATGTGCTGTGATGTACCTGAGAGTTGCTTAAAGCAAGTTTATGATTTCTAATTTTTCATATCATATCAGTAATGATGCAGCATTTGCTTTTAATGCACAAAAATATATTTATTATTTATTCAAAAGCTTAGCAACATGTTGCTTAAAATAAAGTTGAAATCCAAGAATTGTGTTAAATTTTAAAAGACAAAAAATTTATTCGATAATAATTTATAGTGTTTCAAAGATTAAGTTTGCTTTAGCAACATGATAAAAACTAATCATTCCACTTAATTCCGAAGGTAAAATATAGTAATATTTTTTAGAAGAAGAAGTAGAAGTACTCAGATACTCTTCCTTATTTTTTTATACTTAAGTTTAAATCCAAGCAGAAGAGTTGCAGAAAAATATTGACGTTGCGCTACTGAATAAAAATTATTGAATAAAATTACAAATAATAATTATATTTAATTGAAATTTTTAAAAAGTTTATAAATAATTTTTTTTCGCTATTTCGCCACACCATTGGGTGGCATCTTTAGAAAAACAAAATATAAAAAAAAATTTAATAAATCCATCAATCATTAATTAATTAAAGCAATCAATAAATGATTGATTGATTTATTAACTTGCTTACACACTTTCCTTTTCCTCTATATGCCACCCAATAGTGTGGTGAAATATTTAAAACAAAAATAAGTTTTACTTAATTTTTATAGAAAGACCCCGTGCTTTAATTATCTATAGAATGAAACTACGAAAATCGAAATGTTGCAACTATTTATACATTTAAAATGTATCAGCAACATGCTGCGCTTCGAAAATAAAAATTTTATATATATAAATATATACACGCCAGCAACATATTGCTAAACATATTTGAATGGAGAGAAACAAATGATTCCATGAGCAAACTTTTATATTTCGTAATGTTAGCAAAATTCTCTGCAACAAACTCTACCGCTAATGAGATCTTGTTGCGATTTTTTCAATTTTATAAGTTCAAGGTTATTTGGTTTCCCTTTTCGCTTTTTCTTTCCGTCTTTTTTTTTTATTGTATTAAATATGCGTTGTTAGCTTTTTGTCAGTTATTTAAAGTCTGATTTTGCCGCCTGTACTTGTTTTTTAAACATTCACCCGTATGTACGTGTATGCTATTTGTGTGTTAAGGAAACGCTTAAAACTTATGATCAATGATTTTGTGATGACTCAATAAATATTTTTTTACTGTCAGTGTTTTGTTTATTATAAAACAAAAAATCGAATAAAATTTGCAATAGCAACTAAATTAGATTTATGTTCTGTAACGTAGGCGGCAACATTGTTGATGTAATATTTAAACAACTTTTAAACATGGTGCAGCGATTTTCTGTTAAAAGTCTGAGTTTCCATTTAAGTAAAATTTAATTTTTTATAAACAATTTTTATTTTCTTTTAATAAAATTATTAAATTAATTAAATTTTCTTTGACTTTTTATTTAATAGTTCTTGGCTTTATTGTGTAGAAAATTAATTGATGACTACTGTCGCTGTTCGTTTTAATTTTATTATCTAAAACGATTTACTTTGTTTTTGTTGTTTGATGTGTTTATTAAGCAGCTGTCCCCAAAATGTCGTTTGTTTAATTTTCGATAACTTTTTAATTTTTTTCTATTTATTTGAAAAAAAACATGTTTAGCAACATGATGCTAGATTTAACAAAAACCTCTTGAAAAAATTTTAGAGTCCAAAGAACTTAACTTAATGCAGTTTTTATAAAGTTAAGTGCTCGCGCTTAAAAATTATTAAGTAACAAATATTTAGTACTTATTTCTGTTGAAAATATTGACAACTAGCTCGCAGGGCCAGTTTTTATGATTTGAATATTTTTCTCTTTTTATTCAATCATTTTTATTTGTCTGATTTATATCGTCTTTACATTGAACGCTAATAATAGTAATATTCGATAATTATTACACTGCAACAATTATTATTATTATTCAAACAAAATAACAATGTAAAAAAACTTAGAAAAAAGTACCTTAGAAGAAAGTACCTTAGAAAAAAGTAACCAGGTAACCAAAAAAGTAAGAGGGAAACTTAGAAATAAGCTATAAAAAAAAGTACCTAGGAAAAAAGTACCTTGGAAAAAAGTACCTTAGAAAAAAGTAACCAAGTAACCAAAAAAGTATGAGGAAAACTTAGAAATAAGCTATTAAAAAAAGTACCTAGGAAAAAAGTACCTTGGAAAAAAGGACCTTAGAAAAAAGTACCTTAGAAAAACATAACTCAAAAAGGAAACTTAAAAATTAGTTACCTAGAAAAAAAGTAGTTTTGAGAATCTTTTCCTATTAATGAGTACTTTTAAGCAATTTCTGTCTACAAGTGATTTCTTAGTAGTTTTTCTTTAAAAACATTTAGATATCCTTTTAAGTTTACAACCAAGCGCTGCAAAAGACGGAATTATAAAACTTTAGAGTAACCTTTAAAAAGCACACATTATTCAGGAAAAGGATATTTTAAAGGAATGAAATTTCCTTTCAAAAATATGTAGACAATTTTTAAAAAAATAGAAATATAAAATTGTTAAAAGTTTTATGGCAACATATTCGTCAAAATTTTTTATCTCTATGGAATGATCCCTTTATTTTTAAATTTATGGTTCACATTTAATTTTATGGTTGGACATATTTGCTTAAGAGCAGTTCGTTCTACTTCCTAGTGAAAAAAAAACTTATAACCACAATAATTTCGCTGTTTGTAAACATGAAGCCAACAACATTTCGTTACTCTTCACAAATTGAACATGGTGTAACTTCAGCGAGATTTCTTGCATACAATTTTTTTTGCACTATGGGATATTAACAGCATTTATCATGAAAATTTTTAACGGAATATACAGAAATACATTTTTAAATTTTACAATCACTTTAAATTGAGGTTGACAATATTTTGAAATTTTTGTTTGGCAACATTCTTTTTCTCTTACCCATCTTGTGAGCTTACGGCATCCACTTGCCACCGCCATTTTTTCTGTTTGCCGTAATTCTCTCTGCATTCTCCTGTGTAAGATTGTATTGTTGAAGTTCTTGGTTGACTGATCGACGCTAGGTGTTCTTGGGACGTCCTGCTCGCCTTGATCAGCGGATTCCAATCGAGAGCTTTTCGAGTTATGTTGTCAGTACCTTTTCTTAGCATGTGTCATATCCTTTTCCATTTTCTCCTCTTGATTTGCACCATTATGGGCTCGTCACTTGTCCTTTGCCAAAATATTCTGCATTCTTCCACACTGGCTCTAGTTGTGCAAAAGCTGCTTTTGCTTTGCTGTCCGTGCTTCACGTCTGCTTCTGCTTCGCCAGCTGTAGTCATTATAGTTCTTGGATAAGAGAAATTGTTGTCGAAATCGCTTGTTGTTCTGTAATGATATGCTGTTTGTTGGTGGTATTAATCTTTATGGCCTTCTTGGTCTTCTTGATGTTTATTTGCAGTTCTGCGGTTGCAGCTAATCTTACTTCCTTGGCTTGCATGTTGCTGGCTTTGTGAAATTGTAGACAGACTGCTCTGCGAAGTTCAATTTTTCTAGTTGACCTTTTAAACTCCAAGTTTTGCCTCTTCCTTCTTCCATGATGATATCTAGCACAGTGGTGAATAAAAGTGACGAGATTGGATATCCCTGTGTGATGCCGGTATTGGTAACGAATGGCTCGCTGGTTAATCCACTATGTAGCAATTGCAAGTAGGAAGTTACGTAAAGCTCTCTAATTATTCTAACGATTTCCTGAGGTACTCTCTTTTTTCTCAATGCTCTCCAAATTGCAACACGTTAAAGTCGCCAGTCACGTTTACTTCTGCTCCACCATCTGTGTTCATTATACTTTCTGGACAGCAGAAGTTGTTTACCAAGTCGACTGTTGGTTGTTTTTCTATGATCATGGGCTGTGTGTTGGTGGTATTAATCTTCATGGTCTTGGTTTTTTTATAGCCCTGCGGTTTCAGCTAGTCTTAGCTTGCATGTCGCTGGCTTTGCGAGTTAGTTAACAAACGTAGTCCTCGAAATGGAAGTCTTCTAGGTGATGCCTTAAGCTTCCGCTTTCTGAACAGATTTCTTTCATGAGCAACCTTGATTACCGCCAGTATTGGTAATGAATGGCTAGCAGGTTAAACCCCTTTGTAGTACTGTCAATTCAGAATCTACGTATTGGGTTTTTATTGTTCTGACGATTTCCTGGGGTACTCGCTTTTTTCTCAATGCTCTCCAACTTGCAACACGTTAAAGTTGCCATGTAAATTCTATATTTCACGTCAACTTCTGCTCCACCATCTGTGTTCGTTATACTTTCTGGATAGCGGAAGTTGTTTACGAAGTCGACTGTTGGTTTTCTATGATTATGGCTGTGTGACTGGCGATTTCCTGGAGTACTTCCTTTTTTTCTCTCAATGCTCTCTAAATTGCAACCAGTTAAACCATATTAAAGGCCATCTTGAAGTCGATAAAGAGTAGCTGCAGGGGAGTACACCATTCCAGTGATTGTTCAATTATTATGCGTAGAATAATGGCTTGGTCTACGCAGCTTCTGGTTGGCCGGAACCCTGCTTGTTCGTTTTTGAATTTATTTTTGATTTTCTCCTGTTGTGAATTAATGTTGCAATTATGTTGCTGATGGTATTGAGTAGATTTGTTGATTTACAGTTGTTACAATTAGATCATGTCTTTGTGGTAACTTCACAATGCTGCCTTTCTTCCATCTAGCTGGAATTTTTTCTTCGCTCCATATTTCCTCGATAAGTGGTGGTTGGCAACATGTTACTGTGAAACATCACATGCTGATGCAATATTTTGTCGATAAGAGTGTTTTCATCTCTCAAGTAGATGGTGTTGATCAATTTCTTAGATCATGTCTTTGTGGTAACTTCACTATGATGCCTTCCTTCCATCTAGCGGATATTTGTTCTTCGTTCCATATTTCTTCGAAAAGTGGTGGTTGGCAACATGTTACTATGAAACTTTAATTAAAGTTAAAAAGTTCAAAGTGTAAGATTCAACGTTTAAGTATTTAAATATTTTTCTCTCGATTAAATAATTCATCGTGCAGAGAAGGTAAAGTTTTACAATAAACTCAACATGTTGCTGCAACATGTTGTCGGTAACAGATGAAAGCAACAAATCTTCATATTTTCTTAAGTAAAATTTAAATATAAAATTTTAAAAATTCCAAAAAAAATCGTGTTATAACATTTGTAAAACATTTTGGGAATCGCTGATTTGTAGTTTGCACTTTGTAGTAATTCCACACATACGTACGTGCAGTAAAACCAATGTAAAAAAGACTATAAAATAGGACCATTAAAGTGAACTTGAACGATAAAGTCCTTGGCCTTGGAATGTTTATTATGGCCTGATAAATGTGGTGGCCAAAGCCCCTTTTCTCTTTTAAGTCATACCATACACTAGTTGTACTCTTACAGCACTATTCCCACACCTCTTAGATACAGAAATTATGAAATAAAATCTCTGATGCAGCGACTGACTGAAATGTAAATTTTCCAAAAGAAGTGTTAGTGAAAGTATTAAAACAACAAACTACTGCATTATCGATAAGAGAGAGAATTTTGTAGTTGAATATATTTGACCGGATTTGACCATGAACGAGAACGAAATAATGTCACAAATTTAAGAGCCAGAAGTTAAAAAAGAAAAGCGGCAATAAATAATGAAAATTTTCCCATTTTAGATTCTTTAAATGACCTTCATTTCGACTGTGCTGAGGGTGCTGGGGGTGAGGTAAATGCAACTAATGCCTGCATACCTTTAAATGAGAGAGAGAGAGAGCAGTTATAGTTTGCACATGCAATTTTACTCTTAATTTTTCTTTTTCTTTAAGAGTAAAATGAGTTTTCATTTTATTTTATTTTCTTTTTACGACACGATTTCCCACGTTTAATGACTGACTTTGAACATGAAAATTATATTTTCATTTAATTTTTTATTGTTGGCATTGAAATTAAATTTTTTTTTTTACTTTCTTTAGGTTGCTGTAACACTTTTCAAAAAAGTGTTTTAAGTAAAAATCACATTATGCGTTACTTGTTATTCATTTAAGTGTCTTAAAGTCACGTTTTCTTTTATAAATTCATCTACTTTTTGTAAATGTGAACCAGATAAACGTGTGTTTTTCTTAACTCTTAATTATAAACTCAATTTTATTTTTAAATTTTTTTGCTGCTGCTGCTAACGCTGCAACTCAGCTGCATAGTTTTTATATCGGTGATAATGAAGGCGAAGGTTGCTTTAGGTCATGGCCAAACAACTTGACATTTGTTGATGGAAAAATGAGCACAAGTAAAATGTAAAATAAAAAAAAAAATTATATTTAGAGGTAAATAAATGGCTAGCAAAAGGATTAGGATTATGGTTATAGTTGGGATTGGGCTTGGTGTTGCGTTAGTTATTGCTTATAACGGAAATAGATTTTAAACTTGAAAGTAAATTAGTTATATTAAGGAAAAAGCAGGATAACAGCCAAAGAATTACTTAAGAAAAAAATTTGGCATTGCCAAAACAAGCCATATAGACGATAAACATTTCAGGCAACATGTTCCTATAGTGACTACGAAAAACGCAAAAAAATTTTAATTTTAGTTTTTTTATTTCAATTTGATTTATTGGTTAAACATTTTCCGTACAAATTTTTTTCTCTTTGGAAATCAAAATTTACAATAACTTCGCAACATGTTGCTACAGCGATTTAAAATCACAAAAACTTTCGGATTTTCAAAAACATTCATGAATTAAATTATTTAATTTCAATTTAATTTGTTGGTTAAACATTATCTGTAAAAATTTTTTTCACTTTGGAAATTTAAATTTTCAATTACTTCGCAACATGTTGCGACAACGATTTAAAATCACAATTAATTTCGGATTTTAAAAAGAATTCTTGCATTAAATTATTTTATTTCAATTCAATTTGTTGGTTAAATTTTGCTGCAAACATTTCTAACTTTAGAAATCATAATGTGCAATTGTTTGGCAACATTTTGCCAAAAAAAAATTTTAAATTAAAAAAGAAAACATGAGGTAATTTATTTTATTTCAATTTAATTTGTTGGCTAAACATTTTCTGTAAAAATTTTTTTCACTTTGAAAATCTAAATTTTCAATAGCTTCGCAACATGTTGTTACAGTAATTTAAAATCGCATTTAATTTCGGATTTAAAAAAGTATTCTTGAATTAAATTATTTTATTTAAATTTAATTGGCTGGTTAAATTTGTTGCAAAAATTTATAACTTTAGAAATCAAAATGTTTCGCAACATTTTGCTAGAGTGATTAAAAAATAAAAAAAAATATCAAAAACTAAAGAACTAATTTATTTTATTTAAATTTAATTTGTTGGTTAAATATTTCAGTAATTTTTTCCCCCTTTGGAAATCAAAATTTTCAATTGTTTCGCAACATTTTACTGCAGTAATTAAAAACTACAAAAAAATTTTGAATCTTAAAAATAGATTTAATTTATTTTACTTTAATTTAATATGTTTGTTAAATTTTTTTCTATAAAAATTTGTTTGACTCTGGAAATCAAAATTGTAGTTGTTATGCAACATGTTGCTAAAAAAAAAACTAGCCACTATGAAAACACATTTTAACAATATGAATATAATCTAAATTTACAATAAAGCTGTGAAGCATTTTATGAGAACCTAAGTTATATTTGACGAGATTAAGACTCTAAAAATTGTTTGGCAACATTTTAAAACTTAAGTTATTTTTTCTCTAAAAATAAAAAGATATTATGCTGTTGGGTTTAATAAATTTTAGTTTTTGGAAGTGATTGCTAAGCATTATTTTGAGTAAAAAAAATTAATTTTTAATACTAAGTTTAGCAACATGTTGCAGAAAAAAATTTCTAGGAAATAAATTTAATAGTAATGAAAAAATAAAATATGAAAAATTTTAAAATGAAAAATAAAAAAAAAACAACAACATTTTTATAAAAAAGGAAAAAAAGTTCGTTTTTTATTTATTTTCATATTTAATTGAAAAACACTTCAATTTACTTCCTAATTACATTCAACTCATTTCACTTTCAGTCATGTTCTTTTAAAAAAAGCACATGAAAAAACTTTCGTTTTGTTCTGTTTTTGTCGCTGTTATGTTGGATTACTTTTTTCAAATTCACTCTCAAGGTTGTATTAGAATTTCCTTATTTATTTGTTGAATATAAAATAAAAACCAAATAGAAATAAATTTAATATTTAGTTGCCTGATGTTATGCTTAAGTAAGAAAAATAAAAACAGAAAATGTTTAATTGATGTGCGACCTTTTAAATGGCTGCTTAAAGCAACAGGTTGTTAGCAACAAAACACTAGCAACATTTTTAAAACCAATGAAAGTTCGGTGCACAAATCGATAAACTAAACAAATGTCTTGGGAACAAAGTTTACTTTAACTTAAATCTGTGTAGTGGCTATACTTCCCATTTGTCATAATTTCTTTCTATAATTAAGTTTATTGTACTTTTCAACTAAAAGCAATAAAATTTTATTTTATTAATAACTTTCCTCTCTACTAAATATTTAATAATTATTGCATTTTTATAATCTTAATAGCAACTACCCACTATTTTTATATTTTTTGGTTTTTGGCTTTTACACGAACCCAGAAGTCAAATGTATGTATACTTGGGTGTGTTGGACATTGTAGATATTTTAAATTGGCAGTTTGCCTACTATGTTGCCCAAAACAAACAACCAAACAAACAAGCAAACAAATCGAAATAGGAATAAAAACAGAAATAATAAAAATAAATATCATCACCAACAACAACAAAAGCGAAAAAAAAACTACGTCAATAGCAATGACCTTAAGAAATTATAAAAAAAAATATAATACGAAACTAGTTCTTGTGAAAATATTTCCTGGTAACAATAATTTATAGAAAATTGTTAAAAATTTTCAAAACAAATAAATTAATAGAAGCAATAAGTTGCTAATGAAATAATTAAAATAAATATAAATATTCGATTATTCGATTAATCGATTATTTGAATAATCAATTATTCGATTATTTATTAATTAGTACCAATAAAAGTTCAATCTATGAATTCAATAATATGTGAATTACTTATTTTTATTCATAAATTATTTTGTTAAATCCGTAAATTTCAATTATATTCTTAAACAAAATAATCGATAACTCAAAAAAATAAATAAATAATGTGTTTTAAGTTTAAAAAAAAATAAATTTAGTACAAAAAACTAAGTAAAACCAACCGCATAATCAATCAACCTAGTTTTACCATCAATATGTTGATCAGATTGTAATAAAATGCCCGATTATTAAACTACTCGATTAATCGAATACTAAAAACGGTTAACAATTATCTGCTTAATAAAAAAAAACAGCTTTATCGGTTTTCTTATAACAATGTAAATTAAGCTCAGAAAAAACCGGGTACTTAACGACCGATTAAACAAATAAGTTAAGCTAGTTTAATCTTTTATTTGAATAAACTAACACTTAACAAAACAGCATATCTAATAAGCGGTTTAACGAATAAAAATAAAAATATTTTGCAATTTATTAATAATAATTTCATATATTATAATAAAAGGTAAGCTTAATTTTATTCGAATAAAATTATAAATGTAATGCGTAAAATAAAAATCAAATAATTGAAATTTATAAAATGAAATCCGATTAATATGTTGACCAAAACATAATAAAAATCGAATTTTTAAAATACTCGATTAATCGAATACTAAAAACGGTAAACAATATTCATTAAAAAAAAAACAGCTTTATCGAATTTTTTTATAAGCATGTAGGTTACACTCAGAAAAACCCAATACTTTATAACCGATTTAACAATAAGTTTAGCTAGTTTAATCTTTTATTCGAATAAACTAACAATTAACAAAACCGCATACTTAATAGGCGGTTAAGCAAATAAAATTAAAAATAATAAGGGACTTATTAATAATAATTTTATTTATCATAAAAAATTTTTCTTTTATTCGAGTAAACTTATGCATAGTTATTCGAATGAATTCAAAATAAAGTTTTTTCTTTATAAAATTGTAAAACTAATTAAATTTGTGGCAAAACGCCACAATACGTAAAATAAAAATCAAATAATTAAAATTCATAAAATGAAAAACGATTATTCGTTGCGAATTTTTAGCACTGAGCACAAATTTTAATTTTTAAATTAATTCAAAATAACTTTGCGTTATGATTCTAATAAAAAAATAGTTTGATTCACTATTTTTTTTAAAAGCTTAAGTAAAATTACTTAAATCTTTAACTTTAACTAGGAAAATGCTTTGAAAATTATTATTGATCAATTTCTCAGGGTTGTATTTTTTGTAGAATTTTCAGTTTTTAAATTTATGGAAGAAATAGTAAATGATTATTCGCTTTTTATGTGGTACTGAATTAGTGTGTGTTTTAAATTTTGTTGTTAAATTTTTGTGTTGACAATGCATTTTAATAAAAAGTTACAAAAAAAAAAAAATATTTTTTAATCCGAATTTATTATACAAAATATAACGCAGCCGTTATTTATTTTTAAATTTTTCAGTAATTGATTGATTACTTCGTTGTTTCTTTAATTTTATATTATTGGCATCTTTTTTGTACCGATTAATCGTTTGTTTTTTCGATTAATCGGTTACTCGGTTATTTGTTAATTTTTTAATTTTTAATTGTATGAAACAAAAAAGAAAATATGAAATATGTCAACGCTTTGCTTTTTTTAGGACAATTTATTTTTTAATTTTCAAAAACCTATATTTTTTCTCAGTGTATTTTTTAGTAATTCCTGAACATTTTTAGCTTTTATAAATTTAAGTTCAAACAGTATTAAGTCACCAGTTTTTTCCTTTTAAATATAATAAACAACAAAAATTATGACACAAAAATTTAGTTAAACAAAAGCGTTTATAGCAATAACAACAACAAAAAAGAAAACAAAAATTAAAAAAAAAAGAAAAGCACACACACACACACTTACTCATATACAAAACAAAATAAAAAATAAAAACAAATTATTGTGATGGTCAAGGTCGACTGAGGCGCTTACGTTGTGATGCCAAATACTCTTACGTACAAATGCTTGGATGCGAGAGTGTATGTTTGTGTGTAAACTTTAGAGAATTTTATTATTTTGTGAGTAAGCAAAATCAACAACAACAACAACTCGGCTCTACTCTTATTTGGGTACCTACTACAGTGTTCATTTAAAAACGGGGGAAATAATTAGCTTTAGGGTGTAGAAAAATTAAATGGTCCGAGAGGAAATGATGAGATTATTTATGGACTCATCTGTTTCACTGAATTATATTAAAGACTTTCACAAAAAATGTTTCTTTTCCTGATGTCTTTACCGCAGACTGGTGCATTCTTCTTGTCCCCGAATAGTATACCAGGAAAGTGTACCATTTTGTTTTGCCCGCATTTTGGTAAACATTAGTTTTGTGAGTTCATATTTGGCAGTGGTAAGTAGAGACGCAAAAAATTTATTATGAAAAAAGTATTCGATAAACCAACGTGTTATAATCGTTAAAACATTTTATCAAAATCAATCACCGATTACTGTGACGATGAGAAAGTTACGTGAAATTTTTGAGAAAAACACCGTGCCAGCAAAACGCACTATTTATCGTCTAGTGAATAATTTCGAAGAAACAGGGTCTGTAGGCGATAGCCGCAAGCATGGACCATAACATACTGCAAGAACATAACTGCTGTTCAAGAAGTGTCCATCAACCTCAATAAGACGCCGTGCTCAGGAGCTTGGTCTTCAAAGAACAACTTTGGCCAAAATTTTGCACAAGGCGTTGCATTTGTTTCATTATAAGATTCAGTTGCCAAAAGAGCTTCTTCCATAACCCCCTTTACGCCGTCGTACTTACGCCAATAGAATGTTACAGCTCGCCCATGACAACCTGGATTTTCATGATAAATTCTTAATGAGAAACACATTATATCACATATCATTTGAATGGATATGTGAATAAACAGAATAAACGGTTCTGGGGAATGTGAAACCCTCAAATTACTCAGCAGTCACCTTTGTATCCAATAAAATTGACAGTCTGGTGTGCAATTTGGTCGGAAGAAATCATTGAAACTTACTGCTTTGAAAATGAAAACTACGTAAAGGTAAGTGTGAATGGGGAGCGATATCGTGGTATGATTGAACACTTTTTAACGCCACATCTGCATGCTTTGGACTTAATTAATATGTGGTATCAACAAGACGGTGCCCCATGACATACAGCAAGAATTACAGTGGAATTACTGCGAGACTTCTTTCCACAACACGTTATTTCAGGAAATGGTGATGTTGATTGGCCTCCACGGTTGCCTGGTTTGACTGCTCCGAACTTCTGGAGCAGCTCAAACAAAGTATTCGTGATGAAATTAATGAAATTCCGCGAGATATGCGTGGGAATATAATTTGCATTTGTGAGGCTTGATTCCTTCTCTTTCATTTAATCTAACTAAAGTAGAGTGTGTCTGGATTTTAAAGGCATCGTGATTGCCTACTTTTATATAATATATTTTTACTTGTTGTTGTTGTTATTGCCCTTTGTGCTTAATTTGTAGTTAATTTCTTTTATGCATAATTGTATTAATTCTGTTTACGTAGACTCTACGTCGTAGCACTATATCGCATATCCATGTGTGTATGTGTGTGTGCGAAAAGGTATTTCAATTTATATACATTACACATACAAAAATAAATAAAAATATTCTCTCTGTCTCTTTTATTTTATTACTTTAGATTTGTAAATCTGCTCATATGTACGAGATGTGGTTTCGGTTTTTTTTCTTTTAATTATAATAATTTTAAAGATTTTTTTTTTTAAAAACACATTTCGTTAATTATTATGCTGAAACGTAGGCAATTATAAAACAATTATTCCCAAATAAAATTAAGTACTTTATAAAAAGTACCTTACCAAAAAGTATCTTAAAAAGTAGCTTAGACAAAAAGTACCTTACAAAAAACTATGCCAGAAAAAAAGCTACCTTACAAGAGAACAGAAAGAAGCTACCTTGAAAAAAAAGTACCTAAAGAAAAAGTACTTTAGAGAATCATTTCCTTATATAACGAGTTTTAAATACATTTTTAAAAGTTATATTAATATACTTTTTAAGAAACTACCATTTTCAAAAAGTACTTTTTAATAAAAGTAAAGAAGACGAAATTTTTTATCAGATTTTCTTTGAACATACCTCGTATTGATTAATATTTTGTTAATTCCATTCATCTATCAGCTGCAAAATGTTCTATGATCCTTATCATCTTCTTTTTAACTGACGTACATTTTTGTGAATAATAAGTGTGTTAACGATAAAAGAGGGAAAGTTTATTTTTAATTTATGAATTTATAAATACAATTATTAAAGCAACGTATCGCAACGAAAAAACGAAAAATGTGGACATAGAAAAATATAAACAATTTTTTATTACGTCAAATGTTATTATCAATAATTTTATAAGGCTCAAGCTGGGCAAGCAAATAATTTAATATTCAAAATTTTTTTAAATAATTTTTTGTTAAAAAAAAATTTCTTCTTTTTGCAAAAAATAGCTACGAAAATAGTTTTTTTAGAAAGAAGTACTTTTGGAAAAGAAAAGAAGAAAATAGTTTTTTAGAAAGAAGTACTTTTGGAAAAGTTACCTTAGGAAAAAGGACCTTACAAAAAATGTACCTTACAAAAAAAGTAGTTTGAAAAAAGTACCCTGCAAAAAGTACCTTACAAAAAGTACCTGAGGAAAAAAAACTCGGAAGCAAGGTACTACGAAAAAAAAAGAACTTAAGCAAAAGTACCTAAGAGAATTATTTCCATTAACTTTGAGAACTTTTAAGTAATTTCTGTAAACAATTGATTGGATACATACATTTCTGAAAGTTTTGTTAAGAAAATAGTCTTTTAAAAAAGTACTTTTAATAAAAGTAAGTAAGCTTCTTTTATATTACTTTAAAGTTTATAAAAACTTATTCAAACTCTGCAAAAACCAGCGATAAAAAATTAAAACTATTCTTTAAAAACCACACATTCCCTTGGAAAAGGATCTGGCAAAAGTACTCTTCTATATAAATACAAATAAAAGTACTTTTCTGTATAAAATAAATACTACGTAGGAAAAAATCTATCTTAAAAGATAAACATAAGTAAATCACCATTTAAGGATTTAAAATACAATTTTTAAAAGTGTCCTTATGAATCAGTTCTTTTAAAATAGTACCTTTCAAAAGTAGACTTTGAGAGGTTTGCTTTTTATAAATTTGTGTCTAAAATAGAACTCAACTTTAATTAAAAATTAGATTTTGTAACACTTAATAAAACCATCCACTATGAGCAGAGCTCATACTCAAAGGGTGTGGGTCATCCTCAAATTTTTGTTTTTGGAATTTTTTACAGCGAACATAAAAATGAATACATAGTTTAAATTTAAAATAAACTCAAAATAATGAAAATAACAGTGTTATTGGAATATCCTTTATTAAATTAAACTTTTATTTTTTATACTTATTCTTATAGCAGTTTATGTTCTCAGTAAATAATAACAGAGTGCCTATATCCTTTTGAAAGATTATTTTATATTCGTCAAAATCACAATCTCGATGGAACGACCTCTTCATTTTTTATGGTTAAGACTTAATTTAATAGCGGACATGGTTGTACATTTTCTGCATAAATTTTAAATAGGTGGCCCTTTACACTTGTGAACATGAAAGCACTTAAACTTAAGAGAATTTGTCTATTGCGGTTCAAAAGTAAGGGCATGAGTATGATAGTGAAGTCCTTATTTGGGAACTCTTTGGTTTTACAGACACTTAGCAAATCAGATATGATTGGCCATCAAAGACACTTGCAGACCACCCTTTAATAAATTGCATATTTTGCTTATGTGAAAATTTCAGGAGTCTTATTCTAAAAAAAATTGGGCTCTGAGGGGCGGACGGACAAGACAAATAAGTGAATTTGAAAAACATACTGTAAAAAAGAAGCTCGTAACTATATTTTACAAAAAGTACCTTGTTAAAGTAAAACATGAGAAAAGTACATTAAAGAAATAAACCACCACACCTCCAAAAAAATTAAGAACTGAAAAGGTACCTTTTAAGAAAAGTATCTTTTAAAAAGTACCAAAAATTTTGTTTTTCTTAAGAAACGTATTAAATATATTATGTGAGAAATATTTACTAAATTAAGGGTATTGTAAAGATTTTTTTAAAAAACGACTTTTTACAAAAGTACTTTTTTAAAAGTACTTTTTTTCAAAAAGTACCAAATATTCTTTATGACATGTATTAAATATACTATGCATAAAATACCTATTAAATTAAGAGTATTTTAAGAGCAAAATATTTTTGTAAAAGTACTTTTGCAACAATATCTTGTATAAAAACTTTAAGAGTGTGATTCTAAACAAACGAGTCTCTGAGACAGACAAGACAAATTAGTGAATTGAAAAAATACTGCATTACAAGAAGTACCGAACTATATATTTGAAAAAGCACCTCGTAAAAGAAAACATACAAAAAGCTAATTTAGAAAAACCACATCAACTTAAAGAAAAGTTAAGAACTAAAAAGGTATCTTTTAAGAAAAGGACCTCATAAAAAAAGTACCAAATATTTGTTAAGACATGTATTAAATATACTATGCATGAAATACCATTTAAATTAAGAGTATTTTAAGAGAAAAAATTCTTTTTTTTTTTAGAAAAACCATACCAACTTAAAGAAAAGTTAAGAACTGCAAAGGTATCTGTTAAGAAAAGTACCTTTTGAGAAAGTACCAACTATTTTTTAAGACATGTATTATATATACTATGCATGAAGACCCTATTAAATTAAGAATATTTTAAGAGAAAAATTTCTTAAAAAAGTACTTTTTACAAAAGTATTTTTATAAAAGTACTTTCTGATACATTCAAAACGCCCTTTATTTTTTTTTTCAACAGCAACAACACCTTCTGTGAAAGTTTTAAGAGTCTCAAAAAATTGGACTCTGAGAGATAGACAGGCAAGAAAAATAAGTGAAATAAAAAAAAATACTGCACTAAAAGAAGTACCTAACTATATTATTGAAAAAGTACTGTAGTGGAACCACCCTAATGTAAATACCTAACACAACAAACTAAAAAGTTTAAATCAAATTTCTCAAGTGCAATGCACTAGCAATGCACTTATGTTTGTTGTTGTTATACTTTACATACATGCAACTGATGAATGGCCTTCAACGGGCATTTACATAGCGTGTGTGTGTCGATCGGTGGGTTTCAGGTGACACATTTATTTTGTGGAAAGAAATCCCAAAATGAATGCAATAAGAACCAGGTCACATTTCACTTTTCATGACAACAATAATATTCATTATATTTATAATAACATTTGTAAATAATTAACATTAATAGATTAAGTACTAGATAGTTGAAATTCTTCTCACAGTCGGTATATAAACGACTGCAATTGGGAAGACAAAAAGAATCTTTGTTAACACCTCTAAGCTCCCAGTTGAGCTTATTATAATTTATTATAATTAACTGCTCCTAGTTGAGCATAACCTAAAATAAAATAAGAACAATTAAAATATACAAAACAAAAGGAAAAGATTTTAAATATTATTACATGGCGATCCTGCCAGATCTGAGAGTGCTCAAATTATAAGAGCACCCAGACAAAATTGGCATAAAAGCAGGAAAAATTTTTGCATCCTGCCAACCTTGCGAGTGCTCCTAAGTTGAGCACCCAAGAAAAAAAAATAATTTTGGTTCCTGACGGCAGCCGAGACCCGTCAGAGGAAGAAGTGTCTGGCCAAAAGACACAGACAAGGCGAGGACGACCATTTACACAACACCAAGGACCACACAAGCCCAATGATGATGATGAAAGAAAAATCAAATTCTTAGAATCTTCAATATGCTGCAATAACTACAATAACAGCAACATCAGCAACAACATAATGAACAGTAACAGCAATATCAACACATCATAATGCCACAGGAGCTGGCAACAACAAAATCAATTTCAACAACAACAGCATGATCAGCAGCAACAACAACAACATTAAAAACAACAACAACAAAAATATAAGTATAATCTTAAATTTTAATAATTAGCTTATAAAAGGAGTGCGATTTTATTACGCACCCTTAGGGAACGGAGGCGACTTCGCCCGTGTTCAAAAGGAAAAGAAAATTTTTTATAATTAATTTTAATATACTTATAATTTTTTTTTAAATAATGAATATATTTAATATATTTAATGAATATATATTTAATATTTAATAATATAATTCGTTTAGGAATAACTTTTTAGTAACATACCCTTTAAAAATTTTATATAATAGAAATTCTTTTAAATTTATAAATAAATTTTAAAATGAACATATCCTATATTTTTTTAAATACTTTTAAATTTTAAATAATAATGAAAAATTCTTTTAAATTAATGGACCCAAAAAGTTACATAATTCAGCTTAATATTAACTAAAAATATTAATTCCTTTGTAAATAGACCCTTATAATGGAAAATTTGGATTAGAATTGGAGAGACAACTCCAAAATTTGGAAAAATTATTTAACTCAGAGGAAAAACTGCAGAATAGGACAGAAGAAGAAGTAAATCTTATTATTGAACAGGAAGGGAATTTGGTTAAAGAACTTAGAATTTTAAATAAGAAAGATGACAAAAAGACATTGACACTCATAAAATATAAGAACAAGGAAGACTTAAGATTAATACCATACACACGAGAGGAAAAAGCATTTTTAGGAATTGAATAGAATTTTTTTTTCAAGGATAACAAAAACAGGAGAAAAGACTTTTAACAGACACAATGGGTAAGACGGAATCTAAACTTGAAAAACCAAACGCAAATGTGGTGAACAATGTTGAGATTGTCGACCACAAGGATGACATAAAATTGGTATGGTTGTTGATACTAATATTAACAATCATTACCGCCGCTAATTTGCTTCTGAAGATTTATCTACTACATAAGAGATCGTTGAGGAAGAAATATGCTAGTAGGGCGGACAATCTAGATAAAATTTGAAGTGGACAGAACTAGTGTAACGGACAATATAATAAGAACAATTTTATTTTTTTACATTATTACATATCATATATATTATTTTTTATAATTAATTCCAATACACTTATAAATTCGTTTTAAATAAATAAGTATATTTAATACTTTTTTTACAATTTAAATAAATATTATAGAAATGACGAGAGTAATATAAGTCATTTAATAATAACTTTTGAATTTAATCCTTTTATAATTTTGAATAATGAAAATTCTTTTAAATTTATAAATAAATTTAATAATAAACATTTTAGAATAAAAATATAATTTAATTTAATTGAAAAGTTTCCCTTGTAAATGGACTTTTATAATGGACAATGTTGAATTGATAATTGGTTAATGACTGCCACAAAAATGTCAGCATACGCGGAAAGGAAAGGGATAATAATCCTTTTAATAAGTAGGATTAAAATTTTATATGTTTATTAGATTTATCATATTTTTACATTTACGTTTATTATTCCTAATTAATATTAAATTTTATTAAAAATTTAATAAGTGTGTTAATTTTTTTGAATATAGCTATTAATATTATAATTTGACAAGTCAAATTTTATAACATGGACAGGGACAAACCTAATAACTTATTACTACAGGATTATAAATAGGAAAGGTACGACATATGGCAGGTAAAGTTAATAACAGGAAGTATCAAAGAGAAGAACAGATAAGCCCAATATATATATATTGACGTCAGGAAGCACAACAAATATAATTGTTAGTGACTTATTTACTAATGAGAAGATTGACTTAGGACAATTCATTTCCTAGGCTAGGAAAAATGGCCGGTAAATTTTTTTTTATAAAGAAAGAGAAAATTTTAGAATTTGTCTCATTTAATGAATTTTAATAGAAAAGGGCAATGAATATTTTAGTAGTAGCGCTACTATTTAGAGTGACCTAGATATTGAAAAAGGAAAGGATACTAAGACCATTGAGGATAATGGAACGATACCATAATGACCCTTCAGAAAGTGGACATTCGGGTGTTTCTATAACTCTGTCAAAGATCAGGAATTATTATTATTATTGCCATTATTACTAGAAGAACATCACTAGGGATGTAGCCGAATATGTTAGATCACGACAGACGTGTCAAAGATCAGGGATAACAGGATTCTTAATTTGTTCAATGATTATTAAACCTACGCCTGCGCAAGCGTTTGTTATATTAGTTGTCGACGATATAGGTCCGTTTCCCAAATCCTACAGTGAAAAAACATTTTGAAATATAGTACATTGGTTTGCTTAGAAATGATACCCAACACATTCCCAAATTCAATATAAAAGTCCATATTTAAGAATATATACTAAATAATTAACGTATCCATATAAAAATAAGAAATAATGTAACTATAGAAGATAAGAAAACAAAAAAAAAAAAAAAAACACAATTAGTAAATAAGAATAGACTTAAGGCATACAATGTAATTTTAACCTAATATCCCGGGGACATATTCATTTATAATTAAAATTACTACATAATATATAAACTATAATTATAACTATTATAATTAGAAATTTACACTTAATTCATTTCACAATTACTATTACATTTTATTATAAATAAAACTATATTTTAACAATAATTACGGAAATAAAATTGAGATTAAATAATTTAATATATAATACAATACTTGTAAAAGAATGTCCATAAAACTACCGTTATATGAACATTCTTGCGAAAAGTGGAGATGTAGTGGAACCACCCTAATGTAAATACCTAACACAACAAACTAAAAAGTTTAAATCAAATTTCTCAAGTGCAATGCACTAGCAATGCACTTATGTTTGTTGTTGTTATACTTTACATACATGCAACTGATGAATGGCCTTCAACGGGCATTTACATAGCGTGTGTGTGTCGATCGGTGGGTTTCAGGTGACACATTTATTTTGTGGAAAGAAATCCCAAAATGAATGCAATAAGAACCAGGTCACATTTCACTTTTCATAATAACACTAATATTAGTAATATTTATAATAACATTTGTACATAAATAATATTAATAAATTAAGTTCTAGACTAATAATAATCTTCTCACAGTCGCAATATAAACGGCTGAAATTGAGGGAAGAAAATCAATCTTTGTCTGTACGTTCAAGCTCCTAGTTGAGCCTATTCACTTTAACTGCTCCAAGCTGAGCACAGACAAGATACAAATAAAAAGAATTTAAATTAAATGATCAGTCTTTTTATTTATCTCAAAAACTAAGTAATTTTATTACAGTACCTTGTAAAAGAAAAACAGGCAAAATTTTAATTTAGAAAAACCACCTTAAATTAAAATAAATTTAAGACTCAAAAAGGTACCTTTTAAGAAAAGTACCTTTCAAAAAAGTACCTAATTTTTTTTTTGTTTTACATGTATTAAATATACTATGTATGCAATACCTATTAATTAAGAGTATTTTATGAGAAAAATTACTTAAAAAAGTACTTTTTGCATAAGTATTGTACCTTCAAAAAATAGCTTAATGCTTTTCTGCACTATATGTTTTAAAAATTTCTGAACAAAAAAGCCTTGTATAAAAGTACTTTTTATATATTTTTTAATTTGGTCCATAACTAAATAAATTTGTTTTCTTTTTTTATCGTTACAGGTATGTACTGAATTTGAATATTAAAATCTTTTTAAATAAAAGTAAGTAAAAAAGAAATAGTCCTTTATTATATTAAAAGCAATTTTATTTTAAAAACTTTAATTTATTTCACACAATTTAACAAGGTAATGGAGCTTTTTATAGATTAGTACACTTACATGTAATTATTCTAATTAATGCCAAGACAACGCCCCTTCATTTACAGCAGGAGTTTTGGTTGTCCCCAGTACTTTATCATTGTTATATTTGAAAAAACAAATTATATACCGTAATTCAATGTCAATATCAAGGAGGCCGGCCCATTGTCATTAAACGGAGTGCTGATATTAAAATCCAATGCTGTTCTTTTTTTTCGTAAGAGTCATATAGTTTTGATTTCTCTATCGCAACATTTTCTTGTTACTAACCTTGAATTATGTGTTCAGATATTCTCTTTAAGTTGTTGTTATTTTTGCTTTTGGAGTCAATATACTGTTTTTGTAAAAAACAAGGAAGTGAACTAAAAATAAAAAAAAATAAAAATCGAGAGATTACAATTTTATGACATAAAGTGTGAGTGAGCTTCATCACAAGTTCATTCTAAATAATCATTTCTGGTATAATTTTCAGTATATGTTCTCTCACACTTTCAACAGTGTGGCCAAGCCGGCATTTTCTTGCCATTTTAAAATCCAATTGCAACTTGTTAGATAAAGTTTGCGTTAGTGTTAGTGGCCTTAAAAATTACTCTGTACCAAACATGTATTTCCTTAACGTAAAGAGCAAGGATTTTTTCAAGGTTTTGTAACTGTAACTGTTTTTAACATAACCAGAGAAAAAGAGTGAGAGTGAGAGAGAAAAAAAATGCTGAGAAAGTAAAAAAAAAATATTAAAGAGCAGCATTTGATTTTCTCAATTTAGTTATTCTTTTATTAAATGGAGAGAGGAGTGAAAGAGGACCTAAATTCAATGCTCTTTTAACTAGTTTCGTAACCTGTGTTAATAACATCTTCATAATCAGGAAATGAACTCTATTAAAAAAATAAAAACAAAACCAATAAACTAAAGCCCACACTCTTTGAAAGGATATTTAAAGAAAATATCTAAACACAAATCCTTAAATTTTAAAGCTGAAACCACCGGGTTTTATAGTCAAATTAAAAACAATTTACAGAATTTTATAACAATTTATTAAAAATATAATCGTTTGAAAAAACTGTTCCCACCTTGGCTTTTAGCACAATAAACATCATATCCAACGAATCATAGCCAAAATTTGTGGTCCATGTAGCGATAAATAAAACAAATAAAAAAAGTTTTGAATTTAGCAAAAATAATTTTCAAGTGTTCTAGACTTAAAATGAACTGTTCTCAGTTAAGAAAATTATAAAAACAAAACTCTTTTAATTATAAATACAAATTGGAAGTCATTTTGATAGTTTGAAATATTAACATTTATTTTCGAGTTAAAAAAATCTTAAAAAAAACTGTTCCCAACTTAGTTTCTATCACAATAAACATTATATCTAACGAATCGTAGACAAAATTTATCGTCTATGTAGCGATAATTATAATAACTATCAAAGCTCTGAATTTAATAAAAAAAATTTTTAAGTGTTCTAGGACTGTTAACTGTTCTCAGTTAAGAAAATTTTAACAACCAAAGAAACAAAACTCTTTTAAATAGAAATATAAATTGGGAGTAATTTTGATAGTTTAAAAAATATAAAAAAAAATCTTTTAGAAAACTGTTCCCAACTTAGCTTCTGCCACAATAAACATTATATCTAACGAATCATTGACCTTGTATGTAATGATAATTAGAAAAGAATATCAAAGCTATGAATTTAATAAAAATAATTTTTAAGTGTTCTTTACATAAACTGTTCTCGGTTAAAATAAATTAAAAAAACTTATATACTAAAAATATAAATAATGTTTATATAATAAGCATAATAAAATTTATAGAAGCAAAAATAAGTGTATATTTTGCTTCATCAACTGTTCCCATTCAAACTATATTTTAACTCTTTGCATTCCCACAACAAAAGTATCAAAAAAAACTGTTCACATTAAACAACGCAAATATAAAAATTAAAAAGTATGTGTAATAAATTTTATATTTTTTAAGTTTTCAAAAGAATTTGAACTCTTCCCACTTGAAAAAATGTTCAAATTAAATACGAAAAATGTCCAAATTGTCAAAAATACAGGAACTAATAAAGAATTACTTTTTTAACTATAAATAAAAAGACAAAAACCAAAAAAAAATAAATAAGTTATGCCTTTTCAGCTTCTTTTGTGTTAAAGAAAACTGTTCCATAGTGAATTTTTCTTTTTATATTCAGTGTGATAGCGGTGTTAAAAATTTTCTTAGTAATAGAATTTAGAAAAATTTGTGGAAAATTTTTACTGTACTCCTCCTCATAGAATAATAAACTCTTCCCAGTCTAAAAAGACATTTTATGAAATAATTTGAACAGCAAAAAAACTGAAGCAACTAATTTTTTTTGAGTATTTTACTTAAAAACATATTTTTGCAAAATTTTATTGCGTAATTGCTGCTATTCTAAAAAAAACTGTTCCCACTCTTAATTTGAAAGTCGTTAAAAAAATCATAATTTTGCTGGAATATTGTTTTAAGATATTGTATTAACAGATACAAGGTTCCAGATTTAAAATTTTTTTTAATTTCAATGTGTTCAATCTAAACTGTTCTTACTACACTGAAATTTGTTGTTTTGCTAAAATTTTGGTTGGGAATTTCAGAATTAATTTTTGAGTTATATAGTAAAAATAATTTCAGTTAAAATCGAGTATTTTGGACATATCGATGGGATAATTTATGATTGCGCAAATTTGGGAAACTGTACCCACTTTAACTTTAAGCACATTGTAGTCAATTGTTTGAGGTCTTGGCCATTCATTATTCGTTCTTAAACTTAAATTCAAATGTAACGTTAAATTTTCTTCTTTTTAATCTGACATGCTTTTTAAAAGCCTTCTATTGTTTTAATATGAAAACTTTTTGTTAAATAACATGCACCTGTCATGCATGCAATTTAAGCTTTAACTTACAAACAGAAAGCTTTTAAACAAACATCTAATGCAGCTTGCATTTACCATTAGATTTTAACTGCACTTAACAGTCGAAGAGAGATGAAAAGCTTTTAAATGGCATACAAATATTGCAGTTAGACCAGAACCGGAAATGCACACTCTGCCACTCTGTATGTGCAGTTTCAACTACGTTCTAACAGAGTGTGCTTTGGCTATAAAAGTTATTTTGAAATTGAATAGGGCGATAACAGAAAATGAAATTGATTAAACTAAAATGAAATCTATTACGCAATTGAATAGAATAGCCGTAAACTTAACAATAAATATTATTTTCTTATTTTATAATTTTAAAAAGGATATCCAATATTTATAGCACTAGAGCCCAACACCCCAAAAAAAGTTTTTCCCCAAAAGTTTGGCATCAGGCAAAAAATATTTTTTGGTCAACACAATTTTTATTGTTAGAGGTAAAATATATTTTCACCCTCCTGGCAACAGACAGACACACATTACACATTCAACTCAAAATTCACCCTCTTTGAAGTTAAAGGGCAACAACATCAGAATTTATTTTTGTGCCAGAAACTGCGTATTTTAATATTCTTGTGGCATTATGTAATTTATAAGAATATAGTCCACGTGTTACTTTTCCCTACCTCTTCTACCCTGCAAGAAATTGTATTCTCTTTGAATATTTATTGGGTATGGTTAGGGCTAAGCAGTGCTCCATTTATTTACTTGTACAAAATTTTAGCAAATAATTTTATTTTTTGGTGGTTGATTTGCTTTTAGTGACACTTGCTGGGTTGAAAATAAAAAGCCGGTGGTGGGGTTGAGTGCGGAATAGCAAGTAACAGGAAAATAGTATGAGATACACAAAAAATATTTCCTGCTTGTATTTAGTTTTATTTTATTCTTTTCAACACCACCACTGCAAGATTTATGAATGCAAAAATTTTAAATTAACAAATAAAATACAGTTTTAACAGAAACCATTATTTAAATTGCTAAAATGAAATAAACATTAAAAATAATTAAATGTTTTTTTTTTCAAAATAATTTAATTTATTAAGTCAGAATGGGAATTCGCCATGATATCATTAACAATAACAACAGAAATAATTGACTAGTTTTTATTTGTTTTTCTTTATTTTAATTGAAACCAGCAAATTTGTAATTAATATTAATAAAAAAAAAACACTGGGAACAGTTTCTTTTATTAAGTATCAAAAGGATTTATTAGTTTGTTTAATAACTTTTCTTATAAATTATAAAAAAAATTTATAATTCAACAAAATTCTATTAAAAAACTAGCTGGGAACAGTTTTATAATTTAAATATTAGATAGTAAGTGATAAGAATTCGCATACATTTAATATAGTTCATTTTTATTACAGCTTTATAGAAAATTTTCAACAAATAATTAGACTATATTAAACAAAAAACCAACTGGAAATATTTTCATTTATTAATTATCAAATGGTTTAATTAGTTGATTTAATAACTTTTATTTTAAACATTAAATAAAATAAAATTAAACATAATTCCATTAAAAAAACTAGCTGGGAACAGTTTTATAATTTAAATATTAGATAGTAAATGACAAGAATTCGCATACATTTAATATAGTTTATTTTTATTACAGCTTTATAGAAAATTCTCAACAAATAATTAGACTATATTAAACAAAAAAAAACAACTGGGAATAGTTTCATTTATTAATTATCAAACGGATTAGTTAGTTGCCTTAGTAAGTTGTGTTATAAATTTGAAATAAAATAGATTTAAACATAATTCCCTTAAAAAAACTAACTGGGAACAGTTTGATAATATAAATATTATATAGTAAATAACAAGAATAAGCATAAACTTCATGTAGTTAGTTTTTCTACAGCTTTATAGAAAATTTTCAACGAATAATTAGACTATATTAAACAAACAAAAAAAAAGAAAAACAACTGGGAACAGTTTCTTTTGTTAATTTGCAAATGGGTGTGTTAGTTCGTTTGATAACTTTTGTCGTAAATTATAAAAAAAAATAATTAAATAAAATTCTATTAAAAGACTAACTGGGAACAGTTTGATAATTTAAATATTATATAGTAAATAACAAGAATAAGCATATACTTTATGTAGCTCATTTTTATTACAGCTTTATCGAATATGTTCAACAAAAAATCAAACTATGTTAAACAAAAAACAACTAGGAACAGCTTTAAAACTTAAGTTGTTGTTGTACGCATCATCTAAAAATAAGTCGCTCGCCCTTTGATTTTAATTCTCAGCATCAAAAACAAACTGAGAACAGTTCAACAAATATTTATACAAAAAACAATGTATATATTTAAGTATACAATACAATACTAATATTATGTTTCGCTTGAAATTCACTGCAAATTAAAAATTCTATAAAGAATTCCTAATGGGAACAATTTGTAAAAATTTTTTACTTAAAATATTTTAATTCATAAAAAAAGGAAATTAAAAGTTTTTAAAGTTCATTAAATATTAAAAATAATAAAATTAGTTGGTTTGTTTATGCCTTAATAGCTATGTTTAAATTAAGCGAATACATCGGCAGATATAATATTAGACTTTGAAAACGATGTGGGAACAGTTTGTAAAGTGCAATTTTTTTTAACGTTTAAAGGCTGTTGTTATACCTATTTCATTAATTTGCTTTAACTTAAAATTCATTTAAAATTAAAGCTCTTATAGAGAAACTAAAAGTGGGAACAGTTACTTTTTCATACATTTTTAATTTTTTTATGCTATTGTTGAGCTAAAAAATAAGAAAAGTTTAACCGACCACTACAAGCTATTTAGATTTTTGTCAGAGAACAGTTTTTTCTGTGGGAACAGCTATTTTCTTATATTGCAGAATTCAAAAATACAAATAATATTTACGCCAATAATAGTTTACAAGCATAATAATAGTTAAAATTTTTTCCAAAAAGCATTTTAAGGAACAGATATGTTTTTTATTACAAAGGCTACATGTGATTTTTGGGAACAGTTAAATCTTATATATATATTTTAAGCATTTTTGTTTTTGGTACTAAATTTTTGTTTGAAAATGTTAATTTGGGTTTAACATTTTTAAATAAAATAAAATAAAAAGAGGAATTAGAAAACGAGTTATACTTCACGAATAATAAGGGATATTCATTAAAGGAAAGATGAGAGTTGTAACGCTAAAAGTCCTGATGGTCGGTTTTAGCGACAAAGGCAACTTATTTAATAATTATACGAATTATTGTTTTAGTTTATAATTATATTTATTTTATAATTGTAGTTTTAAGTCGAAAGAATTTTCAAATATAATTATAGCTCGCTGGGCAGCGCCATCTTTACGTGGAGTTACAATTGGCAGCTGTTTTATACATCATGGTAGATGTATATGTGAATTTTATGAACAAAGAGTAGGTTGGTCCGCAGCCGGCCGACAGATAGCAGGTAATATTTTAAGAAGAGCATATCGCCCGAATATAAATATATTTCCGAGTATCTTCGGCATATACTCTGAGGTCACAAAATGGTGTGATGGTTTTTACCCAGCCCGGTTTGTGCCTACAGTCGCTATTGAGAGTGGCCAGAGCAGCATTGTGTTCTAGTGGTTTTTAGCCTGCACATTTTCCGGTGTTGTAGGTATTTCCCTCTTACACTAACTCTTATCCTGTGGTGCTGGCCATAGTAGCACCGGTGAGGTCACAAACTGATGCAGTGGTTTTTACCTAGCTTGGTTTAAGTCTACCGTCGCTACTGGTAGTGACCAGAGCAGCGTTAAATTGTGTTCTAGTAGTTTTTACCCTTCACAGTTTTCGCTGATCTGGCTATTTCCTTCGTCCACTAACTGTGGATGCGTGTTACCTACCCCAGATGAAAGAGGATGTGCTGCCTTTAAGAAAATTAGTGGTAAATAAAGGTTGAGAATCAATCGAATCAACCAGCCGCCTTTAATTAAGCTTTGACACAATACGACCCTGGACGCCGTTGAGCATACGCCAGGGTACAAAGGTTAGAAAACTGTAGTCATGCTTCATTAAGTTAGAAAGTTTTATTACTTAAAACTAAATAACGGAACACAGTTAGATGTCAGTGAGTCATTGAGTACTTCGCAATCTTTAAATTTAAGCTGCTTATTATCTCCAATAATTCAATATTGTGTTATAATTAATCAAACAATAAATCCTTTTTAAGGATTCTACACGTGTGTTATAACTAAAATATTATTTGTCATGGCATGTCATTTTTAAATCTTTTTCCCTTCCTCTTTCCTCCCTTTCTATCACATTCTCAGAGTATTATGTATTATCAGTAGATAAGTAGTTATTTACAACAAAGTGTAACAAAAACAAATTTGGTTTATATTTATTTTTTTTTGTTTTTATAAAACGCAATTACCAACATGCTCCTAAACACAAAAATATGCGTGCGTGTGTGTGTGTGTTTTCGCTCTTCTGCCTAAAATTGGGTTTGTGTGTATTTGGTTTTGTAGTGTATATAAAACAACAGTATAAAACAGTAAATAGGTGAACGACCGTAGATAGAACGCGACCTTCAAATATAATCTGGGCCAAGTGGAAAAATATTATATGAATTTGTTGTTGTTGTTGTTTTTTTGTATAAGCGTGTGCGAGAGTTTTGTTATTTTTATTCTATGTTAGCGCTCTAACTTTCCCTTTCTCTTGTTCTCATAGCATTGTAAAGATGTTATCTAGTTTTCGCAACTGGCAATGCTACAGCGATGTTTTTGTTTAACACACAGAGTTGGAGAAATCAATATTATTGTATTATTTGCGACAGCTTGTTTTTATTTATTTTTTTTATATAATTTGGACCAAGCAAAAGCATTTTCCAAAAAGTATTAAAAGTAAATCGTTAAGGACAGAACAAAAATTATAAAATAAGTCCTCATTATCTTTTTAAAAACAAAAATCAACAAATTTCTGTTGCAAACTCTACGATAGTTTACAAAAATTACAATAGTATTTACTACCTTTTTAAAAAGTAGTATATTTGCTACTATTTAAAAAAAATTAAATAAACTGTCATATACATAAGAAATAATTTTTGTTTTCCAGAATATTTGTAAAATCTACGATAGCTAAAAAAAACTACTATAGTTTTTAGTAAAATTTTTAAAAAATTACTAATTTTACTAGTAGTTTTGAAAAATAATGAGAATGACATGCATAACAAATAATTATTGTTCCCTACAATACTTTGCAAAATCTACTATAGTTTACAAAAATTTTTATGGTGTTTGCTAGTTTTTCCAAAACTACCATATTTACTACTATTTCTAAAAAGTAGTAAAAATAATGAAAATAACTATATATAAAAAATAATTATTGTTTCCTAGAATATTTAACAAACTCTACGTTGGTTTAGAAAAACTACAACAGTGCTTACTAAATTTTTAAAAAGTAGTATTTATACTACTATTAGTAGAAATAATAAAAATGACATACATAAAAAATAATTATTGTTCTCTACAATATTTTGCAAAATCTGCCATAATTTACATAAATTACTATAGTATTTGCTAGTTTTTCCAAAAGTACCATATTTACTACTGTTTTTGAAAAGTAATAAAAACAATGAAAATAACTATTTATAAAAATAATTATTGTTTCCTAGAATATTTAACAAACTATACGTGGGCGTAGAAAAACTACAACAGTGCTTACTAAATTTTTAAAAAGTAGTATTTATACTACTCTTTTTGAAAAATAATGAAAATGACTAACATAAGTAATAATTCTTATTTCCTAGAATATTTAACAAACTCTACGTTGGTTTAAACAAACTACAACAGTGCTTACTAAATTTTTAAAAAGTAGTATTTATGATACTATTTTTGAAAAATAATGAAAATGACTATACATAAGTAATAATTCTTGTTCCTTAGAATATTTTACAAGCTCTGCGATGGCTTAGAAAAACTATGACAGTGCTTACTAAATTTTTAAAAAAGTAGCATTTATACTACTATTTTTAAAATGTTACTGTTTTCGAGAATATTTTATAAGTTTTAAGGTATTTTATATAAATAAAATTTTTAAAAAGTTTTTTTTAAAAAAAGAATTTTTTACTACTATTTCTAAAAAATAATTAAAAGGACATATGACTTTTTATTTTATAACAAAAATATTTGTTTCTTCTACAACAACAATTTGCCGAACAAAAACTCTTTAGAACTATTTGCGAATATTTTGAAAGGTGTAGTTTTTTACTACTTACTTTTTTCTATTATAAGCAAAAATTGATTGGGCCTAACTAGCTGGTGAAATATATATCGAAATTTGAAAAAAAGTAGCTTTTTTACTACTTTTTTTCTATTGTAAGCAAAAATTTTTCTTTGGCTTAAGTAGTCGTTAAAATATTTATGGAAATTTAGGTTATGGATTTAGTAATATATTCTAAAAGCTATTTTAACTTTTATTAAAAACGTAGTTTTGCTACTACTATTTTTTGGTTTAAATGTTTTTTTGTTTTTGAAAAAAAGTATTTCTAGTGCTAGACAATTAGTCTTGAAACTATTTTTTAATGTTTTGAAAAAAGTAATTTTTTAGTACTTTTTAGTTGTTGCGGCAAACATTTTTCTAATGATTTGGTTAAAGTAGCCGTTAAAATATCTATTGAAATTTATGTTGTGCATTCAGAAATATATTCTTAAAGCTACTTTAACTTTTATCAAAAAGGTAGTTTTTCTACTACTATTTTTTGGTTTAATGTTTTTTTTTTAAACAAAAGTATTCCTAGAGCTAGATAATCAGTCTTGAAACAATTTTTAATGTTTTGAAAAAAGTAGTTTTTTTTACTACTTTTTTGCTATTGTAAGCAAAAATTTTCCTTTGGTTTTAGTAGTCGTTAAAAAAAGTAGTATATCTACTACATACTAGTTTAGATTTCATACCTATAACACCTTTCAACCTCATTATCCTTGATATGATATTCATACAAAAAGGTTTTACGTCATTCTTGTTTTAGTTATACACATTTGTCGCGCTTTAATTCTACGTTATTTCTGAGTATTTCTTCATTCTCACATTCTCTAGCCGAGGCTTTACAAAAGTCATTGTACGCTTTTGAACTTTTTTGTTTAAGTATTGTAATATTTTGTTCTTGTTGTTGTTGTTGTTGTTTCAACTACAAGGCAGCCACCTTCAAAAAATAACAAAAAACAAAACTTTATAACTCAAACCACCATAAGCAAACAATATTAACAACTAGAAGCCACTCCGAAAAAGTAAATAAATTATAATGCCAAGTGACAATAACAAACACCTACTAAAAACAACAATATCCAATTCTTTGTAGATACTCAATAGCAGTTACGAATAGTTGTAATAATTATAACCTGAAATAAAAGTGAACAAACAAAAACCTTAAGAAAAATTAATTGAGAAAAACCTGCTTTATGTTGTAACTAAAACGGCAATAAATAAAATTTAAACACACAAATCGTTAAAATATGATACAATTATTGGCTGCGAAGGCTGCAGCAGCAGCAGCATTTCGTTGCAGTTGTAGATGACGTGTAACATTTACTTAAATAATAAAACGGCTACGGGCAGCAGCAACAATTAGTTGCCATGATAACAATAGCGTTTGCTGATCTTAAAAATAGCCAAACGCCACCTTGTTTGTTCCACATACATATACACATCCACACAAACACTTGTGTGCCAACATGTTGCAATTTTTTCTATGTTGCATGCTGAGGGTTGACTTCGTAGTAGATCTGATAGCCACGGGTTTTGGGTGCTGCTTAATGTTTGACTGTCTGTTTGTCTAAATGACTGGGTTATGCACTCATTGCACGCTGACGATTGTAATTGTGCACAAAATTTTGTATGTCGATGCACGAGTTCAGGGCCAACTTTGAATGGTTTTGTTTTCAGTTCTGTGCATTCTCGTAGTTTTCAATTTAACCTCCTTTTTATAAGTGAATTGTATTAAGGACAAAAAAACAGTGGGATTGATGACATTTTTTTTTCAATTTCAATTAAATTTTTTATTAAAAAATTTTTTTTTAGTACGACATTTTTTGTACTAAAAATGTTTTCTTTAATTATATTATCCCAATTTTTTATTTAAATATTTCGTTATTAGTACAAGATTTTTAGTAACCACAATTAATCGTCAAATAACAAATTAAGAAATATAATTCATTGTACTAAAAATGTTTGCCCAAAAACTTATTAATTTCGTTCTAAATTAAGTGTTAAATTTTTGTTCTATTTGTTATACAGTTCAGTTATACACTCTCCTAAGTTTCTAATATTAACAAAATTCTGTTTATATTAGTTTTTAAATTTTAGTACACAATTTTTAGCTAAATCTTTGTGCTTAATATTTTTATTTTTTCACTTGAAAACCTTTCAGATCTTAGATTTAAGTTAATTTTAAATTCAAATGTTAAATGGTGTAAATTCCTAAGCTATTCTTAGAAAAATTTTTAGTACTAAATTTTAGTTGATTTTTTATGTGAAAAATATTTTTTAATTTAATTTGAAAAGCTTTACTTTTACTACCAATTCATAAATGATTAAGTCTTAATACTACATCAAAGCTTTCTCGTTTAGTACTAAACTTTTAATTACTAAATTCGGAAATTAATAATTAAGATTTTTGTGTTCAAAATTGTAATTCTTAATTTATAGTATTTATTTTTTATTAAAAATTTTTTTTTTTAAAGAGAAGTAGCGCTTCAGGCAACAATGCCTATTTAGTCAAGTACCGTGCTACATCCTTTAGGAAAGGCATAGAGAATAGATGAAACAGTTGGTGAAAGTAGAAGGATAGTCGGAAATTAACTGTCGTATATAAGACAGCACAGCGACCAGTGACCATGCCTTCATCGCTAAGCAGCCCCACCGACAGTCTTCATTAAGAATCGAACCCACAACCCCCTTATTGACATGCTAGTACACTACTTACTAGCCTACAGGGGCACCTGGCTAAGCTTCTTCTATTTTTTTTTTGTACTAAATTTCAATTTCTTTTTTAATTTAATTTAATTTTTAGCATTAAAATAAAAGAACTTAATTGTTAAATTTTATATGCTTATTTTTATTGAATATTGTACTAAATTATTAAAGATAATATTTTTAGCACTAAAGTTTTGTAAATTTTAATGTTTTTTCTATTTTACTTTAATTTCGCCAATCTAACTTTTAGTACTTAATACCTATTACTTCAATTTTTAATTCATATTTGATATTTACAATTTGGTAATTTTTGGATCAAATTTTTAGTACAAGATTAAAAATTCTTAATTGTATGTACTAATTAATAAACTTCTAATTTCAAATATAATCTAATTGTTAATTTTTAGATTTTTATATTCAATACTTAATTTAGTGTACTGCTTTAGTGGTAATCTATACCACTTACTATATTAAAATTTAGTACAACAAAGTTATTTACTTTTAGTAGAGATTTTTATGCATATCGATTCTAGTCATTAGTACTTAATGATAACAAAAAATCTATGTTTTGTTTTTAGTACTCACAATTAAGTACTAAATTTTTAGTACCAAATTATTTTTCGAATTTTTTCTTAAATTCTTAAAATGTAATAATTTTTTGTAATAAAAACTATATATCCCTCAAATATTTGCTTAAAATATAATTCAAAATGTCCAACATTGCTTAGGTTTCACTTAGTACACACTTTTAGACTTCTATTTTATGTATTAAATATAGGGTTTTAAACATAAAAGCTGTTCCTCAAAATTATCAAGTTAGTTAGTTTCTAAATTTACTAAATCTTAAGAATACAATATAAAATTAAAGTTGCAGTAAGTCCGGCGTACTAAACTAAATTTACTAAATTCCTGAACTAAATTCCTTTTTACTAAACTAAATTTATTTTTAAGATTTAAAATTAAGAACTAAAATTTCAATTATTATATTTAGTACTAAAATTTTTAGTACTGAAATTTTTAGTACTAAAAATTTTTAGTGTTGAAATACTTAACATTAAAATTTTAAGTACACATATTTGTTTTTTTTTTTGGAAAATTTTTGTTGCCTGTAATTTTAAACTTGTATTATGGCTGACATGTAAATGCTTCATTTTTATTTTAAAGAACGTTTATTACCTTTTCCTTTATGCCCGTTTGCGCCACTGCACACTTGTTTGTTTTTTTGTAGCGTTGAGATGGATTTAAATTTAATGCAAACTAAATTTGTGAAGTTTTCATTATTTTCATATCAAAAATTATATTCTGTAAGTTTTTCTATTACAACTGTAGGAAAAGCTCACACGCGTTTTCCAGAAGCTCAAGTAAGCGTTGCTCTTAAGTAACCAATAAAAGTAGTTTTGTAACGATGTGTATGTGCGTGTGTGTGTATGTGTTGCTATATACCTATATATGTATGCATGTATGTATGGATGTGTGTGTGTGTGTGTGTATATGTTGATATTTTGTTTGTGACCTTCTTAAGTTCATTTACCTTTTCGTAGGGAAAAACAATTTTTTTTCGAATATTCCAAACACAAGTAAAACATGCGCAGACGTGTTTGCAAGAAAATCATTTTGTATATTTTTCTCTATTTTAAGAAATTTCTATGTTTTCAAATTAAAAAGAAAATTATTTAAAAGTTTTATTTTTGCATTTTCATTCAAAAATATCTAAAAAGCTGTTCATGACATTTTAAATTTTGCAAGTAGCGATGCTATGATTCTATTGTTAAACTGTGTGCAAAACATTTATTAGTTGTTCAGATAACACATTATTTTAGAGCTATTAATCTATTTTTCTTTTTGTAAATACAAAATTAAATTTGTATTTATTTAGTGGCCAGTTCTCCAAAGAGTAGATTGAGTCGGGAAACAGAACTTTGATATGAAAAATTCAGTACTTTGCTTTTCATTATTATTAAGTTCACACTATGTTTTGTATTTACAATATTTACACACATATGTATCCGAGTGTGGATGTTTGTGTATGTATGGCTAATATTGCCAAAGTGTGTCTGTGTGTGTGTATATTTAATTGTAGTTTTGGAAAGAGCCATTGATTATGTCGTTGAACCGTTTTTGAATTTTTTTTTATTTTGCTACAATGACATCCAACAACAATAACAATTTAGCTTAGCATAATACATACACATTTCAACTTATATACACTGTAACAATTTTTAACAATAATATTTAACATATTGCAATTAAGAAATTCATAAATTGTTCCACTTACGACATTGTAAAATTTTATTTTTTATAACTTTGCTTCTACAATAATAAATTAAACGAACATATCTAAAATAGGAGTAGTTAAGCGAAACATAAAATTTGACACACTCCTACAGTAAATTATAATTGATTGCGTATTTTAATTTTTTGCAACACTGTAAAATTTTAAAAATAATTTAAGATAAATAACAATGGCCTATTGAATTATTTTCTATACATTTTGTCTTCAATATTTTATAATCGAAATTATTTAAAACAAATTTATTGTTTGATGGCTATTAAATTTGTGGTACTAATTTTAGTTCTAAAATTTATAAAAAAATGTTTATTTTAAAATTTATATGGTTTTATTTATTTATTATTAAAATGTTAATCTTCAAACATTCCGTACTAAAAACCATTAGTACTAAAATGTAATAAAATATCAGTTAGTAGGTGTTCAACATTTTAAAAAAAAATAATTATAGTGTCAGGCCTATAATGATATTTGGTTACTTTAAATATTTAGTTTGGATGTACTAAAATGTTTGAAGTTTTAAACTGCAGTAATTTTGATTAAATATTTTTTATGCTATCAAAAATTTTATATTAAATTTATTTTTAAAGTTAAACTTAGGTTTTTAGTACATTCATATTTAATATTAAAATTTTTAGAACAAATATTTTCTTGTTAAAAACATTTTATTTTAAAATTTTACTACATAAAAATTATTATATTAATTTAGAACATTATCTTCAATAACAATTCATCTAGATTGTGGTGAAAAGTAATTTTCATGAATTGGTTTATGGATATTAATATCAAGTTTTTAATTTCCCTTGTTCTAAATATTTTTTTAACTAAGTGTTCTAAATTTTGGAAAATTTTCTTTGTTTTAAATTTAAGAAAAAAATGTTTTTAAATATTTTAGCAAAAGTGTATAAAAGGTTTTCTTTTATTTTTTTGTTTTCTTTTATACTTTGATCCTTCGGTCTTTTGGGGGCTAACAAATTTTTTTGGGCCACAAATTGGAAAATTGACTCTTTTTTCATCGCTGCCAAGTTTTTTAATTTAATTAATTTTTTAGTGCTTAATTTTAGTACAAATAATTTTACGTTAAATAATATTGACAATGTTTTTACTATGTGTTCTAAATTTTATAAAATTTTTGTTTGTTTTAAATTAAAACAACAACAATTCGTTTATAAATTGTTTGGGCTACTTTTTCCTTCGCTGCAAAGTTTTTCAATTACTTTTAATTATATTTTTAGTACTTAAATTAGTACAGCATTTTAACGTTTCTCGTTTTAATTTCTTAATTTAAAACTTTTAAGATTGTTTAGCACTCCTTAAAAATTTTATATTTAAATTATTAGTGTATAATATTATTAGTACATAATTTTAGTACAGAGATATTAAAGGTTTATTGTTTTTATCTGTTAATTAATAATGTAATGACATTTTCGGTGTGCCTTAAAATTTTTATAATTAAATTACTTGTTTAGTACTTAAATTTAGTTCAGCAAATTCGCGGTTTTTTTTGTTTTAATTTATTAATTAATAAATTTTAGAAATATTTAGTACTGCTTAAAATTATTATTATTTTTATATTATATTTTTAGTGTTAATTTTAGTAAAACAACGTTTAAGGTTTATTTTCTTTTCTTTTTGGAATTGATAACGTTATATAATTTTTAGTACGCTTTAAAGGTTTTTTTTATTAAAGTTACATTTTTTACTCAAATTTAGTACAGTAAATTTTACGTTTTTTATTTTCATTTATTAAAAAAATTTATTTAAAGATGTTTAAAACTACTTAAAATTATTATTATTTTTAATTATATTTCTAGTGTTTAATTTTATTACAAAAAGTAATTAAATTTAGTATAGTAAGTTTTACGTTTTTTATTTTAATTTATTAAAAAAAAATCTTTTCGAAATAATTAGTAATGTCTAAAATTTTATATGTAATTTATATTTTTAGTACTTAATTTTAGTACAGAAATATTTTGCGACTCTTGTTTAACTTTAAGATTTTAGTACTCGTTAAAGTTTTATATTTAAAAAACATTTTAAATTTAGTACAAATTTTTTAGTACTTAAATTTAGTACAAAAATATTTAAGTTTTTGTTTTAAATATTTATTGTTTCATTTATTAATTTTTGGCTAATTTCTTTTTAAAAACATTATCTTAATCTTAAAGCTTTTTCTAACCTTCAAAAGTTGCTGCCGTTTACATTCGCATTCAAATTTTGTTGTTTTTAGGTTCCAGCAGCAGCAGCAAAAAAAAAATAATAAATTTTTAAATAATTTCTCTTTTCTTTTTTTTCAAATAAAATTTGCTCGACATGAAAATAAAAAGCAAAAAAAAAGAAATAAAAACAAATAAAACAAAATTTAGAACAAGGCAAAATGTTATTCAGATGGCTCCGTACATTGGCATCAAAAAACATTTGTATACTTTTAATGCAATGGAAATGTGTGCGTGTGTGTGTGTTTACATATGAGTTTGCCAGTGTAAATGTATGGTGACATGGAAGGGCATTCATTTTAATGTACAACACACTTACGAGCCATTCAAAAGGACTAAGCCATGCTAACACTCATACAAGTACGTAATCATTAGTTTTGTCCGGTTTAATATAAAAATATTGTCCATATGTATGTATGAGTGTATGTGTGTGTGTATATTTTTCCTTGAAAGGTTCTCGGAGACTGGCTTGTTCTTGTTGGTATTGCATTTTCCTAGCCAGCTGGTGTCATTGGCATCTTTAAAGTTCATTTAACTTATGGACAACTAGAGGAACCAAAATATATCGAAAGGTTATTGTAAATAATTTTTATTATTTTGAATAACAGTAATTTCAATGATGAGGTCGAGGATTGGGTTAGTGAGTGAAGAAGCCTATGAGTGCTTTAATCAGACGATATTAACATTTTTTCTAAGAAAAAATCATGGGATAACAGGATAAAAATTTTAAGCACGACATACATATCTGATGATAATAATCTTAAAATAATCTTAAGGCAATTCAGTTAGCCGACTCACACTTTTTCACTATTTTTTCTCTTCCGTTGATAACGATTCTTTTACAATAAACATATGGAAGGAGAGAATTAACTGAGAACTTATTATTTTATTCACTCAAGATCTTAAGATTCTATCAAATTCTCTAGAAAAATATTATACAAAAGTAGTGTTAAAAAAGCTTTGCAAGAAAAGCGGCTGATTATTCTCTAAAAGTTTCTTTAAATCATATGAAAATTACACAAAGATTTTATTTCAAAAAAATAATTTCAATTTTTACAAAAATAAAAACTCAAATTGATTGCTGTAAACAAATCAAAAAAAAAAAGCTTTTAGCATCAAACCATTTAGTTTCATACAAAAAACAAACACACGCGTTGCAACATGTTGGAACAAACAAACAAACTAAAAGCTTTTACTTAAGCTTAATAAAATAAAGTATGTTTTAACAATGCAGCTAAAGAATGAAAAGCTTAATCTTTAAGGAATAAGTTGGAACAAGCAACTGGTTAAAAATTGTGTTTTCTAATAATGATTCTAACATGTTGCAACATCTGCCAATTGCACAGCCACACAAATAGTTTTTTTTATTCCACATTCGCCAAGCGCCATCGACACGTCAAGCGGTTTAAACAAAAAGGTTTTGCAAATTCTTAAAGTATACGAAAAAATATTTGAAAAAACTCATAAAAAAGGCGGCAAAATTTGAAATTTAAAAAATAATTTTCATCCACAAAAAAAAAGGACTCTAAGGAGACAAAAAGAAAAGTCATTATTTTGCAAACGAACATAAATTTATTAAGCAACCAAACTGCCATAATTACGATTAAGGGGTTTTTGAATAAAAACTTGTACTAAATTGCCCATAGTACCAAATTTTGTTTATAAAAAGTGCGGCCATAAAGAGAAAAAGTACTATTGCTGCCAAAACTAAACCAAATTACCATGGAATTCTAAAACTTTAAAACAAAAACCTTAAAAAAAACAAAATAACGAATACCAGCAAATAAAGAAAAAAAAGCGGAAAAAGTTCCATTAATTTCGAAAATTCGGAAAACAGTACAGGGGTTCTTAAAGCCAAACGCAGCTGCAAAAACTTAAAAACTCTAACATAAAGTAATAAATAACAATAAGAAAAAGTTTTAAATTAAAAACGAAAGTTACGTAAAAAAACTTTAAAAGTGACTTAATTTCAAAAAAGTACCAAATCAGCGCGACAAATTAAAAAAAAAGTAATTTGCTAAAAAAGAAGAAAAAAAAATACAGAAAAAGCTTAACAAGTCAATGAAAACATTTTCAAAAAGTACCAACACGGTACTATTTTGTCACAAAGTACTTTTCAAAAAAAATTTTAAAACAATATCAAACTAGAAATATTGCCAAGATACTAAAAAGTACAAAACTTAAAAAGTACTTTTTTTTTTTAAAAAAGTACTTATATATAAACAAATTTTTCCAGCATTTGAATTTTTGTTTTAATCAACTAAAATACAAAAAATTTCAATTTCAAGGAAAAGACAACTGTTTTGAATATAGTTAATGATAAAAAAAATTGACGGTACCCAAAACAACATAATTTAAAAATTGAGTTTTAACAAAAAATACATTAAAAAGTGAGTTATTTAAAAACTAAAACACTTTAAACAATAATTATTTAAAAAGTAACAAAAAAGTGCTTTTTTTCTAAAAATCAATAAAAAAATTAACTTCTATGAAAGTTGCCAAATTTAAAAAAGCCATAAAAGGTTGTTAAAATAACTGGCCTTTTAAGAAAACAAAACCATCTAAAATTAAGATTAAAGCACAAAATAATAATTATTTCAAAATTACCAAAAAAGTACTTTTGTCTAAAAAACCAGGAAAAACAGGTTTTAAGAGAATTTGAAATCGCCTAAAAACTGTATTCATAAAACATCCAAAGCTTCTACAACTATAATAACTGTAGAAATAGTAATAAAATAGTAGAGGAGCAGCAAAAAAAGTACCTTTTCTTTAAATATTAAACATTTAAAATTAAATTTGAAAAACTATACCTTCAAATTACTATTAATCTTTTGAAAACGTACAAAAATTTGGGCTAACGTACCCAAACTCAAAAATGTACTTTACCAAAAAGTACCAAAATTAATAAAGTCCCCATATATTAATGAAAGTAATAATATAAATATAAAATTTATAAAGTGCATTAAAAGAACATTAAAAGGAAACGTAACAAAATGTTTAAATAAAGATTTATCAGTAAAAGGGTTGGGAAATTTAAACTAAATGGACATAATTAATTAGCGTACTAAATGAAAAAAACTAATTCTTTGTGAGAAAAGCTTAAATTGCAATAAGACATTTTTCACAATTCACAAGCTTTAATTAACTTTAATTACACTAATAAAACAAAAATATTAAAAACTGCCAGCAAAAACGCTTTAGTACAAAAAAGTACCAAATTAATTCAAAAGTACCTTTACGATAAGCTGCAAAAAATTTGGTTATTTGCTAAGAACCTTATTCAATACTTTTTAAAACGTGTTTTTTTTTAATCAGACAAGATTAAAAAAGCTGTTAAGCTTTTAAAAAACCAACAACAAATAATAAAAGCTTTGTTATCTTGACAGCGCTAATTATTTTTTTTCTAAGGACCTCATAAAACCTTCAGAAATACAAAACTTATAAAAATTAATTGGGAAAAAGTTTTAAATATATTTGCTAAAATAGCCCGCCTTTTTTGAATTTTGACAGAAAAAGCTTGCAAAACCTTTGAAATTTAAAATATGAACTTTTCACAAATGCTGTGTTATTCATGAAAATGCATAAAGACTTGACAAAAAATAAAACCCGTAAAAAACATGTTTTAGTCAAGCGAAAAAATTGTATTTTGTGATAAAATTAGAAGTAATTAATTTTAATTTAAAAAATTTACATAAAAACAAACAAATAAAAAGCCTTTTAGTGCAACACAAACAAGGTGCCATATTTAAAAAAGCTACAAAGTAAAAAAACAGCTGGAAAACTTTAGCAAACAAGTGCCGTTATCTTTTTAAATTAATATAAAAGAGCTTGAGCTTAAAAGTTTTAAAAAGTTTTTATATTTCTGAAGAAGAATTCACAGTTCTCAGATAAAATTAAAAAGTCCCTCACAGCTTAAATACTCGCTTTGAGTTTGAAACGCCGCACAAAAATTTTCTTGAAGAGCTCTCAACACAGACGACTGGCAATAATGACTGTCGGTTCGCGGGAAGATCTATTTGCCAATGCAAAGCCCATAGATGATACAGAACGTTTGATAGGACGTGTTTTAGCGGGTAAGTAACTTCAAAGTGGGCTTCGAAATTTTAAAAGCTCTTTCTATGGTTTGTAAAGAACCCAGATAAATAATTATTCTTACAGCTTTTTAGTCTACGAAAACTTTTTGTTCAAAAGTACTTTTTGCAAAAGGTATATTTTATTAAAGAAAATTGCATAACATATGATTCTTATAAAAGGTACCTTTGAAAAATAACCTTTTTTGTAAAAATGTAATTTTAAGAAATGCGAATTTATGACTGGGATAAGAAATCCCAGGATAATTTAATAAAGATGCCGTAATAAAATAGGTACTTTTATTAAAATTGTGTTTTATTTTTGTAAAATAATTTGTTTATATAAGGTACCTTTTATAAAAACTGCCTTATATAAAAAGTACCTTATATAAAAATTACTTTATGCCAAAAATACTTTAATAAAAAAATTTTTATATAAAGTACCTTTTATAAAAAGTGCCTCATATAAAAAATTCTTTATACAACAAGTATTTTATACCAAAAAAAAAACTTCAGGAAAAATTAATAATAACAAAATGCTCCTTTTAGAAGGAACTTTATGTAAAAAGTACTTTTATTATACCGAAAAAATACTTTAATACAAAAAATTTTTAGCTAAAGTACCTTTTATAAAAAGTGCCTAATATAAAAAATACTTTATACAAAAAGTATTTATGCCAAAAACAAAACTTCAAGAAAAATTAATTTAAAAAAATTTCTTTTTAGAAAGAACTTTATGTAAAAAGTACTTTGATACAAGGGTTTTTTTGGTATCTATTTTTTTGGAGAATTCTGGTTTAAAACGTAAAACATATACACACTTTTTAAAACTTTTTTTTGCAAAAGGTACTAATATGAAAATATATATTTTTACGTAAGGTACTTTTTATAAAAGTACTTTTTCTGTGAAACAATCTATTTAAAAAAATTACATTTTTAATTAACGATTTTTATATGACTCATTTGACGTTTAAAAGGTACTTTTTATTAAAAGTACTTTTATAAAACTGAACATTTCAAACTTCTTTTTGCAAAAGATACAAAAGAACACAAAATTATATAGGAAAATATATATGTTTACCAAAAGGTACTTTTTATAAAAGTACTTTTTTTGTAAAACAATCTATTTAAAAAAAAATAACATTTTTAATTAATGATTTTATTATATGACTCAATTGACATTCAAGGTACTTTTTATTAAAAGTACTTTTATAAAACCGAACATTTTAGAAGTGTTTTTATATGTAAAGTTTTACTTATTAATGATAAGTTTCATGAATAAAAGTCCTAATAAAAAAAAGTACCTTCTAATAAACTTATTCTCTTAACTGTTAAAAGTACTTTTTTTTAGAATGCTACTATTTAAATTAGAGGATTTTGTTAAAGGGACTTTGAAAAATATAATTTTTAGAAAGATATGAAAGGTACTTTTTTTTGTAAAATATCAGTAAAAAAGTTAGAATAAATTTTTTTTTAATAAGTAAAATCATGGAGTTTGAAATTTAGACAAAACATATTTGAATAAATTTTTAAATAAAATTTGCATTCATTCATATTTGAAATTTAAAATAAAAATACTTTCAAATTTATTTTATTTCACTTCAATTCTTTGGTTGCCATTTTGGAAAATTATTTCTAGAACCCATAAATTTTGCTAGAATTTTATTAGCGTGTGTTAGTACGATAACCACAGTGTGCTGTACATATTTTTGCATAAATATTAATAAAATCATAAAATTAGAGCGACAGAGTTGCGTTCATTGAACTTTTTATTAATTTAACCTAATTTTTTTTTATATTTTCTTTTTTTTTAATTTATTTTTATTGTTGAAATTTTTTTGTGTATTTTTGATTATTTACCCACTATCACTTTCAGTGGAATAAATTATTAATTTTTATTATTTTCTATAGCGAGATAAGCCAAATTTCGGTTGAATTTGTTTCATAGTTGATTTTGTTGTTGTTGTTTATAGCAAATGTGTGTCTAGAAAAACTTCTAATTATTTTTCTTTTTTAATGTGGGGATCTTCCCACAAAAAGTTGAAAAAAATTCCAAAATAAAAATATTACTTTCGTGGACAAGTTGCTTAGTTAATAAAAAAAATGGTGTAAAGCTTATATAAGAAGCTTTTAGGATTAAAAAATTTTTTTTGCGAAAACGACAAGAAAAGTTTTAAAAAGTTAGCAATTATTTTAATAAAAGCTTTCATACTTTAAAGCTTGAGAACGACTTTTTAACTTTTCAAATTTCACTTTTTCAAAAGTTTTGGTATAAAGCTCTCATAGCTTACAGAAAATTGTAAGCTTTGCAAAATCTTAAAGTCTTGAAAAATGCTAAAGAGATCTCCAAAGCTTATTGAAAACTTTACTCATACAGAAGAATGTAATGCCTTAAGAAATCGAAAGTAAACAAGACCAGAAAACAAGGAGCAGAAAACTGAATTACTGCATTCACCAAAGGGCGTTACTAAATATCGGGCCATGCATACAGGCATACCAACAAAATAAAAAAACCTCTTTATTCCATGTTCAGACAAAATCGGAATTAATTTCTTCTCCATCCCGGGATCGCCATAGCATTACTTCGGGTTCGTATTGGCCCCGTGTGTGCCATCATCTTCATTGCTGTCTGCGTCCAGACTGCCGCTCTTCATTACACCTGTTATACGCCCTCCCGGGGGCACATTTCTATGTTTTGACGCAAATCCATCGTCATTACATATGTCTTCGGAGGTAAAAAGGAGCCCCAGTCACCTAATATAGGCTAGCTGGAGCCAACTTGACAATTCCATTATATTTCAACGGGAATCAGTAAAGCCCCGGAGTTTAGCTATTTGTCTTTTTAGCCTTTTAGCTGTCCTCTGACAGATTATTGAGGTTGGCCCTTCGGGAGTATCGTGGTGGTTGTGGTTTCGTGGCCCTCGTTTTAGTTTGTAGATCGGATCATTCACGATGACCACAATGAATGCTCCAGGTCCAGTGAGTATGATTGCCGTTGTGTTCTTAAATTTTATTAAACTTCATACGTTCTAGACCAGGAGTTGGATAGTCTCCAATTCTTTAGCAAGGAGTGAGGGCTGCGCCCTGCTCCGAGTTGTTCAAGTTGCAACTAGGAGTGACCAGAGAATATACGTATTTGAAGGCCTTCTAGGGTGGGGATAACGCTACATTTCATCCACAGTGGTATGATCCACCATCTGGTTATGGCTTACACAGCTAAGTCAGATGTAAATCTTATCACACATATCATACCTGTTATACGCTCACACATAGTCTGTTACGCCTAGGTCAACCTTCTTCGTCTTCAATATGCTCCGCAGTATTTAGAAACCGCGCTCCAATTGACGTCATAACTTCTATGAGTTTTCCAATGGTTACTGGCCCAGCTACATTTTCCAGTAACAAATCGCTTTCAGCCCCAGCGAGGATATTCTAAGAATGTGTGCTTGGCATCAGCTAATGTCTCCTCAGGCTCGTATGGGCAATATAGTGTGTAGCATTTCCCGGCTCTACATAGATACTTTCGGTAGAAGCCGTGACCTGATAGCATTTGGCTCAGGTAATAGTTCATGATGGAAATGTAAGTCCTTATTTCTTTATAGATGATGCCGATGAGAACATTAAAGTCAATGGTGACCGCTATAGAGCCACGTCTACTGACTTTCGTTTACTAATTGAATAACCATGAAGTGTAGGAACTGTGATTTTAACAAGATGGCGCAGCATGTCACAAATCTCGTGCCATAATTGATTTTGTGAAAGAAGCAATTGGTAACTGTATAGTTTCAGCTATCAACAATTTTCTGTGGGAATATATAAAGTCACTAGTGTACGCTGATTAACTCGGAGCTTTTGGTCAACATATTTTGGAAAAACTCATTGAAGGTTGGACCTCCAACGCAGCGATGGCGGTCATATGCTAGAAATCATAGTTTAATTTTAATGGCAGAAGATTGTAAAGTTAATTTCAGGACAATTAAAATTGATCTTTAATTTAATCCATTTTTACGAAAATTAAATACCTCTAGAAAACACCCTATATTTAATATTATTCATTTACCAGCCCCCTGAAAGAAAGTATTGAACGCTGAATCACCGGAATTCAAACACATTTATGCAAAATATATTAAAATTTTAAGTTGAGCTTAACTCATATTTAAAACACCCTGTATAAACGAGCTCCAGAAAACGAGCTAAGAAATTTTTTAACCAACCAACCAACCAACCCACCAACCACGCAAATGTATGAAAGTGAAAATAAATTTCATTCGCAACTTACTACGCGTTCACTCTCAAGCACATGAAATTAAAAGTGTCTATGTGTTGGTGTATGAATTCTTAATTCGTTAACAGCGAAGTCAACGAAGCATTCGTTAGCTTACGACATGAATTTTTACTTTTATTTTCTAAGTAAATAAAAATAATTGTAAGAAATGAAAAAAGACATGAAAAACGAGTTCTCTCCTGTGCAGCACGCAAAAGTTCAATGACCGCAAAAATCCATGGCCTACTTTGTGCGCAAACAAAAAAATTAAATAAATAATAACAACAACAATCACGAAGTAAAGAAGTAATTGGGATCCTCTCCTCCAACTTTTGCCTCTCCCTCTGCCGTACCTTAGCCGCTAATCAAATAACAACATTTCAACAAATACACGCACAAAGAAAATTATATTTTGTTTGCAAAAACAAAATAAATGCTTTGGCAGCAAAAGGGAGAGAGAGAACCGAACGAACCATTCATGCAATAGAGAAATAATAACCGAAGAAATTTTTAAACGATGAGTCGAGAAGTGAGTATTCGTGTGTATTTTAAAACAGAATGGTTTTGATATTACAAACAGCAACAACAACAAATTGTGTACAACAACTTACATAAGGGGAATTTTTTTTGTAAAACCTCTTACTCTCAACAATACAGATGATCACTATGCCTCTTCTTCTTTAATGTCAAACTCCACAAAGTATGCAACAGCCCCATCAAGGAATTTTTTTTATTTGTTTCGTTTGGACCAGCACTCAGGGGATGACCCCTACACATGCAATGCATTCTACCACAATTAGGAAATTAGTTTATGGGGAGGAGGAAAGAAGGAGTAGTATTCCTACATTGAAAGTGATAGGAAAGGCCTCTGGAGGGTGTTTATTCCGCATACGAACGGTTCTGCTAAAAAACGAATTCTTCCTGTAACAACCACAAATGGATGCAGTCTCAACGAAAATCGAGTAAAACGCAAAAACGTGCGAGTAACGGTAACAAGTTACTAATTACGTTCGAGTTCTTACCATTGCAGTAACGATCAATCTGGGAAATACAACCTACACTGCGTCGTTGCTCTAGAGAATCAATAGTGTTGAAGACCCGTCCCTAATCAGCCTATGGGCTCCCTCTTGTATGCGGTCGAGTAACTGCAAAATCGACTTTGGGACGCCGGTCCCGGGATATAGGTAGTATAAATAGTATGAAGATCGCTTGGAGTGATGTATCTCTTACACCGTTTTACAAGACCAAGGCACTTGAAAGCTTCTTTAGAAACCTAAAAAATGTGTTCAATTGAACATCACACTGAATTTTCATGCCAAGAACATCGAAAATTTCCGATCCCGTAATACTTATATTACCCAAGGTAACAGGTGCAGTATCATTTCCGAACACAGCTTTATGCGTCAGCATGCAACATGGTGTCTTACTGGCATGAAAATTAACTTTATACGACCCCATTCGGAGATTGTTGTGGGATCGTGATTGAGCTTGTCATTCATGTTCCGCCTTTCAGAACTCACCTCCAACTGATACGGTCTACTACCAAATGAATACGAATCACAAATGGTGCTGTCATCTGTGAAAGAGCATACAGGGTTGAAAGTTTCACGAGGAAGGTCATTTAAAAAAATTATAAATTGAATAAAGTGAATTAATCTTGAACTTGTGAGATGAAATCCCATCTACAAGAACTCGCTTCCTGAGAAAACTAGATATAAATCTGGAGAAATTATTACCGACACCAAAAGCAACTAGTTTTGACAGAAGTGCATTATGCCACACTCTATTAAACGCCTTGAAAATATTTAGAGTTACCACCTTGCTTTCTTCGAAATGCGTGATAAGATTTACGTCGGTACCTAGCTTGTTTCTGTCATAATTTGACGGTTGTCAAACCCCTATGGTGATATGATGCGTACACCCACGCCCTAGGAAGCCGACGACATAATTCTAGCAACAGGTCATTCCTAGGTGCAATTTCTGAAGTTTCAGAGCAGAGCGGCCAACCCCCACTCCTTGCTGAAGAGTTGGAGACTATCCAACTCCTGGTCCAGAACACATCACACCGGATCCGGATCATTCACTCTTTGTTCTGAGTAGAGGTAAGATGGTCCTGGCCCCTTAATCAAATTTATAAAGGCCGCGAAACCATAACCCACACGATGCTCCTGACGGGCCAACCTCAATAATTAGTCAGCGAACAGCTAAAAGGCTAAAAAGCCAAAAAGCTAAACTCTGTGGCTTACTGATTCCCGTGAAAATAATGTGGAATTATCCAATTGGGTCCCTGCTGGCATTTAGGGACCTTTTACCCCCGGTGACACATGTAATGACGGTGAGTTTCCGTCAAGACATATAAATGTATGGAGTTGCACCATTTTCCCGACAAGAAAGCCAGCAAATCACCGGTAGAGCGCTCCCTACGAAAGACATAATGTCGTTCGTTAAGTAAGCCGCTAGACTCCAGGCGCCTGACAAGATGAAAAGACGAACTTTTATCGTTCATTTTAAAACGAACTTTATTTCAGATGACAGCAAGTAAGTGTTCGCTCACACTTCTGGTTAAAAATTCTTGAAGCTGGTATTTATATTTTCTTTTAATTTTTGTTAAGCTGTATGGCGCTCCGGAGTATATAGCACCTTAAGTTATATTATGTCAAGGTTATGGCGAACCGGTACACTGGTAATCAATGGGTATTACTTTGTATGAATTTCTTAATGGTTGTGTGGCATTTTTCGTGGGTACCATTTTTCGGTGAAACTGCTGAAGAAATGTTTGCTCACGCTGTTCATGATGACACCCCCCTCTGTCCCCCATCCCGGATTTTAACGAAATTAAAATAAAAATCCTATTGTATCCTTACTTTTGCGTGCAACTGTAAATTTCCTTTCGAAACCGAAATGAAAGAAGCAGCATCGCAAATATTCTGTTACAAATTGTTATGATTACAAAATATAAGCGTATACCTACAAATAATATACCGTTAGTTAACTAGATTTTTTTTTATTTTCTCCCACTCTTTAGTAAACTTCCTCCTTATAACCCCTCTTGCTTTCTCTTCATCCCATACCTTAGTTATCTCTTTATGATAAAATCCTCATTCACCCACATTTGAGTTTTACTTACTGCTGCTACAAAAAAAGCCAAATACGCACATACACTCCTTCAAGAAAGATACTGTATAAAAAAAAACAGAGAGAAAGAGAGAAAGAGAAAAAAAGTTAAATGGCTTTGGCCTTGGAATTGCTTTTAACAGCACGAACCGTTCATTGACCCAACCAGTCTCATACTTGTATACACATGCACAATTACCACTATCAAACTTTACTTATACATGCACACAATGTTATCTTAAAAGATTATATATACACACATACGCATACAAACATGTACACAAACATGCTATTTATTTAATAGCAACGTCTACCCCAACTACACCAACACATTTGCATTTTATTTTTATTATTTGTATGAATTAGTCTTAACAATATTGAATGTCATTTAAAGTTGTTAGTTGTTATCATGCTACTACGGCACCAACAACAAGAACAACAATAAAAAAACACCAGAATTATAATTAAAATATACATATGTATGTATGCATATGTGTGTGCATATAAACATGTATTGATAACATTTTCATGTGACCTAATAAGAAATACTTTTGCACAGCTGCTCACCAAATAGCTACACGGAGAAAAACAAGGCATGTTTTTCATGCAAAGGGACTTGAGCAGAAAGGTTAGAAATATTTTGCGAATTTGAGACACAATTATGGAACCATTCGAAACTTCGCAGTATATAAATTAAATAAAGAAGCCGACTTAAAATTTTCTTATTTTAATGACTTCGACAGACGACTATGGATTTTACTTAACGTGACTTTCATTAAGTCTGGTATTAAGTGATTTAGTATTGTCATTCTTTTCGGTGTAAACCGTCACTGCTTGCTGTTTGTTCGGTATGATTGGCGAGCTCTTTCGATGTGATCACATCATTATCAAGCCATGCACTAGACTGTACTGGTGCGTCAGTGTTTGGGTTTAGGTAGTTCTTTCATTAGGGTTGTATACCCCTCTGGGGACACATTTAGCGGCCTTTATGGAATACTTGACCATCTAGACCTGTGCTGCTGGGGGTATAAGGGAGTCCATTCTCCTGCAAGCAAGCAGAGTGTCAACTGGAAGCTCCACGTTATTTCCACCGGAATCAGTACGTCACAGAGTTCCGCTAATTGTCTCTTTAGACTTTTAGCTGTTCTCTGACTGATTATTGAGGTTGGCCCTTCGGGAGTATCGTGGTGGTTGTGGTTTTGCGGCTCCAGCATAAACTGATTATGTGGGCCAGGATCATCTCGCCTTTAATAACACCAACGGGCGAATGATCCGGATTCAGTGAGCATGCTAGTCATGTGTTCTAGACCAGGAGTTGGCGTGTCTCCAGCTCTTCAGCAAGGAGTTGTGGTTTGCAACTCTGCTTTGGAACCGCTGAAATTGCAACTAGGAAAGATCTGTTGCTAGAATCAGTCCTCGGCTTCCTATGGCGTGAATGACGTTGCTTTTAATTCCCAGTAGTTTGACCACCATCTGATTAAGGCTTACAGCCAGGTGCACATGTACGTCTTATCACGAAATTAGGGTTGTATCCACACATGTTCCTCGATTGCTCGCCACTTGGAATTTTATGCGGGTATAATCTAATATTTTCGACTATTCATTTAGTCTCTTTGAGTGGGGTCATACAAAATGTTTGAAATCGAACATTAACAAACAGAAACAAATGGAAATTTTATCCTACGGTTTGTTTCAAACGATATGATTTAGGACTAATCCTTCCTAAACTACAAATAGCTAAAATTTCAGCGTAAATCCACTGAGGGAACTTTAACAGTTTACTGAAGGATTGGCATCCATCCCATGATGATTATAATGACCATAGATCATATGGAAATTTTTGATCACTGAACCTATCGAGTTGCCTTCTAATAATTAAGATAATATCTCTGATTCTAGTACATCTAGTCCTCTTGGCATCCACGCTTTAAGCAAGATACACAATGAGACTAAATAAGTAAATGTACTAAGGCGTGCTAAAAATCTATACGAGAAGCACCTTCATTTTTTAACAGAGTGAAGAATAATGCTAGTTCCTCAATTCCAATTTTTTTTAAAAATGATCAAATATTAACTGACCCGGTTAACAATGCTCACCTTTTGGTTGGTATATTTGCAAATAATTCTTATTTCCCGAAAAGTAGTCAACCACCGCCCAAGCTCGACAGAGTACCCGCTGAAGATATTCTTTCGAGCTCGAACAGCTAAAAAGGTTTTAGCAGATCTCAACGTCAACAAGTCTTCTGGGCCAAATGGGATACCAGCACTGGTCTTGAAACAGTGCTCTTCAATGCTAGCGCATCCTTTATCAACCCTTTTCAGCATGTTGCAGCATGGCGGTGAATTCCCAAAGTGTTGGAAGGTTGCTAATATAACGCCAAGACCCAAAAAGGGTGAGGCTAACAACTCTCAAAATTGCCGTCCAATTGCAATTAATTCTGCTCTTTTTAAAGCGATAGAAACCTTGCTTAATTTTCATCTTGTGAGGTACCTGGAGTGTAACGGCTTACTTAGTGACCGACAGTATAAATTCCTTAGAGGGCGCTCTACGGGTGATTTTTTGCTTACTTTTCTGTCGGAAAAATGGTGCAACTCCATACATCGTTTTGTAGAAAGTAAGGTGGTGGCTCTAGATATTTCCAAGGCATTTGATAGAGTGTGGCATAATGCACTTCTGTCAAAACTAGTTGCTTTTGGTGTCAGTGATAATTTCTCCAGATTTATATCGAGTTGTCTCAGGAATCGCACTATACGGGTTGCTGTAGATGGAATTTCATCCGACGAGTTCAAGGTTAGAGCATTGGTACCGCAAGGCATCGTTCATTCTCGTACTCTATTTCTTATTTTTCTAAATGCCCTTCTTTAGCAAATTTTAAACTCTATTTACTATTTCGCAGATTACAGCACCATTTGTCATTCGTAGTCATTTAGTAATAGACGGAATCAGTTGGAGGAGAGTTTCAAAGGGCGGAACATAAATCATATGCTCATTTATGATCCCGCAACAATCTGCGAATAGAGTCGATTTTAATGCCCGTAAAATGCAACGCTGCTTGCTTACGCATAGATCTGTGTTCGGAAATGGTGGCGCACTTGTAACTATAGGTTACAGAATCGGAAGCTCGTGATGTTCTTGGCATGAAAATTCAGTGTGATGTTCGATGGACTAAACACATTTTACTGGTTTCTAAAGAAGCTTTCAAATGCCTTTGTTTTGTAAAACGGTGTAGGAGAAATTTCACTCCATTCAAACTTTACACTATTTATACCAACTATATCCGTCCAAAGATGGAATATAACTCTCATGTATAGGCCGGCGCTCCAAACTTTATTTTGGAGTTGCTCGACCGCGTATAGGGGGGGGGGGGGGGGCAAGAGCCTCATTGGGGCTGGTAGGGTATCCAATTTTATTTATTCCTTAGTGCATCGGCGCAATGTGGGTAGTATTTCACTGTTTTATCGTTACTACAGTGTTAATGAAATTAGGAAACATGTTTCCGACACTCGCACGATTTTGCGTTAGACTCGATTTTCGTTGAGAGCAAATCCATTTGTGGTTGATTGGTCAGTAAATCATACTACGCATTACAGGGAAAATTCGTTTTTTAGCAGAACAGAACAGAACTTCCTCCAGAAGTCATTCCTGTCACTTTCAATATAGGAAAAGTCAAATTGAATGTCCACATACACTGAAATTTTTAAAATTTTGTAATGGAAATTGCCAAGGCAAGCGTTATAAGCTGAAAGTCTACGGAGTCCACAAACACTGGCACCATATATTTTTATTTATTTATACTCTCCCGTATATCGTTTCAGCGTAAATAAGAATACGAATTTTTTTCCCTGAATTTTTTAATTCAAAATTTAGAAACTATAAATCGTATTTTTCACAGTGTACTACAATGTTTGAAATCCTAGGATAATTGAAAATTTACATAAACATAATTGACTGTTATGTTTTTGGTTAAATAACATTATTCATTTTTGTTTATTAAAAAACTGTAACAAAAAATTTATCGTCCTTTCAATGCTGAACACTTTTTACCACCACTGTATAATCGGCCATCGTACGACCTTCTAATGGTTTTAAGCTTTACAGTCCAACTAGAATATATTATTATTATTGACTTTCGTAATCGATATTATTGATACTTTGTTTTAAAACATGTTATCTCAACAACAAAAACAACAACATAATTTAATTGTAAATAATTTTGTATGCAAAACAATTGCGGATCAAAACAAACACACACACAAACAAAATATAAAAATTACATTTACAGTAAATGAATATTACAATATGCTCTCTGTCTCTCTCCCTCTCTTTGGCATGCATTTTATTTGTACACCCGAAATATGAAGTCAAATCAAATGCCTGTTTTTAGTTAATTTTTAATTTATAACAATAATTGATAATTAAAAGCAGTGTAATTCTGTTATTTACTTTTTCAGAGTGTGAAGGAGAGAGAGAGAGAGTTTGGATAGAGATAACATATTGTTTTTCATGCTATTATTTAATAATTGGAAAAACTAATTATTACATTTTGGATTCGTAAGCATATGGACATACACACACATCTACGCACACACAGCAAAACTACACATCCCCAGCATCAAACAAACCAACTAACACGTTCATGCTGGTGTTTGTTGTTTTTATTATTTGTTGGTATTTGTGATTTTTTTCAACTCTGAAATATGCCCTAAATTTTTTAATAACTTTTTGTGGTTTTATTAGTTTGTACGATTTAAAAATTGTAACAGTTTCTATTTTATTTCAACGATATTCTTCTCTAATAACGACAACTAAAAGCTGCGTTTGTAGCTGTTTTTTTGTTGCTAAAAATCAAGGTGATGAACGAAGACGAAAACATTGTTTGTCAAGTTATCAAATAATTGATTGATATTCAAAAGTTGCTACAAAATTAAATTAAGTAAAACAAACAAATACTCAATGTATTAGTTTCCTTTAAATTATTCGAATATGACATTAGGATTTTTTTTGCGATTATATGAGTAACTAATAGATATTTTTGTTCGAATATGTAAACAAATATTGAACACAATATTAGCAGCAAATAATTTTAAGAATTTAATCAATCAATGGAATTATAAAATTATTCGAATAAATTATTCGAATACATTATTCGAATAAATTATTCGTTTATAATGTCATTGTTGAAAGTTTTTGTTTTGAAGATTTCCATATTTTCAAGAATGTTTAGTCTTCGTCCATTTTTGTTAGGATGTAGTAATATCATACATTCATTTATTTCCTTTGGTGTGTGTCCGTGAGTGTCAAGGTGTAATGCAAAGTTGAAATCTTCTCTTTTCCGTTTGTATGAGGGTATGTGTTCTGTAAACCTTGTTTTTAGTGTTCGCCCAGTTTGCCCTATATAAGTTTGTTTGCAGGTACAGGTAAGTCTGTATACACCACTGGAACTAAATTTATCAGTTATTTTTGTCGTTGTTCTGAGATTATGTCTCAGAGTGTTGCCAATTTGTAATGCTGTGAGTACTCCTTCTTTGTGAAAAAGGTTAGTTAGTCTGTATATTTCTGGTCCGGTGTAAGTAAAGGTGTGCCGTCGTGCTGTATCGGTTGTCCCTTTGTCTTCTTTATTTCTGTTTTTAGTGTTGTATTGTCTAAGAAGTTTATCGATGGTAGTGGCCTTGTAGCCGTTATTTATAGCTATGGCGTAAATTGTGTCGAGCTCTTTGTTGTACTTATCTGGAGTAAGTGGGATTATCTTAAGTCAGTATATCATATGTGTAAACGCTGCTAGCTAATGTTGGGTAGGGTGGTTTGAGATGTTGTAAAGTTATTCGAATAAATTATTCGAATAAAAAATTGCGAATTAGTGAATAATTTTTTTATTCAAATATGAAAACAAATATTAAACAGATTTTAACAGAACTTTTGCAGCATATAATATAAAAAAAATAATATTCGATCAATATTTATTGGTCAAAAACTACAACAATTATTAGTTCACATTTATAAAGGGTGAAAATAAATTATTCGGATATTCCAATAATTGTTGTCCGAATATTTACTCCAGAAGTCTTAAATGAAATAGAACAATTATGAAAAATTTTAGTTCGTTAAAGCACTTTTTTAAATTAAAATTTCTATACTAGTTAACGATTATAAACGATTTTTTAAGTAAAATTTAAGAAATACAATTAAAAACATAAATCGGTTTAGTTTATATTTTTATGAAAAACAATTTTTAATAATTTTTCTTAGAAATTTTTCTTAAAAATGTACTTTTTTAGACAAATTTTTACAAAAATATTTTTAAAAACTATTACATATAGAGTATCTACTCTTGCGAAAAGTACTTTTTAAAATGTACTTTCTTCGATGTTTTTCTGAAACAAATATTTAAAGAAATTTTTTAGAAAAATTTTTTAAAGAAATTTTTATAAAAATTTTTTATAGACATTTTTTAGAAAAATTTTTTAAAGAAATTTCACAGACAAATTTTTAAAGAAAATTCACAAAAAATTTTTTAAAGAAATTTTTTAGAAAAATATTTTAAACAAATTTCACAGACAAACCTTCAAAGAAAATTCACAGAAAAATTTATAAAGAAATTTCACAGAAAAATTTTTAAAGAAATTTTACGGACAAATTTTTAAAAAAATGTTTCTAATTTTTTTTAGTGTTGTATTTTTTCAAAATGCACTTTCTTTTACGGTACCTTTTTAAAATTGCTATTAAAAAAGTTTGTATTTTTATAAAACTTTTTGGATATATAGCTTGATAAAAATGATTTTTTAGAAAAGATGCTTTTTTAAAAGGAGCTTTAATATTACTTTTTCAAAGAGTACTTTTTTAGCAACTTTTTTTACTGGTACGTATTTTTTAAAAGAAGGTTTTTTTAAAAGAGACCGTTTTTAAAAACTTTACATAAATAGTACTTTAAAAAAAAATTAAAGTACTTTTTAAAAGTACTTTTTAAAGGTACTTTTTAAAAGTACTTTTTGAAAGTACTATTTATAAGTACTTTTTAAAAGCACTATTTAAAAGTACTTTATAAAATATTTTTCTAAAATGTATTTTTTTAATGCAAGGTCCTTTAAAAATCGGATTTCACAATTATTTTTAAGAAGGCTCTGTGATCAAAAATTATTTCTTATAAGTTTCTTTTAAAGGAAGTTTTTTAAAATTTAATTTTTTAGGTTTACTTTTTTATATGCTTTTTAGTACTATGTAAATCAGTTGATGCATGTATTTTAGGTACATAAACACTTTTACTGCTGTTGCTGAAATAATTCATTACATCCACTCACGTTTTTCATTAAAAGTTAAGTCGTTAAAAATAACAGTAGAAAAATGGGTTTATTGTAATTGTAAATTTTGAACTTTTGATGAAAGAAAATGCGAATGCGAATGTCTAACAGCTGCACGTTTTAAATTTTTATTTTATTGTTGCAGCATACAAACATGTAAACAAAACTTAAAATTTTGGATAAATAAAAGCAAACAAAAATAAAAGGGTATGAAGGTTGTAAAAGCTGTGTTAATTGCCTAATGAATGGCAACAAAAAGATAAAAAAGTGCTTAAAAACATAAAAATCCTTTACATTAAATGTTTTTCTAATCATTTTCCCTCACTGGTTTTCTTCACCTTGTAACTGTTCGCTGCCACTTACCATCAAATGTAAATATTTCTTTTTGATTTTAACCTAGATTACAACTACAAATACCTTAAACGTTATAAACACCAAACTCTCACGCACACAGAAAAATTTAAATAATATTTGCAAAGAACAAAAACTTAAAAAAGTGACAAACACAATTCAACGTTGCAAAAGTTGAATGGACTTTTTGCATCCAATGCAGCTCAATAACCTCGATCTAAATATACGCTGAATATAAAAACTGCACTCTCCTCTACTGACTTAAACTCAAACATATTTATATGCAGTTTCACACACACACACACACACACACACATACACACACACACTTACATCTACATTAGCATTCTCATTTTGTTTACATTTGATAACAACCAGTGGTGGAGTACAAGTGTTCAAATGCAAGAGATGTTTTACATGCATGTGTGTGCATGCATGAGATTGTAACAGTTTTTTATTATTGCAAGTGTGCCTGCGTGTGTGTGTGTGTGTGCGTGCGCTTGAATTGAACTTGCTCTGTTTAATTAAATGTATTTGTAAATGACATTTATTATTTATTAATTGAAGAAAATGAAAAATGTTTTAATCAGCAAGCCTTAACATTTAAAGCTTTTTTCTTATAACACAGTGGGGTCTTTAAAGAGTTATTTTGCTCTTAAAATGCAAACAATAATTAGCTTTAGAAAGGCTTCAGTTCTCTAAAATCATTCATTTTTTTAACGTTTTTGCATAATCTCTTCATGCATTGTTGTAGAGTCATTAATTGTCTTTGAATTTGTCTTTGAATTTTTGATTCAAATAATTTGAATTTTAATAAAAAATTTATTAAAAAGTACTTTTATAACCCATAACTTTATTATTGGAGTCTTTTCAAAGAGTAAATTCATCAAAAAATTTTTAGAAATAAATTGTTTAAAGGCAGATGTATTTAAATAAAACTTTTTTACTTTCTTGGAAAAGTACCTTTTAAAAAGTACTTTTCTAAATTATTCATTAGAAGATTTTTGAAGCATATGTTTTAGATATTTTTATTTCCAAAAACATCTTAAAAAATTACATATAAAAAGTACTTTTTGAAATTATTTTTAATTGCATTAAAATATACCATTTACAAAAGTACATTTAAAAAGTGCTTTTGCTAAAAGTACATATTATACTTTTGAAAATAAGTACCTTTTAAAATAAACATTTGCCCTTTAAAATGGTGACTTGAAAAACCCACTCTTAAAAAGCGGCACTTTTTTTAAATTGCTTTAAAATATTCCATTTACAAAAGTCTCATGCTAAAAAAGTACCATACGCGAAAAAGTACTTTTTAAAAACAAGGTCTCAACATTTATTTTTAAGTAAAAGGAAATTTTAGGGAACTCATTTTGAAAACTATTTTAAAAACTTAACACAAGAAAATTTTCCTTTCAAAAATTATTTTCAATGCAGTCAACTTTTAAATTTTCTAATGAAAAACATTTTAAGTACCATCTTGTTGTTAGAAAAAAATAATTTTATAAAAAAAGCATCGTTAAGAAAATGCGTTTAAAAATTGTGCTAAAAAGTTACTTACTTTAGCAAATTAAAGTTACAAAAATATGCTTTTCAAATAAAGTACCTTAAGGTACTTAAAATTTTTAAAAAACACTTTTTGACGAATAGCAGCATTACAATAAAATAGCTTTCTGCAAAATAAGGTTTTTGGAAAACTACTTCTTAAGAATTAACAAAAGTCACTCTTAAAAATTTAACTTTTGAAAAAGTACTTTTTTAATATATTTTTTTTAATTATTTAAAAAATTACCTTAAAAATCTTTAAAAAGATATATTTTGAAAATATTGCTTTACAAAAGCAAATGTTAAAGTGTAGTTTTCTTAACTTTTGGTTATAAAAAAGCTTTTTAAAAGTGGTACTTTTAAAAATGGTACTTTAAAAAAAGAAACTGCTTTAAAAGTACTTTTTAAAGTATTTTGGACAACAAAAATTAGCTTTCTTTAAATATTTTAAAAAGGTATAACTGAAGAAAACCGTTTTTAAAGTATTTTAAAAAAGTACTTTTTTTTAATTGACATAATATCTTTGAAAACATTAAGTGATCTGAAATACGCAACAAACTTTCAAGAATAACTTCTACGAAAGTACCTTTTAAAATAAATATCTTCTAAAAAACTAACTATTATATTAAAAACAACAGTTGAATAAGTAACTTTTCAATAAAGTACGCCTTAAAAAAAATATTTACGTTAAATGGTACCTTTAAGTTATTTTACTTAACCTTTTAAGGGTAATACCCTTCCTACCCTTTGAATTAAAACACGAAACTTAAAAAAAAATAAGTCTGTAAGATAAAATTTAAAAAAAGGGCCTTTTAGAAAAGTACCTTTGTTATATGACATCATTAGTTAAGTTTTGCTTCTTAATGTTTGGTAGCTTTTTTTGTAGCTTGCCTTTTAAAAGTACTTTACAAACATAATTAGTACTTTTTGACAATTTTAACAAAATTATATTAAATAGTATAAATTTTGTTTTTAATTATAATTCTTCATTTCTTTCTTTCGAAAACTCATTTTCTTGTTGCCAAGCGCCCAAAATGAACAATTTATTTTATTTGCTTTTTTTTAATTTTATTTTTTTTTTAGTTTTATTTTTATATGGAAAATGAGTTCAATGCCGTTCATTGTTCTGTTAGTTGTGTGCTTTGTTGTTGCTTGTGTTCTTAATAAAATTTTATTGCAATCACTTTGTCCTCCTGTCATGCTTGCACTAAACACACACACACAGGTACACTTCTATAAGAATATGTTTGCATTTATTTGATTTTCTTTTTGCTCTCATTGCACTCTTAAAATATAAACTCACTCTCTCACGTTTGTTTAACTGCATTTGTAAAATTTGTTGTTGTTCTATGAAAAATGTTGCTGCTTTTGATTTTGGTGCCTCCTGCTTTTTAGTAGATTTTTTTATTTAATTATTTATTTTTAATATTATTATGATTTAAAATTATGTGTTATTTTATTGTATTTTTTAAAGAGCTGGTACTAATTGAATACGAATCTGTTTTTAGTACTTTTTGAAAGATATTTTTTTAACAAGGTCCTTTTCAAATGCACTTTCAAAATTCTATTAAAAATAGCAATTACTTCAAAGGTACTTTTGCAAAAGATATTTATTAAAAATTACTTTTTTAAAAAAATTTTGAAAAGAAATTTTTGGGTTGCTTTGGCAAAGGTACTTTTTTTTTTATCGATTTTTCATGTTACCTTTTGAAATGATATTTATTTAAATATTTTTAAAATAGATTTTTTTTGTGATACTTTAGCTAAGGTACTTTTTTATAAAGTAATTGTTAATGAAAAGTTTATTTTCGAAGCCACCGAAATCTTTTCAAAAGCCGATTTTTTAAAAAAACGTTAACTTATTGATTTTTATTTTTTAGGGTTCTGTATACTTAATATAAAGTTTTTTGGTGGTACTAAAACGAAATAATTTTCTGATGGTTCAGTCTAGTTGATCAATGGTATGTGGTCACATATTTCTTTAAGAAATCTGTTTTTTTTTTGTTTTTGAAAAAGTATTTTTACAAACTTTGTTTGTACATGGTTTTATTCAAAAATCCCTTAAAAATGCCAATTTCCTTCAAGGTACTTTTGTATATAGTTAAACAAGTTTTTGTGCAAGAATTTCTTATGCTACTTTTTAAATTAATATTTCTTTAATTTAAAAAAAAGCACTTTTTTGTGGTAGTTTAGCAAAGGTACATTTTATAAAGGCTTTTTCATTCTAGATGGTCAATAGTATGTGGTTACATGTTTCTTTGAGAAATATGTTTTTTTTTCAAACGTACTTTTCAAAACAATTTTTTTACAAGGTCGTTTTCAAATTTTACTTAAAATGGTAATTACCTCCAAGGTACTTTTTTATATAGTTAAACATGTTTTTTAAATTCCCTTTTTTATAAGAATTTCTTAGGTTACTTTTTAAATTAATACTTCATTCTAATTTTTTTAAAAGGTACTTTTTGTGGTACTTTAGAAAAAGTACTTTTTTATAAAGACTTTTTCATACATTTCCGAAGCCAAATAAATTTTGCAACAGAAAAAAACCTTTTAAAAGCAAATTTTGGAAAAGGTACTTTTTTGTGGTACTTTAGCAAAGGTACTTTTTCGTAAAGAATTTTTCATGAAAAGTCTGTTTCCGAAGCCACATAAGTTTTGAAACAAAGAAAAACATTTTATAAATTTTTAAAAAAGTACTATTTAAAAACTGCCATTTAAAATGTAATATTCTGAGTACTTTTTTACCATTCAAAATAATAGTCATTTAATTATTTTCTAAGGTTGCTTTTTAAATTAATACTTCTTTAATTTTTTTAAAAGGTACTTTTTTGTGGTACTTTGGCAAAGGTACTTTTTTATAAAGGCTTTTTCATACATTTCCGAAGCCAAATAAATTTTGCAACAAAAAACAACTTTTTAAAAGCAAATTTTGAAAAAGGTACTTTTTTGTGGTACTTTAGCAAAGGTACTTTTTCGTAAAGAATTTTTCATGAAAAGTCTGTTTCAGAAGCCAAATGATTCTTGAAGCCAAAAAAACTTTTTATAGATAAAAAAGTACTATTTAAAAACTACCATTTAAAATGTAATATTATAAGTACTTTTTTTACCATTTAAAATAATAGTTATTTTTAACGGACAATTTTTGTAGTATTTTGACATAGATTCTTCATTATAAAGGATTTTAAATGAAAAGTTTGTTTCCGAAACCAATAAAATTTTACAACAAAAAACTTTTTAAAATCTTATTTATGTGTGAAAAGCTGTCCTTTAAAATGTTAAGTTCCTACATCTTCGTTATATTCTAACGTATGCTTAAAGAATATTGTTTTGTACTTAAAATTTACAAATATTTAAATTGGTACTATTTTTGAAAAAGCCAAAATTAATTTTTTTTTTCAATTATTTTAGGGAAATTTTTTCTAGAAATATTTTTTAAAGCCCAAAATCTTGTCAAAAGAACTTGAAAGTTTCAGTTTTTCAAATATTATTTTTCAAAGGTACTTTTTATATTTTTTTTGTTATTTTAATAAATATTTTTAAGTATAAAACGACTTGTGAGTTTTTGCACTGTGGCTTTGCTTTGTTGTGCAATTTTTTTTTTGTTTTCGTTTTAATTTTTAATAAAAAAATCTACCATTTAGAATTGTTTTTAGAGGTCAATTTAAAGCGGGTCAATTAAGTTTATTCGCCTTCATTCTTATCAGCAAGCTTTGACAAAAAGCACACAGTTTATTTTCTTCACACCCCTGGTACCACTCCAACACTCAACAACATGTGAGTGAGCATTGAAATAATTATATTTATGACAATTTGCTGTTGTTACCTTAAATATCACAACTAACCTTGCATAGCACACCACAGCGACGTTAAGCAAATGAATTCGAACGTTAAAAATTGCATTACAAAAATCGTGTTAACAACTGCTAAGCGATTGGCGTGAACTTAATTTCAGCAATTAAGTTGTAAAATACTTTCTTGATTTGTAGTAACATTTCTAAGTAAAACGAGAAAAACGCTAAATTGTTAGCACTACTCATTTGTGCAAGGGAATGCATGCATGTGCTGCTTATTTTAATTAAATGCACGTGCAAACTCGCCATTATAATAATTCTCTTTTTTTCCCATTGGTACATGGTAGGCCGATACAAAGTGGCCAGATTAAACTTATAGAAAATCGTCAAAATTTCAGAGATTAAAATTTTCAATCAGCATTGCAAAATAATCGATGCACATTTTGGGTAAACTGAATCATTAAACAATAAAGTTCCAGGGAGCTTTTCCTTAACGTCTTTTTGGCTTTTTGTTAAAGAAAAATATATTTTAAAAACACTTTATATTTCGATGAAATTCTTCATTGAGTTGTTATTGATGGACGAAATAAATGACAAGAAGTTATAGAGATCGTTTTAACGAAAAGAAGCCATCGCCTTGATGAGCTTTGTATCAAAATCATCAAAACGTAAAGCTTCGGAGGAGATTTCGACGAACTTTGTCGGTAACATACAAGTGCTGAGAAGACATGCAGATAAGGCAGACAAATTTCTTTGAAAGATCATGTTTATGCTTGCTTTAGGATGTGAATGCAATTCTCCACATTGGCTTCTTGTAAAAAGGGAAAGCTTTATGGGGATAATATTAAAGAATATTCTGGGTTCATAGAAATTATAGATTTTTTAGTAGCATGACCTTGCCAAAAATAAGAAATTTCATGAATTAATAATTTTGTACAGAAAAGAAAATGAACACGAAAACTAAGCCCCGGCTAGCGTGACAAAAAAAGTTTATTAACTTAAAACTGAAATCAAAATACTACTCACAAAATGAAAAAAGCCATGAATTTTTAAGGCGGAGCAGCACAAGGTACAACTATTTCTGGGCACTTTCTGCTCCAGAAATTATATGCTTAGAATTCTAGATTTACACAATCGTAAGGCAAGCGAAATGTCGTATTTGTATAAAAGGATGTTTTGAAAACTCGCATCCATCCAATCGATTTTATATTTTCCTCAAGGATTTGCTTAGATGCCCTAAACAGCAACAAAACGATAAAGATTCTATACGAAAAGAAATCTACTCCAGGAGCGTCTTCGTGCTAAGGTTTTTGCTAATTTCGGAGAAAGTAAGGTGGTGGCTTTAGATATTTCCAAGGCATTTGATAGAGTGTGGCATAATGCACTTCTGTCAAAACTAGTTACTTTTGGTGTCGGTGATCATTTTTACGGATTTCTATCGAGTTTTTTACGAATAACACTATGCGAGTTGTTCCCCCCCCCCCCCCCCCCCCCCGGGGGCACATAAATATGGTCTTTATAAAATTCCACTATCTAGACACAGTGCAACTGGGGAAAAAGGGAGCCCAGTCCCCTGAAGACAGGCTGGGAGTCAGTGTGCCCCAGAGTTCATTATTTGTCTCTTTAGACATTTAATAGTTGTCTGGCTGATCATTGAGGTTGGCCCCTATATGGTAGTATCGTGGTGGTTGTGGTTTTGCGGCCCCATAAGGGATTTTTGAAAATTATGGTGGCCAGGATCATTTAACTGATAATGACACGCAAAGTGAATGATCCAGTCCAGTGAGCATGCTTGACATGTGTTCTGGACAGGAGTTGGAAAGTCTCCAACTTTTTAGCCCTGGAATCATAAAAGTTGCAACTAGGTGGTTCTCTTGCTTAGAATTATGTCTTCGGCTTCCTAGGACGCATGTATGACGTTCCAAATTATACAGTTGTGGTTTGTCCACCACCTGATTAAGGCTACATAGCCAGGTGCGGATGTAAAACGAATCACACAATACGAGTTGTTATAGATGGGATTTCAACCGACGAGTTCAAGATTAACTCAGGGCTACCACTCTATTTCTTATTTCTCTAAATGACCTTCTTTGCCAAACTTTCAACCTTATTTACTCTTTCGCAGATGACAGCACCATTGTCATTAGTAACCATTTAGTAATAGACCGAACCAGTTGACGGTGAGTTCCAAAAGGCAGAATATGAATGATACGCTCAATCGCGATCTCGTAACAATCTCGGAATGGGGTCCTACGAATAGAGTCCATTTTAATACCCATAAGATGCAATGTTCCATACTTACGCATAGATCTGTGTTCGGAAATGGTGCTGCACCTGTTACTATGGGTGGTATAGGGATTACGGAATAGGAAGCTCTTGATGTTCTTGGCATGAAAATTTAATGTGATGTTCAATAGAGGCTCTCAAAAGTATCGGTTTTCTATAACGGCCTTTTTAGAGGGTGCCAGCACGATAGTGATCCTAAACATACTGAAAGAGTGATTCGTTGACAGCATTAATACTTTTAAATGCCCGACGCAACTAGGAAATTGTATACCGAAAAATAGACCGCAATAGTCAATTTTCTGTGGCCACAGTTGGCTAAAGTTGATGTGAGTGTTCTTTGGTTTCAGTATGATGGCGCTAATAGTCACACAGCCACCCAACTAATACAGTTATTGCATGAGTAATTTACCGGTCCTATAATTTCTTAGTTTGGCCGTCTCATTGTGATTTAACGGCGCTGGATTATTTTCCCTGGGGCCATTTGAGAGACACGGCTTACCTAAACAACCCACAAACAACTAATACTCTCAAAGATGAAATTCAGTGTTGTATTGATGGGATAGGCGCAGCTTTGCTACAAAATTTTGTGAAACGAGCGGACGTGTACCGACGTGGACATTAAGCCAATTTACTTCTTAACCTGAAATTGGCCCCGGCCTTCAAAAATCCATATCTTGTAAGCAAAATAGTAGCAAATTTAACAAAAACAAGAATTCTGCTGTCGCCAAATATTGAGTGAATTAAATTTAATGGAGCGCAAAGGGCCACAATTTTATATTCAAAATTAAACTCCTTTGAGAACAAAAACCTGCCCAATTTAAGCGGCGAAAATCGATAAGTTCCAACTCAAGTTTTTACTCTCTCTCTCTCGCTCTAAATCAACACATCTGGCAACATGCAATCGAAAGCATTTGCTGATATTGCTCTCCGTAGACTTATTTCGTATGCATTCGTTAAGCTTTGTTTGAATTTTTTTGTTTGCTCGTAAACTATGTTACAGTTTCTTTACAATCTGCATGCCGAAGTGTGTGTGTGTGTGAGAGAGTATGTGTGTGTATATGTGTTAGAGCTTTTTAGTTTTGCTATAGTTGTTGATTACTTATTATTTTTATTATTTTCTATTTATTCTATCGCAAGTTTTTGTGTAGTCGTTGTTGAACATTATCATGGCAGTCATGCCAATTGAAGTCGACAAACGTTCATGAACTCAATTTTTATTTTATTTTATTTTTACTTGTTTTTTTTTTCTGAGCAAAATAAAATAAATTGTAAAATTCAATGCACTATGTGACGTCAATTATGAACAACATTTAAGTGGATGTGCGAACAACAACAATAGAAATAGTTAAAAGAAACGACTAAAAAATTATTTGCAAAATTGTTGTCAAAATTGAAATACTGGCTGGGATTTTTATGGATTTAGTTTTACAGTTAACTATATAAGATTTATGTGGATTTGCTTGAATTTTCGTTTAAATCGAAAGAACTCAAGGATTGTATGAACGATTTTCACACATAAGGGGTGGGCAAATTTAACGTTAGATACTAAATTGGCTTAAAACACTCATTTTTTTTTGACAATTTCAATTTTATTTACACTCGTGTAAAGTAGGAATATGGGAATTTATAATACTGGAATACGATGTTTGGCTAAATACCCATCTATGCCGAAAAGCGTTCGCCCTTTTCATATAATTTAGAAGCACATTTTGCAACACAGCTTCGTTTATCTCGTCAATGCAGCGCTGAGTATTAGAGTATTAGAGTCAGTTGTTTATAATTTGTTCACGTAAACCCGGTCTTTAAAATGGCCCCAAAAAACAATATAGCGGCGAAAAATTACCAGAACATCGCCAAATTGAGAAATTCCTCCTAAAAGAAGTGCACTGTTGGGTGGCTGTGCAGCGTCGTGTTGTTGACACCAAAGGCCACTGATAAAATTAATTATCATGATTTGGTAGCTCCAAAAATTCTCAGTAATGGCGTTTCCTTGCCCATATTCAAAAAGATACGGGTCGATTCTGCCGTCTGAACATAAACCACACCATATACGGCCACTTTCGTTGGATATAATGGTTTGCGGAAGATTCATGATAAGATTTACATGTGCTCTTGGCCGCAGGCCCTAATGAGATGGTGGCCAAACCACTGGGAATAAAAAGCAACGTCATTCACGCCCTAGGAAGCCGAGGACTAATTCTAGCAACAGGTTTTTCCTAGTTGCAATTTCAGCGGTTCCAAAGCAGGGTTGCAAACCACTACTCCTTGCTGAAGAGTTGGAGACTTTCCAACTCCTGACCCAGAACACATGACTAGCATGCTCACTGGATCCGGATCATTCACTCGTTGGTGTTATTGAAGGCGAGATGATCCTGGCCCACATAATCAGTTCATGCTTGGGGCCGCAAAACCACAACCAACACGACACTCCCGAACAGCCAACCTCAATAAACAGTCAGAGAACAGCTAAAGAGACAAATAACGGAACTTTGGGGCTTACTGGGGCTAATTCACAAATGCTCGGCGCAAATCATAGTCAGTCGGTTTGTTTCAGAAACGAGTACAACTTTATAGCCGTAAAGCTAAAGGTCTTCGTCGAGTCGAACGTCGACGAGTTGATGTTCTACGTTCATTCTCAGCACTTTGCTGCACAGCGGCTATGTTTGCATTACAACAGTCACTACAAGCGTATTGTCGGTATTGATATCTTGAATCAAGAATTTAGCGATTAAATTATACACGGCGGTCTCAGAAGGAGCCTTATTACGAAGAAAATGTGCTCGAACTTTTGATAGTAAATTTTCAGAGTTAAAATACTTTTGCTTAAGAGTGTAACGTTCTGTGCTTAATATTTGTCAACTGTTTACTAAATAAATGTCAAAGGATGACAGCTTAATTCTTAACACTTAATCATTTGACAGATAATTTATTTCACAAAATATAAACATTTTTCCATCAAAGTATGCTGGTTTATCAGCCGAAAGAGCTTGAAGATGGGGAATTGGAAACATTACCCGACGAAGATTGCTATCAAATACAAGAAGCCATTGGAAGCCATTAAAAGCCATACAACAAGCCATTTCCCTACGTTTAAAAGCATTAAGATTCATTCAAAAGCAAGGAAATTGGATCTTTAAAACAAAGAAGTTATTTTTGCTTTGTATTGTGTCATTATCTATAGCCCGGCCAACCAGCCAAATCAACGCCGAAGTCGAATATTCAAGACGCCAAGGTAATACTCTGTATTTGGTGGGATCAGAAGAGTATTTTGGGTATGATTTTAACTCACCTATACAGTATAGAGAAAAAAGAACACTGAAGTTGGCAAATAGCCGAAACCGGTATGTTTACAAACCAATCATAGCCCATTATATCAAACCCCGTCGGACAATATACGCACATATCAAGCGTATTTTGTATTATTAGTTCTTTCAATCGAGTTAGATGATCACAGAGGACGTGTACCTTGTAGAGAGAGCAATCAACGAAAAACCATGACACGAGGTCATAAACCTCCGGCCAACCAGCCAAATCAATGCCGAAATCGAATATTCATGACGACAAGGTAATCAATCCTCTGTATTTGATGGGATGTTATGCGTTGTAAGTTGTTTAGATCGAGTTAAGTGATCGCACCTGCACCGTGTGAAGAAAGCGATCAACGAAAAAACATCAGACACGAGGTCATAATCCTCCATTATGACAACTTTCGACCACATGTTACAAGACCGGTCAAGAAATATTTAGATAACAATGGGTGAGAAGTTTTGCTCAACCGGCTTATGGCCTTGATGTTACCTCTACTGACTACCATTTGTTCCGATCGATGCAGTATGTCATTAATGCAATACGTTTCACTTCAGAACAGGGCATCTAAAATTGGCTTCATTTATTCCTTATCTCAAAAGCGGAGCAGTGTTTTTGGCATGGAATCCATATGCTTTTAGAAGATGGGAAAAATGGATAATATTTTGAATAATCTCTCAATTCATTCTGTTATTATAATAAATGCATTTTTCATGTTTTAGTGATGCCAATAAATTATTTTTAACTTCGTTCACATCAACCGCTGGTTTTTTAAACCAAAAATAATATTTCTGTAAATTTGGTTTAAAAAAGTTGACTTTTTAATAATTTTTTAAATTTATAAAATTTTCCTTTTAATCTTCTTTTCAAAAAAACAAATCATGTCTCTTGTCTATATTCAAATTTAACAGTTAAACTTGTGTTTCTTTCGCCGCACAGCCATCTAGTGGTGTGTAGCATAATTTAATTTGCTGTTGATTTTACTCTCATCTAGTCGTTGTGAGCTTTTCTAAATAAACATGTTTCCTGTTAATTCTCTTCGAACATCATGTTTCTGTTATTTAACAGACACTTTGTTTACCAGACACTTAGCTTATCAAAAGCTGTTAATTATAGCTTTACAAAGCAAAGCTTTTCTTGTAAAATGAAAACTAAAAACTTTACAATTGGTAATGAAAAAGAAAATCTTTAAGGGAAAAGTTGTTTAAAGCGATTACTAAACAGTTTTAAAGCGATGTCGAAAAAAAATTTTAAAGCGAATTAATATATATTCGTATTTCGCCGTAAATAAAACCTTTAATTGTGAATTAAAATTTGGAGAACATACATATTAACTTAAGGCGATGTCAGATAAAACTTTGTTGCTTTGCGTGACATTTGAAACTTTAAAGCAAAAGCGTAAATCAAGTGGTGTATTTCACAATAAACTTTGACAACACTCATGATTTTTTTGTTTACACCCACACACAAATACACAAACAAAAGCCAGGTGTTTGTCAAAGCGCGCAAAAAGTTGAATGTTGGTTAACTTTTCGCTTTGCGCTGCGTCAAAAGTGCTTTATGTGGCAACTTTCATACATTTACGTACATTTTAACTCAAATGTCAAAGCGAAACTCTGACGCAACACAAAGCAAAAGTTTTATCTGACACGGCCTTTACTGGTGGCACATGGCCAATGGGTTGGTTATGTAAAATTCATAAACGAGATTTAAAGTCAGGCCGTCATTTAAATGTCTTAAAATATTAAAGCTTTTTAGAGCTAAAATAAAATCTTTTCAGGAATAAATATTTTCATGAATTGTTTTTATTAGGAAAACTTGAAATGATGATGAAGCCATTGTAACGACCAGTTGAAATGAGTTGCTGCAGAGTTGCATTTTAAATAAAATCAGTGGCAGTGTAAACTGTTATTTTGTAAAGTTTCACACACTGTGCATTAACTTAAAGAAATTTCTATGACCAGCTACTAGTCCACTTGGAATGTGACGTAACTGTTATTTGGTTTGTCAGAAATCTCATGGTCTTGGAAAATATGCTAACGTACATTTATAGTGTATTTGAAGGATAACACAGCTTTCAACAGGTTTGTCCACAACCAGAGTTGCATTTATTTAGTATGACAGTGTGGTGTATCTAACCACTTATTTTCCGGCGATTTTCTTTTCATCGATTGTATTTTAATTAGCTTATTTGTATGAAATCAGAAAAGGTTTGAATATAAATTATGGAAATAATTTCAAAAAATTATAAAAAGTACCAAAACAATTTGTTTTACACACTCGCTTTTATTCGGCCTGCAACTAAGTGAGGTAATAAATGATGTAAAGTTTTAAGAATGTGACCCTTTAAAAGAGAAATTAACAATTTTTAATAAGCAATTTTTTTTATAAAAATTTGTAACACAAAAAGTACCAAAAAGTACATATTTCGCTAAATAAATTATTTTTCCAAGTAAAATTTGTAAAAAGAAAAATTTGTGTGATTGATGTAAATTAGCAGCAACCAAAAAAGTTCTTTCAAGAAATTACAAATGATTTTGTTAATAAAGATAGTACAAAAAAAGTACTTTTTATGCTGTTTTTTGTTCATTTTTAAACTTTTTTCTTTTATATTAGAATTTTTTGAAAAGTAATTTCTTTTAATAGCTTTTCATTCAATTGAGATTAAGATGATTAAAGACTTGCATTTGTTTTTATATTCAATTTAAAAGGTACCAAAACTAGACTTATTTCCCTTACCTAGACAGACTTCAAACATTATTTATTAGATTTAATATCTTTTTATCGAAGGACAGTTAATTTGCTGTTAAATAATTTTAAGTTTTTATTTTTTTAGTTAAGAATGAGATTTTATGTTTTTGCAAAAAAGTACCTTTAAAGTACTTTTTGTTTTTCTAGCAGCTATCATCAAGTTTTTTTAGCCTTAATGCTAAGGAACGTGTTTCTATTTACTTTTAACTCTAAATTCTTAAATATTTTAGGAAAAATGATGTGTGTGAGTTTTTACTCACTTTTTTTTTATTTTATTTTCATTTGGAAAAACAATTTTTTTTTAATCCTGTTTTCATTAAAAATTCCTTGTGTGAAGAAAAAACAACGTTTCAAAGACCGGTTAAGAAACAGGTGACATTTTTAAACCTGTATTATTTTGTGATTTAAAATATTGGGAAACATGTCACGATTTTTCTAAGAAAAATTCTGTATTTCATTCAGTTTAATACAAAAATAACTTTAGAATTATTGAAATGATTATTTTATGGTAAAAACATTATATTAACAAACTTTGCTGACTGCAATAAATTGTAAAAGGTGTTCTTAAATTTTGTTTCTTTTCAAAAAAAGTACTTTTTTTTGCTCCTTTTTAACTTTTTTTCTCCTATTAGAATCTTTTGAAAATTAATTTCTTTACATAATTTTTCATTCAATTGAATTTAATATGATAAAATAATTGTGTATGTTTTTAATTTAAGTTGAAAAGGTACCAAAACTGGACTTATTGCCATTCCCAAACTTAAAACTCTGTTTGTTGGTTTTAATTTTTTTAAATCGAAAGACAGTTAATTTGATGCTAAATAAAAAAAAAATTTTATTATTTTTGTTAAGAATGAGCTTTTATGTTTTGGCAAAAAAAGTGCCTTAAAAGTACTTTTTTTCTAATAGTTATTATCAAGTTTTTTTAGTCTTAATGCTAAGGAAAGTGTTTCTATTTTTAACTCTAAATTCTAAAATGGCTTAGGAAAAATTATGTGTGTGAGTTTTTACTCACTTTTTTATTTTATTTTCATTTAGAAAAATATATTTTTTTTTTAAAATCCTGCTTTCATTAAATATCCCTTGTGTGAAGAAAAAAATGTTTCAGAGACAGGTTAAGAAATATGTGATAGTTTTAAACCTGTATTATTGTGTGATAAGCTGGCTTATGATTATTTTGTGATTTAAAATGTTGTGAAACATGTCACGATTTTTTTTAAGAAAAATTCTATTTTCCATTCACTTTATTACAAAACATTTTTCCAAATTATTGAAATTATTCTTTTTGATAAAAACTTTCCATTAACAGTTTCTGCTGACTCCAATAAATTGTAAAACATTTTCTTAAATTTTCTTTCTCATTTCCTTCTGAATGCATTAATCGTTTTTTACTTTTTTTTTAATTTTTCTTATCTCTCATATCGACCCGTCAGTCACTAAAAGAGAAATGTTGACATTAACCTAATTTTACATATTGTACACTGGCCTGTAAGAGTATGTATGTATGAATGTATGTATATATGTAAGTGTGTTAGTGCAGGTATAAATATTTCTATATTTTCAAGATCAACATAATTGAGAGAGGGTCTTCTATTCGAATGTTTTACAATCTGTTGCCTTTAACAAGTGACTGGCCCAAAAAGAAAGCAAACAGAAATGTAAAAAATAACAAAAAATAAACCAGAATTTTTAAAACAAAAAAAAAAGAACAAAAGAAAGTAGTCATTATGTAATGTATTTTTGTATTTTTTTTATTGTTGTAGCAACGAAGAAAGTAAAAAGAATAAAACAGAGATATTATGAAAGAAAAAGAAACAGGGAAGGAAAAATTATAAACAAATGACTTTTGATTTCGAAATCAAGTATTTGACAACAACAACAACAATAACAAAGAATCCAAAAACAAAAAATTAAACCCAGAATAAACAAATTTACATGTTCAGAATTAGGCCGTTTAAAAGAAATCTTTAAAATATTACATTGCACTGTGGGACAGTTTGTCAAAATATTTTTACAAAATTTACCAAATGATTTAAAACTTAATTTTTGATACCAAAAGAAATGAATAGGATTTTTAAAATTTATATTAAATTCTTGGTCAGCTCTAACCTTAACCCATGAATAGTTAAAATTTTCACCATTTCTTGAAATGGAAAGAGGTGTCGCCGTAAATCTATTGTAATCCTGGCTGTATGCCATGTGACACCGTGTTGTTGATACCACATGTTAATCAAAGCATTAAGTTGTGGCATTAAAAAGTTATCAATCATATCACGTTATCGTTCCCCATTCACAGTTACCATTACGTCATTTTGATTTTCAAAGAAGAAAGACTTTCACTTTTAATGGACGCAAAGGTGCCTATTGAATAATTTGAGGGTATTCCATTTCCCCAGAATCGACTATTATATTTATTCACTTATCCGTGCAAATGATAATGTGCCTTGTCACTCATTGTGGTTTTTTGTGACTGTTGACTGTTGAATAATTTCAGGGTTTCCCATTCCCCAGAACCGACTATTCTCTTTATTCACATAATTTTTTCATGAAAATCGGGGTTGTCGTGGGCGAGCTGTAACATTTTATTGGCATATGTACGGCGGCGTAAATGATCTTGTGGAAGAAGCTCTTGTGTCTTAAATGAAAACAAATGCAAATCTTTGTGCAAAATTCTGTTGTTCTTTGAAGACCAAGCTCCTGAGCATGGCGTCGAATTGGAGTTGATGGATTTGTTTGAACACTTTCTTGAGCAGTATTAATATTTTCAGCAGATCTTGCAGTACATTGTGGTCTATGCTTGGGCCTATCTCGTACAGACTCTCTATCTTCCAAATCATTTACTACACGATAAATAGTGTGTTTTGTTGGGAAGTTAATGCTCCCAAAAATTTCACTAAATTTTCTCATTGTCACAGTAATCGATAATTGATTTTGATAAAATATTTTAACGATTAAAACACTTTGGTTTATATTTTTGCACAAGAAATTAGCCACGTTTCTACTGCACGTTTGTGAAATATGAACTGTCAAGACTAATGTTTATTCAAAATGGCGGCAGAACAAAGTTAGTATACCTTTCCGGCGGACAACCTGTACTGAATTACTTCTTCTTTAATTTTTTGTCACTCTTCATCTTAAACTAAATCAATAATTTCAATTTGAATTCTACAAAAGGATACAAGTCGATTTGTGTCAATTACAACGAATATCGTATTTTGGAAAGCGAGCAGCTGTCATTATAATTCAGTAGTGTATAACTCGCAACAAGAATGCAAGTTCTGCTTAAGTTTGATATGCTTATCTTCAAACCTTTTCCTTTGACTAGGTCTCTTCCTATCTTTTAAGTCGTAATCACCACTTTTGTATTGTCCACAACATAAGTCACAAGTTTTTTTCAATTAGTGCATTTTCGCCGTAAGCTTCTGTCAACATAACATCATCACTGTTTTTGAAAATTTTTTTGGGGAAGAAATTTCACACTTTGTTTGTAATTTCCAAAATTATTTCAACTATCCATAAAGTACTCCTTTGGAACACCATTTTTATATATAGAGTGTCCATTTGTTCTATAATAATTACTAATCTTCTTGAAGGTTAAAATTCCAATGACTGTTAAAGTAATTAACATGGATCCATAAAATAGTCGCTTGGACGCTTGTATGCTTAGGGTGTCCTATTTTTTTTTTAATAGTCACTAATTGTCTTAAAGGTTAAACTTGCAACTACGGCGTAATTAACAGTGCACTAACATGGAAACTTAAAGTAGTCCCTTGGACCTTTTGTATGTTTAGGGTGTCCTATTTTTTCCGTTATCACTAATCTTCTTGAAGGTTAAACTTGCAACTATGTACTGTTAAAGTAATTAACAGTGCTCTGTTAACTGCAAAATTATTTGTGTTTTTTAAGAAATGAATTCTTCTTACAAAAAACATAACAAAAATTTACCCCCCCTTCCGTAAGAGGTTTTCAAAATAATAACACTTGACCTTTTGCATAACTAGTGTCTTATTAAAAATTTATAAACATTTTGCCACTTGTTTTGTAATGGTTGGGAAACAATTTTTTAATGTTATAATTAACAGAAGCTTTATAAAGGGTATTTTTTACGGAGGTATAAAACTTTAAGTTGGCAACACTGTTTTCATTGGCGAACATTTTATCTGCTGTCAAGTAATTAATGTTAACTTTGGTTTGGCACTTCAACATGTATACACGCGATAGCACTTCTACATTGTGCAAATTGAGTTCAAAACAAGATGGCTATTGAATCCGCTTCGCAGAAGCGAATTTGGTTTAGCGCTAAAGCTCGCTTTTGTTTAAAAGAATACGTCAATAAACAAAACTGCCCTATTTCGAGTGATAATAATTCTCAAGTGTATATTGAGTTCTGAAAAACTGCCTGTTTGGGCTGGTAGAATCGTTGATCCGTACTTCTTTAAAAACGTTGCTGGTCAGAGGGTTCCAATCAATAGTGAGTGCTATAGAGCTATGATTACTGACTTTTTTACACAGCTGGTGCAAACAATTTATTTATTAAAGAAAACCTTTGGCAAGCGCATAGTTTCATATTATGGATCCAGGATTAGGTCTTCACGATCATCCGAATTAACGTCGTCAGACTATTTTCCCTGGTGATATGTGAAGTCGCTATTCTATGTCGATAAGCCCGAATCGATGATTCAGAACTTGTAGGACATCATTGGTCAAGTTATTGACGTCATATGACCACAAATGTTAGAAAAAGACATTAATAATTGATTCTAAAACTTGGACTATGTCTATGACTATGCCATAGCTAAGGCGATCATATGCCAGAAATCATATTTAACTTATAATGACAGAGAATTATATTTCGAATAAAGTAAATTTTACAAAATTGTTTTAATTCCATTTCAAATTGCTATACCCAAAAAAAACACCCTATATGTGTATATAATTTGTTATATAAACTGAATTTTGTATCACAACAACAACAACAACTTTCGAATCATTATATTTCATAAAATACAAACGATCGAAACAGAAAGTTGTTGAAACATTTCTTGTGTGTTCTCCATTTTTTGTTCCAACTTAATTCCTTGGAAAAGAGATAAAAGATGAAAAGAAACTTCTTTTCATCAAAAGCACACTCGCATATTTTCAGACATTTGATATGGCAATTATAAGTAGGCAAAAGATAAATTTAATTAAATAAAAATTTTCAAGGCTGCCAACGTTTTTCACGAACAACAAGTCGTCAGCTTAAGGAATAAATCTTTTAACAAAAATCTTAATTTCAATTACAATTTTATGTTATAATATTTTTATGTCTTCCGCTTACATACAATTTAGTAATGTTTTGTGTATTCAAACAACTGACTGGATTGGCAACCTTGGCAACGTTTAATGCCCCTTTTTATTATTCTAATTGTTATTGCTCAGCGACATTGTAAATAAGTTTTAGTTTTGGACTAAAAATATTAAAATAAATAAACAACTACAACATTTGCCAGTATGGTTGCGTAAATGTTTTAAAATTCAATTGTTATTGTATCAGTTGTATGATATTAATCGAGTTCGTTTTATTGTCTTACGCCCCCAGTAGCCATGTTCTTTATTTATCATATTTGGTGAAATTCTTACAAGCTGTCTGAAAAAGAGATGAAATTTTGAACTAATAAAAAAATGTATAAAAATACAATACAACATACGATACAATATGCCCTCAGCGAGCATATTAACATCTGCGATATATATAATATTATGACAACAAAGACTTTTCGGTAAAATGTAAAGCCTAAAGCTGCGAATGGTCTACGGGACTTATAACAAAATTGTACAAATATACTATACCACATACAATACAATTTACCGCACAATATTCTAGCGAGCATATGAACAACTGCAGCATCTTATACAGATTGTTTATTAACCCAACAGAATATTTTACAGGATGACGCAGAATTATCTACTGGACTACAAAATCATCCTATTAATGTATAAATACACAATACAACATGCAATATAATTTACCCCTTAAAATCATGGTGGGCATATTTATGGCACAGATTACATTATAACACGAAATACTGTTTGCTAAAACGTAAAATCTACAATCAAAAATGCTTTGCTGGACTTCAAACACCTTTTGTTTAAATATATAAGTTTACAATACCACATACAATACAATTTCACCCACAATTTTATAGTGAACATATAAACATCTGCGACAGCTGATACAGATTTTAGTAAAACGCGGGGTGTTATACGGGAAATAACCTAATAGACTTACAAAACCATTGCATACAAATACAATACGACATAAGACATAATTTACACCAACAAATCCTAGCGAGCATGTAATTATTTGTGTTACGGATTATATCCTTAAACAAAAGACTCTTTGCTAAAATGTTAAATTTAAAACCGCTGGACTTAAAACACCATTGTATAAATATATAAATATACAATACCACATACGTTAGAATTTACCCCATATGAAAATCTAAAACATCTCATACAGTTTATGTTCTGACGCAGCAAACTTTTTTAGTAAAACGCGGGGAATGATCTAATGGACTTATAATACCATTGTATAAATATACAATACAATATACAATATAATTCACCCTACAATATTCTAACGAGCATATGAATATCTGTGGTCGAGATTTTCTTTTGACAGCACAAACTAGTTCGAAAAATGTGGAACATAAATTCGAGAATGATCTACTGAACTTATAAAATCATCGTATTAATGCAAAAGTATACAAAATACTACATACAATACAATTTACTCCACAATATTTTAGCGAGCGTACGAATATCTGCCATATAGATTATGTCGTAATACAAAAGGCGATTTGCTAAAAACGATCATGATCTGCTCTCTTATAATTAATTTTAACGAAAGCTGTCTAAATATGGTGGCCAACAAGCGAACAGCTGAGGATGATTTCATTATTCAATAACATTTATCGAATAATAGGTGTCTTCCATCACTGGGATCATTAGAACTATGCTATGGTGGCTCCACACAGAAAAATGTAGACATAGAAATGGGTAGTTTTGGTCAGCGCTTTTAGAGACCGTTTCTTTTAGGCTGAATTTTGTAGCTTTTTAAATGAAGTCGCTTTTCACAATGATTAAACTTTTTAAAGAGTTCTTGGGTATAAGAGTCATGCTGGTAATGTGCTGGTGGATCCAATGTAGACTTGAAGAGCCGAAACTATTCTTTGGCATTTCTATTGGCTATGCTAAGCAAAATATGGACTGAGATGCTAAGCATAACTCTATTTCGGAATTTATCCTAGGGGCTTCTATCGCTTAATCATATCTGGCTTACCGGGAGTTGTTATCTTAGATACCATCAATATTAAGCAAGGAATGTTGGAATCAGTTTTTGTACAACCTACAAGCTGTATGATGAGAGAATGACTTTTTGCATTTCCTCCAATTAAATAGAGAACCTACTGAATCGATTAAAATTTCGTGACACTTAATTATTATTATTGTTATAAGGAGGACTACCTGCTGATTTTAAGTCATCTTTTGATTTATTTCCTGAGCAAGAATATCTTGAAATAATTTCAAATTTCTTTAGGGAATAAAAACCTTCCATTCAAAAGTATGTTTCCACGTGAATCAATACAAAAAAGGAATATCTCACGCACACATCTCTTGCTCCCACAAATAACTTTCAACTGCTTATTTTTTGTACACTAAAATTTTGATTTTAGTTTCTACGCTTAAGTGCGTGTGCTTGCCGTGGTCTCTTTTTTTTGTTTTTTTTTTGCCAATTATTATATTTCTTTTGTTATTTTCTTCGCCAACTTTTTATTAATCTGTTTCTTTAAAAAAATATATTTTGGCAAAATTTTGCCGACATTGCAAAGTTCTTTCAAGGTTGTTGGGACATTGACATTTTTCGCCAAAAAAAAAGAAAAAAAAATATTATTTGCGCTTCTTCTCTTTGCTCTGTTTTCAAACTTAGTTTTTATATCTGCACAATTTTTAATTAAAAAAAAAACAAAAAACAAGTGATTTAAACATGTATGTATGTATTTATGTATGTATAAGGCGTTATAACTAATACATGTGTACATGTATTATATTTTTTTTAATAAATGCAAAAAGATGACCTGTTTGATACAATACAAAATACTTTTAATGGCTTTAAAAATGATCTTCCTGGCAAATGTTTTGATCCACAAAATGCTTCTGTTTTGAAAACAAGTTTAAATTGATAAATGTATACTTATATAAAGTACTTTTATAAAAAGTACTTTTTGAAAAGTATTTCTCGAAAAGGTACTTTTTCAAAGTTCTTTTCTAGAAGTTATTTTTTAAAAAGCTACTTTTTAAAAAAAAACTTTTCTGAAAAGTACTTTTTTAAAAGTACTTTTTCAAAAGTACTTTTCTAAAAGATACTTTTCTACAGACTACTTTTTATGTACAGGATTTTAACTTACATTTCTAAAGCAGAAATATTTTGAAGAAAACTTGTCTCTCGAAAGTACTTTTTAGAAAAGTTTATGCAAAAACACACATTTTAAGTAAAAGTACTTTTTAATGGTTAAAATTATACTTTAGCTTTAAATTATTTTAACAGAAACAGCGTTAAAAAACACAATTCAATATGTACTTTAGTTAAAAGGTACTATAAAATACAACAAATCAGGTTTTAAAAAAGTATCTTTTTGTAAAAAATACTTTTTAAGAAAGCCAAAATGTGTAATGTATTTTATTAAAAAAAAAACTTTAAATTTATACCATTTTATGTACCTTCTAACTAAAGTACAAATTAAATCGTGCTTTGTGTCGTTTTTTTTAAATAATTCTTTAAATCAATACTAAAAAAGTACTTTTTTACAATGTTGTTTTTTGTATTAATTTGTTTAGAAAATACTTTCCTGTTCCTATAATGCTTTTAAAAACGGACTAAAAGATTTTTTGAGAGTAAAAGTTTGTTTTAGTACTTTTATTGGGATAATCTAAGTGGGAAAATAAAAAAATAGGGTGATTTTTAAAGGGGTTCAACCAACCGGCGTATTGTAATCCATAAGAACTTAAAGACCCCAACCTTCTCACAAAAAAGTTGTTTATCTTCGTATAACAATTTGTATTAACGGGTAAATTTTTATGGTAAAGTAGCAAGCCTATGTTAACTGGTCAGTCCTGGTACTAAACATTTTAAAAGTGTACCTTACAAAACTGTACTTTGTAAAAACTCCCTTGATATTTATATTGCTTGCTAAAAACATATTTTCAAAAAGGGGATAATAAAAAAACGTACTAAATAAAAAACGTGCATTTAAAAAAATTCTTATACTTAAACAGGTACTAAATAAAAAATGTGCTACTTAAAAAGATATCTGTTTAAAAATATTTTTATTAGAGGCTGCCTTTACAAAAAGATACTTGTTTAAAGAGTACTTTTTAAAAATAAAAATTTTTAAGGGTTCTGTTAAAAAAAAAAAAAATACATTTTAAAAGGGAACTTTTTAATGGTACTTTTTTTAAGAAAAAAGATAAAAACTTATCTATTTAAAAACAATTTTTTAAGAATAAGCGTTTACAAAAAGTTACTTGTTTAAATGGTACTTTGTAACAACACCCCTTTTTAAGGCTACTTTTGAAAAATACGTTTTAAAGGTACTTGTTTGAAAGGAAACTTTTTAATAGCCCTTTTTAAAAAAAAAGTACTTTTTGTTGGTACTTTTAAGAAGGTACTTTTTAAAAAATAGTACTTTTTTAAAAAAAGAAAAATTTTAAAATAATATTTTCACAGTTATTAATTCACAGGTACTTTTTTAAAGTATTTTTTAAAGACGTTTTTTAAAATTATTCATTTCACTAAAATTATTAATTAAATAGTTTTAAACGAGATACTATTTTAGAAAAGTAACAAGCTTAAAAGCCTGCTCAAATATTGATGACTCAAACTCAAGTATTTTTGAAGCCAGTTGTTATCAAAGAAACTTTTGTTTATGAGTGGAAATATTTGAAACAAATGAACTGCTGCCCACTTGATTATAAGGTACTGCGTACTTACAAAACAACAACAGCAACAAGAACAAAATTAGAAATAAATAAAATAAAAGCATACCTGGAATATAATTACCCTTGAAATTCTTAAATAAAAATGTGTATGAATTTTAAACAAAAAAAGTACCCCTCTTAAATTAGAAATAAATAAAAACACAAACTAAAACTTAAACTTTTTAAAATATGAGAAAAAGTAATAAAACTTATCACTACCTGAAAAGAAAATAAAATATTAAACTTAATTAAGAATGCGTTTGACGAACTTGAACTTCAGAAGATATCAAAAAAAAAAACACACACACACACACACATACACACTTGTAGTTTTATGTTGCGGATGTATTCAGTTTTATACAAGGAAACGAACGCACTAGATAATGAAATTGAACGCAGATATAATTTTATATTTTGTTCTCTTTACTTCAATATATTCAAAGTCAAGGTGTTTTTAGAGACAGACACACACACACATTTTGTTGCTGCTTCTCTTTTATTTTTTTTTTTTGTTTTTATCCAAAGCAGCCATTTTATCGCTTTAAATTTTAAGGAAAAACAATTAAATTTAAATTCAGTAATTTGTGCCACAACTATGTGCCTGAAATATTTAATTGGAAATTGTAATAAAAGAATTACAAAGTTTCAAGAATATTTGTTATTTTTGCTTGAAGCGTGGTATAGATTGTTGTTGTTGTTATTAAATTTCAATATAATTTATGGTTGTAAAAGCAACAGGCTGCTTGTTTTTATCAAAATTGGTTTTGTGTTGCTTGATTTTTCTTTTTAAATTATTTCGGTCACATTAGAACTTCCAGCGGGCATATGAATCGGCTCCCCTCATTTTATTATGTTTTATAGGAGATAAAAGATCTGAAATATCTTGCATGCAGAGGCCGAAAACTTTTTAAAAAATATGTGTCTGTCACTCACTAGAGATAACCTGTTACTCAGCAGAAATGCCTTGTTTCTCACTAGAGATGACCTGTTACTCCGCATAGATGACCTGTTACTCGGTAGAGATGACCTGCTACACAGCAGAGACGCTGTATTGACTGGAATGTACTTAAACTATTAATTGGTTTCCACACTATTAAAATTTGAAAGGTTTGTCTTAAGACGAGCTGAAATTAAGCTTTAACGCTTTAAAACTTTCTGTCTTAAGACAAGACGTGACAAGATTAACATCGCTACCGATCCATGTGGCCCTAATCCGATGGTGGTCTTACCACTAATATAGCCATTTTTTAAATTAAATTTTAAAATAAAACCCTTTTTAAAACGGTACCCTTTCACTTAATATTTATTATGAAAAGTAAATTTTTAACAGTACTTTTTAACAGTACCTTTTACCAGATTTTTTTTAAGCAAATTGTTTTCCATATCATACATTTTTAAAATAGTGCCTTTTTTAAAATTTACTTTGGGAAAAGTTATTTTTTGGAAAAGTACTTTTTCGCAACCTATTTTTTTGAGCAAGTACTTTTTACTAAATGAGTTTTAAAGATAGCATTTTTAGGTATTTCATTTTTAAATAATATGTTTTCAAAGTACCTAATTTTTGAGAAATATTTGCTAAAAAAATACTTTTTTGAAACAGTACTTTTTAACGAATTTTCTTTTTGTGCTAAGTAAGTACCTTTTAAAAAATTTCTTTTAAATATAGCTTACTTTTAAATTTTATTTAAAAATAAAACTCTTTTTAATATAGAGCCCTTTCAATTAATATTTATTGAGAAAAGTACTTTTTAACAGTACCTTTTAGCAGATTTTGTTTTAAGTAATTTGTTTTTCAAATCATACACTTTTAAAATAGTATCTTTTTTAAAAACTATGCTGGGAAAAGTAACTTTTTGGAAAAGTACTTTTTCGCAAATTTTTTGAGCCAGTATATTTTACTTAATAAGTTTTAAGAATAGTATTTTTTAAGGTATTTCTTTTTTTAGTAATAGGTTTTCAAAATAATAACTTTTTTAAAAATATTTTCTGAAAAAATACTTTTTTTAAACAGTACTTTTTACAGAGAGTATTTTTTTCTTCTTCATAATCTTTTATAAAATACCTGTTTGTTATATAGCACGTTTTTAAACTACCTTTTTTAAGAAAAACCTCTTTTAATAATAGTACTTTTTCTAGTAAGTATTGAGAAAAATAATTTTTAGAAACATTAGGTTTTAATAGAATTTTTTTAGCTGTTTTATTTTTCAAATTAGATATTTTGATCAGAAATATATGTTTAGAAAATTTCTTTTTTTGGAGAAGCATTTTTTTTAGAACAGATTTTGTTTTGAGTAAGTATTTTTTATAAAATATGTTTAAAAATAGCATTTTTGAAATGTTCCTATTTTAAATAATACATTTTTAAAGTAGTAAATTTTTAAGAAATATTTGTTGATAAAAAAGTACTTTTGTTTGAAAAAGTACTTTTTTTAAAGTACTTTTTTGAAGTACTTTTCGGCAAAAGTTTTTTTTGTGCTTTTAAAATATATCTTTTTAAATAATTTTATTTTAAGGAAGTATTTTTCAACAAAGTACCTTTGTAAAAGTGCTTTTAAATGTACTTTTTTGGCAAAAGCTTTTTTCTTTAATTGAATACCTTTTACAATATTTTTTTTTGTATATTTTTTAAACAATTTTCTTTCAAGGAAGAATTTTTCAACAAAGTACCTTTTTAAAAGTACTTTTTACGTACGTACTTAGTTGAAAGAGAAGAAATATTTTTAAAACGGACATTAAATAAAGATAAATGTTTTGAAACACCACTGGTGGAAAATTTATTTTCTTAAATTGTGTAAATACTGACCTTTTCCACTTAATGCTACAAAATAATATCACAAAAAAGTTCCATATTTTCCCTTCGACAACGACAACAACAACAACAAATGTAAACATGTCTATAGATATTTAAAGTGATAATAAATTATATAAATAAACTATATTTATATATTGTTTTGTGGAATTTTTGTTGCCTAAAAATCCAATAAACTATATTTTAAAAATAACAACAACAACAACGATAAGAATAAGAATAACACAAAACTATTATACAAAACTAAATTTACCATAAAAACAGATCAGCCCATATTGAAAAGAAACAAAACTTTCTAAACAAATCATTATTATTCAAATTTGCCCCCTTTCTGGCACACGCACTCACACAGATGTACTTTTCGTTCTATAACAACAATTTAAATATTATTTTCCCATATGTATACTAAATGAGAAAGAAACACACACACACACATATATATGCATTTATACAATTTTTTTTTGTTTTTGTTTTTTCTAGAAATTTTTTTATGAAGTTCAAGGTTAGTAAACTTGCTCTAACACCATCATAGAATCTTCAACTATTTGGTTTTAACCAAATAACTTACTCTCATATTTGTTCGCCAATACTAGATACTAGATGTACGAGTATCCAATCCTAAATACACTTACACACACACACACACACGCATAAATAAATTCATTCATTTTAGAGCAGCCGTTTGTTACAGAGAGGAATTTGTAAAATGTTCAGTGGCTTCAGTCAGTTGGTTTTTTATGATGTCATTAATATTTTTGTTGCTGTTGTTGTTTAAAATAAATAAACAAATAAATGAATAAAAAGAAAACAAATAAAAAGTTATGCCAAACTATGGATTGGACTCACAGGGAGAAAATGGCGGGGAATTTTAAAACATACAACGTGTTCAAACGCACATTTCAAGAAAAAAAAAAAAAAAACAGCGATAAATAGTAGATAGCACAGACAGCACCATTTCCAGAAAAGATAAATATAAAACAAAACCATAAATAAAACAAAGATAAATGTTTATTTTTCCCTTGGAAACAGTGTTTTTGTTACCTGCCAACAAATTCACTAGGGAGGTTAAAAATATTAAAACATCATTAAAAATTATACTTTTTTAGAATTCTAAATTAACAATTAGAAATTAACAAAGAATAATTAATGAACAAGGAATAGAATACACTTGAACAAAATAGTTTTTAATGATGTTTGATACCTTGACTACAAGACACGAAGCAAAGACTATTAATTAACATTTTTAAAAATGAATGAAAATATAAAAACCAACGTGAGCGGAAGAGTTAAAATATTTTATTATAATGAAATTAAGTTTTTAAAAATTTTAAAATATTTAAATTTTTATTATATATAATTTTTTTTAATAAATAAAAATCAGGCTCCGTTTGCAATTCATCTAAATTTTAAGTTAAATTATAAAATAATTATTTTTTAAAAATTCAGAATTCAGCTCACTGTTAAGGCGACTTAGCTATGTAAGCAAAATATCTCTTCCTTCTTCTTATACCCCGTATAATTGCCTGCTTTCGCTGCTGCTTCCGCTATATTAATCAAGAATTTATAAATTATAAATCTGCTTCAATTCAGCAAGTTAATTTTTCAATTCAGCTTAAAGATTTTCATTTAAAATTATGTTCGACTAAAATCTTGTTGATTTTTTTATTTTTTACTTATATTTCAGGCTTGCCAACAGCATAAGCAATTTATATATTTTTATTCAGCAAACATTTTCTTAATTCAGCTGATTTTTTTTAAATTCAGCAGCACGAATATTTTTATAAATAATGAATATTATTATTTTACTTTAGCTACTTAATAGTTTTTGCACGAGAAATTCATGTTTTCTGATATTCAGCAAAGTATTTTATTTTTAAACATAGAAGAGGCCTCGTTTTATGGCTAATGCGGCTAAGATTTTAAAAATTCAGCTAGATTTCAGCTAGATTAATTTAGATATTATAAAAAACTGATACAGCTAACATTTGTTAATTCAGCTTTTATAAATTAAAAAATAATATAATTTGACTTTAGGTTTTTAAAAATTTTTTCAACAAAGTTGGCTATTTTTTACTATTCAGCAAATTATTTTATTTTTAAACATATAAATAACCTCGTTTTTGGGCTAACGCGGCTAAGATTTTAAAAATTCAGCTAGATTTGTTTAACTTAAATATTATAAAAAACGAATATATTTTAATTCAGCAAACATTCAGCTAATTTTTTCAATGCAATAAATTAGAAATAATATAATTTTACTTTAAGATTTTAATATGGTTTACTACAAAGTTTTTAAATTTTTTGTTATTCAGCACAGTATTTTGTTTTAGCCATTCTTTTAACTAATGCAGCTAAAATTTTATTTTAATTTAATTAACTTTTTTACAATTTATTTATATGAATATCTTTATAAACTAAAAATATTGTAATTTTGCTTTAGGTAATATATAGCTTAACAGCTACTTTTGGCTATTCAGCAAAGTATTTTGTTTTTAAAAATATAAAAGACATCGTTTTTTGGCTAAGGCAGCTAAAATTTTTGGAATTTAGCAGCATTTATTTAACCCTGATATTATATACAACCAATATATTTTAATTCAGCTAACATTTTCTTTACTTTAGCTAATTTTTTCAATTCAGCAGTGGGAATATTTTTATAAATTAGCAATATCATATATACTCTTTCGGTACTAAATAGTTTTTATAAGTAAGTTTTCTCCCTTTTACTATTCAGCAGAGAATTTTGTTTTTAAACACAGAAAAGACTGCGTTTTTTGGCTAATGCAGGTAAAATTTGTGCAATTCAGCTAGATTTCTTTAGCTCAGATATCATAAAAAACTAATATCTCTTAATTCAGCTATTATTTTTTTAATTCAGCTAATTTTTTTAACTTGTCAGTATAAATAGTTTTATAAATTAGCAATAACATCTTTATATTTGAGGCCCTAAATACTTTTTATAACAAATTTTCCTGTGTTTTGCTATTCAGCAGAAGCTTTTGTTTACTAGTATAGGAAATACTCCAATTATTTATTATTAAAATATCCTAATCACAACTTACTTACTTTAGTTCTTAATTCAGCAGAGGTTTTTTTCAATTAATATAACTTTTTATTTAATTCAGCTATGCTTCTACATAATTTAGATTAATTTTCATTTCAAAGTAAGCGAAATATAAAAAAATTTTAACAAATTAGTTGTTGTTCTATGCGATTGGTAAGGATTTTCCTAGTCATTGTTTTTGTGTTTCAATTCAGCTAAGCCGTTTTAATACATAATTATGTAAAAGTTTTGCAAATCTAAAGCTAGCAAGATTTCCTTTCATTCCATTTCCATTCAGCTAAGGCTTTTCAGAATTCAGCTTGTTTTTTTTTTCTGTATTTTATTTTATTAAAAATTCTCAAACATGTTACAACAATTACTCATATATTTTAGCAAAATCTAGAGTTCAAAAAACTATTTGAAGGTTTAATTAACTAAAATTTACAAGTTAACAAAGTTTTAAAATCGTTGTTGTACAACAACAAAAAATATTCCCAAACTTTGCTGAGATATTTTTTAATAACAAGACTTTATAACAATATAATGTCGGTGTTAAAAGTATGGAAAGTCATATACAGCCACTAGAAATCGATTGCTATTTCTCTTAATTACACAAATACACACACACACACACAGCCAACTATAAAATGTGTAAAATAATCATTAATTTCATGGCAGGTTAATGACGTTTTGTAAATTAAAAACTTAATGTAAAAAACAGCAGCACAATCTCTTCTTCCGCCTGTTTCACTGTTTAAGGTTGAAACTGAAAGTCAAGTTTGTAATTTTATGAAACATTTCAGTGACCCCTGTGGCGTTATTAAGTGGCTTCATTACTTCAGCTTAAGTTCCACTTAAGCTTTGCTTTCTAAACACTGAGCTTATTAAGAACTTTATGGCATGTCGCAATAATTAAGCTACTGAAAATTCTCTTCCAAATAATTATGGTATAGAGATAAGAGTTCCTAATGTTTGATATCGCTACACGATTAAATAATTTCTCTATGACTCCTACATTTTATTGTGTTAGGCTACGCTTCCCAGCAGGGAAAAGGAAGCGCAAACGTATATAAACTTTAGCATTTTTTTGAGTGGCTGTATATGAGCAAGACTCTGGGGGTCAGATATGCTAATTCAAATACAGGGTGTCCGCCGCGAAGGTATACTACTTTGTATTGCCGCCATAACGTACTGCAAGATCGGCTGAAAACATTACTGGTGCTCAAGAAAGTTTTCAAAACAATCCATCAACTACCTTACCAGCCCGAGGGCTGTGGGTTCGATTCCCACTACAAAAAAGAGTCTACTGTCGGTGAGGCTGCTCAGTGATGAAGACATAGTCACTGGTCGCTATGCTACCTTATACGACAATTAATTTCCGATAACATTGGCCTTCTAGCAATGAAAGCTGCCCTGGTAGGCTAGTAGGTAGTGTACTACCAATCTAGGAGTTGTTGTTTTTACTACAAAAATTAAAGCTTGAAGCTTCTGTAACTACCCTTCTACTTTCACCACCTGTCTTATCTCTTCGCTATCCCTTTCTTAAAAGAATGTAGCATGGTTGGGACTAAGCAGGCATTGTTGCCTGAAGTGCTACTTTTCTTTAGAAGAAAAAATAAACCTCAATTCGACGCTGTGCTCACAAGCTTAGTTTTCAAGCAACACCTTTGGCCACAATTTTGCACAAGGATTTACATTTGTTTCCATATAAGATTCAACTGACACAAGAGCTTCTTCCACAAGACCTATTCTGCCGCCATACATATGCGAATAGGATGTTACAGCTCGCCCATGACAACCCCGATTTTCAAGAGAAGATCATAATGAGTGACGAGGCCCATTTTTATTTGAATGGATTTCTGATAAACGGTTTTGGGAAATGGGATACCCTCAAATTATTCAACAGTTACCTTTGCATCCTTTAAAAGTGACAGTTTGGTGTACAATTTGGTTAGAAGGAATCATTGGACCTTACTTCTTTGAAAGTAAAAACGGTGTAACGGTAACTGTGAATGGAGAGCGATATCGTGATATGATTGAAAACTTTTTAACGCCACAACTGCATGCTTTGAACTTGATTAACATGTGGTATCAACAGGACGGTGCCACATCGCATATAGCCAGGATTACAATGGAATTACTGCGATACCTCTTTTCACAAAAAATTATCCTAAGAAATGGTGGTGTTGATTGGCCTCCACGGTCGCCTGATTTGACTGCCCCGGACTTCTTTTTGTTGGGATATCTCAAAAGCAGGATTTATGCAAACAAACCAGAAACGCTTGAGCAACTCAAACAAAATATTCCTGATGAAATGAATGAAATACCGCGTGAAATGTGTGAGAATTTAGTGAAAAATATGTTTTAAAGTGCTCGCATTTGTTAGGCTACCAGAGGCGGACATTTATCTGATATTGTGTTCCATCCACAATTGCCGAGATTAACTAAAACATTTATCAATATAAAACCCATTCCACTTTCCCGGCGGCCACTCGTCATAATTCTTTCTTGAGTACTTTTGGGACATCCTTTAATTTCATAACAGTAATATCGACCGTTTACAAATTAAAGATAAATCTTTAAATTCAGACTACTTTGTAATCTGCCTGTCGAGAGAAAAGCCTCTATGATATTGTTAGCAGTTAAGCCATATGTCTCGTCTCTTTACATCCCTCCCTCCATCGCGATATCCTCCCAGGTGACAGAAATGTATTTCCTTGTAAAATTTGCAAATAACGAAAGAGAACATTATTTGCAGTAACACGAAGCTTTAAACATGTGCTTACATGCACTATTCATTAACCTCCAGCCTTGCCTAAAGAACAGCCATCTTGAAAATCATCCATTAAATCCACAAAGCGATTCGGACTACCAAATGCGTTTTTATTAGTACAGACAAGTTAGCAACGCCCAATGATACTTTTAGGTGTAGCAACTACCAACTGCATCTACTGCTCTACTGCGAGAATAAACATTAAAGTTTGACATTTCTAAAGCTTTTGTGTAGCGATGCTAAAAACAAAAATTCCGATGAAAATACAACAACCACAACAAATTTAATGGAAATTTTGGCTCTTTTTAAAAATATCTTTAATAATTTATGTTTGGAAAAAAAGCCAAATCGACGGGTAAGTCTTATGGCAAGAAACATTAAAGTATAATAGCGGCAGGTCCAATCAAGATGCACGCTGTAAGCCACACCCGAACGTCAAGTTTTTGGCCAACTTAATTTGACATTTCTTTGTTTCTGTGTTTGACAAAGTTTATTTTGGAGTTGCTGGACCGCGTACAGGAGAGGACCAGGAGGCTTATTGAGGACTGTAGGGCATCCAACTCTTTTGATTCTCTGGAGCATCGACTCAATGTGTGATGTAATTCACTGTTTTATCGTTACTACAAAGGTAAGTGCTCTAAGGAAATTAGAAAACTTGTTCCCGAAACCTGCACGTTTTTGCGTTTATCTTGATTTTCGATGTGAGCACATCCATTTGTGGTTGATTGGCCAGTGAATCACACCATGCATTACAGGAAAAATTCGTTTTTTAGCAAATCAGTTCGTCTGTGGAATAAACTTCCTTCCTTCTTCCTCCTCCTCATAACCTGATTTCCCACTTCTGGCGCAATGCAATGCATATGTAGAGGTCATCCCCGGAGTGCAGGTCCTAAACGAAAAAAAAAATGTGCATGCTCGCCTAGCACGTTCTGCGGAAAACTGTTGCTGTCACTATCACGACTATTCGTGCCCAACCAATTAAATAACCCACAAATATTACTGATGCGAATCTTGATAAAGATTCGAATTTAGAAGCTTACAAGCCACAACCCACTCAAGAGTTGAAACCTGCTGACCATTTCAAGCATTGACGGCAACACCCTGAATGGTTGCTTAAACAAACAGAAGTGCATGGTGAATTTACAATTTTCAGCGACGAGGCACAATTTCACCTCAGCGTATTCGTCAACTAATAAAATTTCCGCATTTGGGTGCATAAAAATCCAGCAGTGATTGTTGAAATTGTCACTAAGAGTGACTTTTTGCTCGGGTTTATTGGCTGGTGGTGAAATCGGATCGTATTTCTTCAATCTACTATCGCGAAATGATAATGGATTTCTTATGGCCAGAAACTGAGGATATACGTCTGGACAAAACGCAAGCAATGATTCCAAGAGAATGATAACACTTGACATAAGCCTAATGCCTAAACAATAGCACTTTTACGTGAGGATTTCAATGACCGTGTTATCTCACGTCGTCATGGCGATGTTAATTGACCACCAAGTGATTTTTGTCTTTGTTGGATATCTGTCTTTGGGGTTACTTAAAGGAAAAGTGTACGTCAATAAGCCATGAGCATTTTAAAAGCTAAAGGATTAAATAATTTGGGTATGATTTTACGTCAACCCGCGTTAAATTTGGTTTGTGAACTTGTCGGTTTCGGCTATATGCCATCTTCAGTGTTCTCTCTATACTAGTTCGCCTTTTTCGTGTCTCTCCCTTCGTGTTATTATTATTGCCTTCGTCACTTTCTCTCTTTTTGTCTGTATCTCTCTCTCTCTCCTTTTTTATTTGTTTCTTTTTAGCCAATTTGTCTCTCCCTCTCTGTTTGTCTCTCTCTCACGCTTTTCATTCGTTTCTCTTTCTACCTAAGTCGTTTCACGCTCATGCTTGTTATTCGAATAACCGAAACCGGTACGTTCACAAACCAACTTTGACGGGATTTGTCGTAAAATCATACTCAAATAAATCAAACCCCGTCGGACAATATACGTACATATCGATGAAATAATTCACTAAATTAACGAGACATTGAAGCTCAATTATGCCATTGAAGATATGGATCTTCGGTTAGAGTCATGCAACCGAAGTCGTAGCGAGTATTTGGCCGATTAACATCAGACGTTTTGGCTGGAATGAAACTGATAAAAAGTGATTCTATTCAGCAAAAGAAATGTTTACTTTCTAGTCAAAATAATCGGAACATTATTTTTATTATTGCTGGTACAGCTGGGAAGAAAGAAGAGTATTCCGAGAAGAGTATTAACTCCGGGTAACGTTCGCTGTAGATGGCATAAATAAAAAAGATTTTAATATCGAATTTTCTCTGAATTAATTCTGTTTTTTTCGATTTAAGCCGAAGTGCTATTTTTGTGTCTGCAAATTTAAAGAAAAAGTTTTTTTGGAAAAGTTGAGGATCTAAAACTGCAAAAAGCTTAAAATTTTTGTTCAAAATGATCCTTCAGGAATATCAAAACAATGAAGAATGTTTCGAAATTTGCAAATTTCACGATATTAAAAATTAATTAAAAAATAATTCTACTCAAAAAAGTGGATAAATTTTTATATAAAAAAAATTTCTGAACTACCCTCGTACAAACTGAATTAAAGAATTTTAGTTGTGTCCACGATTTTGCTATTTGATTTGAACTAAACAACAGATATAAGAAGAACTTAGGGAATGAATTTTGGAAGACACCCTACAGCCAGTAATAGTGACCTCATCATTAATTAGGAAAAAAAATTTCAATTTTCTATGTTATAAAATAAAAAATAAAATAATCTCTTTTGTTTAAAATTGCGACAAACCACTTCTAGAATTAAGTCACACAAGAATTTGTCCAAAAGCCTTAAAATTTTCATTCCATTATTGTGTGTTCAAAATTTTTTATACAATTGTGACTGGTAGTTTGTGCTCTATTACCTCTACAGTAAATGTGTAAGTTTGTCATGTTATGTGCTATATCGAATATTTATCATTATTTCCAATTCTAAAATCATTAACATTTTCTTAATGATCTTAAATAAAAATTAATGATTTCATCATGCTGGGTTTAGGGTAAATTAAAATAAAATTAATTTAAAACTTGACAGGTATTTTTTTACAATTTATTAAATTTTAATCTTTGTTGCTAACTGTTATTGAAAAAATCTTATAATTTTATTTATTTATCGTTTTAGGTAAGTGAAGAATGAAATCTCTAAATGGCTCAAATCCTTTCTCCTTTCACCAAAATGTAAGTTAAATTTTAAAGATTTTCTGGGCCGATTTTTGATCTAATTTTTGTTTTAGTTGTTAGTAGAAGTCCCTGCTGTATGCAATGTGGCACCGTCTTGTTGATACCACATGTTAATGAAGTCCACAAAGCATGTAGTTGTGGCTGTAAAATGTTTCCAATCACATCACGATATCGCTCCCCATTCACAGTTACCGTTACGCCGTTTTTTAATTTCCAAAGAAGTAAGGTCCAATGATTCCTCCTGACCAATTGCACTTTGAATGGATGCAAAGGTGACTGTTGAATAATTTCAGGGTTTCCCATTCCCCAGAACCGACTATTCTCTTTTTTCACATAAACGATCTTGTGGAAGAAGCTCTTGTGGCAACTAAATATTATATGGAAACAAATGCAAATCCTTGTGCAAAATTGTGGTCAAAGTTGTTCCTTGAAGACCAAACTCCTGAACACGGCGTCGATTTGAGATTGATGGATTGTTTTGAACACTTTCTTGAGCAGCGGTACAGTGTATTCCATACTTGGGCCTGTCACCTATAGATCCTATTTCTTTGAAATCATTCACTACACGATAAATAGTTGATTTGGTTGGCACGTTGTTTCTCCTAAAAATTTCACATAACGTTTTCATCGTCCCAATAATCGATGATTGATTTTGATAAAGTGTTTCTAACGATTAAAACACGTTGGTTTATCGAATAATTTTTTCACAATAAATTTGCCACGTGTCTACTTCCTGACTGCCAAATATGAACTGTCATGACTAATGTTAACCAAAATGGTGAAAACGATAAATATAAATATGAGTGTCCCGGCGGACACCCATATTTTTATTTGTTTAGACGCCAAACGAACTGATAATTGACACTCCTTTAATCTTATTTTTGGTCAATAGATGACGCTGTGCTTCGCAGCGTGAATCCTATGCTAAAAATGACTGCGGTTTTTTGTGGTCAATATTAACATTTCCCTTCGTGTGTGAACAACCAGCAAGCTTTTGAAAGATCACAGAAACCATAGACGGATTGGTGCAAAAAGTTTTCCTAAACACAGAATAGAACTACAGAAATCATCAGTCACACCATACGCGTGCTTTATCAGCGGATAAAAACATCAATATCGATACCATCAACTTCACCACTCTGAATAGAATACCCGGCGAAACGACAACATATTAGTTCATCGATACTGTGATGAATCAAGATGAAGTTGTCGCTATCCAACTGAATTCTTGAATTGAATACATGGAAAATCGGCATGCACATCATTCTTTACCATGACTTTGCAACGGAACTCAGCCAAAAAAGAACCTTGTTATCGAGGAACCAATTTTGAATGGAAAATTCATGAGTGAAAATGTTTTGTTGCCACGTAACTTACTGAAACCGACAGATATGCCATTCGATTTCAAACGCTTAAAGTTCCTGGTGCAAATTACTGTCGCAATGACTATTAACAAAGCACAAGGAGAATCATTGCAAGTGTGTGAATTAGATTTGGAGAGTCCATCCTCTCACTTGGACAACTCTATGGAGCTTGCTCACACGTCGGAAAACCTTGTGATTTATTTTCTTATGCACCCGATGAAAGTGAATTAAAAAGAAATGCTGCAATTCCGCCATTTTTGCGAAGTGAACAAAATCAATAAAATAATTAAACATGAATTGAATATTTGTGTAATGTCCTTGCAGGGTACGGCTGGTATTTTCATAAATTTGTGTTTCGTCAGCAGTACTGTCATAACCTTCTATTTCAGTAATTCGATTTCAAAATCTTCCTCTTTAACATTTAATATCTGCGTTCTTTTCAACAAAACTTTCATTTTATTCTTTTTTTCACATTATTCCTCTTTCATTTCACACTTTTTCTTTTCCAAACGCGTCTTATATTTTTTTTTATTCTGACTTGACAAGTAACAAAAACAATAAAAACAAACTTCCAGTTGAGTAATAAAATACATGCTTTAATGAAAACATAAAAGACTGTAAATTAATGCTAACAAATATTGACGAAAACACAAGAAAAGGGAAGAACAGAGCAGAAAGTTTCCAAAAAAAAAAAAAACAAAACAATGCCTCAAAAAATATCAAAAATTTGGCAATGAACTTGAAACACGTGTAAAGCGTATAAAAACTTTTTTGTGTGTTTTGAAATTACAAGCGCTTAATACGAACTTATGCCAACGCTCATACATATTTTTAAATTAAATAAGTATTAGTGCGTAAACACCTTTAAAAAGATTACTGCTACGAGCAATGTAAACGCTAAATGTAGATTTCTTTCTTTAACATTAATCCATTAAGAGCCACCTTGAAAATTAGTTTTTTTATTAATTAATAAATTTTCCTTTAATCAATGCTAATTCAGCTAACATTTCTCACTATTCAGCTACGCCAATGGAACGAAAAGTATCAAAATTATATTTCTATAATAAAAATTTTTACATTCAGCAACATTTTTTCTTATTCAGCTGACTTAACTATTATTCAGCAAGCTTACTTTTTGAGAATTTCTTAAATAATAAATTTTTCCTGTAAAGTAGTAGTTTAGTTTTAAAAATTACTAATATATTTTGTTATTCAGCGTTATGTATATATTTTCGAAAACTAAATAATTATTATTAAATAATTATTTTTTTCCCTAAACAATGCTAAATTAGTTGTAAAACTTATTAATACTTATTTATTCTAATATTCAGCTTTAGTTATTTTTATATCTGCTGGCTAAATTAATATTCAGCAAACAACAACTTTTTAAAATTTAGCTACAACAGTCTAGTATACAGTTTTTTTGCAATTAAGCTTTTTAATACTATTATTAACTGCATTCCTATTAGCAAAACTGTATTTTCTGCAAGCTATTCATCAAAAAAAATTAGCTGAATAGCTTGTTAAGCTTGGCACTATTTTTTCGGCTTTGTGAAATTGTAATTAATGACCTAAATAGCTTTAATTAATGTTAATGTACTCTTAAAAAACCAATAACAGTTGCCATATATTTATTCTTTAACGGGCTATACCAGTCTCGTTTTAGGTTAGGTTTTTTATTCAGCTGACTTTAAATGAAGTTTAACAAACTAATTTAATATTCAGCTTAAGAAAACGTTATTTATTGAAGTAAATTTATAATTCAGCTTAAATGATTTGTTATAAAGTCAATTTAATACCTATTCAGCTTAGTTACTCTTCATTCAGCTATCATATTTTCTATTTAACACACCAGATTTTTTAACCACTTAATTTAAAACTAAACGTTAATATATATCTAAGTGGCTTTACCACCTTATACAGCGTTTAGCCAAAATTGTGCTTTTCAGCTTTATATAAAGCTATTCAGCTGGTTAGGTTTGATATTAAGCTCATTACAACAATTATTTAAATAGCATATTCAAATTATTTCATAAGCTATTATTTCGTTTTACGAATTCAGCTAAAAAATCTGAATTGCGTACCTAAAAATTATTACTATTGCGTTAGGCTTTAAATTCAGCCACGATTTATTGCTATTCAGCTAATTTTTTTTCCCAAAATTAACTAGATAAAAACCATATTTTTGAAAAGAAAATCAATTAAAACTCCAACTCCTCATGGGTTAACTTACCTAGTTAATTTGTATTCAGCTGTTTGCGTTCATTTACATAAAAAAGTTGTTTGAACTGCCAAAAATAGTAAACAGTCGTTGTTTCATTTAAAAAAATGGTGAATAATTTCAGAACCCTAAAGAACAATAAACTTTAACTACACAAAATTATTTAATGTAGAAACTGTTGTCCAGTTAAATAATTTAAGTTTAAGTAAACAATTTTTTTTCTAGCTGTAGTAAAACGTAAAATTGTTGTTTTTGTTTTAAAAACATTTTAAAAAATTTGTGCTGCTTCGTTATTATTTATTTGCGGCGTAATAACCTAGTTTCGTTCAAAACGTGGAAAACATTTGTTTTAAAGGTATAAACAAAAAATAGAAATTGAAATGATGATTTCTTTAAGTTAATAAAGAAATAACATGTTTTTTGTTGTTGTCTCTTATGGTTTTTGTTGGATAAATTATTATTAAGAAACTGTAGCTTTTTATTTATTACGGATTTTTGCTCCTTTTTACACCGTTTGACAAACTAATTTAATTAGACTTGCACTAAAGAATTTATAAAAATAAAAAAAATTTATTCAGCAATATTTTTACAAAATTCAGCTGCATAAACTTTAAAAAACTCTGTAAATTCTGCATTTAAACTTAACAACAATTTTATTCAGCAGCTTAAACATCTTAAAAAAATAAAGAAAATTACATATATGCTCGTTTGAATACATCTAGCTAAAATTTTGCTCAATTCAGCTGAAGAAAATTTTGTAATAAAGAAATTTGTTATGTTCTTCCTTTATTCAGCATAATGAAATTTGTTGGAAGTTCAATAAAAACTAAAGCTTTTTGTTTAAATCTTATTCAGCTACACATTTTTCCTATTCAGCTCTCTCTAGTACAATTTTTTCACAAGTAACAATAACTTTATTTGAACTATATCGAAATTTAGTTAAATTTAATTTTTTTTTAAACAAAAACTTTGTAAATTTTAAAGTTAAATTAATCCGAGCTGCACTAAAACTTAAATAAAGTACAATTCAGCTGCAAAAACTTAAAAAAAATTTGCAAACTGTACAATTAAATTTAAGAAAAATTTTATTCAGCATCTTTAATACCTTTAAAAAATACAGAAAATTATGTAAATGTGCGTTTAAATAAATTCAGCTAAAATTTTCTCTAAATTTAGCTAAAGAAATATAATTTCATAAATTAATTTATTATTTTTTCTTTATGTAGCATTAACTTTTTCAAATGAAATTTATTGCAAACTTAATTAAAATTACTAATTTTGCATTCAGCTAAACTTTTTTACAATTCAGCTGTTTTAATATTTAATATAATTTTTTCAACAAGTAACAAAAAATTATTAGCAATATATTTATGCCATTCAGCTGCACAAACTTTAAAAACATCTTTAAATTCTACACTTAAAGTTTAAAAAATATTTTATTCAGCAGCTTTAACACCTTTAAAAAGTAAAGGAATTTATATAAATATTATACATTTAAATAAACTCAGCTAAAATTTTACCTCATTCATTATTATTCTTTTCCTTTATTCAGCTTTAAGTTTTTTTTACTGAAATTTGTTGGAAATTTAGTTAAAACCTAAGCATTTGCTTTACATCTAATTCAGCTAAACTTATTTACAATTCAGTTGTATGTAATTTTTTCTTAAGTAACAAAAATTTCGTTTATATACATATGTATATCGATCTTTAGTTAAATTCGTTAATTACATAACGGATTTTGAGTCTTAAGACTGAAATCATTTCGATTGGTTCTGTATAGACTCTGACCTACACACTAAAAATTCAATAAAAATAAATTTAAGGTGTATTCCGCAAAATGTGTATACAATTCAGCTGCACAAACTTTAAAAATATCTTCATATTCTGCATTTAGATTTAATAAAAATGTTATTCAGCAGTTGTTATACTTTTAAAAACGAAAGGAAATTACGTAAATATTCCTTAAAATAAATTCAGCTAAAATTTTGCTCAATTCAGCTGAAGAAACTTTTATAGTAAAATAATTTATTATTCGTTGCCATAATACAGCATTAACTTGTTGAAATAAAAATGGTTAGAAATTTTAATCTGTCTACATCTTATTCAGCTAAACTTTTTTAACAATGCAGCTGTTTTAAAATTAAAAAATAGCAAAATTTTATTCAGCAGTTGTAATATTTTTAAAAAACAAAGGAAATGATGAAAATATTTCTTAAAATAAATTCAGCTAAAATTATACTCAATTCAGCTGAAGAAACTTTTATCGTAAATTAAATTATTATTCATTTCGATAATACAGCATTAACTTTTTGAAATGAAATTTGTGGGCAATTTAATTTAAGCCAAACCTACTCTAATTCAGCCGAACGTTTTTATAATTCAGCTAAAATATCTAAATTCAGCATGATATTCTATAACTTTAGTGCCTTCAAAACAAGAAAAACCTCGTTGTATAAAAAATTAATATATAAATTTAATTACAGTGAATTCAGCTGGATATTTCTGTTAGTGTTATGCTGAATAAAGAAAATAATTTATAAAATCATTAAAATGAAATAAAATTTTGTATTTAACCTAAAAAATGTTAAATAAAATAATCGACTTATAATCAAAAAAAAAAATACAAGATTTTTAAAAAATGCAAAATTAAGAATTTTATACATTTAAAAAAAATTATTAAAATAAATTTTAATAAAAAATTATACAAAATTAATTGTGCTAGAAATCTTGAAAATATTTAAAAAATGAACTGAAAACTTCACTAAAAACACCAAAAAAAAAAAAAAACGCAAATGATATTTAAAATAAAAAAATCAAATATTTAAGTAATATTTTATAATTAAAACTTAATATCCTAAATATTTTTTAAAGATTTTTTAAAATCCAATTATTAACATCCACAAAAATTACTCTAAGTATAACTGAAAAAACAATAAAAATCAAAGAAAGAAATGCTTGCTTAGACCATTATAACAACAACAACAACGACCACAACAAACTAAGGCAATTGACCGTTCTTTTTTTCTTGTAAATGATAGCAAGCAACTCATTGGTTTACAAAGTAAAATGGCAAAACAATGAGTAAATGCAACAACAGCAACAACAAAATGGTAACAACACAAAAAACGTCCTGATGACATTCACCCCAATTCGTTTAAGCTTAAAAAGCAAAAATTAACAACAACAATGAATGGTTTATTAAAAAACAATGCAAACAATGCAAAAAAGCAAAAGCAAAACCAAAACTTCCACAACCAGCCAGTCATACAAAAACAAAACAAAACAAACCAACCATTAACCAAGCAATTGAATTTTATGTTGCTTTTTAATGCAGTTTTTGTTGTTGCTGCTGGTTAAAATACAAAGTAGAATGACTTGCATTTTGCACAACGTCATTGTTATACATAATGATCATTTAAATTTGAAATCATCATTAAAAAAAAGCAATGAGTTTAATTTAAATAGAGAGGGAGAGTACAGATTCTGAGTTTGCTTTTGCAAAGGGTTAACGGGTAAAGTAAAAGCAACAGGAGATTTTGCATTTACTTGCATTGCTTTTTTACTTTGTTTATGCACTACAGAGTTAGAAAAATAATGGCTGCTCTTTAACGGGTGTCTATATGTAAATTGTTTTTGCTTTGTAAAATACAATATTTACTTCTTTGCGTGGCTTTGCATGGTGTGTATTTGTTTAAGTACTTTAATGATTTTTGTGAATTAAATCATGCTTTTAATATATTTTTTAAAATAATTAAATAGATTTTCATATATAAAAATTAGATTTCTATTTTAAAATTAATTTAAAGATTTTTTTAATATTTAAAATTGTTCAAATTAAAATGTTCAAACTTTGCAACCGACTTGCTGGCTGCTTTATAAAAAAGAGAGCGAGAAAAAGTAAGAAATCTATGTAAATACATACAGACGTGCTTACCGATGGCTGTCATGAATTAATGAGAAAAAAGCAGACCCTTATTCCTCTAAAAATTTTTTTTTACGATCTTATTGCTCCAAATTTAGGTGCTAAATTTAATATTTGATAATTGATGGATTGGCAGCTGTCAATAGTGACGTCTTTGGTCCACTTGATTTTTCTCTCTCTCTCTCTCTCTCTCTCTTGCGTTTTCCTTCATTCCGCCACAAATACGCTGTGATGTTTTGTGGATTCCTAAACTCACTTAGCAAAATTACGGTAAATTTTGAGAAATGGTGCCTTTCAAGTCAATCTCCCAAATTCTCTTCAAGTCATGGTTCTCCTCCACATTAGGCAAATTTGAGGTTAGAAAGTAAATCCTTTGACATTTATTTAGTAAAAAGTTGGTCAATTTAAAGCATAAAATGCTGCACTCTTTAGCAACGAATTTTAATTGTAAAAATTTAATATCAAAATTGTGACAATTTCAGTGTATGAAATTCGATCAGCTTTTTCCCCGCAATCAGACTCTTTGTGAGACCGCTGTGCGTAGTTTAATCGCTAAATACGAAGCTTATGATGTTGTTGCTGATAATGGACCAAAACAATACGCTCGTAGTGGCCGTAGTGATGAGAACGTAGCCGCTGTACATCAAACTCCTTGAGAATGAGCATGTAATTCATCGACGTTCGCAACTATTGGGCACGACTATAGATTCTTTGCGCAATATTTTGCTTAAAGATCTTCATCTTCACACTTATAAAGTTCGAGTCGTACAAGAATTAAAGTCAAACGACCATTGTTTGTGTCGAACATTTATGAATATCCCATCCGCCCGCATTTTTTTCGAAAATAAACCGTCATCGTGAAATTTCTGTGCTGCCAAACCCTGATAAAGAATTTTTGGTAGCCAAAACTGGCTCTGTAGGCGTCTGATAGGCGTCACTAGCCACCCAAACAATTTAGTGTTTGGAAATGGTGCTACATCTGTTACTATGGGTGTTGAAAGTATTGCGGAATTGGAAGCTATTAATGTTCTTGGCATGAAAATTTAGTGTGACGTTCGATGGACTAAGCACATTTTTCAGGTTTCTAAAGAAGCCTTCAAATGTCTCGGTTTTCTAAAACGGTGAAAGAGATACTTCACTCTATACGATCCTTGTACTATTTACAGGTGGTATACACCTGTATTCCTCCAAAAATGGACTACAAATCTTTTGTTTGGGCCGATGCCGCATAATCAATTTTGGAGTTGCTCGACCGCGTACAGGACAGGGTCAAGAGACTCATTGGGGACAGTAAGGTATTCAACTTCATTGATTCTCTAGAGCATCGACGCAATGTAGGATGTATTTCACTGTTTTATCGCTACTACAATGGTGAGTGCTGTGATGAAATTAGGGAACTTGTTTCCGTTACTCGCACGTCTTTGCGTTTAACTCGATTTTTATTGAGAGCGCATACATCTGTGGTTGATTGACGAAAGAAGATGCGTTTTTTAGCAGAACTGTCCGTATGTGGAATAATCTACCTCGAGAGGTCTTTCCTGTCACTTTCAATAAAGAAAAATTCAAATCAAATGTCCACAAACACTACTTCTTCTTTCGTCCTCCCCATATCCTAAATTCCTAGTTCTAGTAAAATGTATTAGGGATCACCATATGAGTGTTGGTCCAATTCAGTTATTGCATGGCGATATCAATTGGGCGACTCTTTTTTGTGATTAAATGCAGCTGGATTATTTTCTCTGGGGGCCATTTAATATACCGGGCTTACGGTATATCAAACACACACCCACCCGGGGGCACCTTGATATGTTTTGATAGAATCTCCTCGTCATTACATGTGCCAACGGGGGTAAAAGGGAGCCCAGTCCTTTTCAAGGTTAGCAGGAGCCAACTAGACAATTCCACTATATTTCCACGGGAATCAATAAAGCCCCGGAGTTCAGCTATTTGTCTTTTTAAATTTTTAGCTGTTTCTCTAACTGATTATTGAGGATGGCCCATCGGAAGTATCGTGGTAGTTGTGGTTTGAGTTGTATGGGTCGGATCATTCACAATGAACACAATGAATGGTCCAGGTCCAGTGAGCATGATTGTGTTCTTAAATTTTATTAAGCTTCATGCGTTCTGGACCAGGAGTTGGATAGTCTCCAACTCTTCAGCAACGAGTGCAGGCTGCGGCTTGCTACGGGCTTTTGAAGTTGCAACCAGGAGTGACTGGAAGATATACGTATCTGGAGGTCTTCTAGGGCAAGGATGACGCTACATTTCATCCACAGTGGTGTAATCCACCGTCAGGTTATGGCCTACACAGCTAGGTACTGACGTAAATCTTATCACGCATATCAAACACACCAACAACTCGCACTCTGAAAGATTAAATTGAAGAGATAAGCGAAGCTTTATTGTAAAATCTGCTTCAACATTTTGTGCAAAGAGCGGGTTTTTGCCGAAGTGCTACAGGAGGAGATTCGCGCAAGCCAATTTACCATTATTAATATCCATTATCTCACTTTACATTGGCATCAATAAAACTGAAATTGTTTAAAAAAAGTGTGTGTTTTAAGGCAATTTACTTCTTAACCTCAAATTTGCCCAACCTTTATAAACTGGGAGAAAATCATCATTTAAAGGAAATATTGTAAAACTAAACTGAACTCCATATTTAAGTGCTGTATAAAAATAAAAATTAACAACAACTACAACAACAACAACAAGAACAAAAATAAATTTGAATACATTAAACTTGAAATTCTTAAGGAACATCAAAAAAACAAAACCAGAAAATGATTTCTCATACAGTAAAAGTCAACTTGAACTTGTTGTTTGGTCTTGTTGTTGCTGTTGTTGCTGTTGTAGTTTTTGTTCTTGTGCATAAAAAAGGAATCCATATTGCAATCAGTGCAACCCCAAGCAGAAAATAAACTTGGGGGAATGTTATTTTTAAATGTTACACATTGAAGCAGTTGCCGTTTGCTTCTTGTTGTTGTTGGTGTCGTTATTGTTATTGCTGTTGTTGTTGTTAATAATAATCAGTGTGTTTATTTTTATACACACGATTATATAGAAGAAGAAAAAAAAGACAGACAATAATCATGAGAGGTCATTAACTTTTGTTGTTATTTGTTGTGTTTGTTGTATATTTTTATTTTAGCAACCCAAGAAAAGCAGGCTATCAGCGTGCCAGCCAGTATGCCTGCCTACTTAACAACTGCCGGCATTGTACTCTCTCTCTCTCCTCTCCTCGCTTCTCCTATTGAATGTATTTATTGCACAGTCATCTAGAGCAGAGTTTTTTTTTGTTTTTTATCTACACAATTTCAATTTGTAAAACTGGAGTTGACATTTTACTCGCATTGTGCCCGATAGTAGGAAGTGTTCTTTTTGCCTGATTGTCACTCATCATCTTATTCTTTGACTTTCAGTGAGTTGTTGCTGTTGTTGTTATTTTTTTTTTTTTTTTTTTATTTGAACTTTCAAAGTGTGTTCAACTTTTGTAATGAAAATTGTCGGAGGTTTTTTTTGGCTTTTTTTTGTTTTTGTTGTTTGTTTTAGTTGAAATTTTCATTCGCTTTCTATGGCATTTTGGTAAATTTCACCTTGAAGTCTTTTTTTGTTGGTAATTTATTGCCACTTTTTTCCTTTAAGTGTTTGTTCGTGAATAAATAAATTTTCTCCTTTAAAATGTTAAAAACTGTTTTTTTTTGGTTATTTTTTTTTTGCCACAACGATGGTTATTGATGATTTTAACAAAAGCAGCCAACAGTTACAACGAGTAACAGGAACTACAAAAAGTGAAACAAAATAATAGTGTTAAAATAAATTTTCAATTTTCCAATTTTCCCTAATTACCATTTTCTTTATCATCTTCTGATCAAAAATCGTTGTCTTCGAAATCTTATACCTGCAGCTCTCTCATCTTCGCTCTTCCCTAAAAGTTCATGTGCGCTCTCTTTGCTCACTAGAGTTCTGGTTCAAAATAGTTCTTTAAGCCCAGCTTTGATAGTTGAATATATTTTAATCCAGCTTTCAATTGCTGCAGTTGTCCAAAATTATTTTGATTGCGAAATTATTTGCGCCTCTTTTTTACTCTCTGAGTCCTGTTTAATAGCCCAAATAGAAGCGAGCACAGGAAGCTGAATTTTAAAACTCTCTATTTCAGATTTTGTTATACAACTGGCAACTTCTGTCTTTGGCAGTGAGTTTTTTTTTCTACTACCCCTTTTAGGATTACATGGCTCCCACCTAACACTGCCATTTTGCTCGACTTGCCGCTATTCTGTTTACATTCTCCCATGTGAGTTTGCATTTGCGAAGTTCTTGGGTCACTGATCGACGCCAGGTGTTTTTGGGACATCCTGCTCGCCTTAATCCTTGCGAATTCAAATCGAGGGTCCCACCTAACACCGCCGTTTTGCTCGACTTGCCGCTATTCTGTTTGAATTCTCCCAAATCGAGGGTCATTTGAGTTATGCTGCCAATGCTTTTCCAAGCTTGTGTCCTATCCACTTGCATTTTCTTCTCTTGATTTTCACCCTTATGCGTTCTTCACTTGTCCTTTGCCATAGATTGATGTTTGAATTTCTATTTGGCCAGATTATCCGGCATTTGAGTTTGAGACATTTGTTTACGAATACTTGTAATCTTTGCGCGATATTGTTGGAGATTAACCAAGTTTCTCATCCGAAGAGCACACTGGACTTTCCACATGCGCTGAATGTTCTTAACTCATGTTTAGCGGACGAGCGACTGTTCTCAGATACTGGCCTTAGTTGCGCAAATGTTGCTTCACCTCTACTTCTCCTCCATCATCTGTATTCATTATACTTCCTGTTGTTGTCGATTGGTTGTCGTTCAATGATAAAATCCTGTGTGTTGGTGATGTTAATCTTCATGGCCTCTTGTCCTTCTTGACGTTTATCTATAGTTCTGCGACCTCAGCTAATCTTACAGAATGGTCTTCCTTAGCTTGCATGTTGCTCTGGTTATGTGAAATTGTAGACAGACGTCATCCGCGAAGTTCATGTCTTCTAGTTACGTGTAAGCTCCAAGTTATGGCTCTTCCTTCTTCGATGATGAATAGAAGTGGCGAGAGTGGACAACTTTGTTTGACGCCAGTATTGGTAATATTTGTTTTGACGGAATCCCACCGTCATTACATGTGCCTTCGGAGGTAAAAGCGACCTCAATCCCATTCAAGGCTAGCAGGAGCCAATTGGACAACCCACTATATTTCCACGGGAATCAGTAAAGCCTCAGAGTTCAGCTATTTGTCTTTTTAACTTTTTAGCCGTTCTTTGACTGATTGTTGAGATTGGCCCTTCAGGAGTATCGTGGTGGTTGTGATTTCGAGGCCCTCGTTTGAGTTGTGTGGGTCGGACCATTCACAATGAATGTTTCAGGTCCAGTGAGTATGATTGCCGTTGTGTTCTTAAATTTTATTAAGCTTCATGCGTTCTGTACCAGGAGTTGGATAGTCGCCAACTCTTCAGCAAGGAGTGAAGGCTGCGGCCTGCTTCGGGCTTTTGAAGTTGCAACTAGGAGTGACCGGAGGATATACGTATCTGAAGGCCGTCTAGCGCGAGGATGACGCTACATTTCATCCACAGTGCTTTGGTCCACCATCTGGTTATGGCTTACACAGCTATTTATAGATGTAAATCTTATGACGATACGTAAAGCTTTCTAATTATTCGAACGATTTTCTGTGATACTCTCTTTTTTCTCAATGCTCTCCAAATTGCAACACGTTAAAGTCGCCATGTAAATTCTATGTTTTACATCTACTGCTGTTCCACTATCTGTTTTCGTTATACTTCCTGGGTAGCAGATGTTGTTTACAAAGTTGACTGGTTGTTGTTTTTCTATGATCATGGGGTGTGTGTTGGTGGTATAAATTTGCATGACCTTCTTGGTCTTCTTGACATTTATTTTTAGTCCTGTGGTTGCAATTAGCCTTACAAGATAGTCTATCTTAGCTTGCATGTCACTGGCTTTATGAGATAGTAGACAGACGTCGTCCGCGAAATTAAAGTTTTCTAGTCGACGTGTTAAGTTATGACTCTTTATGCTTCCATGATGACTTCTAACATATTGGTGAATAATAAAAAGAAGTGGCGAAGGCAGCCAATCTTGTTGGACACCAATGGTTTATCCATTGTGTAGTATTCCCAAGTAAGAATTTAGGTACAGCTATCGGATGATTTTCTGGGATATTCTCTTTTTTCTTAATGCCCTCCAAATTGCGACATGTTGAATCATATTAAAAACCTTCTTGACTTCGATGAACTGTAGCTACAGGGGGGTAAGCCATTCCAGTGGTTGTTCAATTATTATGCTTAGAGTGTTGTTTTGGTGTATGCAGCTTCTGTTTGTCCGGAATCCTGCTTTGTCGTCTCTCAGATTGTTGTTGATTTTCTCCTGTAGCCTGACATGAATTATTGTTGCAAATCTTTTGTAGAAGGTGTTAAGCTGAGTTATTCCTCTGTCCGATCAGCTTTCTTTGGAAACATCACAACGATGTCTTTCTTCCAGCTAACGGGAATATTTTCTTTGTCTCATTTTTCTACGATAAGTGGTTATAAAAGCTCAGCTGCTAGTTCTGTGTTCACGAGCAGAAGTTCTGTTGGTATATCTTCTTCTCTTGCTGCCTTCTTCCGCTAGAGCTTGTTAATTGCTCTTTTTATTTCGGAAATATTAAGTATGCTACACGGTAGCACTAACCTGAGTAAATTTTTTTGTTAAACTTGATTCTAAATAAGCTTTTTGGATATGTTTTATTGGGATATAGAATTTTTCCAAAATTTATTTTATCATTCCAAATTTATTTCTGTAGACTAGTGTAAATTAAATTAAGCCCTCCCTGCTATTTTCTCTTTTAATTTCCCACAAAAAGAAAATCAAAAGTTAAAATAAACAAAAATTTCTTTCTTAATGGGTTACAATACGAAAAACAACAACAACAAAAAAACTTTCCTCAAATATTTTCTTATTAAAAGAAAAACACAAAAGCCAACAACACAACCAATAAAGTTCAATAACGTGAGCTTAAACGCCTAGTCACATTTGCAGCCTGCTTGCTGGTGCTTAGGAATACCATCACACCATCACAATTGCCACCTCACCTTAAGTGGCATTTAAAAATGTGCCTGTAGTACTTTTTCTGCAACCCACTCAACAAACAAATCGTGTGGAGGTGTTTTTGTTGCTGTTGTTGTTGTTTTAGTTGTTCAAGTTGTCCTTGTTGTTAAAACGATAGCTGTTTTTTATGTTTAATCGATAATAAAAAAACCCACAACAATTAAACTTTAAATATTGGGCATGCACACACACACACATACACAAACACACTTACAAAATACTTTCTTTATGACGTTTTCTCTTTATCACACTCACTTAAGTATACAATTTTTTTGTTTTTTTCTCTCAATAAAAAAATTAAAAAACAAAAAATAAATTAAAAATAAATCGAATAAAATAAATAGAATGTGTGGATATGAAAATATGTTGCTCTCTGTTGTTGGGTTAGTTACCCCATGCTTGATGGCAATGAACCAGAGCACCAATGACCAGTTGAGCCAACACTACACAATACAAACAAATCAGCAAACAAACAACAACAAAAGCATCAGCAACAAGTATGACTTGTATTGCAACAACAGCAGCAAATTATTAAACATCGTCATTATCATCATCATCGTCATCATCATTACAAACGACGTCATCTTCATTATCCTCTTTGTAGTCAGGCATTGCATTTTTTGTATGGTTGTGGCAAATTATCATGATATCATGCCTCATGCTACGCTACCAGTTTTCTTTCTACCTTCTCTGTGTAATTTTTTATTTACTTTGTTTTTTCCTTTTTTACTTTTTGTTTGTTGCATTATCTGTTTGATTCTATTTTGTATTCTTAACTCTCGCCTCTCGCCTCTCGCCTTCTCCGAGACCTTTTTTAAATGCTTTTGAAAGCGGAGTTCATCGATGTTTTGTATTTTCTTTTCATTGCGAAAGTGCAATGATCTTTGATAATCAGAAAGAAGGTAATGAAACTTTTAATGTCGTCTTCAAATGTAGGGAGCCATGAAGCGTTTAATTGAGTTTAAACGCATTAAGAAAGTGTTACACAAGTCAACATTGGCAGAATAATTTAAAAAAGATAACATTTGTCTCTTAAATAGTACGAGTTAATTTAAATAAATTTTGTCTGTTAGCTTTTTTGTCAGCAGTTCATTAATAGAAAATTTGTTTCAATTGTCACATCTCAACTTTTTATAGAAAATTGTTCACTTAGGAAAATTTGTCACTTGATACAATTCGCTACAGAAAAATTTTCATTTATCGCAAATTTCCGATAGCAACCTTGACACTTATCGCAATTTTCTATAAAAATTTCTCTCTTATCGCAATTTTCTATAGAAAATTTGTCACGTATCGTCATTTTCCATAGAAAATATATCACTTATCGACATTTTCTATAAAAAAATTTATCACTTATCGCAATTTTCTATAGAAAGTTTATCACTTATTGCAATTTTCTATAGAAAATTTCTCACTTATCGCAATTTTCAATAAAAATTTTATATAGAAAATATTTCATCACAATTTTGTATAAAAAAGTTTTCGTCACAATTTTTTTATCATAAATTTGTATAGAAAATTTTTTCATCACAATTTTATATAAAAAATTTTTTTACACAATTTTGTATAGAAAATTTGTTCATCACAATTTTGTATAGAAAATTTGTTCATCACAATTTTGTATAGAAAATTTGTACAGCACAATTTTGTATAGAAAATTCGTTCATCACAATTTTGTATAGAAAACTTTCATCATAGAAAATTTTTTCATCACAATTTTGTATAGAAAATTTTTGCACCACAATTTTGTATAGAAAATTTTTTCATCACAATTTTGTATAGAAAATTTTTTCATCACAATTTTATATAAAAATTTTTTTTACACAATTTTGTATAGAAAATTTTTTCATCACAATTTAGTATAGAAAATTTTTGCACCACAATTTTGTATAGAAAATTTGTTCATCACAATTTTGTATAGAACAATTTTTTATCACAATTTTGTAAAGAAAATTTCTTCATTACAAAATTTTTTTATCACAAATTTGTATAGAAAATTTTTTCATCACAATTTTATATAAACAAATTTTTAATACAATTTTGTATAGAAAATTGTTTCATCACAATTTTGTATAAAAAGTTTTTTCATCACAATTTTGTATAGATAATTTTCTCATCACAATTTTGTATAGAAACTTTTTTCATCACAATTTTGTATAAAAAGTTTTTTCATCACAAAATTGTATAGAAAATTTTTTCATCACAGTTTTGTATAGAAAATTTTTTCAACACAATTTTGTATAGAAAATTTTTGCACCACAATTTTGTATAGAAAATTTGTTCATCACAATTTCCCATAGAAAATTTTTTTATCACAATTTTGTATAGAAAATTTCTTTATTACAAAATTTTTTTATCACAAATTTGTATAGAAAATTTTTTCATCACAATTTTATATAAAAAAATTTTTTATACAATTTTGTATAGAAAATTGTTTCATCACAATTTTGCATAAAAAGTTTTTTCATCACAATTTTGTATAGAAACTTTTTTCATCACAAAATTGTATAGAAAATTTTTTCATCACAGTTTTGTATAGAAAATTTTTTCAACACAATTTTGTATAGAAAATTTTTTCATGACAATTTTATATAAAAAAATTTTTTACACAATTTTGTGTAGATAATTGTATCATCACAATTTTGTATAAAAAGTTTTTTCATCACAAAATTGTATAGAAAATTTTTTCATCACAGTTTTGTATAGAAAAATTTTTCATCACAATTTTGTATAGAAAATTTTTTCATCACAATTTATATAGAAAATTTTTTAATCACATTTTGTATAGAAAATTTTTTTATCACAATTTTATATAAAAAATTTGTTCATCACAATTTTGTATAGAAAATTTGTGCATCACAATTTTGTATAGAAAATTTGTTCATCACAATTTTATATAAAAAATTTGTTCATCACAATTTTGTATAGAAAATTTGTTCATCACAATTTTGTATAGAAAATTTGTTCATCACAATTTTGTATAGAAAATTTTTGTATAGAAAATTTGTTACTTTTAACAATTTTCTACTTTTGAACTAGGTATCTAAAAATAATTTAGAAAATATTGGTGGCGCAAATTTATTGCTTATAAAGAAACATTTCGTTCGATTTAATTGCAGTGATTAAATTTGAAAAGAAAAATATTTAAAACTATAATTAAATGTTTTAGTTTGTTTTTTTTAATTTTTGCTCATTGCAGTTTCAATGTGAATAGACTTTGTAAAATGTTATTTTATTTTGTATTTTTTTTTAATTTTTTAATTTTTATAAAATGCCAAAACTTTCACGCTGTTGGTTTCAGCTTGAAATATTAGACAGCCATAGACAAGAGTTATTGTGACTGTTAAATTATCAAGTCAACATAAAATTGTTTGTTTGTTTTTCTTTTGTTGCATTTGTTACATTTCTTTTAAAAAGCGGGAGACAAAGATTAAATTGCAGTCAAATTTAAATTGCATATTTTATGGTTTTTTTTGCTGTTGTTTTTGTTAAATTTTAAAAGTAAAAAAATAAAATAGTTTTTTGCAAAACACTGTTAATAGACCAAAACAAATGGCAAAAAATAGTGCAGCCATAAACTCCCAAAGTCAAAATCATGGCTTTCCAAGTTTAAATTGAGAATGGCAATGTGAATGAAACTTTTAAGTTTCATTTGGTTGTGGGCTAAGTGTTCAAAATATTAATAGACAAAGATGACGATTTAAAACCATTAGCGACTGCAAGATTTTCAATTTAATTTAATATTTTTATTTGATCTTTCTCAGGCCATCTCTCTTGTGCTGGCTTAAAGGGTTAAATATTTCAATTTTTTATAAGACTAAAGCTGCTTGCTATTGTTTTTATAAGTGTGTGTGTACGAATGTTTGTGCCAGTATATGCATCACCGAAAATTACCAGTTGCATATTTTCACTTTAGTTTGGAAGGTCAAAATCCTCTAATACACCACCACTGCATATTATGCAGTATATTAACCTCTGTTGGCTTCTTTTAAATGCTTAAAAGAAAAACAACAACAAAAACAAAAGTAACAAAAGGCGGCTGAAAACAAAATAGTTATAATTTAGCCAGCCATAAGTTAGTTAGTCTTTGGTTTGATATAACGCCTGACTACCTGCCTGCCTGACTGCCTGACTTACAATTCATGCCTTTTCATGCCTCAACATTTTGTTTTTCTCTATAAGTCAGTCAACTTTCATTTAGACGATCAGTGACTTTTGTCTACAACCATAAAAATAGCCTTTTTTAAAAGGAAAAATTGCAACAGCAACAATGACAACAACAATCAGTTACACGCCATAGTAGAGAGTCAGTATTGCACAAAGCACATGGACTTTGTCATACTCATCAAATGCAGTTGTAGTGTGTTTTCTTTCACAGTCTTTTGTGGCCGTAGAAAAAGGCCCAGCCAGGTAAAGTTACAATAGGATTTTTTAGTATTTGTTGCTGCATTTTATTCAATAGTTTAAGAAGTCTTTTGTTGTGGTTTGACTGGCTTTTGGCTCTTCTGTTGCGTTTAAAACAAAAAAAAAATAAAATTGGCATTGGCACAACTCTCCCATTTAACTGTGAGCGAAAGAGCCAGCGAGCGAGCCATCGAATAAGTGAGTGTGTTCCTGCGTTTATTTATCAGTGCAATAACAAAAAAAAAAACAAATAATGTGGGTTTGTATTATCTGTCACTGTTGCTATTGATGTTGTTGCCCCTACTATCGCTATTGTAACTCACGGTGAATGTCTCTGTCACTAATATTATTGACTTTAAGTGTTGTCTTGTCTTGTCTTGTCTTCTATACATTTCTTTAACGCAGAGTTTAAACACCTCTTAACAACTCAAAAATTTGCAAATGAAATAAAAAAATAAAAACAAACGGCCACAATTGGCAACACCTTCCCTCAGTTGGCAACAAAATTACTTAATAATTTGAGAAGATTTTTATTTTTAAATGCATTATCTACGATCGTTGTATTGAACTTTTGTTGCAATGTGAAAGTTTCTAATAAAAATATTAACATTTTAAAAGCCGCAACTTAATAAAAATTAAATTTTATTCGAAAATATTAAAAGTATTTTTATATATTTTGTTAATTATCTAAAACATAAGGAAAAGGCTTTTGCAACAACAATTAACTGTTTATTGCTAAATAAATTTAAAAAAAACAAAATTTTAAAAATAAATATTTTTTTCTTTATTGCCAGCATTTTAAAAAGGAAGAAGAGAGTCTGGGCCATTTAAATACAAGACTTTTAAACAGATTAAATATAAGAGTATAACAAAAGAGTATAAGAGTTATATACGCCTATAAATATAAGAGTTATGTATAAGCCTTAATATAATAGTTTTAAGGCGGTCGCCATTAAGACTTTAGTTTTCTTTTTTTTTTTTTTTGTTCTCGGTTCATCACTCAGGGGATGACCCCTACACAAGTAGTGCCTTATGCCAGAATTAGGATATTACGTTATGGGAGGGAGGAAAGAGGGAATACTGTTTGCAGACATTCAATTTGAACTTTCCTACATTGAAAGTGAGAGGAAAAAATTCTGGAGGTAGTTTATTCCGCTTTTCTGCTGAAAAACGTAGGGCGATCCACTGGAAAATCAATCACAAACGGATGTGCTCTCAACGAAAAGCATGTTAAAGGCGAAAACGTGTGAGTAACGGGAATAAGGAGCACTTAACATTGTAGTACCGATTAAACAGTGAAATATATCCCGCATTGCGTAAATGCTCTAGAGAATCAAAATGGATACCCTACTCTCCCTAATAAGCCTCTTGGCCCTCTCCTGTACGCGGTCAAGCAACTCTAAAATAGACTAGGCAAGGCATTTGAAAACTTCTCTAGAAGCGTGAAAAATACGTTTAGTCCATCGAACATCATGCTGATGCAGTTCAAGATTACCACAAGAGTGTCGCAAGGCTACGTGCTTTCTCCCTTCTACCCTTTTTAAAATGTTTCTAACTTTCAACCCTAAATACTCTTTCGCAGATGACAACACCATTTCTCATTCGTATTCATTTATCAATAGACCGAATCGGTCGGAGGTGAGTTCCAAAAGGCGGAATTGATGCGCTCAAGCTTAATCTCGCAACAATCTCCGAATGGGGTTGGGCGAATAGAGTCGATTTTAATGCCTGTAAGACTCAATGCTGCATGCTTTACCCAGAGAGCTGTGTTCGGAAATGGTGCTGTACCTGTTACTATATAGGTATTATGGAATCGGAAGATCTTGATGTTTTTGGCATGAATATTCAGTGTGATATTCGATGGACTAAACACATTTTTCAGGTTTCTAAAAAAGCTTTCAAGTGCCTCTGTTTCCTAAAAGGGTGTAAGAGATACTTCACTCCATCCGATCTCCGTATTATTTATACCACCTATATCCGTTCAAAAAATGGAATAAAACTCGAATGTATGGATCGGCGCCCCAAAACTTATGTTGGAACTGCTCTACCGCCTACAGGAGAGGGCCAAGAGGCTCATTGGGGACAGTAGGGTATCCAACTCTATTGATTCTCTAGAGCATCCATGCAATGTGGGGTGTATTTCACTGTTTTATCGTTACTGCAGTGATAAGTGCTCTAATGAAATTAGGAATCTTGTTCCCGAAACTCGCACGTTTTTGCGTTTGACGCGATTCTCGTTAAGAGCGCATCCATTTGTGGTCGATTGGCCGCTGAATCGCACTACGCATTACAGGGAGAATTCCTTTTTTTAGCAGAACAGTTCGTATGTGTAATAAACTGCCTCCAGAGGTCTTTGCTGTCACTTTCAATGTAGGAAATTTCATTACGAATGTCCACAAACACTACTCGCTCTATCCTCCTCCCCATAACCCAATTTCCTAGTTCTGGTACCACGCATTGCATGAGTAGGGGTCATCCCTTAAATGCTGGACCGAAGGAAACTCTTGCTTCTCCTTATCCAGACGGAGTTGCTACAGCACATAGAGAAAGCATTATATCTCTACCTCCAAAAAGGAAAGCTTTACTATTTTTGTATAATGATAACTGAGAAAATACTCAATTAGAACACTCGCAAAAATTAAAATACTCTCCTCCAGTAATAATGCTCTTCTCTCTTTACGAAAGTTTTAGTGTTAGAAAAATACGTGCAACGACTTCTTAATTATACTTTAAGAATCACAAATAAAACATTATGTACAGGTGGCATTCCATTAGAGAAATGTTCTGTATAGAAAGAAATTATTCCTGCTAAGGAATACAATGACCTGTTAAGTAATTTATTTAAATTTGTAACTTTTTCTGGGAATTATAATCCGCTAACACAAAACAAGAATTTAAAACATTTTTCAACAAAAAATTGTTTTGTTTATTTGGGTTATTATGGTTTTTATACCTTTTTGTTGTTATTGTATTATTTTTTCTTTTTTCTTTATTTTTTTTTTTTGTTTTGCTTTCATAATAAACACTAGTGGTCTACAGATAAATTATTTAAATGGTACTTTTTTTGGAAGTATGTTTTTAAGTACATTTTCTAAAGAAGTTTTCTAATTAAGTTTTTTTAATTAATATTGTCATAAGGTACTTCTTTGTAATTTAGATTTTTGAAGGTACTTTTAGACAGTTTTAAGATTTTTAAAAGATTCGTTGGAAAAATGCAATTTCCTTAAAAGCTAAATTTAAAAGTACTTTTTGTAAGGGAAGCGTTTTTGTTAATCCATTTAGTTAGTTTACTTAGAAAGTACCTTTGTGTTATATATTTTTTTTTCAAAAGTACTTTTGAGAAATATTTAAGATTCTCGAAGAAATATTGGGTTTCTACTCATTCCAAAGATACTTTGTTAAGAAATATGGTACTTTTCTATAGATAGCTTTTTAAGCTTTCTTTTTTAGCAGGATTTTTTTGTTTTAATAAAGATAGATTTTTTAAAGTACTTTTTTTAAAAGTAGTTTCGTTAAAGATACTATTGTTAAATGCTTTTGTGTCTTTTTTAAATACTGAGAGGTTATAATATTTGAATGTTTTTGTTAAGATTATTTTTTAAAAGGTTGTTTCTTAAAAGATACTTTTTAATTAAGTTTTAAGTACCCTTTTGAGGAACCTTTTTTAAAAGTACCATTTTTTAAAAATTATACTTTTTCAATAAGTCGTGTTATTAAAGGGGTTTTCAAAGGTTCTATTTTTTCAAGGTGCTTGGTTAAAAGGCATTTTAAAAAGGTACTTTTTTTAAAAACTTTTATAATTTATATTTTTTAAATATGCTTTTAAAGAACCTTTTTTAAGAGTACTTTCTTTAATAATACTTCTTCAATATGTCCTAATTTTAAAGGTACGATTATTTTAAAGTGCTTGGTTAAAAGGAACTTCTTAGAAAGCACCTTTTTAAAAGGTACTTTTTTAAAGGTACTTTTTTAAAAGTACTTTTTTAAAGGTACTTTTTAAACGTGGTAAAATTTATAAGAGTGTGATATTTTAAAATAAATATATAACATTTTTTAAGGAGTTGGTTTCTCTTAATTATTGTGAAGGATAATTTTTAGGACATTTTTTAAAAAGTTTTTCCAAAAAAAAGATTTTTTGATACTTTATGAATTTTATGAGTTATAATTTGCTGGTTAAAATTTTATGTCTAACTGTATGCTTTTTTGAGTCTCTGCTTTTTTTATTCATATTATCGAAAGTTTGTTTCAAAGTACTTTTTTTAGGTACGTTTGTTAAAGATACTTTTTTAAAGACGTTTTTTTTTTTTGAAATACTGATAGGTTTTGATTATTGAATATTTTTGTTAAGATGATTTTAAAAGGTGGTTTTTTTAAAGTTACTTTTTTAAAAAGTACTTATTACAAAAGTACTTTTTGTAAAAGTACTTTTTTAAGTTATTTTTTCAACTGCTCTTTTGAACGGCATTGTTTTGAAAATACTTTTTTTTAAAGGGTACTATTTTCAAAAGGTACTTTTTTCAAAAGCTACTTTTTTTAAAGATATTATTTTTTAAAGGCACTATTTTTTTAAGTGAAAGGAACTTTTGCAAGGCACTTCTTTAAAAGGTATCTCTTCAAAACATTTTAGAAAAAAAAAATTGTTTTGCTTATTTGGGTTATAGTTTTGTTTACTCTTTTGTTGTTTTTGTAGTATCTCTGTGTGTCTGTCTGTCTGTGTTCAAGTCTAATCCTCATTTTATGAATGACTTTCTGTTATTATTTAACATTAAAATTTTTGTGATTTACCTTCTTTTCCCCCTTCAAACCAGTTGTGTTCGTTACGTTCTATATATCTTCTCTAGAATTTTATTCCTTTATTTTTATTTTAATTTTTTATATTTAATTTTTATTTTCTTTTAGTTTTCAATTTTGTTTTCTCTTCATATTTGTTTACAACTTTTAGTTTTTTTTTGTGTTTTTTTTTTGTGTTTTGGACAACTTTTTTACTTTCGAACTATTTCTTTTAATTTAAAAAGTTTATCAATATACAATTTTTGTTATAGTGAAGTTATAACAATTTTGTGTAGAGAAGAAAAATATTTTTAAAATGGCTAAAATTAGATAAAAAGAAAAACTCATGACATTAGGCGTTATGGCATAATTTTTGAAAATTTTATTAGATTCTTAGAAGACGAGTGACAATTAAAGTTGTGGGTTCATTTACATAAAATACAAAAAATTTGTTTTGTTTGTGTCTATTCTATGTAAAAAATTTAGTTTTAATTTACTTTTAAAATGTATCTTCTGCTAAACTTTGATTTGAAAAAAATCTTTTCTTATGAACTGCAACTCAAAGTTCATTCACTTTCAAAATTGTGATTGCATGGCTTGCATGGCTGGGCCTAAAACTTTCCTCTCTAGACAGACAAGCTCAAAGTGCGAGTTAACAAAAACAAAAAAAAAAGAAACAAAAAAGAAAATTCTTAATCATCACGTGCAAAATACTTGTAATAAACAAATCAAATCCACAGCGCCCATCATTAGCTGGCCAGTGTATTTTTCTTTCATTCTAATAACAAAAATTAACATGCAATTCACACATTATTGCCGACCGACCATTAGGAAAAATTTTCTAGAAAATTATAGAATAAAAAATGGCAGCAAAGAAAAGGCAGAAGCAAAAGAAGAACAACAGGAATTCCACACGTTTATACGTGGCAGGAGTATCGGCTAAAGGGGAATGTACGGCAGAAGTCATTGCTCGTTGGCAAAGTAATGCAATTTTCAATAAAGAAAACAGTTACAAAACTGTGCTTAATGTGAGGCGAGTTGCAGTAAGTATGGGAGAAGAAAAAGAAGAAAAAACATTTAAATACAAAAACAACAACTTGGCAGGCCCACAGTTATATAAGCGCAAACAAAAAGCAGCTATTAGATTTACTCTAGTGTTCCCTAGAGTCTTAGTAGAGACCCAAAATGAAAAAAAACACACACACACAGCACACAGTTAGAGCCAAAATTTTAATAAGAAACTACAACAAAACTATAAAGTTCATAAAGTACCAAAAAAATTATTTTATTCTAAAAACAGGTCAAAAAACTTTTTCCTAAATGGCCCAAGAGGCAACCTTTAACATAGTTCAAAAAGAGTAGCTGTTTAAAAAATATTATATATTTATTTAAACAAAATATTGTAAATTTTACCACTTTGGAAAAGGATTTTTGAAAAAGTACCTTCTATAAAGTACCTTTCAAAAAAGTACTTTCTAAAAAGTACATTTTAAAAAAGTACCTTTTAAAAAAGTATCTCTTGAAAAAGTACCTTTTAAAAACTCCTTTTAAGCGGCATTTAATAAAATAGTACCTTCAAAACAAGAACCTTAAAAAAGGAGCTTTCAAAAAAGGGTCCTCAAAAACGTACCCTTTTTAAAAAGAGACCTTTTGAAAAAGTCACTTTTAATAAAGTTTCTTCAAAAGCATATCTTTTAAAAGAATATTTAAAAAAATAAATTTAAAAAAGTACTTTTGAAAAAGGATTTTTTTAAAAAAACTACCTTTAAAAAGAGCCTTTTATGAAATAACTTTTTACAAAATTTTCTTAACAAACACATTAAAAATTAAAACCTCTCGCTGTTTTTAAAATAATGCCCAAAGTATTTTCAACAAAAGTACATTAAAAAAAGTACTTGAATAAAAACTTTTAAAAAGCGAATTAAAAATAATTATTTAAAAAAAACCCCTGCTAAAAAGAGAAAGCATAAAAAAGGTGTCTATAAAGTATCTTATTGCTTAACAAAGTACCTTTTGAATGGGTATCTGCTCAATATCTCTTCAAGAATCTGACGTAAAATCATACCCATATCTAAAATATTTTTAAAAGTACTTTTAAATGTAATTCCTTTAAAAAGTACCAGTTTGAAGAAATTTTTAAAAATTACACAGTGGCAAAAGTGACCATTTAAAAGAACTCTCTTCTAAGTAAACTAGCTTTAAAATAGTATTTTTAAAAATGTATTAAAAAAAGTACTATACAGAACGTACTTTTTAAATAAGCTTTTAAAGAAAATGCATTTTTAAAAATATAGATTGCAAAAAATTACCTTACAAAAAAACTAATCTAAAAGCATCCTTTAGAAAATTTCTTTAGGAAATGTTGTTTACTTCTAAAAAAAGTACCTTTGGATCAAGAGCTTGTCCTAAAAGTGTTTTTAAAGAGTTTTATTTCTCCAAAAAAAACTTCTTAAAATGGGTCATTTAAGTGCCTAAAAATGTTTTTAAAATAGTATTTTTTAGGTGAAATATTCTAAAATTTTTTATTAAAAACGTACCCGTTCAAAATAGTACCTCTTATGTATTTCATAAAAGGTAACATGTAGAAAAAGAAGTCATTTATAAAAAAGAATCTTTACATAAAAGTACTTTAAATAAAAGTATTTATTCTTATGATTAATTTTTTTAAGATTAGACAATTTTTGAACTCTACTGTAGTTGATTTATAGTAAATCGTATCTTCAATAACAAATAGAAAAGAAGTAGAAGTGATCTTACTTGTTTGCTATATAGCGACAACAATAACAACAAACAGTATTGCAAAACTAGAAAAAGAAGCAGAACATTTGTTTGCAATAGAGCATTTCAAATGATGACGTTTTTATTGTGCCTACAAAATTATTTAGTTATTGCTGTTGTTGTTGTTGTTTTTGCTGGCAAGAAAAAGTGCATTGAACGCTTTGTGCATGCTTGCAAAGGGTTAAAGACCCTTGTAGCAAAAATGCAAAAATAACCAAAGAAGACAAAGCAAAGAAGCTAAAGAAAATTTAACCGACAAACTCTCTGACTGTTTGGCAGGCTGTCATTCTGACTATCCGACTTAACATCAGTCAGCCAGTCAGTCAGGGCAGAGTAAAATTAAACGTGTTATAAATACCCACAGTAGAGATGCATTTGCTTTTATTTTTATTGGAGTTTGTTTGCATTTGTAATTATAGTTGTTGCTGTTGCTATTGTTTTTGTTTTTGCTTTTGTCGTTATATATTCACAAGCCAACAATTATTTTTATTGTTGTGATAAAAAAACAAAGATCATTGGCTTTTGTTGTACAAATAGAAATAGAAGAAAGAAAACTAAAAAAAGATTTGTGTGGTGCAACAAAAATAAAAACAAAAACAAAATAGCCATTAAAAAAGTAGCTCCATTCAACTTGCGAGTAACTATGATGATGATTTTATTTTGCTTTGCTGTTGGAAATGTTGTTGTTGTTGGGTTGTAAGTAAATTGTATTTTGTAAATGTTTGAACCTACATCAACATTCGAGAAAGGCAACGAGAACATGATAATGATAGCCATGATGTTGTTGTTGCCACACAAAAAATATTTTTTCATTATCATTTTTTATCTTAAATTTATTGTTGTTGTTGTTGTTGAACTTATTTTGATTCGGTCAAAAAGTGGCTTTGAACTTCAAATGAATGAAAATGAAGTGGAAATATTTCGAGAGTTGTCTTAATTGAAGATCGTTTAAACTTTATTACCCATGTTATCGGCAATTTAATTTTTTAAATTAACACAAAAAATTTGTAATCGATAACTTGATGTAAAATTGAGCTGCTTAAAAAATTTGGTAACAGAAAAATATAGAGAACGAACAGCTACTTTGAAAATTGAATCATCGAAATAACAATAATAATATTATTTTTCACCTTTCGATAACTTTAACGAAATTGTTCGAATATTTAAAAAAAACAATGGTGAAAAATCGATGACATAATTTAGTTGGGCACAATTTTTGTTATTGATACTTCAACTGTTTTAAAAAATTATTCTTGATATTGAGTTTTCTTAAAATAGGTTAACACTAGCTTCAAAGATATATTCCGATAACAAAATATTGTAAATAAAATTTATTTTTATCGATGCCCTACTTTGAAAATTTTAACTGTTAATTTGTTTTAATAAAAACTTTAAAAAGTTTAAAATCTAGCCATACCCTGTTACCGATATTTTCCAAAAAACATCGGGTTTTATAAATTAACGATTAGGATTGTATAAAAATTATGCTTATTCTTTTGAAATGTAACAATATAGAAATTTTGTGTTCTAGAAAATACAACTGTAAAATATAATCTATCGAAAGTGTGTTATCGATAAATTTAAAAAACTTATCGACATAAAAAAATTTAACCTTTTTTAATTTTCTTTTACATTTTTTAAAAAGTTTTGTTATCGATAACAATATATCGATAATATTTATAGTTCGATAACAGTTTTTTTTTATTCTTCATAAAAATTTTTAATTACTTTATTCTTGAAATTCTTTAACATAACATTCCATAACAGTTTTTTGATAAAAATAAAATTTTGCAATCGATTTTGGGTAGTCGATAACATTTTTGAAAAAAAAATTTGTTATCGATAAATTTTTATTTTTACTAAAAACAAATTAGCTGTAACTATCTTTTTAATTTTTACTATAGATAACAAATTATCGATAACTTAACTATTACACAAAACACGACTTTTTTTTATATTCCTCATTCAAATGTTTTTCTTAAAATTTTTATTTAAAACTAACTTTACTATCGAAAACAAAACTATTACAAAAAGTACAGCTTTTTAAGAAATTTGCTCATACATATATTATGCTTTAAAATTTTATGTGAAACTATTTTTTGTAATTTTTCTATCGATAACTAAACTATCGATTAATTAACTATTACACTGAAACTATTGTATTTTATTGAAACTCTGCAGCAAAATACTCCAGAGAGCTTCTTTATAAAAATAAAATTTTGCAATCGATTTTAAGTATTCGATAATGTCCTTAAATAAATTGTTGCTATCGATAAATATTTATTTTCATACCAAAAAAAAATATCTGAAAATATTTGTTAACTTCAGTATCGATAACTAAATTAACTAGTACACGAAAACACGGCTTCTTAAGACTTTTGCTCATCCGAATATTTCATTATTTTTTTTATCCAAAACTGTTCTTCTAACTTTTATGTCGATAACTTAACTAGTACACAAAACACAGCTTTAAAAGAAATTTGCTTATCCACATATTTTTTTAAAATTTTATCTGAATTATTTTTTAACTTTACTATCGATAACTAGATTATAAAAAAACAACATTTTTATATTTAATTTAATATTTAGGGTATCGAATCCTTATAACATTTCAACGCTTGTGATAAATTGTACACTTCACATTGAAATTGAAAATCTAGTGAAAATGTTTACAACAACAACAACAACAACAGCAGCTGCAGCAGCAACAGCATAATTACAATATTTTAAACACTCGCACTCTCATATACTTCTGCAGCAAATGAACATTAAACGAAATGATCATTATTGTAATGATGATCTTGTATTTCTTCATCTTCTTCTTCATCATTTACGCCATTTATAAGATCAATGGCTCTTGAAACTGAATTCCTCTGATGTTCCTCTGATGTGCTGCAGTCATTGCATTGTACGAGTACACATTTAGGCGAGGAGAGTGCAATGACGTTTTGTCTGATTTTGCTTGTTGTAACAACAAAACAAACAAAAAATCTCTGGGTACTTGTAAATGGGAGATATGTCGCAGTGTATGTGTGTGTGTGTGTTTGTATGTGCGTGTGTATTTAGTAAGCATCTGTGTATTTTGTAGTTTCAATGTCGAGATCATTTTTAAAGATCACTTTTTATTTCTGTTCGAAAATGCATTTTACCACAAAGTGTTTTGGTCGCTAAGTGTGTTCGCTTGAGACAGTATGTAGTGGATGGATGGCTGGGGTAAGAAAGAAGGCTTTGTAAATCTCGTTTCCATAAGATCATTGAACGTTTTGAAGTGAGTCGTAATCATTATTTTTTTTCTCTTTTGCTTGTGCTTCTTTAAACGAGGCGATTTACTATATGCAGCACAACAAAGTACAATGATCCATTATTGAAAAAATACAATAAATTGTACTCACACACACACACACACATGTATGTATGTATATATAATACCGGTACTTGTATTCAATGTAAAATAAAAGATTAAATTCAAGAGGAATTTTTATTTCGGTTTTTTATTTATTTTTTCAAAAGCCAACAACCCACATCAATGATGGCTTTAACGAGATATAATTTTCCAATTTGTTGTTGTTTAGAATTTTCTCGAAGAAATTTTCGTTCTTTTAACTGTTTGAAATGAAATTAAACAATAAAATTTCATTGAAAAATGTCTTCAAGTTGTGTTCTGGAAAATTCTTTTTATTATTTTCATGTTGTTTCCAGTTTTTCTTCTTTTGTGTGTTTGTTTGTTCGTTTGTTTGTTTTGCCACAACAATTCATGATCACGCTTTGTTTTGTGATCATGTTTCATGCTTCTTGGATTATTTTTAAGTTTGATTTGGTAATCGGGAATTAAGTTCAAGTGCAGTGGATGTTGCAACAGCAAAAAAGCGAAATAAAAAGAAAACATCTGCAGAAACCAAAAAGAGTTAAAATGAAATTCTATTAAGAAAAATGAATTTCTATGCAAGAAAAGAAAATAGAAACAACAACTTGCTTGACTTGTTTGCTTAGCAGGAATAGTTTAAACTAATCGCTTGTGCTTAGTATCGTTTTACAAATCGATAGGAAATTATTAATAATTTTAATCGATAGCTGAATAGGAAGAAAAAGTAAAACAGTCTTATTGAAAAATGTTTAATTTTAACGAAATTAAAAAGTTATCGATAACAAAAAATCTTTAATTTTTTATGTCGATAAGTTTTTAAAAGTTATCGATAATATATTACATTTTCCAAAAAAAACAGGATATCGAAATGAAAAAACTTATCGATAACAAAGCGTTGTGAAAAATATAAGAAAAACTTAAAAAAGCTTAAATTTTTTATGTCGCTAAGTTTTTAAAAGTTATCGATAACACACTTTTGATAGATAATATTTTACAGTTTCAAAAAAATACGGGAAATCGAAATTAAAAAAATTATCGATAACAAAACGTTGTGATAAATATAAACAAAAATTTAGAAAAACTTAAATTTTTTATATCGATAAGTTTTTAAAAGTTATCGATAACACACATCCAATCGATAATATTTTACATTTTCAAAAAAAATACGGGAGATCGAAATTAACAAAGTTATCGATAACAACGCGTTGTGAAAAATATAAGAGATTATTAATTTTTTTATATCGCTAAGTTTTTCAAATTCATCGAAAACACACTTTCGAAATCGAAATTAACAAAGTTATCGATAACAAAACATTGTGTAAAATATAAAAGAAAATTAAAAAAGCGGAAATTTTTTATGTCGGTAAGTTTTTAAAAATTATCGATAACACACTTTCGATAGATAATTTTTTATGTTTTCAAAAATTACAGAATATCGAAATTAAACAAATATCGGTAGCAAAATGTCGTGAAAAATATAAAAGCAAATTAAAAAGCTTTAGTTTTTTTATAATTTTTTTTACACATCGAACAAAGTACAAGATATCGATATTATTACATCTCTTAAAGAATGGACATAATTTTATTTTTTTATTCAATTTTATACGGTCATTATCGACACCAGAACTAGGAAATTTGGTTGCGGGGAGGAGGAAAGAGAAAAGTAGTGTTTGTGGGCATTCGATTTGAATTTTCCAATATTGACAGTGACAAGAAAGACTTCTGGAGGGACAGATATAAGGTGACATAAATAGTAACAAGATCGGATTTAGTCAAGTATCTCTTGCACCGTTTTAGAAAACCGAGGCACTTGAAAGCTTCTTTAGAAACCTAAAAAATGTGTTTAGGTTTTTATTACAAGACCATCAAGAGCTTTCGATTCCGTAATACCTATATCACCCATAGTAATAGATGCAGCATCACTTCCGAACACAGATCTATGCGTAAGCATGCAACATTGCATCTTACAGGCATTAAAATCGACTCTATTCATACGGCTGATTGTGGCTAGATCTTGATTAAGCATATCAATCATATTCCGCCTTTTGGAACTCAAATCGAACTGGTTCGGTGTATTACCAAATGAATACGAATGAAAAATGGTGCTGTCATCTGCTAAGAGTTGAAAATTTGACAAACAATATCTTTTAGAAAAAACAGAGCCTTGCGTATCTCTGAATTAATCTTCAACTCGTCGGATGAAATCCCATCTATAACAACTCGTATAGAGCGTTTCCTGAGAAAACTCGATATAAATCTGGATAAATTGTCAGCGACACCAAAAGCAGCAAGTGCCACACTCTATCAAACGCCTTGGAAATATCTAGAGCCACCACCTTACTCTCTCCGCAATGCGTGATTAGGTTTACATCTGTACCTAGCTGTGTAAGCCATAACCAGATGCTGGGTCATACCGCTGTGGATGAAATGTAGCGTCATCCTACCCTAGAAGGCCTTCAGATACGTATATCCTTCGGTCACTCCCAGTTGCAACTTCAAGAGCTCGGAGTAGTTCGCAGCTTTAACTCCTTGCTGAAGAGTTGGAGACTGTCCAACTCCTGGTCCAGAACGCATGAAGCTTAATAAAATTTAAAAACACAACCACAATCATGCTCACTAAACCTGGGCCAGTCATTGTGTTCATTGTGAATGATCCGACGCACACAACTTCAAAGAGGGCCTCGAAATACACAGTCACCACGATACTCCCGAAGGGCTTACCTCAATAGTCAGTCCGAGAACAGCTAAATGCCTAAAGAGACAAATAGCAGAACTGATTCCCGTGGAAATATAGTGGATTGTCCAGTTGGCTCCTACTAGCCTTGAAGGGGACTGGGCTCCCTTTTACCCCCGCAAGACACATGTAATGACGGTGGTTTTCCGTCAAAACATATAAATGTGCCCCCCGGGGGGAACACTCTCCGCAATGATGTATGGAGTTGCACCATTGTTCCGATAGGTAAGCCAGTAAGTCGCCCATAGAGCGCCCCCTACGGAAACCATACTGTCGGTCACCAAATAAGCTGTTGGACTCTAGGTAAAATTAATCATACTCTCCGTCACTTTAGAAAGTGCAATGGCAATTGGGCGGCAATTTTCAGGGTTGCTAGCCCTAACTTTTTTGGGGATTAGGGATTGACGTTACAAACTTCCAACAAATTTACCGGCATAATAGAACATGCTGAAAAGGATTGCTAACGGATACGCTAGCATCAAAGAGCACTGCTTCAAGATCAGTGCTGGTATCCTAAGCGGTCCAGGAGACTTGTTGACGTTGAGATCTGCTAAAACCTTTTTTCATTTTTAAAAGCTATTTATGGGAACACTTTAGGTATAAACGATTTCATCATCAATAGTTTTTGGTAAATCAAGTTCTTTTACTTTTTCTGTTGTGGTTGTTGTTGTTTGTTGTTTGTTTTCTATTTTATTTAATTAATTTGGGGAATATTCACTCATTTGAATAATAATTTATAGAGAGAGGAAAAAACTGCTAGGAAACGTGTTGAAATATCTAGAACTTATTTTTATCACTTTTATGGATGATGGCATGATGGCTTTGTGTTTTAACTTATTTCCGAAATTTAGTTGTTGTATTTTAAAGTCTGGCCTGCAAAAGAAATTATATAAAATAGCAGAAATAACAATGATGACATGATTTGGTCGCACACGCGCATTTTCACAGGGAATTGGGGTTCTGCTGGTGGTTGATGGTTTTTTGCTTTTCAATTCATTTGGTATTTTGTGTTGATTTCATTAAAATTGTGACAAAAACAAAAGGAAAAAAATAGTATATTAAATAACACTAAATGTGAGTAAGTTCTGAATATCTAAATGGCTAACCGACTGACTGACTGATTGACCGACTGATGGTGTCTCTTTACCCTTCTGTTTGTCTGTCTGTTTGTTTGTCAGAATGTTGAAATATTTTCTGGATAAATTATGGAGAGTATTTATGAGAGTGTATGTACTGTGTGCGTGTGTGAGAGAGAGAAAGAGAGACAGTGTGTGCCTGTGCGCTTGTTATAATGGCGGTTAATGGAGGTCATTCACTTTCGCACGAATTGTAATGTTTCTTTCTGCTTTATTTTTTCCATTTGCTAAATTTATTTTTATTTTTTTTTGTTTTTTTTTTTTGCAAAGACCGTCTTCATAAGGCGGACTTTGATATTTTTTCTTCTTATTTTTTATTCTGCAATACAAAAGCTGTTTATTTTTGCTTTTTCTCTCTGTTAAACAAAAAACTTAGTTTTTTTTTCATTTAATTATTTATTTTATTTTTATTTTTGTTCTTCTGTGTTATTTTAAGTGTTTTCTTCTTGATTTGCTTTTTGGTATTGTAAGTTATTAGGTCTTTTGCTTTTAACTTTGTTTTTTGTTTTTTTTCTTATTAATTTTTTAATTCAGTTTCTTGGCTTTTAGGAGCAGCATGTTCAAAGGAAATTATTATTGTTTCTGTTGTTTTTTCTTTGTTTCTCTATATAAATTTTAATGTTTCTGTAGGGCATTTACCAGATTTTTTTGCTTCATAGTAACAGGTGGTAAAACGAAAATTCTGGATATTTGAGACAAAATAATTAAAACCCAAATAATATTTAATTTAAAATGAAAAAAATTATTATATTCAATTAATTATTATAAAATCCAATCCAAATGAAAATGCAATTTTCACAGCAAAGCTGTGTCTTTTTCTATTCAAATAGGCAGAAAAAGTGTTCTTTAGTGTCAGATTCATCCAAAGCCTTCGATTGAGTAAACCAGGTAAAAATTTTAAAGAAACTTAATAATAACTTTAGGTTTTCAAACACATTCCTTAAAAATTCCTAACTATTAGGACAAATTGCAGAGAATCACTTGTAAGGCAGGTGAAAGCTGGTGTGGCCTACAAGGATTTGTTCTCGGTTCATTATTTTTTTCTCTGCACGTAAATAACTTTCCGAGTTTGGTTGAGTCAAAGACAGTGTTCGAAAAACAGTACGCTATCCTTACGTACTGTTCAAAGAACAGTGCTTGTATATGTGTACGCAATCGACTTCACCATTTCTTGAAATAACTTGTTGTGGAAAGAGGTCTAGCAGTAATTTCATTCTAATCCTGCCTATGTGCGATGCGGCACCGTCTTGCTGATACCATATATTAATCACGACCAAAGCATGCAGTTGTGGTGTTAAAAAGTTTTCAATCATATCTCGATATCGCTCCTCATTCACAGTTAACGTTACGCCATTTTCATTTTGAAAGAAGTAGAGTCCAATGATTCCTCCTGACCAAATTCCACATCAGACTGTCACTTTCAATGGATGCAAATATGACTGTTGAATAATTTGAGGTTTCCCATTCCCCAGAGTCGACTATTCTGTTTATTCACATATCCACTCAAATGAAAATGCATCTCGCCACTCATTATGATTTTATCATTCAACTCGGGGTTGTCAGGGGCGAGCTGTTACATCCTAATAAATATCTACAGCGGCGTAATTGGTCTTGTGGCAGAAGCTTTTGTGTCAACTGAATCGTATATGGAAACAAATGCAAATCCTTGTGGAAAATTGTGGCCAAAAGTTATTCTTTGAAGACCAAGCTCCTAAGCACGGCATCGAATTGAGATTGATGGATTGTTTTGAACACTTTAGTGAGCAACAGTAATATTTTCAGCCGATTTTGCAGTACATTGCGCTCCATGCTTGCGCCTATCAGCTACAGACTCTCTTTGTTCGAAATCATTTACTATACGCTAAATAGTAAGTTTTGTTGGCACGTTGTTTCTCCTAAAAATTTCACTTAATTTTTTCATCGTCACAGAATTCGATAATTGATTTTGATAAAATGTTTTAACGATTAAAACACTTTGATTTATCGAATATTTTTTCATAATAAATTTGCCACGTGTCCTCTTCACCACTGCCAAGTAAGAACTGTAAAGACTAATGTTTACTAAAGTGGTAGCAAAACAGCCGGCGGACATCCGTTATTTTCACAAGTAACACAAACCTTATTTAAAGAAGATTATAAAAAGATTATAATGATTTTCGTTTTGTGAAACAACAAAAAAAATGGCAGATTTAAAAATATAATTAATTACACAGGCACCACAAAATTAATAAAAACAAATATAGAATTTATTCAGCAAATTGCTTACACAATTCCGCTGCATAAACTTTTAAAAACTGTTTAAATTCTACATATAAACTTAACAAAAATGTTATTCAGCAGCTTAAATGCCTTTAAAAACTAAAGAAAATTATGTAAATGTTCATTTAAACACATCTATCTAAACTTTTGTTTAATTCAGCTGAAGAAACTTTTGTAATAACGTAATTTATTAATTTTTTTCTTTATTCAGCATTAACTTTTTTAAATGAAATTTGTTGGAAATTTAAGTAAAACTAAAGCCTTTTGCTTACATCTTATTCAGCTAAAGATTTTTCCAGTTCTGCTCTCTCTTATATAATTTTTTCACATTTTTTTCAAAAATATATCGAAATTTAGTTGCTGAATGTTATTCAGCAGTTTTAATGCCTTTAAAAAATAAAGAAAGTTATGTAAATGCTCGTTTTGCATAATTCAGCTAAAGAAATTTTTGTAATAAAGTAATTTATTAATGGTTTTTCTGTATTCAGCATTAAGTTTTTTAAATGAAATTTATTGGGAATTTAATTAAAACTAAAGCCTTTTGCTTACATCTTATTCAGCTAAACATTTTTTTAATTCAGCTCTTCCTGGCGGACATCGTGTATCTTTGTCAGCATAAATGATAAAAAGTAGCCAACGCATTATTGATGTCTCGAGTATCCTATTGTATGAAAGTATGTCTCTTTGTTCGATGGCTAGAAATGTTAATGGAATACAACTTCTGTAAAGTTTGTGTTTGTTGTGTAGACATTGAAATGCTGTTCATGGCCAATATGAAAATGGTTATTATAACTACATATCCCCTCATGCCAAGAGATTTTAGAACTGTTCGTTTAATCACTTTTTAATCATAAGATGTTATATGAATTTCTATAATACTGTACCTGTACCACAGAAGCTCAACTTGTTGTATTCTTCTGGGAATGTTCAAATATTTATCTTCTTAATTAATACTAAATTATTTCGGTTTGTTCCACCAGTTCCTGGCTGTTTGTTCGCAAATGGCGAGCGCTTTCGATGCGAATAGATCAGTGAATATTTCTGGTCCAGGTATTTTTCCCATAATCATCGTATCTGCCTACGTAGTCAGAATGTCAGCCATCTGGCGCTTCATGTGGGGATTAATTTACGTGAGTCCGTACGTACGTACGTACGTGATACAACGTTGTCTAAAGATGATTTATTCACATCCCAAGCGCTTGCCATTTGCGAACAAACAGACAGGAAAGGCTTTAGGAGGAGGAATTAAAAACAGTCCTAATTAATACTTTGGTCTTTCAGAAATCATTTCGAATGACAGTTGCTCATTTATGTAATAGCTTTCCTAATGATGTAAGGTCCTATTCTTTGCCTATATATCGTAAAAGATCTATCAACTATTATAATAGTAATTTGCTTTATACGTTTTATTTATCTACTTCTGATAACATTTCAAAGTATTTTATGTTATAGATTAAAGTTGTTATCAAAACATTAGTTCTAAAGCGATTTTTTCAGTTTCATCTTCACAGGCTTAGAGCTGATAACCCTTCAGAATTATAATATAAATTTTGGCCACAAAAGGCCAATAAAAATAAATAAAAAAAATATAAATATTTCAAAATAACAACGATATCCATCACTCATATTAATTTTAAAGCGAAAAAAAAGCAAATAAATTAATTTCATGATAAAAACACTAGTCATTTACACTTTCAAACAAATTATCCAACACGCTTAAAATTAATGAATGCAAAAAGAAAAAAATGAAACCAAAAATTGTATTAAATTTTATACACACACGCAACAAAAAAAAAAAAAAATAAAAAACAAAAAATAAAAGCCGGTTAAACTAATTGTCTATATAATTTTTAAGTAGTTTTCTTCTATGAATAAATTTTAACACAAATGGCCTTCAAATTGATCGAGTTCAGGGAACTTGAAGAACAAAAAACCAAAATAATAAAAAGAGCATACAGATGATTAGATTAAATAAACGCACTGCCTAGCTACAACAACAATAATAACAACAACAAAAAAAAATATATATATATATATAAATATACAAAAACAACAAACAATACTTTTATGATTATGAATGTAATTAGAATCACAAAAAAGGTACGTGAGCACTCAAATTTCAGGGTTTCACTAACAGCCGCACAGCAGCAGCAGCAGCACAAATATTGGATTTTTCTATTAAACTTTCTCTATTCAAACTTTTTTAGCATACAAGTGGATCACGTTAGTGTCTCTTAAATTCTCTAATTGTGTCTCCAAAAGAGAACCAGTTTAATATCTTTATAAATGTTTCCAAAAAAAAAACTGTTTCGCTAATAATTCATTACGTGTGCCGTCTTATCCTATTATCGCACATTTTCTTCTATGCCAAAATAATAAAGGTCACCGCAGCTGAATTCTAAAAACTACAATATTTGCAATAAAAGTTAAAGTCCTTATCAATTTTAACAATAACAAAACTTATAAAAAAAATTTTTTTTTGTACACTACAACCAAGAGCCTTGAGGAGCCTTGAGCCTTATAGGATAAAAAAAAATAAAACATGTACTTGCACATTTTAAACCGATTAAGGGTGGCCTTGAAAAGCTTAAATAAAAATTTAAAAAATTTTTTAATTTTAAACTTGGGCTACAGTAATTTTTTAAAAAGTCAGTGTTAAAGCTTAAAAAGTTTTAACTAAGAAGTTTTTATTTGAAATTCAAATTTTTTTTTTTCTTCAATAAATAATTTATAAATTACCGTTTCTATAGTAAGTACATAAATTCATTTTAAATTTCCCTGAAAGCTTTAAAAAAGACAAAAATTTCTGAAAACGCTTTTATGTCAATAAATTTTTTTTTAATTTTAGTATCAATCAACTTGCATTAAAAAGGTTTTTTAGCTTAAATTTAGACAAATGGTTTTATTTTAAGCTTTTTGAAAGCTTTTTACTAAAATAACCTAATGCAGCTTAAGAAGTTTTTTATTTGAAAATAAATTTCAATAAATAATTTATAAATCACCTTATTTATATCTAGAGCGTAGTATTTTTTTAAACTTTCCTGAGAGCTTTAACAAAGACAACAATATCTGAAAAAGCTTGTAAGTCAATAAATTTTTTTTAAATTTGTTTAATTTTAGTATTAATCAACTTGCATTAAAAAGGTTTTTTAGCTTAAATTTAGACAAATGGTTTTTAGTTTAAGCTTTTTGAAAGCTTTTAGCTAAACTAACCTAATGCAGCTTATCCAAAGATTATTAGAGTCTAGCAAAAAGCATTCGCATAAATTATTTTATAAATTTTTTATATTTTCTAAAGCCCATATTAATTTAAAACTCCTTAAAGCTTTGACTTCAATTTTTTCAGATAATTTTTAAACTGTTATATAAATCTTAAGAATTGCAAAACAACTTAATTTTCAAACTTCTATAAAATTACAAAGTTATAAAAGTGCGATACAAAGCTTTAGAAAATCTATTACCTCAAATAATCAAGCAATTATATATTAGAGCTTTCTATAAAATATATGAAAAAATACGAAATATTTAAATATTTTTTCAAAAATTTCTTTTAACATTAAAGCTTTTTATGTGTACATTTTAAACCTAAATAAATTTGTATTTTGGGGCAATTCTTGAATACAAAAAACTTTCCAAACTTTTGGAAAATTATACTGAAAGCTTTAAAAAGGTGAGATTATTTTTAAGGACTTTTTTAAAAAATTAAATTTTTATTTTAAGTAAAAAATGCCACTTTCAAAAATTTTATTTTATTCCTAAAATTTTATAATAAATTGCATATTTACTTGAAAGCTTTGAACTCTTTTAGAAATAATAAGCTTGTTAATTTAAATTTATTAATAAGCTATCAAGTGTTGTTTTATGTTTGAAATTCAATATGAAAAGACTAACTGACGCCTGAACAATGCTTCCAAATTGTATAAATTGGGTCCATAACAAGATTCTCATTGATGGCGATTTTCATTAACGAAATTTGTTCAGCGATGAAGTTCACTTTTGCTTGAATAGTTACATTAATTAATAAAACTGGTGTAATGATAATCCTCAAGTATATGTAGAGACATCTCTATGGGCTAGTGGCACCAAGGAACTGTGCTTCTGATGCTGGTCAGCGCGTTAAAATAAATAGTGATCGTAATAAAGCCATCATTACTAACTTTTTCTTTTATCAATTAAACCACGATTGATGTGCAAAAGCTGTGGTTTCAACATGTCACACAGCTCGTGTCACAATTAAGAAAGAAAGAAGAAAGTTTCACATTTCCAGCTGTGAATTGGCCTCTAACATCGCGCGATTTATTGCCGTTAGACCATATTCTGTGGAGATATGTAAAGTCGCTAGTCTATGCCGTTAAGCTCGAAATGTTTGACCACATGGAGGACAACATTCGCCGCCACTAATATTATAAAAAAGTCCTCAAAAATTGGATATCGAGCCCGAGCCATTCTAGGGGAAAAGTAATATTTAAAATATGATCTCAAAAGATTATCTTACGAATAAATTAAATTACATGTCTATTTATTTAAAAATTTCATTTTTATTTTATTCCATTTCAAAGTTCTGTACCTCCATAAAAAACACCCTTTGTAAGTTGTGTAGTTCTCTTCAGTGTTTACTTTTAAGAAAGAATTGATAAGACGAGTAAATGCTCGACAAAACGTAAGTTTTTCAATTTTCTGCTTAAAAACAAAAGAAAAGAGCTTTTATCAAACGTATTAATTATTGCTGTAATAAATTTAAAACAAGAGGTGAAAAATCGATAACAGTTTTTCAAGGTATCGCATATCAGCAAACAATACCCATGATGTTATTGCAAATAGTATAGTATTAATACGTCCTAACAAATTCTCTAGGAAAAGAAAAATAATTCGATTCTTGGAAAGCGATGACTAAATGTTTTATTCTATGATTATTGAATTGACGCACAGCTTTAGCTGAAAGGGAAATAATTTACAAAAAAAAGTGTTTTTATTGTTCGTTCTATACAGAAACTTAAAGAAAAAGACATTCAAATTATGTCAGTTTTTAAAGCAAAATGTTTGAAAGCTTTTTGCAAAATATTGAAGGAAAATTTTAATTAATATTAAGCTATTTTAGCTATTAATTAAATATTTTTTTTATAAATATTAGGAGTTTTTTATTTCATTTTTATTATATCAAAAAGCCTTTTAAAAGCTTTTTTAACCAAATAAAAATCTTAACCTAATAACAAAAAACCAGGCTGGTTTTATTTATATATTAAAGCGAAAAACTTTTATTTTTTATTACATTTGTCATTTAGAAAACCCTAAAAAAATCCTTAAAGCTTTTAAACATGACCCAAAGCTTTCGTTTTTGTATATTTATAAGCTGAAGATATTTAAGGTTTGTTTACCAATTTTTGAAAAAAATTATTTAATAACTGTAAGAATTTCCTCAGAGCTTTTTAAGTTAGTTTTAAGCTTTCGTTAAATATCTCTGAAAGTTAAATTATAAACATGAATTTTGTATATGTTGCACATATATAATAAACCTTGTTTGATTTTCATATATTTAAAAAAAATTCTTTAAAGCTTTTGCCAAAATTATAAAAGTTTGGAAATATATCACAAGCTATCAGCTTTTTTTCACAAATGCATAAATCCTTATTATGTTTATGAAATAGCCCTTAAAGCTTTTTGCTTTGTTATGAAACTTCAGAAAAGTGGAATAATAATCTTTTTAAAATTCTTTACTAAATTTTGCTGGAAAATTACAACAGAAGAGAATAATGATTTTAAAACTTTTAAAAGCTTTGAAGGAATATGCAAAGAATGCTGGGTCAAAATTAAAAATATTTGCAACCAGACCCACTTTTATTGGCGGTTTTTTAAAGCTGATTAATGAAATTAATTTAATTGCAAATATTTTTTGCTCAGCTCTTAAGGCTTTAAAGCTAAAAGAGAATTTTTTTTAAGAAACTTCCTTATTGCTGATTGTTTTTGCACGTACAACAACCAAAACAACAATATAATTTTGAATTTCGACTGCTAAATTAAAATTCATTATACACAACCACTTGATAAGAACTCATGACGAAAACAACAACAGCGACTGCAATGAAAATGATGATGACGAGAACATTAATTTCGTCAACAATCAATATTTTTTTTTTTTTGGTTTATTTTTACAGCAAAAATTGCATTCCCATTCCCATTGTTTTTGTTTTTTTTTTTTTTATTGTTGCTGCAAACAAAAGGTCAATGGTACGAAGCCAAGTTCAGTGGAGTATTTTTTCGCACATTTTTCAGTTTTTATTATTAAAACAGACGACAGACACAAAAAATTAAAAGCTTAAATGCTTGTGAATTGTAAATAAAATATGAAATCTTGGCATTTCCTTACAATATACAATAAACGATTTTTGTTTATATGAAATATGACTTTTGTTTATTATTTTTTTTTTCAAATAAAAAAAAAATATTTACAAAAAAAAAAAACAAAATAACGCAGCACACAAACTGATTGCAACATTTTTTTTTGTTTGATTTCTTATTTATTTTATTTTGTAAGTTAAGATGAATAAACTTTTGTTAAAAAAAATAAACACAATATGAACGAACGGTTTCACTTTATTACAAAAAAAAAAAAAATAAAAAGTTCAAAAACCTTTTGGAAAAATAACAAAAAAATTATCATTCCCAGAAAAAAAACAAATTTTTTTTTTCGAAAATAATTTTTGCATTCGAAGTTTAAAATTCTTTTACGAAAAGTCATAATAATAAAAACAACCATCAACTGTTTTTAAAACTTAAATTTATATTTTATCTTATTTTTATTTAAATATCTTATTCCTCATTAAGTTTACTGTTCTGTAATGACAAGCTTATATAATTTATTAGTGAGAGAGAAAGGCATATGTAACTTCATTCATTTCGCCATTTTGTGAAATTCCCAGTTAAATTTATAACTCTATCTGACTTATTAAAATAAATAGCAAGGTCTACTGCATAAATTTTCTATTAACTTCTAAAGTTGTAAAATAAATTCTTTAAGCCAATTCCGAGCTAGCATAATTTTAAAAAAGTTTCAAATTCGAGCTTTAAAGCTTGTACCAATCCCATTGAAATTCTCAATATTTTTAAATCAAAAAATTTTTCTATATGCTTTATATTATGAATAAGCTTAAAGTTACTAACAAAAAGCCTCAGCCTCAGCTTTTTTTTTATAAACTAAAAGCTTTTGAGGAATTGTTAAATTTAATTAATTGCAAGTGCTTTGTTTTTCTTGATTAAATATAAATTTTGTTTATTCAACATTTAAGCTTGTTTGTAAACTACAGCTAAGCTTTTCTAAAAAAAAACTAAAAGCTTCAAAAAAGCTTAAGTTAAAAATTTTACAGCTTTTATGGCTTGAAATTTTAATAAAAAACGCATTCAAAAAATCTTTTTCCTTTGTTTTCCATATAAAAATTAAAAAAAAAAAATTAAGCTTCAAACACTTACAGCTAAATATATTTGAAGACATTAAAAAAGCTTCTCAGCACTTTTTTCTTAAACAAAAAAATTTTTAGAATTTTTTATTTAAAAAACGCAAAAGTTTTTAAAAGCTAAAATTGAGAATACAAAGAAAATTAAAAAGTGCTTTAAAGCTTACAATCATTACGAGTAGTTTATATGAAAATCTTTTAAGTTTAAAAAATATTTCAATACTTAAGTTACTTCGAAACTTTTATCGATATAACAAAAGCTCTAAGGCACTTACACAGCTCATATTTTTAAATCTTTCCAATGTTTATTTATATAATAAAATTGTTATGAATTTTCCTAAATCTAGAAAACCTTTTTGTTTTCATATTTCCTTCTTTTTTTAATCCTCAAAGCTTTAATTTTTAAAACCAAGAAACATTTTTAAAAGCCACAGCTTTATTGAAAATTGCTATTTTAACGTTCAATGACATTTTAACTTTATCAACAGCATTATTTTTTATTATCATTTTGTATTATAATTTTAATATAAGTTAAATGATTGTTATTGTTGCTGCTATTGCTCTTGCTATTGCTGTTGCTTATGTTAAAGTCATTGTATTATGTTGGCGCAATGTCATGGATACAAACTTGATCATACACAGAGACATCACACAATACAACAATGCACTCTCACTTAAGATCAATGCCATTTAACAACATGTTGTATTGTTTAGTTGTTGTTGTTTATATGTGTTGTTGTTGTTGTTACTATATATAATTTATCATGGCATATTTGTTTTAGTTGCTGTTACTATTATATAGATTGTTGTGATTAAAAGCTGCAATGTAAAATACAAAAATCATTACTGTTGTTGTTGTTTGAATATTCAGTTTGTTAAGTATATGTTTGCTGATAGTTGCCTGTAGTAAATGTCATTAAACCGTTTGATTTTACGTTTTACTGCCAACATTTTCAAACGTTCACTGAAACTAAAACTATTTTGCAAAACAAAAACAAAAACAATAAAACTTTTTCTTCTTCAAACAATCAAATTGTAGTTTGTTGTAATTATATTGCAATAAAATATATATACATATTTGTTGTTGTTATAATATTTTGCCTAACTAACTGTTCGTAGTTAGTCCACTCGACTATTGGCATGTCTTTATTGTGGCGAAAAAATAATACAAATTTATTAACTTTTATTTTTTCTTCAGATCTTTTGTTAATTTTAATTTTCTATCAAATCAAATGAAAATAGAAAGTGATTGCACGACTTTGGTTTAACTAAAAGCCAAATGTAAATGTATAAAAATATTTTTTTTTTGGAATTTTAAAAGCCAATCAAATTATTTCATCGGCATTTTATGTTTTGGGCGAAGGTTGGTGACTTTGAGTAGAGACGAAGAAGGGCAAAATGAACTGTTGGGAATGTCTGAGAAGTTTCAAAAACAGATAATTTTTTTTACAAATAAAAAAATTGCTTAAACCAATATTTTATGTAATTAAAAATAATAAAAATAATTATATGAATTTATTATTTACATACTGTGGTGTAAAGAAGTGCAGTGAAAATGGTAATAATAAGAATTTTTAGTTATTATAATTAATAATAAATATACTTAATAATTTATAATTAATTATAATTATAATCAATAAAAGTAATCATTATTAGTTAATTATTATTATAATTAAAACATAAGAATTTTAATTATAATTAATAATTTAGATTTATGCAATAATTAATATTATAATAAATATAATAAGTGGTAATAATAGCAATAACTAATGATTATAATTATTAATTATCAATTAATTAATAATAATTAAAATTTATAATTAACAATTATTATATTTCTAATTAATAATAATTATAATTAATAATCATTATAATTACTAATAATAATAATTCGTAATATTTATAATTCTAACTAATAATTTTTATACTTCCCCTAAATAATAGTTATAAATAATAATAAGCATAATTAAACTTAGTAGTTAGAACTAATTATAATTATAACAACTTATTTTCTATTAAATTTTAATCTTTTTACACGGTCCTTTAAATTATAACGATTTTATTTTTTTTTTCTCTCAATATTTCGCTTTCCTGTGGAAAGCTTCTTCAGGAAATTATTTTTTATATTTTCAAAAACAAAAATTATAAAAAACAACAAAAAAAAAAATAAAATCGTTATAATTTAAAGGACCGTGTAAAAAGATTAAAATTTAATAGAAATTAAAAAAAAGGTCGAATAAAACTGAAAATAATATAACAACTTATTATTATAATTATAATAAGCAATAAAAATTGTAATTAATAATAACTTTTAGCAGTAATAATTATAATAATTTGCCATGGCGTTCCATTGGGGTGGGCCTACTTTTATCATTTTTCCAACAATATTCGTGACCGTGACTTGTCCCACATGGTCCTCCAATGTTACCCTTTCAGCCGCCCAATGAGTGTAAGTGAAAAAGGTATTTTCCATGTCATCATTGACCCCTCTTTCTTCGTATATGCAAAGGCTGCGTTGCACCTGCCCATTCTGTGGAGGTATTCTCTGAAATATCCATGACCAGCCACAATTTGTATAACATAATAATTTACCTCACCGTATTTTCTGTTCATACGGCCGCCCACATTTGGAATTAGCCTAGTAATCCATCTTCCGCAACTTTCCGCGTGCCATCATGTTTGCCACTCCATTATAGTTTGTTGTCTTATATCGCCCAAAGAGCCGAAATGGGTTGATCTCAGCTTTCATATTTTTCTTCTCTTGCCAGTAGATCAATGGGCATCATTCTCGATATGACCAGCACAGTGGATCCTGAAACTATGCTAAGGCTCGCGGTCGTGTTTGCCACCTTCTTTGTCGCATAATTTATCTGCACCGAGTATATAAGCCTGGAATTCGATCATATAACGAGGTACTTAACGCAAGCCCTCGTTGATATTCCGTCATCCTCTATCCTCATAACCACCTCCGTTGGAATATGGCGTTTAGTCAGCAGCAGTAGTTCAGTCTTATGCTACGCTAGCTGTAATCCATAATCGTCTGGCCACATCTTGGCCCTGATCATCACCTGTTTTAGCTTGTCTTCCGCTTCTTTTGTATTTCTAGCTGCTAAAATTGCAGCTATGTTTTCTACATAGCGCACGAGGAATGTATCCGCTGGCATCTCGATGCGTAGTATCCCATCATAAGTAGCAATGCATACATAGGTCCGCGCCTAGAATGGAGGAGCCTGTGCAGCTCCTGAGGTGATATCATATCACCTCATACCGTCGATTGTGGTTTAAATCAGCACTCAGTCCCTAAGATAATTTCTTATCATACGCATCAAGTATCGCGGCACTACGAATTTTTTGGTCAGAGCCTGACTGAAATCACTCCACCTTAGACTGTTAAAGGTAATTTTAATGTCCACTGTTGCCAACAGAACAACTGCTCTGCTATTGTTATTACTCTTGTGTGCAGCTTTGAATGCCTCAAGAGCGTCTCTTAAGGCTTCTGTAGTTATCTTCCCCTGGGCAGGAAACACATTGTCGGTTAGAAAGCCCCCCGCAGTATAAGAAAGTTTGATGGAGACGTGGTTTTATCATCCTTTCTAGACGTTTTCCCGTAGTGTCAAGCAAACGCAATGGTCTTACCCTTACTTATCACCATTAGCTGCTGCCTTTTCCATTCTGTGGGGAATATGCCCCCGTTTAGACAACCGTTATACATCTTCGGCAGTCCCTCAGATCGTTTGTTAGCGATTTCCTTTATCACTTCCGCGATTATTCCATCAGGTTCAGGAGCCTTGTTGTTCCTGAGATCCTGAACCGCTGATTGCAGATCTTTCTAAGTAAATTCTGTAACATCGCAGCTTTCCGTAACGGGGTCATCTGAGCAAATTTCATGGTTGATGAGCTTATAGCCCAGTCGCCAGAGATTCTAGTTAATGCCATATCACAGCTCCTCCCAAAGTGTCCGCTTGCTAGATGAAATAGTCCTCCTTAGCAATGCCCGAGTATTTTTGTACTCTTGCCCCTTTATGGCGGCAGTTCCCCTGTGTCTTGCCCTTGTATGTGGGCGTCTGGTCTGTAAACGTCTCCCTCTCAAATCGGCAATTTGATTATAATTAATAATAGTTATAATAATAATTATAATAATATTTGTAATAATAATAATTTTGATCTAGACTAAGTTTCTGATTGTTATTTCGTAAAGTTGGCAAAAAATAATTTTATTCCGGTAAACAATAACAATTCGTATTATTATTATTGTTGTTGTTAATAATTACGTTAATTACGAATGTTTTCTATAAATTACGTAAACATTTTTGTTTTTGTATATTTAAGGAAGTTGTTTTTCTACAACAAACGGCCTCCTTTAAGATTTTAAAACTCTATGACTCATTACAGTTTTCAGCAGCCTCAACTTGTTCCATTCAAAGCCCCATTAAAAATACAAAAATTCATGTCAACGACACTGTTAATCAAGGTAACAACAAAAATGGAAATAAAACTTTAAAATAAATGAAACGAAACAAAAAATATATTTACAAAAAAAAAACATAAGTTAATTAAATTAATTTATGAAACACTTACTATAAAATTAATGACGATCGATCAATGAACTTTGTCAATATATTTATGTATACATGAGTATGACTACAAACAACAACAATAAAAATACAACAAAAATGCGTAATAGGTATACATAAATAAAAATATAATATTTTAAAATAACAAAATGAATTCTTCTTATAGATCGTTCAATTTTACTAATCTTAAAAATAAAAAAAAACAAATCTGAAGGCGAGAAAATAAGTTCACTAAATAAAAAATAAAAATAAAACAGTTTTTTTTTTATTTAATACCCTACAACAACAAACATGCAGTTTGTGAAAGAAGGAGAATGTATTTGAAGCCTAGGACAACATAGAGAAAGTTACAGGCTATTTAAAGCTGTGCTGTTACTCATACATTTACACACACACACCACATACATATTAACAATACGGTCCAATAAACACTCACAGTGAAAAGTAAATTTTTTTGAACGAGGGGGAGGAAAATTTTCTTTTATATATAAAAACTCTGGGTAATAAAAGATAAATTTTTTTTAACACAATTCATATTCACACGTGTTGACTCTAATTTAATACAATGCAGCGCTCTCTAGCTCTCTCATTTTATAACACTGAAATGCTTCTTTTGCCCCAGAATATCCAGTCATCCATCCATCCATCCATCCACCAACCAACTTAATTTAAACAGCCCCACTAATGGAATAAATTCGATTAAATAACATCAAAACCAAACAAATACACACACGTATATATATTTACAAAGAGAATAACATGTTCTTACATTTTCTCTCACTCTCTGATCAAATTGTATAGACAAAAACAAAAACAATAAAAAATTCAAAACATTGGCCATGACTAAACATTTGTGTTTTATAATTTCAAGAGCAAGTGAGTTCAACAGTTTTTTTAGCTGAGAGAGTGAGAGCGAGAGAGAAATGGAGATGAAGATGGAGAATGAGAATTGTAACAGCAGAAATAATCACAAACTCTGGATTATTTATTAAACAAAAAGGGGTGTCTCTCGTACATTTGATGAGTGAGTGGTATTTCAACACCACACACAAGCTGAGTGTGTAGTATTTTTGTTTTTCAACTGAAAAGCGAACAAGATCCAACGTAAATGTTGATTTTCCTTTCATTGTCAAGCGGCGCTTCGTAATGTGCAGATCGTTGAATACGGTTAACGGAATACATGTGAAATATTATTTAATTAAAAAAAGACCTAAAAAATGTAAAATTCAAAAAGAAACTTATTAAAGCCAAAAAAACAAGCAACTGATTTAGAAAAAAAAATACTAACAAATATTTTTTTTTAAAAGTTTGAATTTTAAAAAAAGTTTTATAAACCACAATGTGTTAAAAAAAATTAAGAAAATTTTAAATAATTTATTAAATATACACAAAAAAAAGTTTAAATAAAAAAAATGAAAATGGTCATGTCAGCTGACAGTTCAGACTGTCATCCTTCTAGTAGTAGTGTTGTAGTGGGAGCCGAGGCTCCAACTCAAAGTGCTAAAATATCGGTTATTTGTCATATAAAAAATCAGGCACAGCCGCAACAACAGCCAACAGTTAATAATCAACAACAACATTTAAGTGTGGTAGAGGCTTCAGTAGCCTCATCTACCACCTCGTGTCCACAAATCATAATGGGTCGTTCCCATTTAGAAAATGCTTTGAAATTACCACCCAATACCAGTGTTTCGGCTTATTATCAAAATACCAAACTTTTAACACAAAACACCAATCAAAATAATTCCAATGTGGAACAGCAGCAACAACAACAACAACAAAATATAAATAATTATCAAAACTCTTTCAATATAGCGGATTATCAAAACAGACATACAAACTTTATAAAACCATCTTTGGGTATTTCACCCGCAGCTGGCAATACACCTGTCACAGACTTGGATACTGTGCCCACAGGTGCTTCAGCATCATCGACATCATCATCAGCATCAGCTGTTTTAGCACCGAAACTACATTCTTCTTCCTGCTCTTCCCATCACCCTTCCAATACCCCCACCACCGTTATATCCCTTCCAAAAACCTCCCACAATTCCTTAATTCTATCACAAGCCTTACAGCAACCAAGTATTTCAAACAGCAACAATATTTATTATCAGGCACGCAGCAATAACAATAATATTGTTACCACTTCGGAAAATCTCAATACTTCTTCGTATGATAGTTTTCTTAATTATCATCATACAAATGAGAATGTTAATGCTGCTGGTATTTACCATCAGCAGCATCATCATCTTCAGCAGCCACAGCAGCACAACTCAAATATGCAACATGCTGGTTTGCAGCACCAACATCAGCATACATCGTCTGGTGTTGTAGTTGTGGCTGCTGATTCCAGACCCCAAACACCGGATTATATTAAATCTTATCCTGTTATGGATACAACAGTGGCCAGTTCGGTTAAAGGAGAACCAGAACTTAATATTGGTAAGAAAAATCTCTATACACATATATTTTTTCAAGGACATTTTTTTGAAGTGGCATCTCTTAGAATTGTTTAAAGAAACTAAATATTCTCCTAACAAAAAACAAAATTTTTTAAATCATAAGCAAATAACTTTTAAAATAATATCCTTTAACTTACCTTTATTTTATATTTTAAAAGGTTTATTAACCGAGAAAAAAAATTTTCATTCCTAACCTCAAAAATTATTTTTAGCTATAACTCCCGTTATCTTGGAAACAATAGCCATAAAATCTTTCACAAACAAAATACTTGAAATAAGAAACAATTTAATTTTTTTTGTACAATAACAACAGCAGTCATTCACAATAAAATTAAATTGCTATGAAGTATAACATTAACCCTTAACAAGCTAAAAATAATCGCCTATAACTCAAGACTCTTTTAAGTAATTAAAAAAATTTTATTTTTAATTAAAATAGCTAATTGCTACGAGTTATTAAAAATAAATAATTTTTCTTTTAAACAACTAAGAAGAAAGTTTTTCTCCTTAACCTCAAAAAATGTTTTTTGTTATAACTTCCACATAATACAAGCGATTGCCAAAATATTTAGTATAGCCAAGCGTTAGAGCTTAATAAATATTATAATATAGAGCTTTTACATAAATTTATGTTTTTTCAACATAACCTCTAAAAAGAGAAAATTTTTAAATTTTCACAAAAATAAAACTTTAATGTTTTTCAGCTATTGACATTTAATAAATGCAATTAAAACATTTTTTATTAAGCAGTGTGTACACTTAAAGTGGCCTAAAAGGATTTTTAAGGATATTAACTTTTACAAAAAATTGGGAATATTGTTTCCTTAACCTTAAAAAAATATATTTTATAATTAAACAGTGTTTAAAGAAATTTTGGCATTTAAGTTTGGTTAGCTTAAATAACATTTTAAATAGAATTTTTAGTATATAAAGTCTTTACACAGCAAATTTTTTTTCTAACCTCAAATATGAAACAAGAAAGAGTTTTTCCTTTTAAATTTAAATATTTTATTTTAATTTTAAAGAGTACTTGAAAGCTTTTAGAAGAATATATAAAATAAAATCTATTTAATTTCAATTAAAAAACTATACTTAAAACGATTTTTTTAAGGACTATTTGCAAAAAAAAAGTGTTATGGTCTTAAAGGAGTCACAAAAGGAATTTAATTTATTTCCCAAAAAAAAAACAAAAATATTTATGGATTGTGTCTAAACCTCCAAAAAGGGTTTTAGGAATATTTTTTTTGCGATTTTTTAAAACACAATTTTAAACAAATTTAAGCTTTTAAAGAATTTTTTCTCCTTAACCTTAAAAATCTATGATTTATTTATGTTTTTCTCCTTAACTTTAAAAATTGTTTATGCTGAAAGTTTTCCACTTTGAAAAGTGATTGAAAGATTTTTTTTTCAGATTTTTTAATTTATTATCATTTTTAATAAAAAAATATTATTTATATTCATGTTTAACAAAAAAAAATTTCGTGTCTAACCTTGAAAATTTTTTTTTTTGTAAATCTTTACCTTTAAAGCTATTTTTGGATTTTTAAGCATTTTTAATAATTATTTTTGTTGTTTGCTGCTTAAATGCGTGTTTTCTAAAATATTTAGCTTTTCAAGTAATAATTAATAAGGCTTTTTCTATTTACTTTCTTTCCTGCCTCCCTTGAAAAATATTTAATAGAATTTTAGCATGGCTTTAAAAGAAGTTTTAATTCTAAAAAATTTTACTTTTGAAGAATTAAAGAAAAAAAATTTCCCCTTAACCTCAAAAAAATAATATTTGTATAAAAAGCTTACAATTTAATTATATGAGGGTTTTATGGAAATGACACACTTGCGGTATAACTTTCTTTGAATTATTAAAAGAAATAGTGAAATTATTCGAAATTGTTTCATTAATAATATAAAAACAAATTTTAAATGAACCGCGTATTAGTCATCATCATTTTTATAAAATATTTTTTTCTGTTTTTTTTTTGTTTTTATTAAAAATAATTTTTCAATTTAATTTTAAAATTAATTTCTTGATTGGATTGATTGACTTCCTTGTGCAGAGTTAAAAAGTCAACAAATTTTTATTTTTAAGTCAATGCACCCCCAGCTATATCAAAAATTGTACACACGGAAATTCAAACATTTTAAATGTGTGTTAAAGCACAGATAACAGATGGCAAAAATTATTGAATGACTTTTTTTTTAGTCTACAATTTTATTTACAAAAAAAAAACATTTTTTTTTTTTTTTATAAAAAAATTTATCTTTTTTTCAATAATTTTTATTTTATTATTATTAACAAGGTCATCTCTCTTTCTATCTCTGTCTTAAACACACATGTACACACACGAAGCTATTGACTTTTTGATTCCGCATTTTTTGAACATAGTAGCGCAGCTCAAAATTGTGTGCGAATTAATGAAGAGTTCAAAGCAGTTCATTTAAATTGCTGTGACTTAAATGAAAAAAAAAAAGTTCAAAAAACTTTTTAAAGGAAATATTTTTAATTTTTTGTTTATAATAAACCGGGCTTAATTAAATAACAGTACCAATGACAACAAAATTAAATTGAATTTAAAAAAAAAAAGTTCAATAACTTTTTTTAAATAAATTAATTCCTAAGCCCTTCTTAAGAAGTAGCAAAGGTTGAAAATTAATTGTGGAACGATAACATAAAGCTTATTCTAAAAAGCTCTTCAAACTTAAGGTTTAAGCAAAAGAAATTTGAATGAATTATTTGTTCAAATTGAAATACTGAGACCTCCCTGGGCTTAAACGTCCTTTTCTTATATAAAAATAATTTTTATATAAAATCCTTTGCAATGCTCTAATATGCTGCTTACTTTTATCACAAAAGAAGGGAAAAGTCTGAAATATCACACAAAGCAATTAAATGGTAAAATGGGTTTTGTATTGCAGTACTGGACGTCTTATCAATGCCAGGAATTTTTGTTTATTTGAAATATTCTTTTTCTCTCTCTCTCTCTTAACTTTCTTTCTCTATCTTTAAGAGATCCGCCTGAGATAAGATGTTAACGAGCCAAAATATAAAAACTAAACAAGTAAACAAATCTTATCTAATGTAAACAAAATAATTAAAAAATATTTTTAAAATTTTCAAAAAAATTCTCACACCGTATGGAAACAAAAACAATTTTCGATATGTGCTTGGATTATCCGTACCCAAATAAAAGTAAAAAAAAAAAAACAATTTTATTTGTTTTTTAAAAATATTTTCTAAAAATATTTTTTACCTTTAGTCAATTACAGTACTATCGCGTTTTTCATTCAGAAGTTTGTTTTTTTTAAATTGTGGCAACATTAACAACATGATAATTTTGACATTTAGTTCTTTGACGTATTCGTAGCAGATGCATTTGGCGATTGTTATACTGAAATCAATTTCGCATGAAAATCGCATTAAAATAATTAAAATCCATTGTGAAAATAGTGGTTCTGTTAAAGTTATATTTCGTCAAATTGGTGATATTTTCGAACAATATAATTGCCCTTCTGAGGCCGTTATTAAAAATTTGGTCGTTATATTTGACGCGACAGGCTTCATACAAAATGTACAAACACCAACACGGTTTGACCGAGGCGTTCAACTGAAAACATCGCAGCCATGATCCACAGTGTTGAAGCAGATCCAAATTTGTCAATTCCTCGGCGTTCGCAACAATTGGGGTCATCCAAAACCACCATATGGCGAATTTTGTGTCAGGATTTGAGGTTAAAGCCTCACAAGGTTCAACTGCTGCAGAAATTAAAGCAAACCGACCTTTCACATCGCCGTAGATTCGCTCTTTTCTTTTAGGAACAATCGGCTAGTTTTTCTGAAAAAATCTAAATCTCAGACAAGCAAGCAGAGTTGCCGCATTTGGGCTTCTGAAAATCCTAGAGCGATTATGGAGAAGCCCTTGCATGCTCAACGTGTCACTGGTTGGTGCTCTATGTGATCTGGGGGCATGATTGGACCGTTTTTTTTTTTTTTCGAAGATGAATCTGAACATGCGGTAACGCCTAATAGATCACACTATCGCGAAATGCTAACAACTTAATTTTGGGCTATTATTGCCGACTTGAATATTACTGACATGTAGTTTCTACAGGACGATGCCACCTGTTACACAGCCAATGAAACGATTAATTTATTGCAAAGCAAATTTCCCGATCGCATAATTACACCACAATCAGCAGTTAAGTGGTCAGCCAGATCGTTTAATTTACCGTCAGTGGGTTATTTTTTGTGGACTATGTTAAGTACAGAGTCTATGCGGAGCCAATCGAATCGATTTCAGTCTTAAATCTCAAAATCCGTAATGTGATTAACGAAATGAAAGAACCGACACCAGTCAGTGTAATCGTGGAGGACATTTGCAGGATATAATTTTTCATTTATAATTGCCGAACTTTGCTCTTCGTAATCCAATGCAAATGTGAATCATCCTAATCAAATTTTTTATTTTAGAAAACAAACTTCTTGTTGAAGAACCCTTTATTTTTTCATTTATCTCAAATAATCGTTTAAAAAGTTGTTGTTTCTAAAAAATGGAATAAACAAAAATGAATTTTTTACAAACATTTTTAAGGAAATTTCTTTTTGTCGATTTAGCCTCACAGATTTTTGCTTCTAAAGGGTGTTTGTATAGAGGTATATAATTTTGCAATCAAATAAAAAAAATAATGATGTTTTTTTAATTGAAAATATTTTAAGGGAAATTTTTTTTCGATTTAATTTTATGAATTTTTTTGCTTCTCAAGGGGTGTTTTTATAGAGGTATAGAGCTTCGAAATAGTTTAATAAAAGGATGAATTTTTTAAATTGTCGGAAGATTTACTTTAGAAGAAAGATAATCTTTCGCCACTGGATCGCTACGAATGATTTGGATGAAGTCTAATCTTGAGGTTTAATTTTCTAAGTGATCAATCGCATCGGGCTTATTGCCCGGTCTTAAATCGCCAATTTACTGGTCAGAAACGTGAAGCCATGCCGTCAATAAATATTTCCTTCAATAATTGTGGCGCAAGCTGTATGGCTTGTTGAAAGTACAGCTCTTGCACACCATTGGTATTCAATTGATAAATGAAAAAGTCACAATTGGCTGTAAGATTCTCATCAGGGATCAGTCTGTCTATTCATGTTGAAATCCTAAACCCAACTAAACATAAATCTCTGAATAGCAGACAAAATGGCCACTAGTTAAAAAAGTATTGCCAACTTAAAATTCTATACCTTTATAAAAACACCCGCTATTTAATAATAAAAACTTTATACAAATTAATCTTCAATTTTTTTTTTTGTTAAAATGTTTAAATTTACAAAAAAGAATTTTTACCTTAAGTCTTAATAAATTTATTTTGGATTTAAGTAAAGCTAAACTAACCTTAAAATTAGGCTTCTAAGCTGTATTAAGAGCTTTACTATATAAATAACATTTAATCTTAGCTTAAGTTTAATTAATTAAAATGTGGATTTTTTTTTCTTATTTATAGAAAATGTTTCTAAAAAATAAATTATTTTGCTAACTAACCTCAAAAATTGATTTCTTTATCTTAAATAATTTTTTTTTAATATCTAGCAAATGTTATTTTTTATAAAGCCAACAATAAATATATAAAATTAATTTTTTTATAACTTTAAATTGAAAATATTTTGAAAACAAATAAAAAAATTCAGTCTAAACCAGAAAAAAAAATTTTTTTGTTTAAAAGTTAATAAATATGAATTGGTTAAAATGCAATAAATAAAAAATATAATTATAAATAAAAATAAAAAATTATTTAAGAATGAAGATTTTATATACAAATTTTATTATTTTAAGATATTACGCCACACCCTTGTGTGGCATTAACAGGGACAGGAAGTGGATATATGTATATATATACATTTTCTTAAATAACAAATAAAAATAAAAAACAAATGAAATAAAATAATTAAATTACATTTTCATTTTTTTGTTCTAATGATGCCACACAAAGGTGTGGCGTAATATCTTCAGGTGAATATATTTTTATAAAAAAAGTCTGGGCGCTCAATTGAGATGGTGAAATAGTGAAAATAAAAATAAAATTTATAAATAATATTTACAAAAATTAATTATTGTTATTTACCATTTTTAATATTTTTTAAATACTTTTAACTTCATTTTTTATGCATGTGCTTAATATAAAATTTTTTATAAAATAATTTGTATATAAAATAAATAGACGTGGTGTTAAAAATATTAATTATTAAATAATAATAAAAACAATTCAATTAAGAAATAAAAAAAAATATTAGTAAACAAAAATTAATAAAAAAAAGATATAAAAATAAAGCAAAATAAAATTAATAAATAAAATTAATAATAAAATTAATAAATTGAATTAAAAAAATATTTTGTTTAGCAACGTTTTATTAAAATTTTTAAAATATGTAATTAACAAAAAAACTAAAATTTTTAAATTAGGGAGAAATTTTTTTCGATTTAACCTCATAAAAATATTAGGCTTTTTAACTCCTAACCTGTTAACACATAAAAATTTATAAGCCAAAATAGAGCTAGTAAACTGTTGTTGTTAAAAAATATAAAACCATTTCAACTTATCCGCAAAAAAGATTTTAGACTTAAGTTATAACACAAACAAACTCTTGGTTCTTATTTAGTTTGAGTTCAGTATTTTGCAAAAACAAAAAAAAAATACATAAGTCAAATATAAATGCATTAACTTTTTTATTACCTCCTAAGGTGGCTGACTTAGTACAGTTATTATATAATTTAAAAACAAAAATTACTTTCAATAAAAATCATTCACCTTTAAATTGTCTTTTAATCTTGTGGCCAACAAGCCTCCTGCAACAAACAGAATTAAAAGTTTATTTACCTTTTTTCCTTCAATGAGTTTTACAAAATAAATTTTAAACAAGCCAACTGTTTTGAATAAAAAAATCGCCAAAATGGCCTTACTGTAAGGTTTTTGAACTTTTAAATTTAATTGTTGTTTTATGTATTTTTTTTTGTATTTGTAAACGTTTAATGTTTTACTATTGACTTAAACAAAATGATTATAAACAATTTCGGTTTGTTAAAAACCAGTTTGAAAAAAAAGATTATATATTTCCGCATTTGTTAAATAAAAAAAAAAAAAAACATTGAAGTTGTATTAAATTTTTTGCATATGAGAGTCTGCCTGCTGAAGTCGTTGTGTTTGTTGTTTTTTTTTCGCTTGTTTATTTGTTTGTTTCTCTTATATTTAAAGCTGACTGAGTGAGTACCTCAACGCTTTTTGTTAAGTTCAATGTCAAAATTTATTGTAATTTTCATTTTGTTTAACTTCTATGAGTAATAACAGATTTGTCATATTCTTTTTAAAACAGATCAATTATTGAATAAAAAATTAATAATCGCAATAATAGATTTTATTACGCACGTTTCGTTACTTAAGAGCCATAAGTGCTGCACGCGGTATCACTCACAACGAGTGAATGAAACTTTCAAGGTTGTTTGTTGTTGAAAGATAAAATTTATCATTTTTATAAAATTATAAATTCAATAGTACTGAAAATTATACAATGAATAGTGTTATCGTACACATAGTTGAAAATAATTAATACTTTTTTAAGTAGAAAAATTTTAAACCAAATATCGTAAAATATTAATAACTACAAATATTTGCAATATTGAATATTTCTCTAATTGTATTGCATATTTTAAATAATTTCCCCTTTAAAAAAATTGCTTAAATTAATATTAAATATCGTAAATTTCAAGATTTCCGATCAATTTCATAAAATATCGTAAATTTTTTAAGAAATCAAAATATTTTTATATATACGGCACAGGTCAAAAATTTTACATACTTAAAAATAAAATTTCCCTAATATCGTAAAAAGTCATGAATTACGATAAATATCGTAAATGGCTAGTCATGAAATTTATATTTAACTATTACAAAATTTCGTTAAATTAATTTTAATATCAAAAATTACATTAATATCACAGATTTAATCAAATATTACAAATATTTTGAATATTAAATGTTATATCGTAAATTTCACAAAATATAAAAAACTTCTTCAAATAATGAAAACATCATTAAATATGACAAATATAATGTGAAAAGCTAAATTAGCAATTTCATTTCATAAAATTACGTAGTTTTAATTCAATAACGCAGATTAATGGATATATCGTAAATGTTATTGCATAAGAAAAGCTTAAAAAAATATTTTAAATATTATGAAATATACGCAAAATAATTTAAAATTTCGTAAATTTCATAAAATATCGCAAATATTTATTAAATATCGTATAAATTATTATATATCGTACAAGTAAAATAGTCTAAAATAAATATTATTTAAAATATTTTAATGACGTATGATACTGGAAACTTTAATATATAAATAACATACATTTATTTTAATATCGTATATTAACTCAAATACCATAAGTGGGATTATATACGAAACTCTTAAAATTTAGAAAATATTACGAAATATTCCCAAAATCGTAAAATTTATATCGTATATCGTAAATGCCACAAATAACAGCGACTATATAAAATTTTATAAATATTTAATACAAAATCGTTAATGACCTTAGATATGGCAAAATTTATGAAATATCGTAAGTTTATTTTAATACAGTAGATTAAGTTACTTACCGTTAGAATCATTCTATGAAAATCTTAATAAAATTTTTAGATAATAAGAAATATTAGCAAAATGATTTAATATAGCGGACATTGTATGAAATATCGTAAATTTTATTTAATATTGTAAGTATTAAAAATAATCAAAAACTTATAAATATTATAAATAATACAGAAAATCACTAAGGTTTAAGAATTTTTGTTAAATATCGTAAATATTATTTAATATGGCAGACTAATTTATATATCGTATGTATTTTTAAATGTGAAAGACTTTAAAAACTTAATAAATATTAGGAAATGTCAGCAAAATGATTTAAAATAGCAGAAATTTCAAGAAATATCGTAAAATAATTAATAACGTAAATTTTAAAAATTATCAATAATATATAAAATATTAGTAATATCACAAAAAAAAAATTTGTAATGGCTTATGAAATTCCAAATTTATTCGAATATCGAAAATATCATAGTATCACAGATTAATTTATATATCGTAGATATCATTAAAAGCGAAAATCCTTAAAAATTTTATAAATATTATGAAATATCATTAAAATGTGTTAAAATATGCAATTTTCTTTAAATCCCTTAAAACTTATTTAATATCGTAAGTGTTAAAAATAACCAAAAATATATAAAATATTATTAATATTGCAAAAAATCTTTAAAGGCTTAAGATATTACAAAATTCATGAATTTTTTACATAAAATTTTAATATTGCAGTTTAATTTAAATATCGTAAAAATTTATATTAGTGTAAAGACTTTAAAAATTTTATGATATATCTTAAAATATTACTAAATATCTTAAAATATTACAAACTTTATGAAATAACGACAAATTTATTTAATATCGTAAAATTTATAATATATCGTAAAGGTCATAAATTAGTAAGATTTTAAATTATAAGTTATAAATATAACGAAAAGGTGCTAATGGCTTCAGATATCGCAAATTTTATGAAATATCGTAAATTTTATTGTGTGTAACACATTAAGATTTATATCGTAGATATAATATCTTTATAAAATTTCACAAATATTATGAAAACTCTGCAATATCACTAATAAATAAGAAATTATGTGATATCGTAAATTCAATTATATATCGTAAATTTTATAATATATCGTAAATATCATAAAATATGGAAAAGATATTGTAAATAATATGAAATAAGCTAAATTTTAGAAAATATCATAACATAACTGAACATCGTAAAATTTATGTATATTTAGTAGAGTTCAAAATAGCGTATTTATTGTAGTAATAATCACTTTATTTGAAAGAGTTAAATCATTATAAATGACCCTGGTTAATTTTTTTCTATAAGAAAAATATTAAATATTACAACGTTTTTATCAACTTCCCCAGGCCTGGCGCAATGCAGAAAATTACTTTTTATATTTTATAAATTTTTTTTTTAACTTTGTTATTTGATTACAAAAAAAATTATTTAAAATTCATTGTCAATATAAATTTCGAAACGTCATTTTACATTTTATGTTGCATATTATGATTTTCTTATAAATGTTGCGTTCAATGCACTTTTGGGTGCATAAAGAGAAAAAATGTTATGGTGCGTGTTATTGCAAAGCCATGAAATTGTAATAAATTGTATTTTAATTAAAACATTTTTTTTGTTTCTTTAACCGGTTAAAAATAAAAGTGAAACTTTTAATAAAAGCAAGTGAAATCTTTATTGAGCTTAAGCCAAAGAAATTTATTTGAATTTAATTGCAAAATGAATAAATAATAAGACGATGTAATAAAAACACAATAAAAACTTACATGAAACGAGATTAAGTTATTCACTAACCAAGTTTAAACTTGGTTTAACATTTGGTTTTATAAAAACTTTTAACGATATAAAAATATATTCTTTTGTTAAGCAAACAAAAGATGGAATGGAAGCGAATATAAATTTTTAAAATTTCCCTTAGTTTAAAATATCTTTATTAAAAACAAACATAAATTTAATTATTTAATTTTCGAAATTTAAAAAAATTTCATTCCAAAAATGTGATGTTAAAAATATTCTAGAAGAAAATGGAAAATATTTTTGTAACTCAAGTCAAACAAAAGATTAAACAATTTGATAAATGTGCTACACACGCACACACACCAGCACAGCCTTAGAGGCACACAGCCACAAATACACACTTTTGTTTTTAATTATGAAAAATATTTCAAGTTCACCCATACTAAAACAAAACCTGAGACTTTCTTTTGGTTACACAAGAAACAAGCATAAACAGAAATACTGATATACGCACACTTAATGCACACACACACATGTACACACAACACATATGTATTTGTTGGTTTCGACATGCACGATCTAATAGACAGAACAAGCAAGTAAAAGAAAGACTTTCTTTTGTTTACTTAAACTGATAAGAGCAGAGCAAGAGTGTGTTGTTGTAACTACAAAAATATTTTGTTGTAATTGTTGTTTTAGTAGTAATTCGTCTACATTTAAGGCCAAGAGAAAGAAAAGACTCTTTGTGTTCATGTTTTAACAACATTAACAACCTGCATAAAGGAACAACGGAATGAACGAACGAACGAACACACACACAACCTGTGCATGAAGAAACGAACGTTTAAACTAACAACCAGTTTTTTTGTTTGTTCTTTCTTTTGCCATTTATGTTTTGGTACTTTCTTCTTGGCTGTTAAATACAATAAAACTAGTTTTAAAGCAACAGCCAGATTATATAATTTATTTTAATGAATGAACAAATGAATCAATGCAATGTTGATGAAATGAATGAAGAGAAAGTTATGTAATTTTCTTATTCATTTTAAATTCTTCATGTTTTCGTTTTCAACTTTCTTCGTAGGTTTTTTTTATTATTTTTTTTTTTTTTTTGTAATCAATGTACATATTTTGGACAAGCAAAAGCCAGTTGTAAGTTGATTAGGTAAGCGTGTCTTAACTTTGTGTGTGTGTGTGTGCGTGAATATAGCTGAACGAGCTCAACAATCTAAAAGAAAGTAAATTTGTTTTGTTCTGTTATTTTTATTTTATTTTTCTCTTAGAGGCAGAGTCATGTGATTAAAGGCAGATTAAGATTAAAAGAGAGTAAAAGTAAATTAAAAAAAACGTGAGAAAATTTCCAAAACAAAATATTTTAATTAACATGATTAAGTATTTTGTTAAAGAAAATATTATTATTCATTTTTTTTTATAACTTTAATAATAATAATAAAAATAATAATAATGATAATACCCTTCGAAAGAGAGACGTTAACTAAATCGCCTATTCACGCTTTTTTTATACTTGTGATAACTATAGCAAACAGCGTTCCCACTAGCATTTTTTTACATAAAAATTTTATACAAATTTAGTCTAAGTCTTAGGGCAGATGTAATTACAAAACATTTTATAAGCTGATATTTGGCTTTAATTTAGTACACTGTGTCCGCTGTGTAGGTATACTACTTCGTCTTGCCGCCATTTTGGCAGTCTTGAGGTAGACACGTGGCAAATTTATTATGAAAAAATATTCGATTAACCAACGTGTTTTAATCGTTAAAAAACATTTTATCAAAATCATTCGTCGATTACTGTGACGATAAGAAAGTTAAGTGAAATTATTTGGGAGAAACAACGTCCCAACAAAACGCACTATTTATCGTGTAGTAAATGATGTCGCATAAAGAAAGTTTGTGGGTGATAGGCTCAAGCATGGACCACAATATATTGCAAGATTGGCTGACAACATTCCTGCTGCTCAAGAAAATATTCAAAACAATCCTTCAATTTCAATTCTACGCCCTACTCAGGAGCTTGGTCTTCAAAGAACAACTTTGGCCACAATTTTGCACACTGATTTGCATTTGTTTCCATATAAGATTCAATTGGCACAAAAGCTTCTTCCACAAAACCAATAGGATGTTACAGCTCGACCTTGACAACCTCGATTTTTATTTAAAAAAATAATACTGAGTGACGAGGCACATTTTCAGTTGAATAGATGGGTGAAAACCCTCAAATTATTCAACAGTCACCTTTCCGTCCATTAAAAGTCACAGTCCCGGTGTGCAATTTTGTCAGGAGCAACCATTAGACCTGACTTCTTTGAAAATGAAAACGGTAACTGTGAATGGTGAGCGATATCATGATGTGATTGAAAACTTTTTAACGACACAACTGCATGCTTTGGGCTTACTTAACAATGTGATATCAACAAGACGGTGCCACATCGTAAACAGCCATCCTGATTGGAAATTACAGTGAGACCTTTTTCCACAACAAATTATTCCTAGAAATGGTGATGTAAATTGGCATCCACGGTCTCCTGATTTGACTGCTCCGTACTTCTTTTTGTGGGGATATCTGAAGAGCACAATTTATATGTATTGATTAATATGTGCTATCAACAACACGGTGCTACATCGTATACAGTCTAAATTACAATGAAATTACTGCGACACCTATTCCGACAACAGGTTATTTCAAGAAATGGCGGTGCAAGTTTCCACGGTCGCCGGATGTGACAGCTGCTTGGGACTTCTTTTAGTGGGGATACTGAAAATCAAAGTTTATGCAATGAAAAAATATTCGTAATGAAATTAATGAAATACCACGTGAAATATGTGAGAATGTGAATGATAAATGTGCTGAAAAGGGCGCTCGCATGTGTGGGGCTATTGCCGACATTAAATAAAACATTTATCAATATAAGATACATTCTCTTTCATTTATTAAAAAAAGTTATAAACAAAGTAGTATAACTTCTCTTTATGTAATATCTATAGCAAACAGCGTTCCCACTAGCATTTATTTACATACAACTTTAGCCTTAACTTTGTAGCAAATTTAATTACGAAACATTTTATAAGCTGACATTTGATCTTTGCCAAAAAATTAGACTTAGTTATCTAAAAAAAAACTCCACTACGGCAACTCCGTTCGTTACGTAAAACTGTTGAAAATGTATTAGTTTGAAATTGTGTAAATATGTATTTCGGTCAGCCATTGTTTGGTAGGGAACAGCGTTACACTTCGCAGATAAATCATAATCTGTCAGTGTTGCTAGACTTATTTGACAGAGTTGCCAGACTTCTCTGTTAGTTTACCCACTAAACTATCACTTTATCTCTTTTTAGTTATATTAGCCAATGCGCTAATGCTTAAATATAACTTCGTGCTGGATCACTTTCTATTTCGTAACTATTAAATTTTCTAAGCTAGCGTCCACGCTTTCATCGTCGATGAGTCCAAATTAATTACCGTCATCTCTTGACATTTGAGAATTTTCTATAGCATGTCTTCAGCTGTTCTTTTGTTCATTCACAATTTAAATTCTTGTCACTTTTAGATCGAAGAGTTTGCTATGCTAAGCTGCGCCTTTACTCATCTTCATAAATGCAGAAGACTGGCAAAATTTTTGCCGAAAATTTTATCCTTTGCCGGTTTCAGGCAAATGAAAATTTTTCTAGAAAATGTTCTTAGTAACCTGGTTATGTTAAGCTATTAATAATTAAAAGATTGAAGATGTTTTTTTTAGGGTAAAATTTATTTATTATTAAAGAAAAGTCTCCTATTGAAATAATTAAAGACTTAACAAACTTGCAATTTGTTTATACTTTGTGACTTTGTTCGCTGTATACTTTTAAACTTCATTCTAATGTCAGTTTAATTTGAATTAATATTTATTTTTTGGAAATTTGCCTTTTTTATTCTTGTTCTTTTAATATTTGTTTTGTCTGTTTTGTTTGTTCTTCTTTCTAGAATTCGATGGTACCACTGTTTTGTGTCGCGTCTGTGGTGACAAGGCTTCTGGTTTCCATTATGGCGTCCATTCTTGTGAAGGTTGCAAGGTAAGTGATCTTTATTTCTTATATTTTTCATGTTAAATAAAACAAAAACCTTCAAAAATAAATAAAACGCAAAAACCCAAAATCATTTTTTTTCTGTTGTTGTTGTTGGTGATGTCTAGAATTTGACATTGAACCGAAAGTTAAAAGTTCATTTGCCCTAAAAATAAAAAGAAAAATTTCAAAACTTAAGCAGGGCTGTTTTGTCTGGCAGGCAGACCAGACTTATTATGTATTTTATATCACAGTAATTTTGTTCATTTTTTTCTTTTAAACAAAGAATAAGCAGCGGCAGCCCTTTATTTTGGCAGCTTTAATTTTTTTTTTCATTGTTGGTTACTTTTTGCTTTCTGTCTGCTATTATGCTACACTACAGCATAAAAATGGCCAGACAAACTTTAAGTTGAAAAATTTGTTTGTGGTACAAAAAATAATACCTTTGAGAGAATTGTATTAAACTATTATTTTTATTAATTAATTAATGAATTTTCGGTAGTCATTTTTTGCTATTTATATTTACAAACATGTGTAAGCAACTGCCTGATGGGTATTTTTATAAAATCTTTTGTTAAAATTAAAAACAACACAAAAGAAAAAATTGAGCGCGTGGACAACCTTGAAAAAGTAGTTTGCCCTATTCCCTTATATTAATGCAGTTTTTATATATTTTTACTTTGCTATTTTCTCTCTACGTATTTTGTATTTTTTTTTTTTTGCTTGTTTTTGTTTTGTTTTTTTTTTTTTTGTAATACCAACCAGACTCATTGTACTACAAATGTCTCAATAACGTCCTTGATTTAGGTTAAATCACCATACATGCACGATCAAGCACACGTACTATACCTACCCGTACTCATACATGTGTATACACACATATGTATGTAGTACCTCCTAGGACACATTGTTTTCAATCTATAAAAAGAACAATGATAAACACAACCCTTCTTTACAATAAATCAACAACAACAACAACAATCAGCAACTGCAATAATAAATAAATAATTTATTTGAAAAACAAAAAGTAGAAAAAAGCAGATTAAATTGATTATTACAAGTGTTTAAATTTAAAACCCAACAAAAATCCCTTTTTGTTTAAATAAAAAATAAAAACCCACCCTAATCAAATTAGAGAATAAACTTACATACACACATACGTACATACATGCAGGCATAGTTCTATATTTATGTATGTAAGTAAAAAACGAAACACCTTTAATCTTGTATTGCATACGATCTTAACTTTTACTCATTACTAAACTAAGAGCAAAGAACAACAACAACAACAGCAACATCACCAAAAAAAGCAAAAAATCCACAACAGAACTTTTTTTTCAAGTTCAAGGTTAAATAAATTTTCTGCTTGAACTCATTTTTCAGCTCTCCTCTACAATTATGGTCTTGTGATTTACTCGTACTTTTGAGACGATCAACATTGTTTAACGAAGACAATGTTGGTGCTTATGATGGATACGATTGTTGTTTTATAGGGCTTTTTCTTACTTATTGCTGTTACTGTTGTTGCTGTTGTTATTGTTGCATTGGGCAGAAAACAAAATCAAGCCAAAACATGTTTTTTTTTAATTTTTGAGCACTCTGCAACTACAATAACAACAACAATAGTAAGGTTTGTATTTATTACATTCGTGTGATTGTATATGGCAGAGTGACAAGCCATGCTAAATTTTCTTAACGGCGTCAAAAATAGCGTTTTTTTAACGGCAGCATTGATGTGGCAATTTATTACTCGAAATAATTTTGTAGATGAAAAAAATAAATACATTTCACGTTAATAGAATTATGACGTGACATGACATGACTCGGAAACTCTTTGTAAACTGTAAATTTACACATTTCCTTTTATATACACACATTTATTCGTTATATTCGGTGTCAAAAGAATCGGTTTTGTAAAGGCAGCATTAATTGGACAATTTTTTATTCGAAATAACTTTGTAGGTGAAAAAATTCATACACTTAAAGTTATGACCTGACATGATGTGACTCGGAAACTCTTTGGAAAATGTAAATTTATACATTTCCTCATAAATACATACATTTACATTTAGCTATATTCGGTGTCAAAAGAATCGGTTTTGTAACAGCAGCTTTAATTTAGCAATTAATTATTCGAAATAATTTTGTAGATGAAAAATGTATGATGTGACATGACGTGACGGTGATTCGTTTTACATCCGCACCTGGCTATGTAGCCTTAATCAGATGGTGGACAAACCACTATTGTATAATTTGGAACGTCATACAGGCATCCTAGGAAGCCGAAGACATAATTCTAAGCAACAGAACCACCTAGTTGCAACTTTAATGATTCCAGGGCAGGGCTGCAAACCATCACACCTTGCTAAAGAGTTGGAGACTTTCCTACTCCTGTCCAGAACACATGTCTAGCATGCTCACTGGACTGGAGCATTCACTTTGCGTGTAATTATCAGTGAGATGATCCTGGCCACCATAATAACCATTATACTGTTATGGGGCCGCAAAACCACAACCACCACAATACTCCCATATAGAGGCCAACTTCAATGATCAGTCAGAGAACTATTAAACATCTAAAGAGACAAATAATGAACTCTGCGGCTCACTGATCCCCGTGGAAATAAAGTAAAGCTTCCAGTTGACTCCCTGCCTGTCTTCAGGGGACTGGGCTCCCTTTATACCCCCAGTTGCACAGATCTAGATAGCTGTTACGTACTATAAAGACCATAAATGTGCCCCGGGGGGGGAACGTGACGTGAATGCAAATACATATTGTCAAGATAATGTCTGTGTAAATCGTAATTCTTCAGTTCACTATTTATTCATTAGATTTGTTCAAAATCGCCGGTGTATTTTTTTTTTGTTTTTAAGAGAAGTAGCACTTCAGGCAACAATGCCTATTTAGTCACAACCGAGCTATATTCTTTAGGAAAGGGATAGAGAAGAGATAAGACAGGTGGTAAAAGTAGATGAATAGTTACATAGCCTTCAAGCTCTTTTTTTATGGAAAACAACCACCCCTAGATTGGAAAGCTAAGTACACTACCTACTAGCCCACCGGGGCAGCTTTCATTTTCTAGAAAGCATATGTTATCGAAAATTAACTGTCGTGTAAGGCAGCACAGCGACCAGTGACTATTGTTCATCCCTGAGCAGCTCCACCGACAGTAAATTTTTATTTTTTGTAGTGAAAATAGCCAAGGTCTTTGTTGGGAGTCGAACCCACAGACTGATAAGCTAGTACACTACCTACTAGCCTACAGGGGCACCTATTAAAAATGTAGGATAATTTGAATTAAAACATGTTTCCGATTTTTTAATCTTTTGAAGAAGGTTTAAAATAAAAATAATTTCTGCGGGATTACAGTTAAATTTTTAGAGATTCAAACTATTTCTTGCAATTTTTCTGCATAAAAGAAATTTCTTAGCAACTCAGATTTTTCTTTTGAGAGAAAAATCATACGCTTGTATGGGAAAGTTAAGTACAGCTTGTATTAAATATATTTTGGCCGAAAGTGTAGCACCATTTGGTATTGTATTGAAAACTTATGGCAGATTTCTTAGACTTACTTTTTTTTCTTATTTTTCTTTGGTACTATTGAAAGCAACTGAGTCATAGCCTCGATTTTAGCATAAATATTTGTATTGATGTGACAGGCAGCCATAAACTGCCAAGAATATTTATAAACGACAAATATTAAAAAAAAGGCAGGTCCCTAGTATTTTTATTCTTTTTTATTTTTGTTTATGTCTTTTTTTTAATTTATTGCTTCAATAAAAACACGATACCTATCAAAGATAACGTACATGCGTTACTTAGATAAGCTAAAAAATTACATCAGATTTGTTTTTTTTATTGTTTTGTTTTTGTTTGAAATGATTACGCTTTTGCTACTTGATATAATAAAAATACTAATTATTTTAAAAATCCTTTTAATATAAACAAAGAATTGAATAGATAGCGATATAAAGTTTAGTTATAATATTAAGTTATAGTTATAATGTTAAGAAAGTTGGCATTTGTTATGTTAATTTTTATATTAATTTCTAAAATTGCTTTTTTTATATATTTGTTTTTAGTTTATTGAGGTAAAAGATAACGAAAAATAAAAACAAAAGTTAAAACAAATTGTATTTATGTTTATTTAACAAAAAGCTATTATTTATTTTAAACGTTTATGGCAGATTGTTTTATGGCTCATATTATCAAGCGTAAACAAGTTTTAACTTCCATTCAAAATTATGGAAAACAAATCAATAATAATCATCGAACGTGTCTGCGGCGAGAAAACTGTATCGACGGCCTCACTGAACTTATTTGTTGAGCGACAACGACAAAGTGAATCAATTATAAAAAATTCACGTATTTATTTAGTTTTTATTTATTTATATTTTTTTTAATAAGGGAGCATTTATAAAAAAAAAATTTTTTTTGTATTTTCGTTCTCGACAGTTTTAAGTTTTCAAATGGCCTTCATGTGTTTATTGACCTTTAATGATTTAGATTTTATGCAATTTTTTAGTTTTATATTTTTTTTTTTGGGAAGAATTTTTTTGGGAACAATTTTTGGTAGTCTGCTTCACAAAAAAAATCAGACAAAAGAAACTGGTTAAATGTTAAACTAATATTTTTCAACATTGTTTAATCACAAAAAAAAATACAGACATCGCAGAAAAAAAGTCTAGAGATGCAAAAACAAATCAAACAACAAAAACAAAACCCTTTTTAGGTTTTAAAATTATCTATAAAAAATCGTTAAATAATGAAATATTAATTAATTAATTTTTAATTTCATTTAATATAAAACAACAAATATCACAAACAACAAAATAAAATGAGATAAATCATTGTAAAAAAATAATCTCTTAATCATGCGTTAAGAAACAACAACAGTTACTACATCATATGAATATGAATGCATTTGCCAATGCATTTTAAACTGTAAACTGTCTTCTTCATATAAATTTTTAGCTCAATAGGTTATGTATCAGTCAACTTAAGAGAAGAGAATAGAAAATTTACTCCCTGTCTATAATTATTTTACGGTATTTTCGGTCAGTTAAATTAACTGCATAAACACTTTTTACTTTTGGCAATTATAGGGTGTTTTTATAGAGATATAGAACTTGAAATTAGTAACCCCATCTTTAATTGGCCACAATTTTATCAGCTGCCAAGTGAGTTGTGTTTTGTTTGGTTTGGCAATTCAACATGACGCCTGAACAACAGTTCCAAAAAAAGATTGCCGTTGATCCCGAGGCACTTGAAAGCTTCTTTAAAAACCTGAAAAATTTGTTTTGTCCATCGAACGTAACACTGAATTTTCATGCCAAATCTACTTACATATATCATCCTTAGTAACAGATGCAGCACCATTTTCTATGCGTTAATATGCAACATTGCTTTTTACGGGCATTAAAATCCAATCTATTCACACGACTCCGTTTCGAATTTGTTGCGTGATCGTGATTGAGCGTATGATTCATGATCTGCCTTTTGCAACTCACCTCCAACTGATACGGTCTCTTACAAAATGAATACAAATGACAAATGGTGCTGTTATCCGCGAAAGAGTATATAGCGTTAAAAGTTGGACAAAGTAGATCGTTTAAAAAAATAAGAAATATGATACAAGAAAGAACGGAGCCTTGTGTTACCCCTGAATTATTCTTGAACTCGTCTGATGAAATCCCATCTATATAAACTCGTATAGTGCGATTCCTGAGAAAACTCGATATAAATCTGGAGAAATTTTCACCGGCACCAAATGCATTAAGTTTAGACAGAAGTGCATTATGCCACACTCTATTAAACGCCTTGGAATTATCTAGAGCGATTAAACTCTCTCTCAAATAGTTCCGTCAATAAACAAAACTGTTTATCCTCAAGTGCGTGTTGAGACGCCGTTGCATCCAGAAAAACTGACTGATTGGTGTGCTTTAAGGACTGCAGAACTTTACAGTTAAGGGTGCCCGCTATAGAGCCATGATTATTGACTTTTACTCCAAGCAAAGCTCGCGTTTTCATCCATGAATGTGGATTTAAGCCATAGACAGATCAGTTCTCCCTTAAAAGTTTACATGTACAGGGTGTCTAAAAGAGGTTTAGTGGGGCAACGACAGAATTCCATGTTTGAAATTGTTTTTTTGAAACTTGGTTAATTCTCTATCACCCGTCGTATACTAAATCTGTATTTTCGTTTTTCATGTTTTAATTGAGATGTGATAAACTTCACCACAAACAATTAGAAATTTTAATAATGTTCGTTCGTTTGTTTGTTTGTGATGTTTTATTTCCTGTTGGAAAATTTATGCTGGTAACAATTTCATCATTATCGACTTAAATATCAAATATTTTTTTTGCCTTTTCCCCCCTCATTTTTCTTTTTGTTTTAATATATTGTAATACAGTCAGGAACAAATTTTAGGATAAGTAAGTCTGTTTATAGCAAAAGGCTCTGATTACTGCTGTAGTATTTTTATTTTGTTTTATTATATGCTTCCTTTAGTTATTGTTTTTATTCCTCATTTTTTATTTTTAATTCATCATTATTTTACTTTAGTCTTTAATTTTGTTCGACATACATATTCAAAAAAAAAAAACTTACCCTGTAGTTGCACACACAACCGTATGAACATAAATGCATGCAAATGAATATACAAACCTCTCTACCAGCAAATAAAGCTACAAACATGCATACGCACATATGGCTGTGTATATGTATGTATGTATGTATGAATAAAAGAACAACATCGGTAATTGACCAGACCCAAAGTGTGAATGAACTCGTTCAATGTCAACGCGTAGTAGTTTCTTTTTACCTCGCTCTCTCTCTCTGACTCACTCTGTGCTAGGTTTTCATCGTTTTTTATTTATAAACACAAAACTAAACAAATGTATAAGAAACTCTCTTGCATGAAATAGTGTGAGAGTTGGTTTTTGAGAGAAAGAAGGTAAATAGAATAAAAAAGAAGAAATAATAAGGAAGAGAGTTTTCAATTAAACAGCATGTGTGCGTGTGCGTGTGCATGCCTGTTCATAATAATTTAACTGAAGCAGTTGTTCGTTTGTTAGTTTGTTTGAGTTTTATAATGTGGTTCTTTCTTGCTCTCCCTTTTTTATTTTAGTGGGTCTCTTTTTTGTTTATTACTTTAAGAAGCATAAGAATTTAATTCTTCATCATTGAATTTTACTTCCTTCTTTTTGTTTAGTGTTGTGTGCGAGTGTGAGTGTGAGTTTTGGATTCTCCTTAAATTAATTAGTTATGTTAAATTTAATATACATATACCAACATGCTAATAGCATGTTATTATTCAATATTATTAACATCAAAACAAGTATAAGGCAGGGTTAATTGTCAAATTATGGGCAAGTAAATATGAAATGAATTTTAATTAAAAATTGGGGATAAAAACGAACGTAGTTGCACTCAATCCACAACGTAAACTTAATTTTCATTTCAAATGATTGAAAAGTCAAAGTGAAAAGAGTATAAAAAAAGGAAAAACAACAACAAAATAAGCATTAACAATTTAGTTGAATTTGGAACAGATTCTAAAAATATACCTCAAATTTTACTTAAGACGAAAGGATCTTGATAAAGCCTGTAGGTTTCTTTCATATTGTAAGAAAATAAAATCCTTGAAAGACTTTAAGACTCTAGAACAAACTCGTTTTGCTGTCCCCTAGTACCTACGGTACCACCGCAAAAGTATTTCCTCGTGGGGTGGAGTACTTTTAAAGCCACCACATACTTTAGTTTCTCTTAAGCGTCTTAAGGCCGTGTCAGATAAAACTTTTGCTTTGCGTTTCGTCAGAGTTTCGCTTTGACATTTGAGTTAAAATGTACGTAAATGTACGAAAGTTGCCACATAAAGCACTTTTGACGCAGCGCAAAACGAAAAGTTAACCAACATTCAACTTTTTGCGCGCTTTGACAAACACCTGGCTTATATTATTTGTGTTTGTATATTTGTGTGTGGGCGTAAACAAAAAATTCATGAGTGTTGTCAAAGTTTATTGTGACATACACCACTTGATTTACGCTTTTGCTTTAAAGTTTCAAATGTCACGCAAAGCAACAAAGTTTTATCTGACATCGCCTTTATCGTGACCTCGAAGTTTCAAAAGAATAATCTTAACATATTGACGCATATACTGTCAGGATAATAAGATAATCATCTGTAATATGTTGTCTAAACATATAAGTACATACATACACATGTACATATTTCTTCCTACAGAACTACAAGACCTTTAATAATAAAAGCCTGAAACTCACGAATTGGACCATAGAAGCTCGACCAGTGATTTGCCAACTGATACTCTGGGAACCAGTTGCCCAAAGGGCTACGACCGTGTACTAGCTTCTATCCGATGTGCTGTTGCATTGCAACAGAATGTCGCTGGTTAAGCGGCAACAGAAATTTATATAGTCTCTGAAGGATACGACCCTGCTTGCTGTACTTCTAAAATTGCCAGCTGGGTTGTGTAATGCACCTTGGTAAGACCATCATTAGGGTAGAGCCACACGGCTAGGTACTAATGTTAATCTGTATCACGTTAGAAGTATTCAACGACGGGCAGCAGAAGGTGGCGAAACTTCTTAAAAAAGTGCAAACAAATCTTTTAACCGAAAAAGAAGACTCACTAGGATTAAATTTGCAAAGGAGCACATTAGTTGGACTACCATACAACGGAAAACCACACTTTTCTCCGAAGAGTCTAAGCTTAATTTGAAAGGTATTGTTCAATTAATGTAAATTAGAAAACCTACAGGATATCGTATTAATGCACGTCATACAAAAGTTATTGTGAAACATGGCGGCGGTAGTGTTTTGGTCGGGGGATGTTTTTCACGCTAGGGTACATCTCCAAATGGAGTAATGGATCATTTCGTTTATATAGACATACCTTAAAATTACCCCCCGGGGGCACATTTATATGGTCTTTATAGAACTTCGACTATCTAGACCTGTGCAACTGGGGAAAAAAGGGAGTGCAGTCCCCTGAAGGCAGCAGGGGTCAACTAGGAACTCCACGTTATTTTCACGGGAATCAGTAAGCCCCAGAGTTCCGTTATTTGTCTCTTTAGACATTTAACTGTTCTCTGGCTGTTTATTAAGGTTGGCCCCTATATGGGAGTATCGTGGTGGTTGTAGTTTCGCGGCTCCATAACAGACAGGTTAGTTTTTATATGGTGGCCACGATCATTTCACCGTTAATGACACGCTAGGTGAATGATCCAGTCCAGTGAGCATGCTAGACATGTGTTCTGGCAGAAGTTAGATAGTCTCCAAATCTTCAGCAAGGAGCGATGATTTGCAGCCCTGCTCTGGAATCATTAAAGTTGCAACTAGGAAAAACCTGTTGCTAGAATTAGTCTTTGGCTTCCTAGGACGAGCATGACGTTCCTATTTATGCAAAGTGGTTTGACCACCAACTGATTTAGGCTCCATAGCCAGGCGCAGATGTAAATCATATCACGCAATACCTTAAAATATCATGCTTTCACATAAAGAGGAGAAAATGCCCATTAAATGTAGGTAACAGCACGATAAACACTTTTAACACACATCCAACGTGTGTGAAAGATTGGTTCGATGGCAACAAGATGATTGTTTTAAAGTGTCCGGTGCACAAAGATCTTTAGAAAGTCTTCTTCTTAGCACTTCAGTATTTGATATTCTGTCCACCCATTATATTTTAAACAATCTTCGGTAACAGCACATTTCGTATGCTTCAAGTCTACTCATTAGTAGGTACTTTAAACGTTTATGCTTCAACCCCAAACATGAGTAACGACCAGACATAACACTTCATAAACCTAAATCGAAGGTTAAAATTAATATCTCGGCTTGCATGGATTTTCTTATATTTGCTGTATGTGCTCCTGGCTATTGCGTTACTTCTCTTTTATTTTCAACATCAGGGTCCCAATTTTCGTTTAATACATTTCCGAGACATAGAAAATTTTTGATTCTGTCTATTTCTTGATTGAAAATGCATAGAATAGGAAATGGTGTATTTGGTCGACTAAAAATCTTCAGGTTCACAAAAGTTTTACTCTGATTGCTTACGAATTTTGTACAAAAGTTTGTAAATCAGCCATGTTGTCTGCCAGAATAGTAGTGTCATCAGCATAGCGAATGTTGTTGATATATTGATTGACCATTTACTTTGATTCCTGCTTCAATATCACTGATGGATTCTTGAAATATAACTTCCGATAATGACTTTAGGTTTTCAAACACCTTGTGCTTCGTTATAAGTTCGTAACTGTCTGGATAAAGACAATTTGTATATTACCCTAGCAGACAATCACAGATAATCCACCCGGTTTTGCCCTCGGAGCTTTATTTTTAATGCCTTAAAATAATCCATTTTACTGAATTTCTTGGGGTTGTAATGAAGAATTATTGTGGTTTTTGTTTTAATTTAAAATTAATTTTTAAAAATTATTATTCTCTCTTATAATTAAATATAACACTTTAACAATTTGTTGAATATGTGCAGTTAGTGCTTTTAGTTTTGTCCGCTACTGTAGCTATTTAAAAATAATAACTTAAATAATTTTTTTAACGTTAATTTTTTAAAAAAGAAAATTTCTTAACAAATTGTATCGAGAAATAACTGTTGTGGTAAAATTTTAATATTTAAAAAAAAATTTTTTTAATGAAATTTTTAAATTTGCCCACAAATGGCAAAACAAATTTTAACCGTTTTTCCATTTTGAATTGAAAAACTAAAATAAAATTCATTTTGTATTAAAACTGCTTAAATCCTTAAATGTGTGTTAAATATGATAAATTGAACATAAAAATGTAAAAATATTAGACCTTGATAGCTTTGATAGCTTTGTTTTCATAATACAGTTTTCATTTTATTTTGAGGGTGATTTTCGATTCTTAACTCCGTTTAAAATTGTTTACTTTTGGTTGTTTGCTTTTCTTCCTCTGTTTAGTTTCTCTATGCATTTTTATTTCTTTCGTTTTTCAGTCAGGTTGAATGAACTATAATGCACTTGAAAGTTATTGTAATTGTATATACACTCACACGCACACACACACACACGCGCGCGCTCACATCCAAACACAACATTTTAGATTTTATGATTCAAAAGAAACTGTGGGGGGAAATGAGGTAAAAAAAATCTTTGTAAAAAATCAATATTTATTTCAAAGAAAATGAAAGAAAAATGAATAAAATTTATTTGTTTCATAAATCTACAAATTTGTAAAAAATTGTGTCAAATTCGTTGGCTTGAAGCAAAAGGTAAATGAACGAAAATACACTTCAATCAACAACAAGGGATGCTTTGCTTGCTTACAACAAAAACAAGAAGAAAAAAATAAACCCCCAAAATGTTAGGATTTTTTCCTTCATAATATAAATTTCTAGGCATTACAAAAATTTAGCAACAAAACAAACCCCCTTTTGAAATATACCTATATAGCTCTAACACACACATACACACTCACACTACCTTAGACGTACAATTTCTATAAGAGCAAATATTATTTTTATAACATTTATTTTTTCTTTTACTTTAACACAAAAAGTTCAATGCACTTTGCAATTTAGGTCAACAACCTTAAACAACCATCATCGTGCAAAGCTGTTTGTGTAAATAAATGTGTATGCGAGTGTGTGTGTGCTGTATGTGTGCTCTATTTAGGTTAAGACCAGTCAGGGATGAATACTACAACGTTTTTCATACTGAAAATACTTACACTCACTTCTCAATACTCAATAAAACCAACAAGAAAACAAATGCACTACAATTTTAACAACAACAACCGTATAAGCAAAAACAAAACAAAACAAAAAAAAGATGACACACTCAGGCATATTGCAATTCTATCTCTAGAATTTAAATTGCTCTCTGTTGTACAATTTGCCATACAAAAGAATGACAAGAGAAGAGTAATATTTTTAACATCATAATGATCTGAGAGCTAATGACATAAACTTAACTTAATACTTATAGTTTCTATAGCCTACTTTTTAGCTTTGCGATATTTTCATTGCATCCTCAAGATAGGCTTTAGTTTTTTAAAGTATTTCTTTTGCATCAACAAGATCTATCATGCAGCGAGCTTGTTTCCTATCAAATATATAAAAATGGCTTTTATTTTCAAAAGCTTTTTAATGACGTCAATATAAAAAATCGAAACTTAAAGCTTTTTATTTAATAAATTTGCAAAAAATGATTTGGTTTTATTTTAATTGAACACTATCAAGCAAAGCAACAACAACAACAAACATTAATGAACAAAAAACAAATCTAAGAAAAAAACAACAACAGCAAAAGCAATTGACAAGTACGAAGTTGATTGTATTTAATGTAGGTTGAGGTAAAATTGTTAGTAATTTTTTTTCTAAATTCATTTGTTGTTATTGTTGAAAATGTTAAGCAAAACAAAAAAATCTAAAAAATATTTAAATAAAAAAATGAGACAAAATTACAATTTCGAATAAATCAAATGGTTTCAAGTGAAAAAAAAAACTTTAAAAATAATTCAATTTAAAACGTAAATTTTTCTGGTTTTATTTACTAAAACTTATTTTTTTACTAAAAAAAAGAAAGAAAGAAATAGCAACTATTTTCTTATAAATTTTAATTTGTTCACTTATTCACAGTTATTTTTTCTTAGAGTTTTATCGTTATCACTTGTCTAAAGGATTTTTTAAATATAAAATAATATTTTTAAAAAAATTTATTAATATAAAAAATAAATGTTAAAATTACTTTCTAACAAAATTTTTTAATAACGATTTTCTACGTTATTCGATATTTTAAGCTTAAGTATAAATTAAGTTTATTGCCAAATATTTCAAATAAGATATAAATTTAGCTAAGGTCTTAAACTTTGTTATAACGACTTTTTACGTTAAAACCATTTTGTTATGCTTTAAAAAAACTACTAAATTCAATCTTTAGTTAAAACTTTATAGTAAATTACCATTTACATTATAATTGTTATAAAATACAATTTTTAAACAATTTAACTTATAACGATTTTTCACGTTATTACATATTTTTAAAGCAAACATAAAAAAAGTTTGTTTTTGACCAAAAATTGCCATATAATCTTATTTATATAATAAGCGAAATTTCTTTATAACGACTTTTTACGTTATACATAATCCATTTGTTATGTTGTTTGAAAAATTATTAAGTTCAATTTTTATTTTAAACTTTATAAGAAACCAACAAAATAAATAACTTTTATTATAACGTTTTACGTTATAACCATTTTGTTGCGTTTTTGATAAACTATTAAGTCAAATTTTTATTTTAAATTTTATATATTAAGCGAAATTTGCTTAAAACGACTTTATATGTACGTTATTATCAATTTGTTATAGTGTTTGAAAAGTTAGTAAGTCCAGTTTTGTAGAAATTAATCAAACAAAAACACAAGTAGAAAGCAATTTTGAAAAATTAAAATTTTTTAAAAATATCTTATAACGATGTTTTACGTTATCATATATTTTCGAGGTAAATGTAAGGAAAAAAGATATTTTTATGGCCAAAAAATGCAGATATGACATATTTAGCAAAATTTTGTTATAACGACTTTTCACGTTATAACCATTTTGATATGGTTTTGAAAAACTATATAATCAAAGTTTTATTTAAAGTTTTGTAGTAATCTAACAATAAGATAATATAAGTGGTTAAATTATAATATTTTTTTTTAATTTGAATTATAACGATTTTTTACGTTATTTACTATTTCTAAAGGAATTGTTGGAAAAATTTTAAATTTTTTTTTGTAGCAATCTAACAATTAGATTACGGAAGTTATTAAATAAAACAATTTAAAAACAATTAACTAATAACGATTTTTTACGTTATTATATATTTTTACGAGGTAAATAGCAAAATTTTGTTATAACCACTTTTTACGATATAACTAAGTTAATGTGGTTTGGAAAAACCATTAAATTAAAGTTTTATTTAAAGTTTTGTAGTGTAAATTGTTAAATGATGTTATAAAAATACATTTAATATAACGTTTTTTTTGCGTTCTTATATATTTGCCAGGCATATGCAAGAAAAATAGATATTTTTATAGCTAAATATTACAGATTAGATATATTTATAAGGATTTTTGTGTTATAACGATTTTTTACGTTATAGAGAAAATTTTAGAAAAATTTTAAATGTTTATTTGTAGCAATTTAATAATTACGTGACGTAAGTTTTTAAGTGATAGAATTAAAGTAAAATTAATTTATAACGATTTTTTACGTTATTGACTATTTTTAAAGTAATTTAAAATTAGATAAATTATTCAAAAAATACATTTTCTTAAACAATATTTTTAGGCTAAAATTAAAAAAATTTGGCTAAAAATTGCAGATAAGATATATGTATAACGATTATAACGATTTTTTGTTATAACGATTTTTTACGTTATAAAGAAAATTTTAGAAAAATGTGAAGTTTTTATTTATAGTAATCTAGCAATTATATTACATGAATTTTTAAATGATATAATTAAAGTATAATTAACTTATAACGATTTTTTACGTTATTATATATTTTCAAGGCAAATATAATAAAATTAGATATTTTTTATGCCTAAAAATTGCAGATAAAAAATATTTACAACGAATTTTAATTATAACGATTTTTTACGTTATAAAGAAAATTTAAAAAAAAATCTTAAATTGTTAATTTTTGATACAATTAAAATCCAATTAATTTATAACAATTTTTTGTGTTATTGACAACTTTTAAAGAATTTAAAAAAAAAGGGAAATTATTCAAAAAATGGATTTTTTTGAAGCTGTGATTTCATCAATTGAAAAAAATTAAGAAGTCTTTTAGTATTTTAAAGTGTTGAGCTTCAACACTTAAAGGGTTTTCTTTAGGCATGTGAAAAGCAAAGCGGCAAAGCATATAAAGGACGTTTAATTGTTAATTTTGTTTTAAATCATATTTTTTTCTTGGTAATTTTTTTGTTAATTTTTTTTTTCAATTTTTTTTTTTATTTTATTTTTCATGTTTAATTTTTTATTCGAAATTTTCAATTGCTAAAAAATTATAGAAAACTTGTTATGAACATGAATTTTAGTTTTAAAAGTCCAATTTTAATTTGATTATTAATAATTTGCTAAGATTATGCAATATTTTGTTTACTTTTCGTTGGATTTTTTTGTTTGTTTGCTTGTTTGTTTGTTTATTTAATATGTTCATTATGTATTTCAAGGTATTCAAATCAAGTTATTTTTTTGTTGTTGTTGAATTAAACAATCATAGACATTCAAATAAACAAATAAATGTTGCTGCTGCTGCATATTGCACTCTTTAGTATAATTTTAAATATAATATTTTTTGTTTGTTTATTTATTTTTTTTTTGTGTGTGTGTATATGTATGTTGGTGTTTTTTAGAAATAATATTTGTTTTACAATCACCTTACAAATGCAAAAATTACACTAACAAATCTATTATAATTCTTCAAAAATATTAAAACCTGTGTGTGTCGCTGCAAATGTGAATGCAAAAGCGTAGTAGTAGAGTGCTGCTGCCTGCCTGCCTGCCTGTTTACTTGCTACATGTGTATCTTTTGTAGCGGGCTGTTGTTAGTGCTACTACTACTACTACTGCTGCTGCTGCTGCTGCTGCTGCTGCTACCTTTAATGTTTAATGCTCCAAATCTGGGGCGAGGGCATAGTGCAATGAACTAACCTACTGCTGGCTGCAAATCTATCTACAATTATGCACACACATATTTATTCACCACCTCCCCCCCCCCCCCCCCCCCTCAACCAAACACACTCTTAGTCAGTTAATGTAACAGTCAGTGTGGCCAACAAACAGTCAGCCATTCACTTACTTATGCTGTAAATGTAAATGTGGAATAGTGCACAAAATCCTAAAGCAGCAGCTGCTTTTGTTAAAAGCGTGGCTCTCTGCCTCGATTTAAAAAACCACTTTTAAAAATCTAAAACAAAACTGATAAAAAACGTCTTGTTAATTTACCATAATTTTCACAAAATAATAAGCAAACAACAACAACAACAACCACAAATAAACTTAAAATTTATTTTGCCTTGGCAAAATATTTCTTGTTGTAGTTGTAATACAAATTTTCGTTTATTTAGAATTTATAATTGCAAAAGAACAAAAGCAAAAGCAGCAACAAAAACAAAAACAATATGAACTTAAGTACAAAACCCTTTAACAACCCTTAAATATTGACATGACCCAAATATAGGGCATTCACCTTTTCATTTGCTACACACACACACACACACACACACATGAACACTCGCACACACACACACTCTTGTATTCATTTCATTTGACTTCATTTCATTTTACCAACACATTTGAATAATAAAGGAAAAGGGTATTTTGCTAAGGGTGAGTGAGCCAAAAAAACAAAAAAAAGAGTGACAGAGAAAGAGATTTCGCTCGTTTAAGAGGCTGTTGAGAAACAGCAATTGCAAATATAAGAAACGCTTAAGTGGTTGTGGGTGTTCAGCTCAACAGAAGGGAGGGGGCGGGGTGGCTGTGTTTTATAATCATCCATCATATGCTTTCTTCAAATTTTAATTTCTTTGGTCAAATCTTGGTTTGTTGTTGCTTTTGTGTAAAATGAAAGTATTTCTTGAAAATAAAAACTAAAAAAAAATATTTTTGTTTAAATTTTTTTTCTTAAATTTGGGGTGACGGTCAATTGAGAAGAAAATAAAGAACAAACAAAAAAAACAATAACAAAAGATCAGCAAATGTAAGAAAACTCTTAACAGTAAAAAGAAGATGTTATATAAAAAACAACAACAGCAATAACAAACAAAAAAATGACTTTAGATAAAATTATAATTTTTGCCAAAATCATAATTATTTTTAATTATTAAAAAAACGAGTGACTCTCTAAAGAAATTGAACAAGTTCTGTGTGAGAGAGAGAAATTGTCGACTTTATTTTAATTAATTAAAAGCTGCCAAAAACATCCTACAAATATTCGCCACAGCGTTGTATTTTGTTGGAAATCTGAAATGTAGAAATTGCATTTGCCTTATAAATTCAATTATATTCCTACGATGAAGCGAGTTATTCGAGTATTTTCCATCACTTGCAATATTATACCAAACTTAAAGTGGATAAATTTACGGCCTTAAACCCTGCTCGTAGACTAGCCTTTGTGGCGTTTACTAAAATGCTTGATTTTTTAAAAAGAAATCTTTTTTTTGTTTGATTTTTTTTTGTTTTATGGAAGAAATATTCTTAGTCATAGATATTTATATCAAAAAAAATATACTTTGATATTATTTAAACTACAAAAATATTGGAAGCTGAGAGATTTTTTAACTAATACACTTAAAGAAATTATTTAATCATAATATTTCAATAAAACTTTCTTGCGTTTTTATAAGACTTTAAAAAAAAATTTGTTAAAAATTAAAAAGAAAATAATTTTTTGTGTTTTGGTATTTTGTTGGAGGGTTTGACAACTCTTGATTCTTATAAATCAAACAAAATCCCCAAAATCTCAGAGTACTACACATGATTTTGGCACTCAATTCTGAGAAGTACACGTGGAAGCAGCTCTAAAAATAAGAACTTCTACATCATGCATTTTTTCAAAATGGCTGCATTGACGTATTGACGTACGGATTTTTTTTGCTCAAAGTGAATTTTTATCACTATATTTTAAGACAGTTACATCTCGGTATACCATACGAAATTCCCGTCCGGGGGCACTTTGATATGTTTTGACGGAATCTCACCGTATTTGGAGGCAAAAACATGATTTTTATATTTGATAAATTTAATTCCCTTATCCAAGAACAACAGAATTTTATGTTTCTGGGATCCAATTTACTGGTAGTAGATTTTTAACAAGGAGATGTTTGAAGTCTCGAGGGCGCGCTGCTTTACCTATGACTAATAGCAGCTCTTTCTCTCCAGCTAAGTTTGGACAAAACAAAACTGTGAGTCTTTCCTTCGAAAATTTTCCATCAACGCACTTTTCAAATCTCAGAGCAAAAGTTCTATCAGATAAAGCCCTCTTTCATCTGCATTGTAAATATTCTCCGGCTTGTATCCACGCAACATGGATGGTAGTTTGGCCTTGAACTGCTGCACATCTAGCTGATTTACAACTGCAGCTTCTCCAGTTATACATTTGAAAGCAGCGTTATTCCTTTTGCTGCGCCATCTTTGTAACCATCCATTTGATGCAGAAAAATCAGATACGCCCAGTTGCATTGCTATTTCACTTGCCTTAGCTTTTACAATAGGACCAGAAATTGAAATAGCGCACCAATCTAAACACATTTCGACTATTTTAGCGTCACCCGCTCTAACAAATATCCTCTTTTGATGAACATTTATTCCACACTTCCATTTGCCAATATTGAATCTTAACACATAAAAGAACTCTTGTCGGCAAGTTTCAACCAAGGTGAGTTAAGTTTAAAATTAATTCGCCTTGGCTTCAACGCTTCTGTTCGCTTATGAGAGGTTTTTTTGAGCACAATTCTTAAAAATTTAGTGTTTGCGTCCGGTTATTAGAGTGTCCGGTTGTGGGGGGAATACAATTTGTATGCAAAAACTCAGGAAAATCTCAGTTCTTCAAAATTTGTCCGGCTATGGGGGGATGTCCTTTAGGAAAGGTTTTACTGTAACTAAATTTTAAAATTTATAAAATACTAAAAAGGTCAAATAACTATAATCATTAATTGTGTGTTATTTTTCTTTATTTTTGTCTTATCGCTTAAATCGTTAAGCGATTTCCGGATAAGACATTTGAAGTGATTACAAATTTCATTGAAATGACAAAGGAAATTTCTTATGCCTTAAGTAACAGGAGTTAAGTAATTGTGGTTAAGACTTTATTTTAGGTCATGATTAATTCACTTTATCTCCACTCCCACTTATTTAAAAGTTCAGTAGGCTTTTCTAGCTGCTTAAAATCTTTTGCTGTGTTCCCTTGCCATCATTTCAAATTGAGTTTTATAATTTCAAGTTTAAAAATCTTCTCTTCTTCTAGTGCTTTAAAATAACCTGCTGTTATAGTTATAACATCGCTTTTTTTTTTGCTTTTTTGCTGTATATTTCGCAAACGTGCTGCAACATCTGATCTTTTCTTTGTGTTAAATTAACGTGTGATTATAACGATTACACAATGTATGACGTTATAGAAATTTATAGATGATGACGTTTCCATAACTTGGAAATCAACAGAGAAAATAAAAACGTAACAAGAGACTTACATAGATGTTATGTTATGTTATGGTGATAAGCAAAGAATTTTCCAACTCTAATAACAAACACACAGAGGAAAAAGTGCTTTAAACTGTTAAGAGGAGAAATACGGGAAAACACACTTGAATACTTAAATAGTTTTTGTTTGTTTGTTTGTTGCACAATCAAGTTAAAGCAGAAGCCAATAACCTTATAAACACACGCATATTCTTATGCATAAAACCCCAACAACAACAACAAGTACAACAAACAAGCAAACAAACAAAAAAGCAAAAGAGGAGTTTATAGAATGATTTTTTTGTGGCACAAAACAATCCGCGAATATTTGCCACAAAACAGCAGCAGAAAGCAGAAATGCAGTTTTAAACTAAAAAAACTATAATGATGATTATTGTTGTATTTCTTTAGTATTTATTGTTGTTGCTGTCGTTGTTGTTAATGCAACAAAAAAGTCATTGACCGTTTTGCCTAGCTTTAGTAGAAGAAGTTTTCTAGTTGAATGGCATAAGTTGTATAATGAATGTGAAAAGAGTTGTTTATGCTGAGAGGGGAATACAGGAGACCAGTAAAAAGAATGCGAATGCGTGCGAATATTTCAATGATAATGATGTTTACACTGGCAATAATCATGATGATGATGACGATTACGATGACGTTAGTTTGTAGCACATCACCTTCCTGTTTTAAAATAGGTTCTTTTTGGCTCTGAAAACTAAAAACCAACTCTGTTGCAACTAACTCGCTCGCTCACTTGCTCTTTCTCTTGATTTATTAAACATTCATACACACACACACACACATACAAAATGTTCTTTCTCTCACATGTTTTTGCTATTTCTCTGCAAGTGCCATCCATATTTTTTTTTTGTTTTTTTTTTTTGTAATGAATTCAGTTATATTTTATGCATTTTACTACTGCAATCAGAGTTGCCAGATGTTTTTTACAAAAAACTTTTTAATATTATATATGTTTGGTGATTCGTTTTGAGGTTCCCTACATTTTTTAAAGAAAAAAAACACAAAAAAATTGAATTTATAAACAAAAAAAATTATAAAAAAAGTAGAAACACCCTGAGGCATAATCTCAGAACAACGACAGAAACAACTGACAAATTTAGTTCCAGCGGGGTATACAGCGTTACATGTACCTGTAAACAAACTTATACAGGGCAAACGGGACGAACACTAAAAACAAAGTTTACAGAACACATACGTCCATACAAACGGAAAAGAGAAGATTCCAACTTTGCATTACACCTTGACACTCACGGACACACACCAAAGGAAATAGATAAATGTATGACATTACTACATCCTAGCAAAAAATCCTAGAACACTAGACATTCTTGAAAACATAGAAATCTACAAAACAAAAACTCTCAACAATGACATTATAAACGAACTGGTAAACACGATCTCAGACACAATTTTCACACCATTAAAACTACTCATGCAAACGGGCAAACGAAAAACACCCTTAGACGGACACACGCACCTAGATAATAATAAAAGACGGAGGTATCGCTAAATTCACTTTGCATACGAATGCCAGGTGGCTGGCATTCTGCTTACCTGAACACCAACACTGACTCACGAGTACAAACTACAACGCGGCTTGACAATGATGCATTCGCATCGAAAGCGCTCGCCTTCGACTACAAACCAGCCAGTTAGGACTGAAAATAGCAATATTAATATTAACAATAAAAAATTAAATTTTATTGTAAACTGTGGGTTAAAAAATGGAAACTAAATTAAAATCTTCAAAGACCCTTAAGTTATTAAACTCCAAGGTTGAGTCTAGTTTTTCAACGTTATCACGAGTACTAGAAAATAAAGATTCATATTGTAAAAAAGTAAAAAATATTTAATATTTATGCTTACACCGGCGGGCTGCGAGAGAGAGAGAGAGCTTTTCAAAATCATTATAGGCTGCAATAGTGCGCATTCCATGCTCTTCATTTCTTTGCAGAAACGTTCCCGTAGTAACTTCCATCTGTGCTTGCACTCTGCGATATTATAGAATTCCCACCAGTATGAAAATAAAAAATGCAAACAAAATTCTTCAAGGTATTACTTACCACTTTTACTGAATTTTTCTGCTACTTCTTTCCATTCTCGTTCTTTTGAATTGCCGTTATAATATATATAAGCGATTTTCGCTTTGACCATTTTCTATTAAATTCATATAAAATATTTTTCGCTTTCGCCCTCCATTGCAATATGTTTACTAATGAATCTATAAGACAATGCAAAATCAGCTGTTTCCGTACGATATCTGCGATCAGCTTCGTACTTTGCTTAAGCAAATGACATTTGACTAAACTTGACAGAAAAGTTTTGTTAAGTACATTAGAGTTTGCCACATATGATTATTAGGTATTTGCACAGTTGCTTAAGTTGCCTTAAACCCCAGCATATGTATAATATATAGTTGGGTCCTTAATCAAGACAAACACCTCCCTTGTACTTTGCAGTTGATAACAAATTGCGCATGGTTAACTCTGAATTAAACATCGTATGCAAACATACTAAATTAAAAGACTCGGCGCTTAAGCTAAACATTTTTTGTCTAAATTTTCTTTTAAGAAATAATATTTTCTTAAAAATTATAATGAAATTTTATTACTCTTTTTGCGACCAATTTTGTTAATAAGAATTTTGTTGCCTATGAGGAGGTTGTACGATATAGCAACGCCTTAAGGACTTTGAACCTTATTTCCCTATAGAAGCCACACAAAAAATAAAAATCATAATTTTAACAAATCTTTAATGTCTTTAAAATATTTAATTAAAAAAAAATACAATCTGGCATCACTGACTACAACCACTATTTCTAGTAGTAATTTCTATTTGGATTAGTGTGTGTGTGTGTATAACTAAAGGCATAATGAAAGTCATTGCACTTTATTGAAGCAGCATGCTACGGTACTTTCATTGCTGCCTCGTTTAGGTCGTTGACATGTACAACAGTAAAAACAGCAACAACAACAGCTCGATGTTGCTGCATCAGCAATAATTATTATTTTGTTTTTTTTTTCAATCTCATACATATAAAGAACTCCCCAAGTGAGAGAGCCTCAATAGATATCAAAGGGTTACACGGAGCCACATCTTTAACAAAAATTGCAAAATAAAATAAATTTCAATTAATAAATTAAAGGTTAATAAATCTTCCAGAAGCTTAAGCAAGAGATCGCAGAACTCCTTAAAAGCCCCCTCAATTGTACATCTCTAGATAAAGCCGGGCGTTTTCATTGGGTGTCATATGTGGGAAAGATAAAATTTCGTGAAATTCTTGCCCCTGCGACTGATTCCAGTTCATGTTATTAACCTGGTTTAGAAGCGATTTTGATAGCAACGTCTTAAGGACGGACATTATATATATCAAAATCTCTTCTTAGACCGAATTTGTTGAGAGTATGTGGAGTAAATGACAAGATGCATTCGATTAATGATTAACGTTCGATAAGGTGGCCTTCATTAAAACTGGAAGTTGCTTCTTTTGTATAGGGTGTTTTTACAGAGGTATGGAACTTTTCAATGGACTACAGCAAAGAAGAATATTTTAAATTGACATGAAATTAATTTTATTTCAAAGATAATCTTCTGGCATTTAAATCAGATATGATTTCTGGCATAGCACTGTTACGGCTGGTTTAATTTGCAACAACTTTTTACAAAATTTGTGGTTCTTTATAGGCGGAAACGTAGCGAGTGTTATATTCTTAGAGGTCAATCGTTGCGGGCTTAACTGCTAGCGACTTTACCTACTGCGTCAAAAATAGTCTGGGGCTTTACATTGCACGCAGGTAAAATCTGGTAAATTGTTACGTTCTGACTAGCATCGATTTAAAAGAAAGAAATGATTCCACCCGCCCATGCAGTACACCAAACGAGTCAGGTTTTCCGGATGTGTTGGTATATCAGCATACACTTGAGATTACTCCATTAATCCAATTATGGCATGATGTATCCGTTAAAGCAGCCTAATCGCTTAACAAAATTGGCTTATGAAAATCAGGATCAACACCAATCTTGTTTTGAGCGGAATTTGCAAAATTTATCTTAAAATATCACAGAAAACTATACATAAATCACTTGACAGCTGACAAAATGGCCGCCAAACTAAAATAGTGTTAACAAGATAAAATTCTATACCTCTATAAACACCCTTTATTAAATAACTGAACTGCTTTAAATTGATCGCTTCTTGATAGAAAAGATTGTCTCATTTTTGTTTTATTAACGAAGTTACAGCTGCCTCTGACGTGTTAATTGAAGCTGCCATTTATTCAAGATGGATTTCTTACTCAGTTGGATATGTGCTTTCGGTGGTAAAAGGCGGCACTAGGCTCACGGGCTGGCAGGAGCCGCCTGAAACTGGAAGAAAAATAATTTGGCCTTTGGACTTTAACCTACTAGTACCACGGTAACCAGTTGCCCGCAGGGTTACGGTCGTGTTTCTGTTTATTGGTGAGGCCTCTTGGGCAGTTACGTGGTAGCTGTGCTTTAAATCTGTTGCTTTTTAAACCCTCCGAAAAAGATGTTACTAAATCGGATAGGTAACATCCAGCATGTTCCGCATGTCCCCTTGGGGGCACATGATAGTCTTTTTGGAACCTACTATTCCATCTAGACTGGTGTGGTACGAGGTAAAAGGGAGCCCAGGCCCCTTAAAGGCTAGTAGGAGCCATCTGGACAATCCACATATTTCCACGGGAATCAGTAGGCTCGCAGATTTCACTATTTGTCTCTTTAGACATTTAGCTGTTCTCTGGCTGATTATTGAGGTTGGCCCCTATATGGGAGTATCGTGGTGGTTGTGGTTTCGAAGCCCTCGTGAGAGTTTGTGATTCGGATCATTCAAAATGAATACAATGAATGGTTCAGGTGCAGTGAGTATGAATGCCGTCATTTTCTTAATTATATTAAGCTTTATGCGTTCTGGACCACGACTGGACTCTTTAGCAAGGAGTAAAGGCTGCGACCTACTTCGAGCTTTTGAAATTGCTACTAGGAGTGACCGGAGGATCCACGGATTCAAAGGCCTGCTAGGGCGTGAATGGCGTTGCTTTTCATCCACAGTGGTAATGGCCACCATCTGATTATGGCTCATTGCTGGTGCAGATGTAAACCTTATCACATCATGTTCCGCATGTAGCAGTATGTGGAGTTGGATAGTCTCCAACTCTCGAGCAAGACGTAGGCATACGGTTCTTGCTACTAAGGCGTTTATGCAGTTAGGTGTGTGTGCGCCTTAGGGCGTGGGTGGACGTTTTCTAATCACACAAGTGGTAAGACCACCTTCAGATTAGGGCCAAACGGCCAGGTGTTTACCTGATCACATTATGTACGAGGTGTGCATGAAAAGAAAATTAAATACTTTTTGAAATTTTTTTGTGTTTTGGCTTTATGTGAGCTATGGATCTCTTCAGCCATTAAAATTCACTAGTGCCAGCAATGTTCACTCTTACAATATAACTCAAGAACTATGTATTTATGAAGAAGATCTCGAAATTTCAGGAGCGTTTCAATATTTTAAACCTTCAAAGGTGATGAATTAAAGGCTTCTCTTTAGCTTTGTGAGTAGAAATAGTGTAATAGCAAATAGTGTAAAAATAAAAATTTCCTAATAGAACAAGAAAACTAAACACTGAAAACAAGGAAAGGGGAAAACAGGGGAGCCGATTCGATTTTAATTTCTATTATTATTTTTAACTCATTATTTCTATTGTTATTTTTTTCGCAGCTATATTTCTGTATGTTTTTGAGCACACCTCGTTGTAAGAGTGAGAGAAAATATTTTGTTTAGAAAGCCTTTTGCTTTAGTTTTAAGCAGATTTGTTTTTGTTTTTAGGTTTTATTTTTATTTTTTTTTTTTTTTGCTCTTAACGGTTTAAATATTGTTGTTGCTATTTTTTTAATATCTATTGTTCTTGTAAAGAATGTTTTGTTTTAAAGTTTGTTCGTGGCCAGTCAAGCCATTTGTTTTATGGCGCGGCTAAAGTTCTAAGCTTTGATTTTTCTTACTTGTTGTTGTATTCTTACAAATTGAAAGCTTAACTTTTAATGTTGTGCGTTAGGTTAGGGTTTTGCTTTGCTTTTGTTTCTTTTATTATTATAATTTTTTTTTTTTTGCTTAATGTTATTTTCTTGTTTTGACTTGGCCTGGCTTAAACTCGAAACGGTAAAAGTTTAATGAACTTCTTGTTTTTGTAAAGAAGTGTGTATGTGTGTATGTGTTTAAGTACGTTTTTGTTAAAGTTGTGACTACAACCAAGACTTTGACTATGATTATGTTTGATTTTTTACAAAAATTGTCTGTGGTTACGTTTTTGAATAGTTGTTGCGTATGAGTGTGTGTGCGTATTATAAAGAAAAACTGTTTTTTAGTTTTTTTATGAATAAAATAAAAAACGTGATAGATTTTTTAAAACGTGGTCTATGTTTGTTTGATGAGGTAATTTTTGTATGCGTAAAAATTTTCTATATTTTTTTAAAAGAATTACAGATTCGTTGAAAATTATACAAGTTATAAATTATAAAATTTTGTATAAAGTATTACCTAGAATAAAAATAATAATAATCAAAATTTTGCAATAAAAATCTAGTCATTTTTAAAAATTAAATTAAAATTAAAAATAATATTTTTAAAAAAAATTTAGAAAATTTTTAAAAAAGTTTATGAAATATCCTCTTTTTATAATATCCTCTTTTTATAAGTAAAGAAGTAAAATTTATACTTTTTTAAATTTGTGAAAAAGAAAGTTAAAACATTTTTTTTTTAGGCTTAAACTCATACATGACACAAAACAGATTTTTGTTAGAAGCCTGTTATCTTAATTTTTTAATTTTAATTTTTTATCAATATAAACTTGTTTTTAATTCTTGAATTTTGAAATAAATTTTAAATAGCAGAAATATTTTTTTTTCATTAATGAATCAACGCTTCTGGTGGAGACTGTATAATTATTTTGTTTTTTTTTTTATTTTTTTCAATATTAATATATAATGAAATTTAAAAAAAATAGCTAAATAAGAAAAAGTAATTGAAAAAAGCTAAAAAAATAATAAATATAACAATAAAATAAAATAATAAAAATAGCGGCTTCAATAATGATAATCAAAAATAACAACTTCTATTGAATAATACAAATATAATAAAAAATGACAACAAATTATAAAAATTAATGAATAAAATAATAAAAAAAAATAATTTAAATTAAATATAATAATTATAGTTATTTGACCTTTTAAACTACTAAAAAAATATTAAAAATGGTTTGGCGAAATATTGAAAAAATAATAAAAAATAAAGTTTTTTAAAATTAATTAATATCTTTTTTCTTTTTTAAGATCTTTTTTATATATATTTTTTCTTCTCAATATTTCGCTTTCCTTTGGAAAGCTTCTTCAGGAAAAAATTTTTTGTTTTTAAAAATATAAAAATTTTTTCCTGAAGAAGCTTTCCAAAGGAAAGCGAAATATTGAGAAGAAAAAGTATATATAAAAAAGATCTTAAAAAAGAAAAAAGATATTAATTAAAGATAAAAAAGATCGTTTAAAAAAAACTATAAAAATTATCAAATTGTTTTTTAAAATTTTTTATTAAATAATGACCTAGTGCTTAATAATTAACTACTAAAAAAATTTAAATTAAATAATAAAAAAAAAATTATAAATATAAAAATAGAAAAATTATAAATAATGCAATCTGAAATAACGTGTCGTTAAAAGTTTATACTCCCACGTTTAAAACTCTCTCTCTCTCTCTCTCTCTCTCTGTCTCTCTCTCTTTCTTAAATATCTTCAAAAGATTTTATTTGAATTAGAAACAAGTTTTTAAATCTGATTCGAACTGCTGATCTTTAGATAAATAATATATATTCTTTCTTAAGGATGCTTAACAAAAAAAAGCATTTAAAAGTGGTACTAAAATTTTTAAGTACAAATTTCAAATGCTGATTATAACATGGCTAAATTTACCCCTTAATGGTGTGAGCAATTAAATATGGTTCTAAACAAATTTTGCTATTTTAAAATAATTTATTTTTTTTTAATTCATTTTTTATTAATATTTTTGTTTTATTTTATTTTGTAATAATTTTTTTATGTTTTAAAAAATTATTTAAAAATTTTTGTTTGTTGTCTGCAACATTGTTCAGCACAAAAAAGCATTTGAACTTTTTTGAGGTGAATGATTTCTGCGGTAGTTGACTTTATTAAATCAACATACACATGTTCTCTATGCCTGAATTTATATTCTGTAGTTCTGTAGACTGAATTTTTTTCCACTGAAATTCGTAACCAAGACGAGAATTTTATCTATTTTTTTATGTTTTTTACAACAGTGTGTGAGTGATTTTCTTAAGTAAATTTAATTTTTTTTAATGTTTGCAATGGTGCCGTCAAAAATGCAAATTTCTTTGTTGTTGTTGTTATTGTTGTTTAAATTCAATTTGTTGAAAAGCAGAACAAGACGTTGAGGTACAGAAAAATTAAAAAAAATAAAAATGATTTGATTATTGTTCTGAAAATATCATTGACTTTTTTTTGTGTTTTGTTGAGAATTTTCCATTTAGACGCACCCATTCTGTTGAAGTAGTCACGTTTTGTAGTTTTTCTAACTGCTAACAATTAAAAAAAAAAAACAAAAAAATAGTCTAAAGATATATTTTTGGTTTTTATAGCAAAACGTCAATAATAATAATAGAATAACAACAACAACAACAAAAGAATTATCTTGAAAATTGTTCAGTATTTCATTCTAATAGTCTTTGCAATCCATGACTGGTTCACTGTCTCACTGACTGACTGACTAAGTGCTGCAGTTTTTATTCACTAAAGCAATCGTTTCAAGTGGAGGTTATTGATTGTTTAGTTTATAAGGTGATTGTACTAGTTAACGAGACGAATATTTTGAAGGCTATTTAATATTATTTTTATTTTTTTGTTTAAATTTTTGTTTTTATTTTTACTGCATTTTTACATATTAGTCTAGTTATGGCAAAAAATTATTTATACGTTTTAAGCAGGATTTTTGAGTGTTTGTTTCTTTTTATTTTTTTTTCTGTTTTTAATTTTGATTTCTCAAAACCTCAAATGATTTTTGTCTTTTAACCAAAAATTTAGGTTAAAATTGTTTCACATGACTTGAACATAAAGTGACATTCTATTTTAATTCACTTTAAAATGAATAAAATTGATTATGACAGGCGTTAAAAGGAGGTGTTTTTAAAAGGTTTTTTATTTTTTTGTTCTTAGATTGCAGTTAAAAACACAAAAAAAAAAAAGAAAAAAAACACGAATCTAAGCAACAACAATTTGTAGTGACATTTTGTTGAAAGAAAAAAAATTAATAGAAAAAAACGAGGAGAAAAAAGAATTACCAAAAACGGTGACTAAGATAACTTTAACCTTAATAAAACTAAAAATTCATTTCTCAATTTATTCACATGTACACAAACAGGCATTTACTGTATTTTATTAGTTGAAAAAGTTGTTAGTATAAAAGTATTTATTTCTATGTATAACACATATTTTAACTATAATATTTGAGGGATAGGCGGTTTTAATTTAATTACAATAATGACATTTGAGTGTATAACAGTTACATTTAGTATAACAGTTATATATTAAGTAAGACAGTTATATAGGTTTTCTTATATAGCCATTAAATATTAATTATAAAAGTGATTTATTAAGTGTAGTATTAGGTATAAAACGTATCTTTTTATCAGACAGTTATAACAGTTATATTTTTACTAAAATCAAAATTATGTTTTTAAGTAGAATAATATTAATTATGAAATATAATAATCTCATATTACGTATAACAATTACTTCAAGTTTAACAATTACATTTTAAAGTATAACAGTTTATTTTTAATTATATGTGCTAATTTTTAAGCAAAAAATAATGTGGTAAATTTTAAAAAAATTAAATATGTAACTATAGCTGTTAGGTGCAACAGTAATAATCTTAATATAACCTCACTTAACTGTCAAAATAATAAAATATACAAATTATTTTTTAGATATAAAATTTCTATTTTTATTTAATGTGATACAGTAAGTTTTAGCTGTTTAGAAAATATAGCTAAACGGTTATTATCTAGTGACATACACGTGACATAAGTGTAATAACAGTAATATATTAAGTATTGCAGTAATTAATTTATTATAACAGTCATATATTAGGTGTAATAACCATATCTTGTTTATAAAGCAATTATAAACTATGTATAACAGTTATATTTGTAATACAACAGTTATATATTAAATATATCACTTATATTTTTCAGTATAATAGCTAAATCCTAATGTAAAACTACTCTTACAAGTATTAAATTTGTGTTTTAACTATAAAAGTAATATTTTATTAAAACAGTAATTTTTAACTGTATAACAGTTATTTTTCTAAGTACAATTGTTATATTTTTTAAGCTTAACAGTTGCTTTTTAATATTTAGCGGCTACTTTTAAGTATAACAGTTTTAGTTAAATATAACAGTTATATTAAGTATACATTTTGCGAAAAAAAATTGTATTTGTTATTAGTTTAAAAAAAAAGCCAAAACAATGGTATACGTATAAAAAGTTTCAAAAATTTTATTGTATAACAGTTTGTGTTTTGAAGTATTAAAAATTTTTTTTCTGTTTTTCTTATGTTGGAAATGAAAATCAATTTATGAAGTGTAGAACAAAATTCCAAAACCTTTTTCAATTCATTTGTAATCGACTAAATAACTGTAATATTTTCTGTAACATTTTCTTACAATTAAATGTGAGTTAATCTAAAATAATTTTGCGTATTTTCTGCTAAGTTTCTTACGGCAAAGATTTACAGTCATGCAACACTAAACATTAGCTTAAGATTGCAATCACAACAATCAACAACAGGTTAACTTAAACTCACTAAACATTCCACAACAACAAAAAAGACAAAAATCAACTGGGTTGTTGTTTGGATGGCCGGCAGCCATATGGATACTAGGCAAATTACCGTTGGTTGCATATAAATTCATGCAACTAAAAATGTTTCTAAAGTTTATTACGCATATTTGTTAGCTTTTTGGTTAATTGAAAGGGAGGAGGTGGGGATTACAATAGGCATATTGCTGCCAGCGACGCCTTATGAAAAGGCATTTGTCGCCAGTGTAGCAGTGATAGCTAGCGATAAACCATGCCGCCGCCACAACAACAATTTTAACGATCTTATTTATCGCATAATAATTACGCAACTAAATAAAAATTTGAGCATAAAAGTCTATATACACATGTGTGTGTGTGTGTGTGTGTGTGCACCCATGTTGCACATACATAAATGCAGCCTTTATTAATATGCTTTTGATTATGGTTTATTTTATTATGGGCGCTTTTTTTCAAGTAAATTTTTTCTAATATTTTTCTAGTGACTACATTTTTTTAAATGTGTTTCTTTCAAATGAATGTGCTTTCTTTCTAAATTTAGTGGCAAATGTGTGCATTGTATCAAACTTAGAAAAATACAACACAACACAACACAATTATATGAACGCATTGCCACTTAATCATTTCCGTCATCAAGAACCAACCAACACTTGCCTATTAAAATAGCCCTCCCCTTATGTCACTATTTAAATAGCTCCTCCTGCAACTCCTGCTACTGTTTGGTTAATTTAATATGATGATTCATGCTAAAGGAATTTTTGGATTTTGTTGGCCTTTTAATGGACATAAAAATGAGTCATTTAACCGGAAAATATTAACGAAACATGTGGCCATTTAATTGGGGTTGGTTTTAAAGTTAAGCCTAATTAACAACTACAGCTTTAATTATAATTAAAAAAGAAGCCACATAAATTAAAAACTATAAAATTAACTAATTAAAAACATTCTCCTTAAAATTCATTTCATTTTAAGTGATTTGCTCTCATTTGAAACGATTAGAACAATTTTTTAAAAATTTCAACTGAAGGAAACTTCATCATCTAAAAATACTAGTGTGCAACAACAACAACATCTAACCTATTTCTCGAATCTTCAAAAGCGAATATTAATTTTTAACAAGATTCTTACATTTTTTTTTCATTCTTCATCATGAAATTGTGAAATTAGAACACTTTTGACTTCGTTGAAGTGGCTGGGGAAACTGTTGCCAAAAAGGCCACAACAAATTTATAATGACAAGCATGACGTTAAATGATGTTTCGTTTTTCCGTAGAAAATTACTTTTAATTACCTTATTATATTTGAAAATAATTCAGACGGCTGAAGCAAAAAAGCGAAAAATGCATCACCCTTTTTTTTTGTTTTAATAAGGTGATGAACAGAAATATTTTGTAAAGAACGGCCGGTGGTTTTTCTGGCAAAACTAACAGCATAACACCCAGCAAATCATTAAAAGAGAAAAAAAGAAAATATTACTTACTAAAATTTCTTTATAAACTTTTAGTACTAATTATAAGTTTTTAGTACTAACTTGTTATCATGTAAAAAGGTGTAAAGCAAAATTATAGCGATTTTTCAGCTCTATAATTACAAAAACAAGTTAGTACTAAATTTTTAGTACATAGATTTTTCAGCTTCAAAATTTATTTTTATTTATAAAAATAAAAAAAAAAATTTATTTAAAAATAATACTTTATTGGCGACAACTTTTTAAAAGATTTCGCCACTAAAATGTTTGGTTTTTAAATCACTTTTACTTTTTAGTACTCAAAATTTAACAGCTATCACAATAGAAAGTTTTGTGAAGTGTTAAAGTTCAAGCATTTAAATCATTCCTTATACATGTATATACCTGGACCATAACCACTACAACAAGTTTTTTTTGTTAAAGAGCAACAAATCAGATAATAGAATACTGAAATAGCTGTTCTGTTATCAAAAAACAAGATTGACTTAAGTCATTAAAGAACACTCAAACGTAGAACATATTTATTAGCTTATGTGAAGCAATTTCCAGCTTATTGCTTGAACTTAGCACTTTCGTACTAATAAAGCTTTTACTATGTTGCAAATCCTCCAAAAATTTTAGTACAATACAACTATTTTCATCGTATTGACATTTAAGTCTTAAAATACATGCTATTTAGTTCTTAAGTTTCATGGGTATTTTATTTTATGCACTAAATTTTTAGTACTAACATTTTTAGGTATGAAAATCGGGCCATTAAATTTTATATTTACCTAAGCTTTTCCCTTTAGTTTTTTAAAAGGGATGTTTTTTTGGTAGTCAAATTTTGGTAGCCAAAATTTTGGTACTAAATTTTTTAAAGGCTAAATTTCTAGAGCTTTTTTCAAAAATGTTTAAATTATTTTATGATTAAGGTAAGAAACTAAACATTTTTTTAGCAAATTGTAATGATTTAAGTTCTAAAACTGTTTTTAGGTAGTTTTTAGTACAAAAGTTTATTAGAAATACCAAGATTGCTTAAATTTATATTTATGTAAAAATTTTTATATAGTAAAACAGCTTGTTCCTTTGCTATTATTTCAATTTGTTTGTACTAAAATTTTTAGTACAATTTCTTAAGTACTAAAATTTTTTTAGTGTGTGAATGAAAATTTTTATAATTATGTAAGCCGAAATTTTTAGGCAATTTTTACTATATTAGTGTTTTAGTAAAAAAATTTTTATAAAAAAGTATTTATGTAAATTTAAAACACAAAAATAAAACTTTTTAAATTGAATTAAAGGAATAAATTTAGAATGACTTAATTTTAGTGTTTTACTTTCTTTGAAATTTCAGTACTAAAAACAAAGTTTTTATGCAATGTTCTTAGATTTTGCTATTAAAAGAAAATAACACATTTTGCTGGGTTGTGGTTTTAAATTCAAAACTAATGATTGTAGGCCAGAGGAAATTTTTTTCTTGTCGCTGGTTTTATATTTATACAATTTTATAATTTTATTTTATTTCGTTTTGTTTAAAACACAAAAACAAATAAATAAAAAAAAAGAAATTGCATTTTAAAATAGCAAACAGTTTAGAGCAGCAAATGTTGTTGGCTGATTTGTTGGTTGGCTGGTTGACTTATTTCCACAAGCACCATCACTTTACAGCACCTAAAATAATACAACAACAATAACAAAAAAAAAATAAATAATGAACAACACCATACGTAAAAATCCAAAAAAAAGAACAACTAAAAACCTACCTCACTAAACAAAATATTTTAACTCGACAACAACAAAATTATTTCAAAAATGAACTTTTTTTTTGCTGGAGAGGAGAAGCGAAGAACGTCACGAATATCATTAAAAAAGGAAATGAAACTTTGTTGTTATTCTTTTTTTGTTTTTTTTTTTTTTTTGTTAACGTTTACAAATTATTTTGTTCTGATTCTTGCTGCTGTTGTCATTGTTGTTACTGCTGTTATTAATAATGCATATCGGATAATTCTGCTGTTGTTGCTACTACTGCTACTGCTGTTGTTGTTTGCATTCATGTAGGCCTTACTAATATAATGACTGCATAACTAACTGACTGACTACTAAGTAATTGACTGTAGTTAGTAACTAAGAAAGACATTTTTCATACAACGTTTTAGTTGTAGGTCTATGAGTGTATTATCACTTACAACAACCACAATATCACGCTTGCATTATTATTACATACCTATTTAAGATGTGTGTTAGTATACATACTCGCATGTATGTACGTATGTATGGATGAATGTTTAAACGTTTATGCATTTAAACTTGTAGGTCGTAAGCGGTCGTTGGTTTACAATTTTCTTTTTTTGTTTTTTTTTTTGCAGGTTTTTTTTTGTAAAAAAATAAGCTTCAATTTATTTAACTATTCACTCACTGACTGACTGACTGGCTGGCTCGCTAACTGACTGACACTATTTGCTCAAACAAAAATCCAAAACAAAACAAAAATATATAGAATTAAGTTTATTTGTTTTTGTTGTTTGCGTAGTTATTGTTCTCTGCTTTTACTTAATAGAAAATCAAGAGAAATGAAAAAAAGTCAGTAACAACACAATAATACAAAATTGCTAATAAGTCAGTGAACTTTAACCAATTGCAGTAGAAAAAAAATATGTACTAAAATAACTGTATCTTTATGCTGGCTATGCACAAGCTTTAACTCACTTGAAAAGTATTTTAAAGCAAAATTTTTAATCAAATCTATTCTAAAATCCATTTCAATTCAAATTTATTTGATTTGCAATATTAGTCTAAAAATATTTAGTACACAACTTTTTTTTATTATATTTAAAACTAAAAATTTTAAATACAAAATTTTTAGTACTAAAACTATAGAACTAAAAAATTTTATAAGCTATCATTTTGTATTTTATTAATAAATTAAAACATTATTAAATATTTAGTATTTAACATAAGACATTTTGTTACTAAAAACGCTAGTTCTTAAAAATAGTGGTACTAAAAAAATTGCAAACAAATTTCTGGGTTTTTTAAATTTGTATCATGCGTGTTTTTCTTTTAAAGTTTTAGTTATCAAAATTTTGGGCTAAAATTTTTAGAAGAATTGAAGAAATTTAAAAATTTTAAAAACGTGTACTAAATACTTTAAAAATTTTGCACATGTGTAAAAATTTTGATACTGGGCCTTTTAAATTAATTATAATAAAAATACTGAAATAAAACAAAATTTAGTGGAAAAAGTATAGTTTTAATGCAAACTTTTTCAATACTTTAAATTTACAAATTTTAGTACACATTTTTTTATTTGTTTAAATTTTATTTTACTTAATTTTATTAAAAAATAATAATATAATAATCTAAGTATTAGTTTAAATTTTAGTACAATAATTTTTGTACTAAAATATTTAGTACAAATGTTTTAGAATAAAAGTTATGCCTGCTTTATATTTTTTCAATTAAAAAGTTATGTTGGTATTTTTCTGTTCTTCTTAAAAAGCGGTTTTATATTTTTGTACTAAATTTTTCTTGTGTGTATAATTTTTCCTGCTTTTGTTTAGTGAGTGCTTTAGCCACAACTGTATATCATCATTTTTAAATATGTAGCTCTAAGAATTTATATTATAAAATAGTTTAAGAGCTTATCGTAGGCATTAGGTATATGTTTAAGTATGTGTGTGTGTGTGTGTGTGCATTTATTGTATTCCATTTTATTACTTTTAGTATCAAAATCATGTAAAGTAGAAATAAAATTTAAACACATTCTTTAGCTAATCAAAAACTAACAGTCTTATACAAATACTGTTAAATACGCCTAAATTGCTGCGTATACTACACGCACATACACACACACACACATTTAATTTCTTCTCTTTATTGTTTTTGTTATGGGAACTTCAAATTTGCAATTTAAGCAAAATAATAAATAAATAAATAAATTTACAGGCTTTTTAGTTTGTGCGTTTGTGTTTGTTTAAATATGACTGACAATATTTTGTTTAACTAACAACAACAACAATGAAGACACGACAATTTAAACGAAGATGACAACGAGCTTCTTAATAATTGTAATAATGATGACGATGAAGTGAGTGTGTGTTTGTGCGTTTGTGTGCATTGTTTTGTGCGTGCCGAGTTTGTTTGCTTAAATTTATGCATTTCTTTGTAAATTTGCACTTGCATGCATACAGTGTTGGCTAAAATTTAAGAACAGAGGCAAAACATATCATTCTGGTTTGTTATCGCTTTTAAAATTTCATCATTAAAAATTTTATCGCTGTTCTGAACAATTTTAAATATGTAAAAGTACGCTAAATTAAGCATTTCAGGCCAGTGTTCTCAGCTCTTAAATTTTAAAATGAGCCGACATGTTTCTTTTAAATAAAAATAAATTCTGATGTGGTAAAAAGCACTGGAAAATAACGAACCACTGGAAAAACCATGAATTGGCGAGCACTTGTAATACACATACAACTGCCGTACAAACTAAACGTTTCTATTTCAAATGCTTTCTCGGTATGCATGATACCGCTACAGCTTACAGCTGCACCTAGCTGTGCAAGCCATAACCAACCGGTGGATCATACCACTGTGGATGAAATGTTGTGTCATCCTCGCTTTCTAGGGCACAATATTCCTAGCTGCAACTTTAAAAGCCCGGAGTAGGCCGCAGCCTTGACTCCTTGCTGAAGAGTTGGAGACTATCCGAATCCTAGTCCAGAACGTATGAAGCTTAATAAAATTTAAGAACACAGCCGCAATCATGTTCACTGGTCCGGGACCATTCATTGTGTTCAATGTGAATGATCCGGCCCAAACAACTCAAACGAGGGCCTCGAAACCACAACAACCACGATACTCCCAAAGGGCCAACCTCAATAATCAATCAGAGAACAGCTAAAAGGCTAAAAACACAAATAGCTGAACTCTGGGGCTTTACTGACTCTCGTGGAAACATAGTGGTATTGTCTAACCAACATCACCATTTCTTAAAATAACTTGTTGTGGAAAGAGGTTCAAATGTTAATCAAACCCAGTTGTGGCTTTAAAACGTTTTCAATCATTTCACGATATCGCTCCCCATTCACAGTTACCGTTACGCCGTTTTCATTTTTAAAGAAGTAAGATAAAATGATTCCTCCTGATCAAATTGCACAACAGACTTTGATTTTTAAGAGATGCGAAGGTGACTTTTGAATAATTTGAAAGGTTTCCCATTCCCCAGAACCAACTATTCTGGCCACTCACATATCCATTCAAATGAAAATGTGTCTCGTCACTCATTATGATTTTTGGTCGAGCTGTAACATCCTCTTAATATATGTGCGGCGGCGTAAATGGTGTTGTGGAAGAAGCTCTTAAGTCAATTTAATTTTATATGGAAACAAACGAAAATCCTTGTGCAAAATTGTGGCCAAAGTTGTTCTTTGAAGAACAAGCTCCTGGGCGCGGCGTCAAATAGAAGGTTGATGGATTGTTTTGAACAGCTGTGATTTCAGCTGATCTTGCAGTACGTTGTGATTCATGCTTGGGTCTATTACCCACATACCCCCTTTCTTCGAAATCATTCACTGCACGATAAATAGTTCGCTTTGTTGGCACGTTGTTTCTCCCAAAAATTTTACGTAACTTTTTCATCGTCACAGTAATCGATAAAAACATGTTGGTTTATCAAATATTTTTTCATAATAAATTTGCTGCGCGTCTACTACACGACTGCCAAATATGAACTATCAAGACTAATGTTTACCAAAATGGCGGCAAAACAAAGTAGTATACCTTCCCGGCGGACATCCTGTATTTGATTTGAGAGAATTGATTTTGTCTTCATAATTGCCTTCATATAATTTATAATAATAATTGATTGTTAAGATAATTGGAAAGCCGATAGAGGAGTATCCATTCCTTGCCATCGAATTTTTAAGAGCGGAAATATAATCAAAAGTACCGTTACACCAGCATGTTGTATGTTAGAGCCTTTTAAAAGTTTGAAATTTTAAATTTTGCTTGTCGGTTCTAAATTTTTTTTTTAAATTTTTTGCAAAATTAATGATGTAAGCCAAGAGTTATACTTCATCAATAACAACCACTAAAATGTGTAAAATTTAATTAAATGGTTTATTTTTTCGCTAACTAAAAGAAATATTTATTTTATAAAAGTTTAAATTAGGATGTGCTTTAGTTATGATCAATACTGTACGTTCTCACTTCTGCTGATTGTGTCGGGCACTTTGTTATATTCATTCTATTTTAATAGAATGCATGCATGCAGGCATGCATGTGTGTGTTTGTTTTTTATTTTTTGTTTTTGTTTTTGTTTTTTGATTTTTGTGAGTGAATTATATGCAAGTATGACGACAACTTTAATAATGTTTTTTATTAAGAGGTCTTTTTTTCTTGTCGTTGTTGTTGTTGCTGTTGCTTTATAAAAATTACAATGGTTTGTGGAGTATGCATGTGTTAGTGTATGATTATGATACTTTACTAAAGGTTATTGACCACCACAATGGGTAATTGGGTTAAATAAGAGGACTGATAAGCTTTTAATGAAAAATAAACTCTTTAAAAAAATTATATATAAATAATTATAAAATAAAAATGTAATTAATAATAAACACCAACACCATGACAACGAACTCAACACAAAAAAGAGGCATATTTTTTTTGTTCGTTTATTTGTTTTTTGTTAATAAGCTAACCGAAAAACAACAAAAACAACAACACAATAAAAATAATTTTATATCAGTGTGTGGAAAAAGTGGGAACAATACAACACAAATTAGACAAATAAAATAAACGTTCAACAGATTAAGTGTCTGAAACATCTAGAAAATTCTGTGGGCACTAAATAAATAGAAGTTTTTTGTTTTTTTTTTTAGAAAAAAATTATTGATAAAAATTTGATTTTAATAATTTGAATGATGTTCATTAGATGTGGCATTCAAACAAGCTGTGCTTGAAATGGTGAAAAAAGTATATTTTTGTCACTGTAATGGATCCGTCATAGACTTGCAAATATCTAATAGAATTTAAGGAATCGTCTTGGTCATATATATACTTGACGTTTATTTTCTTACACCTGCGTTTTTAGAAATCTTGGAATGGAATCAAGTTGTGCGATGTAAGTGGGCCACCTAAAAGATAACCAAACTTTAAAAAACTCTCTATATGAATGCTCAGAACATGCCTCCTGCCGAATGCTCATATCGTATCAAATCTCATTAGTAATTTTTAGCCGTTAGCGAAATTTTCCTTTAGTGATCTCTAACGAAGAAGTTCTTAAGCAAATTCAGACTGGCAAACCAAACGGACAAACATACGCTTTTTAATTTTATTTATTTGAATGGACTTGTTGTCTTATATGTAAGTGGCACTAGACTAATAAAACTGTTATACTGCAAAAAATAAGTTAAATAAAAAAGTATTTAATTTAACAGTAAACAATTTAAGTATTAATCTTTTATTACTAAATATTTATTTTTAATTTTATGTATAATTTTATTACTAAAAATTTTACTTTAATTTTAAGCTTTAATTTTTTATAAGCACTCATTTTTTGTACTAATTTCTTTGAAATTTTCTGAATAAATAGTTTAAAATACTAATATTTTACAAGTAATAATTTTAAGTTTTTTTTTAATTTAATTTAATATTTTTAAATAATATTTTTAAGTACTACATATGAAATTTTTCAGTACTAAATTTTTTTAAGTTTTATTATACTTTTTGAAATACGAATATTTCTAAGTATTAATTTTTAGTACTATATACTAAAATTTTTTAGTACACAGTTTTAAATAATTATAAATATTGTTAATGAAAAAACAATTATAGAACCGATATTAGAAAAATGAAAGCAAAAACTAGTGGCTCTTTTGCTTTATAATTTAGTAAATATTTTTAAAAATAAAATATTTTTAAGTACTAATTTTTTAGTACTAAATATTTTTTAATTTTTAATACACAATTTTAAAATGCCAATATTTTATTTAGTACTAATTTTTAACATTATGTACTAAAAGTTTTTAGTACATAGTTTTGAACATTTCTAAAATTTCTAATATAATAATTTCTAAATATTGAAAAAATATTCTAAAGCCTAAAATATGCTAAACGGAAACAAAATTTAGCGACCCTCTCCAAAATCTATAAGCAAGAGAGCTTGCTTACCTGAATTTATTTATGAAAATTTTCTAGAACTAAATTTTCATAGAAAGATTTTTCTTTTTGGTCATCACTTCCTTTCTAACTTATTGCTATTATTTAGCTTGGCATGACTTTTCTGCGCATGACTTTTACGTTTTTAACTCAAATATTTCGATGACTGAAAAATTTCCACTCAAAATGCATTTTACTTGCTTGCCTTGCATATTTAGTTTTTTTTTTGCTGTTGCTGCTGTTTGTGTTGTTGTTAACTTCATTTATTGTACAATTTGATTGTACTATTTTTGTAATGCACACAATTTGTATTTTTTGTTTTTGGTTTGCCTTTTTTTGTTGCAAGTATTACGGTGAGGTTATTGAACGCGAGCGACCTAAACTTTGGCTGACTGGCTGGTTTGTCTCTAAATATGCGAATGTTTTGGCTGACTAAATGGCTGCCAATAGAAGAGAAATGTGAAATGAAATGGCAAAATGTGTGTGTTTCTTCTGTTCAACAACTATTTGCCTTTGCTTTTAGGCACTTTTGTAGAAAAAAGCGGGAAAGATATATTTTTTGGAACGATTTTAGTACACGAGAAACCGTAGGAAATTTTTTTAAAATATAAAAATTTAAATTTTGTGGTTAAATAAAATTTACTTCCAAAATATATTAAAAAAGTAAGTACTACAGTTTTTAGTTTTAAACTAAAGTACTAAAAAAGCCAGCAGAAAAGCAAATATTTAAATTACAATATTCTAAATAATTAAAATTGTTTAGTTGAAACACTGAACACAGAAATTTAATATTTGCAATAGATAACATATTTTAAATTTTAGTTCTAGGTTTTTATAGTTGTTTTTTTATTAAAAAATTAAACGTATTAAAATGTAGAACGTTTAAAAAAACTGTTTGCTGTTTAAAATTTTGTACTAAATTTATTAGTATTACAATTTGCAATACCTTTGTAGCAGTCTTTTTAAGTAATATTTGTAATAACGAATATTATAGCTCCAGAAACATTAGGTACCAAATAGTTTTGCATATAAAGTTTGGTGCTAAACATGATAAAAGAAAATAATTTTATTTTAAAATTTTAGAGTAAAATAAAACGGATGCAAAATATAATATCAAAAATTGTATACTACTACAAGTTCTTAATTATTTAGTATATAAATAAATCGAAGTTCACGTTTTTGTAAGGCAATTTTTAAATATCTATTTGTTTTGGCTCGAAAAATTGGTTAATAAAATTTAGCACTAAAAATATTTTAAGAAAGAAATTAAATTTTAAAAATCAAATAAAAAGGGTGCAAAATTTCACCTTTTTGTAAGGCAATTTTTAAATATCTATTTGTTTTGGCTCGAAAAATTGGTTTATAAAATTTAGCACTAAAAATATTTAAAATTAAAGTTTAAATTAAAGTTTAAAATAAAATGAATTGGATTCAAAAACTATTTCAAAACCTTTTCATTTTGAGGTACTAAAATAATTTAGTACATTTTTAGTACCAAGCTTAATTTCTTTTAAGCTTGCCTTTTTACATTAAACTCGTAGTTTTTATCTTTGCCTAGATATTTATTGTACAATTACACAACAAAATCATCAGCCATAAGTTTAATAAGTTTCTCTATATTTGAACAACTTTAAGTTTTTTAATTGAGCCACAGTTTAAAAAAAAATATCTTGATTAACTAATGAAAGGCCAATGACATATTATGCCAACATTAAAACAAATTATTATTCAAAAGCATAAAAATTCATAAACATAAAATGTCTGACATGTGTTGATAGATTAAGATAAGAAGAATAAAAACTGAAAATAAAACCATTAATAATTTAAAGTAACAACAATTATAAGAAATAAATCAAGTTTTTAAAATGACTCATAATTTTATTAAGGTTTTTATCATTTTCCAAACTTTATGCAGCTTAAAAAATAAATTGAGTTGACTGTCCGTCCAACATTATGCAATAAAAACGCCCTAAATATTTAAAATAAAACGACCATAAAGACAGAATAAATCAACAAAAAAAAAAACAAAGACCAGGTGCTTTAAAGTCCCACATTAAGTGTGTTACTGTAGTTGTTCTTATGAATTTAAAACTTTTATTTATTAATAAAATTTCAGATAATGAAACACAAAAAAAATAATAAAAAAACCCACAAAAAACATTAATTTGTTTGAATTTGGACAATTTTTTGCATGACTCACATGGTTACAGTTTCTTTTTTTTTTATTTTGTTGTTATTGTTGTCGTTGTTAAATTATAACGCATTTTTGTGATTTAATTTAAAGCAACACATACGCACACATGACAAAATTTAAACAAGTTTTTCCTATAGAATTTTCCAAGCACAAACTGAACAAAAGAGCAAAAAAATAAAAACATAAAAAATTGGCAACTAACTTGGCTTAGAAATAAAATTGTTATTGTATCTATAAATGTATCTTAACAACTTAAAAGTTCATTAAACTCTAAAGCCAGTTGACTTTGTTACATTTTTAGCAGTAAAGTTGTCAAGACATAAGACAGACAAACAGACAGACACACACCCAATATATACAAATCAACTGGATTTTATTTTTTGGTATTAAAACATACGAAACATTTTATTTATTTAATAATAAATTGTTTAAGATTAACAACTTTAGGAGCAAAAAATTAATTTCGTATGAAATAAGTTTTCGTATCAACAAATTTTTGTTCAGCTAATTCTTAGAACTATTGTTTTTCTCTTAAAACTATTTTTGTTTGTTTTATTTCTTTTACCAAAGGTTCTAAAATTGCTAGTGAAATTTTTAATTTTTGTAAATTTTGTTTAAAAAAAAATTTTAGTACTAAAAATTTAGTACTAAAAATATTAGTACTAAATTAATTGCTATGGATATTTTCCTATAATTTTTTTCGAAATTGCTTAAACTAAGTTTCTTTTATGCCGCTATATCCAACACAAATAGTGTCAATTTAGTTGAATAATATTTCTTAAGCATATTGCTATTTGCATTAAAACTTTAATTACGCAACAGTACTTGTGTAATAATTCTCCTAGTTTTTTTTTACTTTTAAACATTTTTTTATTAAATTTGTTTATCTTTATCTAAAATATTTAGTTATTTTTTTTTAATTTTGAGTACCAAAGCTATTTTGCTGATTTTTACAGAACAGAAACTATTCAAACAATTTTTGTACTAAACTTTTTAGTACTAAAAATTATTAGCATCAATCGCCTTAGTATTTTTTTTATTTAAATATTTTAGTATTTAGCAGAAAAGCTCTTTCGTTCTAAAAATAATTAATAAAAAATATGTTGTGTACTAAATGTTTTATAAATTAAGAAGTTTAATTTTCTAAATATTTTTATTACTGATGCTCTTTAATATTGAAACACCAATAGTACTATTAAAAAACTTTTTGGTACAAAAATTATTAGTAAAAAAAATATTTTGTATCAAAAATAATTAATAAAAAATATGTTGTGTACTAAAAGTTATATAAACTAAAAACTTTAATCTCTCAAAATTTTTTTACTACTGCTGTTCTGTAACACTAAAATACCTGTCGGACTATTAAAAAAAAATTTTTAGTACTAAAATTTTTAGTAGTAAGAATATGTTGTATCAGAAACCTTCTTTCCTTATCAGTGCTCTTAGTGATTCGCAAACAATGGATTTTGCTGTAAAAATTATTTATTATAATTCAATTTGTGGTTAAATTATTGGTACTAAAATTTGATGATTTCAGTCTTTTAGTGCTTATGGTGTTTTGCTTTCAAATGGCTAGTACTAAAATTCTTGGTGCTTACTTTTTTTGGGAAGTTTTACTTTATTTATTATGGCCTCATGTTTCAAATATTATTGATTTCCCAGCTTAAAAACAAGCTAAAAGTTAATTTATCGGAATATCGTTTTTTTTTCTAATGTTTCATAATGAATGCTCTGATCCGAATATAAAAATTTAAATTTTTAGAACCTTGAATTATTTTTTAAATAAAAAAGTTCTTTCTTTAGATTTTAAGTATTTTTTGCAACATTTTGAATGACAACCCAGTTTAAATCTAAATCGTGCTGCTTAAAAAATCCTTTCTTTTCCCCTTTTGCAAAACCTTTAACTGAATTCTGCTACAAAATGTACCTGCATTTTCTGGTGCAAAGTAAAATAAACACAGAAATGAAAAAAAAAAAATGGGAAATATTATGACCAGCTCAGTTCGTTGAACTCAGTGACATTTCACTATGTATTTTGTTTAAAATAAACTGCACGTTATTGTTAAGCCCTTAATTTGCTGTTGTTTTCCAATCTCTATAAAAAAAATCTTTTTTCCCTTTTTAGAAAACAAAACCAAGAAAAAACATACTCCAACTAAAAAGAAATTATATTTTTTAAGGTTACAAAGCCATGTTGTAGAAAAGCAACCCCTTTTTCCTTTGCACGCAAAGAAAACATACATAAAACTCACTCTTTTTGAAAGGCTCTTAGCAACACTCTGAACACCCAGTCCACTTCAGTCCAGTCATGCATGCTGGGAGGCAACACTAGCAAACAGCCAGCTACAACATTTAAACATGTGCGCTAACAAACGAGCCAACAAACGAATGGTACGAACCAACCAATTCAATCTACAAAACGAAGGCTAAAACGAATTTTAACGAAGCTGCTATTGGAAAGATTCGTTTGCAACCAACCAATCTACAAAGATTGTTGCTCGTATTTAATGGCAACAGCAGCATTGGCAGTAGCAGTAGCAGCAGCAGCAGCAGCAATCGAAAATTAAATCAAGCTGCTGACTCTATTGCTGCAGCTAAAACTGCTGCATATTGTGTTGTGCTCTGACGGTCATTGAACGTTAAGTCGGTCAAAGCAAACAACAACCCCTGGCTGCAAAAACAAAAAAAGCCGTACAGTATATAAAAAAAGCAACAAAACTACACTGAGCTGAACTCTATCAATATGAAATTTAGCACACTGAACTTTAATGACAGCGAAGGTATAAATAAATACAACAACAAAAATTATAAAGGGCTCTTTTAAGGACATTAATCGAAAATAAATCTTAAAAGGAATAGGAAGTGAAAATTATAAGAGTGGAAATAATTTGATAGATTGGTTTTCTTGAAAAATTTTTGAAAAGTTAAACAAATATTTTCTTATAATTTTATTTTTCATAAAACTTAAGAAAGCTTCAAAAAAGCTTTTTTCCACAGCAAACTAATAGCACTAAAATATAATTAAATAATAATCAACTTTTATTATTGGTATGCAAAAAGTTCCATCTTTTATTAAAATAACAAAAGCTTTAAGGCTTATAAGCTGTTAGCAATACATAAATAAACTTTTTTAAAAGCTGGTTATGCTTAAAAAATATTGTAGTTTCTATTAAAATTTGTCAAAGTGATTAAATTTTAAAATTTAAGCATTTTATGTTTTTAACTACTTTTAATATTTACAAAAGCTTTGCTTTTAAAGCTTCCATATAGTTTAAGTCAAAATTGTATCTGGAAACTGTTAAACCTTAAAAAAGGGTTTAACAGTTTGGGCAGACACAATTTTTATTTTTACAAATAAAGATTATTTAAAAAAGGTTATTTAAAAAAAAGCTTTTTATATAAGCTTTAAACCATTAGCTGCTTTAAATGAAATACAGCTTCTAAACGCTTAAATTTTATAGAGTTACCGCAATTAGATTTTAAAAAACTGATGAAAGCATCACATTTTTCTAAATTTATTTAAATAAGCTTTTAGCTTTTCATAGATTTTTAAAACTTTTTATTCGTTAAAAATGGCATTTAATCAATTTTGTTTTACATTCGAGATTTTTCTACCTTTTTACGGTATGTAAGCTAATAAATAGAAACAAGAGGTTATTTCAGTTTAAAGTCCTCAATTGTAAAGCACAACAATTGGGTGGCAAGCAAGCAAGCAAAGCAGTCAGGCGGGCAGTCAGACACACTAACAAACTGACAGCAGTACAAGAAGTCAGTCAATTTAAAAGTGCAAATGTATGATGTATGTTTGTATGTATGTATATGATATGTAAGTAAGTATATATTTTTTAAAGGGAAACAAAAACAAACAAAATATTAACAACAATAAAAGAAACAAACAAAAGAAAACAAAAATATTATAAAACCACATAGATAAGGGGGAGAATGAAGCATTAAAGTTTTGTTTACAGGGATAGACTGATAGACAGTATAAAATACCAACAGCAGCTGTTTGGCCCCATCAAAATATTATTGCAACACACACACACACACATGCAGCACATTAAAAAACTTTAACTTTAAAACATTTCCGTTTTACAACCCACACACACACACACACTCACATACGCACTTGCTTATTTAATTAAAGTAGTTTTTAGGTTAAAAAATGATTTGTCAATAATTTTCTTAAAAGTATTAATATAAAAAAGTATTGTTTTTTTTTCTAAATAACTTTTGACATTTATTATTTAAAATTAAAAGTATTATTTGGAATTTTTTTTTGTTTAAATTTTTGTTTTTTCAAATCGTATTAACTGGGTTATAACACACTTTCATGGCAAAATAATAAGTTTAATGCAAACAAAATAAATATTAAATATTTACATTAGCATTTGATATTTTGTCTATTTGAAAATAAAATTTATTATTCTGCTATAAAAGGCCAAGTAGCATTTGTCGTTAAAAACTATTTTCAATGAAAATTGACCAACCCATTTTAAGTCAGGCAAAATTACAACAAACAAACAAACAAACAAATGCAACTTGGTAGCAAATGAAATTAAATGTTGACATTTCAATTACTAGCTTCAATAAACACTCCCTATATAAATATAACTCTGTGCACAAAATTAATTTATGAAATTTACTAAATAAAATTTTTAAAATATATTAAGGCGAATTTATGCAATTTCTGTTTTTTTTAACTAAAAGTTGCAAAGTATTGCATTAAGACGGCTAGAAATAGGTTATTAAATATTTGACTGGAGAATTTGCTATTAGTTATGTAATTATCGCCTAGTTTCTTAAAGGCGAATTCACCTTTATTTAGTCTTATAGTTAAAAAAAAAAAACTTTAAAACTGTGGTAAATATTTTACACTGAAAAGCTTAATACTCTTAAATTAACATCGTAATTGATGTTAGCTTGCAAGTTATCACTAATTAATGTTGAGGCGAATTTGCAAAAATCATTAATTTTAAGGAAAATGTGGAAGCTGTAACGTTAAAATTACTAGAAATAGGTAATTAAATAATCGACTAAAAATCTTGCAAAAATTCCTGTTAGTTTTGTAGTTATTGACTAATTTCTTTAAAGCGAATTTAATTTTATAGTAAAAATAAAAAACTTACAAACTATGGCAAATATATTAGATTAATAAGTTACATGCTTTTCAGCCGTTGCTACAATTTCTTTTAATTTGTAACTTATCGTTAATTTCGTTGAAGGCGAATTGGAAAATTTATGTTACTTTAACGACAATTTGAAATTTGTTATATTAGGATTGCTAGAAATAGTTTGTTAAATAGCCGGCTGAAAATCTTGTAAATATTTCTAATAATATTAATGTTACCCCCTAGTTTTTTTTAAAGCGAATTGCCACTAGTTTTATATAATATGCTAGTTAAGAAATTAAAATGTATGAAACATATTTAAGACAATAAATAATATACTGTTCAATTGTAGCTCTAATTGCTTTTAGTTTGAAAGTTATTACTATTTTCTGTTAAGGCGAATTGGGAAATTTCTGCTATTTTAACGAAAATTTATAAACTGTTACACTAAGATTGTTAGAAATGGTTTGTTAAAGAGCCGACTGAAAATTAAAAAAAAATTGCATTAGTTTTGTAGTTATCGTTAAGATTTTTAAAGGCGAATTCACACTCATTTGCTATTATAGTTTAAAAAAGTTATAAACTACGGCAGATATTGTAGACTAACAAATTACATACTCTTAAATCGTTGCTGTGATCACTTATTTCGTTTAAGGCGAATCGGGAAATTGTTTATATTTCATATAAATATTATTAATTTTATATAGAAAAATATTAAATTAAGCTTATAGATAATGGATTTATTTATATATTAAAAAAAAATCGTGTTAATTTGTAAACAATTTATTATTTACTTCCAGGCGAATTCGCCTGATATTTATGAAAGCGAAAATTAAAATATAAACAATTAAAAGTTAATCTTATGGGTAATTAAATTTAATTTAATTAAATATCACAGTTAGTGAGATTTTTTAAGGCGAATTAAAAAAACTAAAATTCGCCTTAAATTGCTTTAACAATTTTTATTTTAACACTTGAAATGTAAAGCAAATTGTTATTAACGAAAAAAACATTTTCATACATTTTATTCATTACAGCGAATTTACTTCTCAGTTTAACATTAAAAGAAATATTTGTTTTCCTTACCTAATAATTAATTCAACATTTTAAGGGACGAATAAACTTTGTTTGTTTGCTAACAAACCAGGTTAAAGTACAACGAACTTTGGCCACTAAGGATATGAATGAAACAAGAAAAAGATTATAGAAATTTAAAACACACTCACTTCAGCGACTAATTATCCTTGTTTTTAATGTAGTTTGAGTGGGATGATGATGATGATGGTGGTTTTGGCTATAAAGCTTCCTGTATTAAGCATAAAATTACACGCAGTTCTAAAAACGTGTAGACAAGTTGCTAGCAATACAATCAAACGAAGCTATTTGCCACACACAGCAAAATCGAGAGTATAATTGTGAAGCTATTAAATGCTATGCAGGCTCCTTGGAAATTGCCAGCTTTAAGATTACATTTCTAAGATGTTATTTGTTGTATATTTGAACAAAATAAATGGGCCTTTTTTTGAAAAAGAAAATCATAATTTCCTGACACATTAATGTTGCAAAAAAGTGCTATTTATAACTGTAGATCCTAAATGCAAAGTATTTTATCCCTTAAATGTATAAAAGACAACTTGCTTGCATGAGTTTAGAGGCGTACGCACTATTTTTGCCACTTTCCACCAACTTCTTCCCAAATTTAAGGCCTCTTCATATTTTCCATTTGTGCAATTAGGCCTCTTCTTACACTCTCGCCCTCTCTTTCTTTCTTTATACTGTTAAGTTTTTGTTCCACCATCAGTGCTTCATATAGTCGTACCTAAATATACAATTGACGTCATTGTGTGCTGTTACGAGGAACAAGTAGACAATAACCTCGAGTTCATTTACCTTTTTGTGGTTACAAATAACATCATCATTATGCTCATCATCAACGTCATAATCATGATGAAATGCTTGCTTGTTGGTGGTGCATCGTGTTCTGCACCATAATGAATATGCTCGCTCTGTATTGTTTTTGTTGTAAGTTTTTTGGTGCTGCCGCTGCTGCTGCTTGCCATGGCCATTACTCTATGAGCTAAATTTTCTTCTCTTCTGTTCTTTAAAGGAATCCGTTTTGCTATTTGTTTTTGTTTTGAGTAAAAAATCAAGTACTTTTTTTTTGTTGTGTTTTATTTGGCTGTTGAGTTAGAGAGAGAAAGTTTATGGGAAATATTCAGTTGTATTTTTGGTTCTAAAAATTTGTTCGCACTTAAAGGCAGGAGGCAGAGATTTGAATTGAGTGCACATTCGAGTTGTGCAAAATTTATACTAAAAAATATGGAGGGAAAATATTTGTGCCTAACAATTAGAAAGAAAGGTTATTAAAGATATTATTGTATTATTTATTTATAATAATGATAAACACAGTACACATTAATAAAATTAACAAAGACGAACAAAAATTAATTAAATTTTGCTGTGTTAAATTTTTGAAGAATTTTTGCTTATCTTTAGTTAATTTTAATTATTGTATATAAATTTAAGGATTTAACGGACTTTCCGTTTCATAAATTCCTCTTTATTTTATCAAAAATCCTAATTTAAAATAAAAAAATTCTTTTTAAGGCTTTTTCAACTTTCGTAAAATTTTCAAAATTCCAAAAAATTCTGAAAAAAAAACCCAAAGAAAATTAATTTTTATAATTTTTAAAATAATAGGAAATTTACCGTCTTCGCTTACAACCCAGAGAATTCCCAGTTTATGGATTGAAAACTCCCAATTCCCAAATTTAGAAATGAAACTCTACTTTTTTAAGCTTATTTTAATTTTTTATACTCGTAGTCTTTATTACATTAAATTATTTTTTTTATTCCCTTCTCAGTCTTGAGATTCCCATTTTTTACAACAAAAATCCCACTGCTTAATAGTTTTTTATAAACAATATTTTTAATAGAGGTATAGAACTTTGAAATGGAAGAAAATAAAAATAAATTTTTGAAAATGACATGAAATATTCTTTATTCAAAAAATAATCTGCTGGCATTAAAATGTAAATATGATTTCTGGAGGTTTACTTTTCGATGACTTTTTCAACGTCTGTGGAAATATGTGTATCCGTAATAACGCGGCGAATGTTATACTTCAAGCAATGAATTGCTTCAAGTTTGTCAGCGTAGACTAATGGCTTCACATATCCCCACAAAAAATAGTCTAGCGGTGTTAAAACCCACGATTTTGGAGGCCAACTCACCAGCCCGAAATGTAAAACTATCCGGTTACTAAACGTTTTCTTTAATAAATTGTGTTACGAGCCATGTGAAACTACAGCTGCTGCACATCATGGTTGTTCCAGTGACAAACGAAAAAGTCAGTAATTATGGCTCTATAGCGGTGTCCATTGACTGTAACGTTCTAACAGGCATCGTGTTTAAAGTCTACCAAACAGCCAGATATTCTGGATGTTGTGCTGCATCAACATCACTTTAAAGACAGCAACTTTGTTTATTGACATAAACACTTAAATAAAAGTGAGTTTCATCGCCAAACAAAATTTGTTTGTGAAAAGCGGCATCAATGGTAATCTTGTTTTAGGCCCAATTTGCACAGTTTGGAAGCATTGTTTAGATGTCAGCCTATTCATGTTTAAGTGCGAAATCAATTTAAAAATAAATTAGTTGACAGCTAACAAAGTGGCCGCCAGTTAAAAAGGGGTTGCCACCACAAAAGTTTTTATTCTTGTATAAAACACCCTTTATTTGTTGCTTAACTCCTAGCATTTAAAAGTTTTCTTTTAAAGTGTAGTTTTCGTTTTTTTTATTTATTTAGTTTTGTTGTTGTTTAAAGTGTTACCACTTTTACGCCAGGTTAAATATAATTTTTTTTTATTTAAAAAAAAATTCATTCTTATCACTTAAGGCAAAATCCCTTAAATTTGCCAGACAAAATGGCCGCCACCGAAAAAGTGTTGCCAGCTTAAAGTTTTATACCTCTTTAAAGCACTTTTCAAATGCTTCTTATACTCCCAGAGTTTAAAAGCTTCATTTTAATTTGTATTTTTAGTTTTTATTTATTTATTATTTTTCTTTTCTTATAAGTGTTACCATTTTTGCCTCTAGTTAAAAAAGAAATTAATTTCACAAAAACAAAAAAAATTCCTAATATTTCCCTAATTAAAAAAATCCATTTATTAAAATCAAAACCAATCTTACAAGAGCACATAAATTTTGCTGTTGTTGTTGTTTCTTATATTAATATTTTATTTTTATACCAAAAAGAAACGAAAAAAAAATTATTTCCAAACGTTCTTTTTATTTTTACATTTTGTTAAAGTTGTAAAATAATTTTTCACCAAAATTCCATTTGTGATTAATATTCTTGTTGTTGTATGTATGTATGTATTTTGTTTTATAATATTTTATGATTCATTTCCCCTAAAATCTTAATAAATTCCTCAAAAATCAAATGTTTTTAAAGAAAACAAAACATAAAAAATGTCTTTATGGTTCCAAGCAGATGTAAGCAAGTTATGAAACAACACGTCCATGGTCTTCGAAAGTAGTAATGCACACATAATATAACAACTACAACTACAACAATGAACTAAGAAACATTAAAAGAAAGATAACAGCAATAGGAACAACAACTAACTTTAGTAATTTTAGTGATGATATTTTAAATGCAGCAAATTATGATGCTGCTGATGCTGCAACGTATAGATGATGTCGTTCGCTTTTTATGGCTGTTGCTGTGTACGGGTGTATGTGTGTGCATGTGATTTTTGCTCTCACTTTCTATGAATGCATGTTTCTTGTTGTTGTGTTTTTTTTTGCTGCTAGATTTTAAATTTATATAAAACTGTCCAGAGAAAGAGGAAAGAAAGAGGGAAGTTGTTAACGAAAGCCAGGTTTTCATATGTTTACAATGAGAAACTCGAGCGCATCTGCTTTTGCCAGCTCTGTTCAGTTATTTTCACATGTTTAAGTGTCAGTATGTGTGTATGTGTGTGTGTGTGTGTGTGCTTTTTAGTTAAAAAGCTACTGAACTCATTATCCTCATGGCAAACATCATAATGAAGGAAATGTTGAAGTAAAAAAAAGAAAATAAAAACACACACACAACTTTAGCTGAGTTCATTCACTTTTGCTGTGGAAAAACAAATAAAACGAAGAAGAAGAAGAGCACACAACAAAAAAAACGTATTAAAAATATATGTGAAGAAAAAAGGGGTCGTCGCTTGAAACCAAAACAAATATGGCGCTAATTTCTTAAACAAAAGGGGCCAGGCAGACAGAGGAAGTCTAAATCAGGAAGTAGGATTTTAGGGAAAATTACAATTCTTAAAAGGTTTCCTTTCTTCGTCTTTTAGTGTAGAGCAAACGAATTTTGAATGTAGGCTTTCTTTAAAAATAACTTTCCAACATTTTAAAGTAACAAAAATGTCAAGAATTAATTTTAAATTTTAAGAAAAGATTTCGAAAGTTTTTATTTTTAAAACTAATATTTATGTACACAAAAATTAAAACTGACAATTTTTGTTTTTACTAAAAATTCAGAGGAATTTTTTTTTAACAAAAACAAATTTTTTATTTTATAATTTAGAGGAGAAAAATATTAAGGATAATTTTGAAAATTTTTTGGAAAATAGGTGACTACAAAAATTTTAATAAATTGTTCCTATTAAAATTTTTTAATTTTATATTATTTTTTTTATTTATTAATTTCTTTATTTATTTTAAATTTTTATTTTTAAAACTAATATTTATGCTCACAAAAAAAATAATAACCGACAATTTTTTTTAATTAAAATTTTATAATAATTTTCTAACAAAAAATATTTTATTTTATAATTCAGAGGACAAAAATTAAAAAGGATTTTTTAAAAATGTTCTGAGAAAATAGGTGACCACAACAATTTTAATAATTTTTTCCTATTAAAATTATTATAATTTTGTATTATTTTTGCTGTTTAGTTGTTAATTTTAAAATAATTAAAAAAAAAACTATGCGAATTCTTAGAAATTTGTTGGAAGGGCTTATGTTATTTAAAATAATAAATTGAAACTAGAATTTTAATTTAGTTCACTTTAGCATCTAGACTAAATCTAGGGTTCTGTGAAAAGCCTAGCAGCAAAACGGTTGTGGCATCATTTTGAAGTTAATGATTTGCATTAGAAGTTGTCACTGCAACAAGGCGCCTTAATTCCTTTTCTTTTTCTAATCATTTTAAATTTATTGTCGATTGCTTCAGAGATATTTTCCCTTTCTTTTTAAAATGGTAAATAATTCAATTAAATTTAAAAATTGTCAGTAAATGCCATCACACAATAAAAACAGTGTTGCACAAAACTAAAGTCGCAACTGCCACTTTTCAAAAAATTTTTAAAATGTTAAATTAAATTTTAATAGGTAATAACTTTTTATTAACTAAAAATTCTTTTGTAAATTAAATTGAAAACAAAGTACAAAAATTAAGTGGTAAAACGACTCAATATTTTGTGGCTTGTCGAGTATTGTTTAAAACTGGAGCACATACCCCATACAGTGCATGAAATAAATTGAAGACATTCTAATTCAGATTTCATTCATATTCTTACAGTTATCGCGATCTATTTTTCGATCTATAGTTTCCCATCGATTTTCTAGGGAACTGAGATCCAGCGAATATCTCTGCAACTTAAAAACATTAATTTTGTTTGCTGGTACCTCAACTTAAGCGTTATTTCCTCCTCTAGCAGCATGATATTTTCAGTGATGTTTTCATGAACGAAACGATTCATTATTTCATTTATCTTCTGAATTAAGCCTGAAAAATAGCTCTAAAATGCATTATAACATACGTTGTCTTGGTGTACTACTTTGTTTTGCCGCCAGTTTGGTAAACATTAGTCTTGACAGTTCATATTTGGCAGTCGTGAAGCAGACACGTGGCAAATTTATTAAAGAAAAATATACGCCGCTGTACATATGCAAATAGCATGTTATAGCTCGCTTATAACAACCCCGATTTTTATGAAAATATCATAATGAGTAAACAGAATAGTCGGTTCTGGGGAATGGGAAACCCTAAAATTATTCAACAGTCACCTTGGCATCGATTAAAAATGGCAGTCTGGTGTGAAATTTGATCAGGAGGTTTCATTTTACCTCACTTCTTTGAAAATGCAAACGGCGCGGCGTAACGGTAACCGTGAATGGGAAGCGATATCGTGCAATGATTGAAAACTTTTTAAAGCCACAACTTCATGCTTTGGGCTTGATTAACATGTAGTATCAACAAGACGGTGCCACATCGGATACAGCCAGGACTACAATGGAATTATTGCGAAACCTGTTTCCACAAAAAGTTCTTTTAAGAAATTGTGATGTTGATTGGCCTCCACGGTGGCCTGATTTGATTGCTTCGAACTTCTTTTTGTGGCGATAACCGAAAAGCAAGGCTTATGCAAACAAACCAGAAACGCTTGACAACTCAAACAAAATATTCGTGATGCAATTACTAAAACGTGTGAGAATGTAGTAAAAAATATGCTCAGAAGGGCTCGCGTTGTGAGGCTAACAGAGACGGACATTTATCTGATATTCTATTCCATACATAACTGCCGGCATTCAATAAAACATTTCTCTTTGATTTAATCAAAAATTATAAACAAGTATACCTACCGGACACCCTGTACAAATTTTCTCCAGACACATTTCAAATGATCTTAAACAAATAATGATCGTTGTTGTTATTAAATTATTTTTTTTAAAACCGGCAATTGTTATTCCTTTTTTTAGAAAGAAAGAAGGAATATCGATATTTTTGCTTCCATAATTTTGTCGCCACATTTTTAGCGTTTGTTTTTTTTTTTAATTGATATAAATTCTTTAAAAGATAATAATATTTTAAGTTAAATAAACCTTTTTGTTAATAATGTTATTAAATTGCAGAAAAGTTTTGTGTTACACTGTATATATGCTTTCATTTTTAAGATAATATTTTAATGCTTTACGTAACTCAATTAAGGTTCTCTCTATCATAAAAAATTGCCGTTACTTAAAAAGAAAGATTTAATAGTTCAAATAATTAAATACATTATTAGTTACGGGAAATAACCATTAAAAGTTCTGAAGATTTTTAGAAATTTTTTTTTATCTCATTTTATAGAATTTGAATTTTGTCAAAAAATTTTAGAAAAAAATTGTGATATTTTATTCAATTTTTCAAAAATATAAAAACTTTACTCCAAATGCATTATTACAGTTTGTAGGTCAATGAACTATTGCTAGATGAAATAGACTCTATTCTCTTTGTTTCTTATTTTTTTTAACACAATTTTGTATTTATGTATGTATGTGCAAAATGCACTTTATCTAACTTAAAAACAAAAAAAAACTCACTCAACATAATAATAGCGTTCGTTCGTTTCTTTTCGTTCAAAAATATAAAAATGCAGCTAAAAAATACCCACACTCACACTTAAAATATTCTCATGCATAATAAATAAATTAATTATAACTCTCACTGGCTCTCTTACGCTCAACATATAACAGTCACTCTACAAGCATAACAATGCAACTTATACAACTATTTCTGATAATAATCCTGCTATTATTTGCATTCAAATCAAAAAAACACACATTGTGAATGAAAATTGTAAAAGCTCTTTTTATTTCAAATGCACACTCTAAATGTCTCTCATTCTCACTCTCTCTCTCTCTCCCTCTCAATGGTTCATAATTTATAAAAGTCTCATTGATAGTGTTTTACATTCGTTTTCTGAGTGTTTTTGTCATCGTTTAAACGAAGTACCTTCAACGACCGACATAAAAGTAAAAAAAAAACACACTCACTCACACATAAAAACAAAATAAAAATCACAAAAAAAAGCAAAACACAAAAAAAAGAGCTCCATATTTTAAGGTTTTTGACCGAAATGTGGGTCACGACAATGGCGAGTTCGATGAACTAAGCGCACAAGCAAAGCAATACAATCAGTCGTATATAATCAAACACATTCATGCAATTTGTGTTGCTTTTATATCTGTATGATGTTGGTTTTTTAAAGTTTGTGTTGTGTGTTTGAATCGTCATATTACATTTGTAAAATGTGTGTAAGTGTGTGTGTGTGTGAGTTTGTTTGGCTTTTCGTTTTGTTGTTGCATGTATGTAGTTTTAAATAATAATTAATGATGTTAAGAGTTCGACAAAAACAAACTAATAAAAGAAGAAAAAAACACAACAAAAAAAAGGTTTTTTGTGGGTGTTCATAACCCAGAGCGGGGAGTGTGTATATTATTTTTAAATATCATTTGTTTTTTTTTTTTGCTAAGTTTGGAGCAAGTTGTAAGTTTAGATTAATTGTGATTAAAATATCATCTATATGGGGTGCTTGTATAGAGGCTTACAAATTTAAGTTAGCAACACTTTTTTAAACTGTCGACCACTTTGTTAAGCTGTTAAATGATTTATGTTCTTTTTGGTTTGGCATATCAACATGAAAGGTCTAACGCCTGTACAACGCTTGCGAATTGGGCCCAAAGCAAAACTGCCATATTTGAAGTGATAACAATCCGCAAAGGTATGTTTTGACACGGTTACACTGAGAGAAACTGACTGTTTGGTGTGCTTTATGGGCTGGTGGAATCATTGGTCCGCACTTTCTTTTCTTTAAAAACGATGTTGGTCTGAACGCTACAGTCAACGGTGACCTCTATAGAGCCGTAATCAATGACATGGTTGTCTGTCAATTGAATAACAATGTTTAGGAACTGGGGTTTCATCTGAACGGTGCAACATGTCATACATTTCGTGCCACAATTGATTTATTAAAGGAAACGTTTGGTAAACGAATAGTTCCATGTTTCGGACACTATGAATTGGCCCTCATAGTCGTGCATTTTAGCATCGCTAGACTAATCTCTGTGGGGATATGCGAAGTAGTGTGTCTACGCCGATAAGCCTGGAACGATTGGTCACTTAGGTGACAGCATTCGTCAAGTTGTTACCGAGACACCTATTTTAAGAAATGTGAAAAAAATTCATTGAAAATTGGACCTGCAGATTAGACTACGTCCGCGCCGGCCTTAACGGTCATATGCCAGAAGTCATATTTCAATTTTAATGCCAGACGATTATTTTTCGAATAAAGTAAATTTCATGCTAATTTAAAATAAAATCATCCTTGTTCTATGGCATTTTAAAGCTCTATACCTCTATTAAAAATACCCTTTAAAAACAATTACTAAGTACTGGAAAAAAGTCATCATAAATTGAACTGCCCGATATGACTACGTACCATAAAGTAAAGTAAATTTCAGGTCATTTTAAGAACTTTATCTTTAGTTTACTGTATTTCTAAATTCTATACCTCTTAAAAAAACACTCTATACTATGAAGATAAATTCAAAGTTTAAATATTTAATTTAAAATGATTTTTTTTTCCTTTTTTAATACTTCAAAAATCTTTGCAATAAAAATAGATTACCTTGGTCACGTCATTATTTTAGAATTGTTGGAGATAGTACGTTTTTATATCCTTAATGCGTGACTTTTAAATTTTCAAGAATTTATTTAAATTATGTGGTGGTTTATTCTCCTTAGCAGTTTCTTAAGAAATTATTAAATTAAAAAAAGCCAGGTTGTCCATGAAGTTCACAAAGAAGTGAAACGAACGAAATAGTTTAAGGAATTTTGGTACTAAATTCATGAAATAAATTTTAAAAGAAAGAAAAATATTTTTTTTTGAAGTCTGATTGCAGAGGCTATACAGATGGATCGGAAAATGTTATAAAAGTTAGAAATAGATGCCGCATTAGCATTTCGAAAGAATTTTCTAAGCGTTTTTTTTCGATGGCTGAGTTAATTTTTCAGTTTCTCTCTTAAGGAAAAATTATAGATCAAATTTTGTAATTAAAAAGAAAATTTTTGAAAATTAAAATAAATTTATTTTTAATTAAAAATATTTTTTTTTAATTATTTTAATTGTTGCTCAAATTTTCTTGGAATAGTTGTTGTTGTTATTGTTGCTGTTATTGCCTTAGAACAATTTTGTATTTATGTTGTTGTTATTGTTGTTGCAAATTTATTTTACAAAATGTGAATGTCCTCAGTTAGCCCACAAAAATAATAAAAAAAAAACAACAACAAAAAACTTAATGTAGCGCGAGGTTGACGACTGCTCAGCTCAACACAGCTCAGCTGGCAGTCTTAAATGCACACACAACATAAAGCCCCCCTTTTTTTTAAACGACATATTCAAGCATATACACACACACACACACACTCACTCACGAAGATTAGTTACCAACACCAACTTAACAATCTGAAAAGTGCATATGCAAAAATACTGCACTTAAACAGAAATAGAGCCTTCACTAACTACACACACACACACACACACACACAGACACACACTCGTGAGTAAATGGCCCACCAAATACTCCTCACTCCGTGAATAAAATACCATGCTCACGTGTTTATAAAACAACTCGTTTACACACATTTATACTTTTTCAGTGCATAACTACTTTTATTGATAACACAACACAGCACAGCACACCACACTGTAGCTGGTGACTGGCTCTCTAGCTCTTCCGCTCCTACAACTAGATTTTGAGTGGCTTTTTTTTCTACTAGAAATACTAAAAAATTCATTTGAGTGCTTTTTAGTAAATTATCTAGAGAAGTTAAACCTAAACAATCATTCGCAAATTGTGTGTCAAACGTGATGGACGTGTTTTCGTGAGAGAGTCTTAAAAAATATAAATATTTAAATTAAAAACACAATTTTAAATAAATTTTTAGAAGCAAAAACAAATCAAAATAAATAAAAGCGCGCCGTAATGAATGACAAATTTTACAAAGTTTATTTTTGGAATATAAAAGAAAAGTTTTAAAAATATTTAATAAAATAACAAACTGAAACAAACACCCTTTCGAAAGGGGGAAAATTTATTAATTTACAAAAAATCAATAAAAAGACGGGGGCTGTAGTTAAATTTTTAGCTAAATTTTTAAAAGAAAAAAATAATAAAAAAAAGTTGGCGCGTGTTTTAGTAAATATTTTTAACAGGAAAATATATTTAAAACCACAGATAATTTCCAAATATTTAAAAAATGTTCCTTATTAGCAAATTTTAGAAAAAAAGAAAAAAATTTAATTTTTCTAACAAAGTGTCATTTAAACCAAAAAATTCAAAAAAAAAAAAAAAATAATAATTAAAGAGATTTTTGAAATTGATCATTTTCAAAAATGGTGTGTGCTATGCAAGAATTAAATACCACGGCTGTGGCTATAACAGATCCTCAACAACATCATCATCATCATCACCATCATCATCATCTACATCAAACAACAACGACAACTAATCATCATCATCATCATAATGTACATCAGCAACAAATGCCACAACAGGTTGAAATTGTACGAGCTTTGCCCACGCAATTTAACAGCAACAATAACAACCACCAGACACAACAACAAATGACCACTATTGTGGTCTTAACAACTCCCAGCAATGGAGGAGGAGGTCAACAGCAACAAACTGTTATAAATGTGCAACAACAGCCTATAACACAACAAAAACAACAAAACCAACAACAGCAGCAGCAACAGCAGCAGCAACAACAACAACAGCATTTAATTAATAACAATAAAAGTCAACAATTGAAAAAGCAACACGCTTCTTTGGTTAGACTTTTGGAATCGGCGCCCATAACAAAAAAATCTTTGAAAATGAACAAAACACAAAATACTAGTCCTCAGTTACAGCAACAAATTGTAATACCTCAATTACAGCAACAGCAGCAGCAGCAACAACAACAACATCACCAACAACAGCAACAAATTATATATGTTCAACATCAAACGCCGCCGCAGCCGTTAACATTAACGCAACAGCAGCCACAATTAGGTCAACAATTGGCACAACCAAAAAGACTGAAAACAAACTCCTCCTCATCATTATCATCATCATCGTCATTATCATTAACAGCCGCCTCCGCCAGCCCTTTAAAACACACTCAACATCAACAAGTTGTCATATTACCGCCACCAACACCAGCAACAACAACGACATTATCATCAAACAATGGCAACAGTGATAAAAGCAACATTAGAAAGACATTAAACACCTCCTCTAATCACAATTTAATTAGTACAATTACAAAAACACATTTAGCCAGAAATCAGGAATATGAAAAACCTCAAGAGCAACAGCTACAACAACAACAACAACTGCCTCCTAAAAATCACCATGAAACGGGTATAAAGATTGAGCCAGAAGAACAACAGCAGCAGCAGCAGCAACAACAGCAAAGAGAGAAATCTTCAATGGAATTGGCGTATGAGCCGCAACAGTGTCCGTGGAAAAAAATACGATTTGCCAGAGAGTTAAAGCAGAAGGAACAAATGCAAAAACAGCAGGAATTTAAAGAAGAGTTGGCCACAAATACTACATGTGATAATGACAACAAACAGTCTAACATTAATATTAACAACAACAGCAACAACAGCACCACCGCCAGCAACACGAAAATAACCTCCAACTCTTCCTCATCCGCCGATCCCACAAATACAAATACAACTACAATAACAAATTATGAATTAAACCTCGCCGAACAAACCCACAAAGAAATTGCCATTTTGCTACAACAGCAACATCAAAACTATCAACAGCAACAACAACAGCAACAGCAACAACAACAACAACACCGCCGAGATAGTTGCGATAGTAACTCATCTCTAATTAGCAACACTTCCAGTACACACTCCCTTAGCAACGGCTGTACTTGCACACCTCAACAGCTACAAACGCAAAGGGATAGCAGTGATGATGATCTCTATTTGGAAGAGGCCCCACCACACCGATCAAATTCACGACGTTCTAGTCTTATACAGGAAGAAGTCGAAGGCGTTTTAATGTTATCCTGCCAATGCAACGAATGTCATTTGGAAAATATGGACGATTCCGGCTGTGATGACGATCAAAAAGAGGAGGAACAGTCAACGTTAAATTATTTGTGTCAAAAATTTGATGAGAATTTAGAAACGGGCAAACAATGCATTACAAATATAAATACCACCGATTCAAACAACAAAGTGGCCATAGTAAAGAGTGAGGAGAAGTGTAAGGAGAATACAGGAGAGCGACAGCAACAAAAGGATGATGTAGGTTTTTTTATTTCGCTTGAGCGGTAAATTGCTAAAAAACAAAACAAAACTTTTCGTTTAGAATTTTAGAGCAAAATTTCGTTTGTCTTCAAATTCCAATAAAAATCGAAAAAAGAAATATTTTGAAGGTGAAAAGGCCACATACACAGGATGCATTTTCTTTTTCTTTTTTTTAAATCAGGATATATATTTTCATGTTTAAGGGCATTAATTTGATTCCAATTATTTTGATGAGAGCTTCAAATAATTTTATTTATAGAAAGCACTTAGATTTCGTGTAGCATGCAATTTGTTCAGAGCGATCTACTTTTAGCGAAACAGTGTTGCACATGTTTTATAACAAACCTAACCTCAAAAAGTATTTTGGAATTTAAAATATTTTTACAAGTTATGAATTATTACAAAATAAAAAAATATTTGCAAAACATATTTCTTTTTAATTATCCACTTTAATTTAATATTTCTATTAGAATAATGAAAATTCTAAACTCAAGGAAAAAAAAAATTTTTTAATTTATTTTTAATTTATTTCTTATAGAACTTTACTCATTTTTTAAAGCTTAAAACTATTAAGGTGATTTTAAATTTAATTTGCTTATTTAATATTAAATATTGTACATAACCAAAAAACCTAACCTAAAACAAAAAATTATTTTTATTAAAATATTAGTTTATTTCTTATGTAAGATTACTCACTATTCAAAGTATATCACTATTTAAGTGATTTAAAATTAAGTTTGCTGACTAAATGTTAAATATTACACTATAAAAAACCTAACCTCAAAAGAGAAGTCAGATATGGGAGGATTTGGGCTGTAATACTTAATGTTCGATAAAATGGTGTTATAAAATAGCAGAGGGGTTTTGTTTTATCAAAATATTTGCCTAAATGTACATATTGCCATATTAAAACAAAAACATAACCTCAAAAAAAATTTTTAATCGATTAAGTTTATTTTCTTTTATATTTCAGTAGATAATAATAAGCATTAAGTAACATACATGAGTCTGTTAGATGTATATTGAGTGTTAACTGCTTTAAAAAAAATTAAAGCTATTTTAATACAAAAAGAAATTTTAATTTTGAAAAAAATTCGAAACTTTTAAAAAAATATTTTAAAAAATCAATATATTTTTATTCAAGCGTTTTTTCATGTTTTTCACGTTTTATATGAAATTAATTTGAAAAGTTTATTAAAAACAATTTGGAACAAAACTAAGCTTAAAATATTTTTAAGAGTTAATTTATTCAAAATAAATTACTTACCCGGCAAAAAATTTAAACTCACATTTTTTATAAAACTAAAACGCGTTACAGGTACTTTTCGAAATTTTTAATATGTCAAAAGCTTTGCTTCACAAATGAGACTCCATAAGTTAACTAAAGTCATAATTTATTAAAACTGAAAATTATGCAGAAGAAAAATAATTTGAATAAGATTTCTAGTTTAAAATAATAACGGGGTTTTTTTTTTGTAAAACTATTTGGTTTTTGTTTTCTCTTAAAATTTATTTTACTTTTGATAAAATATTTTTGTTTTTACTAATTCTTTATTCCTCTGTTTTCATCTCTTTTAGGGTTTCTTCCGCCGTTCTATACAGCAAAAAATTCAATATCGTCCCTGTACAAAAAATCAACAGTGCAGCATTTTGCGTATAAATCGCAATCGTTGTCAATACTGCCGCCTGAAAAAGTGTATTGCCGTCGGCATGAGTCGTGATGGTAAGTTTTTCTTTTCTAAATACCACATTTTTTATTATTTATAAAACTAATCAATTGATAAGCCAAACACAAAGAAATTTCTATAAAAAATTGGCAAACAACAAACAAACATTTGCCAAAATAAAAAAAAAAAAGAAGAAGAAGAATTTTACACAAAACTTAAATAATAAAGTGTTTTTGTGTTCTTAACACTCAAGTTCATTAACCCGGTCTTAAAGAAAGAGGCATGAATAACAAGAACTTGAAAAGACTTATTATAATCAGGTTTATTTTGCCGTTTTTTCTTAAGAATTTAGTCATGATTCACAGGTAGCACAGACATTTGCTGTAACATTTAACTGACAATCAAAACAATTTATTTAGTTCAAGTTTCTTTCTTGTTAAATGATAAATTTAAAAATAAATAACGAATAAATTGTTGTTGATGTTGGCTTTGTTTGAAAATGTGTTTTTGCGTAACGTTTTTTTTTTTTGCTTTATTGTCGTTGTTGCATTTTATGCTTTAAAATGTAAACAACTGAATAAGTTTAAAAAAATGGCTTCTACTTAAAGTTGCCAGAGTTTTTCGATTAAGTGTTGAGGCCTTAAAGGTTTTTGTTATACTCAAATTCAAATTTAGATTTATTTTTTTTAGAAAGAACACTATTTTTAAAGAGAATATTTTTACAGAGAATATTTCTTAACAGAATATTTTTTAAGTGTATAATATTTTATATTACAAGATTTCGCAGCGCTAAATTTTTCTTCAGCATGTTTTAAAGTAATATTTCACCAACCAATTTACAGAAAAGTCATATTTAGAAACATTCCTTAGAAAGCGTGTTCAGTTGATCGGTCAGCTTAAGCTTTGCTTGTGCCTTTTACTATCATTTCATTTTTGCTTCTAAAAGCTGCATCATAAGAGAAACATCATATTTCTTAAGGGAATAGAAAATGTTAATTAAAACAATACTATTTTGTATTATTACTTTTAGCAGCGCTAAATTTATTTTCAGCCTGCTTCAATATACACTTCAAGTAATATTTCACCAACCAATTTAAAGAAAATTCATATTAAGAAACATTCCTTAGAAAGCCTGATCAGTGGTGCCTATTTCCACATTTCATTTTTCCTTCCATTTACTAAAGCTGCATAACAACAGCAATTACAGAAATAAAATATTTTTATATTAAATAAAAGAATTTTATTTTAATATGAAAAATGTCATATAAAGAAAAGCGATTAAAATTTGTTTAAAAATACCAATGACAATAATTATTTGTTTCTGGCAACGCTGATATTAAAAAAATAACTGTGCGGGTGTTTAGTAGTATTTTGTTTTTGTGTGTTTTTATTTTAGTTTTCTACATCTGATAAATGGCTGCTGTTAATCTGAGAACAAGTGTAAAGTAAAAATATTTGATTGTGTATGTGTGTGGCTGCGTGTGTGTGTGTGTGTATGATGAAATGGTGCTAAGAGTTGAATGAACGCACTTAACCTAAATTTTTGCAGGCTACTATTTTTTGCCTCAGTTATATACATATATAAACATACACACATTCGTATTAATACTATTGCGACGGTGCTGTTGGTGCTGCCTTCAATGCTGTCAGCTTAGGAGTTTCATTCCTCCATTGTGGGATTTTTTTTTGGTTAAATAGGCAAGAAAAAGTGTTTTTGAGGGTTTAAGAAATTCTCGGTGGAAATTTTTCGGGATTTTTGCATAATTTTTTGCAACTTGTTTCTTTGTTTAAATTATTTTTATGTCGAAATCCTTTAAGTTTAAAACTAGACATTTTTCTTTAATAATGGACTGAACCAGTTGGAGATGAGTTCAGAACACATGAATAATACGCTCAATCACTATCTCGCAAAAATCTCCGAATGGGATCGTACGAATAGCAGCGACGCAATCTTGCATGCTTACGCATAGATCTGTATTTCTTGACCTGAAAATTCACTAAAGAAGCTTTCAAGTGCCTTGTTTTTCTAAAGCGATAGAAGAGATACTTCACTCCATTCGATTTTCGTACTATTTATACCACCTATATCCGTTTAAAAATGATATACAACTCTCATGTACGGGCCGGCGCCCCAAAGTCTATTTTGGAATTGCTCGACCATGTACAGGAAAGAGCCAAGAGGCTCACTGGGGACAATAGGATATCCAACTCTATTGATTCTTTAGAGCATCGAGGCAATGTGGGCTGTATTTTACTATTTTATCGTTACAATGGTAAGTGTTCTATCGAAATTAGGGAACTTGTTTCAGAAGTTCGCATGTTTTTGCGTTTGACTGGATTTTCGTTTAGAGCGCATCCATTTGTGATCGATTGGCCAGTGAATCGCACTACGCATTACAGATAACACTCGTTTTTTAGCAGAACAGTTAGTATGTGGAATAAACTCCCTCCAGAGGTCTTTCCTGTCACCTTCAATGTAGGGAAAAACTAATCGAATTTCCACAAACACTACTCCCTATTTCCTCCTCTCCACAACCTAATTTCTTAGTTCTGTCACAATGCATTGCACGAGTAGGGATCATCCCCTGGGTGCTGGTCCGAGAAAAAAAAAGTATGTCAACGAAAGAAATATTTAAAAATAGAAATGTATAACTGAGAAATAGAAGTCTGAGAAATCTAATTATCAATTGGTTAAGCCTTTATTTTGAAGAGCTTAAGAGCTTGGCTTAAGTTACGTTATTTGTATTTGAATCCTTCAAATATAAATATGCCAGGAGGATATATTCAGGAGCATTTCATGAAATGTTTATAAAGTACAAACTAAAATATGTTGTGCTAGGGGGGAAGCATAACTATATGGTCATTATTTCCCTACCATTCATATAGCTAATCAGTGGATTCCCGTTAAATATTGTATAAAGTATTTCGTCATAAAAACAGCAGAAAATATGATTTTGAGGCCTCAAAAAAAAGTTCATGGCAGCAAATTTTAAAAAAAACGATTCAAAATAAATAAAATATTTTATAATTTATTTTCCAAAGTAAAAAGAATCTGGTAACGCCGGCGTTAAATATTATAATTATATGCACCAGCTTTGCTGTTAAAAATCGTTTCAAAACAACCACAACACACTGTAGTGATAATAGAGCCAGTGAAAAATTGAGAAATAAATGAGGGAGAGAGCGAATGCTTTTAAAATTTTGAGAGAGGCCTTCAATATTATTAATGGCCTGTATTTGAATGAAAATACAAAACAAGAAGTTAAAGTTTAGGGTTTTTTTTATTATTAATAATCATACAATAATAAAATATTATTTGAAAAAAGTAAGCAGGAAATGTCTATTAAATAATAAATTTATGAAAAAGCTATTAAATACAAACATACATGCATACATATAATTTTAATCATACACACCACTCAGGCATGCAGAAATACTTGTCGCCTTGTCTCTTAACAATTTTTGTCTTTTAGTTTAGTTATTAAATTTAAAATTATCCAAATTAGTTTTAGAAAATGAAAGCAGTTTTTGCTGCTGCTTAATTTATAGAATTTCTAATATTTGCTAAATTCGGTTATAAAACATTTATGAATAAAAAAGAAGAATAAAAACTGTGACCATGTGCTTATTTTGATTTGTTATCTTTCAAGGAAACTTATGAAAAAAAACTCATTTTTATACAGATGTACACATATACACGTATACACATCCCTATTTATGTACATAGGTACAAGGTTTTGTTACTTTTTGTATAAAAGTATTTAAATTAAATATAATAAAAAAGCAAAATACTAGGATTTGTTAAATCCATTAAATAACTGGAAAAAAATTTTAAAAATTCGAACCTCAAAAAAAATTTCTAATCTAACGGAAACCTAACGAAAGATGTAAGATATATATATATAAGTGCCATATTTTTTAATTTGTGTTTTAGGCTTAGATACTTAAGCAAACGGAGCGCCTTATCTAAAAATTATATTAAATATTTCTGAAGTTCTAACAGGCCTTTTGTATACTTTTACAAGCAAAAAAATTGTTCACACTGTTTCACCAAAGATTTTTGGTAGAAAAAAATAATTAAAAAATTAAAATAATTTCGAGATGTATTTTCGAACACTTTTGAGTTTGCTATACAAAATTTGGGGTAAAATCGCTGCTTCGCCCCACAGTAATGCATTTAAACATTTTTTATATATAAAAAATCAAGCACAAATTAACGTAAAAATAAATAAAAAATAGTTTTTACAGAAATTCGTTTTAATTAAATAAATTTTTTACATGCAATTTTTTTTTATTTCTTGAGTGTTTTTTATGGTAAAAAAATTTAAAAATTAATTTTGTTTTTTATTAATCAAATTGAAAAAATTATTTTTTGTTTAAAATTTTACATCTAATATTTTTTTTTTTAAATTTTGGCATAAAATTGTTTTTTTTAAAGAAAATAAATAATTTTTTGTCAGGCCGAAGTTCATGTTTTTTATTTCTAGACAGTTATGTTTCACTTTTAATTTAATATTTTGTTAAAAAAAAATTTAAATAAAAATAAATTTATAAGAAACTTTATATTAATCAAACTAAAAAATTTTATTAGTAATAGATTTTTTTAATCTTTATTTTTTATATTATAAAATAATAAAAAAAAATAAAATAATGTAAAAAATAAAGAATAAAGAAAATTGAATTTTTAATAAAAAGTTCAAATAACTATGTATAATTATTGCAAACTAAAAAAATTATTTTTGCTTTAAAACTTTACATTTAAATTTTTATATCCTAAATAAAATTCCGTTTTTTATGAAGATAAACAAATTTTCGTCAGGCTTGAGTCTATATTTTTAAGTTCTTCACAGTTATTTTTTTTAACTATTAAATTAAAAATTTGTCTGATAAAAAATAAATAAAATTAATTTTTGTAAGAAATTTGTTATTAAAATATATCACGAATTTTGTTTTTTTAATTCTTACAATAATTTTTTTTGTATGAAGATAAAAAATTGTGTTTTAAGTTATTATTTTTAAATTCTTCCCTATTTTTTTTTTTTTAATTGTTAACTAAATTGTTTAATTATTTAACTAAAGATTTCCGCTATTGTATTATACATGTAAAATTTTTTGATTTCTTTCTTAGAATTGTGTTGTTTTTTATTTTTTTACTTAAATAAATATGATGAGTTTAATAAAAAAAAAAAATTAATAAAAATTTAATATTAAATATTTGATAAAAATCCTAACCTCAACATTAAATAATTCATTTCAAAGCGATATCCTCCAAAAGGTGTTACAGAGATAAATAATACATTTGTAATTTCAAGTTGAAGTTTATTTTTCTACTAAATCAATAAAATTTTTGTTAAAAATATTTGGAAATTTCCTGAATATTTTGTTCATCATTTCATCTATGAAATTTATTTGTTAAAAATGTATTGTGCAATCTAACTGCTTGTTGCACATGCAGAGAAAAATGAAAGAAAGAAACTTTCACTTTCTTCAACAGACAACTATTAACCACTTTCTTTTTCATTAAGTAAATAAAAAGCACAAAAACAATTACACTCTACTTTATAGTGTAACAAATATGTTGTTTAAACTATTTTAAAAGAAATTTCGAAATGTAACCAACAACACGAATGAATACACGAAAAAAAAACCAAATGAAAATGAAACTGAAATTTCTTTCCAACAAAATTTCCCTGGCGTTTCAAGCTCCTCTCTTACAATTAAAAGAAAAAAAATACTGCGAAAGTAGTAGTGATAGTAGTAGTAGTAGTAAATAATAATGGTGTAGTAGCGCTGTAAAACAACCCCAATAACAACAACTTTATTTTATATAGTGGGTTTATTAATTTGAACTTATTTTATTTATAGTTGCTTTTATCCATACATGCACACATCCAAACATACGTTTTTAAGTTAAAAGCAGCAACAACATTACCACAAATATAAATAAATACAACAAAAAAAAATGAAGTTCATTGACCGATTGTCTGACGTTGTTTAAGTAAAACTAGGTCACAATCAACCAGCCATTTTTTAATTTTTTTCTTTACGTTTTCTCTCCTCTCACTCTGGCATACACTCTTTCACAACACACCACTCCACCAAGCAAACAAAACAGTGCCTTTTCACCGTAAACACCACGCAAAATGCTTATTAAAAAAAAACTGATAAAATAATATGAAAAACAAAAATTATTTCTTAAAAACAAAACTTTTATGAAAAAATGCTTATATGGGTTTGCGGGGTGTTGTTTTATCTAAATTCTTTCAACAATGTTTTTGTTTTTGCTTTAGTTTAGTTTTATTTTAATTAAAATGAACTTAAATTAGCACGAGGTCATATAAATTGAAAATAAATTTGAAATTGCTTTTGTTGTGGTTGTTGTTGTTTTTTTTATTAACACTACATTCTAAATAAAAAGAATTTATAATGAAAACAAGGTACACAGATAAAATCTTTGAGAAATTTTAAAAACAACAACAAAAAACTACAACTGAAGTGCTAAAGTCTTGAATAGAATCTTAGAAAATTTTGAATTATAACTGAAATACATAGAGTAAATATAATTGCAAAAGTCTTAAAAATGCTCTTGATAATTTAGAATTTTCAGCACAATTTTTCTTATACAAGTTAAAGATTTCCGGTTTATAACTGTTGATATTATAACAGATGCAGAAAAATTTTTTTGAAAAAAAAAATTTATGAATTTATATTGCTAAGATTATATAAATAATATATAATTAATATGTTATAACATGCGTCAAGCGCATATTTTGTTACTAAGGAAAGAATTTTGTTATAAAAATAAAATTTAAATACTTTCGAAACACAATCTATGTTTAAAATTTAAACTTATTTTAATAAATTTTGTATGTGTATAACAGTTTATAACAGTTTCAAATAACTGTGCTATTTTCAGTAAAACAGCTTTTATTAACATATATATACATAAGTAAATCAAAATCCTTGGTAGTTTTCTCTCAAAAATCACTAATGAGTATAACACTTAAGGAAACATTAAACAAATTTAAAAATAAAACAAAATTGCAATAGTAAATGATTAACAATTGATTTCAATATCAAAATACTTACAAGTAAAAGCCACAACTTGCTATTTAAATACAATTAGGTATAACAGTTTTTGCAAAGAAATATATAATTTAGAGCAGTTACAAAAAGTTTAGTCTAAAGCAGCCAAAGTATGTTTAATATTTGAATGTTACAAGAAGTTTATGTTGATGGTGTTAACAAAACTGTTATACACTTACTTAGGAGTTTACCTTAAATTTTTCACAAAAATTTTTTTAATTATCTAGGGATGCTCAAACAGCGTATCATTTTATGTGGAAACAAATTTATTTTCTAGAAAGTTTTAAGTTTTGAATGTTGCTATAGAAAGCTGTAAGTAAAAAATTTTTGTTTTAATATAAAAAAGTAGATTTTTGTAAAAATAAAAAAATTCAATTATTCAATTTTCCTTGACTTCTCCAAAAAAACAAAACATGATTAAATTGATCATTTTTAATGTAGTTGTTGTTGTAAATCAACATTATATTTATCCTTGTAATTATTAATGCCTTTCATTTTTTATTTTGTTGCTCAATTACATATGCATGCATGTATGTATGTATGTATGCATGTTTATTTTCAAAAAAAAGTCTTATACACACATTCATCCATACAAACATTCAATCAAATACGCTTTCATGCTCACACAGTAAAGCTTACGTGTGTATGGCTGGGTAGAGAGTTAGATTGACGTGAGCAGATGAAGAAAAAGTAGGAGGGAAGGTCTCTGTATGTTTGCCTGTGTTTTTTATTATTATTATTTTCGTATTGTAAAGCATAAAAGTTATTTGAACTTTATTCAGGTCAATTACAAATATATTACGTACATTTGCTGCCAGCCTGCTGCTGTAGCTTTGGCTACATTTTAATACTGATTTTGTTGTTGTTTTATTTGGGTAGACATTCATACTCATAACACCATCAATAACAAAAAGAAAAAATAAAACACTGAATCTATGTGCTGCAGCAGCACAGTAATATCAATGATTGTATAACACAAATATACTTACTTACTTACACACACACACAATCAAACATACACGATGATGATAACATTTTAATACTAGTGTGCATAATGTAACAAAAAAAATGGTGGCTACGCATTACAATAAAACCAACAAACATGCACAACAAATGGCCTCAACTCAAAATAAAAACTAAATAACAATAATTATATACAGGCAAACAGCCAGACAAACTTACGAGCACATACACAAACACACTTTCATACATAAAGTTACACTTAATGAAAGCAAAGTGACATACAAATTAACGCAATAATAAAAAAGAAAATTGATGTGACTACATGACTTTAACAACAAAATAACAAAAAGTTACATCGAGAGATTTCGAAAACGAAATGGAAATTGAAAACAGGAATTTCGTTAAGATTTAAGAAAGAAATTTCGAAATTTGAACACACATTTTTGATACAAAATACAACTGTATAGTAGACTAGCTTAATGAATTGTTAAAATAATTCCTTATTTTAATAAAAATATTTTAATTGATATGCTAAAGCACTTAAATTTGTAACTGCCAAATACCCGCATTCAATAACCATTTTGATATAATAATTTTTTCAAGTATAACAGTTTTCTTTTAATTTATGATGAACAAATTTTAATTTGAGAATAAAGTTTGAATTAATTATACATAGTTAGATATTATGCTAAAAAACTAAATACCCACACTCAATTACTTGTTTGATTTAATATTTTTTATGTATAACAGTTTTATTATAATTTATAACATTATTTGGCCTTAAGAATAGTGTTTGAATAAAAATTAGCTTCAAAAATTACTTATTGATGTTTGTATAACAGTTTTAACTGAATTTTAAGTTAAAATATAACAGTTTAAAAGAATGAAAATCGTTTTTATTGCCTAAGAGGGAAAGCCATTAAAAATTTGTTAGGTATGTGTAATTTAAATATGTAAATTCAAATTATAATTTTTAAAAATATAACACTTTTATACACATTTTTAATATCCTTGAATAAGTATTTGATTTAACTGAAAAGTGAATTAATTTTAATTATATATAAAAAACATCTTAAACTGAATTTTTTATTCTTTTTATTGGCAATATATAACTGTATAACAGTTTCTCTTATTATTTTATTGTAATATTTTAAGCCATAGTTTCAGCAAGTAACTGTTTGTTCAAAATTTTAGAAACTAAATAAATTAAATATATAATAAGTGTTTTAAGTATAACAGTTTTAAAGACTATTGGTTAAAACTGTATATATCGAAATATCTGTATGAAATTAAAAATTTTTTTTTCATTTATATTATAACTTAATTTATTGGTTACAGCAAAACTTGAAATTAAAAGATTTTCACAATTTTGAACTTAAATTTTCGCACTGTATAAACAACTTGCTAAAAATTTGTGGCCTTAATATTTTTAACATTTTGTTTATTCATTAAAAAATATTTCTATGGAAATTACAACAAAAAAAGATAAAAATAAAAATTCTTAAAATAAGATATGCGTGGCCCAGTTTAATTTTGTGGCTTGTCAAAATATTTCTTAAAAATTCCAAAAAGACGCAAAATAATTTATTTTGTTATACTTTGCTAATTTTCTATCTGTATATTTTTTTTTTTGGCATAATCAGCAACACTTGTTGCTATTTGAACAGGTTTCATAAATATCTGTTTACTCCCAAAAATTTCCATATCTTCCTCATTATGTTAGATAAAAATATTGACTTTATTTTGTTTATAATAAAACAGTTATACAAATTTTGTGAATTTTTTAAATTTATATATTTAATTTCTTGTTTTGGTTACGTAAATAATTTCTTTTTTTTTTTCTGAAAAATATGTCATCATTTTTATCTTTTTTAAACTAAAAGGCCTGGTGAAATTTTCACATTTTTATGCTTTTATTTACTAAAAAGTAAAAAAAAGAAAAAAACAAAATAAACCAACAACAACAACAACCAGCTCCTATTATATTAACGTAATAATAAGTTTATTATGTGGTTTTTTTGTTGCTACTTTAGTTACAATAAACAAAATTTTAAAACATTTTTTTTATTTATTTTGTGCTGCTTTACTATGTTAAGTGAACCTTCAAAAAGTTCATTTACCTTTTGAACAAAACTCGTTTTTTACTCTTGTTTAAATAGACTCATTGCTTGGCGAGCAAGTTTCTTATAAATTTGAATGTGTTATAAAAAAGCACTCATTTCGAAACACTTTCATTTTTCAATGCCTCTCAAATATGTTTTGCGCTCACACATCTCTTGCTCTATAGTAGAAAAAATACCCTACCATCACACCACTTCTAACTCCATTAATGCTCTCTCATATGTATTTAAACAATAATGCTCATTTTGCTTACTCTCTTTGTTTGAGTGGCTGTATGCAGTATGATGTTAGCTTTATCACGTTGCATTGCTCTAGAATTGATGTTAAGTGATGATGATGCATTACATGTATAGGAATGTATGTGCTTGGGTTTGTGTATGCAAGCTATGAGAAGTTCAACGACTTTTGGAAATTTTCTCGAAGGTTTCAAGTGCTCTGCTAAATGCAGTAGCACCAACAAAAACGATTGCATAAATTTGAATTTTTTTTCTTTTAACAATTTGGCGCTCTTTTTATTGCATTGTTTGTCTGTATGTTATATATGTATGTACTTGCATACATTCGTTTGAACTAAAATACTCGTCGTTAAATGCAGCCAGCCAGCTAGCCAGCCAGTCATTAGCAGAGTCTTGTTGCAGCAGCACTAATGACGTGCACATGCTCATTGTTAAATAAATAAATAAATACTGTTCTTATGGCAGCAACAACGACAATGAGATAAAGCAAACAAAAACAAAAAAAAATTATTGTGCTGAATGACGTTCATTGCTCTTTTGATGAAACCCATCGTCGTATTTATTCGTTATATATTTAACGATGTTAATATTTAGCCTCGTTTTTTTGGTTCTGTTTGTGAAGGAAGGGGGACGGGTTGGGGGAGGTTAAATAAAAAAAACCAAATAAAATTGAATGCAATTTTTGTTGTACGAGCTAGTGACAAATACGAACAATTTGTTGTTTTTTTATTTTGCATTTGTACAGAAAACAACAACAATAGCAACAAAATAAACTGCACTTAGTCTTTATTGCTTTTTATTACATTGAAGTTTAGTTGTTGTTGTTGCTGCTCTGCTGTTATAGCTGCTGCTCGTAGCTGTTGTCTGTGCAAAAGTGCAAAGACTTTTATGTGGGTCAGGCACGGTCATTCAACTTTTTGTACATCATCATCGTCATCATCATCATTATCATCATCATTGAGATTTTTTTTTATTTTGTTTCAAAAAGTGACTGACAGTTGCTCAGATAGGCAGTAAGCTTGATCTTGTTAGTTTTTTTTTTGTTTAGTTTGTTAGTTAGTTAGTGTTACTTAATAACATTTTGTTGTTTTAAGTATGACTAATTTTTTATTCGATTTTTGTGATTATTATTTCAAGTTTGTCTATAGTGTGTTACGTTGATTGACACCTGTTTAGTTGTTTTGTTGCTTGAGTAAAGATTCTGTGCTTTTGTTATATTTATGATTTGAAATAGGTATTTAATTTTTGATGTAATTAAGTAAACATTTAACAATGTTGTTGCTATAGAAATAAGCGGTTCGAGAGTTTAATGACTTTGTTAAAAGTTTAGAAAACAAATGTTGTTTGCTTTATTGATGTTTCTGAAGAAGGCAGGAATATGTGCTTTCCAATACGTTATTTCCTTTAACTTGGAAAGAGCTGTTTGTTTTCGATTTAAAAATTTTTTAAAGTTTAATTTGAAACTTATGCGATTAATTTTTTATTCGAATAAATTTTTTATTCGAATAATTTTTTTTATTCGATTAAATTTTGAAAATTATGTTTTACATTTTTATAGCTAGAAAAACCAATTTGTAGTATTTTAACCGTCCATGTCGGATTTAAATGAGTTTTGTGTGGACTCTAGATAACTAATGGGCTTCTCTCTACAAGAAAATTTAAACTCATTTCTTAGGTTATATCAGCAAATAATCTATGTGTGTATGTATTCATGCTCGTTTACTTTCACATCCCAGAACAACAAAAATGAAAAACAAAATCTACAACGAAAATCAAACTATTGCAAAATCATATAAACTTTTAGGTCGTTTTTATGTCATCAAAATCACAGCGTTTCCAATCCATCAAAATAACAAACATCATTGACTTTTCTATTGTATAAAAATATATTTTTTTTACTGCGCATTAGCATTTAAAAAAGGTTGAATAATTTATTTTAATTTATTTTGAATACAAAATCACCGTTAAAATAACAAGAAACAAAAAAACAAGAAACTGAAAAATAGCTTTTAAAATCAATATAAACTCAAAATACGTAAGTTTTTTTATGTACGAAACACTTTTTAGCTGGTTATTGAACCCAAGGTAATGAGGCCAAATCACTCAAAAAATAAAGAGTTGAAACTAAAAAAAAATATTATATTTTTTTTTTAATTTCAATTATTTATAGTTAAAAGTAAATAAAATATAAAAACACAGTTTATTTCTGTTGAAAAAAGAAAACAAAAAACAAAAAAATAAATATGATGAAAGCGCATCTAAACAAATACACACAAGCAAATAAGCACACAAACACACACTCAAATACGCTAAATTGTTTAAACATTTTATGTTTAATGATGCGAAAGTAAAAGTGAAAGTTTTAGTTTCTTTACAAAATTCAAAACGTGTTTTGTTTTCATTATTTTTGATGGATTTTACTGTAGTCTCGATATTTTATTAAAAGTCGTTGACTTGTTTAGGGTTTGCATTTCACTTGAAAAAAATAATTTCACTTTCACTTGTTGTTTAGTTTTATTTTAAAAGAAATTATTAAGCCAAGATAATAACAATAACCATATATTTGTTATACGACGAGGGTTCCAGCAATTAAAATGTTAAAATGTATTAAATAGTTTAAAACATTATCATTGCCAACAATTAATAAAAAACACGTATGTAAGATTTTATTCTATTAAAGTTCTGATGAACTTTTTTTTAAAGATTAAAAAAAAAATTGACTGCCTCTACTTTTGGGTAAATGGAGGGAAGTCCCAAAGAAATGTAAACGTTTTGACAGTTTTTAGCCTCTCATCGTGCACAAAAAAAAGCACAAAAGTACGCTAAGTTAGTGTACTTTTGTAACTGTAATGATTGATATCAGTACACAAAACCATTTTTTCCAAAGAAATACAAAATGTACAAACATTTTATTTTAGCGTTTGTGAATGTGTACGCAAAAAATATACCCTATACAACGAATTTTGCATGATGTACTGATCGTTTTTTTAGCGTACTGTAGTGAAGTAATTTGTGTATGTGTACTGATCTTCAACAGTTTACTTAGTGAATGTTTAGTAATTGCGTTGTGTTCTTGAAAGTATTTTACGTGTTTGCGTAGTTTAGTGCTTTTTTTTGCGAACAGTGTAGAATCCAGGAATCTATACAATCTGTTTACATTGTATTTGATGATCACAATTAGACTTTTATCTAGTGCTAAAAAAAACCACTAAAGTATGCTAAAAAAGATCAGTATGTTATTTTAGTGTGTATGTTTATAAGGCAAGAATGGTTGTATTTGCGTATACATACACAAACGTTAAAAACAAGTTAAACATTTGTGTTCTTTAAACATTACAGTAGTAGTGTACTATGTGTTTTAAAATTAGTATGTTATAATAGCAGGATTGTCTACTGCTCTCAGTAGAGAATCCTGCACTCTAAAAACTTTAAAAATTAAACTCTTCTTGAATGTGATCTTTATTTCAATTTGATTAGCAGAGCAATAGATTTGTTAAGTAAAAAGTCAGCAGTTAAGAATGACTTTCAAACGAAAGGAAAATTAGCACCAAAGTTTTTATAACAATAAAGCTAAGAAAATTCAAAAGAGCAGTTCCGAGGTACAAAATAATGGTTGGTAATGGGCTAATGGGACTTACAAGTGGTTATCCACCTTTAAAAAACGATAATGTAATTTTCTTTTGGATAAAAATTAAACAACAACATTTATGGCAAAGACAATTTTGTAGAAACAATTTTTATGTTAAAGTAATTTTGCTAACGTCTTCGTAACTGCTTAATGCAATTGTTAGCCTGAATTTATAAAATATGTCATACAAGAAAAAAATTGTTGTTTAAAACCAGCTTCGCTTTCTTTAATATTAAGAGGAAAAGAGAAATAAAACTAAATAATTAATAGAAATAGTTTAATAAAATAGAAAACACAAAAAACCCAAAAAAATGCTGCTTAAGAAACTTTAGACTGTCTTCTCTCATTAACCAAAAGAGTCGGTAATTTCTGAGAAGAGAAGGTACATATTACCAGCATTTGAGTGCTGCGAAATTGAAATTCAAAAGAAAAGTTAAGTATATCAAGGATTGCAAAGATATTTATCATATATTTAGCTAAAAGAAATGTTTAATATTTAGAAAAAAATATTTAAAGTGTGCTTAATATGATATCCCACCCACACATTACCTATAAATTTTTTTTAAAAATTAACATTTTTTTTTAAATATTGGCATTGTTAAACCTATTAAAAAAATTAAGACATCAGTCTGTCCTTAAGTCTGGCTAACTAATTATGTGCTTTATGATATTCACATATTTTAACCTTAAAAGTATTTTTATAAATATGTATATATTTTTTTTAAATTTTATTTTTAATTTTATTTTTATTTTTGAAGATCACATATTAACCTCATATTTCACACATAGTGAACGAACGAAAACTTACATTCATTCTACATATAAATAAAAGCAATTTTGTACATATTTGTACAATGTTTAATAAAACAATTATTTACTTTTGAACAATTTGTTTATTTAAAAAATTTGCAATATATACATAAATGATTGTTTTTTTGTTTGTTTGTATTCGAAATGTTTGCAAATTAAGTCATTGAACCCAAGGCAATTCTATAAAATACAATACAATCACTTGCAAAAAAAAAACAATAAACTTTACCCTCGTTCTACTTTTAAATTAAACATAAATACACACACTTATGCACATACATACACACCTTTATACTAACGTTCACCAAAAAATAAGGACAAATTTTAATTAAAACCTAGCAAAATTTATTTAAATTTATTTTTTTCTACTTTTCAATTATAACATCAAGTCATTTTTGTTTAAATTATTTTAATGTCAATTGAAGTTCAAGGCTGCTTTTAACATTTTAATTTGTTTAAACTAAACAAACAAACAAACGAACATACCAGCAAAAAAATAAATTAAAAATTCTAATCATATCAAACATTAAAATTAAATATTCTTCCAATACAAAACACTATTGCAAATGAAGAGCTTTTTCTTGCTTAAATATTTCATTAAAATACAAATAAGCTTTCTAAAAGCTTTTTCAAAGCTTAGAAAACAACTTTTATATTTTCAACAACAAGTAGCGTGGTTAAAAGCTTTGTATGTAGCTAAACTTTTCAACACGCTATATTTTATAAAAAGCTTGGAATTGGTGAGCATAGGCCTTAGTAGACTAAAAACAAGAGAATTTATAACAGTTAAAAGTAAACTAAGGGCTTCAAATCTATACTTTACTGAAGAGATTATCTTGCAACAGGCCGGCTATTTAAGAGTAACATCTCCTATTTAAATTCCCTTACAATTACGAATATGTAAATAAAATTATTAAAAATTTTATTTTTGATAAAAATTTTTTTTAATTAAAAAATTTTTTAGGAACAATATTTTTATATATATTATTTAAGAATTTTTTTTTTTAAATTAAAACAATGGTTTTTTTTTAAATAAAAAAAATATTATTACATTTTATAATAATTATAACTTTAAAGTATATAAACAATTAATCAAAAATAAAGATGCCAACCAATGGTTTGGCGAAATATTGAAAAAATAATAAAAAATAAAGTTTAAAAATTTTTTTTTAAATAAAATGCTTAATAATAAATTACTAACTATATATTTCTACAATTCAAATATATTTTTTAGAGAAAAATATATTTTTATTAAATAAATTTTATTTTTGGATTTTTTTTAATTACAAGTTATTATTTTAAAAGGAATTGAATTTTTTTATATATATCAAAAAAATTTCTTAGACAATATTTTTTTAATTATAAAAACATATTTTTAATAAAAAAATATTTTTCTTAAAAATACGTTTTTATTAAAAAGATATATTTCTTAAGAAAAATATTATTTAATAAAAATATATTTTTTATTTTTTAATAACAAATGCATTATTTTTAAAATATTTTTTTTAGTTTTAAATAACAAAAGTTATTTAGTTTTTACATTTAAAAAAGTTTTTTTTCATAATTAAAATTGTTATTACGAAAACTCCTATGGAAATTAAAAAAGCAATAATTTTTTAATTATCCTGCTAGGATATTGATTAGCTTTTCGAAAAACCATAGACTCAAATTTTACTACTGTCATTTGTAGTTTTAATACTGCTTTGCATAAATCCCTGCTTCTATTTAATATTTTTTAAATAATTCAGAAATGGTGTTTTTTTAGTTAAAAGAAATTAGTTTTTTTAAGACAAAACCTAGAACAAGTAGCACAAAAAATAATAATTCATGTTTGTTTTAAAATTATTGCAGTCAAAAATATCGAAGTAAATCCAGTAGAACTTAAAAAATTCTAATTGATGTTTTGTTTTGTGTATTAAAAATTTTCTGCTCATAACAGATTTCACTTTTGTTCTTCAAATAGAGGAGACGTTTTACCTGAATTGATTTTTTGTGCATTTGTTTACGGTTTTTTTTAATTCTTAAAACATAATCTGAAATAATGTGTTTACATTTGATTATTTAATTTGCTTAAATCCGTAATTTGTTTAGATTTTCCTAAATCATGATGTCTAAACAAAAAGCCTGTGTTTTATGCTTCAAACCATTAATAAGAGAACTAAACAGCTGTTTGGTTTAAAACAAAAAAAGCTTTCTAAAGAGATAGAAAAATAAAATCAAAATGATAGAATTAAAGATTCTAACAAATTGTAAAGCTCTTTGAAACTTAGTACTCTTTGTTTAGCTACTACCTTGCTCTCTTTCGATTTAATAAATTGTAATTTTTTAAGAGCACACAATTACACAACAAACCAACAAACAAACGAATACACAAATTCCTTTGTGCTGTTTTACTTTGTTGATTTGTTTTTGTTCAAGTTTTTTGTACTTAAATTTTGAATGGAAGTGAGTAAAATGATGAGTGTTTGTGTGTATGCGTGTGTGTTAATGTATTTTGTTTTTGCTTCTTAATTATGAGTTCGTGTTAGTTGTGTTGTTGATACCTTTTTGGTATATTCGTAACGTGCTAAAGATTTTTACAGTTAGTCGCTTTCGAGACCTTGTCGAGTTTTGTCATGTTTAGTAAATTGGAAACAGTAGAAAATAAATTTTATTTTATAAACAAAACTAGTAATTTAACAACAGCAACATTGACATAATCACAGGCAAAAAAAAAAAGATCCGAGTAAATAAAATTAAATGATACAGAATAGCACAACAGTAATTTTTTAATATAAATTTTCAAAAAAAGCTGGTTTTAAAAAGTTTATTTAATTTAATAAAACAAAAAACCCTAAAAGAGTGAAAACAAAAATAAATAAATTTAAGAAAAAGAAACGAATGAATGAATATATTTGAAATAAATAAAAATTACTAATAAATATAAAGGAAAAAGTTTATAAAACCAGTTTAAGGAAAAATAAAATAAAGAAGGAAATTAAAGAAACAACAACAACAACCAAAGTAAATAAAATTAAGGTTAAAGATTTTTGGATTTAACGAACGCACTTACCTACAGGATTACGCGCTAAAATTCATTCAAGTCCAAAAATTATTTCTATTAAAATAAATTAAAAAGAAATTGAAAGTTCCTCCTGCTTTACAACAAAAAGTAACAAATTACAAATAATTTCCAAAAATTATTAAATATTAAAAAAAAATTTTATATCAAATTAAATTGAAAATATATTATAACAACACAAAAAAAAAAACTTTTAAATAAAAATCAGTTTGTTGGAAAACGTACCTGTTTTATTTATAAAAGTTTTAACAACAACAACAAAAAAATAAAAGTATAAAAGTATATTTAAAAAAAAAAAAAGAGAAATCTCTTAAAAGAAAAAAGTGCAAAATATTGAAAAAAAAATCGTGCCAATTTTTTCTTTTAAAATAAAATGTTTTGACACTTAATTTTTACAATAAAAAAGAAATTTATAAAAATTAAAAATACCAAAAATTCTTATTAAAAAAAAACACAAAAATGGCTGAAGAGTTACCCATTTTAAAAAGTATATTAAAAGGCAACGTTAACTACCACAATGCGCGTAAGTGTTTTTTGTGATTTCTTCCTTTTTTGTTTTAAATTAAATCAAATAAAATTAAAAAAAAAAAATTTTAATAAAAATTTTCACCCTAAAGTTTTTAAATAAAAAGACAGGGCTATAAATTTGTTTAAATTAATCTAAGCTTGATCTTGTTAGTTAGTTTTACTTAATAACATTTTGTTACTTCAAGTTTGTCTGTAGTGTTATGTTGGTGGATGTCTGTTTAGTTGCTTGTATGCTTGCGAAAAGCTGCTGTTAGTTTTATTCTCATGATTTACAACATTTAATTTTTGGTGTAGCAAAGCAATCATTTAACAATGTTTTTGCTACAGAAATAAGCGGTTCCAGAGTTAACTGAATTAGCTAAAAATGCAGCAAAATAATTTGTTTGTTTTATTAACGTTTCTGTAAAATGCTCTTAAACTAAAGTTAATAAACCCTGTTTTTTTTTTTATTTGTTATCACAGAAATATTTCTTTCCCTTAACTTAGAGAGAGCGGATTGTTTTTAAATTAAAATTTTTTATAGTTTTATTCGCAACTTATTCGATTAATTTCTTATTCGAATAATTTTTTTTTATTCGAATAAAGTTTAAAAAGTGTGGTTTTATATCGTTATAGCCAGAAAATCCATTTCTTTAATTTATTTATTAAGATAGAATTAAAAAATAAAACTCTTTACTACATATTTTGATCTGAAATATTTGAAGTATTGGGGAAAAGTTTTATTTTTTTGTAAGAAAGTTTGCAAAATATTTCAATAGTTTAAAATAATAAAAGAATTGTTTTATCAACAATTTAAATATTTTAATTTTCATAATCTGTTCGTCTTTTGGCTAAAACTTGGGGTAAAATAATAACCAGCAAAATTATAAAATATTGAGATTTATTGAAGTACTAAAATCATGAATGAACTGAAGACGAATAGCCACTGAGTATTATAAGAACTGAAGTAATTAATTAACAATTGTCTGCAAAAAACGAGAATTATCTATAAGAAATTATTTACGAAAGTCCAAATGAAGAAATAAATTCTTTGGATATCTGAAAGCTTTCAGAATATTCAAACTCTAAACGAAATTGCATTAGAATAAAGTGAAACTGAAGACAAGGATTACAATACTTTTAAAAATGAAGTCGCAGAATGTTGTAGAAACGTTTAATGTTCGTCTATAATGGATAGAGAAGAATAGCTGGAATAGCTGGTTGTAGATACCTCACTTCTAAAAAATAAACAATATCATCTAAAATATTAACACAGTCGAAAATTTTATATTTTTTTTTTTCGTTAAAACCATTAACCTTTAACTTTAATATGATAACCAGCATTACAAATTTACATACATTAGAATATGTATTTTTTATTTGTTTTATTTGTTTATTAAATAAAAGTTAACCTCAATTCTTCAATAAAGCTTTTATTTGCTTTAAAAGAAGCTATTAAATAGAAAACAGACCGAGCAATTTTTATGCGGTTTTGGCAACAAACTCAATCTTCGCAACATTCCAAAATTTCTATTGACTGCGTTGAATTCGATTTTATAAATTTAAATTTTTCGAATCATTAATAAATGAATTACTTTCTTGTTCACTGCAGTGTTAAGACGCAAAGTGGTTGTGTTAAATTGTAAAATAGAACCAGGCGTAAACATAATTTTTTTTTATAACACACCACTTACTTCCATAACTTTTTAACCTCCACTTATCCACTTGAGTACTTTATGTCATACTGGTACCTTTTCAAATATTAATAAAAGTATTTTGCTAAAAAAATAAGACATTTTCTGGCCCATTAAAAACTGAAAACTAAAAACTGAAGTCTTTGTTTTACGTTTTTTAAATTATCGTCAAATGTTAACGTTATCTATTATGTCTATGAATGTATTGTATTTTCCATTCTAAAACTTTAATGAACATTCTAACACGCTACCACATTCTTAAGCATTTTTATTTATTAATTTTATTTTATTTATTTATTTATATTATTTTTTTTATTTTATTTATGTTCAAAACCTGCACAACAAGAAATAATCGTATATTTAGAGTACAGGAAAGTTATATTAATAATTTCAGTTAACATGTGTATTTAGATTCTACATATTCAGAAAAAATTAATTTTATACTATAATTATATAACGATATGAGTATTTATAATTTATTATTGAGAATAAAAACTAAATAAAAACTGTTTAAAGCTTTTAGCAGTGCTATTGAGTTGTAAAGCTTAAGGAAGAACCTTCCATTAACGCAATACAAGTGTAAGAAACTGCCTTTCAGCTACAAGAGAACGGTGTATAGGAATTATAATCTTCTTTCCCCTGATTGATCTGGCAAACCTGATTTATCAATAAGATATTGTAGAATTTCTGAAAAAGTGATTTTATCAATCAATAAAAGCATATAAAGGAAGTTTTTTGGTGAAACTCCTTATAACTTTGAAAGAAATTGGGAAACATTTCCAAACATATCTAAGGATATTGTTGTATAAGACGTTAAGCTTTCTTTTATTAGTAGATTTACATCCGGCAAAAAGTTCACAGCCATAGAGATTAACCCAGGAGCAAGATAAAATTTTGCAACAAGTTTTTATATATATTAAAAACGACTAAAGACACCTCAACTTTGTGTAAGTGCGACCCACAAGTGAGTTAACATGATTTGCCCAAGTAATAATAGAATAGTTGATTATTATTCTGAGTTTATTGACAGCATTTACAATAGTGCATTTTTCTCCATTTATTACAATTTTAACATAGGTCATATGCTTAATAGTTTTCTTACGAATTATTAATACACTTTGACCTTTAAAGGTTTAAACAATTGCTCGGCAATGAATTTCAGATTCTCATTCAGTCTTAAAATATTTTCAACAACAAAGATGACTGAGATGACATTTTTATGACACAAAAAAAAACTCAAGCTTAAATATCATTCATTAAGATCAGTGGCCTAACGAAACAAAATGCAGCTTCTGACCCACTACAGCATGCACAAGCATTTCTATATCTTTACGAGTATTTAAACGAAAAAGAATATGAGAATATTTTTAATCCATCTTTTAATTTGCCAAAAAATTACTTATTATTAAATAAATATTCTTTTTCTTAGTATCACATTCAAATAGCAATAATAAAAAATAAATATAAATTTGTTTTCATTTATTTTTATTTATTTATCTAAAACCACAACTTTTAGTTTTTATGTTTAGTCTTAAAAGCGGAAATTTTTCATGCTGATCAAAATATTAAAGAAAATCTTTAAATATTTTTTTTTGTTTGCTCCAAAATTATTTTATTTCAGTTTATTATAATTTTTCTTTTTTGTTTTCTTATAAAATAAAAATCATATTCTTATTATTCTAAAAGTTAAAATAAAAAAACACTACTAAACAAAATTAAATTCCAATCCTTTAAGCGTTAATGTTGTAGCCAAAGTATAAAATTTCATAAACATTTTGATCGTAACTTAAAAAATAAATGTTTAACACTTACTGCAAAAGAATTTATTTAACAAAATTACTTGTGTTTGCTGCTCAATTTTATAAAATAATATTTGTAAATTATTTTTTACACTCAATTTTAATAAAAAAATTTTTAATTAATTTTTTTATCTTAATTTTAATAAATAAAATTTTTAAATTATTTTTTGTACTCAGATTTAATAAAAACAATTTTTAATTATTTCTTGTACTCAGTTTTAATAAAAAAATTTATAAATTATTTTTTGAGCTCCATTTTTTTAAAAAGAATTTTTAATTATTTTTTGTACTCAATTTTAATAAAAAAGTTATAATATATTTTTTCATCTCAATTTTAATAAAAAAAATTTTTAATTATTTTTTGCACTCAGTTTTAATAAAAAAATATAATTTAAATTTTCTAACCAATTTTTGTAAAAAAACAAAATTCAGTGCTATTTTTTGCTAATTTGTTTTATAAAATATTATTGTTTAATTATAATAATTATTAATATCTGCTTAGTTTATGTAAAAAGTTTTAGAATTCAACTTTCATTTTATTAAAATTTTTTTATACTTTCAAATGACCTTTTTTTCCTAAAACTTTTTACTAAAAAATTTCATTAACAAATTTAAAATTAATTAATAATTTTTGTTTGTTTATATTTTTGTTTATGGTAAAACAATTCAAAAACAATCATAAAAAAATTTCTCTTTATTTATTTTCGTTTTTGACCAACTTTTTTTTATACTTTTTATTGTTTTTTTGTTTGGTGACTCTTCTTTACAACAGCCATCATCACCATCATCACCATCACCATCATCATCATATGAAAGTTGTTGGGTGTTTTAAACATATTGGAGTAGCTGTGTGTTTGTGTGATCACAGCTTGTTTGGCTAATTTTGAAAAAGCGCGCTCCAGTTTGTTGTTGTTTTTGTTTATTTTACTTTTTCCTTGCATTTTCTTGTTTAAATTTGTACAATTTTCAACCAAGTTAGTTTTCATTTTCATTTGACCTGGTTTGTTTGCTTAAAGCTGTGCGTGTTTGTGTGTGTGTATGTGTGTTTGTGTGCCAAGTGGTTTAAGTAATAAAACTCATAGTAAAATTTGATGTGTAGAAGCCGGCTTTTTACTGAAAGAAAAGAAACGAAGAAATAAAAAATAAATAAAAGAAAAGAAAAGTATGTCAGTAGTACTACGATGATGGTTATTTGAAAGCTAGTTTGGGTTTAACGTGTGGTTGTTTATATTTTCTTTCTTCTTTGTTTTTCTAACAAAAAAAAGAGAGATTTCCTCTCACTTTATGTTTCTTTTCTTTTTGAATAGTAAGTGAATTATCTTGTGTATTTTTAATCAATTATTAGTCCACATACATATAAATTCCTTTTATTTATTTTTTAGTTTTATTAAAAACTATTTCACTTTTTTAAGTTTTTTTTTTTATATTTAGAAAAAAAAAACCTGAATAGTAATGGTGGGGACAAGTTTTCTGTTTAAATAAAAGAGAAATTTTGTAAAGAAAAAATGCATTTTATTTGGTTGATAAATTAAAAAGTAAAATTAAAGAAATATTTTTTAAGTGTTTAAAACTATATTCTGGTCGAAATAAAATAATTTTTTTCTTTAATAAAATATAAAATTTGCATTTCAATTTTGTTATCCTTAACTGCCTCTACTAAGAAAGGTACAGGCTAGATTTAAGTGCCATTTTAATTATTTAGTTAGACTATATCAGGCAGACGGCATTTAGTATGGTTTTGGTTGTTTAAAGTTTTATTACATTTTTATCTCTTTAAATAGGCGTCTTTCTAACCTCAATTTCTAAAAGAAAAACTGCACTAAAATAATATAACATTTTTAAATTTGTTAAAAGTAATTAAAATCGATTTAAAAGAAAAAATGGTTTTTGTCTTTCTTGTAACCTAAATCATCAATATCTTTCAATTTCATACCAATTTTGAAGCATTAATATCAACATACACACACTCACACACACACTTATACAGAACTCTATTTCTGGGCCACGACCTCTCTTCTCTAAACTAAATTTCAAATAAAAACGTGACTTTTAAAACTAAAACTTGAAAATGTGGCCGAATGATTTTTGTTTCTCTAAAGAAACACAAAAAAATATTATAGTTTTGGTTTTTTAAAAGCAACAGCAAACAAAAAACAAAAAAAAAAGAGAAAGTGTAACAAAACAAAATATCAGGCAAAAAGAAAAAAACAAAACAAAACAATGACAGCTGTAAAGAAACAATTTACAAGGCAACAAGCTTCATACATTTTATTTAAACAACTGCAACATATGAACGAGTGCATAGCTCTTAAAAATAAAATTTAATTTAAAAATACACTTAAGACAATGACCTACTTTAGTTAAACAATAATAACAAAAATAAGTCCTGTTAAAAGGGAAAACATCCCATGTAAAATAAAACATTTTACAACAAGGATTCAACCCTTAAATTTAGTAACATAAAAAATAACAGCTGTTTGTATTTCTCATATTTATTTAAAAAACACCTGTTGTATTCTTGTTATTGTTGTAAAATAATCTATATAAATTTGTTTCATAATTTTAATAAATTTATTTTAATGTTTTTTTCTTGTTTTTTGTTTTATTTTAGCGGTACGATTTGGTCGTGTGCCGAAACGTGAAAAGGCTCGCATATTGGCTGCCATGCAACAGTCAACACAAAATCGTGGCCAACAGCGAGCCTTGTCCGGTGAATTGGATGATCAACCGCGTCTATTGTCAGCCGTTTTGAGAGCTCATTTGGAAACCTGTGAATTTACAAAAGAAAAGGTGGCGGCTATGCGTCAAAGAGCGCGTGAATGTCCCTCCTATTCAATGCCAACATTATTGGTAAGTTACTAAACAAAAAATTATAAAATACTTATATAATAGAAATAATAGGCTTTAAATTACCATATAAGCAAAACCAGTATTTTTATTAAATATTTTTGGCAAGCAAAAACCAACCTCTTTTTATTAAAAAACTGTTTAAAGCACTAAATAAATAAAGATTATAAAAAAATTTAAAAGACTTTTGGAAATGAAATTCCCACTAATTTCACTAGTATTTTTTCTTTAAATAAATTCTTAATCAATCAATTTTATATGTAAAATATAACAACGTTTTTATATAATTTCAATAATTTTTATGCAACTAAATATTTTTCCCAGTATTTTTAAAATCCCAAAATCTATAATTTGATATGCAAAAGCTGAAAATATACTAAAAATTATGTATTTTTTTCTTTGATTTTTGATTGAAAATTGAAAAGAAATATTCCCGGTATTTTTTTCCGAATGATAAAAAACGTTGTCTTAAGCTCAGAAGGCTAATAAATATGTGGAGGCATAAAATAAAACAAAGATTTTATATAATTTCCATATTTTTTTATTACACTAAATTACAAATTTTCCCCAATATTTTTCAAAACCAAAATGGTATTTCTTTTATATAAAACTGAAGAATATATCATTTGAACTGTTTTCTTTTTTCCATTTAAATTTAAATTGTAAATGAAAAACTTCCAGTAATTTTTGTTGAAATTAAAAAAGGTTTCTAAATGATGTCGAAATCTCAGAAGGATAACAAAACAGAGACTTTATATAATTTCGTTAATTTTTTAGTAAATTAAATTGCACTTCTTTCCCAGTATTTTTCAAAACCAATACAGAATTTTAATTATATAAAATAAACAATAGTTAGTAACTCGGCTATGTTTTCTATTGCAACTTTATTTTAAATACGAAGGGAATATTTCCAGTAATTTTGCCAGTTTTTTTTTTTTTTATACTGAAACAGGCTTCAAATGGTGTCTTAAGCTCAGATAACGAGCACATATATAACAATAACAAGGCTTTTTGATAATTGTAATAAGTTTTATTAAATTAATTTAAATCTGTTTTCGCAGTATTTCCCAAAAGTGTAAGCAAAGCTTTATAGAAACCAAAAATAATATCTTTAATGCAATATAATGAATAAAAGTAATTTAAGAATAGGGTTTTTTCAATTTTAATTTAAAATTAAATGTAAAGGATTTTCCAGTATTTTACGAATCTTAAATATTTAGCATAATATCAAGACAATTTAAATCTAAACTAAATTTATAGAAGTATGCTCTCTGGCTTACAACTTTCGATTATATCATACTTTTAATTCCCACTATTTTTTTTAACATTGTGGCAATTATGTTTATAATCTTGCAAAACAAATTTTTGTTAAACGTTTTGGAAAAAATACTTATACTTTCGCCTGATTTTTATTGCAATTTTTTTATTGTTTGTATATTTTTATTTAAGGTATTATTTTTTTTATTTGATTTATTTTTTTTTTGTTTTTGTTTTAATAAAAATGTAGAAAATTGTTTTCTTTTTTATACTAAAAAAAATTTTAGTTTATTAATTTTATTAATTAATTAAAGTCCGTGTTTATTCAGTAATTTATTTTTATTTATTTGTTATATTTTAAGTGCTGAACGTTGAAGGCTGTTCGAAAAATTAAAAAAAAAAAAAAAAACAAAATTTGTCATTTTTTAAAATTTTTGTAAATTGAAATTATGTTTAATAAGAGATGTATGTGGTTGTGAAATAGAATTTCAATTAGTTCTTGCTTAAACCTGTTTCTATTTTTAGTTTCTTTTAATTCTGATTTAATTTTTCATTTTATAAAAGACAAGGTTAACCACAATTATATGCAGTATTATTTATTTATTTATTTGCTGTATATTTAAATTGTTAAGTATATACTTGAGGAGAAGTCTTTAAGGTTTTAAAAGGTGTTAAACATTAAGTTGTGTTAATTTTTATGTGCAAAATAGCCTCTTGGTTTAAGGTTTTTAAACCAGGAAATTTTTGTTCGCGTTTTTATTTCTATGAAAAATCTTATAAACTGTCACTGCTAAAACAAACTGCAGTAAAATTTAATTAACAATAAAATCATTTTTAAACAAGGTTTTTCCTTAAATAAGTAATACAGTTATAATAATTAAAAAAATATATATTTTTATTATTATAGTTTTTTGCATATGAAATGACTTAAAAGTCAATAAATAAATTGTAGGTGAATGTTGTTGTTTCTTTTTTTGTAAACTTATAAACGGAATTATTTCTAATTTGTTGTTCGCTGTTTTCTTTTGTTTATGGTGAAATGTAAATGTCATGTGAATAATAAAACTAAAATTATAAAAAAAAAAAATACAATTAGAACTTTGTGTGCTAGAGAATAAAAATATTTCCTCATTTAATTGTAAACATGCAATTGTACAAGGCCGTTCGTTGCTAGATTTAATGTGATTTAAATTAATAAATTATTTCTGTTATAACAAACAATTAATTTATAGTAAAAACTAAACTTTTTTCCTCATTTTTTTCCTTTTAAAGGCCCACTGTTGTATTTTTATTTCTGCTTATTTATTAAATATTATATTTATTTTTTTTTTTTATTGCATCAAAGTTCTAAATTTTTTTTTGAATACTGTTTTTTATGATTGTTGTTGTTGTTTTGTTTATTCTTTATAGATACGAATTTATTATAATTTTTTTGGTGTTTTTTTTTTTTGCTAAAAATTCAAGGTTGAAAAATAACAAACGCCAAGGTCGTCTGTGCTGCTTTTTTTTATTAATACTCAAAAGAAGCATTAAAAAAAATTCTGACATGTGCAAATTTTATTATAAATAAGTTTAAATAAGAAAAAAAAACATGGCTTTGAAATTTCTAATTTTCTTTAAAATATCATTTAATTCAATATTTTTTTAAGATTTTTAAACAAAACTCTAATTAAAAAAACAAACACCTTAAACCTTGCACTTGACTGTGACAAAAAAAAATAAAATAAAAAAAAATATTTGTTATCATAACATGCTTTCTTTAATCATTAATAATTACCTTAAAAACAGTTAATAATTAAATGATTTTTTAAAAAAAATATACAATCATTTTATTAAAACATCTAACAAACACTCTTTGCTGAATTAAAAACAAAACAATCAAACAACAAAAAAATTGAAACAAAACACCAATAATTTAACAAAAGGAATTAAATAGAATAAACAGCAAATATTAAATAGACTAGCACAACAACAAAAATAAAAAATGACGTTCCAATTGACCTTGGCGCAATTAAACAAAAAAACAAAAAAAAAAATTATATAAATTTTTAACAAAAGAAATTAGCGGAAAAAAATTAGGGTTAGCAATTAAATTAAAAGAATTTAGCTCACATCATGATAAACATTAGTATCAGAAATAAATTTAAAAAAAAAATACCGGGATAAAAATACTGTTTTTAAAAAATACTGGGATTTTTGCCTCGGTAAATTTTATTAGTTGTTGTATTCACATTAAATATATATTTTTTTATTAGTTATTTACTTAAATTATAAGCTTTCAATAAACTTTAAAAATAGTGGGAAATCATAAATAAAAATAATTTAGCTCTGTACACCTTCTTTAATTGTTTATCATAGTGAGGAAATGTTTCTTCTTAAGTACTGGGATTTAAAAAAAATACTGGTTTTCTTTTCTAGGAAATTTTCATTATTTAGCTTTGTTATATTTTATTTTTGTTACGTTTTTATTAAACTTTAAAATAGTGGGAAATTCTAATTAAAAAGAATACAGCTCTATATAAAATCTGTATTATTATATTATTAGTTTATAATATCAAAATTTTTTTCTTTACTGGAATTTAAAAAAAAATACTGGGGTTTTTTTCTTGGCTATTTTAAGTTTTTCATTATTTAGTTTTATTTTTTACGCTAAAGATATATATATTTTTGAAAATTAAGTTTTTAATTAAATTTTCATATAAAAATTGATTTTTTGTAGGTGATCCCAAATTATGCTTATTTTTGCGAAATTCCTCTTATTTACGAAAATACAGCCATTTTAAACGATGGTTTAGAACTTAAAGGTCCAAATAAGTCTTAATATTTTGAAATACTTATAGAAAATCAGTGTTTCTAATTTCTAATTTAAAAAGTACAAAATTGCATCCAGGAACGATTTTAAAAATGTAACACTTTAAATATAGTAACACCGGTTTTTTTTAGATAAACTTAATGATGATTGATATTAAAGCTTTTTTCAGAAAAAAAATGAAAAATAGGGGGAAATTAAAAATATACTGGTTTAATATTTTTACAAAGAGTAATTGTATAGAAAAAAACCAAAAGTTTTTTTTAGTAAAATATTGTAAACAAATTTTCAAGCTATTTACAAAATAAGGGGAAGTATAAAAATACTTTTTCAGGCTTTAGCTTTGTTCGTTAACTGTTAAAGCACATTTTTAAAGGAAGCACTATAAAACAATTATAATAATAAATATTATAAATAAGTGAAATATTTTTTCAATAATCCTTAAATAGGGGGAATATTTTCTTTTTGTATTAATGTTTAGTCTTCGTTTCAAAAATAGGCATAAAATATATTAAAACTATTTTTAATAAGAATGAAGTTAACAAAAAATTATGAAAGTTTAAAAAAATAAAAATTGAAGACTATTTTAAGAAAAAATTAAATAGGGGGAATTTCGTTTTTTTTTAATTTTCGACGTTTAGACCTTTAGTGTATATTAAAAAGTATTTCCATAAGAATGAAATTAACCAAAAATTATGAATATTAGAAAAAAACTAGAAATTGAAGGCTATTTTAAGAAAAAATTAAATAGGGGGAATTATTATTTTAAACATTTTTTCCTTTTGTTATAAAAAAAAAACAGCTTAGAATATAGAAAAAATTGCTTCCATAAGAATGATATCACCAAAAATTTATGGAAATTAAAAAAGACTAGAAATTGTGCTATTTTAAGAAATACTGGTTTTAAGATTTTTTAGGAAAATTTTTTTTAAATTTTAATTTTTATTTATCGCTATTCTTGAGGAACTTTTTGATATCTTTGAAATCCACTGCAAAAAAATTTTACTATTTAAGCAGACGAAACTTTAAAAATTTTTTGAAACCGGTATTTACAAAGCATATTTTTAATTTTGTTTAAAAAATATTTTTGTATTATTTCTAATTTGTAAATGTTAATAGATTTGACTTTATTACTTTTTTGGTTAATTTATGTTGGTGATTTTCTAAAATAGTGGGATATTTTTTTAAAAATACTGGTTTACAAATTTATTAAATATTAATTAACTAATTTTTTTAAAAACCCCTCAAGATAAATCCCATTTCCGGTTTCAATTTCACGCACATGTTTCAATATTTTATTTGAATGTCTGCTTTAGTGCCGGTTTTTGTGTTTTATTTTATTTTATATTTATTTTTTGTTTTGTGCTACTGCAAATACCGGTAATTTGCACTTGACCAAGGCTAAACCATCTGTGTGTTCGTTCTATCTCTTTCCCTTAATCTCTCTATAGAATGCAAAACCCAAACACACCTCTGCGTTTTTTTTTTCACTTCTTACTATAGTTTTCTTTTTATAATTTCTCTAGCATTGTGGCAGTGTTTCTCTACAAAAAACAAAACAGCATAAAAATTTATTCAAATTTTCTTATTCGTATTGTTGTTTTAAACCATTTTGTTGGTGTAGTAGTGCCAGTTTCAATACAACGATAAATTTTTAATTTTTTAATGCAAAAATTTCAAGGTTAATAATTATTTAATATTGTTTTTTTTTTTGCTTCTAGTTTTTGTTTTTGTTTCTGCTGCTGCTGCTGCTGTTGTTGTTGCTTTTGCTGTTATCTGTTATTAAAAGTAGCAAAAGCATGTGTGTGCAGTTTAACATTTAATTAAATGACGTCACGCGTCATTATATTCTAAGTGTTGTTTGCAGTAAGAAATAATATTTCTCCTTGTCGCAACCCGGAAAGAAATAGTTTTGTTTTGTTTCGTTACGTTATTACGTTAACTAATAAAAAGCTTTACTTTGAACTTTACGGTTTATTATCCTTAACTTAACAATAGTTAAGTTGAAGCCCGCTTTTCTTTAAGTCTTGGCTGATACTTAAATCTCAGCATTTTTACTTACTTTCAACAATAATAATGAGATGAATTTAATAATTTTCTTGATGACCTTCATTTCAACTTTTTCTTTATAACGGTCATTTTGCAATGGAAAAATTAATATTAATTTTTACTATTGATTTCCTTACAGCGTGCAAGGTTTTTCCGTATTAATTATAATGACACAACGTAAATCATATAGAATCACAAGCAAATGTCAAGACAATTGAACAAAAAAAAAAAAAGGTTCGAATCGAACACAATGCAACATGTCTATTATTGAATCTCTTTCTTGTATAAGTTTTTTTTAGATTTTTATATTTAAGTCTTTTTAAAATTATTTTGAATTGAAATCTTTAATCGTTTTATCATTTTATTATTTTCGTTTCAGGCCTGCCCTCTTAATCCCGCCCCAGAACTACAGTCCGAACAGGAATTCTCTCAGCGTTTTGCACATGTTATACGTGGTGTTATTGATTTTGCTGGCATGATACCAGGCTTTCAGTTACTTTCACAAGATGACAAATTTACCCTCCTTAAGGCTGGTCTTTTTGATGCTCTGTTTGTGCGTTTGATTTGTATGTTTGATAATTCGATTAACAGCATCATTTGCTTGAATGGTCAGGTTATGAGACGCGATGCTATACAGAATGGTGCCAATGCCCGTTTCCTAGTTGATTCAACATTTAACTTTGCCGAACGTATGAATTCAATGAATTTAACAGATGCCGAAATCGGTTTATTCTGTGCTATTGTCTTGATAACGCCTGATAGGCCGGGATTGCGCAATATTGAATTGATAGAGAAAATGTACAGTCGCTTGAAGGGTTGTCTGCAAACTATAATCAATCAAAATCGTCCAGATCAGCCTGATTTTATGGCTAAACTTTTGGAAACAATGCCAGATTTGCGTACTTTGAGCACGTTGCACACAGAGAAATTGGTGGTTTTTCGTACGGAACATAAAGAGCTTTTGCGTCAGCAAATGTGGTCTATGGAGGATGAGCAGCCTGCTTTGTCCAAAAGTCCAAATGATTGGGAGGATCATCGCATGGATGTGGAGGCAAAAAGTCCATTGGGTTCTGTTTCCAGCACAGAATCAAATGATTTGGAATATCAAACCGCTTCTACAACCACCAGTAATACAACGTCTTCAGCGGCAGCCTCAAATCATCATTTAAATCATCATCTGACACCACAAACTTCTTCTCTGGCTTCTTCTGCTCCCTTATTGGCTGCCACTTTGTCAGGCACATGTCCTCTGCGCAACCGTGCCAACTCTGGCTCTTCTGGCGACTCTACAAATGAATTGGATATGGTGGTGGGTAGTCATGCCCATTTAACACAAAATGGGTTAACCATAACGCCCATTGTAAGAGCTCATTCCCACCAACAATTGCATCATCATCTGACGGCCGGCAATGGTACACATCGTTATCGCAAACTGGATTCACCCACCGATTCGGGCATCGAATCGGGCAATGAAAAGAATGAATGCAGCAAAAATGTTAGTTCAGGAGGCTCCTCCTCTTGCTCCAGCCCCCGCTCCAGTGTTGACGATGCTTTGGATTGTCAGGAAAATGGCCAGAATGCCTCAACTTCACAAGTGACTGTTTCTGTTTCGCCAGTGCGTTCACCACAACCTTTAGCCCAGCAGGCCAGTTCAACATCGAGCACGACGAACTCCTCCTCAGCTAATTTAAAAAGACAAATAGTAGATGATATGCCCGTGCTAAAGAGGGTATTGCAGGCTCCCCCCTTATACGATACCAATTCCCTAATGGATGAAGCCTACAAGCCTCATAAGAAATTCAGAGCTTTGCGACATAGAGAATATGAGTGCACGGAGGCAGATGCTAGCAGTTCTACGAATAATTCGGGATCAAATATACCTGCACCTGCCAGTAGTCCATTGCAACAAAATAGTAACGCCCAAAGCCCACCACCACAACTGTTAGCAGCAAACAGTAATACATCGGCTCAAAATCCACTGATATTGGCACCACAAGCCATGCATTCCCCACAAGCTCCATTGGCCGCTTCACCACCAGTCATTGCTCAACACCAAAGCCAATTGCATATGCATTTGACACGACCAACACCCACCAATTCCAACAGCGGTGCACAGCAGCAATCTTCGTTATCCAGCACCCATTCTGTATTGGCCAAATCTTTAATGGCCGAGCCACGCATGACTCCCGAACAAATGAAACGTTCAGATATTATACAAAACTATATCATGAGAGACAGCCAGCCGGCTTCCTCGTCTTCTTCATCTTCGAACAGTAATTTATTGGTGTGCTCACCGCATGGTCCAGGCAGCCGCAGTCCGGCTCCTTTGCATCATCAAATGCAAATGCACAGCTTGTATAATAATGGCAGTAATTCACCAAATTCAAGCACTTCACCCAATTCCCCCTCGACTACGACGAGTATAAATAATGTTTTGGCTTCACCGCCCAGCACGGCTAATAGCACAAGCAGCCCAGCAAATGTACGTTGGCCGGGACATTCCGTTATTACTACGACCTCGATTAATCAACGCCAACAGTCGGTATCACCCAGCAGTAACGGCTCCTCATCATCCTCCTCATCAACGTCTTCAACATCCTCTTCCTCTTCGTCTGCCTCATCATCAGGTTGTCAGTATTTCCAGTCCCCCCACTCAACCTCAGCCTCAGTTTCACCGCCTCGACCCTCGCCCACACAAATGACAACATCACCCCGTTTATTAGAACTACAAGTGGATATAGCTGACTCCCAGCAGCCGTTAAATTTATCCAAAAAATCTCCAACACCACCACCCAGCAAACTGCAAGCTTTAGTGGCAGCTGCCACCGCAGCCCAACGTTATCCCACAGTCTCAGCCGATGTGACAGTAACAGCCACCTCAACAGCCAACAATGCAAACAGCAGTTCAGCAAACACCACCACTTTGCAACAACCGAAAGTCAAGCTCGAGGCGTAAGTGTAAATTTTTCTATGAGCAAAAAAAAAAAAGAGCATTGAGAGTAATGTTTTAATATGCTCTTTCCTTAAACTCTTAAACTCTTGAGCTCTTAAACTCAATATAAAAAGTTCTCTTGTTTTAATTTTAATAAACTTTTTAATGATCGAGACTGAAACCATTAAATTAAAATTCAAAAAGAAAATCATTTAACACTAAAAAGAGGGTATTTCAAGAACCAGAAAATAACGGTTTATTTATTGTAAAAAAAACACAAGAAACACAAAAAAAAAAACAAAAAATAAAACAAATTTCCTTAAATCAAACAAAAACAAAAAAATATTTTATAATTTACAGGGGCGGGCAAAAATATTTTAATTCATTAAAAAAAGTTATAAAATAATTTTTTTTATTAAATTTTTTTGCTGTTAATTATATTTAAAAAAACCAACTATAAATTATAAAAAAAAATATTTATTGTACAAAAGTAATAATAATTAATTAATTATAAATAAAAACTATGCATGCAATTAAGAAAAATAAAAATAAAAAAATAAAAAAATTGTCCTTTTTAATATAAATTAAATGTTATTTAAACAAAAACAAACAACAACAAATATATTTAAATTTTAAGCTTGTATTAATTTAAACAACAACAAAAAAAATTAAAACAACAAAAACATACACACAAATTTGAAAACTTTAAAAATATTTTTTTTTAATTGTTTAAGATTTTTTTGTTTTGTTGTTTTTTTTTTTTAAATACTACTTAATTCCGGGTTGCAAAATCTTAGAACCTAATGCTGTCAAATAAAGAGTTCTGCAATATCCGATAATCAGGATCAGTTAAAGCAAAGTGGCTGTAAATTATTTTCACAAAGCGTTTAAAAATTTAAAAAAAATATTTTTTTTTAAACTTAACAACTTGTGGTTTTGTGGCAAAAGGTGATTTCAGAAGATATAATTTTCAAGAAATACTTTTTTTTAAGGAAAAAAATAGTTTAAAAAACTGTTTTACAGGAATGAATTTGTTCCTTAATTTAAATACAGTTACTAACACAAGTTAGAGGCCACTTTTTAGGCAATTTTAAACTGATTTTTGTTGGGTTAAAACTACAATTGATTTCAAAATTAGAACCATTTGTTCTTTTAAGCTTCTTTTATATAATAATTTTTTAATAATTTAATTTTTAAGTTTTAATTAAAAACAAGAAAAAACAAAAACAAAAACAAAAAAACACAAAATGGTTATAAACCTCTCATTAATTTTTGTTTGCAAACAACAACATTTTTTTCAAAAAATGATTATTTGATTTAAATAACAACTCTGCGAGTTTAAAATTTATTAAAAAAAAAAATTTGTCTTATTTTTTTTTTTCAAAAGTGTTAAAAACTAACTTTAACAAAAAAATAGAAAAAAAAACATTTATTAATTAATTTAAAACTAAAAGAAAAACACACACACACATACACATGTTTAATTATAATGTTTTTATGTTTTGTTTTATTATTATTTTTTGTTTGTTTGATGTATTTAATTATATTTTTTATTATTACTATTTTTATTATTTAATTTTAAGTTTTATTATCTAAGTTAACTATTATTATTATCACATTTAAGTTTGTATAGAAACAATTTTATTATTAATAATTAAAAACCAACAATAAAAAAAAAACAATTTCCAATTTTATTTTCTTAAATAAAATATAAAAAAAACATTTTTTTTAAAATCCTACAAAAAAAAACAAATATTTTTTTCTTTTGATTTTTCTGTTAATTTAAGGTTTGATTTCTTATATTTTTAAGCATTTGAAACAAAAGTAGTGTTTTCAAAGTAAAGCACGACGCCATCTTTAAAAAAAGAATCTTGTTTTCTTGTTTCTTCCAAATTTATTTGAGGCACATTTAGTTTTATTTATTTTTTAATACTCGATCAAGAAAGCGTTCTCTCTTCTTCTTAGTCTGATGCAGACTGTTGTTGTTTAAGATGTTGCCAGCTAAAGGGTTTGTATGATGTATTTCGATCTTTGTCCAATATCTGGCAATTTTTGCTATAACGAAGAACGAAGACACTTTCAAATCGTTGTGAATGCAGCCGTTAGTTAAGGAAGAATGTGAGGTTATGTCAGAATTGAGTCATTTGCAAAAAGCCATGCAGTCTATTGCTTTGGCTACTAAAGATGCTAAAGCTTCTATAACTGTATACCCGGAATGAGCAACTGCCAGTGATGGGCGTTGTAGGAGCACTGTGGCAGGGTGGTTGCTCAAACTCATTAGGGGTGCACAAATCATCGATGTGTTCAATTAGCTCCATGAACAGTAGTGGTTCTGGAATGTCTCCAGAACATAACCATTACCAACATCACAGATAATTTCGCCTTTTATGCATTTAAAGCCAGAGGAATCAAGTGACAGTGGCTTTTACTCATGGCCAGCCTTTACGAGACAGACTTCTTCTACCATTATCATTCGTTTAGTATTTTCTTTTGGCGATGAGCTTTGGTTACTAAAGATCCTCATGATTCAGTAAGGAATTGATACATGATGCTGAAGTTTTCCACAAGTCATGACTGTGTTCCGTGTGTATTTCTAGCAATGCTCCAGGACCATCCCATTAGCATTATCACAATTAGATTCGCCTTCTATACGATAAAAGCCACGTGGCTTTCACTCTTAGCCAGCCTTAACAATACCGGCTTTTTCTGTTATCATTATTCGTTTAGTGTTTTGTTTTGGCGACTTTAAAAAGATTTTCTAAATTTGTTTCGGAAGCAGCGCTTTATAACTGGATTCCGAAGCATCATATTGGCTTAAGGATTTTATTATAAAAAAGAAAGAAAGTCTTAACCTAGTGTTTGGATGGAAAAATGAAAATAAAAAGTGCGAAACAGTTTCAAAAGTTAATTGGGAGACTGAAATTAACTCAAATCTAGCAAAAGGAGACGCATATGGCCTTACAATTACTAACAAGAGTGGGAGGAATAACAGTCGAATTGAATTCCATGCAAAAGCGATAGAAAAAGTTTTAAAATAATAGAATTTCTAACAAATTTTATGCAAATCGAAACTTTTTCAGGCGTAGAGAATTGGTAAGAAAAAAAGAAGAAGAAGAAGAAATAAGAATAAAAACAAGGCAGAAGTGAATTCTACAATAGGTGGGAGGCAGATGTAGGCAATTACGTTTCAAAAACATATGAATCCTGAAGGTGTTTTTTAAGGAACTTTATTTCCACACCATCCAAGCCATCCAACAAAAAAAAATTTCTCTTTTGACTCACTTTTTTCGTTTTCCATCATTTCAAATTTAATTGGAAGAGTGAACAGATTACTTTTTGCAAAACTTCGGGTGACTTTTCTAAAATAAATAGATGCCTTGGAGTGTGATAATCGAAGATTAAAGGCATTCCCCAAATTTATGTAGCTATAAAATCTACACTAGCATGTTCATAGTATGTTTTAAGAACTTTTTATTTGTAAACAGATACAATAGGTCAGTTCACTTTAAGAATCTTCTTATAACTTAAACGAAGCATTTTCTTTACAATATTTATAAACAATAAAAAGGGCTAAATTATTGTATTAATTAAGCAAGAGTAAACCAGCGGCGAATTAAATCATTTATATGTGTGCGAATCCTTGCAAATTTCTAGAAAGATTTTTAACAAGACTGCTCTTTGATTCGCAAATAATTAAAACCAATTAATAAAAAGAAGCAAACGTCACATTTGCAAGGCAAGTGCTCGAACGAAATTTGAAGTGAGCACATTTTGCAATTATCGCTTATTGGGTGAGCACCTTAATAATCTGTGCGTCGAATATTTTAATTTTTGACGCTTCTGGCTTCGACTAAAGTCGTAAGAGGGTACTGGGTGCTAATTCTGCCATTTGAGCGAATAATTAGTCGAATATGCGAGTGTTTTTTTTTTGAGTTATTCTCCGATTCGTTATGGAATAACGGGTATCGAAATTTTTAATAATGGCATTCGATAGTGTATAAGTATTCAAATGCCACCCAGTGAGTTTTTATTCGCACCCCAAGAATCTTTGTGAAGTAACATTTTTCTGAAATTAAGATCTCACAAACAGAAAATGTAACTTTTTTAAACATGAAGGATGATAATAACTTCACTAATTTAAGACGAAAGTGTCAAAAATAAATTTCTCTCAGAAGGAGAATCTTGAAACTTTAGGGCCCAACAACATACAGATTTAGCGAAACAGCGAAACTCTCTCAAACACTTTGCAAGGTAAAGCAAGTTTTAAGCAAATTGGATAGTAATTTGGTAGCATCTAATGGTTGATGGGGTTCTGAACAACCAGCAAAAGGTACTAAGACGTGGCACAGATTTGAAAGATGAAGAATGCAAAAATAAAAGAGAGTCCAATTTTTACTTTTTTAAATTTTCTAATTTTGGTTTTACATTTCCTGCTTTTTCTCTACTTTGTGCCAACATCTGACTCTTGTTTACATTTTTTACAGTGTTGTCAAGCACATTTGCTTGGGTATTTGACAACACTTGAGCATTAACTCGATTCATATCGTGTTGATTAATAATTTTAAAAATTCTTATTTTATAGAAATTATTGTCTATTCACGACTGCCAGAATTAGTCACTAACTAATTTTTGCGCATCAGCATTCAGGCGATGACAACTGCTCATGCCATGCATAGGAAATTTGGTTATGGAGAGGAGAAAACAGGGAGTAGTGTTTGTTGATATTCGATTTGTATTTTTATTTGATAGAAAAGACATCTGCATCACATAAGAACTGTTCTGCAAAAAAGAATTTTCCCTATAATGCGTACTGCGATCCACCGGAGAACCGACCATGAAAAACGTGTTAAACGCAAAAACGTGCGAGGAACGGGAACAAATTCCTTAATTTCATTAGAGCACTATTTTAGTAATGATAAAGCAATAAAATACAACCCACATTGCGTCGTTGCTCTATCTGTCCACCTCCCCAGAGATATGTATAGTGCCATGCCAGCAAATGCAGCATCATATCCGAACAAACATCAGATATAAAAACAATTTAACACAATTGTTTTTATTTTCAAGTTTTTCTATTTATTTATTCAGCTGTCACTAAAAACTATAGCGGTGACAAAAATTTCTTTTGAATTATCGATAACATGTCAAAGTCAACACAACATTTTTATTCAATGCCGGTTTACTGTCGAAGCCATGTCGACGTCAGTGTCAACTTAATGTGCTCTTGACAATGAACGGAAGAGACTTTCGTTGTCTACCTTTATATCACCTCTATTAGTGATTATGTATGTGATAAGTCTCATGTCAGCGCCTGGCCATTTGGCCTTAATCTGACGGTGATCTTACTGGGTGTAGCAAAACCGCTCACCCGCGCCCTAAAACGCATACACACCTTAGTAGCAATGTTTGAGTGTACGCTAGCTTGGCCGTGCCCCCACTTCTTACCGAAGAGTTTGAGACTATCCTGTTGACTGTTGCATGGGCAAGCTAGGACATTGAATTTAACATCTTATTGAAAGCGTTTTTAAAAGAATTCGATTTAAACCAGCATCCACATGTCGAGATGGGGAAGAGATCCATTAAGACTGCGTATCCCTGGGTTGAATATAGGTTTTTTATTATGTTTGATTTTCTCACTTTTTGCTTATTCGTTTTTTAATAAAAAATTAAACATTTTCAGAAGACACTTTTAAACCCAATTTAAAAAAAAATTTTTGATTAAAGTGTGAGCATTTCATTCACTTCTTTATTTTTTCAAAAAATTAAAAAAATTATTTACAGAAATATATTTACCGAAATTTGCTTAATAAAAAAATTCTTTAATTAAATTAATTGAAAATTTTGTACATTGAACACGATGCGTATGATTGTTTACTTCAGACTTTGAGAAAATGTGAAGTATACTTCAAGGGATACTAATATTTATGTAAATTCAATTTAGCAGCTTTATCTAATTTTTAGCTTATTTTTATATTCACAGCTTAAAACGCCTAACAGCGAATTTAGAGGCCTTTTAATTTTTACTCACAGGGTTCTTAAAAAATTTTAACATTTTCTTGTTGAAAAACCAACAACAACAAATACGAGTAAATATTTGTTTACAGTTTGCACTGCCTTCACTTAAGAGAGCCAACTCAAAATTAACAACTTTTCAGTAGAGACATAAAAATTTGTTTTGTTTTTTAAAGCTACTTTTATATCAAGACGAGGGTAGAAGAAGAGTTGAGAAAATGGTGTAAGATTTTTACAGTGATACTGAGATGACTATCTTCAGGGGAACCAGTTGAAGTTGTGTAATAAAAAATCTCAAAACATTGTTTCAAAGTATATAACTCAACAAAATTAATAATTTTAAGAAATTTTCTATATAAACTTTAAGTATGCTTGTAAGGTTTATAACTGTAGCCTATTTTTGGGAAACATTTAAATTACAAGCAACACCCACCAATCCTACTTGGCCCTGGCGCATGAATACAATAATTTTTTAACTTCGGTGGCAAACAACTGACGTGTGTAGGTTATGACGTGTGTAGAGTTATAAGAAAGAACGCAGTATACATTAGGGATGATTTGATTGAAATATGAATAAGTTACTAAACCAAAAAAAAAATTTTAATGTTTTTTGTGAAAATAGAAAATTGCAAAGTCTTTGAATAGGAAGTTTTACTAAAAATTTATATGTAAGCTATAGCATACTTTGGGGGTATAAATTGAGAAGTCAGGCTTAGCAGGTTGGCACAGAGTTTGACTTAAGCTATAAAATAGGAATTAAATATTTTTCTTTTATTTATATTTTATAACAATAGCCAACACATGCAAGTGTCAAAGATTATAAGGCACATGGAAGAGAGTCGATAAATAAAGCATACTTTGAGGATGATATTTATTTATATTAAAGAAAATTTTCTTAAATTAAATCAGGAAAATACAATGCATAAGCACGATCTTTTTTAATTTAAAAAAATTAAGAGAACAGTTTTGTGTGCGAAAATTTCGTATCTGAAAAATAAAAAACACAATATTTGGCTTCTTTTTTTTAATATTTTTTAGTTCAATATCATGCTAGATATAATATTTTACAAATTTAATTAGTTTCCGACATTCAATAAAAATTCGCCAATACTTTTTTTTTATACGCCCGAAAGTATATTACAGTTTTTGTTTTTAAAGTGTGTGTGTGTATTTAATACTTTAGTTAAGCCATAATTTGGACATAGTCGGCCGGATAGGTAAACTTAGTCAAATTAAATAACTAATTTTAAAAATATAAATAACAACAACAAATTTCCGGTACAATGAGGCATAGTTTTAATATAATTTTAGACCGCTTAAATTTGGAGATTTTTTATTTGAATTTTACATTTGCAATTGTTTCAAAAATCTTATAATTCAAAATAATTCAAATTGACTGTTAGAAAAGCTAACAAGGAAAAAAGAAATTTTGTAGAAATTTCCAAATTTTTGTAAAAATTTGTGTAATTTATTAAAAACAAAAATATTCAAATTTATATATTTAATTATATTTGTAATATATGGGATTAATTAATTATAAAAATAAACAACAATTTATGTAAATTTGTTAAAATATAAACAAAAAATAAATTAAAGCACAAAAAAAATTAATTGAAAAAAAAATAACACAAAAAATTATTTAATAAAATACTTATTTTAAATTTTAATATTAAAATAAAAAATAACAAAAAAAGCAGTTTTTAAAACAAAAAAAATTTTGAAAAAAAAAATGTTAAATAAGAAATAATGTTTAAAAAATATTTATAAATATAAAAACAAATATTTTCTTAAAATTATAAAAAGAGTCTACAAATAAAAACAAAATATCAAATTTAAAAGTTAAAAGTTTAAATAAAATAATAATAATAAAAATAATAATTTATGTGTATGAGTGTAATTTGTCCGTTAAACTTAATTAATTAATTAATTAATTATAAAATAATTAAAATTAAAAATCCCTGTAAATTAAAAAAGCAAAACAAAAATAATAAAAAAATAAAACTGAAACAATGAAAATGATGACAATTTTTAAAATTAAAATTAAAAACCAAAAAAAAAAAAACAAAAACAACACAACATATTTGATCAAAAAATTTAACAAATTATGTTTTTTCTTTTCAACAAATTTAAAAAGAAAATATTTTGTTAAAGCAGACAGACAGATTAAGAAAAATATTTAAGAAAAGAAGAAGAAGAAGAAAGAAAAGCAACAAAAATAATAAAAAAAAGAAAAAAAAAACAAACAAACAAACAAACAAACGTAGTAGTTGTCTCTTAACAAATTTAAGCCATGTCAAATGAATGTTAAAAGTTTGTTAATAAAAACCAAAAGAATTATGAAACGAATTATTACAACAAACACTCTAAATTATTGTTTTGAGTGCAAGTTAAATTTAAAATTTAAAAAATGATACAAAAAAAACATGGAAAAAATAATGAGAGAAAGAAAAAGTTTAAAATCACAAAAAACTTTTCTTAAAAACTTTTAAAAAGCAAAAAAAAAAACAAAGAGATTTTTCTTTGGAAAAACTTTGAAATAACGAAATAAAAGAAAATTTGTAACAAAAAATCAAAACAAATTCCAAACAAAATTCGTTTTTAAATAAAAAAGGCAACAAATTTCATGAAAATAAAAATTTCTCAAACTCCAAACAAGAGTCGAGTGTGTGTGGAAATGAAAATAAACCCAACAACAACAACAAATGTAAGAGATTATAAGTTTAAACCTTTTTTTTTTGTTTTGAAAGATCTAAAAAATAATTAACAACCAACAAAATGTGAATAAAAAAACCGAAAAAAAGAAATAAAAATAAAAAAATTGCAAAGTATTTAAACATAAAAAACAAATGAATTTGTTTTATTAATTAAAGAAAAATTAAAAAAAAAAAAAATAAAAAAGAGGAAGTAAGTAGGAGTCTAGCTATTCTACATGATTGATTTTCAAATTCAGACAAATTACTTTCTCACCTCCCATAGTGATATGCACTCATATTTTAGTAATTAAAAACTATAGCATAGCTTATGGGATATGTTTATAACAAATTATATATTTTTTTTAAATTATATTTTAAACAAAATAGTTGAGCCGGCAGAACATGTCATGAAATACATTTTTTTTCGGTTCGGACGAGTACTCAGGGGATGACCCCTACCCATGCATTGCAGAGTACTAGAACTAGGAAATTAGGTTATGGTGAGGAGGATAGAAGGAGTAGTGTTTGTGGACATTCGATATGAATTTATCTACATTGAAAGTCACAGAAAAGATCTCTGGAGGGAGTTTATTAAACATACGAACTGTTTTGCTAAAAAAAGAATTCTGCCTGTAATGCATAGAGCGATTCACTGGCCAAACAATCACAAACGGATGCGTTATCAACGAAAATCGAGTCAAACGCAAAAATCTACGACTTCCAGGAACAAGTTCCCTAAATTCGTTAAAGCACTTGCCATTGTAGTGCCTTTAAAAGGCAGATTTTTTAATTGCAACACTGCTATAAAAAACACCGTTAAAGTTAAGTATTGCGGTGAAGTTCTAAATAAGTGCAACCAGCAATTACTGCAGCAGAAAGTATGAATGCATGAGCCCAGCTGCCTTAATCTAGTATTTTCCATTCCGATTTTAGAGCATACGATCTACATACACACGTATGCTGCGAACTGAGTTTCAAGAGAAAAGAAGAAAACCAGAAATTAGAGTGAAGGCGATCTTAATCTTGAGAAAGTTTCGTTCGTCAAATGCAATCAAAGCATCAACAAGAGAAGAACAAGGGAATAGAGTTATAAATACAGAGCCGCATTTAAAGATAAAATTATTCCTTCAATCACTTACGTTTACGAGGATGGGCTACTGAGTCTATGAATTTTTGAATTTCCCGTCCCTTAATTGAAAAGCCAACACTGCTTCTGTCAGCAGCAAAAAGCGAATTTCGTACGTTTTATTGTGGTGGATCCGCGGCACAAAAACTTGTCTATTTCGTTTGCATAAATCTTGCTTTTCAGATATCCCCACGAAAAGAAGTCCGGCGCAGTTAGATCAGGTGACCGTGGAGGCCAATCAACATCACCATTTTTGGAAATAACTTGTTGTGGCAAGAGGTGTCGCAGTAATTTCGTTGTAAAACAGGCTATATGCGATGTGGCAGCGTCTTGTTGACACCACATGTTAATCAAGCCGAAAGCATGCAATTGTGTTGTTCAAAAGCTTTCAATCATATCACGACATCGCTTCCCATTCACAGTTACCGTTGCATCGTTTTTATTTTCAAAGAAGTAAGGTGCAAAGATTCCTCCTCTGTTGAGAGGCTTCCCATTCCTATTATTTACATATTCCGTTTATTCACATATTCATTCAAATGAAAATAGGCTTCGTCTTTCATTATGATTTTTATTCGGATTTGTACGGCGGCATAAATGATCTTGTGGAAGAAACTATTGTGTCAACTGAATCTGATATGCAAACAAATGCAAATCCTTGTTGTAAATTGTGGCCAAAGATGTTCTTTTCAGACGAAACTCCGTAGCACGGCGTCAAATTGACGTTGATGGATTGTTTTTAACACTTTCTTAAGCAGCAGTAATGTTTTCATAAGATCTCTCAGCACGTTCTGGTACACGCTTGGGTCTATCGCCTGCAGACCCCCTTTCTTCGAAATCATTCGCTACACGATAAATAGTGCGTTTTTTGTTGGCACGTTGTTTCTCCCAAAAATTTCTCGTCGTCACCGTAATCGATGATTGATTTTGATAAAATATTTCAACGATTAAAACACGTTGGTTTATCGCAAAATTTTTTCATAACAAATTTGCCACGACTGCCAAATATGAACTGTCAAAACTAAAGTTTACCAAAATGGCGGCAAAACAAAGTAGTTTACCTTTCCGGCAGACACCCCGTACAAGTTATTAAGCCACTGAATAATGGCCAAAAGCAAAAAATATATAGAACTATTCCTTAAAGTAAAAATGGATAACTTGAGCTTTCGCCAAGTAGTTCAAAGACTGATGCAAGCAGGGGTCAAGCTTGCAGGCTCTAATGCAAATGGCTTTTAGAAGAACAACATAAATTAAGTTCATTAAGTAATTGTGGTGAACGTGGGTTTTCAATTACAATTAACTGGAAAAGAAAATCGTGTGGTTTCTTTAAGTTTTTGTTTAATTAATTTGTAGAATCATCATTCCATTTACCTGGTCGTAGATTTTTTAAGTTCGCTGCTAAAAGTTTTTTTTTGACTCATCTTAAACAATTACAATTTTCGTATTTCATTTTTCTTTGTTGTTGTTGTTGTTGCTTAAAATCTGCCGCTATTTCTAATAATTAATTTTGTTAGTATTTGTTGTTTGTTTTGCTTTTGTTTTATTTGCCTTTCTTCCATTTATTGTTAGAATCAACATTCCCTTGTTGTCTAAATCTGTATTGTTTTTGTAAATGATGAATGTGAAAAATGTTTGTTGATGCTATTTACCGGTTGTTGTACTATTGTAGTTGTTGTTAATTTTCTTTTTAAACAAATATTTGTTGCTTCTTGTTTAGAATAGATTTTTTCTTGTGTTATTGAAGTAGAAAAATTTCCAGGAAAGTTTGCTGAAAACATTCGCTTAGACGCTATAGCACGCCTCTAAAACAAAATTAGTAGTTACACTCCGTCTTAATATTGATTAGATAGGCAGGGAAATATCTGCTAAATATTTAGGTTGGCGGGAGTATTAAATGGAAAACCCGCACCCCGCACCCTGCACCCTTAACATTTTAATTTGGAATATATTTTCAAGGCTTTTTTTCCGCTTATTGTTAATTTGGAAATGGAATTTATAATAGATAAACGAACAACTAAGCTTTTCTCTTGGACGGGTGCTATTTATAGAGGTATAGAATTTTAAAATTGCAAAACTTTTTAAACTGCCAGGTGTCAAGGGACATATTTAGTTTGCTTTGATATTTCAAAATGAATAGGCTGACGCCTGAACCCCACAAATTGGGCCCAAATCAAGATTATCGTTTATTTTATTTGGGTACCGTTTTCCGTCGACCCTAGTCAAATTTAGTTTGTGAACAAACCGGTTTCGGCCGTTTGCCATCTTCAGTGTTCTTTTCGTAATTTTAGCCCCGTCGGAAAATCTAAGCACATATTATCGTTGATCCTGTTTTCCATCAGGCAATTTCGTTTAGTGTTAAAGTTCACTTTTGTTGGAATGAAGAATTCAATAAACAAAACTGCCATATTTGGAGCACTATCACATCCACAAAAGCTGACTGTTTCGTGTGCTTTATGGCCGTACTCCTATAAAAACAATGCGTTACACTCACTGACCTTTTCGTTTCGAACAACCATGATACGCAGAAACTTTGGTTTCAACAAGAGTGCGCAACATGTCATACAGCTCCTGCCACAAATGATTTACTGAAGGCAATGCATAGTTTCACGTTTCGTACTCTCGGATTTGCTTCCAAGATCGTGCAATTTAACTCTAGACTGTTTTCATGTGAGGATATAAGTATGAAGTGCTCAGTTCACGCTGTTAAGCCCGAAGCGATTCACCATGTGAAGGACAACATTCGCCATGTTACTGCTGATACACGTCCATAAATATGGGAAAAAGCTATCGCAAATTGATTAGACGAGCCAGCCAGTGGCGATCAGACCGGGCTACAGCCGAGCCTTCCTTGCCGATCATATGCCAGAAGTCATATTTAATTTATAAGGTCAGAAGACTACCTTTCAACTAAAGTAAATTTCGTGCCAATTTAAAAAATGCCTTCAATTTATTTCATTTCAAAGTTTTTCTTACCTCGGTAAAAACACCCTTTATAATCAAGCCTAGAAACCACTTTCTTAACTGCCTTTTTACGCGCTACGAATTTTCGTTGTATTACATTTACAGCGAAAATATTAATCGATTGCGGTATTCGTTTAACTACATAAATAGTTGCCATAACTATAATTTGTTTGTTCTAGAACGAACAAATGATTCTAATGTAACAACTAATTGTTCTAAATTTATAAAATAACCTTTAACCTCATAAGATCTCAAAATATGATTTTATTTTAAATTTTCTGCATTTTTTACATTGTTTACATTATGTAAAAAATGTAAAAAATATACAAAAACAATATATAGTGTCCGCCATCTAACGTTTTTTTTCTTCAACTAGTGTTTATTTCGTGAATGGTAACACTTAGCTCATGTTTGATTTGACAGATAATTACTTTTATCCTTCCGCTATACGAATATGTTGTGTGTGTGTTGTGCTTGAACAACGCTGAGAAATATTGCGACATTACTTTGAAAATCATGGTAATGTTGCAGAATGTGTGGGAAAATTGCGTATGGATTTGGGAAGAAGAGAAGCACCGTCAGCTCCGTATGTTCGTTATCTTGTGAAAAAAAGTGAAAGAAACTGGCATCCTCATCGAGAAACCAAATCGTGAAAAGCCAAAAACAGTGTGTACACCCGAGAATATTGCTGCAGTGGCAGAAAGTGTGCGTGAAGCGCCATCAATATCAATTCACCGTCGTTCTCAACAATTGAACATTTCAGAGACATCATTGGGACGAATTTTGCATAAAGACCTTGGTATGACGTTATAAAAGGTTAAACTGCTTCAGGAGTTGAAGCCAAGTGACAATCCAATGCGTTTTCGTTTCGCTAAGTGGGCCTGCGATCGACTGACAGAAAATGCCGATTTTGCAAAAAAAAAAATCATCTTTTCAGATGAAGCTTATTTTGATCTTGGCGGGTATGTAAACAAGCAAAATTGTCGCATTTGGGGCACAGAAAACCCGCACGCATACATTGAAAAGCCGACGCACCCAAAACGAGTCACTGTTTGGTGCGGATTTTGGTCCAGAGGCATAATTGGGCCATTTTTCTTCGAAAATGAGCAAGGAATGTTCGTTACAGTCAATGGCGATCGTTATCGGGCCATGTGGAACGAATTTTTGTTTACAAAAATTGAAGAGGAGGCTATTGGCAACATGTGGTTTCAACAGGACGGCGCTACGTGCCACACAGCCGAAGCTACACTCGATGTTTTGCGCCCTATTTATGCTGATGTCGTTTGGCCTCGTCGGAGCAGCGATTTGACACCGTTGGACTATTATTTGTGAGGTGCCTTCAAAGATAAGTGTTACGCCGACAAGCCAGAGACAATTGACGCTTTAAAGGACGCTACAGGACAAAAGTGCGCCTGTAGGCTAGTAGGTAGTGTATTAGCTTATCAGTATGGGGGTTGTGCGTTCGATTCGCAACGAAGACCTTGGTTTTTTTCACTACAAAAATAAAAATTTACTGTCGGTGGGGCTGCTCAGCGATGAAGGCATAGTCACTGGTCGCTGTGCTGTCTTTATACCTGTCTCATCTCTTCTCTATCCCTTTCCTAAAGAATGTAGCACGGTACTTGACTAAATAGGCATTGTTGCCTGAAGTGCTACTTCTCTTATAACAAAGAAAAATATTCGTGAAGTCATTGGGGAAATACAGCTGCACACAATTGCTTAAAATTGGACCGATCGTGTAGGCTACTGCATGGCCAGCCGAGGCAGCCATTTGAATGAAACTATTTTCCATTACTAATCTCAAGGATTGTACTTTTAAATAACAAATGAAATTTGCGAAAATATTCAGTAGTTTTGTTTATAGCATTTAAAAGAAAAAAAGTTATGTGGCGGACCCTTTAGTTTAAACCAATTATTCCCGTTTCTAAATTAGAATTTAGTTATAGAACACATGGCACTGTACAATATTTAAAAATTAGACGCTTCAAATTCTCTGGAAATATTTTTGAAAACAATAAAAATGTTGCTGGGAACTTGAGACCGAAAGCGAGAGCAAGCTAGTAAAAAAATAAAATTAACGGGATTGAATAACTATTCGTAGCTTACAGCCGTGAGCCGAACATGATGAGCGAGCTAAAAGAGCGAGCAAAAAAAATCACTCTATAATTTTAAAACGGCGCGTGTTTTTTTTAATATTCTAGGAATCGCCTAGTAATAATAAGCAAATGAATAACACGAATGCTAAGAATTTTTGTGGTAATCGTTTAATATTTTTTTAGTGTATTGGTGCGTGTGTTTCTAAAATTTGTTGTTCTAGGTAATTGAAAATGACTAAATTGTAGGGAGTAAACAAATACAAATACACACATTCTATTCAGTAAAGTTTTTCATCAAGTTTTTTTCTAAGTTTTAACAACGATAACGTTTAGTTATTTTTGTTAGTGGTGACTTTTTTATTTGCTTAATTTATACAATTTTTTTTTTGTGGTCAAAGTCAATGTCAAACTTGCGTTAAAATTAGAAATGTAAATATTTTTAAAGAAAAAAATTATTAAAACAAGAATTAACAAAAAAAAAAAAAAAATAATTAACAAATGAAAGTTATATTATTATTTCTGTAGCTTTGAAATCTATTATGATTCGAATTTTATTTTTTTATAAACCTTGACCTTTTAATAAATTATATTACAAAAAAATTTCCCTTTTTTAACCTGACGTCAATGTTACCACCTAAATATTTTCGTTGAAAAGAGTAAAAGAGAAAAAACCATATTTAATTAACACGACAATCATTTTAAACGTGCCGAAAAATTAAGTATGTAGAATTACGTATTAATTTAAAATAATTTACATATATACCTACACAAAAATAAAGCTAAAAAATAAATAAAAATAATAACGTGACTGGCGGAAAATTTTAATTAAATACAACTAATACGTTTCTAATGATTTTAAACTAAAGTGAAAAGAGTTCATTTATTTATTTATTAAAATTCATGGTAAAAATTATTTATTTATTTTTTTTCCCAAAAAAAAAAAATTTTAACATTTTTGACGTTAGGTAAACAATGTAAAAAATGCCCATCAACTTATGGCAAAAATTATTTATTTATATTTTTTTAATAAAAAAAATTAAATTTAACATTTTTGACATTAGGTAAGCAATGTAAAAATTTCCATTAACTAAAAATTTGGAGTTAATTCAACGTTGAAAATTTTACATTAAATTAAATACCCATTTTTAATTAGTTAGAGAGTAAATAAATTCGAAATATATTGCTTTTTTTTTGGCATCGTGTAAATAATTTAAAAAACCAAGCAGCTTTAGACATTAAATTAAAGTTTAAGTTTGTTTAAGAGTTCAAAATATAGTAACATGGTTAACAACAGTTAAACGAAGTAGTGGAATAATTAAAAAAAAAGATTTAATGACACGATATCAAACAAATTTCATTATAGATTTTTTTGTCATGTAAACATTTTTACAATTCTTATAATAATCTTAAAAATAATAGCAATAATTTGTATTCCTAAAGCTTTTGGACATTTTGTAATAGTTTACAACAACGTAAGCAATTTTAACAAATTATTTTTTCATGTCTTATTACCATCAGGTAAAACAATCAATTATTTTTTAATTTCTTATTACATTCATCAGGTAAAACAATAGAAATTCGCAAGTAAATTAAATTTTGATTTAGAAATAAGAAATATTGGGTTTAAAATTAAAAACTTTGAATTATCTTTTACATTTTTTACCTGATGTAAATAATGTAAAAAATACATAAAAAGTGAAATATAAAAATTATATTGAGATCTTATGAGCTTAAAGAGCACTTTTAAAAATGATTTGCTGATTTGACTCAAGTCAATAAAGCAACTTAAATGTTTTAACATTTTTACTTCATGTAAAATATAATCAAAATTAGGAAAAAAAATTATTACTTAAGTAATAGCCATTTTAAGTTAAATCAAGTGCTGTCAAGACATTATGGCATGTTAAATTTTTTTTACATTTTGTTTACTTTATGTAAACAATGTTCATAATTTTACAACAAGTAAATTAACCATTTTAAATTAGTTAGAGAATAAATATTTTAGAAATATTTATTAATTTTTAACATAATGTAAATACTGCTGTTTTTTTCTCCCACCTTTCTGGCTGTTATTCGTTCGAAAAAAAACTAAGCAACTTTATACCATAATGTAAATAATTTAATAGACACTTAAATTTCTTTTGTAGAATTCGAAAATAGTAAAATTTTTACATCACTTTAGAGATGTAGTGAAATCATAATAAAAACAAAGAATTAATTATACTCAAAATCAGGCCATTTAATCCATAGATTTTAAATTTTACATTGTGTAAATAATAGTACAATTTGGATAAGAATCTTAAAAATACTAGCACAATATTTCTAATTTTAAAGATTTTTTGACATCATGTAAACATTTATAGTAAAAACATTACGTATATAATTTTTTTAAATTTATTACCATATTGACATCAGGTAAAACAGCAGATATTTGAAGGTAAATAAATTCGCTTTTAGGAACAGAAATAATTAGTTTACAATACATTTTTTATATATGTTTTTTTTACTAAATTTTTACATAATGTAAATAATGTGAAGAGTGTAAAAAATATATTAAATGTAAAATATGAAAATTATTTTGAGGACTTTTGAGGTTAACAGGTAATTTATGAATTGTTTTGTATGATTATCTCGAGAGAAATGGAAAAAACTTTATGTAAATTAAAAAAAAAAAAACATTAATAAAAAAATAAAATAATATTTATTTTTTATAATTTTTGTTTTATACATATAACACATAAATTTTAAAACTTCTTAGCAAAAATAAAAGTGTCATAAAACTAAGAGTATAAACAAAGAGTTTGTTTTCGACAGCAAAGAATCATTAGCAATATATAAAAAATTTGAAAATTTTTAAATATTTTACCTCTTTGGCACCAACATAGAATAGAATAAATATTTATTTTACTTAAATTAAGGCGATAAATTAAATATTTTACATTTTTTACATTATGTAAACAATGTAAAAAATACATTAAATAGAAATATTTTTAAGGAATTTCCAATCTAAACAGATTAGTAAGTATTTTAAGAACTGTGTACATATTTGACATTAGGTATATAATATAGAAACCTTACCGTAAACTAATTAAACAAATATTTTTGAAAAATTTTTACACCATTAATTGGATATATTTTCATAATAAACGTAAACATATTTTCTTTCCATTAAAATTTTTGTTTCCATTTTTGACGCTATTTAAACGAAGTAAAAATTACCTACTTAAACTTAAAAATAAATTTTTAACATACAATGTTATTAACATTACTCCCTGTTAACATGAAATGTTAGTGATAACTCAATTTTACAGAAGATTTGATTTAATACATAAATTGAACAAAACACAAAAATAAAATAACACGTTGAAATTGCAGTCAATAGAATCATGAGTACAAAGTCTTGTTTCATTTACCTTTAAACAAAAACAAGCATTAACAACAACAGCAACAACAACAAAATTCATCCAGTCATTCTATACGTACTTGCATTCATTTACCCGTACAATACACTTTACACAACACTGCAGTTCAAGTTCAATGTCAAGTGCAATGCATTCATTTCAATAACATTTGATTTGTTTAAAATATTTTTCTTTCTCTTGTTGGCTTTTTCTGGGGAAGGGGGGGATTTTTGCATTTGCGTTTTAGAGATTTTTTTGTTATTGTTTTTTTTTATATAATTTCTCTCAAATCAGTTTATGTGCTTGTAAGCGATTTTGTTGTAAAAAGATAAGTATTTGTTGTATCTGGTTTGCAGCCATTTTAAGGAATTAATTTTAAAAACCGTACTAAAATAGAACTTTTCTAGAAGAATTCTAGTGCGTTTTCTCATCGGTTTGGTCCATAATTTTAGGCATGAATAAACTTTTTTAACTCAAATTAATTACGAGAAGATGTCAACGACATATCGTTAGAGAGAACTTAACACGAAGCAATCCGATATTGATTGCTAATAATTTACATAAATTTCAAAAAAGAACCGGTTTATTATGCCAAATTTCTAATAAATATATTCGGCTCATATAGAACAATATTGAAAAGTACTTTAAGAAAACGGTAGAAAAAAAATCCGTTCATTTGGAAAACGGTTGAAAATAATTTGTTAAGGCAACTTTCGTAAAGATTATGACAACAAATAAAGCCACTTCGTTTTTGAATTTTACTCGGAACACTTAGGGAACATTAATTATAAAAAAGCTTATTTATAAAATGCTACAAAGCGAACCGGTACATTTTAAAAATTGCAGAATATTAATCGGAACACTTAGTGAGAGTTAATAATGAAGTGACTTATTTATAAAATGTTCACAAATAAACCGGTTCATTTCGAAAACTGTAAAATTTTTATCGAATCACTTAGTCAACGTTAATAATCAATCGGTTATTTACGACTTTTTTAGAAATGAACCGGTTTATTTTGTAAACTGCAAAATATTAACCGCAACACTTAGGGAACGTTAATAATTAATAAAATTATTTACAAAATGCTACAATGCGAACCGGTCCATTTATTGAAAGTTGATGACGAATCGGTTTGTTTATAAAAAGCTTAAAAATGAGCTCGGTCAAAATATTAATTGAATCACTTGGTCAACGTTAATAATCAATTTGATTATTTACGAATTGTCTAAAACTGAACCGGTTTATTATGCAAGCTGCAAAATATTAATCGAAGCGCTTAAAGAACGTTAACAATGAATCAACTTATCTACAAAATGCTTCAAAGCGAACTGGTCGGTTCATTTTGAAAACTGCAGAATATTAATCGAATCACTTAGTGACTTTTTATTGAACATTTCAAATCAAACCGCTTCATATTGAAAACTGCAGAATATTAACTAAAGCAATTGAAAATGCTAATAATGAATCGGCTTGTTTATAAAATGTTTAGAACTGAACCGGTTCATTTTAAAATCGGCAAAATATTAAACGATGCACTTAGTGAATTTAAATGCTGAATCGTCTAGTTTACAAAACGTTTAAAACTGGAAAGGTTAATTTTAAAAACCTTAAAATATTCATCCGGTCACTTAGTGACTTTTTTTATAAAAAATTTTAAAACGAGCCGATTCATATTGAAAACTGCACGAATGTTGATAATGAAACAGCTTATTTACAAAAAAGGTTTAAAATTGAACCGGTTAACTTGGAAAGCTGCAAAATATTAATCCGGGCACTTAGTGAATGTAAATACTGAATCTGCTAATTAACAAAACCTTTAAAACTGAACCGGTTCATTTTGAAAACTGCAACGTATTAATTGAATCAACGAATTAATGAACGTAAATAATGTATCGACTTGCTTATAAAACGTTCAAAATTAAACCAATTTTTTTTTAAATTGCACAATGTTAACGCAATTTTTAGGAAACTTCAATAATGAAACGACTTATATTTAAAAAACTATAAAAATGAATCGGTTTATTTAATTTGATTTTTAGTGAAACTGAATTAAAAAAAAAATTTAATAAAGTGGTGTTTGAAGAAAACGCTATGGGAAATCATTTGAACCATATTTTCTTAGTTTTAGTATTTTTTGCAAAATGAACTTCTTTATGGCGAAAACGAAGGGTTTAAAATTTAACCGATTTATTTTGTCAACTTTCTAATATTGTCGACATGCTTTAAAAAACGTGCATTAATATAAATTATTTTCTTTATTTAGAAAACTTGAAAAGTGAAACGGTTTATTTAGAAAACTTATGAAGGGAAACGGTATATTTAGAAAACTTAAAAAGTGAATTGGAACGGTTTAATTGGAAAACTTAAAAAGTGAAAGGGTTTATTTACAAAACTTATGAATTGAAACGGTTTATTTGGAAAAACTTAAAGAATAAAATAAAATTTATTTAAAAAACTTGGAAAGTAAATCGGTTTATTTGAAAAGCTTAAGAAGTGAAACGGTTTATTAAGAAAAATTAAAAAATAAAATAACATTTATTTAGAAAAAATGAATCGGTTTATTTAGAAAACTTAGTTTGGAAAACTTAAAAAATGAATTGGTTTATTATGAAAACTTAAAAAGTGAACAGGTTTTTTTTTTTTAAATCTTAAAGAGTGAATCGGTTTTTTTTAAAACCGTTAAAAAATTAAAGGAGTAGTCGAGAAAACCATTCGTAATGAAACGGATTATTAAACAAATATACTAAAATTGAAACGGTTAATTTAAACTTTGTGCAAAAAACAAAAAATTTTAATATTTAATCGGTTATATTGAAAAGGTTTTATTAATTTAATGTTAAATAAATAACATTTCAAATACCTAAAATAAAAAAAGGGGGATTAGGAAAACACTAAAAATCTAAGCGGTTTATTCAGAATATAATGAAAGAGAAATAAATTGGTTTAAAGCAGAGAGAAAATCACTCGATTTCTGGAAAAATTTGGTGAAAAACGAAACGATACTTTGCAACTGTTATACAAAATTAATAAACTTATTTTTTAACAGGTGGAAAATTTCAATGATTTATTTTATTTAAAAGCTCACGGTTTCTGTGTGATTATTTAAGAATATTATCTACAACTGATCATGAGCAAATATTCTTATTAAGTTATCTTAAATATAAAAAGAAAATTCGTAAACAAACAAGAAAACAGAACAGTTGAGAATTATCAACAACAACTTCAGTTAAAATGAGCGCTAAATTGAGAAAAAACAAAATCGCAACTATCATCCCAAAAAACAAAAACAAAAATAAATATTTCAAGGTGAACTGATTAGAGAATTCCAAGAAAAGCAAATAAAATACACGCACTTCGCAAATTGAAATAATATTTACAAAAAAGCAAATCATGGGTGGCAGAACCGGGAAATAAAACAAAAATTATTGTTGCATAAATTGGAAAAGCAAGGGGGCAAAAACACACGCCAACAATTTTTTATTATACATATATACTTGTATTGCAAAATATATATCGATGTATGTATGTATGCATGCATACATATGTATATATGTACATAAAGCCGAACAGAGAAAACTAAATTAATAGGAAAACCAATACAGTCTCAGTCAGGAACAGCGAAAGAAATTATGTTCCAGTAAGCGTTCATTTAGGTTTGTTGTTTTAGGGGCATTTTATTAAATCATTTTTGCTCAAAATTTGCTGGCGCACACAACAATTAGTAGAACTAGTTCTTCTCGCAAATTACACACACACACACACACACACACCTATGCTCTCTCAGTCTTTTATAACGGCATTAATACCCAAAACTATTTACTCCCCATTTAATTTTTGTTTTTTTATCTCATTTTTCTATTCTTATCTTTTACACTTCTGACTGGTCATTAACCCTGAACAAATTAAGTGCGTAATAGAGGGAGTAACGTAATAAAAACGAACACACACACACACGCGCAAACGCACACAACTACTTTTAGTTGTACTTTTGACTCACACTTCAACAATCATTTGGCTTCAAACACGTGCTAAGTTTCCACACATTTTTTTTTTGTTGATAAATAGCTCACAAATAAAACTTTTGGTAAATTGTTAAGTTTTATAAAAAGTGGGCTGCAAAAATATGTATTCACTGGAAAAAAAATCAAGTTAAAAACAAAACTAAAAATTCATTAAAATTTTTATATTTAATTGAAAAATTAAATAAAATATTATTTTCATTAAATCACTCAAATAAAAATTTTATTTAATCATTTTTCCAAAAACCAAAAAAACATCGGAATACTTTTGTCACTCACTGTACATTTTTTTTATTGGCAAAAACAGTAATTTGTTTAATTTAAATGTCCTTGAAATTTATATCAAAGCCAAAAGTATAGGTTTATTTGCTTATACCCACAGTTAGTTCTTCTTCTTCTATTCCCCAAATTTGATTAATTTTCGAATTTTTTGTTGCTATGCCGAATTTGTAGGAAAATCAAAATTTGTTTTAAAGTGTGTCTTGTTGCTTGTTACGATTAAGGTGAGGTTTTTTTTAAATCGAAATGCTAGACTTAATGTAAAAGATTTTAATTGAGTTAAATTTTTTCTTAAATAATTTAAAAAATTTAATTTAATTAATTTATTTGTTAAATGAAAAATATTAATGTAATTAATTTTTTGTTAAATAAAATATTTGAAGTTTTTAAAATATTTTTAAATAAAAAATTCTAACTTAATTAATTTCTATTTTTTAATTAAAAATTTTTAATTCAACTCAATTTTTTGTTAAATAAATTAAAATTGTAATTTAATTAAATTTCTTGTTAATTAAATTAAAAATTTTTATTTACTTAAACATTTTGTTAAATATATAAAAAATTTTAAGTTAATTAAGTTAATGGTTAGAAAAATTAAAATCTTAATTTAATTAAAAATTTTGTTAAACAAATAAAATTTTATTCAATTAAATTTTTTGTTTTATAAATTAAAATTTTAATTTAATTAAATTTCTTGTGAAATAAATAAAAACTGTTAAATTAAATTTTTTCTTAAATAATATAAAATTTGAACTTAATTAAATTTTTTGTTAATGTAATTTTGTTGTTAAATAAACATTTTAATTTAATTGAATTTTTTGTTAAATAAAAAATTTTTATTTAATTAAATTTTTTATAAAAATAAAAAAATTTAATTTAATTAAATTTCTTTTTAAATCAATTAAAAATTTTATGTAGAAAAGCAAATAACCGTAGTTTAATAATTTCGAAATTGTTCTTTCAAATTGCTTAATTCAAAATGAACCAGTTCAGCCGGATCCATTTCATAGGTCACCTTTGTTCAAATAAACCGTTTAATTCGACAAACTCTAGATGAAACGGTAAATTTGTCCCGGTTACTCGTATGAAATGAAACGGTTTATTTAAAGAGAAGCGCTTTATGTTATACGGATGCGTCTTGCTTAAGTTTTAAAAGAAAATAATTAAGTAATAAAGTAAACAACTGGGTATGCTGTTTACTAACTGCGTAGTTTGCTAAAAAAACTTATGCACGCAAGACAACAACAACTTTCTAGTTACAAGCTGCATGGAAATTTTATACGCGCAAAACAACAACAATTGGGAAGTAACTTTATCAGCATAAAAACAAAAACAAAAATACACACGGACCAATAGGCGCCTATAAATTGAATGAATAACATAACAACAACGAAATGTGATACAATTCTTTATTTTCCTACACCTCTAGCGGACATACATAAAAGGCAGCGTTTGAGTGGATAGTCAGTTAGTTAAAACATAAACCTCGTGAAGTAAATTGTTCTGTAGTGCCAACATACACATTTTACTTTGTGTGTAGTTAAAGTAAATAAATTTGTAATTCATTTAAAAACTGTAAAATCCGGTGTTATCTATTTTCCAATAAAGAACTCAGTAACAACAAAACGTTTACAAAAGGTATAAACGTAACGATATGTTACTACATTCTAAATAAACCGATTTAACAGTCAATTTACCAAAAAGAAACTATTTCATGATATTTTTTTAATCAACTATTTCACACGTCACACTTGTTCTTTCGACAAACTCTTAATGAATCGATAAATTTAAATCGGCTATTTAAGTGAAATGAAGCGCTTCATTTGTAATGGACCGTTATATATATGCCATCTTTGTTCGGTAAGATTTTTTAAACGAACTGCTTTATATTACTGGCTATCTAAGCTAATTGGTTAATTTGTACCGATTTTTTACAAAACCGGTTCATTTAAAATCCACTAATATAAATGATATTTTATCATGGTATTATATCCTGCTTTTTTGGGTAAAAAACTCTTATTTATTTTTAAAAGCAAACCGGTTTGATACGATTTGCAAAATAAACCGCTTCATTATGCACGATTTGCTAAAGTGATGGTTTTCAAAATGAAGTTATAAATTTTAAACAATTTAGAAAAATGTATTAAATCATTCGCCACGATTTTTTAAATGAATCGGTTAATTTGAATGATGTTCTCAATTAGTAAAATTTAAATTGATTAAAAACACTTTATATTTGGCTTTGAATATCGATTAATTTTGTAGCATTAATTTCACTTTAGAACATTTTAGGATATTTATCCGATAAGCTTTCTAAATAAACTGCGAATCGAATAATTTATACCGATTTTTTACGAAACCGGTTCATTTAAAATCTACTATGCTAAATGAACCATTTAATTTGTTTTGATATTTAAAGTGAACATGGTATTTTATCACGCTTCATATTTCTTATGTCACACTTTTTTAGGTGAAAAAACTCTTATTTATTTCTAAAAGCAACCCGGTCGGATACGATTTGCAAAATAAACTGCTTCATCACGCACGATTTGGGTTTTCAAAATGAAGTTATAAAAATAGATTAAGCCATTCGCAACGATTTTCTAAATGATTCGATTCATTTAAATAATGTTCTGCATTGATTAAAAATATTTTACATTTAGATTTAAATATCATCAATTTCACTTTAGAACACCTAAAGAATATTCACCCGGTTGATTGATTTTTGATTCGAAAAAAAAAAGATTTCATTCCTTTAGGTGTAAATAGCCATTTTTTTTTGTGAGATTCAAACCAATCAGGCGCAATTTTTATATCTTAAAAATTCTTAAATAGCCGGTTAAAATAAAAATAATCTTGTTTTATTGTTCTCATTCGTTAAAACAGTTCTCTTTGTGAATCGGTTAAAAGTGTCATGCCTTTTATGCATATCAAAATATAAAGGCACGTTACGCTATTTTAAATATTAAATTTTAGAAAAGCTTTTTTTATTATTTTATGCTTAAATCTATTCTATAATTAAGGTTTCAATTAATAGAACTTCTTTTGAAAAAAAACATATTTTGAATAAGATCTGAGATTATCTCGTGCTGTTATGAATGGTACTCTTTACAGTTTAGTTTGTTTCATGTTGCAATCAAACCATTTCATTATTTTCGATTTCATAAGTTTTTCTTTAATCCCTCATATCTATCTCTACTCCATAAAATAATATTTATCTACAATAAAATATTTATTTTTATGACAATTGCTATCGGCTTATTTACTTAAACAAATTATTACCACATTTAACTTTCTTTCTCCCCTTTCGTTTTTAACACCTGGGTTATACTTTTTTTTTTAAGGCAAGAGACACGCTGTGAATAGCTCTTGGCCAATGGAATTTTTATTCCTTAAACTATAGAAACTCAAGTTTCTCATTTAAATAACAATATTGCGCGTTTGTTACTTTTTTCCTTTCTTCTTTTCATACACTTTGTTTATTACCACTAAAGATAGTAAAATTTTTCTATAAACATTTTTTATTATATATAAATAAAGGGTGTCTTTATAGAGGTATAGAACTTTGAAAGAGCACAAAACAAAGATGCATGTTTTAAAAAGTGACATGCAATTTACTTGCCAGATAATTTTCTGGCATATTAATTTAAATATGACTTCTGGCTTATGGCCGTTGCAGCTGGCTAAGATGTAGTCTGAGTTATAAGTTCAATATTCAATAACTTTATCCATTTGTGGCCCTATCGACAATAACGCGTCGAAGGTTGTTCTTCAAGCGACATCACATATTCCAACAAAAAAAAACAGCTACGCGGCAATAAGTCGGAGACCACTTTAAGGATCCGAACTGTCAAGCTATACAATTACCAAATGATTCATTCTATAAATCAATTGTTTTACGAACTGTGTGATATGTTGTGCCGTCTTGTTGAAACCACAGTTTCTGCACATCATGGCTGTTCAATCAATGAACGAAAACTCTCAGTAGTCATAACTCTACAGCGGTCAAGATTGACTGCAATGTTTTGACCAGCACTAATGCCACCAGCCCATAAACCACATTAAACAGACACTTTTTCTGCGTGTAACAGTGTCTCAACCTACACTTGACGATTTCATCATTCCAAATATGGCAGTTTTGTTCTGTTTATTGAAGTATCCATTCAACAAAAAAGAGCCTTCACGCTAAGAAAAATTCGCTTATAAAAATCGTGATCAATGGCAAACTTGTTTTGGACCCAATTTGCACTATTTTGGAAGCTTTGTTCAGGGGCCAGCCTACTCACTTTGAAATGACAAGCATAAATCACTTGATTCATGAACAAATTGCCGCCTTTTAAAAAGGTGTTGACAACTGAAAGTTCTATAGCTTTATAAAAAGCACCCTGTACTTTATTTAAAGGAGACTTAGAAATACAGTTAGAGAAATATTTAATTTATTAAATTTCATTTACACAGTACAATACATAATTTTGGGACTGAATTCCGCGAATGGCACATGAAAGTAAACCCAAAAATAAGAACTCCTGCATCATTCGTTTTGTCAATTTAATGGCCATACGAGTTTTTGTTTTGCTCAAGATGATTTTTTAACACTTTTTTAAATATTTGGACACAGGTTATACAGGGTGCCAGCCGGGAAGGTATACTACTTTGTTAATAATTTTTGATGAGATGAAAGAGGATGGATGTTATATTGATGTCGGCAATTATGTATGGAATACAATAAAAATATCCGCCTCTGTTAGCCTCACAAATGCGAGCCTTTTTTAACACATTTTTCACTATCTCCGCACACATTTCACGTGGTATTTCACTAATTTTATCACGAATATATACTTTTCTGGTTTGTTTGCATTGATGTTGATGGATTGTTTTGAACACTTTCTTGAGCAGCAATAATGTTTTCAATCGATATTGCAGTTCATTGTGGCCGATGCTTGTGTCAATCACCTACAGACCCTCTTTCTTCGAAATCATTAACAACACGATAATTAGTGTGATTTGTTGGCACGTTGTTTCTCCCAAAAATTTCACATAACTTTCTCATCGTCACACTAATCGATGATTGATTTTGATAATATGTTTTAACGATTAAAACACGCTGGTTTATCGATTATTTTTCTATAATAAATTTGCCATGTGTCTACTTCACGAGTGTCAAATATGAACTGTCAAGACTAATGTTTACCAAAAATGGTGGCAAAACAAAGTAGTATATCTTTTCGGCGGACACTCAGTATATCGGAATACTGTACGGAATATCTATTTTGTATCCTTATCAAAGTTGTAGATATTCAATAGGAGCTTCAATAAGGAACTTTATTCAGTTCCTTAAAAATGGCAAAAATTCCCATTTTTTTCCGTTTTTTTCCATTTTTCACAATTTTTGCTTAATAACAGGATTGGTGAAAATGATTTCGGCTTGCAGGAACAGTATCCAGGCTCGGAGCTTTAGATTGATCGGTAATAGTAAGGAGTTTTACTGAAAGTGCTGCAGTAAAATCAGGAATGTATATTTTTGTTTTAAATTTTTTTCTATTCAACCCATTACCGGAATTTAAGCATGCGTTGGCACTTGGGTGTCCAGCTAGGTGTTTAATCTAAATGACTAGCTTTATAAAAGAAATATAAAAGAAAACTGTACACCACTTAAATCTGTGTCATTTAAATAATGACGATACCCTGTTTAAAATTCATTCCAATTTGCCTATTTTTTAGGACGATATAACCACAAACGTAACAACAATTATACGACTTAGGGCACTTGTTATTTTCTATATTGTTATTTTGGTTTTAAAATGTAATTCACTCTGAACGGGACGGCCATCTCAGAATTGAGTCCCAAAACAAAAATGTAATTCAGTTTTAGTGTTTATTTTTGTGTTATATTTTATTCTCAGTGTAGATTTTTTTCTTCAAATGGCACTTTGCGCGTGTTAGCAATCATAACAAATAACAATAATAAAAAACATTTTTATAATTTACGAGGTGCGTTCATTAAATAACAAGATGCAACTACAAACATTGTTTGTTTAACTGAGAACAGCATTTTTTCTTTTTATTTGTTTTTCAAGTAAGAAAATTAGATCTGGTACTTTTTATCCACTGAGGAATACGTTAACTCCCTATAACCTGAAAATCTTATAAGCCAGTTTAATCGTTACACGGAACACCGAATGATTTCGAAATTGTATGAATTTCAGGGATTTGTTAAATTTATAAAAATCTAAAACAATTGAATTTGTTGCTTTAGAAACATTTTCAATACCCTCCTGCTCACTAACAACAAACAATTGTAGGTAAACGTGCGTCAGCTTGCTAACTCAAGCAGCAAGACAATTAATGCCGATTCGTATATGTGGCACGTGGAAACAAACAATCAACCATGTTGATTATTTGCCAGTTGTGTTAACAGTAACGTCATTAATAATAAAAAAACAAAAAGAAGAAGAAAAAACAATTTCAAAATTATATACAAACAAATATTCACAGAGTCCTGTACACAGTGTGAGTCCTGGTGAGATACAAATTTTATAAAAAATTTCCATTGATTTTACAGTGTGGGTGGGCAGAAGACAACTGAAAAAGTAAGAAGACAAGAAATTTTAGATTTGCCTGTTGGCATGGCAAGTATTTTAACAGTCAAGGACATTTTTTTCACAATTGTTATTGTTGTTGTTGTTGTTATTGTCGTCGTCCTCATTTTTCTGGTAAGTGATTCTTTGTTTTTGTTTTTTTTTGTTTTTTTGCTTTTTATTTTTTTTTAACAAGATTTACGCAAACATTCTTAAGTTTAACTTTTGTGTTTATGTGTCAGTGTATTGCATGTTGATGAGTTTGTAGCATTAAAATCCTTTGTAGGCTGTTTCTTCTTAACCTTGACGAAGGAGACTGTACATGGATTCCTTTGGCCTTTAGCAATGAATTCCTTTATTTTTTTTCTTGTTCAGTGGCATTGTGTTTGAACATTTTTCTTGTGTACTGCTGCTCCGAATAATTTTCAATTTACTTGTAAATAACATGAGGTGTAATAACGTTATTTTTTCATATTTAATAAAATTAAATATTTACTCGCCGTTTTAGCGGTTAATAAAATAGAATATAAAGCACTTATTTATTTTAAAATGTTGCAGCCATTTACAAAATAGCATACGACTTTAATATATTACATTTAATCATTATTCACTGTTTAAAGGAAGAATAAGGACTTTAAGTAGCAGCAAAGTTTTTTCATCTTTTCCTTAAACGGTTTGAGTATTTTCAATCGTTTTGAAATCAGCCGTCTAAATTTTTTTTATAAATATTTTTATCTAAACCATTTCATATACTTTTGAACTCAGTAAAAATTGTTTTCTGCCATTTGATTTAAAAAAAATCGTTACGTTTTTAAAAAGTTTAAAGGAAATTAAACTTTAAGTTGTCCCTCATTTAAAGCGGACCGGTTAAATTTAACGTAAACTATGTATTTGTTCTTAGTTCTACATTTACCTAGAAAGTTATGATTTAATATATGTAAGCAGTTGGATTTGTTATTTTTTTTATTTTTTATTCAAAAATTTTTTTTTTAATTTTTATTCGATTAGTAAAAACCCGGTTTACTTTTTATTCGGTTTTTTATTTTAGCTATTACATATTTTTTATTACATAATTCATTTCAATTAAAGGTGCCAATTTTTTTAGGTTATAGAAGTATTTTTTTTTTATTTGCACAAATTTTAAAATGAACCGATTGAATTTTACACCGACTATATTTTCTTATTTACTTCGAATACCATTTTTTAATATAAACAAATAGTTAAATGATTTGCTCATTGAAAATATATATTTTAAATTTTTTAGTTTTGATTACATTTTTATTCGATTAAAAAACCGGTTAAAATTTATTCGGTTTTTTAACTTAAACCATTTCATATTTTTTTTTTCAAAAATATGTGATTTTAATAAAACTGTTTTATTTTTTAAGATTTCGATGGAATATGCTTAATTTCCATATATTTTTAAATGAACCGTTTGAATTTTGCAGCGACTATTTTTCCTTCTTTGCTTCGATTACAATTATTTTATATAAACAGATAGGTTCGTTTTTGCCTACTGAAAATAAAAATTTTGTATGTTAATTCGATTAAAAAAAGAACCGATTAAAATTTATTCAGTTTTCTTATTTAAAAAAATATGAAAAATTCTTTTTAACATTTCGTTTCAATTAAACTACATCACTGTTTAGCATGTGAACCTGCTAAATTTCAGGCAAAATATTTTTTTTTTTAATTAAATAAGGGGGGTTTCGCTTAAGTACCTGGAATGGAATATCCTATTTTTATTCGTTTTTTTTTTATTTTAAAGGAAATGATTATTATAAACTCTGCATCACTTTAAGTGAAACGGTTCTTTTTGCTAACAATAGGTAGGTTGTTATTCGCTTATTTTGAAAAAATATTTGGATTTTCATTCGATTAGTAAATGAAAAGGTTAAAATTTATTCCGATTTTTTATTTATACTATTTTGTGCTCTTAAAAAATTATTTAGTTTGAGTTAAAGGTTATAATTTGTTTAAGGCTTTGAAAGAATTATTTCATTTTGCATAATATTTGAACCGGTTATATTTTTCTTAGACAATTTCCTTTTTGCTTTAAATCAAATAAGTGAGCCATGCGGAGCCAATCGAAACGATTTTAGCCGTAAAACCCTGTGGACTAGTAGGTAGTGTGCTAGCTTACATGACTGGGGATTGTGGGTTCGATTCCCAACAAAGACCTTGGTTTTTTTCACTACAAATAAAAATTGACTGTCGATGGGGCTGCTCAGTGATGAAGGCATAGACGCATAGTCACTGGTCACTGTGCTGTCTTATACGAGTTAATTTCCGTAACTATCCTTCTTCTTTCACCACCTATCGCATCTCTTCTCTATGCCTTTCCTAAAGACTATAGCACGGTACTTGACTAAATAGACATTGTTGCCTGAAGTGCTACTTCTCTTTAAAAAAAAAGTGATTAAAAAGTTTAATGAAAGAATCGACATCTGTCACCGCGGTCGTGGCGGGCATTTGCCAAATATCGTAATACAATGAGAATTTGAATCATCTTAATTTAAATTTTAATTTTATTATGTTTTAGAAAACAAACTTATTGTTGAGAAACCCTTTGTATAGATTTTTATTTTCTAATAATAATTAATTTATAAAAATATTAATTTTTTAATGTATGTGGTCTTTACTTTTTGCCGTTGTTGTTGTTGTTTGTAAATATTTACATTTTGCAATCAGCAAAACTTGTTTACACGTGTGGAGAAATAATCGCTGAAGTCAGCCAAAAATGAAAATCAAGCTTCAATTTTGTCTCTGCGAAACATGTCAGCATGGGAATATTTAATAGCCGGGAATGCATCTAGTTTTCATCAGAATTTTGTTGATGTTTGCTGTAAGAAGATCTGCACAGACATGACAACCAAAGTGTCTTTGAATTTAATTTTTCTCTAAGAAAAGAGCGAATAAAACTGATGCAAATGAATAATCGGTTTCAGTTTGCAAGTGTCTGATTAATTTGTTTAAAATGATACCCAAATACCACAATAATAATAAATTGTCAATGTTACGATAAAACAAAGACGACATAACAAATTAAATGTGTTTATGGGAAAATATGTTGTAAGACTTGAGGGGTGTAAATGCCCTTATTGATAAGAATTGACTATTTAATATTAAGAATCTTAATATTTGCCCTTAACATCTTAGCATCTTGACATCCTAATCTTAATTAAAAATTATTTAATTTTCCAAACTCTAAAGTTCTAGAATTTTTCTTTTTATAGAAAATTTATTGTGATTTATCTTTTGTATTCCATAACGCTTTCATAAGCTCGCAAGCTTTGTAAAAAAATCAAAAACCAACTGTTGCAAAACTTAATTTTCTTTATTATTATTATAAATAAAAAATACAACTGCATACGAAACCACATACACTCATACACACATGCACACACCCATAAGTTGTTGATTTTAATCATGTGTGATTTCAGTGTAAAACCTACAATTTGCTTTTATTACTAAATTCGTTTTTAAATATTTTACTTTCTGTGTTAATGGCTGACAGGTCTCAGCCTACAAATTAACGAAATTATATTTATGAGAAATTATTTGAACATAAAAATTAATTAGAAAGAGTTTGTTTTTTGTAAATAAATAATTGACAGGGTAAAAGTTTTTTAATTTTTAAAATGATTTTTTACATATTTATAAAATTAAAATGATTCGATTAAAAAAAAACCGTTTAAACAAATATCGTTATCAAGTTCGTTAAAATATCTTTAATACAGGGTGTGGGTCGGGAAGGTATACATTAGCCTAGACAGTTCATAATTGGCAGTCGTGAAATAGACACGTGGCAACATATTATAAAAAAATATTCGATTAACCAAAGTGTTTTAATCGTTAAAAAATTTTATCAAAATCAATCACCGATTACTGTGACGATGAACAAGTTATGACGAAGAACATTTTCATTTAAATGGATATATAAATAAACAGATTAGTCGATTCTGGGGAATGGAAAACCTTCAAATTATTCAACAGTCACCTTTGTCTAGTATGCAATTTGGTGAGGAGAAATCATTGGACCTTAATTTTGAAAATGAAAATGGCGTAACGGTAACTGTGAGTGGGAAGTGATATCGTGATATGATTGAAAACTTTTCAACGCCACAATTTCATACTTCAAGCTTAATTAACATGTGACATCAATGCATACAACCAGGATTACTGCGAGACCTCTTTTCACAACAAGTTCTTTCAAGACAAGTTGATGTTGATTGGCATCGATGGACGCCTGGTGTGACAGCTCACAACTTCTTTTTGTGGGGATATCTGAAAAACAAGGTTTATGCAAACAAACCAGAAATGCTTGAGCAACTCAAACAAAGTATTCGTGATGAAATTAATGAGATTTCGCGTGAAATGTGTGAGAATGTAATGGAAAATATGGTCAAAAGGCCCCGCATTTGTGAGGCTAATGGAGGCGGATACATAATAGACGACATTAAATAAAACATTTATTAATATAAAATATATTCTCTTTCATTTAATTAAACATTATAAACAAACAAAGTAGTATATCTTCCCAGCGGACACGCTGTATATTATTTTATTCTAAATAAATCGCTTTTATGTTTTAAAGTAGCTCCGTAATCACATTGTTCACTTTATTCCAAAAGAACTAGTTCATTTGCTACAGTATTTTGTATAAACCGGTTCCAATACTTTAGCTATTTCAAATAACATGTTTTATTTTTACTTTTTTCATATCAAAGCGATTCATGTTTCATGATATTCTAAATGAACCGCATTTCATTATTCCAAATGAACCGGTTCATTTTGCATACTATATGAAAGTAACCGGTTCAGTGTGCATGATATTCTAAATAAACCGGTTCAGTTTGCATGCTAGCCTTAGTGAATCGCTTAATTTTACATGCTATTCGAAAAGAACCGGCTCATTTTGCGTTCTATTCTAAATAAACTATTTCATTTTTCTTGGTATTCTAAATGAACCGTTTTAATTAACGTGCTATTCTAAATAAATTACTTCACTTTGTATACTGTTCTAAATTCAACGGTTTAGTGTGCAGGCTATTTTAACTGAACCGTTTTGTTTTCGTACTACTCTATATGAACCAATTCCGTATGAATCGCTTCATTTCATATAGTGTTCTAAAGGAGTCGCTTTATTTTGCATACTGTGTGCCATTCTAAGTAAGCCGCTTTATTTTTCTTGGTATTCCAAACGAACCACTTCAATTACCGTGTTATTCTTAATGAACCGCTTCACTTTGCATACTAGTTTTTATTAACCGGTTTAACCGGTGCATGTTATTTTAATAGAATCGTTCTGTTTTCATAGTATTCTATATGATGCGGTTCAGTGTGAATCCCTTCATTTTACATTCTTTTTTAAATGATTCGCTTTAATTTTACATACTACTTTAAAAAATCGCTTCATTTTACATACTATTCTAAATGATTCGTTTCCTTTTTCATGCTATTCTAAACGAATCGCTTGATTTTATATGCTTTTCTAATTGATTCACTTCATTTTACTTGCTATTCTAAATGAATCCCTTTTTCTTTCATGCTATTCCAAATGAAATACTTCATTTTAAATGGTATTAAGTGAATCGATCATTTAACATGCTATACTAAACGAATCACTTCTTTTTGCCCACTATTCTAAATGAATCGACTCAGTGTTATAATTTTATTTTCATAATTTTATAATGTAATTTTTTATTCTTTACGCTTTTCGAAAGCGATTCATTTTCACTAAAATTTAAAGGAGCCGTTTTATTTACAATCGAAGTAAATTTGTACATTTTCGTATGTGCGTTCAAGCAGTGTTTGAGTTAACGCCTGTCGTGTTATTGTTGGCTTCTTCACAAAATTTGTGTCATCCCTGTGGTCTCATTTCAATACTTCAAGGTCAGGCTGTAAGAATTCCCTCCTTTTTTTATATTTTTGTTTTCTTCCCTCTTTCACTTGATTTTTATAAAAATTACTGTTATTTGACACACACATACAGACAGACTTATTTCGTAAACAGAAAATTATAAAATTTTTTTCTATTTCACACTAAACGTTTTCCTTTCAAATTGCAAATTATAATTTGCAAGTGAATATGTCGCACAATCCAATCAAGGCGTAAGGCGTTTGGACGACCAACGATGGTAACCTTCATTTCAGAAATTTGAGTCATGATAATATGACATATTTTATTAACTTCTCAAGTCTTATTTTGGCTTCTTAAATTGTTTGTTATTTTTATTTATTTCTTCTATTCTTCTTCTTCTTCGTCTTGTTAATACATCATTAAGGCCTCCTCAGGGTCATATTTTTTGTTAAAAAAAAAAAAAAATTTGGGAATTCGTAAGTAAAAACACACAAGAACTGAATGAACAGAAAGCAGCAGAATAAATTGCTTACGAATAATTTTCTTCTTTTAAGGGAAAGAAAAAAAAATATATTCGAACTAAATAAATATGCTTCGCAATTAGGCAACGTGGTAGACATTGAATGGCATTCAAGGTCAAGGCTAAATTTTATACTCGTATGGGACTCTAATTAAAAATGAAATAAAAGAGTTTATAACTGAAATAAATAAATAATTAACTTAAACAAACTTAATTAGAAGGACATTGATGTCCTTGATTAATGTGTTGTCTTACAAAAATTATTTTAAGGAGAGAATGAGGTGAAATCATTAATCCAAAAACTAAGTGCTTATCGGTTATTAAAATCCACTAAAACTATTTTTGAATGGAACATATTTTCGGATCTTAAATAAAATTGAGCAGACTTTAATGAAGTAAATAAAACAGAGTTGACAACAATCGATTAATTGCGAAACACTAATTACAAATTAAGTGAAAAATAAAGCTCTTCAATCAAAAGAAAATTAAAAAATGGGTAAAAATTTCAAATAAAAACATCAGCCAGCTCGCGTAGATTGGCATAAAAAAAACTTGATTCGATCACTTAGAAATGAAAAAATCAATCGATGCATTTAAAATGAGAAAAAAAAGATAAAAATGGAGAAAGAATTAAATGAACAATAAACAAAACAAATTAAGAGAGAAAGAAAGAGTAAAATAAATTTTTTTTAAAAAAAAAAATTTTAATTTTTTAAGAAAATTTATTCGATTTACATATAATCGATTAATAATATATCGAATAACTGTTGTCATTCCTTTCCGTCTTTCGATATGACCCCATCACTCTCAAGCCTTGTTCTAAATTGATATCTTTGCATCAAAAGCGCTCGCCGTTCATACCGAACAAACAGCCAGCAAAGATTTGTTTATAATCGAGTAAAAACAGCCAATTAACTAAAGGAAAATTTTTCTATTAATTTGTAGTCCATTAATACTAAATCGAATTATTTATCATCGAGCCAAACTTTCGGAAAATTAGTAAATTAATTTATAATCGATTAATAAAAAACCGAATAAATTTAAATCTTATTTATAAGCGAGCCAAATGACCCAATTTACTTAGTGAAATGTGAATGGACTGGTTTAAATTTGATTCAAAATAACTCGTCTTATTTATAATCGAGTCAACTGAGCCAATTAAATTAGAAAAACTTAATCAAATAGTTTTTAATCGATTAATAATAAATGGTTTTATTTATAATCAAGCCAAACGAGCTAATTTAGTATTAATTTACGATCTAATAATAATAAATCGGTTTATTTATAATTGAACCAAATAAGCCGATTAACTTAGCGAATATAAATGGATAAATTTGGAATCGTTTAAAACTAAATCGAATTATTTATAAACGAGTTTACTTAATGAAAATGAATCGCATAATGCATACTCGATTAATAATAAATCGAGTTATTAATAATCGAATTAAATAAAACAATTTATGTAAAAAAATACATCGCTGAAAAGTAAATCGGTTTGTTTAATACCGAGCCAAATAAGCAAATTCTCTTAGGGAAAATGAATCCATTAATTTAAATTTGATAAATAATAGCTCGGTTTATTTATAATCGAGCTGAATTAGAAAATTCAATCAGGGAAAATGAATCGGTTAATAACAAATTAATTTACTTAATAACGAGACAAATTTTCTGAGGAAAAATGGCTCGATTAATATATAATCGATATAATCAATAAATCGATTTGTTTATAACCGAACCAAATGAACCAATTAACTAAAAGCAGATTAATCGATACAATTTATAATAATTAATTATAATCACTAAATCGAATTTTTTATAAACGAGTTAAGTTAGTCAATTTAGTTAGTGAAAATGAATCGGTTATTGAATAGTCGATTAATAATAAATCGAGGAAAAATTAATCGATTAATAATAAATCGGTTCGCCTAATACGAGCCAAATAAGTTAGGGAAAATGAATCCATTAATTAAAATTTGACTAATAATAGCTCGATTTATTTATAATCGAACTAAATGAGAAAATTAAATCAAGGAAAATGTATCGATTAAAAATAAATTAATTTACTTAATAACGACACAAATTTTCTTTGGGAAACGAAACGATTAATTTATAATTGATTAATTAGTGGTTGAATAATAATTAATTGATTTATTCACAATTGAGCCAATGAGCCAGTTTACTTAGAAAGGTGAGTCGATTAATTTATAGTCGATTAATTTGTAATCGAATATTTGCATAATAATTAATTGATTTTTTTTATAATTGAGCTTGCGAGCCATTTTACTTAAAAAGGTGAATCGATTAATTTTTAATCGATTAATTTGTAATCGAATAATAGCTAATCATTTAATTATAATCGAGTTAAATTAGTTGTTTACTTAAAATAAATTAATCACGTTATTTGTAATCGATTAATAGTAAATTTATTTATTTATAAACGATTAATAATAAATCGATTAATTTGTAATCAATTTTAATAATAATAATGCGAATATATATAGCAGTTTTGACGCTGAGACATTTTAACTAAGATAAAATTAAGAACCGATTAATTTAGTATAGAATACACAGAACAAGTCGATTTGATTAGGGTATTCAGTTTAACGATTCATTTAAAGATATTTGATTCCTTTTAAGACAGGAAAGCATAACGATTTATAGCGATTAATACAGCACAAAAGAGAATCCAGCGAAACGATTCTTTGAAAATAAAGCTCTTATTAAAACGTTTAATTTAAAATAAGTTGTTAATTAATCGATTCATTTTAGAACAAAGTTCAAAGTAAAATGGTTTAACTATACTTATGTGTAGTAAAATAAATAAACGTTTTAATTAAATTAATTTCATTAAAAAATCCAAATAAAAATTCAGTTAAAAGTTATAGAATTTTGATCGCCAACTCACAAAATGTGCCACTGCCGGCGTTCAAAACACTCCGTCCGACAACGTACTATGATAATAGTCTTCGTCAGTTACTGCAGTTGCGTAAAATAAACTTTGCTTTTAAATTAAAATTTTGATTTTAGCGAATTTCGAACAAAATTATTTAAGTGTTAAAAAATTTATTTAAATTTAAATTTATTTTTAAAAATCAAAATTGATTTAATATTATTTTATTTTTTCAATGCTGATTTTCACTACCGCACCTATGAATTTTAAGTCATAACAACTACAGAGAAAAACCGTTAATCCTAACCCACAGATTAAGAAGCGAAGCTTTCTATTTTTCATTATGATCTGTATGTGTAAGTGATCATCAAGAAACATTTAAAACCGGGCATGGCTGTCACTTTCTTAAACCAAAACAATTACCAAAATTTATTAGACAAATGTAAACACTAATAAAATGTTAATAAATTTCACTTTTATTTTTGTTGTTGTTGTTGTTTTTGTTACAATTAAATTCATTCAAATTAGAAGTGACGGTTGTTTTACTATTTGTCAAGCCACTTACAAGTTGTAAGGAGAATAGGAGAGAACGAGAGATTGCAGACTCAATGAAAAATATACCGTAATATAATATACTCGTACATGCTAATATAGTTGTAGAACAACAAAAACAATAACACAGAGCAAAAGAAAAGAAAAACAAATAAAATACGATCAGTTGTTTTGACCCAGTTTATTTTTGTTTGTTTTTGTTTTTGAAGTTGAAATGCAACTAAAATTCACTTTCACACCATTAAACAAGAACGTACAAGTTTGAATTAAAATATTTGGTGAAAGAGCAACTTAGAGTTGTATTTATTATGGAGAAATTAAAAGGAAGCATATTTGGGCCGTTTTACTTATTTTTTTTTAACGTCAAAGTAAAACCATTAATGAAAGTTAATCAAGTTTAATTAAATAGAAAAGCAAGAATAATTTTAAAAATTTCCTAGAATATTTTATTTCATAAAAAATTACCGATTTTATAAAAAAAAATAACCGATTTTTTTTAACAAAGTAACAACTGAACCGGTTAATTTATAATTAATTTAACCATAACACGATCAAGAGAGGAACCACTCAGTATCTGGCGTATAAACAAAACCGCACATACTGATTCGCTGCGCAAAAGAGGAGATATCTTCGTGTGCAAATGTACTACGATGCCAAACAAAATCTATACGAGGCACGCCTTCGTGCTGAGGTTCTTGTTACTCCTAGGGGTAGTAGCAAGAACGCTTGGCCATTTGTTAAAGGATAATGCTAGTTCTTATATTCCGACTCTTTTAAGAAATGATTAAATAATCACTCACCCGGTTGATAAGACTAATCTTGGCTGGTATATTTGCAATTAATATTTATTTGCGGAACGTCGTCAACCACCGCCCGAGCTCGACAGACTCGACGCGTTACTATGCCAAAGATATTCTTTCGAGCTCGAGCGGTTAAACAGGTTTTAGGAGATCTCAACGTCAGCAAGCCTCCTGGGCAGGATGGGATACCAGCACTGATCTTGAAGCAGTACTCTTCGACGCTAGTGAGTCCGTTAGCAACCCTTTTTTAGCAAGTTGTATTATGTCGGTAAATTTTCAAAGTGTTGGAAAGTTGCTATTGTAACGCCAACTTAAAAAAAGGGTGAGGCTAACAACCCTGAAAGTAACCGCCCAATTGCAATTTGTTTTGCACTTTCTAAAGTGATGAAAGTCCAACGGCTTATTTAGCAACCGACAGTATGATTTCCGTAGCGGGCGCTTTACGCTTTCCTAACGAAAAAGTTGAACAACTCCATACATCATTTTGGAGAAAGTAATGTTGCAACACCAGCAATATTATAGCTTTGACATTTAGCTTTTTAACGTATACGTACTAGATGCATAGGCAATTGTTACACTGAAGTCAATTTTGCACGAAAAGCGCATTAAATTAATTTTATAAAATTCGTGATATTTTCAGACAACATAATCGCTCTGCTAAGAGTCGTCAGGTTCAATACAAAATGTACGAATGCCAGCGCGTCTTCCACAGGGTCGTTCAACTGAAAACATAGCAGTCGAGAGCAACAGTGTTGAAGCAGATCCAAATTTGTCAATTGCCCGACGTTCTAAACAATTGCGAATTTTGCTTAAGGATTTGAGTTTGAGGCCTTACAAGGTTCAACTGGTGCAGGAATTGAAGCCAACCGACAACGCCTTAGATTCGCTTAATTCATTCAGGATTGACCGGCTGGTTTTTCTGAAAACACTGATTTTTCAGACGAACCCCATTTTCACTTGCCAGGGCATGTCAACAATTGCCGCATTTGGGTTTCTGAAAATCCTAGAGCGATTATTGAGCAGTCTTTGCATGCTAAATGGGTCACTGTGTGGTCCGCTTTGTTGTTTGAAGGCCTGACTGGGCCGTTTTTTTTTCAAAAGTGAGGCTCGAAATGCATTAACGGTCAATGGATCACGTTATTGCGAGATGGTAACAACTCAATTCTGACCTCTTATTGCCGACGTAAATATCACTGACATCTGATTTCAGTAGGACGGTGCCAATGAAACGATCAATTTATTGCAAACCAAACTTGCCGATCGCATAATTTCACTACAATCAGCAATTAAGATCGTGTGATTTAACACCACTGGATTTTTTTTTGTGGGGCTATGTTAAGGACAGGGTTAATACGGTGCCAATCGAAACAATTGCAGCCTTAAAACTTAAAGTCCGTGATGTGATTAACGAAATAGGATTGCCATTTTGCCAAAAAGTGATTAAAAACTTGGATGAAGGAATCGACATCTGTCAGCGTGGTCAGGGTGGATATTTGCCGGATATCACTTGTCATTCATAATTGCTAAACTTTTCTCTTCGCAATGCAATAAAAATTTTAAACATCTTAATCTAAATTTTTTATTTTTTTTGTTGTCGAAAAAAAACTTCATGTTGAAAAACCCTTTGTAATGGTTTGCCGATATAAAAATAAATAGTTTTCTTTTCAAATATTACGAAATTACTTTTGTTCACACAATATGCACACACACTCTCTCTCTCTCTCTCTCTCGCTCTCTGGAAATTATTATTATTATTTTTTATTAAATTTTATGTATATTTTTAAACAAAAGTTTCTTTTTCTTTCTTTTAATAGAGTTCAATGAACTCTTTTAAGTTCATTTGTGGTTTTGTTTTGTTTTTTTTTTTATTTTTTATTGTATAAATTGTTGCTTTTTCTGGACTGGAGGCACAATATTTTTTTTTTGATATTTTAAATTTATTGAACCATAATAAGTCAGCTTATATAAATGAATTATGACTCATCAAAAATTTGATCTCTAAAATCAAACGGCTTTTCGAACATCATGAAAGAAATTAAGTTTTATCAAAAACTAAAATTTTATAAATTTACGAATTAAAATTTATTTAAAAAATCTGATTTCTTTTTTAAATAAAACTAATTTGTTTTAAAAATAGTTAAAAATTAATTTAACTTTTGACAGGGTTTTTATTATTTTTATTTTAATCTTTTTTCTTTGTTTAAGAAAACAAAATATTATTTTCACTTTCATTTAATTGTTTATAAAATTTAAAAATAAAAATAAAAATAAGTTGCCTTTTGTTTAATAATTTTTTTTTGTATATGTGAAACATGTTTAAAAACTATTTTTCTTACAAATTGTTAAACACTTTTGCTTTTTCTGTTTTCTTTTATTTAATTTTTTCTTTTTATTTCTGTGTCTAAAACTACTTTTTTTTCTAGTTTAACATTAAAAAGTGAAAACGGAGTAAAAATAAATTGCAAACACTTTCGTTTTGTGCGCCACATCTGTTTTAACCTCATCACGAATGTGCAAAATATTAAAAATACGTTAACGTGCCTTTAAAGAATAAATTAATTTAATTTAATTTTGTTTTTATTTAGTCAACTTAAGCTTTAGGCCAAGTTTAGTTTAAATTTAAAACAAGATTTTTGAAACACTTTTCTTTCTAAATTTTATTCACTTTAACTGAAGTCACATCTACAATTTATTTTATTTTCTTGCATTTTAACTTTAACTGAGGCTGAGGTTGGCTATCGGATTCGACACAATAGTCAATAGCAACAATATTTAACACGATTTTCGTTGAGAGCACATCCATTTGTGGTTGATTGGCCAGTGAATCGCACTACGCATTACAGGGAACATAGCAGAACAGTCCGTATAAAATCCCTCCGGAGATCTTTCCTGTCACTTTCAATCTGGGAAAATTCAAACTGAATGTTCACAGACACTACTCCCTCTTTTCTCCTTCCCGTAACGTAATTTCCTAGTTCTAGCACAATGCTTTGCATATGTAGGGGTCATCCGAAAAAAAACACAAAAAAAAACCCCATCATAAAACATCACCTTCTACATTTCAAGAAAAACTATGACTGATGAAATCTTTCAATTTAGATATAATGACATGGAAATTTTCTACAGTAAAATTATGACAGATGAATTTTTTTATAGAAAAGTTATGACTGACAAAGATTTTACAGAAAATAAATTAGTTTTTATAAGAAAATTATGACTGACCAAAAATTAAACAGAATTCTATTTTCAGACAAGCTATGGCAGATGAAAATTTTTTATGAAAAGTTATGACTGACCAAAATTAAAGAGAATTTTATTTTCATTGAAGTTATGACAGACGAAAAGACTGATGAAATCTTTTTATTGAAAAATTTACTGACTTTATTGATATTGACTGACCTAAATTTACTACAGAAAATAAGGACAAACGAAACTAGCTTTTATAAAAAAATTATGGTTGACAAAAATCTTCGAGCACAAAAATTAAAAAAATTTGCTTCTTCAGAAAAATTATGACAGATGAAATTTTGTTAAAGAAAAATTATAATTAATGAAAATTTTTTATAGAAGAATTATCACTGATGAGATTTAAGCAAATTATGGAAATCTTTTATGGAAAAATTATTACATGCACTTTTTTATTGGGAAATTATGACTGATAAAAATATTCTACAGAAAATAAGGACTAAATAATAAATAAATTAGTTTTTATAAGAAAATTATGACTGACAAAAATTAAACAGAATTTTATATTCATTGAAGTTATGACAGACGAAAAGACTGATGAAAACTTTTTATTGAAAAATTTACTGACTTTATTGATATTGACTGACCTAAATTTTCTACAGAAAATAAGGACTAACGAAACTAGCTTTTATAAAAAAATTATGGTTGACAAAAATCTTCGAGCACAAAAATTAAAAAAATTTGCTTCTTTAGAAAAATTATGACAGATGAAATTTTGTTAAAGAAAAATTATAATTAATGAAAATTTTTTATAGAAGAATTATCACTGATGAGATTTAAGCAAATTATGGAAATCTTTTATGGAAAAATTATTACATGCACTTTTTTATTGGGAAATTATGACTAATAAAAATATTCTACAGAAAATAAGGACTAAATAATAAATAAATTAGTTTTTATAAGAAAATTATGACTGACAAAAATTAAACAGAATTTTATATTCATTGAAGTTATGACAGACGAAAAGACTGATGAAAACTTTTTATTGAAAAATTTACTGACTTTATTGATATTGACTGACCTAAATTTTCTACAGAAAATAAGGACTAACGAAACTAGCTTTTATAAAAAATTATGATTGACAAAAATCTTCGAGCACAAAAATTAAAAAAATTGGCTTCTTCAGAAAAATTATGACATATAAAATTTTGTTAAAGAAAAACTATAATTAATGAAAATTTTTTATAGAAGAATTATCACTGATGAGATTTAAGCAAATTATGGAAATCTTTTATGGAAAAATTATTACATGAACTTTTTTATTGAGAAATTATGACTGATAAAAATATTTTACAGAAAATAGGCATTAAATAATAAATAAATTTGCTTTTATAAAAAAATTATGACTGACAAAAATCTTTAAGTACAAAAGTTAAAAGGATTTGTGTTTTCAGAAAAATTATGACAGATGATATATTTTTAAAGAAAAACTATAATTAATGAACATTTTTTATAGAAGAATTATGACTGATGAGATTTACAAAAATGAAATTATGGCTAATGAAATTATTTTAAAGAAAAAAAATCTTTTTGGAGAAATTATCTTTGATGAAATTTGTTTATAGAAAAATTATATTTGATGATATTTTTGTTTAGAAGAATTATGACTGAAGAATTATGACTGCAAAAAAAAATCATGACTGCTGAAAATTTTATATAGAAAACTTTTGACTGATAAAAATTTTTTATAGCAAATTTATGAATGATATAATTTTTATGGCAAAATTAGAACTCATGTAATTATTTTTGATTGGAAATCTATAACTGATTGAAACTCACTATACGAAAATTTGTTTATGGAAAAATTATGATTGGTGAAATTAAAACGAAAAAATTGTTATAAATGATAAAAATTTTTTAAAAAAATTAACACTGATAAAATTTGTTATATAGAACAATTATGACATGAAATTTTTTTCTATTGAAAAATTATGACTGATGATAATTTTCTACAGAAAATGAAGACTAGTGAAATTTGGTTATATAGAAAAATTATGACTGATGAAAATCTTTTACACAAAAATTAAAAATATGTTTTTTTTTTTTAGAAAAACTATGAAGTGTAATTTTTTTAAAGAAAAACAATGATTAATGAAAATTCTTTACGGAAAAATTAAGACTAATACAATTTGTTTATAGAAAAACTGTCATGGTAAATGTTAAATTTTTGTTCGATGTTAAATTTTTTTTAAAAAAATTCTGAGTGATCTCTTTTATAGAAAATTTATGACTGATGAAAATGTATTATAGAGCAAATATGATAAAAAATTTTTTGTAACAAAATCATGTTACGAAATATTTTTATAGAAAAATTATAATTTATAAAATTTTGTAGAGCAAAATTATGACTGATTAATGAAACTTTTATAGAAAAATTATGAATGATAACATTTTTCATAAAAAAATTGTGATTGATGAGAGTGCTTTATTGTTAAATTTTGAATAATGAAATTTTTATATTAAATAATTTATTAACCATAAACTTTTGTATAGAAAACTGTGTGACTGATAAAAATTAAAAAAAAAAATTGTGAATGTTGACATTTTGCTGCAATAAAAAAAAATGATTTATTTTTTGTAGAAAAATTTTTAGAAAAAAGTTTATAAAACTAGGAATGATGATAATATTAAGTAGAAAACTTAGAACCTGAAATGTTGTGTAGAAAAATTATAACATAAAAATTTGTTATACAAAAATTGTAACTGATGAAAATTGCCTACAATGAAATAATGATTGATGTATTTTTTTGTATAAAACATAGATGACTGATCAATATCGTTTTATATAAAAATTATGACTGATACAAATTTTCAAAGTTGTATTTTATCGTGTGATATTTTTCATATCTTGATTTTATTAGTGAATGGAAAAATATCTTAAAGACCTTATAGACAATATTATTGATATTTAACAAAAATGTCGCAATAATATCACACGCTCTATTTTCCCATAGTTGCAGTCACTCAAAATTATATTGTCGTTTTTTTAAGAAATCTTAAAAACACTAATAAAAGACTTTCGCTCACAAAAATTCAAAAAAAAAGAAAAATGATAGAGTCATTAAATTTGAATACTAGAGGAAGAAGAAGAAGAAAGTGAAGTTTGATTTTAGATAAAAATATAAAAATTTAAATATAAATTTTCAAACATTTTTCGTCTTTCCGCAGTGACTTTTTGTCTGTTTGTTTTTGTTCAGATTAAAAAATGTGGGTCATTTATAATTTATTTGAACATCTTTGTATAGAAACAAGTCAATGAACTTTTTTATTGTTGACACAGACAAACGTAAGAAATTTCACTTTAATTTTAAACTCACGAATACGGTGGGGTGAACACGCTTACTGCATGTCACTGTTAGTATAGAAACTTTAATTCAAATTCAATTCATTGGCTGAGTTAACTGTGGCTTAGGCTTAATGTATAACACGAAACGTTATTATTTTTAAGCTGGCAAAGAAAGAAATCTGTACTTTAGCAGACATTAAATGCAAAGAAAAGTGAAATTTTTATAACACTCGCAAGGTTTTTGACTTCTCAACAAGCAGCAACGCTAACGCTGACAGCAGCTTCATTTGTTGTTGTTATTATTTCTTTACTACAAGTTTTAAGCGAAAGTGATTTAAGTCAAAGAAAATATGTGGCAAAAAAAACGGAAAGGGAGGCTTAAGTAAATATGCTGCATAATAGACATTAAAAACAACAACAACAATAATAAAAATAAAATAAACAAAAATAAGAAAACTTGGTTTTAGTCTAATTCACGCATGCGCCGTTTACTACACACTATCACTGACTGCGACTGTGGGACAACTTGCAAAGTCCCTATCATTGTGTGTGTGTGTGTGTATGTGTAAGCGCATGTGCTGTTAATTATTTGGAGCGGAACCAAACATAGAAAGAAATGAAAATAATGTTTTTTAGTTTTTACTTTCTTTTAATAAATGCATTGCGGCATTCAATACGTGTTCGTGTTTACAATCTTGTTGCTGTTGCTATTGCTGTCATGATTTGTGTGATGTCGAAATACTGTGCCAGGGAAATTTTCAAGTCAATCGATTGTTTTAGACCAAACCAACATACGACCAGCAAATGAAATCAAAAGTCAATGAACTTTTTTTTCTTTTTTTTTCATTTTATTTTTGAAATATTATTAAAAAGCTTTAATGGGCTTGATGTGATGTGTGTGTGTGTGTGTGTTAGCGTATATTTGCTTGGCTGGTTTTTATAGCTAAAATGAAAGTGATTTGTGCATGACCCATTTCTGATTATTTTATAGAAATGGATGCATTAAGCTGTTGCCATAAAACCGACTTTTACAAATTTAAATGAATTCAGCTTTTTAAGGGCGACAAGAAATATCGATAAATAGAAAATAGATTATTGGTTATACGTAAGCAGCCCAATAGAAGACATCCACATGCATGTGTATACCTGCTCACTATTATAACAAAAAATGTCAAATGTGTTCTTTAACCGCTATCAGTGGGATAGACAATGTTCGATCTGGTTTTTAAAAATGGACAGGCTGGAAACTGATATGTAATGGGAAAATAGTATAAAGCGTGTAGAAAGAGAATAGACAGAATAAGCCCTGTAATAATATCATTTTAAAATCTACAAGGTGCGACGTCTTGAGAATGATACGAAAAACTGCAAAGAAAAAAAGAACGAGATAAAAGAAATAATCATGCAGATATTGAAGGAAAGGAGTAAGTATCGTGCCAAATGTTTCCACTGTGGTGTAAGGTCGGATACATCCAGCGCAACTGAAGATCCGTAAAGAATACCTCAAGATATGCTTCGCCAACCAGGGACAACAAACGGGCCAACAGCAGCAAATCGCATGAATCACCGTTAAACTGAATCAAGCTAGCACTGAGGGGCAATTGCTAGATTTCACAACCGATTGCTGCAGCTTTCAAAATAAACGAGGTAATGAAGCAGTTCCATAATGGTTCCAACGGCAGTCATCTAGCCTTAACAAAAAAACTTTAGAAAAGATAAAGCAGCCATTTTAACTTAAATAAAATAAATTTTTGAATAAATTTGTTGTTACATTTATACGGTTCTGTAGCATAAAAATAACACTCATAATTGCTGTATAGAAAATGAAAAAAAATAAAATTGTTCATTATATTATCACAGCTTCGTCTCTAGGTTTTTCGCTTTTACCATTTACGTATTGACATTTTTGCAAAATTTTTAAATTTTTTAATTAATTTAAATACGTTATTAAGGCATGAAAACCTCCCTTTGCCTTATTTCGTAAATTCAAATCAAGTTCAATGAAATTCTAAACCTTACAGCCAACTGCTTCTTCAGTTTCGTAATTCAGGCGAACAAAAAACCAAGAAAAACAAAATTTTTACAAAATCATCACATTTGTTAGCTGAGAAAGAAAAATTTTAAATAAAAAAAAAACAAAAATATAAAAATAAAATTTTAACGTAAACAAAGGCTTCAATATTTTGTTGCTGTTCTACTGTTCTACTTTGAACCATGAAAGCAAAAACAAAAACAACAAAATATTTTGCTGAATTTTAACTTTTACAGATTTGGAAATAAATAATATAAAAAATGTTTTAAAACAACGATATCACATGCTTAATGAGTGATTTGAAATGATATAATTGAAATAAATACAATTTTCGAAAAACAAATTTCAAAATAAAATTTTTAAATCATTTGTTCCCTCTCATCGAGCATTTTAAGGTCATTCGAACTAAAAACAAAAATATTTCTGAATGTGAAACAAAATATTTTAAAACATTATGATGGAAAGTAGTATAGCACAGATGCGTTTAATCTGGTCAAACCATAGGCCATTGTTGCCAATATCTTTTTTCGATTAACCGTTTTAAAAAAATAAAAACATGTTTGAGCACTTTTATATGACGTAAATTTTTTACAAACTTTTTTTAAAACTTAAAAATACAATTTTGTGTTCTGATTTCATAATTAACTAAACAGCGAAACACTTAATTTTTATAAATAACAACAATTAAAAATTATAAAATAAAAACATTTATTTATTTATTTATTTTTCATCTATTACAATTAAAATTATAATAAATTTTATGGACTTAAGCTCTAGTAACTAGGATTATCGGCTAAAATAAAAACATATTTTGAAATATTTATTATATGTTTTTGATTTATAAAAATAATTCCTTAAGCTTTGACAAAACCTCTTTAAAAATTTTATATTTTATTTTTTAATTTTGTGGTGCCCTAAATGATCGTAGCGCAAGAGTTTAGTATGGTTGCTAATACCCCATCATAAAGCTATTCGCGATGAATAATTATTACCTTAACTATCAACTAAGCGTTGAAACGCAACAGATATATCTAATCGAATTTTACTAATAAATTTTCTAGAACAAAATTTCAATTCTCGATAAATTTTCTATAAAAAATTGTTTCATCTGTCGTAAAATTTTGTAGAAAAAAATTACAAAGACCGATTAATTACGCAGAAAAACTTTATCGATAAAATTTCTAGAAAAAAAATTTACATTATCAATAAATTTGGTAGAAAAGTTTTTAAATTATCGATGATTTTTCTAGAAAAATATTTACATTATCAATAAATTTTTAAGAAAAAACTTTACATTATCGATAAATTTTTAAAAACAAATTTACATTATCGATAAATATAAAAAAAAAATGTACATTATCGATAAACTTTTTGGAAAAAAATGTATTTTATCGTTAATTTTTTAGAAAAAAATTTACATTATTGATAAAATTTTTAGAAAAAAATTTACATTATCGATAAATTTTTTAGAAAAAAATTTACATTATCGATAAATTTTTTAGAAAAAAATTTACATTATCGATAAATTTTTTAGAAAAAAATTTACATTATCGATAAATTTTTTAGAAAAAAATTTACATTATCGATAAATTTTTTAGAAAAAAATTTACATTATCGATAAATTTTTTAGAAAAAAATTTACATTATCGATAAATTTTTTAGAAAAAAATTTACATTATCGATAAATTTTTTAGAAAAAAATTTACATTATCGATAAATTTTTTAGAAAAAAATTTACATTATCGATAAATTTTTTAGAAAAAAATTTACATTATCGATAAATTTTTTAGAAAAAAATTTACATTATCGATAAATTTTTTAGAAAAAAATTTACATTATCGATAAATAGTTTAGAAAAAAATTTACATTATCGATAAATGTTTTAGAAAAAAATTTACTTTATCGATAAATGTTTTAGAAAGCAATTTACATTATCGATAAATTTTTTAGAAAAAAACGTATATTATCGTTAAATTTTTTAAAAAAAATTTACATTATGATAAATGTTTTAGAAAAAATTTTTATTATCGTTATCGATACATAAATTTTTTAAAAAAAATTTACATTATCGATAAATAAATTTTTTAGAAAAAAAATTTACATTATAGATAAATAAATTTTTTAGAAAAAACTTTACATTATCGATAAATAAATTTTTTAGAAAGAAATTTACATTATCGATAAATAAATTTTTTAGAAAAAAATTTACATTATCGATAAATAAATTTTTTAGAAAAAAATTTACATTATCGATAAATAATTTTTTTAGAAAAAAATTTACATTATCGATAAATACATTTTTTAGAAAAAAATTTAAATTATCCATAAATACATTTTTTAGAAAAAAATTTACATTATCAATAAATAATTTTTTTAGAAAAAAATTTGCAATATCGATAAATTTTTTAGAAACAAATTTACATTATCCATAAATTTTTTAGAAACAAATTTACATTATCGATAAATTGTTTAAAAACAAATTTACTTTTTTGTTAAATTTTCTAGAAAAAACCTTACATTATCGGAAATTTTTAGAAAAAAAGAGTACAATTATCTTAAATTTAAAAAAAGAACATTTTCCGTAAATTTTCTAGAATACAGTTTAGGTTATCAATAAATTTTCTAGAAAAAACTTTACACTATCATAAAATTACAATTATCGATATGTTCTTTAGAAAACGTTTTAATTATTGATAAATTTTAAATTTAAAATCATCCATCAATTTTCTAAAAAAAACTTCAATTATCCAAAGTTTTCTAGAATAAATATGAAAATTATCGATAAATTTAAGAAATTACAATTATCGACCAAAAAAATGTATATTCTCGATCAATTTTCTATTCTTGATCAATTTTTTATAAAAATTTTTTTATTGTCCATAAGTTTTCTAGAAAAAAATTTATATTATCAATAAATCTTCCAGAAAAAGATTTGCAAGCATCGAAAAATTTTCTGGAACGAATTTACAAATATCGATACATTTTCTGGAAAAATTTAAAGTTAAAAGAAAATTTCCAATAACCGGTAAATTTTCTGGAAAAACATTAAAAACTATTGATAAATTTGCTGGGAAAAATTTTAAAAAATCGATAAATTTTCTTGAAAACGACTTAAAAAAATCGATCAATTTTCTAGAAAAATTTTTAAATTATCGATAAATTTTCCAGAAAGAATATACAATTATTGATAAATTAGTTTTAGAAATTCCAATTACCTTCAACAAACAAAAAATAATTAGTTTCTAGAAAGAAATTGGCAATAATTGATCAATATTTTTAATATTTTCAACTATCAATAAATTTTCCAAAAAAAAAATTACAACTTTGTAGTGGTAAATTTTATATAACAAACTTTGATTATCGATATATATATATATATATATATATATATATATATATATATATATATATATAATTAGAGATTTAAAATATATTATTATTATTTTAATTATTATTCTAATTTTAATTGAAACTGTGTCTATAATTTTATAATAGCCAAACACGTGTAAAATATTTACAGATAGTGAAAAGTTTTGGAATTCAATGTCATTCTGAAACAAATACACACGCCAGCCAGCAACAATAAAATTAATAATAATACAAATTCAAACAAAATTAGTATTATTTTAACAATTAACAACAACGAAAAAACTAATGCGTACGTAAAATTACATCAACTAAATCAGAAGTAATTGACTCAAAATTATAAAAGACCTTCACTTAGCCTTTTTACAAAATTTATTTTCCTATTTTATCACTACTGCTATTGTCTATGTAAAAAGGTTAAAGGGTGCTGTCAGAGAATACAACAAATATTAAATTATTTGATTTTTAGGCGAATAGCTGCTATTAAAATTGTTTTTAAAAGGAAACAATGAAGTTGTCGTCAGCTTGTTTTTAAGTAATTTTTTATACCAGCGATAAGCAGTTTAAAAAACTTTTGTTATCGATAAAAAACATGTTTTCGAAAATTTTTTTTAAAATAAAAAATAATTAAAAATATTTACGTTTTTTGATAAATCCTCTACAAAAGATTTTCAGTTATCGATAAGTTTTTTATAAAAAATTTTAAGTTAACGCCAAAAATTATATAAAAGATTTACGGTTGTTGATACAATTTCTATAAAAAAATATATATATTTATCGATATTTCTTTTAAAGTTATGGATAGATTTTTTATAAAAAAAATTTATAATTTTGGCTAAACTCCAAAAAAAATTTTACAGTTACAGATAAAAAAATTTGCAAATTTGGCTACACCAAGCGTTTAGTTTTTAATACAATTTACCTTAGATAAATTTTATTTATCGAAGATCGTGCAAAAACTTTCAATTATCGATAAAATTTGCTATATGCAGGAAATTTTACTCATCGATGCATATAAAAAGATCTTGGGTTATCTACATATTTTCTTAATGAAAGTTTAATAATTTTATAGTTATTTGTAATAAATTTCTAATAATGCTTTATCGATACAAAATTATTTAAAAACTTACCTGCTAGCAAAAATTTAAAACAAATTTATCATTGAAAAAAATATATCGATAGATTTTTATATGGCATGATGTTCTTCGGTTACAAAAAATTTTATAGTTATCGATAAATTTCTACTAATAAAATTTTATAGTTATCAATAACTTTTTTCTAGTAATATTTTATAGTTATTGTAAATTTGTTGTAGCAAAATTGTAAACTATTAAAATTGAAGAGTTACCGATTAATTTTCTTATTAAAATTTTTTAGTTATCGAAAAATTTTTTCTAGTAATATCTTATAGTTATCGATTTTTTTTCTAGTAATATTTTATAGTTATCGATAACTATTTTTTAGTAATATTTTATAGTTATCGATAGATTTGTTCTAGCAATATTTAACAGTCATGGATTAACTTTTTTTAGTAATAATTTATAGTTTTCGATAAATTTTTTCTAGTAAAATTTTATAGTTATCGTTTAATTTTTCTAGCAATATTTTGTAGTTATCGATAAATTTTTTCAAGTTAAATTTTAATCTTCTCCTAGTAAAGTTTTATTTAAAATTTTTTAGTTATCGAAAAATTTTTTCTAGTAATATTTTATAGTTATCGATAACTATTTTCTAGTAATTTTTTATAGTTACCGATAAATTTGTTCTAGCAATATTTAACAGTCATGGATTAACTTTTTTTAGTAATAATTTATAGTGATCGATAAATTTTTTCTAATAAAATTTTACAGTTATCGTTTAATTTTTCTAGCAATATTTTGTAGTTATCGATAAATTTTTTCAAGTAAAATTTTAAACTTCTACTAAAATTTTAGAGTTACCGATTGATTTTCTTATTAAAATTTTATAGTTATCGAACAAATTTTCTAGTGATATTTTAAAGTTATCATTACCTTTTTTTAGTAAAATTTTACAGTTAATGATTAAAATTTTTATTAAAATTTTATAGTGATCGATAAATTTGCTTCTAGTAAAATTTTATGGCATTCGATAACTTTTTTCTAGTAAAATTTTACAGTTACCGATTAATTTTCTTATTAAAATTTTATAGTTACTGATACATTTTTTCTAAAAATATATTACAGTTATCAATAACTTTTTTCTAGTAAAACTTTAAAACTACCGATAAATTTTTTATAGCTGTCGGTAATTTTTTTTATAAAATATTTTAAAGTTATCGATAAATTTTCCCTAATAATATTTTACTGTCATTGATTATTTTTTTTATTAAAACGTTACAGTTATCGATAATTTTTTTCTAGTAATATATTATTTATTGAAATTTTTTTATTTTTTATTGAAATTTTATAGAAAATTTTACTGTTATCGATAAATTTTATCAAAAATTGATATTATATTATATTTTATTAAAATTCTATAGTTATCGATAACTTCTTTCCCGAAACATTTAACAGTTATCGATAAAAAGTTTTAAAAACTGAAAACTGTTAACAAAAACATACAGTTAGAATTGTTTTTTTTTTATAAAATTATCGATACGTTACTACACAAAAAATTTTCTTTAACCATAATTAATACATATAAAATTCTCGTTTAGTAGAATTTTTTTTTATTAAAATTTTATAGTTATCGATAAATTTTTTCCCGTAAAATTTTACAGTTATCGATAAATTTTATAGAAAAATTATTTTTTTATTTGAACTTATAGTTATCGATAATTTTTTTGCCGTTAATTTTTACAGTTAACGACAAATTTTTTGTTCCGTACCGATAAGTTCGTTACAGAAATTTTCTATAAAGTATATTTTTGCTATAGAAATGGGAGTAAATTTAAAAAAACGGGATAACTCAAATATCAGTTTTAAAATAAACTAAAACAGCTTTTAAATAATAAATAAACGAAAAGAAAGTGAAATTAAATTAATGTGTGCAACCAAAATAACTGAAATAAAAAGCAACATTTTATAAAAGAAAGTGACACTTACAACAAATAATTACAACAACAATTATAATAATTTCAATGCAACGAACCACATAATGAACTACAAAAACAGCATATTGAAATCATGTTAAGGTTTAAAAATAAAAACTATTTTTAAGCTTTTGAAACCTCAATCAAACCCGTCTTAAAATTACAGCGAGGAAGTTGAAATTTGGTTATAGAAAATCACGACAGATGGTTTTCAAGTCTGCTGAACAAGAATGGAGAGATGGGTTTTAAACAAAAACCAAAAAAAAACATTTAAGGTTTGGAGAGAGTTTTTGTATTTTTTTTTTTTTTTTTTTAATTTTAACTTATCAGCTTTATTGAGTTCAATGAAATTAGTAAAGTTTAATGAACTTGAAAAAGAAAGTTAAATTAATAGAAATAAACAAAATAAATACCATAAATGTTAAAAATAAGGTTTTTAGAAAATAACATTTATCACAAAAAAATACTGGCTAAAATATTAAACGAAGAGCTTTTGACAGACAGTTTTTCAGACTTGTTGTTTTAGGCAGTTTAACTAAAAGCATAACTTTTGTTTTGGACCAAGACAGCTGCAATTTTAAAAGGCTTCATAAAATTTGGTTATTACTAAATTAAAAAGACTTAATGACATTTTAATCGCTTTGTTTTACTTAAAGCCGCAAAAAATTTTAGGGAAAATAAAAATAAAGTAAAAAACACACAAAAAAAAGGGCATTAACACTGAACAGAAGAAAGAGACTGTAATTTGAAACGCGAAATTATTGTCACTTAAGTAGGAGAAACAGTCGGTCGTTAGTAACAGAACAGGATGTTGTCTACAGGAGCAGGTACTAAAGGTGGTTAAAAACAGTTTTCTAAAAGTATGAATTCTTCAAATCGAACAATTATTAAAAGCAACAAGCGAAAACAACAACAAAAGCTCTATATAAAATATTTATCCATGACAAGAGTTTACTATGAATTAATTTTTCAAACATAAAAGTTCTCACAAAAAAACTTTTATCAAACATTTCACCTTCTTCAGCAAAGCTTATCGATAACATAATTTTTATAAAAAAACTCTCGATATAAATAACGCAACTGACCGATAGCATAAATATTCTTAAGGCAGAATGAAAATATACCTGAAAAATTTCTTTTAGCAAAATTTATCGGTAACAAAAATTGCTAAGGATAAAATGACTCTGAAGCAAAAATTTTTATAGAAAAGCAAAAGGCAAGAATATTTTGCATCATATTCCATTGATGACGAATATTTTCTACAAAAAAATTTTTTAAAATAGATTTTGTGTTTCATTGTTTTTTTGTACTTCGAAAGAAAGTTATCGTTAACAGTAACTTTTATTTATAAAATTAATCTGCCACAAAATTTATATACAGCAAATTGTGCTAAGCAAAATTTATCGATTAATCTTTATATGTAGTAAAATTTACAAAAAAACAAAAAATTATTCTTTAGCGAAACTTATCGATATAAAATGATTTAAAAAAGCAAAAATGTGAAAACAAAAATATCATTAAAAAAAAACTATGGATAACTTTATTGATAACATTGCTTTATAGTAAAGTTATTTTTTCCATTTTTAATTTTAATATTCTCCGGTTGAACAATTTTTCGATAGCAGAACTAATCGATATTTTTTGGCAAATTAAATAGTTAAAAAAATATTTATCGACAATCCTATTTTTATTGATAAAACTAAAAGAAAAAAATAATATTTTGTATTAAATTTTATCGATAACAAAATTTATCGATAAAAATAATTTCATAGTAAAATTTATCGCTAAAAAAATTTTTAATAGCAAAATATATCGCTAACAAAATCGTTTAGTTGGGTAATTAATCGATAAAAAACTGTTTTACCTTTCATTAATGATAATGTTTTCTGTTAAAGTTATCGATAAGTAATTTTGTATGGCATTAATTATGATGGCAAAAAAAAATCTATAATTCTTTATAAAGTATTACTAAAAGTATTAAAATTAATCGATAACAAAACTATCTGCAGCAAAATTTATCGATAAAAAGTTCTTAAAAGCAAAATTTATGGCCAACACAATTTTTTATTGGTGTGATTAATCGGTAATAAAAATTATTTGTATTTCATCAATTGCACACATTTTTTTCTGCTATATTTATCGATAATCTTCTACAATTTTTTTTAGAAACTATTACTATAGTATTAAAAAAACCGTTAACAAAAATTGTTTGTAGAAAAAATTTATCAATAAAATTATCTCATTGCAGAATTTATCAATAAAATGTTTTCATGGCAAAATTTATCCCGAAGTCTTTTATAAGAACGACTAATCGATAACAAAAATTATTTATATTTCATCAATAATAAAAGTTTTCTCTGCCAAAGCTATCGATAAAAAAATTGCTATGGTAATTGTGATGGTGAAAAATTCTAAAAAGTTCTTTAAAAAGTATTACTAAAAGTATTAATATTAATCGATAACAAAAATTTCTGACGGCAGAAGTATTTTATTAGAAGGATTAATTGGTAACAAAAATGTTTTATATCGTTAAAAAAAATTTTGTATCGCAATAATTTTGAGAGAAAAAATTTTATAAAGTTCATTCAAAAGTATTACTAACAGCATTAAAACTAATCGATAACAAAAATTGTCCGTAGTAAAGTTTATCGATAAAAATATTTCTCATAGTGTAATTAATCGGTTTTATTTTTCAGCAATAATAAACATTTTTTCTGTTTAATTTATCGATAAAATTTTTTTTCGGTGGCAATAATTATGATGGGACAATTTTTTTTAAAAAGCATTACTATAGCGTTAAAATTAATCGATAACTAAAATTATCTGTAGCAAAGTTTATGGGTAAAATTATCTCACAGTAGAATTTTTTAACAACAATTTTTTTATAGAATAACTTATCCCTAACTAAGTGTTTTATTATTAGAAAGATTAATCGATAACAAACATGTTTTATATTTCATCAATAATAAAAGTGTTGTCTGTTAAAACTATCAATAAAAAAATGTTTCTATATAATCATTTTGGTGATGAATTTGCTTAGACAGTATTTTAACAGCATTAAAATGAATCGATAAAAAAATTTTCTGTAAAAAGAAATCGATAAAAATATTTTTTATTGTATGATTAATCGATAATAAAAATGTTTTATTTTTCAATAATTATAAACATTTTTTCTCTTTAAGTTATCGATAAAAAAATTTTTTTGTGGCAACAACCATCAGACGCAAAAATATTAGAAAAATTCTTTAAAAAGTATTACTATAGCATTAAAATTAATCGATAACAACAATTTTCTGTACCATAAAATATTGATAAAAATGTTCTCTTAGCAAAATTTAACCATAAAAAGCTATCGATAAAAAAATTATGGCAATAATTTTGATGGTGAAACATTTTCTATAAAGTTTCTTAAAAAGAATTACTAATGGCACAAAAATTAATCGATAACAACAATTTTCTATAGCAAAATTTAGCTACAAAAGTATTTTTGATAGCATTATTAATCGATAATAAAAATGTTTTATAATTTCATCAATAATAAAGATTTTTTCTGGGAAAGTTATCGATACAAAAAGTTTTCTGTGCAATAAACATACAATCGTCTTTAGAAAGTATTACTATATCAGTAAAATTAAACGATAACAAAATTTTTCTGTTGCAAGATTTAACGATAAAAATAATTTTCATAGATAATAAAAATGTTTTATATTTTATCAATAATTAACATTTTTTCTGTAAAAATTATCGATAAAAATAGAAATTGCTTGTGTGGCAACATTTACGATGTCGCAAAAATTCTACAATTTCCTTAGAAAGTATTACTGCTACTAAAATTACTAAAATCGTTAATAAAATTTTTCTATAAAAACAGTTTGCAAAAAATTATTTAACAATTCACTCTTTTAAATCTTAATGAATAAACAAATATAAACTGTGACGTTTTTTTACATTATTGGTTGACCTCATAAACAGTTGTTGTTATACTTTATTATAAGTTGAAATGTTTGTTGTAGCTCTGTATCTTTGTTGCTTGCACGAAGTGTGTATAAACAATGATAGTTTTTGTTGTTGCTGTTGTTGGCTGTTATTAAACGTTTTTAAGGTTTATGGGTTACAAGTGAAAGTTTTTAGAGGCTGGCTGGCTGACTGACTTACTACTGTTGGGTTGTTGTTCTACAAAAGGTGCAACATGTGTAAGGTGAACACAAAAGCAGCAGTAACACAACAGATGAATTAAAATATAAAAAAAGGGATCTGAGTAGTATTGCCATTATGAACCATAAAATAGTTGATGTATGACAAAGCTACAACAAACGACAATGATCATTTTGTTGGATACTTTTAAATCTGTGCTAGAGTTGGTGTTTCTGACTCTGTCATTTTATTTTAAACATATTTTATTTTTGTTGTTGTTTGTTTTGGAAACCAGGAAACAAATTGAGGTCAATATTGAGTTAAGTAGGAGCCAAGTGGTTGGCAACAACAAAAGGATAGAAATCTCTGAGGATTATTTGTATAAAAACTTGAACAATAAAGAAAAATGAATTGAATGGTACCTTAAATGTTTCAGAAATATTGTTTCTCAAAAAAATATTCTTGAGTTAAAAATAAAAATAAATTATAAAATAATGAAATTAAATAAAGTATTTTTCTGGCAAAGTGAGAATCAACAAATTTTTCTTTAACGTAAAGCAAGTTTTTATCACTAAAACCTTTTCGGTCTAATTAAAAACAAACACCCCACAAGAGCTTTAACGAATATCAGTATTCTGTTACGAAAGAGAGTAAAGAAAATTAATGTCGAATAGCTTAAGAAAAGACGAGACACACTAAAGCACAAAATAACATTAAAATTTCCGAAAAAAAGTTTAGTTTTCCTTCAACATTGTGCTGCAAAAAGCATCCTTTTTCAATGAAATTGATACCTGAACACACACACAGGGTCACACTCATATAAAGTCAATTGCCTACTTCCTTAAGTCTAAATAACAAATTTCTAATCCTGTTACTGTGTATTCATATTTACGCAGTTGTTTAATCAACAAATACTTCCTTCCATTTGTGAGGGTGGCAAATGGAAAGTTTCATTTGGGCCAACTTTATATTTTAAATGCGTGACTGCCCTTTTTCCCTTTAATTCTCACAGGATAAAACGAAACAGCAAAACCAAATTCGCAATTTACTTCCAACACGTGTCATTATTTCCAGGAACTAGGAATGAGATTTCGTTATAATTTTATTTGAATAACAAATTTTTTTTTCTGCTGAAAATCATTTATTTTTTTTTTGTTGGTTTTGTTTCTTTTTGTTTATTTATTTTAATTTCGTATTACTTTATTACTTTTTCCTCATTTCTTGCTTTTGCCAAAATTTGTTACCATCCTTAGCATTTGATTCCTTGTTAACCTTCATAAAATACAAATACAGGGTGTCCGCCGGGAGGGTATACTCCTTTGTCTATTTATAATTTTTGATTAAATGAAAGAGAATGGATCTTATATTGATAAATATTTTATTTAATGTCGGCTATTATGTCTGGAATACTGTATCAGATATATGTCCGCCTCTGTTAGCCTCACAAATGCCAGCTCCTTTTAAGCACATTTTTCACTACATTCTCACACATTTCACGCGATATTTCATTAATTTCATTACGAATATTTTATTTGAGTTGCTCAAGCATTTCTGGTTTAATTTGCAAAAACCTTGCTTTTCAGATATCGCCACGGTCGCCCGTCCGGAGCAGTCAACTCAGGCGACCAATCAACATCACCATTATTCTTAAAATAACTTGTTGTGGAAAAAGGTCTCGCAGTAATTCCATTGTAATGCTGGCTGCATGCGATGTGGCACCGTCTTGTTGATACCGCATGTTAATCAAGTCCAGAGTATTAAGTTGCGGCGTTAAAAAGTTTTTAATCATAGCACGATATCGCCCCCCATTCACAGCTACCATTACCCCGTATACATTTTCAAAGAAGTAAGTTCCAATGATTTCTCCTGACCAAAAAAAAAACACCAGGCTGTCACTTTTAGTGCATGCAAACGTGACTGCTGACAAAATTGCACACCGGACTGTTACTTTTAATGGATGCAAAGGTGACTTTTGAATAATTTGAGAGTTTCCCATTCCCCAGAACCGACTATTCTGTTTATTTACATATCGATTCAAATGAAAATGAACATCATCACTCCTTATGATTTTTTCATGAAAATCGAGGTTGACATGGGCGAGCTGTAACATTCTATTTGCATATATACGGCGGCGTAAATGGTCTTGTGGAAGAAGCTCCCGTGTCAACTGAATCTTACATGGAAACAAATACAAATCCTTGTACAAAATTGTGGTCAAAGTTGTTCTTTGAAGGCCAAGCTCCTGAGCATCTCATCGAGTTGAGGTTGATGGATTGTGTTGAAAACTTGCTTGAACAGCAGTAATGTTTTCAACCGATCTTGCAGTACGTTGTGGTCCATATACTTGGGCCTAGCACCTACAGACCCTCCTTCTTCGAAAGCATTCACTACTTGATAAATAGTGCGTTTTGTTGGCACGTTGCTTCGCCCAAAAATTTCATGTAACTTTCTCATCGTCACAGTCATCGATGATTGATTTTGATGAAATGTTTTAACGATTAAAACGCGTTGGTTTATCGAATATTTTTCCACAATAAATTTGCCACCTGTCTACTTCACGACTGCCAAATATGAACTGTCAAGACTAATGTTTACCAAAAATGGTGGCAAAACAAAGTAGTTTACCTTCCTGGAGGACACCTCGTATTTATTGCCCTTCTTCTTCTCGTGATTGGTAATCACAAGAATGGAAGTATATTTTGTTGGCAGCATGCTAAATTTCATTATTGGCTTAGCATTACAGAGTATCAAGGGCTAAGCACAAACTATTTCTGATCTAATAATGGTATGAGATGGGCTTAAATAAAAACCTAAATAAAATTAAGTTAAACATTTATGTAATCGATAACTTTGCAATAAAAAATTTTAAAGCTTTATAAGCTTTCGATAACTAGTATTTTTCCCCAATCTACGCCAACTATTGCTAATCGATAAATTCCCTTAAAATTTTTTTGTAGCCACTAAATAATTTGTAGTAGATTTTTGTTATCGATAAATATTTTGCAGCAAGATATAAAATTTTCAAAATATAAATATAAATTTAATAAAATATAACAAATAAAATAAACTAAATTAACAAAACCAAACGCTAAATCAAAATCTTGAATTTTGATTTTGATTAAATCGATAACTTTGTAATAAAAAGTTTTGGTGCCTCAGAAACTTGCGAATGCCAGTTTAATCTGATCGACAGAAATCATTGTTGTTTGATAATTTTTTAAAATAAAGTTTTTTATCGCTAAATATTTTAAAGTAGATACTTGTTATCGATAAATATTTTGTAAAAACTCTAAAATATAATTTTTCGATAAAGTATAACTAAAAAAAATCCATTAATTTTCGTTTAAAGAATTAACGTAATTGATAACTTTGTAGTAAAAAATTTGGTTGTTCTATAAGCTTTCGATTATAAGATTTGTCCACATATAGAAAAATTGCGGCTAATCGATAAATTTGTTTTTGTCATTAAGTAATTTGTAGTAGGTTTTTGTTATCGACAAAAAAAATTCCAAGATAAACATTTTCAGTAAAATATATAAAAAAACAAGATCAAATTTATATACTAAAAAAACGATTAATTGTCGATCAAAAAATTTATCTGATCGATAACTTTGTAATAAAAAATTTTGGTACCCTTTAAACATTCGATTGCAACATTTTCCTTGGGCGACAAAAACTGTTTCTAATCAATAAATTTTTTATAAATAAAATTTCGCTAAATATTTCTTGGTAAATTTTTGCTATCGATAATCATTTTGTAGAAAATTCTAAGCGATAAATTTTCCACAAAATATATATTTTTTTTAAATATTCGTTAAATATTCGCTAGGAATTCGTCCTAATCGTTTAATATTCCACAGTGAATTATTGTGGTTACTGAATTTTTGAGGAACATTATTTAATGCAAAACAAAAATTTATAAAAATAAACTTGCTGATCGATAAGTCTTCTATAGGAAATTTCTTTTCGATAAATTATTGTAAAGTATACTTTTATGCCCCAAAAATCGCTCTTAAATAGTTTTCTAGATTGATTTATATTCGGTAGAAACAAATTTCTAAGCAATTTATTTTTGAATATTGCTTTTTTTGTTAATCGATTTATATTCGATAATAAAATTTCAGAAGGAGTGAGTAACATTGCCGAAAATTTTTATAATCGATTAATTTTCGTAAAAAAACAATTCAGATAGATAAATTTTTAACAAAAAATTATTAATGCCGATAATGTTTCAGTAGGAAATTTTTAAACCGATAACTTATCGATATATATTTTTTCCAAATCGACATCTGTTTGATTGGAAAATTTTCAATAGAGCAATTTTTAGTTCAATAACACTGCAATAGAGAAATATTTAAGATCAATAAAATTTCAAGAGAAGGTTTTTTAGCGATAACTTGGGCATGTTTTTACGTCAACCCGCGTCAATTTTGGTTTGCGAACATACCGGTTTTGGCTACATGTCAGCTTCAGTGTTCTTTTTTACCCAAATAAATCAAACCCCGTCGGACAATATACGCACATGTTTATTTTTGATGAATATTTAATTTGATGGATAAATTTGAATTAAAAGTTCTTGGACGTCAACGAAGAGACTTTTGGTGATACTTTTTGTGATAGATTAAAAATATTTTAGTGCTAAAATTTTGAATAAAATTTGTTGCAATGTTAAACATCATTTGATAGATAAATATTTGATGAATAATTTTAACTACTTAAATAATTCAAAGTAGAAAATATTTTTTAAAAATTATTATTTTACTGTAAAATATTTTTGTTAAAAGCCTAAAATAATCGATAATTTTTTTTTGTAAATAAAATTGTATTATGTAAAAAAATACAATATTTGTTACTTTTACCGTAGAAAATAATTATAATTAAAAAAAAAAATTGAAATAATTATTATAACTATAATAATTATAAATAAAATAATTATAATAATCATAACTAAAAAATAATTTTAATTATTTCATGGCAAATAAAAAGATTTAAAATTTTTTAATATAAAAATTTTTAATAGTTATAAAATATTTAAAAAATGTTCGAAATCAGTGCCAAAGTGTATTCGAATGCTCAGTATTGTCTGTTAATTTCGAAACATTTCCGTTATAGAATTTTTTTACTAAAACCAAATATGAGATCCTTCCAACTACAAGGTTAACAAACATTTTCTTGTGCATGTGCTTGTGCCAGTGTGTGTTTGTTGTTTTATTTTTATGCCATTAAATAATTTCCAAACGCCACGCACTTGGCGCGTTGCTTTTTCAATGTTTTGGCACAAAAAAAATAAGCTTTTACAACTGGAACTTGTGTAGAAGTGTTTGCAAGCGATTTTAGGGTGATTTTTATTTTATTGTTTTCATTCAAACGTTTACTGAAATGCCAATGACATGTGTTGGCGTAGCGGTGACCTTGGCGCCAACGTATACGGAAGTTGAAAGCTTTAACTTTTGTTTAAAAGGGGGTGATTTAAAAAACCTACATGATGTTACTGTAGGAGAAGGGAAAGGCGTTAGTATAACGTGTGCTTATTTATACTTAGAAGACCTTCTAATTCCAAAAACAGTAGTTGCGACTTAACGTTGCTTATAATCGGCAGCAATATGAGAAGAGGGTTTTACAAATAAAAAAAAATTCACATGTTTACTCTTACACACACACACACATATCAATTTAATACCAAGGTGGTTTATGCTTTATAAAAATCCTCACATGCGATAGTAAAACTTGTATAAGCTTCCGCCCAAAAATAGCGTTAGTTTTCTAAGGCTACTGTACTTAAGGTCATTGTACTGTATTTCTGTTAAGTGAGCTTAACACACCCTTTTTTAATATGAGTGCAGATCAGACACTATACTTTGCAATTCTATAGTTTATTTGGTGAAATATGATATTCTATTATGTTGCTGTACTTTCACAGGAACACCTGTTATCATGTTATAGGGTTTATCATTACCTTATTTTGCAATAGTTTATGCTTAGTGCTGGTAGTTTGCTTTGAAAATTTTCATTGCATATGTATTGCAAATATTGTAACGAGACCATACGTGGAACTAAGTTCTTTGTATTAAAATGTTTTGATTTGTTCCGCCAATGAATGAAATAATGTTGGAATTTCTTTCTGTGAAAACCGTCATTTGTAAAGTTCAGTGAGGGCTTTCGGTGCGATGACATCACTATCAAGCCGTGTTTTTTGGATAGTTCCGAAGAGTTAGGTTTGTTAATATAAATAGTTTTGGGCTTAAATCGTTCTTTTATTAGGGTGGTATCTATTTATTCAGGTAAATTGTGGCGCCACCTTCTGGCATTTTATTTATTTATTAATTTATTTATTTCATGATCAATACAACACAGCAAGAACAAGTCTTATATTACAGTGTTGGGTACCCCCCGGGGGCACATTTATCGCCCTTTATAGAACTTCGACTATCTAGACCTGTGCAACTGGGGGTATAAGGGAGCCCAGTTCGCTGAGGTCAGCAGGGGTACAACTGAAAGCTCCACGTTATTTCCACGGGAATCAGTAGCCCGCAGAGTTTCCACTATTTGTCTCTTTAGGCATTTAGCTGTTTCTCTGACTGATTATTGAGGTTGGCCCTTCGGGAGTATCGTGGTGGTTGTGGTTTCGCAGCCCCATAACAGGTCAGTTTTATATGGTGGCCAGGATCACTTCACTTTTAATAACACCTACCTGGTGGAATGATCCTAGAGCCAGTGAGCATGCAAGACATGTGTTCTGGACAGGAGTTGGATAGTCTCCAGCTCTTTAGCAAGGAGTGGTGGTTTGCAGCCCTGCTCTGGAATCATTGAAATTACTTCTAGAAAGGACCTGTTCCTAGAATTAGACTTCGGCCTCCTAGGGCGTGAGTGGCGCTGCTTTTCACTCACAGTGGTATGACCACCATCTTATTAAGGCTCACTGCCAGGTGCAGATGTAAATCTTATCACGTAATTACAGTGTTGGGCAATAATTTACCAACTAAGTTTAAGTTATAATCAACAGTATTAAACAAGAAAATTGGAATGGAGAATAAAGTTACAATAATACAAAGAAAACTAATATATTTTTGTGCACAGATACATACAAGTTGAATTTGAGGGAGTAGTTGTCTCCATAGCTGAATCGAATTAACGAAAAAGTGTTGTTCCGAGATTAACTTATTATTATCTGATGCTATTGATATTGTTACCTCTATTCGACTTAAGGCCCAACTATACCATGCATATGCTGGCTTAAGCCAACTTAAGCAACTGTGGAAATACCTAATAATCATATGTGGTAAACTATAATGTACTTAACAAAACTTTTTGTCAAATGTCATGAGCTTAAGCACAGTACGAAACTGATCGCACATTCCGTACGGAAACAGCTGATTTTGCATTGTACATTGTGTTGTTGATACTTTAGTAAACAAATTCCAATGCAGGATGAAAGCGTAAAAATGTTTTATCTGTATTTAATAGAAAACATACAAAGAAAAAATTGCTTATATGACAAAAGAGACGCGTTTTATTATAACGGCAATTCAAAGGAATGAGCATGGAAAGAAGTACCGAAAAATTGCAGTAAATGTGGTAAGTAATACCATACTGGTATGAATTATATAAAGTTGCGGAGTGCAAACACGGATTGAAGTTACTACACGCGAACTTTTCTGCAAGGAAATGAGGAGGATAGAAGCTCCATCAGAAAGTGAAATGGCCTATATTGAGGAATGGCACTACTGCAGCCTATAATGTTTTTGAGTGGCTCTCTCGCCCTCTGCCGGTTAAGCATTTATATTGAACTAGCGTGCCCGTGACTGCTTTGCAAGTCATTTCTTCGACATTTTTTGATCGATTTTGGTTCGCGGTATTGAAAAACAAAGCACGTGAACGTTATACATATAACTGAAAGTGCAAAAAACAGGGATCATTGAAAAGCAACAGGTATGGGGAACTGAAGCCATTTAAAATCAAACGGCAAATCTGGAGGAATCATAGGAATGCGTGGTTTCAACACATCGCCCTTATATTTTTCTTTTAAAATTTTTGCTTCAATCACATTTTTCATGACTTTTTTGACTACTAACATATGTCATTGCATCTGCCAAGTGTGCATACAACGCCATCTACTGGCAATATAGCATTTACAATCATGTTTTTTTATGGGTTCTTGAGTTAAGATAGCGTTGTAAAAAAATGTATGTGAAAATGAATTTTCTTCATAATTTTTTTTTTTGGGAAATTTTCCAAAATTTTCTTGTGTATTCTTCTTATTTGGCCGGAGACCTGTCCGAATTGGTGCTAATCACCGAAATCGGTCCAGGCATTCCCGAGTTATAAGCGTAGTAACTAACATCACTTTCTTTTATATATATAGATATTTTTTACTTTATATGAAATATGAATCTTTATTTTGTAGTTCTCGTAATAACGTTGAAACATTTTAAACATTTTAATTTCTTTTCCATTTTTTAACACACAATTTGCAGCAAAATTTAATTTTTCATTGTTTAATAAATTCAATTATGCACACAGTTGCATTTTTTAGTACTTTTGGCCCAAATAAACCAAACAGCAATACAAATATGTGTAAGTTTTCTTTCGTTAATTCTTAAAACTCTTAAAAAAATTATGTAATTATTAAACACCGTTTTGTTAATAAATTTCGTTTATTTAGAAAGAAATTATTTTTTTCAAAAGTAGGAATAAAACAAATGTGCAACTGTGCATAATAATTTTTAATATCCACATAAGTACATTATAGCCACTTAAAAGTCTTCAATAATGTATTTTAGCATTTGACAGACCTTTCGTTCAATTTTTGACATTAGCTTAAGCCGCTTAAGGCCGGGGCACATAGAATCCGTCATGCGTTATACTTTGACGTATTCAACTGAAGTCAAAGAAACGACGGATTAGGTTGACACAATGAGTACTTTGTTGACGGATAAGAAATCAGCTGTTTTTTTGTTTTTCTTATTTTATATTTTTTTGCAGCAAAGTTTTATTAAAGTGCACATTTGAAATGGAGTTAGACGACATCTTAGAGTTTCTATTAATGGTAATTTGTACTAGTTATTCCATTATTTATTATTATTATTATTTATAATTTATTTTAAAAATATTTTACTACGATAGAGCAAAAAAAATAAAAACAAGAAGAAGAAGAAGCGAATGAAAAATGTCAAAGTACTCAACGTACGTCAAAAGTTAAAAGTTGGCCAACTTTCGTACTTTGCGTTGACGGAGACGTACTGATTGTGACAACGCTGATAAGAAAACGTGTATTTCAACTTACTTGTCAGTTGAAAAATACAACGTATGACGGATGACGGATTCTATGTGCCCCAACCTTTATGCATATTATAGTTGGGCCTTCATAAAATAATATTCTCTCATATAGGTAGGAAGGTTGTTGGCTATATATATACCTATGCAAAAATAATAGGGTTCGGCAAGTTAATAACTTCTCAAATGTAACATTAAAATATATTTTGCATATTGTGACATGATCCTGTTCCTTTTTATACCAAATACATATCTAGCGATATTATTGAACGTTACGTAGATAATAAATACGCTTTGACTAGTAGCATTTCGCAATGAATTGGCGTATAATATTGTGACATCCATAAATTTCTTAACATGGAGAAGGTTTTTCGACATGATCCGATCAATTAAGTTGTCTGTTAAAAACTACACCAACTAATATACATACATGCTAATAGTCATGTTATTGATCTTTATTGGTGGAAGGCATGTAGTTATATCCATCGATAGACCAATAATCATTGCAATTGATTTCTTTTTTTTTTTTTGGTTCAATCTCAGACCATTTGCAGATGCCCAATGATAACTATTGTGCATATCTTCATTTATCAATTGTACGCAATTTGCCGCATCTGATGTCTTACAGCTTATGTAGAGTTGGACATCGTCAGCATATATTCAAATTTTTCAATGTTTCACTTGCGATGGCAGATCATTGGCGTATATGCCATATAATAGGTGCCCCTGTAGGCTAATAGGTAGTGTACTAGCTTGTCAGTCTGGGGGTCGTAGGTTCGATTCCCAGCGAAGACTTTGGTTTTTTTTTACTACAAAAATAAAAATTTACTCTAGGCGGGGCTGCTCAGTGATGAAGGCATGGTCACTGGTCGTTGTGCTGTTTTATACGCCAGTTAATTTCCGATTATCCTTTTACTTTCACCACCTGTTTCATCTCTGATTTATCCCTTTCCTATAGAATGTAGCGCGGTACTTGGCTATATAGGCATTGTTGCCTGATGTGCTACTACTACAAAAAATAGTGGCCCAAGTATTAAACCCTGTGGTACAGCTCTGATCATTAAGCAGCATTCAGAGACATTACTTTTGTTGGAAACACTTTGACTTCTGTCACTTAAATAAGATGTTAACAGTTTTAGAGCAGTGTATTTCAATTTAAGGCAGAGAATGGATTTATGTACTGTGTCGAAGCCTTTAGAGTGATCAAGCAGTATTAAGAATGATATGCGGTGCTAATTAAATATTTCCATCTTTTAATATTTGTTAGTTAAAAGTGATGGACACACTTTTGTTTGTTTGAGTGCATGAGTAGTGAGATTAAAATATATTCATTAGCTATGCTGTACAAATTGCTTAAGTAAAATTTAAAAATAACAATTTAACAACGAAAAAATTAAAAAAATAAATAATTAAATAATTAATTAATTAATTAAATAATTAATTAATTAATTAAATTAATTAAATTAATTAAATGGTTCCCCAACCAACAAACTGCACATATTTTAGAAATTTAAATTTTCATGTCCTGTTAGAGATTTAAATAATTCAACAACTTTACTTTAAAAACATTAAGTGATGAGGCAAAAGTTCTTAGTTCAATAGGTAATTGATTCCAACTTCTTGCAACTCTTACAATGAATAAGGAATCAAAGATTCTATAATTAATAAGAGGAATTTCAATTTGAAGAGAGCGAGTTGAACGAAGAAAGTTAAAATTCTGCCACAAAATATTAGGCGAACCACTTTTAGCAACTTTAAAGAAATAAAGCAAAGTACGTAATATAATATAAGAGCTAAAAAAGCTACCCAAAAATTCTACAACAAAATGACTAACATGATCATGTACCCTAAGGCTATAGACAAATCTTACAACCTTATTGAAAAGACACTCAAGCCTCTCTAAAACAAAACTAGGTGAACCCGTAAAAACCTCTATACCATAAGTAAAATTCGACATAAGCAATGCATACGCTACACAGTATCTTGTATGCCTGAAGAGAATACAGCCTTCTCAAAGTAAAACACATTCTGCTTGAAAGATGATTTACATGTCTCTCAAAAGTAAGACGCTGGTCTAAGTAAATACCCAGACATTTCAAGTAATCAACATATTATATACTCTCACCTTTTATATGAATACTCGGATGTGGCCGTAAATTATTGCTATGGAAAAGTTGGATAGCTTTAGTTTTTGAGGAGTTAATTAGCAAATTATTACTTGTCATCCAACTAGAAATTATAAATAAATGTGAGTTTATAGAAGCTTCAAATGTATTACTAAGACTGCAATTATTAAACAATAATAGTATATCATCAGCAAAAACAAATGGCTGACAAAAACTTGTGCACATAATATCAATACATTCATTTAAAAAACTATAAAAAGAACCTTGTGGAACATTCTTGCTGGTTCTTAATGCTGTGAGTCAACAAACGTTCTTTCTGAAAACCTTTGTAAGTAAACGCGTATCGTCGTGTTTTATCATTTGTCTCTTTGTTTTCTTTATTCCTTGTTTTAGTGTTGCATTGTCTGCGCCTTTTGTCGTTAGTAGTGGGTTTGTAGCCGTTATTTTTAGTTATGGTGTAATTATATGTGGTAACAAAATGCGTAAAAATTGTTTTGTGCTATGTTTTGTAATTACAACTTCCCATGCATAATTCCTGTTCATTGTAGGCACTATCTGCAGCAAGTTGCTGTCCATTATATCAGTATTCAGCAAAAAATTTTTTTAACTTTCTATTCAGCCACGCAGAATTATAATTCTAGAAAATTATTTTCCTTCAATTGATGTATATTGATTAATGTTAATTATAAAAATTAATTCAGCAGAGTATTATTGTATATAGCCTAAAGCTTTTAGGTCTATTTACAATATGAAAGAAAGTTTTACATTCAGCTAGCTAGTTTTGCTATTCAGCTAGCAAATATATTTTTATAAAAAAAAAATCAGCTAAATATTTAAAAGTAAAATGTGTGTTCTTTTTTACATTTAAACAATTTTAATTTATTCTTTAAATAATATAAATGACGTAAATTTGTTATTTTTGTCCGCTTACACCGGTGACGTTAAAATCTATAACAATTATGCAATTTATTTAAATTGTTTTTTACATGGAACCTAAACACATACAATAGTGCCGGCCACCTTAGTCAAGGTCGTTGGGCTTGGTCAAGGCTAAAACATTGTTGCGTGTTTTGAAGAAGACCAACCACAGTTTTCTTTTTAAAACTACTGAAAATAGAAGAAGAATAAAATAACAGAAACGATTTACAATAATGTCTTAGGACTTGACAAAATTAAAAGAAAAACGTCAACACTACAACAGGTTAAACCATAGAAAGAAGAAGAAAAATAAATTTAAATAAGCCCAAGAATTTGTGAAGGTGGATTATAAAAATAGAATTTTAGTGTGTTGTGGGTTTTTTCTTCTTAATCTTGATTCAACAAACTTAAGTACCTGTTTAATAAAAGTATTTAAAAACAAACGCCTAAATGTAGGCATCATGTCTATATATTTAAATTTACAGAAAGTATGCTAGAAAACATGGTTTACAAGAAGGATTTATATTATTTTTTATATAAAATAAATGTAGAATTTTTCGTTTTTGTGCTGAGATAAATAATTTTAAATAAAATAATTATTTTTTTAAATAAAAAAACGATATTCTTAAATTAATCTATTAATTGGCGATTATTTAAAACATTTTAAGCTTTTTTTACTGTTAAGTTTACGAGTTTAATAAAAAGCCCCGGAAAGGAGAATTACTAAACGTTTTGCACAAATCGAAGACTTTTTATTATACCCACGTATGTTGGTACTTACTTTTTCTATTCGTTATATGTGACTGGAATATTGCAAAAAAGTGTTTTAAATATTTCATTTAATATATAACATTCATTTCCCCCTAAAACTATGCTTCATTAATTTTCTGACAGTTAAGTACCCTTGAAATATGCTAAAGTTTTTGTAATTATATTTTATTTTGCGTTTTAGCGGTTTTTTCCGCATCTCAAAAAACCACTTCGTCTTCAATTGTTCTTGGAAAATATATATTTCAAGTAAATTTGTTTGTAAAAATTAATGACCTAGTTATTACTATTGTTAAACAAATTTGATTTTAGTTTATGTGGCCTAAATGAATGCTATACATATTAATAATAAAAGTTTTAATAATAATAAAAATGTAAATGCCTTGAAACACTCCTTTTTGTTTTTATAGGCCCCTTTTGTTTACTTTGAAAGACAATATGTTGTATTAAACATAAAATTACTGCTTTCATTATTTACTTCCTTTAATGCCCCCTCTCTCTATCATTGTGGCTATCTCTTTTGCACACTACTTTTATTGTACAAATGTAACAAGCTGCAGAAGTTATAAAAAGCTAACAAATTCTTAAAGTAATTTATAAACACAACACGTTGTTATCTCTATCATTGAGAGAAGCTACCCCCTCTCTCTTAGGCATACAGGCACACACTCATTCTCTCTTACAAAAGGTTGAGGTTATAAAATAAATATGATATTTGTTTTTGTGTTTGCATTAACACACACATTTAATAAAAACAAGGTCACTGGCCAGCTCCTTTTCCTCTAGATATTTTGTTCGTTTTACAAATTATTTAAAAGTTATTTTGACTATTTCAGGTCTTCTTGACTGCCCAGGTATTTTGGGGATGACAGTCGAACAAACAGAAGAAGAAATATTTCTAATAAAACATTTTTGTAATTTACATTAAAGGAATACTAATTTTTATTTAGCTGTAAAACAACAATAATCAGAGTGTGGGAGCACGTTAAACAAATTAGAGAACATTTTTCTCATTTATTAAATAAAAACCGAAGCATACTTAAAGGGGTAGCAGTATTAACTTCAAATAAATTTTAAAGCGGGAAATATATTAAACCAGGGCCTAAAGAGTTTATATAAAATAAACTGTTTAGGTTATTTTTGAAACGTAATAAAGAACAAAATACTAGGCGAAGGAGGTGAAAAAGGTGGGATGAATAGCGCTATTAGCAGCTTGAAAATCAGTTAACCAGATATAGAAATGTACATCCTTGACTTTTGCGGTCGTGAAGGTGAGAAGGCTACAAGTGTAAGATGGCGACCTCAAACAATGACAACAGTCAATATCCTACACAAGGATGGTAAGAAGGAAAACCACCAACAACATTTACAAAACAAACACCATACAAAGCTTATGAAGCAAACGTAAATAGAGAAAGTAAAAAAAAAGCTCACAAAGCTTTATGGAATTTTAAGAGTTAACCAGAGAAAAGTTTCTCTGCTCTCTTATTATTCTTAATGTAAATATCCGAACAACTTTTTTAAGTAAATTATAACTTGCGAATTCTTCTCTATTTTAATCACACATGGATGGCAAATAATAAAAATAATTATAATGTAAAATTATTATTATTATTATTATCTTAGCTGAATAGTAAACAAAATCAGCTAAATAAATATAAAATATTTAAGTTACTTTGCTGAATAGCATACAAATATTAGGAAAAAGCTTATCAGCCATAGTATCAAAGCTGAATAGCAAATAAAACTAGCTAAATAAGACTCGCGAAAGAAATTAAATAATTTGTATTGTTAAAATTTAATGCACTCTGCTGAATAGCATATTAGCAAAAAACTTAGCAGCTAAAATATTTTAGCTGAATAGCAAACAAAGCCAGCTAAATTAGACTTTTCACAGAAACTATACATTTTTCTACTATTAATGGACTCGGCTGAATAGCATACGCGTATTAGGATAAAACTTATCAGCTTAACTTAATAGGGAGCAAAACCAGCTAAGTCAAGCTTTTAAAAGAAACTATATATTTTCTTTTTATTAACAATAATAATAATAATAGATTCTGCTGAATAACATATTAGGAAAACACTTAGCTAAAATATTTTTGCTGAATAGCATATAAAAGCAGATGAACAGAACTTTTAACAGAAACTAAATAATTTGTGTTATTAATATTTAATGCACTTTGCTGAATAGCATATTAGAAACACACTTGTCAGCTGAAATATTTTATTACTACATATTTTTCTATTATTAATATTATTGGTCTCTGCTGAATAGCATATTAGGATAAAATTCATCAATCAGCTTAGCTTAATAGGGAACAAAACCAGCTAAGTAGGGCTATATATTTTCTTTTTTTAATAATAATGAACTCTGCTGAATATCATATCAGAAAAAAAATTTAGCTAAAATATTTTGGCTGAAAAGCATATAAAACCTGCTAAATAATACTTAATTAAAAATTTATATATTTTATTTTAATAGTTTTTAATGTACCCTGCTGAATTGCATATTACGAAATAATTTATCAGCCGAACATAAATATTTTGAATCAAGTGATTTTTGTTTAAATATTTTCAAAGCTGAATTGTTAACAAATTATTATAGCTCTACACAAGCTTTGTTTTATCAAATAAAATCTTAAAGCTGTTACAATTAATAATAATAATTACATTTTTTTATAAATTTACTCAAATTTACTTCAATAAACGTTAGCTGAATTGCAAAAATTATGACTTGCTTGAGTGGCTAAATTTAAGTTTAGTTATAAAAATGTTTATTTTTAAGCTAATTAGTCGAATTATTAAAAATTATGTGGGATTTTAAAACTTATTCAAATAAATTTGTAGATAAGACCGTTAAATATCCAGCTGAATTTTAATGTACGCTAGCTGAATAATGTTTATATTAAGAAAAATATATTTTTTATCAATTATTTTAAAGTTTTACATAGCTGAATAATAAAAAACTACTGCTGAATTGCAAAAATTCTTCGCTGGATAAAAAATTTTTTTAAGTAAAATTTCTTTTTTAGGATTTTTTTAAAAGAAAGTTGGATGTTATTTGATTATGAGGCTTCAATTAACCTTTGTGTTATTTAAACCGGTCATAATTTATATATGTTTTTATATTTAAAAATCCTTATGCTTTTAATTTATTTTCAATTTCGTTAAGAACGAGTTAAATACAACAAAAAAAATTTAAAACAGTATGTATTTGGAGTAGCATCTGCTGCTTTTTTCAAGGACTTGCTTGTTAAGGGGCATCAGCTTTTTCACTTTAAAGAATTTAACCGGACAAGCTTAATTTTCTTATAACACAAACTCATGGTTGATAAAAAAATAATTCCCGCTTATTTTTAAACGACTTTACTTTCTCCCTCCCTCCCTCTCTCTCTTTCTTTCTTTTTTTTCTCTTGCCAGCAAACATCTCTTAATTTGCCACGTTTGCCAGCGCCAACCTACTTCTCAACCTGTTCAAAAAAAAAACAGTAGTTCTTATTTGTTGTTTTTGGTATTAAATTGCGCTGTGAACTTTCTGTTCTATGAAAAGCTTTCTTACTTTAGTTGAAGTTCAAGGTTGTTGTATTCAAAAACTGCTGCTACTGCAGCTGAATTTTTTATTTTCTGTTTTGATGTTCTTTACACTATCAGTGCTGACTTTGACACATGCTATTGTTGTTTTTGCTACTAAATACAACTCTGTTGTAGCAGAAAATAAATGTTGGTGGGAGGTAAAACTTTCTAAACAAAATCTTATTGCTTTTCTCTCTTTTATTGAAGCCCACATATTTCTAGTGTTTTTTGTTTTCTAAAGGACCTTTCTCCCTTCTTCTAAAACAAATGAATATTTGTTGTTGTTATTGCTGTTTGTTAAGAAAATATTACATTTACATTTAGAATCAACCTTGAGTTTCAAACACACGCACACATGTACAGCCTACACATCTTCAAAATCTTAACAACTTTGCTTCTTTTTTTGTCTTTTTTGTTTCGTTGTTGGAGTTTGGTTGGGCTTCTTGGTCCTGACTATAAGCTTTAAGGATGCTCAGAAAATATTAAGAATAACATTTGCGCGTGTTTCTGATTTGAGTTGTGTTTTTTTTTTTATTTGTTAAACATTTCGTTTCATCTTATCATTAAGGTACATCCAAATACTTTTTATATTGAAGCTGCTTCTTTTTATTGTTATTGCTGTTGTTGGTTTTTATGATTCTACTATATATTTAGTAAGTAGTCGTATGTAGAAGCATTTGCTTAACTGCCAGCTCATTTACAAATAAATAGCTGTTGAATTTCGTTTTATTTTTTGTGGTACATTTTTTTTTTGAAGTTAAAGGTCAACAAAAGGACATTGATGGTTTCGCGTCATCCTTGAGTTTTTTTTTTTTTGTGTTTAAGTCAGAGTGTAGGCCAGGAGCATATTCGTGGTCGTTTAAATTTTTATTGCATGAAATTAATGTGAAACCTTCTTCGAGGCACGTGTTTAAAAACAATACAAATTTCTAAGAAACTGCGTAGATACCGATACAAGTGGGTGTTTAAATTGCTTTTCTTAGTATTTTAAATTAAAAAAAACAACTATTCATTAAGAAAAATAATGAAGTAATAAAGCTGGTTTTAAAAATTATTTAATAAATTAATGTTTATAACTTTTAAACTTGAAAGACATCAAATAAACAAATTTCAATGTGATTATAATAATGGTTGGACAAATTTAAGGTTAGGAAGTAAATTTTCTATCAAATGACTAAATATCAAGAATTGAGCTGTCATCTTTTGACATTTATTTAGTAAAAAGTTGGGAAATTTTAAGCATAAAACTTTACACTCTTGAACGAAGAATTTTTATTGTAAAAATCTACCATCAAATTAGTGAAATCACTTTGTAAAATTCGAACAGATTTTTCTTGTAATTTAAACGTTAAATTCGAGGATCACGAGATTGTTGCTGACAATATGTTGGTAGTAGAATGAAAAGCAAAGCATATTTCAACAAAATCGTCTCTAATGATGAGAACCATTTTCAGTTAGACGTACATAATAAAGTTGCACCAGATAATACCCACAAAATTCACAAATTTCCTCGAAACACCACTACATTAAAAGATAATGACCGTATAGTGAGGTTTATGGTCATGCGGTATCATGAGCAAGGAAAAGCAAGCCCCAATTGGCCAATATTGACATTTAGTTACAACAAGACGGTGCCAGAAACCACACAGCTACTCAAACAATTCAGTTTATGCGTGAGAAGTTTTTCAATAGCGTAATCTCTCGATTTGGCGATCTAAATTGGCCTCCTCGTTTTTGCGATCTAACGCCGTTGGAATATTACCCTTGTGGCCTCTGATAAAAGCTGATTTATATGAACAAGCCACAAAAAACTCACGCTCTTAAAGACGAGTTATCAATAAAATTGAAGTTGTAACATAAAAAATGTGTGTTTTAAGCCAATTCACTTCCTAACCTCAAATTTGCCACTTCTCTCTCTCCCTTTCTCTCTCTATCTCTTCCTTTCTCTCTCTCTCTCTCTCTCTCTCTCTCTCTCTCTTACATTAAAGAGAAAAACTGGAGAGCGTTTCAATCAAGTGCCTCAATTTTAAACCAACTGTTTTGTTTATAGTTTCTGCAGTCTTGTTCTATTTTATCATTTAGATTCCATAGCAGTGGTCAGCAAAAAGAACGAATTGGTCAATTGGGATATTACTTCCTGCTCTTAGTTAATTGCTAAATAAATAGTCTTGTAAGGTAATGCGTTCATAAATAAAAGCTAAAAAATTATCATTCGAAGCCAGTGTTAATTAAAAAGTTTTTTTAACTTCGTAATCCATATTTTATGAATGCCAACCACTGCACCACACTAAAAGCTATTAGTTTACAAGAATGACAAGTATCACAACAATAATTTTACAAGAAATTCAATTAACTACAAGAAAAATGCTAGACACGTGAAAATAAAAAACCACTTTAAAACCGTGACTAAACTACGATAAGACAAAGACTAGACTACACCTAGGCTTTGACGAGGCTGTGACTGGATAATGACCAAACAAAGAGCAAAGTTTGCTCACACTATATCTTCACTATGATTGATTTTCATCAAACTATAACATGATCTTCACAACAGAATGCCAAAAATGTGACTTAATCAGGCCCAGATAAAATTTGAACTATAAAGAGACCATGCCTGGTTAGAAAGTAAAATACAATTAGTTCACGACTTGACTACGGCCACTACACTGTTGAGAGGAATTGGACCATAATATGACTAATCGGGCTCTGGCTGTCTTTATAAGGTTTCTTTGCTGAAGCCCTGATCACACTGTGTTATATGACTAGGCTATTTGAACATTATGGATGCACTTTGATTAAACTGTAATCAACGTGTGATTTAAGTATGTTCAGACCTTAAGCAGCCTAAAACAATATACAAATGAATGAACTTTGATTAAACTGTGATCAAGATACGTATCAATAGACTTTGGCTAGACTGTGATCAAATTATGACTCAAGTATTACAAGACTTTGAGTAGCCTTCAACAACCACGTAGAATTTGAATAGACTCTGATCAAACTATAACTCGATGATGAGACATTGAGTAGCCTTAGACAAGATACCTATGAATGAACTTTGATTAGACTGTGATCAAGACACGCATCAATGGAATTCGGCTAGACTGTGAACCATGACTCAAGTTGAATTACACTTGGAGTAGACTTTGGCTAGATTGCGATTAAGACTACGACTCATGTATGATGAAATTTTGAGTAGCCTTCAACAAGATACATATAAATGACCTATGGCTAGACTGTAATCAAGATACGTATCAATGGACTTAGTGTAGACTGTGATCAAAGTACCACTTTGATTGAACTTTGAGTAGCCCTAAAAAAGATGCGTATGAATGGACTTTGGCTAGACTGTTATCAAACTATGATAAGACTTTGAGTCTTAAGTCTTAAACCATACGTATAAATGACATTTGACTTGACTGTGATCAAGCTACGTATCAATGGACTTTGTAGCCTAAAACCAGATACAGATACGTATAATTAGGATACGTATCAATGGACTTCGTGTAGACTGTATGATGCCACTTTGAGTAGCCATTAAAAAGATACGTATCAATGGACTATGGCTAGACTTTGATTAAACTATGACTCAAGTATGATGAGTCTTTGAGTACTCTAAAACATTCCCCCCGGGGGCACATATATATGTGGTCTTTATAGAACTTCGACTATCTAGACACAGTGCAACTGGGGCAAAAGGGAGCCCAGTCTCCTGAAGCAGGGGTACAACTGGAAACTCCAATTTATTTCCACGCAAATCAGTGACCCGCAGAGTTCCGTTATTTGTCTCTTTAGACACTTAACTGTTCTCTGGCTAATTATTGAGGTTGGCCCTATATGGGAGTATCGTGGTGATTGTGGTTTCGCGGCCCCATATCATTCTATGGGTCTATGGCGGCCGGGTTCATTTCACCTTTAATAACACATACCTGGTGAAATGTTCCCAGATCCAGTGAGCATGCTAGACATGTGTTCTGGACAGGAGTTGGAAAGTCTCCAACTCTTAAGCAAGGAGTGATGATTTGCAGCCCTGCTCTGGAATCATCGAAGTTGCAACTAGAAAGTTCTGTTGCATAGAATTATAGCTTCGGCTTCCTAGGACGAGCATGACGTTCCAAATTATGCAGTGGTTTGGTCCACCATCTGATTAAGGCTTCATGGCCAGGCGCGGATGTAAATCGAATCACACAGTACTCTTAAACAAAATACGTAAACTTTATGATGTACTTGGATGTAACCAAACTGTGACTTGAGTGTGATCACAACTTAAGAGAACCTAAAACAAAGCTAAACTGTGACATGTATGGAATTGAGCGACTGTAATCAAACAAGGCTGTAAATATTCTCTAGGCTATGGCTATATGACCCCATTAGATTGTGATTACACTTTCGTATAAAATTGTGATTGGACTGTAAACAAAAATATTAATTATTTTTTGCAGTTCGAAAGACCATTTTTAATTTGATTTCGAAGGACCATCTTACTTAAAAAAAGAATTTACTTTAGATAATTTATTTAAAATTTCTTTAATTTTTTTTTCCAATATTTTGCTTTCCATTTACAAGCATTCAATTACATTTATTTTTCTCAATAGAAAAGAACCTTTTGCATTTGCTCCTGCTCCTGCTACTGCCTCTGCAGTGTATTTTATTTAATAAAGAAAAGCAATTTAGCCATTCAATTATATAGACGCACTTGACAAGCCCAAGCAAAGACCTTGAAACAAAGTAAATACCAAAGTAAATTACAGCGAGTAATAATAACAGAAAAAGGATTCTCTACATTTTCCTTTTTAAAAAAAAAAGGATAAATAAACAAAGCAACAGAAACTCATTTTATTTTTTAAAAACAAAAATAAAAGTTTAAAACCGTTTCAGTCAAGCCGCAACATAAAATTTATAGGCAACCAGGCAAACCACTTCTTTAAACCATCCATCCATCCTTTTGACATTTTAAAGGAAATTAATTTAAAAATAAAACTAAAAATAATAAAAGTAATAATAATAATAAGTAAAAGAAAAGTGAAACGTAAATGACAAGGTCATAAGTAACAACCGGCATGCTCGCATACGGTTCAAGCTAATTGAAATGCAACAACAAAATAATTCAAATGACGAGGAGGTAAATGACAAACCATGAACATGAACTCTCTGCTGACTTGTACTCGCATTAAATAAATTCAGTTTGTTGCCACTGATAGATGGCCAAGAACTTGAAACTGTTAAAGAGTTTCTAGAAAAAAGCTTTTGTCAAAACACCGGTTAATATGGTGACCTATGAAACAGTGAATAGTATGTATGTATGTATTGGTTTTGGAGGGAGAGGATTGTAACTAAAGGCTGCTTGGTAGTACGTCAAACTATTTTTTAATTTAAAAATTGTATTGCAAACCCAAAAGCAACTGATAAGAAATGAACGTAAATTACCAACCATAAGTGGGGGCTGTGACCTTCGTTATTGTAAAAGAAAGCTTTTCATTTTCATTACATATTCAAAACGAAGGTTAGCAACGAATTTACTACACAATTCAGATGTGGTGTAGAATAAAAGACGGAGGGAAATACAATGTTTAAAAGAGCAAAATAGAAGTGAGAGGAAAGAGATAAAAAAAATTTTTGAAAAAAAGAGAATAAATTTTAAAAATTAAAACAAAAAAACTCTTAAGAAATGAAAAATAAGTGTTATAATGGATGGACAAATTTAAGGTTAGGAAGTGCATTGGCTTAAAACACATACCTTTTTTTTAATTAACCTCAGTTTTATTGATATCAGTGTAAAGTAGAAATATGGGAATTAATAATTCAATATGACGTCCACCTCCAGCATGTTCGTAGTAGTAAAGCACATATGCAATAAAGCTTCGCTTATCGCGTTAATGCAACGCCAAAATTCATCCTTCAAAGCGTCAGTTGCTTGTGAATTGTTTACGTAAAACCGGTTTTTCAAATGATCCCAGGAGAAAATAATACAGCGGTGTTAAGTCATCAGAATAAGGCGGCCAATTCACACAGCTAAATCGAGAAATTACATGATCGGTAAAGTTCTTATGCAGTAAGTGAATTATTTTGATTGTAGTGCGGCTTGTGACATCATCTTACTAAAAACAAAAGTCACTGAGTTAATTGAAAAACTTTTTTTACTTCTTAGTCCATATTTAATGAATGCCGACCACGGCCCGTTTCCGGAAGCTATTAGTTTACAAGAATGAAGAGTAGCACAAGAATAATTTTCCAAAAAATTAAATGAACTACAAGAAAAATGTTAAATACGTGATGATAAAAAACCACCACTTTAGGACTGTCACTAAACTACGATAAGACAAAGACCATAATGACCAAACAAAGAGCAGAGTTTGCTCAAACTATGTATATCTTGACTATGATTGATTTTCTTCAAACTATAACATGATATTCACAGCAGCATGCCTGAAATGTGGCTAAATCAGGACCAGATAATAACTGCACTTTTTTTATCGCTCGGACCAGTAGTCAGGGAATAACCCCCTTGCTCATGCAATGCTTTATACCAGAACAAGGAAAATAGGTTATGGGAAGAAGGAAGGAGGGAGTAGTGTTTGTGGACATTCGATTTGAATTTTTCTACATTGAAAGTGACAGGAATGACCTCTGGAGAAAGCTTATTCCACATACACACTGTTCTCCTAAAAAACGAATTTTAGACAGGCTATGACTGATTAGAGAGTAAAATACATTTAGTATGACTCGATTATAACCACTAGACTGCTGAGAGAAATTTAGCTATAATATGACTAACTGGACTCTGGCTGTCTATAAGATTTCTTTGCTGAAACTCTGACGAGACTGAGTAATGTGACTGGGCTTGTAAGTTGTTTACGTAAAACCGAATTTACAATACACCCCAGAGAAGATACTACAGCGGTGTCAAGTCACCAGAATGAGGCATAGCTAAATCAAAAAATTAGGTGATAGGGAAATTTCTCATACAATAAGTAAATTATTTTGATGGCTGTGTGACTTGTGACACCAGCTTTTACTAAAAGCAAAGGTGATTGATAATAACATTAGCAAATCGTGAGCACAAGAAATTGGTTAACATTGTTTGGTAGAACAGGGAATCCACAGTGTTGGCGTTTCCGTGCTCATTTTCGCAGAAATAAAGACTGATTATGTCGCCTGACCACAAAGAGCGCTCTACGATCACTTTCTTTGGATGTAAAGGTTTTTCGAGGACTGTTTGTGAATTTTGTAAGCCTCATCTGCAACAATTTTGTTTGTTTACATATCTGCCTAAATGAAAATGAGCCGCTAAAGAAGATTTTGTTGCAAAAGGCAACAGTTAAGTTAAGTTCTTCAAACAGCCGATTCACAAACTTTCGACGCATGCAATGGTCGGTCGACTTTAATTCTTGAATGAGTTGAAGCAGCTATGTGTTCATCCCTATGGCCAGTACGAGCGTATTTTATAGTCTATTTGCAGCAACAATACCGTGAGCCTCGAATTTAATGATTAAATTAAGCACAGCGGTCTTAGAGGGAGTCTGATTACGAGAAAAACCTGTTCGAACTTTGTGAAGTGAAGTCATTTGACAGACGATCTACTTGCAAACCTCAAACCCACCCTTTATTTTAAATTAAAAACACTTAATTGAATTTTAAAAAGCAAGCACGTGGCTGAACACCATTTCGTTAATTTTTTTATTTCTTTATTCAAAGCGTTAAAACATGACGTGATAAATGACAGGTAAGCGTCAGTGCCTGAGCATGTGAGCATAACCCGAAGATTATGCTACCGCTAGATGAATACAACCCGTGTACTAGCGACTATTCTGTGTTGTTACATTGATCATAAAGTTAATGGGCTGCGCAACATTCTTTGCTGAAGAGTTGGAGGCCATTTAAACTCTACTGCACTGCTAACTGGCAGTATTCCCTTCCCATACAATAACACAGACACCTGGTTATCCCACGAAGATCCTCTTCAATAAATGCTACAGACATCTGAACAACTACCAGCTTTCTTCTTCTTATAGTTAAATGTTCTCTTAGTCACTGCTCGCACTTGAAAATTTCGTTCTGGCAAAAGAAAACTTTTCTAGTTCCTTTCAGTTCTGAGAGATGTTGATAAAAATCTGACAAGTTCTTCATAATAGAAAGATTAAACAATTTTTTTTGAAATAAAAATAAAATATATTTATACAAACAAGAAAGTCTAAAAGATCAGCTGAATAAGGATTTAAAAAGCTAAATAAAGTAAATTTACAAAATTTATAAAATTTAAATAGCTCAGAGAGTTATTCAGCTAATAAAAAAATTCCTTGACCGGTGTTTAATCACAGTAAAAGAAAGTAAAAACATTTTTGTATACTTAAGATTTTTAATTTTTTTAAATAAACAAACCTAATCAATTAGAATATTTGGGGCAATAATTATTTATTCGCTGAGTAGAGTTTTAGTTTGCTTAATTGCCAAATATATTAAGCTGAATAAAATGTCTTCTAAAAATTAGTCATTATTCTAACGTATAACTATTTAATTCCTATGCTGTATAATGAAAAGAGAGGTGAATAAGCATTTAAAAAGTTTAATAAAGTAAATTTACAAAATTTATAAAATTTAAATAGCTCAGAGAGTTATTCAGCTAATAAAAAAAATCCTTAATCGGTATTTAATTACGGAAAAAAGAAGTTAAAGAATTTTTGTATTCTTAAAACTTTTTAATTATTTCAATAAACAAACCTTCTCAATAAGAATATTTGGGGCAATAATAATTATAGCTGAATTTATATATTTCTTCGCTGAATAGTGTTTTACATCGCTAAATTGATGTATATTTAGCTGAATAAGATTTCTTCTAAAAATTATTTGTTATTCTAACGTATAACTATTTAATTCCAGTGGTGTATAATGAAAAGAGAAGTGAATAAGCACTTAAAAAGCTTAATAAAGTAAATTTACAAATTATATAAAATTTAAATAGCTCAGCGTGTTATTCAGCTAATAAAAAAATCCTTAATCGGTATTTAATCACGGAAAAAAGAAGTTAAAGAATTTTTGTATTCTTAAAACTTTTTAATTATTTCAATAAACAAACCTTCTCAATAAGAATATTTGGGGCAATAATAATTATAGCTGAATTTGTATATATCTTCGCTGAATAGTGTTTTACATCGCTAAATTGATGTATATTTAGCTGAATAAGATTTCTTCTAAAAGTTATTCGTTATTCTAACGTATAACTATTTAATTCCAGTGCTGTATAATGAAAAGCGAACTTAATGCACTTAGTGCGTGGTTAAGGCCAAAGTTTTTAGAAGACCTTTTATATTTGGATTGTTATACGCTGAATAGCATATATTTAGGTGAATTTGAAAAAGTTTTTTAATGCAAAATATTCATTTGGAGTGAAGAGATTTAATTTTTTTTTTTTACTAAAAAGGATGGTGAACAAATTTTGCAGCGAATTAAATTTTAGACAACAGAAAAACTTATTAAAATCCCTTTTTAAAAAGTACAGGTTTTCTATTTTCTCTTTAGCTTTTTACTTAAAACTCTCTGCCTCTCCTCTCACTTTCTTTTTCTCCTTCTCTATCTCTCTTGCTCACTCTTTCTTAGTCACTTTCTCTCTTAAAATTAAAAAAAGTTTCTTTTTGTAGTATTTTTCCTAAGTGTTGCCGGCCGGCATTACTTGATTATCGAGCAACAAAACAAGAACAACAACAACAAGAAAGCAATAATTTCTTTTTGTTATTTGAAATATTTATTTATTTATTAAAGCTATTTGTAGTTTTTATAGTGAACAAATGTCCTCCTCTGCTTGTTTTTTAGTGGCCCTGACATTGACGTCAAACCAAACAAATGCAGTGAACGACAAAAAACACTAAACATGTATTTTAATGCAAAAAAAAAAAAAAACAAAATGTCGCATTAGAGAATTTTATTTGTATTATTTTTAATAATATTAAAATCTATTCTTAAGAATATATTTAATTACAAATTTGAATAAATTTACAAGTTCACATTCTTTTGCTGTTGATTGCTGTCATTACACTTCTTCTTCTACACTCTGCTGGTGGATGTTGGTGGTTTTGCCAGGCGGCTTATTCTTCTGTCAACAACAGTTCAAGTGCGTTCATAGCGATAAACAACCGTTCATTTGTAAAGTCAACGATTGCATTTTTATAATGTTATTGTTCTTCTTGTTGTTGTTGTTGGGTTCATAAGGGTTTTTCACTCACACTGCATGTTGCAAAAAGTTTAACGACTTAAGGAAATTTCAAAGTGTGGCGAAATAAAAGGGTCAGTAGCATGTGGATTAAAATACAGGGTGTTCGCCGGGAAGGTATACTACTTTGTTTGTTTATAATTTTTGATTAAATGAAAGAGAATGGTTGCTATATTGATCAATAAATGTTTTATTTAATGTCAGCAATTATGTATGGAATAAAAAAGCAGATAAATGTCCGCCTTTGTTGGTCCTTTTGAGCATAATTTGCATTACATTCTCACACATTTCACGCAGTATTTCATCAGGAATATTTTGCTTAAGTTGTTTACTTTTGAGATATCCTCACAAGGAGAATTTCCGGAGTAGTCAAGTCAGGCGACCGTGGAGGCCAATCATTATCAACATGCAGTTGTGGCGTTGAAAAGTTTTCCATCATATTACGATATCGCTCCCCATTCGCAATTACCATTACGCCGTGTTCATTTTTAAAGAAGGAAGATCCAATGATGACCAAATTGCAAACCAGTCAATTGTCACTTTTAATGGATGCAAATGTGACTTTTTAATAATTTCAAAGTTTTCCATTCCCCAGAACCGAAAATTCTCGTCACTCATTATGATTTTCGCATGAAAATCTGGGTTGTCTAAAACATCCTATTCGTATATGTACGGCGCACAGTGGCTAAGAATCGTATTTCATTGGCCAAAACTCTGTAACTTTTTAATTAACAAAGATTTTTGAGAAATTCTGTTTTTTGTCAATAGATAACATCTTAAGCTTTCATCAAGTTTAGGTTTTATTAAGGTCGGTGCAGCGTTCTGCACTTAAAATTATGCTTAACAATGCTTACATATTTTCTAGTTTTTGGTTAATTTTAAAATAAAACAGTGTAACTTAAGTTTTCTTTAATTATATATTTACTAGCGTGCCCGTGACTGCTTTGCAAGTCATTTCTTCGACATTTTTTGATCGATTTTGGTTCGCGGTGTTGAAAAACAAAGCACGTGAACGTGATACATATAACTGACCGTGCAAAAAACAGGGATCATTGAAAAGCAACAGGTATGGGGAAGTGAAATCTGAAGGAATCATAGGAATGCGTGGTTTCAACACATCGCCCTTATATTTTTCTTTTAAAATTTTTGCTTCAATCACATTTTTCATGACTTTTTTGACTACGTAACGTGTCCCATTGCAAAGTCGTGGCTGGCAGATATTTCTAAGCAAAATGATTGGTACACCAACTTTCATTTGTAGGCGGTGGGGCGGCAGTCCAGATAACTCAAGCGAATTCAACATTTCGGAAGTTTTAAAATTTTGATATTTTATTATATATTAGTGAGTTTTTTTTTTTGTAAATATCTTTGGAACTACATAACCGATCTAAGAGATTGATATCTTGTTTTGAAAAGCATAACAATGGCTTTAAAAAATAAAATAAAAAAGAAAAGAAAAATAATAAATATGTATATGTCATTGGTGGGTTTTGCCACGCCCCTCCGCCCACAGACCGAAAATCAAAAATCGGCCCAGCCGTTTTCGAGTCCATTTCTTACATACATACACACATCCTCTTTTATATATATATAGATTTATTTATTTATAATTATATATTTATTTATAGTCATATTTATATTAATATTTGTATACTATATTTCATTCAAATATTAAATGCAAATCATAATTATTATTCATTTTGCTGGAATATTTCCTGTAAATATTCTATATTCTGCTCTGTATTACTAGTGTTCTGTAGCAATGCCTTAGCTTCGGCATGTAGGTCTGAATGATTCATTTTCCATTGACTTCGAATGCTAGAGATGAAGGGATCTGATGTTGTCAATAATACAATATATTAAATAAATCTTCATTTGTAGAACTTCGTGACATTTTTCTGGTATTATGTTCTCTGTAAAATCTATAATCCTTATTTCTTCTTCCCTGGCTTCCTCTGATAAATCTCCAATTGGTAATAAATGGAGCTTAATGGCATATTCTCCATGGTAAAGAACTTTGTGCACTGTTGCTCACATATTTCTATAATTGTATTTGAATGTATGTATATATAGCAACGGTGTCCTTGGCATAATCACCAAATATTGTAGCATTTATTTGTTCATCACACGCAAGTACTTCAGTAATTGTTTTAAATCTTGAAATAACATCTATATCAACACCTGTTATACCAGATATAGTTTCGGGATCCAAAAAAAAATCTTCTTGTTTTGATTGATCTATAATTAACCCATATATGAGATATTTACTTATTTATTTATTTATTATATGTCTATGGAAACATTTCCTTACAGACAATTAATGATACTAATAAATGATATTAAATTATTATTACACAAAATTAAATAAATTACAAAAAAAATATAAAACGAAAATAAAACAAAAATACAAAATTATGAGTTTAGAAAATTTACAATTGCATTCTTTACAACATTAGCATTTAATGAAAAGTCTATAAATCTATACAATTGATTAAATTCATAACACATTCTTCTAAGAGGATCAGCATCAGCATAATTAGCTCTATAAACTTTAACCAATAGAGGAATAAAATTGCGGGATGTACGTTGAGGAACATTAAACGAAATTTCGTTGATCAAAAATCCGGAACAGATATCTCCCTTAATAATATTGAAGACAAATGATACCTTCAGCATAGTTCTATGGCTTTTTAGAGTAGGCAGCTTAATAAGAGCAAGTCGAGACGAATAAGAAGGCAAGTTTACTGGGTTAAATCGTATTACACGAAGACAAAATAACATGAATTGCTTTTGCACCGATTCAATAGCATCAGTGTGAATTTGATAAATGGGATCCCAAATTATTGATCCATATTCCAGAATCGGACGTACAAGTGATATGTATAATGTTTTCCCAATGTACGGGTCATTAAACTCTTTTGACCAGCGTTTAATAAAGCCAAGTATAGCTCTAGCCTTATTTATTGCAAATGTTATATGATCGATGAATTTCAACTTAGGATCTAGTAAAATACCTAAGTCTAGAAAACTTTCTACTAAATCCAATTGATGATCACCAATGACATAATTTGCAATAATATGATTAGATCTTGCAAATCTCATTAATTTACATTTATTTAAATTAAGCTCCATTAAATTTACGTTGCACCATTCATAAAGTGAATCCAGATCCATTTGAAGCAGTTTATGAACCATAAATTTATTATAACTTAAAAAAATTTTTACATCATCGGCATACATCAAGACAGATGAAAATTTTATTATCGTTGGCAAATCATTAATAAATAATTTTGCAATTTTCTTTTCTCTTTGTTGGTGTCATTATTACTTACTGATCCAGAAGATCCGAAGTGGAAATCATAGCTAATTTTCAGTACGTGTTCCATAAACCTTATCCCCGTATGTAGCGGTGATAATTTAAATTCAAATGCATCATACTATCTACTGACTTTGTCGGTTTTTGGTTTAACCGACTTGATGTTGCTTTACATGTAATACAGCTGGATGAAGCTTTTCTATCAGTCAAAACCTGGGCAGTTTTTCCGTCTATCATTGAAAGTGTTAATTGGTAATTCAATTTAATAATCTGTTCATCTATCTCTAACTCGAATGGCTTTAGTGTTGAAATTTGAGCTCTAAAGTCACTTACTCCATTCTTAATGGTATCACGAGTTTCATTTTTATTCTCAAATTTTATTGGTCTGCAGTATTTCATAGACGATGGAGTATAGTTTTTCTAAATATAATTTGTTTGCATTATGCTGGACGAAGGTTCCCAGTCTTCTAAGTTCTTTACTAATCGCAATGGCATAAATGACAGCATGAACATATCTGTGTCAGAAATATCTTCAAATAAAAATTTTTTATATTGTTTTTGGCCAAAAGATTCATCGCATCCCCATTTACAAAAAAGAGTCAAATTGCAATTTAGATTTTTTTCAACTCACTTCCTTTAAGTGATTGAAGCAACCTTCGGCTGTATGATCGAGTAGAGCTTGCAGTTGTAACTGTGCCGCAATTGGTGTGATTTTAACAGATTCCTTTGAAGGATAACGTTTCTTTTTAGCTGCAGTTATGCGATGTTATGATGGGTATAAATTGTACTTTATATATCTGTACTTTACTGAAATAAATTTTAAACATTTTTTCCTATAATTTTCAGCAGATAATTGAAACATCTCCCTACGTCCTTGAGCAGCAGTAATGTTTTCAGCCGATCTTGCAGTATATTATAGCCAATGCTTGGGCCTATCACCTACAGGCTCTCTCGTCAAAATCATTCACTACACGATAAATAGTGCGTTTTGTTGGCACGTTGTATCTCCCAAAAATTTCACGCATCTTTCTCATCGTCCCAGTAATCGATGATTGATTTTGATAATATGTTTTAACGATTAAAACACGCTGGTTTATCGACTATTTTTCTATAATAAATTTGCCATGTGTCTACTTCACGACTGCCAAATATAAACTGTGAAGGCAAATATTTACCAAAGTAACGGCAAAATAAACTAGTATACCTTCTCGGCGAACACCCTGTAGCTTTCACTGGCTTTTTTGTTTAGCTTAGTTTTCTATTCGATTTTTGTTTTGTAAAGTTTGATTTTAAAAGAGAGCGAGGATTATTAATATTTTTAATTGCGATCAGAATAATAACATTTAGCTTTTTACTTCTGTACACAGGGATCGAGTACTGCAAGTTCGGTATACAGAACATTTCGATTGTTGAAATAAATATTTAGCACAAAATAGAGAGTATTTTTGTGTTTAAATATTTACTTATGACGTATGCAATATCTGTCCTAAAATATTAGACTACTCTGGAAAGCTTTGTAATATCAAGTATAGAATGTTTTTATAAAGGTATACATCCTTCAGTTAGTCACACATTTTTAACTGGCGTTCATTTTGTTAACTCTCAAGTGATTTATGTTTAGTTGGCTTTGGAATTTAAACATGAATAACCGACGTCTGAACAATTCTTCCAAATTGTGCAACTTAGGCCCAAACAAGATTGTTATTGATCCCAATTTCCATAAAAGAATTTTGTTTAGCGATGAAGCTTACTTGTTGTTCAATTGATGAACGAACATTTTAGTAATCATATAGTGGTCGCCTTTGAATATAACGTTCTGCCCAGTATCGTTTTTAATAAAGTACGAATCAATGAATCGTAAAGCACACCAAACAGTCAGTTTTTTCGGATGTAACAGTGTCTCAACATACACTTGAGGATTAGCATCACTCCAAATACAACCGTTATGTTTATTGACGTACCGATTCAAATAAAAGTAAGTTTCATTGCTAAATAAAATTCGCTTATAAAAATCTGACAATTTTGTCTTGAGAAACGATCTTTCAGTCGTCAGGGCCCAGTTAAAAAAGTAGTACCAACTTTAAGTTCTATAACTCTATGCTATACTTATGAAGCTTCTATTTGCTGTCATTTTATTCTCTAGGTTCGAAACCCACAAAATTTTTTTTTGCTTCCAAATTAGAAGAAACGACTTAGCGGAGAATTATTGTAGATGAGTAAGAAGATTGGCTGCTGAACAGTATTTTAAAAATATTTCTTAGAATAGAATTAGAATACCTGGCTTAAAGCAAAAAAACAAAAAACTATTTTAATATGAAAATTGAGCCACCGAAAAATTTTTAAAGACGTTTTGACTTCAGCTTGTTAAACTTCAAATCCTATTAAGTTGAAGTACAGTTCCCCAGGATGTTATAATTTGTTTTGCCGCCATTTTGGTAAACATTAGTTTTAACAGTTCATATTTGGCAGTCGTGAAGTAGACACGATAGTGAATGATTTCGAAGAATGAGGCTCTGTAGGTGATGGGACCAAGCATGGATCAAGCAAGAGTTTAAAACCATCCATCAACCTCAATTAAATTAATGAATTACCGCGTGAAATGTGAGAGATTGTAATGAAAAATGTACTCAAAAGGGCTCGCATTTGGAGGACATGCATCTGATATAGTATTCCCCATATAATAACCGATTTTAAATAAAACATTTATCGATATAAGATCCATATTCTTTCACTTATCATCAAAAATTATACACAAACAAAGTAATACACCCTTCCGGCGTATACCCGGGAGAATGATTTAATATGTTTGAAAAACCAAAGCTTTCTTTCATGCTTTCCTTGACAAGTTGGAGTTGCCAAATTTTTGACATTTAAGAAATACTCAAAATTTTAATTGAAGCATTTGGAAAAGTAATAACGATAAATTAAGATGCATTGAAAATTAACATGCAACACTTTAGTCTTCACATGAAATTTGTGTATAAACTTTGACCATGAATGCTTACAGCAGAGGAATAACAAAGAAACAAACAAAGAAACAAAAAAAAAACAACAAAAAAAAACAATATGATAATTTCAACTTCAGCTGTATTAAGTTATTCTCCCATAGCAATCGGCAATCAGCATTTAACTTCAAAATTAGCATCAACATCATCATCAGCCAATATGCGACAGTAGAAGAGTCAAGTAAAGCTCAAGGTCAGTTAATGTCTGGATGAATTGTATTTGTGTGTGATTTTCTTGTGCGTTTAGTTTTTTATTCGCACAAACTTTTTAAAAGAATAAAATTTTTAAGACTGACACTGAGATTCTTAAGCATTTCCTGTGAGACTGCACTGCAGGCCTCTAAAGAATGTGTTGCAATATGCAACACACACACATACTCAGCTAGAAAGAAAGAAAGACTGAGAAAAAGAAAGCTAAAGGTTTGACAGATGAAAAAGTGGAAGAAGGAGTGAGCAGAAGTAAAGCGAGTATGTTGCCCTTTTGCTTGTTTGCATTTGTGCCCTTTTTTACTTTTATTCTTGTCTTGTTGTCCCTTGTGATGCAGACATTTAAAGGGTGATCCAGCTATAATGTGTAATGTTGATTGTGAGTCAATCTATAACATTAAGTTTTTTGCCCAAACCCAGCCATAGACAGGTATTCAATTGAACAGCGCCCTAAGATTGTTAAAGGCTTTTAAGTAAAGGGGCGCTTGAATTTGAGCGCATTGCATTTCGTATACTTCGTGTTTTAGTTTTGGTCGGCATAATCGATTAAGTGTGTCTATCCATAATCGGGAGAAATTGTGCGCGAATTCCAGCAAACTGAGTGCATGCTTCCCCAAGTTCACTTTTCGGGCAGCATTGTTGTTGTTGTGTGCGATATTATGGCAGAACTCCCGTCAAATCCGCCTCGTCATAATGTTCAGTCATTGAACATGTCACAAGCATCACCGAAATTTAGCACTACATTGACGAGGTAAATGAAGCCTTGTTTCTAAAAGTGCTTCAAAATTTTCTAAAAACAGCAGAAAATGGAACACGACTTTCATGTATGGGCCGGCGCCCCAAAGTCTATTTTGGAAGGAGAGGGATAAGAGGCTCATTGGGGACAGTAGGGTATTTAACTCTATTGATTCTTTAAAGCATCGACGTAATGTGGGATGTATTTCGTTACTATAATGGTAAGTGCTCTAATGAAATTAGGGAACTTGCTCGGACTCAATTTAACTCGATTTTCGTTGAAAGTCCCTGCATTTGTGGTTGATTTTCCAGTTAACCGCACTACGCCTTACAGGGAAAATTCGTTTTTTAGCAGAGCAGTCCGTATGTAAAATAAACTCCCTCCTGTTGGAAAATTCAAATCGAATGTCTACAACCACTACTCCCTCTTTCCTCCGCCCATAATCTAGTTTCCTAGTTCTGGCACAATGCACTGCATGTGTGGGGGTCATCCTCTGAGTGCTGCTTTGAGAAAGGGTGACGGGGAGTAGTTCTTGGAAAATGAGGATAGCCAAGAGGTTACCGGCAATGGTGTACGTTATCGCGAAATTATAACACACTTCTTATGGCCAGAAATTAAGAACATAGGGACCTGGGCGCTTTGGAGTTCCAACAGGATGGTGCCACTTGTCACGCTGCCAACGAAACAATGGCGTTTTTATCATGGCGGTGTTAACTGACCTCCATTATTAGGTGATTTGACAGTGGACTTGGACTTTTTTTAAGAATATATAAGAGAAAAAGTGCCCCTAAATAAACCAAGAACACCTCAAAAGAATTATAATGCGGCACATTGACTATATTCCACCTTAATTAGGTTTCAAGGTAATTGAAAACACCCACCGTTCAATAAAGGTGGTACACCACCGAATCCATGGCGAGCATTTGGACGATATTTTAATTTACACATAGATCCTGTTATAGATCCTGTTATCATCATTACAAAAAATATAAAATTAATTCCCCAAAAACTTTTGTTTTTATTTGCAATTAATACTGTGTATTTTGGTTGGGCCACCCTTTAACATATAAATTTTAATAATGAATAAATACATTAAAAGACCCTGAGCTTTAATTTACTGGAATAAATGATTAGCCGGCTGTTTGACTCGTTGTCTGTTGTGTTCTGTTCAATTCTGTTGTATAAGAGAGGAGTAATGGCCTTTGAAGTAAAGTTCAAGATTTCCGTTTTAATAAAAATTGTCTTTTTTGTTGGATCAATTAAATCTCGGATGCAGTTATAAAAATGACCAAATAAAATTCCAAAAAAAAGAAAAAAATAAATAAAAACAATAAAGTAGCTCTCGAAAACAGCGTCATCGGTAGACAGTATGACTGGTTGGTTGGTCGGTTGGCAGGCACTAATTCAATCACAGATTCAGTGTCACAGCAAAAGTACTTCAAGACTTCAAGCTTTTGTAAGTTCATTAGACTGTGTAAACGCACAAAAGAAATTATTTTAAACCCAAAAATAAATCCTGGATTTCAAGGCTGCTTCCTTCCTTTTTTTTGTTGGTAAATTATAATTTCTTAATTTATACATAAATATTCTCACATTTAGGTTTATGATTCATTCATTCCCTTTAATAACCACAAAATCTCATTATCACCATGAGCATCATTATTAAGTTAAGTTTAACCTTCGCATCCGCAAAGAAGAAACCTTTAAATCTGAAGGATTTTAAAAATGCAAACATTAAGCCATATTTAACAAACAACCTTCTCACCAACTGACTGACATACAAACGTACATGTGGCGACATTAAATATACAAATATTAAATCAGTCAGTCAGTCAGTTAGTCAGTTAGTGTGAGCATAAATAATCAAATTATTTCTGTTTCTTTTTGCTGGTGAATTATTTTTTCCTTGAAAGCTTTATTATTTGTCTACGACTTTTTATGCTCCAGACTCAAAGAAAACATGTTACACAGAAAAAAAAAAGAACAACACAAACAAACAGTGATGTAAAAAATTATTGCTAAATATTTAAAAAAAACTAAGAACAGTGATTAACAAAAGTCTTATGTAAACATGTTGAAACTCTTGATTAAAATTGAATACTATTAAGACAAGTTTTTTAACTGCTTCTTAAGTCTGAATATCGAAAATTCGAAATTTTCGAACTTGAAATATCAACATTTTATTTTCGCCTTATGCCTTTTAAAAAATCTTTTGTTAGAGTTTTACGAATATTGAATTGTTAAGCTGCTATAGCTTATTTTCGAACATTGAAAATTTATAGTTAGATTCATAGCTTTCACGGAATTCTTTATTCTAATATCTTGCAGTGTTATCGTTTATGTACAAAGAAATCAATCAAAATTTCAAAAAACTAAAAATATTAATTTTCCGATAATATTCGAACATAAAAAAATTGTTTCGTTTTAAGTTTTAACATTAAACTGAAAATTGATTAATTTATTCCATAATTTTTCGTTTGGATAAAATTCATTATTATCTTTAAATTATTATATCTTTAATTATGAAACATCCATCATTTTAAAAAATCGAAATTTTCAGTTTTCGATATTTTTCGAACATTAAGAGAAATAGTTTTCTTTTATTTTTTTAACACTAAATTAATTACTTTTATTTTATATTATTAATAATTTTCATTGCTATTGATAATTATGAAATATTGATAAATTACGAAAATACAAATTTTAAACTTTTCGATAATATTCGCATATTAAAAGCAAAATTTTTTTAACATTAAATTGTAAATTATTTATTTTATAAAAATTTTCATTATGAATAATTACAATATATGGATTATTTTCGAAAAAATTATATTGTTTTTGTACATTAAATTGCAAAAAATTTATTTTATTCAATATTTTTTTATTTCGGATAATTTTTAATTCTGAAAAAAACGTTATTGTTGTCCATAATGATGTAATCGAAAATTTTCGAAATTTAAAAATGTTGTGTCAAAAATTAAAGGATTAAATTTGTATTAATACAAAAACCTAAATTATTGATTTTATTTTATATTTTTAATAATTTTTTATTCTGTTCATTTTTATTGTTGCCGATAATTAAGGTATACTGATAATTTTTAAAAATCGAAAAAAATGTTAGTTTTTCGATAATATTCGAACATTAAAAGAAAAAATGTTTTTGAATTATTTTTAACATTAAAATTGTTTATTTTATTTAATGTGTTTAATAAATTTTAACTCTAATAATGTTCACTGTTATCGATAATTATAAAATAACGATAATTTTTGAAAATAAAAATATAAATAAAATTTAAAATTATTTATTTTACTCAATATTTTTAATTTTGATACTTTTCATTGTTATCGATAATTATGAAATACCCATAATTTGAAAAAATCGAAAAATCGATAATATTCGAACATTAAAATAAATTTTTTTTTTAATTTTTTTAACATTAAAATTAAAATGATTTATTTTATTTAATGTGTTTAATAAATTTTAACTCTAATAATGTTCATTGTTATCGATAATTATGAAATATCGATAATTTTCGAAAATAAAAATATAAATAAAATTTAAAATTATTTATTTTACTCAATACTTTTAATTTTGATACTTTTCATTGTTATCGATAATTATGAAATACCCATAGTTTGAAAAAATCGAAAAATCGATAATATTCGAACATTAAAATAAAAATATTTTTTAATTTTTTTTAATATTTAAATAAAAATGATTTATTTAATTTAATGTCCTTACTAAATTTTAACTCTGATAATTTTCATTGTTATCGATAATTATGAAATATCGATAATTATCAAAAATCGAAAAATGTTCATAAAAATAAAATTATTTTCAATATTCTTTTGACATTAAAATACAACTTAAATGTATAATTTAAAATTTTTTATAATTTTGAAATTATAAAAATTAGTTTAATATAATTAGTTTAATATAATTTAGTTTATTTGAATTTATTGTGTGTTATAAATTGTGAAGACACAATCCTTAGAATAAGAGATAATTTTAATAAAATGTATAAATTTCAAGTATTTAAATTTTTTTATCCAGCATTAAATATTTAAAATTTTATAGATTTTCTCTTCGTTTCCAAATGTTTTATAGAAAAATAAAATTTTCGTCTTCAAATTTTCTCAAATATTTCGTTAATCTCTTTTATTTCATGTGTCACTGTATGCTCTGCTGTTTAACATAAATGGTTTATGATCTTAATTTCAATGTAAAAACGATCAGTAAGATTCATTACTTGGAGCAGTATACAAAATATTATGTAAACAAGCAAACAAACAAACAACAACGAAACAAAACAAAACAAAACTTTCAGAAGGACAAGAAACGACTCACCAAATTTTAAAGAAATAAAAACAACGACGACGACGACGACGACAAAAAGGTCACCAAAGTTTTAACAATCAGAAATAATAATAAAAATAAATACACAGACTACAAGTATTTTAAAAGTAAAACAATTTGAATGAAATGAAATGAATTTATTTTTCTTCCTTCAAAAATTTATTTCCAAAAATTGGGTCAAGTATACAACAACAATAAAACAAAATGAGAAAAATATTAATGCGAACGTTGTATACTCGTACAACAGCATATTGTAATCAAGTGTCAGATTTTAATGTTGTGATCGTTTTATATTCGCCTCTAATAATACGATTTTTTCCCTCAGCCAAGACAATGAGGCGACACACACCACCTCCCTCTTAAAGGGATCATTGCGCTTGTCTTGTTAGATTTTTCTAACTGACTTCAAAATAAATAGATTGAAAATATATGAATTTACATGTGTGTAATATTTAGTAGATTCAAGGTACAAATATTTTTTTGGTACCAAAAAAAAAAAATCTAAATCAAATATCATGATGCTGTTTGAACAAATAAAACAAATAAACGAACAAACACATGAACAAACGAACAAATAAATATTTTACACTTTTCGAAGGTTTCGCCCACAAATAGTTTTAATTTTTTTTTTTTATTTTTTCCATTTTCATTCAAAGTTTGTTGTCTCATTGTTATTTACTTGTTTTTGGTTGTTGTTGTTGTTGTAAACTTGTAGTTGTAGGGGCGGACGTAAGCGCCGATACCGTTTCTATCATTAACTAACTAACAGTGATTTATATCTTTTTATTTTCGGCTGCTGTGAGCAACAAAGATCGTCAAAACATCATTATACACGAGGGTAGATCATTAAGAATTTTTAAAACAACAAAATAAATTTCTAAAATTTTTTGAAATTATTAGCTGAACTATTTGTTTTTATAACAAATGAGTTAATAAATACGGCCTAAGTTCATTTTCTGAATTCCAAAATTTCTTTTTTTTTAAATAAAATTTATTTAAAAATTGTTGCAAACATTTTCTTTAAGAAAACAATTAAAATTGCACACCAGCAGCACGTAAGGCAGGACTTTCTGAAACACTACATCCGTTATCAGCATACGGCTTAACCATCTTAACAAACAGATTAGCAAAGTTTAGGAAATTTATTTCTAAGCGCTAACTCGTTGTCACTTTGAACAGCAGAAAATTTGATTTCACAAACAACGAAAACATGGTCAAGCTATGATAACAATAATCACGTTATATTAACCGTAATATTATACTGCTGCTTTGAACAAATTATAAATATTTTAAAAAATACTTTAATCTCTCAAAAAGCAAAAAATCTCTCGAAAAGCTAAAAAATCTCCACAATAAGTTTAATAATTTGTTTTCATATTTTGATTCTATTTTACAGCAATATGTTTAACGTAACCATACTTATGGTTATACTTGAAAATATGATTCGACTGCAGAAATTATCAAAACCATGTATAGGAAGCCCGCCGGGAAGATATACCACTTTATTTGTTTATAATTTTTGATTAAATGAAAGAGAATGTATCTTATATGGAATACAATATCAGATGAATATCCTCGTCTGTTATCCTCACAAATGCCAGCGCCTTTTAAGCACATTTCTCATCACATTCTCACATATTTCACGCGTTATTTCATTAATTTCATCACAAATAATTTGTTTAAGTTGGTCCAGCATTTCTGGTTTGTTTGCATAAACCTTGCTTTTCAGATATCCCCATAAAAAAAAACCCGGAACAGTCAAATCCGGCGACCATGGAGGCCAGAATGTGATTTGTTTTACATCCGCACCTGACCATTAGTCTTAATCAGATGGTGGACAAACCACTATTGTATAATTTGGAACGTCATACATGCGTCCTAGATAGCCGAAGCCATAATTCTATGCAACAGAACCACCTAGTTGCAACTTTAATGATTTCAGTACAGGTCTGCAAATCATCACACCTTGCTAAAGAGTTGGAGACTTTCCAACTCCTGTCCAGAACACATGTCAAGCATGCTCACTGGACTGGATCATTCACTTTGCGTGTCATTATCAGTGAGATGATCCTGGCCACCATAATAAACAAACCTGTTATGGGGCCGCAAAACCACAACCACCACGATGCTCCCATATAGGGGCCAACCTCAATCATCAGCCAGAGAACTATTAAATGTCTAAAGAGACAAATAATGAACTCTGCGGGTCACTGATCCCCGTGGAAATAAAGTGGAGTTTCCAGTTGTCTCCCTGTCTGACTTCAGGGGACTGGGCTCCCTTTTTCCCCCAGTTGCACAGGTCCAGATAGTTGTAGTACTCTATAAGAACCGATAAATGTGCCCCCGGGGGTACCATGGAGGCCAATCAGCATCACCATTTCTTCAAATAACTTATTGTGGAAAGAGGTCTCGCAGTAATTCCAGTATAATCCTGGCTGTATGCGAAGTGGCCACGTCTTGTTGATACCACATGTTAATCAAGCCCAAAGCATACTGTTGTGGCATTAAAACAGTTTTCAATCATATCACAATATCGCTTCCCATTCACAGTTACCGTTACGCCATTTTCATTTTCAAAGAAGTAAGGTCCAATGATTCCTCCTGACCAAATTACGCACCAGATTATTACTTTTAATGGATGCAAAGGTGACTGTTGACTAATTTGAGGGTTTTCCACTCCCCAGAATCGACTATTCTGTTTATTCACATATCCATTTAAATGAAAATGGGGCTCGTCACTCATTACGATATTTTTTATGAAAATTGGGGTTGTAATGGACGAGCTGTAACATTCTGTTGTCATTTGTATGGTGGCGCAAATGGTCTTGTGAAAGAAGCTCTTGTGTCAACTGAATCTTACATGGAAACCAATGCAAATCCTAGTGCAAAATTGTGGCCAAAATTGTTCTTTGAAGACCAAGCTCCTAAGCATAGTGTCGAATTGAGGTTAATGATTTATTTTGAACACTTTATTGAGCAGCAGTTATGTTTTCAGCCGAAGGATCCGGTTTGACGGAATTTTTGCACAAGTCTTCCGATTGTGGACACATTTGGTTGATTATGCTACCAAAAAAGAAAACACGAATTACACGATATGCATTTTCATAAAAGTTTTTAACAATCTTAACCTGTTAGTCAATAGAGTACCTCTGCATGGTTAAAATTGTTAAACACTGAAGCAAAGAATTGTCAAGTAAAGTTGATGTTAAGGTGTAACTCACAACTAACATCGAGCATTAGGGTGAGACCACCCGCTACAGCAGCTGCTTTAAAACTTTTCTGTTGTGTTCCTGTAATCCCTGCCGAATACATAAAAAAGTCGTGACGCCCTAAAACAGGTAACGGAGTTTTTAACAGTTCTGTTTGACCTGACAATGTTTGAAAAATTTTAGTGTGGCAGCTAAACACATTTTTTGGCGATTTTCCGTCAGATTTTTTTTAATGTATCGTACAAGTATATATAACAGTATGTGAGGGTCTTAGTTGGCTGATTCTCTGAAAGTAAAAGGATAATTCATTTCATTGACTAGTTGGGAAAATGGAAAATCAATTAATACTGCAAATTATACAGTAATGCTCTCGAAATAATGTTCTCGAAAGCACAACTCTAAAGGAGCCATCCTAAATTCACAGTAGAAATGTGCTTTGTGACAGCAAATTCATTTTAAATGAGGTATTCTCTGTTATAAAATTTAAAATTTAACAACAATCACATCTTACACAGATTTACAAATATTTGCAAAATATTTGAATAAAGTCTATATAAAAGTATTGATCTAAGATATATAACATTTAAAAGTTTTCGAATTTTTAAAGACATATTGAACTGCCCTCGTTTTTTTTATTTTTTGCATTTAAATCCACTGTACTGACCTCTGATAAGTTTTTTCATGTTGTATTGTTTCAAAAATGCTGTTAAATATTAGACAAGTAAAGGGTGTCCCAAAATTGAAATAAAATAAATAAGCGGTCAGAGTAGTTCCTGCAGATTTTTTGGTTCCTGTGGTACCAGTAGTTCGCCACTAATTAGATGTAAAGGAGCACTTTAGTTTCAGTAACAAGGCGAAGGAGGCCAATGCAGCTACTACTGCCATGTACCCCAGTATTAAAATATGAAATTTATAACCTTCACCATTTCCTCTACAATCTTTCACAATATTGAATATTGTCTGCAAGTTCTATTCATTAAACTCGTCCAATCATTAACTTTCGCGATTGCAGACATTTAAGGGGTCTATAAATTTTAGTTTCCTAACAATTTATTCTCGAATGTTCCATATTTTTTCATACAATTTTAAATTTAAATATTTTTGAAAAAAACTTTCAAAAGAATTTTTACCAATTTTTTGTGAGCTTTTGTAAACTAAATTTTAACATAAAAATTTATTTTAAGAAAAGTCTGCTCCACATTACCAGCTATTAAAGTCCTGATTTTTGTTAGCAAGAATCTTAAATTGTAGATATTGTTTTAGGTACTTTTTAAGGAAACTATTGCAATTATGTTCTGCTTGCCAAAAGTACAGCAACTAGAACAAAAACTGCTAAATTATTTAGTATTTTAACGGCCAATTAATAACTTCTAGTCTGTATTTTATATTGTCATGGACCATCCATCCAGAAAAATAGTACTTTTCCTTTTATTTGTGCAATTCAATCACTTCATTCCTTTTTTCAAAATTAGCATCGTTTTTCTAGGCCTTCATACTAGGGAGTTGGTTTTAGTGATGACTATGTATGTCAACAAACCACTGACGTTGAATTTACAAATGGCAGGACTAAGATTAGAAGATATGCTGGAATATGAGTATGAGAAGTAGTAGTATAAGTATGAGAAATAGTTGTATAAGTACGAGTAGTAGTAGTAGTATTAGTATGAGTGTACGAGTATCAGTGGTAATATCACTATCAGTAGTAGTAAGAGTATGAGTTTGATTAGAAGTAAGGCAGGACTAAGATTAGAGAATATGCTGCAATATGAGTGTGAGAAGTAGTAGTATAAGTATGAGAAATAGTTGTATAAGTACGAGTAGTAATAGTATTAGTAGTATGAGTATCAGTAATAGTATGACTATCAGTAATAGTATGAGTTTGATTAGGAGTAGTAATACTAGTATGAGTATGAGTAGTAGTACGAATAATAGTATCATGGGTAATAGTAGCATGAGCAGTATGAGTTTGAGTATGAGTAGTAGTAGTAGTATGAGTTTGAGTAGTAGTAGTATGAGTACTTATATTACGATTAGTAGCATAAGTATAATTAATATTGTTACGAATATGTCTTGCTTAAGTTTTAAAAGAAAATAATTAAGCAATAAAGTAAACTTCTGGGTATGTTGTTTACTAACTGCGTGGGTTGCTAAGAAAACTTATGTAGGCAAGACAACAACAAATTACTGCTTACTAACCGCGTAGAAATTTTGTACATGCAAGACAACAACAAATCGGTATTCTGTTTACTAACTGCGTAGTTTTCTAAGAAAACATATCTACATAAGACAACAGCAACTATCTTAAAATAAAATCCAGGAAAAAACTTTATCAGTATAAAAACAAAAACAAAAATACACACAAACATGCAGGCGCCTATACATTAAATGAACAACATAAAACAACAAAATGTGATACAAAGAGAGTAGAAGATTCGTAATTTTTCTAGACTTTTAATGGACTAATATATAAAAGGCAGCGTCTGAGTGGATAGTTAGTTAGTGGAAAAATAAACCTCGTAAAGTAAAGACGTGCATCTTAAGTAAATTTTTCTGCAGTGTCAACTTTGTGTAGTTAAAGTAAATAAACTTGTTATTAATTTAAAAGCTCTAAAATCTGGTGTTATTTATTTTTCAATAAAGAACTCACAACAAAACGTTTATAAAAGGTATAAACGTAACAGTATTAGTATGATTATCAGTAGTAGTAGTTTGAGTAATAGTAGTATAAGCAGCAGTAGTAATTGTAGTTTTACTATGAGTATAGTATTATGAGTATGAATAGTAGTAGTATGAGTATGAGGATTAGTAGTAGGACTAGTAGTAGTATCATGAGAAGTATGAGTTCGATTAGTAGGAACAGTAGCAGTATGAGAATTAGTAGCAGTAGTATGACTAGTATTTAGAGTAGTATGAGTAGTATAGCATAGGTTTCCGCTGCTAAATTTATAGGGTTTTTGTGTTATCTTCATCAAGTTTAATTTTTTAAAATTCGACCTTAAAAAGACGTCAAGATTTGCTATTCACTTTCTTTCTAACACCTTTTTTTTGTATGGTGGCAAACTTGTGTTCATTTGTATGTACGTAAAATTTGCGACACCCTTTTCTAGTAAGAAAACAAAAAGGAAAAACAAACCAGCAGCAGCCGCTGCTACTGGTACAAATATTAAGTTGTTCAAAATAGGCAAAGCACTGTTACTTTTTATATCTATTTGTTAATTGAAATCGCACAATTGGATCGACAAAGATAGACGCATGACCTATAAAAAAAAGGTTAAACACTAACAAATTTATTTGAATTGTTGATTAACAAAAAAGAGTTTTAATTAAAAAAAAAAAAAGCAAACAACAAAAACAAAACGCAAAAAGCAAAATAAAATGAGCAGCTGCACCTTTAACAACACAAATGTACTTGACACAAAATAATTGAGACAACAAAATAAAGTCATTAATAAAACACAAAAGACATTATTTTCGACACCTAAGGTGGGTCCTTGACCTGTCTGATTTGACATTTAGGTGGCAGTTGTGAAAGGTGGCGCCATTATTTTATTCCAAGTTCAAAATTTATTTAGTGGCCGGAAATAAATACGAAAAAAATTTTTTTAATTTTCCTTTTTTTATTAAACCAAACATTTTTAATGAAAGAAAAATTCTTTATTTAAAAACTAGTGTCATTATCATTAAAATAACTTTTTAATGAAAAGTTTAAGTGGGCAAATTTGAGGTTAGGAAGTAAAAGCAGATTGGACACTGGATATTGAAAATAACGCAGCGCAACCAGGAACAAGAATCGAGGTGGATTATAGTGTTACTGAGATGGGACTATTACAATAAAACTCAGAATTTTAAACATCATTTTTGAAGTAGAAAAAATTCACAGGGGCAAGTTAGCGCATCATATGGAGCATGCCATTCATTTCCACCTTGATGCCTTTTTGGAACAATTATCGCACGAATCGGACGAACAAGCAGAAGCTTCCACCAGGTGACCATGCCAATAGAAAAGCAATTGAAATACAAAAAAATAGTTGCATTGCTTGCGGAAACTTGTTTGTGGAGTTCTCGAATTATACAGTTTAAAGATAAAAGCACCGAAGAAAAAAATAACATTGAAATTGATGGACACACTGAGGAGAACATGCCCTTGTATCATTAGCATCACAAGGGTCAACTTGACAAAACGCATTTGTTTTTTTTTTCGTTCGGACCAGCACTAGTCATGCAATGCATTGTACCAGAACTAGGACATTCAACCTCTGGATGGAGTTTATTCCACATTTTTCTTGTAATGCATAGCGTAATTCACTGGCCAATCGACCACAAATGAGTGCGCTCTCAACGAAAAGCGAAACAAGGGGAACAAGTTCTATAATTTCGTTAGAGCACTTACCATTGTAGTAACGATAAAACAGTGAAATTCAGCCCACATTGCCCCGATGCTCTATAGAATCAATAGAGTTGGATACCCTACCGTCACCAGTGAACCTCTTGGCCCTCTCCTGTAACATACTTTGGGGCATCGGGCACCTTACATGAGAGTTGTATTCCATCTTGGGACGGATATAGGTGGTATAAATAATACGCAGATCGAGTGAAGTCTCCTTTACACCGTTTTAGAAAACTGCGGCCCTTGAAAGCTTCTTTAGAAACGTGATAAAAGTGTTTAGCCGATCGAATATCACATTGAATTTTCATGCCAAGAACATCAAGAGCTTTCGATTCCGTAATACTTATATCAGCTTTAGTAACAGTTGCAGCACGATTTCTGAACATTAAGCATTATGCAGAAGTTGTTATTTTAAGAGCTGCTGTCACATGCAGAATTGAGTCTCAAATTCTTTTTAAAAAATAGGAAAGAAATAGAATTTCTAAAATTTTAATATGTTACAAATTAAATAATTTGAGTATTTAACTCAATGTATTGCCAAAAACATGTGATCTGTTGTGGTGTGTCCAGTCTCACTATCGGGTAGTTGAGTAGTGATAGGCAGGCTCGGCTCGTGCTTGGTTTGTAACTGCAACAGTTCCTGCTTTCATTTCTCAGTGTGTTCCACTGCCAAGAACTTTGCAAAACGCTTCCTTAATTCTTCCACGTTGCCTGTGTAATCCTGTGCAAAAAATCTTAGGTATTTTACCAATTCTGCTTTGCATAAGGCAAATGCCTAAGATATCGTCAACATCTGAAAATTTTCCCTTTTCCTTTTACGTAACACTTATAGTGTCCCTGCACGGACGCCAATGTAGAAAACGCTTATCCTCGTTGCTGGGGTACGCTCAACGTCGTACAGCGTCACGTTGTGCCAACGTTTAATTAAAAGGCGGCTGTTTGATTTGGTATAAGTCTTCAGCCTTTATTGCCACTAATCTCCTTAACAGTAGCTCACCCTCTTTGCTCCGTGTGCCATGCAATGGTGTGCGGAAGTATCCATGGGCTAGGTACCACGTATCCACAGTTACAGAACACAATTTAACGCTACTCAGGTCACTCCCAGTAGCGACGGTAGGCACAAATCAGGCCGGGTAAAAACCACCACACCAGTTTGTAACCTTAACGATGCTATTATGGTCAGCATCACAGGATAAGAGTTAGTGTACGAGGGAAATTTCCAAAATACCGGAAATTGTGCAGGGTAAAAACCAGCAGAAAACAATTTAACGCTGCTCTGGCCACTCCCAGTAGCGACGGTAGGCACAAATCGGGCTGGGTAAAAATTACTACACCAGTTTGTGACCTTACACTATTTGTCGAAATATAAAATTTTATCTGTTATCTGTCGGCCGGCTGCGCACCAACTTTTAATCTCAAATCTTTGAAATTCTGAAGTTTAAAAATTAAAACTAACTCTCTCTCTCTCACTCACATCTCCTGAAGCTTCCCCCCCCCCCCCACCGGGGGCACATTATAAGTCTTTATGGATCACACAACCATCTAGACTTGTGTCTTGCGGGTGTAAAAGGGAGCCCAGTACCCTTAGGCTGGTAGGAACTAACTGGACAATCCACTATATTTCCACGGGAATCAGTAAAGCCCCCGAGTTCCGCTATTTGTCTCTTTAGGTATTTAGCTGTTCTCTGACCGACTATTGAGGTAGGCCCTTCGGGAGTATCGTGGTGGCTGTGTGTTTCGGGGCCCTCGTTGGAGTTTGTGGGTCGAATCATTCACAATGAACACAATGAATGGTCCAGGTCGAGTGAGTATAAATGCCGTCGTGTTCTTAATTATATCAAGCTTTATGCGTTCTGGACCAGGAGTTGGATAGTCTGCAACTCTTCAGCAAGGAGTAAATGCTGCGGCCTACTCCGGGCTTTTAAAGTTGCAACTTAATGATCCACCATCTGATTTAGGCTTACGGCCAGGTGCAGATGTAAATTTTATCACATCATCTCCTGAAGCTACAAAAACTTTAATTTCTCTTCTTGTGTCTATATTTTGTCAACGATTTGCAATAGAATTTGATGAATTGGATGCATTTACTTTGAAGGAAGTTGATGAGTTGAAATTATTTATTTAATTATTTCTTGTCTTTTGTCAAGGTGAATTGCTAAACAAGATGATTAACACAAGTTAAGATCTTCTAGAGTTTGGTTGAGGAAGTTGTTATTGCTCAACTGTCAATTTTCAAAAATCAAATCATTTCAAATCTAAAACAAATTATAACGGCCTGTTGATTTGAAGTTTAAAATTGTTTGTTGCAAATCGTTGTTGTGCTTTTTTTTCATCTTGTGCATTAATTAAACATAAAATGCATTAAACATGAACTCTTTCATGGAATATAGAATTTTTGTTTTGAATAAAATTTATTCGAAATCAAATGAATTGAAATTTAATATGTGTGAAGGATTTCAAAAGTTTTATTTTATTTTGATTTAAATATTTTTCAAAGCGTGTGTGTGTGTGAGTGTGCGCGTTCACATTTCTGGTGTTTTAATTGAACTTGTTTTTTTCCTTCTTTTTTTTTGTGGTTTTATTTTCGTTTTAGGAAAAAGAATTGAAATTTGATTGTTAATTTCAAGTTCATTTCACTTGTTGTTTCTATTTGAGACTAAAGCGAAAAAGGTCAAATTAAAACGAAAATGGCTTAAAGGCCTCTTAACGGAAATAATAAATATCAATTTTGCCATCACTTAAAACAAATCTAATCAATTTAAACTAAATCCAATATTGATTAACATATTTTACATTCAGATGTTATGGAAATATAAGTTATCGCGATCCATTTTTAAAGTTATCGATAGCAATAAATTCTTTTTTTGATATCAAACAAGACGTAATAACATAATGAAAGATATAAGCTTTTTTCCATTTTTATCGACTAAGAAACCGCTATCGACTATCACTAGCAAAACGCCCGTAACGTTTTTACAGATAAAATTGGTTCTTCAAACGTTTACTTCAAGAAGTTGACAGTGGGTGGCATAATCTGGACATGCTAAAGCTTGCCAGATGGAAAATTATTTCAAAATTGTAAGCGCTACGAAAACATTCTTGCAAAAAGCAAGAATCAGTTTTCAAATTTTTTGGCACGTCCATCATCATTTATTCATTGAATCAAAATTATTGTGAATCGAATTAAATCCAAATTAGTAAAATCTTGAAAGCATAAATTATAGCACCTTTCAGAAGAGAGGAATAAATACTACGTTCATTATCTGGACAGTCAATGGTTTCTTTACCCGCTTCTTCACCCTCAAAAAAAATTCAAAATATAAACTAAATCTCAAATGCTTCCCGCTCCGTCTCTTCCAATCGATTAAGCTGTTATAAAAGTGCTTAATTATTTTCAAAATATTTTATTTTTTACCCCATTGTGCAATGCATTTTTAAACTTACATTAATCTTTAAAAATTGCAGTTTTTGGCATTAACATTTTCTGGCGATTTTAGATGGCAGGTGTAAAGTCTTAATCTTAATATTAAGCTCGAGTAGTCAATGACTTTGAACCTACGCAACCCCACGGCATTCAAGCTTCAGGCTTATTTATTGTAGCACCAGCTAGCATAGTGTAAAAATTTTGTCTTTCACAGTTGTTATATTTTTCACATAATATTCGGAGTTAACGTGTTCTAGCATTAGCCACTTGCTCAGCTTGGTGTAACTCTGGGGGTGTCTTCTTACCTTTTTTTGTTTTGGTGGGCTTCAAGCTGGCTCCCAACGGATTTTATTCTTCTAGTTTTACAGATTTTAGTACTTGTTTTCCCATTAGCCAGTCCAGTTTGAATTTCAGATACAGAGAATACCACAGCATCTCAGAAAATTGCAAAAGTGTTTCTCGTCTAGGGGAAAAATCAGTTGAAATCCTCTCATGCTTTTCGCCACCTTTTTTATTTGATATTTTGGCGTACGTCTGCTCTACTAAGTTTTATTTTTAAATTCCACTAACACTTTTTTTCTCTTTACAGCAGTTTCTACAAATTATAATCCCTCCGTCCATTTTAAATTTTCATTGATTCCCTCGCTCGGTTACCTCTAACCCACCATGCAGAAGAAAGGATGTCTAACACAGCAAAGTTCCACAGTCTAGAGAGGAACTAAAGTTTTAATTTTATTAAACCAGAAACGCTTGAGCAACTCAAACAAAATATTCGTGATGAAATTAATAAAATACCGCGTGAAATGTGTGAGAATGTAAGGAAAAATGTGCTCAAAAAGGCTCGCATATGTGAGTCGGACATTTATCTGATGTATTCCATACATAACTGCCAACTTTAAATAAAATAAATAAATAAATCAATATGAGATCCATTCTCTTTCATTTACTCAAAAATTATAAACAAACAAAGTTGTATACCTTCCCGCTGGACACCCTGTACTTCTTAAGTAAAAATTTTAGATAAAAACTTAAATCCTTTTGGAAAAGTTTCCTTTTACTCCCAAAAGTAAAAGTAAACAAAAAGCCCACTTTAACGCAAAATACCAGGAAATTCCCAAACGCTTTTTTTACCTTTAAAAGTGCTACAACTGCGGAAGTTAAATGTTTTTTTTTATTATTGATAGTAAAATTACCAAAACTTCTATATATTTTTAGACTTCCGCAGCAAAAACTATTATTAAACGCCAGCTTCAAGGTGGCCAGCCAGCAAACGAGAATGCATTTTGATTTAATTAATTTCAAACTGACAAATTCCATTAACGTTCTTGGATCAAATCATTATCAGTTCTTAACGTTCGGATGTTAAGATCTTTTCTATTTTTTTGTTTGTTTTATTATTTTTAATGTATTGAAAAAACCTTGTTTGATTCATCGATTTGATTTCTGTTTCCTCAACTGGGTTAAGTTATATGACATTAAAATATTTTTAGCACAGTGTAACCTTAAAACAGTGTTAATCAAATTAATTAATAACTAAAATAGTCAAATATACAACAGTGCTGCTCATAATTAAATTACCTCCACAAGAAATTTTTTTATTCATTATAATTTTCTCATGAAAGCGAAATAAACATTAAAACTTTTGCTCTCGCTCTCTCTCTTTCTCTCTCTCTAACTTTCTCTCTCTGTTGTCTTTGAAAATTACTTACAGATTATTGTTAAAGAATTAAAGCTAACTGAAACTCCCACGTATAAGAGGAATGGAAAATAGGAAAAGAAAGTACCATCCCCAGTGATGCCAACTCTTGGAACATAAAAAGCACTCTTAGCACGTAAAAATAAAAAAATTCGGATAAAAACCATTATTCATTCATTTTTCCAACAAAATGGCAATAAATGGTTATTTTGTCAAAGCAGGCAACCTTGGCGGCCAATCAACATCACCATTTCTTGAAATAACTTGGTTATGGAAAGAGGTCTCGCAGTAATTCCTTTTGAATCCTGGCTGTATGCGATGTGCCACCGTCTCCCCATTCACAGTTACCGTTACATCGTTTTCATTTTCAAAGAAGTAAGGTCCAATGATTCTTCCTGAGCAAATTGCACACCAGGCTGTCACTTTGAATGTATGAAAATGTCACTGTTAAATAATTTGTGGATTTTCCATTCCCCAGAATCGACTATTCTGTTCACTCACATATCCGTCACTCATTATAATTTTCGGAAAAAAAAATCGGAGTTGTCAAGGGCGAGCGGTAACATTCTATTGGCGTAAATGATCTTGTGGAAGAAACTCTTGTGTCAACTGGATCTTATATGCAAACAAGTGCAAATCCTTGTGCCAAAGTTGTTCTTTGAAGACCAAGCTCCTGTGCACGAAGTCGAATTAAGGTTGAGTAGCAGTAAAATTTTCATCTGATCTCGCAGCACGTAGTGGTCCACACTTGGATTTCTTTCTTGGAACTCATTCACTACACGATAAATAGTGCGTTTTGTTGGCTTGTTGTTTCTCCCAAATATCCCACGCAAATTTCTCATCGTCACAATAATCGATGATTGATTTCGATAAAATCTTTTAACGATTAAAACACGCTGGTTTATCGAATATTTTTTCCCATAATAAATTTGCCACATGTCTACTTCACGACTGCCAAATATGAACCATCAAAACTAATGTTTACTAAAATGGCGGCAAAACAAAATAGTAAACCTTCTAGCCGAACACCCTTTATGTGTATTTTTACTCGTTTAATAACATCGAGGTGTTTGACACTGAATAAACTAAATCCCGGAAAACAGGTATACAAGTAAATAATGTCGGTTGGGACCACATATAGTACAATTACCGCATGAAATTCATTCGAAAGCCAGCAAATTGGCTTCCATATGAATTTAAGCCGAGAAACGTTAACAGCTGAGTTTTGCATGACGGAAATGATTACGATAACCCCAAGCGATTAACGCCGATGCGAAAAATTCATGATGCAAAGGCAATGCTGTGGTTTGGGTGGTATCAAAAGAGTATTTTATATTACGAGCTATTCCATCTAGACTGTTATCTTGCGGGGTAAAAGGGGGCCCAGGCCCCTTAAAGGCTAGTAGGAGCCACCTGGAAAATCCACATATTTCCACGGGAATCAGTAGGCTCGCAGAGTTCACTATTTGTCTCTTTAGACATTTAGCTGTTCTCTGGCTGATTATTGAGGTTGACCCCTTTATGGGAGTATCGTGGTTGTTGTGGTTTCGAGGCCCTTGAATAGTCTCCAACTCTTTAGCAAGGAGTAAAGGCTGCGACCTACTTCGAGCTTTTGAAATTGCTACTAGGAGTGACCGGAGGATCCACAAATTCGAAGGCCTTCCAGGGCGTGAATGGCGTTGCTTTTCATTCACAGTGGTAATGGCCACCATCTAATTGTGGCTCACTGCCGGTGCAGATGTAAACCTTATCACATCATTACGAGCTATTGACCGCACCCCCCGGGGGCACATTAGAAGTCTTTATGGATCACACAAGCATCTATACTTGTGCCTTGCGGGGCTAAAAGGAAGCCCAGTCCCCTTAGGCTAATAGGAGCCAACTAGAAATTCCACTTCATTTCCACGGGAATCAATAAAGCCCCAGAGTTCCGCTATTTGTCTCTTTAGGCATTTAGCTGTTCTCTGACTGATTATTGAGGTAGGCCCTTCGGGAGTATCGTGGTGGCTGTGTGTGTTTCGAGGCCCTCGTTTGAGTTTGTGGGTCGGATCATTCACAATGAACACAATGAATGGTCCAGTAAGTATGAATGCCGTCGTGTTCTTAATTATATTAAGCTTCATGCGTTCTGGACCAGGAGTTGGATAGTCTCCAACTCTTCAGTAAGGAGTGAAGGCTGCATCCTACTCCGGGCTTTTGAAGTTGCAACTAGGAGTGGCCGGAGGATATAAGTATCCTAAGGCCGTCTAGGGCGAGGATGACGCTACGTTTCGTCCACAGTGGTAATGATCCACCATCTGATTAAGACCCACGGCCAGGTGCAGATGTAAACCTTATCACATCATTACGAGCTATTTGAAATCAGGTCAGACGATCACAGGCGACCGGTACCGAAAACAATTGATTTGTTTGAAGAGCGCAATCATCGAAAAATGAATAGAATATTTGACTAGGCGCAATGCCATAATCTTCTATCATTACAACCCGCGGCCACATGTTGCAGGAATGGTTAATAAATATTTGGAAAACATTGGATGGAAAGTTTTGGCTTACCCGCCTTATTGCCCACACCTTGCCCCTTTTCACTTCCGTTTGTGCCCATCGATTATTTAAATACGCTGCACTTTAAAATACGTGCTACCAGAAAGGTGGGAAAGAGTATTGTCTAACGATGGACAATGTATCAACTCATTTGTTTATTATAATAAATGCGTTTTTCAGGCAAAAACAAGCGACATTATTAACTTTAATGCTTATAGCATCGTTATGGAATTACAGAACTCCATTTTGATAGATTTCCCCAAAATCCGCATTCAGTTATAGTGAAAGAAACTGACTGTTTCGTGTACTTTACGGACTGGTGAACACATTAATGCGCACTTCTTTCAAAACGATTTTGATTAGATTGTTACAGTCAGTGATGAGTGCTGTAGAGCCATGATTACTCATGTGCAGGAACTGCGGTTTGCAATACCACCGTGCAACATGTCACACCGGTCCTGCCACAATTGATTCGTTGAAGGAAACGTTTAGTAATCCTTTCACATTTCGTATTCGTTGATTGACGTCCAAGATCATGGTCTCACATCTAATTATTTTTCATCAAAAAGGCAAACTTTGCTTTTGCTCTTTAAAATTTCTAATTTTAAAAATTTGTTTTAAAACTCATTTACACACACACACACATACACAAATTAAAATACATATTTCAAAATTATTATAGGAAAAACAATATCGACTAGTGGGTGCTTTAATTATGGCCACTTCTGTATAGACCCTCATAAAATAAAATAAAAATTATTTTAAGTTTGATTCAAACTAAAAAAATGTAATAGAAAGCTTGAATTTTAATAGTTGAACTTCGGCTTAACTATACAAAAAAAAACAAAAAACAAAAGAAGAATAAATAAAACATTAATTTCATTCAACTTAACGTTGAGCTTTTTGAAGGTAGAAAATTTAAAGGCCTAAAATGTTTCATTTGTTAAAAACAGCAAAAGAAAAAAAGCTATTTCTTTGAAATCTTATTTAAATTAAAACGTGTTTAATGATGAGTCAGAATGAACCTTGTCAACAAAACCTTGACCATAAACTTTTAATAATTATAAAAAAATTTAACCTTAACCTTCAAAATCGTTTCATTAACTCTCAAGTAAGACCGGCAATACCAACTCAAGTAGTTGGCGAACCACATTAAAAAGCCAGACAGACAGAAAGACAGACAAGCCAGCATTTAAAGAGTTGAATCTTTGCACCACAAAATATTTAAATTTGTTGCCTATTGACTTGTAAGCTGAAGCATTTTATCAATTGCCTCATAGAATTTTAAATTAATTTTCCAGACACCTTTAATTATTTCATAACAAATCATTTTTTTTTTTTTTGTGTTGTTTGAAATGTTCTTTCAATATCAAGTTTAAGAAAAGGAAATACGAGATAAAAAGTATTTAAATAGAAAAAGAATACATTGTGTGGATTGTTGTAGATGATGATGTGCATATGTAGTTGTGAAAAAAAAGTTAAATCTCTTGTAGGAAACATTATTATTATACTGAGAACAATACAGCAGTTATTGAAGCACAACACTTTAACGTAGAAATAGGTTTGTTGAAAAAAAATCTCAAAAATATATTTTATTTTGAAAACCTTTTTCTAGATTTAAATAGTTATAAAAACTGTTCTCACTTCTTTGTACTAACACTTATATTTCGATTTTTGTTAAATTCTTTTCTTTTTTCTTCCTAGCTATTAAATACTGTATCTCAATTTTGTAATATGAATCCATATTTTAAACTGTTCCCATTATTAAAACTGTTCCCACTTCTTCACACTTACACTTACATTTAGATTTTTGTAAAATTCTTTTCTTTTTCTTTCTAGTTTTTAAATGCTGTATCTAACTTTTTTAATGTGTATTCATTTTTTAAACTGTTCCCACTTCTTCACACTTACACTTATATTTGGATTTTTGTAAAATTCTTTTCATTTTCTGTCTAGTTTTTAATGCTGTATCTAACTTTTTAATGTGAATCCATTTTTTAAACTGTTCCCACTTCTTCATACGTACGCCTATATTTAGATTTTTGTAAAATTGTTTTCATTTTCTGTCTAGTTTTTAATGCTGCATCAAACTTTCTAATGTGAATCCATTTTTTAAACTGTTCCCACTTCTTCATACGTACACCTACATTTAGATTATTGTAAAATTCTTTTCTTTTTTATTTTCTCACATAAAGAATACATTTCAAATTAGAATAAAATAACAACTCTTCCCAGGACAAAGCTTATTTAAAACTGTTTTTAGTTTTTATAGACTGCACCTATTCTTTTATATTTTAATCTTTTCACAGTTTTGAAAATCAATTGTCATTTTTTAAATTTGTTTAAGTTTTCTAAAACTCTTCTTAATTTTTGTAAAACTACAAAAATTATCCAGAAAATGGATAAATTAAATGTTCAAATAAAATACCAACTCTTCCCAACGCAAAGTTCATTTTAAAACTGTTCTTAGTTGCTATAGACTGTACTCATTTTTTTGTTTTTCAAACTGTTCCCAGTTTTTATTATGTTTTAATTTTTTAAATATGTTGCCAGTTTTTTAAAACTCTTTTAGTTTTTTTAAAAACTTCAAAAGTTTATTTAAAAACTGTTCTTGGTAATTTTGGAATGTAGTTATTTTTTATATTCTGTTACCAATTTTTTTTTCGTTTCGGACGGATGATCCCCACACATGCAGTGCATTGTGCCAGAACTAGGAAATCAGGTTAGGGGGAGGAGGAAAGAGTGGGCTTACAATTTCAACTGGAGGGAGTTTATTCCACATACGTAGTGCGATTCACTGGCCAATCAACCACAAATTAATGAATATGCTCTCAACGAAAATCGAGTTAAACGAAAAAACGTGCGAGTAAGGAGACAAGTTCCCTAATTTCGTTAGATCTCTTACCATTGCAGTAAACATAAAACAGTAAAATACTTCCCACATTACGTTGATGATCCAGAGAATCAATAGCGTTGGATGTCCTATTGTCCTCAGTGAGCCTCTTGGCCCTCTCTTGTCCTCTCACCTTCAGCTGGTCCGGTCTTTTACTAAAAGATTGTGCTGTCATCTGCAAAAGAGTAAATAGGGTTGAAAGTTTGACAAAGAAGGTCATTCAGAAAAATAAGAAATATACTAGGAGAAAGAACGAAGCCTCGCGGTACCCCTGAATCAATTTTGAACTCGCCTGATAAAATTACATTTATAACAACTCGTATAACACTGACACGAAATGCGACCACTTTTCACAGAAATGCAACATGTCACACTCTATTAAATGAATTGGAAATCTCTAGAGCCACCATCTTACTCTCTCCGAAATGATGTATGGAGTTGCACCATTGTTCTGAAAATAAAGCCACTATTACCTTTTACCACGTTTTATATCCGTTTCTAGTTTTTTAAAACTCTACTTATTCTCGGTAAAACTTTAAAAACGCGCAATTTTTTAGAAATGCCGTAAGTTTATATTTATAATAAAATACCAGCTCTTCACATTGCCTTTTTCCAACTGTTCCTGGTTGGTATATAGACTGTACCCATTCTGTTACCTATGTTTTATCTATCCCGTGATAAGATTTACGTCAGTACCTATGGAAGCCATAACCACACTGTAGATCAAACCACTGTGGGTGATATGTAGCAGCACCATCGCCCTTGGAAGCCGAAGCATAATTCTATCCAACAGGTTATTCCTACTTGCAACTTCGAGAGCTTGCTGAAGAGTCGGAGGCTACCTAACTTCTTGGATCATTCACCCTGTATTAACATCAAAAGTGAATGATCCTGCGAAGCTACATCTACTACGATGCTCCCGAAGGGCCAACCTCAATAATCAATCAGAGAACAGCTAAAAGGCTAAAAGCCAAAAAGCTGAACTGTGAGGCTTACAGATTCTGGGCTACCTTATAACCCTGGTGATACATGGAATGACGGTGAGAGCTTCTGGATGGTATCGTAGAATAGAAACCAAAATTTTTCCTTGTACCCTACTTTTACAAATTTAAAGCGTCACAGTTATTCGTAATCTACACCATTCAAATCATTAATTTGCCGCCCTTTTTTCACATTTTGCTACAAACAATTGCGAGTTTGTTTACATTTTGTCTCCTCTCTCTCTTATTAAATGGTGAGCTGAATACAAAAACAAACAAATCCAATTTCATATGATAAAATTTATACACAAATTTTTAATAAATTGACTTTTAGTTAAAAAAAATTAAACAAAAACAACAGCTTAGTAATAACAATAAGAGCAAAAACAAAATTTTAGCTCGAATACAAGTCACATCCCAACAACAAAAACAAATATAATGAAAATAAAATACAACAACAATAACATTATTAAAACAATTTTTCAAGGTTAGGGTTATCATGTTGCCAAGATCAAGGCAAACAGCGCCGGTAACAGCAAACAAATCAACACAGCAATGACAGTCAAACAATCATTTAGTCAGTCAGTCATTCGTCATTAATTCAAAAACAGCAGTTGTTTAACCCAGCGACAGTAAAATATGTATTGTTTTTGTTTTTGTTTCTTTGTATTCGTTTAACAATAAATTTTGACAAATTTTGTTTTTGCTTTTTAAAATTAAATTGCAAACACAATAACAAGAACAACAGGCAGACCAGCTAAAAGAAGTAGGGTTAAATAAGAAATAAAGTGATGAGTAGCGGGTGATATTCTACGTACATACGAATTATTTATGTTTGTGTGTTTGATTGTCTAATTTACAAACGACTGCTAAATTAAGTTGAGCCGAAGTGTCAACACAAAACACAAACAAATAACCAATCAATTTCAATATGATTTGTTAGGTTGTTGTTATTTGTTTTTTAGATTTTTTTGTGTTTTATTTATTCTCAGCAAGATGAGACAAAAAAACACAACGATTTTTATTGTTTTTGGCAAGAGAGAGGCCACATGTGTTTTTTAGTTGTTCTTTTTCAAAAGTTTTCAGGTGATTTATTTGTTGCTTTTTAAGTGATAAGAGATTTTGACACTGAGAAGCATAACTTTATAACTTTTTTCATTGGGCGTGTGTGTGTTTGCCTGTGTGTTTGCTTGTAGGTATTTACAATATACATGAGCGAACATAAAAAATAAGTCACAAATTATTATGTTAAATATTTTATTTAAATGGTGCATATTTTATGACAGAAAATAAAATTATTTCAAGAATTATTTTCGCTTTAAGATAAAATTATAACATCTAAAAAAATTTTAACAAAAAGTTTTATCAGACACATTTTTTTAAACAAAATTTCATCTTTTATAGGTAATTCCTTTTATAAAAAAATTTCATCATTTAATTTTTATCAAAAAATTTAATTTCATAATTACTTTAATAAAAAAATTTTATCAGTCGGATTTTTGTTTTTAATTCCAACAGCCGTAATTTTTCTATACAAAATATAGAGAATTTCATTAGATTTTTAATAAAAACAAATTTGATCAGTCCTATTTTTTTTTTCAACAGTCATAACAGTATTTTCTCAATAGAAATATTTCTTCTACATAAATCAGTCCTATTTTTTTTCAACAGTCATAACAGTATTTTCTCAATAGAAATAGGTATTTTTTCTACATAAATTAAAAAAACTTTTATCAGTCGAAGTTTTTCTATAAAAAAAATAAAGTATTTTATCAGTCCTAGATTTTTGATAAAAAAAATTTCTCTAGTCTTAGTTTTTTATCAAAAAATTAGTCACAACATTTTTCATAAAAATAATATAATCAGTCATAGGTATATTTTTAATAAAAAAACTTCATCAGTCATAATATTTTTCGATATGTGCTTGGCTTTTCCGACGGGGTTATAATCAATTCTATTTGGGTACGGTTTTCCGTCGACCCTCGTCAAATAACTATATAAACACAACTGAAAATAGAACGCAACTAGTACGAAAAGAACACTGAAGATGGCAAACAGCCGAAACCGGTTTGTTCACAAACCAAATTTGACGAGGGTCGACGGAAAACCGTACCCAAATAGAATTCATAATATTTTTGTTTAAAAAACCTTCGGTCGGAATTTTTTTATATAAATATTGTCGTAATTTATATACAAAAAAAACTTCATGTCATAATTTTTATGTAAAAAATATTTCATCGGTAATAATTTTTTACAAAAAAAATTTCATGTTATATTTTTTATATAAAAAAATTTTTTGTTATAATTTCGTCATAATTTTTCTAGAAAAAATTTCATATAAAATTTATACAAAAAAGTTTCATGTCATAATTTTTATATAAAAAATGTTATGTCATAAATTTTCTAGAAAAAAAATTCTTATAATTTTTATATAAAAAAATTTTTATATAAAAATTTTGACATGAAATTTATGCCATAGTTTTCCTAGAAAAAAATTTCATGTTAAAATTTTTCTAGAAAAATTTTCATGTCATAATTTTTGTGTAAAAAATTTGTTTGTCACAATTATCATAGAAAAAAATTGCTTGTCATAAGTTGTATATAAAAAATTGTTTATCATAATTTTTATATATAAAAATTTTATGTCATAATTTTTCTAGAAAAATTTTATAATTTTTATACAAAAAAATTTCTTGTCATAATATAAAAAATTTTTTTTCATAACTTTTATATATAAAAAATTGTATGTCATAATTTTTATATAAAAAACTTTATGTCATGATTTTTATATAAAAAATGTTGTCATAAATTTTCCAGAAAAAAAATTCATATAATTTTTATATAAAAAATTGTATGTCATAATTTTTATATAAAAATTTTGACATGAAATTTTTATATAAAAAAATGTATGCCATAGTTTTTCTAGAAAAAATTTGATGTTATAATTTTTCTAGAAAAAATTTCATATCATAATTTTTGTATAAAAAATTTGTTTGTCATAATTTTCATAGAAAATATTTCTTGTCATAATTTTTATATAAAAAAAATTCTTATCATAATTTTATATATAAAAATTTTATGTCATTATTTTCCTAAAAAACATTTCATGCCATAATTTTTCTAGAAAAATATTATCATAATTTTTATATAAAAATTTTTTTTGTCATAGTTTGTATATAAAAAAATTTCATGTCATAATTTTTATATAAAAAATTTCATGTCATAATTTTTATATAGAAAACATTTTATCAGTAGTCATTTTTCTAGAATAAATTTTCATGTCACACTTATTCTATATAAAAAAATTTTATATAAAAAAATTTTGTCTCATAATTTGTATATAAAAAAATTTCATGTCATAATTTTTATATAAAAAATTTCATGTCATAATTTTTATATAAAAAACACTTTATCAGAAGTAATTTTTCTAGAAAAAATTTTCATGTCACACTTATTCTATATAAAAAAATTTTATATAAAAAAAATTTCATGTCATAATTTTTATGTAGAAAACATTTTATCAGTAGTAATTTTTCTAGAATAAATTTTCATGTCACAGTTATTTTATAACAATAAATTCATGAGACATAATTTTCTGCAGAAAATTTTCATAATTCAATTTTTTTTCTGTAAAAAAATTTCATCCATCGGTCATAATTTTTCTACATTAGAACATTTTATCAGTCACAATTACAGATGACGATATGTCAGAAGCTTTAACCCATGTAAGTTACCGAATATAAGATAGAGAAAGAGGAATGTAGGGTGTAATAGAATGTCCAAAGTAAACAAAATAAAACCAACTTTGAAGAGCGAGGGGTGAAAATTAAAAATTTTTACAAAACATTAGATAAATAATTCCTGTCCATCTCCTTTTTTCACTTAATCAACTGTCATTAAAAATTATTTTGTTTTGTATCCAAAATACTGGTTTAGAACACAAGACATTTAGCTGCCGGGAATGTTTTTGTTTTTTACCAACTTTTGTAAACAAATTTCGTTTTAACGTGATTTTTTACACTTTTGCTGCCTTTACTCTTTATTGACTCAATATTTTGTAAATAAAAATATTTTCATTAAATTTTTAGAATTTTGTTTTTAATTCTTCTTATTATTATTATTATTATTATTATTATTATTATTATTATTATTAAAATAATATTTATTATTATTCATCATGATACTTAATGAGTCCCTTGATAAAATAAATATAAATTTTTCTTATCTATTTTGATTACAGAAATTAATACGAGGGTATGTCCAGAAGGCTATAAAGAATCATGTAGGTTTCTCTGTTGTAAACAGAGTTAAGTTTAATAAAACGGCTAGAAAATTTTTTAAGAAATTTGTCATTTTAAGTAAATGATACACTTACTTAGAAAACATAAAATACATTTTGGCAGTGGCTGGGATATGAACCTAAGTCACTAAGCCAATTACATGCTAAATAGTTAATGTGCCACAACTATTTCAATTTGCAATCTAAGTCACAACTATTTCAATTAATTACGTAATTTCACATTAATTCCACAGCCATCTTACCTATCAGTTTAGGCTTCCTGGGAAGAAGTTTCTCTGTTTCCGAATTCCAAATGATTAATAAGGAAAAATGATCTTTTTTAGAAACCTTAAGAACTTTTAAGTAATGACCAAGACTATGAAAATAGCACCAAAGTGCGTTTTTCATTATTTGTTTTGAAATGTAATGTATAACGCCGATCCCAAAAAGGGTGAGGCTAACAACCGTGAAAATTACCGCATAATTGCAATATGTTCTGCACTTTCTAAGGTGATGGAAAGTATGATTATTTTCTTCTTTTGAAGTACGTGAAATCGAACAGCTAATTTAGTGACCGAGAGTAAGGTTTCCGTAGCGGGTGCAATAGTGCAACTTCATACATCATTTCGGAGAGAGTAAGATGATGGCTCTAGATATTTCCAAGGCATTAGATAGAGTGTGGCATGATGCACCTCTGTCAAAACTTGCTGCAGTTGGTATCGGTGAAAAATCCTACAGATATATATCGAGTTTTCTCAGAAATCGCACTATACGAGTTGTTCCCCCCCAGGGCACATTTATCGGTCTTTATAGAATTCTTGACTATCTACACCTGTGCTGCTGTGGATATAAGGGAGCCCAGTCTCCTGAAGGCAGCAGGGGTCAACTGGAAGCTCTAAGTTATTTCCACAGAAATCAGTAGCCCGCATAGTTTCCGCTATTAGGCATTTAGCTGTTTCTCTGACTGATTATTGAGGTTGGCTCTTCGGGAATATCGTGGTGACTGTGGTATCGCTGCCCCATAACAGGTTTGTTTTTTATGGTGGCCAGGATCATGTCGCCTTTAATAACACCTACCTGGTGAATGATCCTAGATCCAGTGAGCATGCTAGTCATGTGTTCTGGACAGGAGTTGGGTAGTCTCCAGCTCTTAAGCAAGGAGTAGTGGTTTGCAGCCCTGCTCTGGAACCGCTGAAATTGCAACTAGGAAAGACCTGTTGCTAGAATTAGTCTTCGGCTTCCTAGGGCGTGAATGACGTTGCGTATTACAGAATCAGACATTGTTGATGTTCTTGGCATGAAAATTCAGTGTGATGTTCGGCGGATTAAACACATTTTAAAAGTTTCCAAAGAAGCTTTCAAGTGCCTCGTTTTTCTAAAACGGTGTAAGAGATACTTCACTCCATCCGATCTTCGTACTATATATACCACCTAATCCGTCCAAAAATGGAATACAACTTGGTCGACCGCGTACAGAAGAGAGCCACGAGGCTCACTGGGGATAGGAGGATATATAAGTCTATTGATTCTCTAGAGCATCGACGCAATGTGGGATGTTTTTACAATGGTAAGTGCTCTAACGAAATTAGATAACTTGTTCCCTTTACTCGCACGTTTTCGCGTTTAACTCAATTGTTGTTGACAGCACATCCATTAGTGGTTCATTTTCCAGTAAATCGCACTACGCATAACAGTGGAAATTCGTGTTTCAACAGAACAGTTTGTATGTGAATTAAACTCCCTCCAGAGGTCTTTCCTGTCACTATCAACGTAGTAAAGTTCAAATTTAATATCCACAAACACTACTCCCTCTTTCCTCCTCCCCGTAGGCAATGCATGAAAACTTATGGAATAATTCGCTACAAATTTTTAACGACCTTTTTACTCTGCCATTAATAAAAAATATCATTTATAATCTAAGAGTATCGAACTACAACACTGTTATCATTTATAAATAAATTAAATGCTCTAGAATAGCTACCAAATAAAAAACCTTAATTAAATTGTTATAAATTGATGAAAATATTATTTATGTTCTCTTTGACAATAATCGAATAAGATTTAAATTAAGCTTAACCGAATAAGTTTTAATCGCATAAGATTTATTCGGATAAAATTTAATTGAATAAGATTTAATTGAATAAGGTTTAATCAAATGAGATTTAACCGAATAAGTTTTATTCGAATCGGATTTAATCGAATAAGAATTAATCGAGTAAGAATTAATAGAATGAGTTTTAATCGCATAAGGTTCAATCGAATAAAGTTTAATCGAATGAGGATTAATCGAATAAGGTTTAATCGAGTAAGATTTAATGGAACAAGATTTATTCAATTTAAATATTTTTATTTTATTTTTTTATATATTTTATTGGCTTCAATTACTACTAAAGTTTCTAACACGTTGAAGGAATTCATCTAAAATTACTAATTGAAATATTTCAAGCTTGAAGAAAATTTATAAAATAATAATTGAAAGATCACGTATTTTACATTTAACATTTAATAACAATTTTAATTATTATTTTTCCAAGTACTGGCACAATGCATTGCATGTGTAGGGGTCATCCCCCGAGTGCTGGTTCAAGAAAAAACAAAAAAGAAGCTTTTTTAACCTGCCTCGCAGTAAATACTTTATTGCGAGGCATGCTTTAATTAAAAAATTTTTTTTAATATGAATCAGTTAATAAAAATGATTAAAATAGTCATTGTTTGAATTGTATTATACACATTGCGTCAGTTAATTTTTTTTATAAAGAAGCTGTCACTGTGACAGGCCGCTAGAAAGGCAGATTATTTTTTTCTATCTTGTTGTTAATAGTTTTTATTAAAGAGTATTAAGATTTCTTTCTTTTTAGATAATATAATTTTTATATAAAGAAATAATTATTAGTCATTTAAGACGTATATACGATGATGATGATGATGATGATCAAGCACTTGCTACAAAAAAGCACATAAACACCCCGATAGAGTTTAGTAACCTGACGACATACGAGCACGTAGTAGATATGTTGTTGTTGTGATTTTTAATATTTTTCTGGTGGAAATAAAAAATATTTATCAAAAAATGTGTGATAAACTCGATTAAAATATAAAAACAAAATATGACTGACTTGACTCAAGGACATTTTACAGCAAATTAGATATGAAAAGTAATCGATTATTTATTTATTTAAATGTCGTATTAATTTGTTATGATAATGTCGCATACAAATTGGCCATAATGTTAAAAAATGTTAATTTTGACTTGTAAAATGAAAATATTTCAAATTAAACAAGAATAAAAAAACAACAACAAATATAGCAAAAATTAAAAAAATAAAATGAAAAATTTAAATACTTTAAAAACAAAATAAAAAAACTTGGCAACTGATGTTTATTTAATAATATTTTTTTTATTTGTCGTTTAAGGAAATAATTAAAAATTCCTATTTTGTTTTCTCTTTGCTGCTGCTCTTTGTCTGTTCTCTTTTTATAACAAAATATTTTATCCCTTCAAAGATAAACTAACACAGACAGACAGAATCTGTCGCAATGGTGGCTGGGCAAATTTAAGGTTAGAAAGTAAATTTTCTGTCAAAAGATTAAATATTAAGAATTGAGCTGTCATCCTTTGTCATTTATTAAATAAGGAGTTGGGATATTTTAGAACGTTACACTCCGAAGCAAATATTATTCTCGTTTGAGGCAAAGATGGCTTTCTGAGAAACTATTCCTATGAGCGAAAATGCAGCAAAACTTATTGAATAAGTTGCCACAAAATTTTAATGACCTTTTTACTCTGCCATTAATCAAAATTATCATTTATAAGCTATTAAACTATAACACTGTTATCAGTTATATATAAATTAAATGTTCTATAATAGTTACCAAAACAACCTTAATAAAATCGTTATAAATTCATTAAAATATTATTTTTCTTATCTTTACCAATTAACGAAAAAAAAATTTAAATAAAGTTTAATCGAATGAGTTTTAATCGAATAAGGTTTATTCGGATAAGATTTAATTGAATAACATTTAATTGAATAAGATTTAATCGAATAAAAATTAATCGAATGAGGATTAATCGAATAGAGTTTAATTGAATAACGTTTAATCGAATGAGATCTAATCGAATAATATTTATTGGAATATGGTTTAATCGAATAAAAGTTAATCGAATAAGAATTAATTGCATTAGGATTAATTGAATAAGGTTTAGTCGAATAAAGTTTGACCGAATAAGGTTTCATCGAATAAGAGTTAATCGAATAAAAATTAATCGAATGAGGATTAATCGAATAAAGTTTAATCGAATAATGTTTAATCAAATAAATATTAATCGATTAAGTTTTAATCGAATAAGGTTTAATCGAATAAGAGTTAACCGAATAAAAATTAATCGAATGAGGATTAATCGAATAGAGTTTAATTGAATAACGTTTAATCGAATGATATCTAATTGAATAATATTTATTGGAATAAGGTTTAATCGATAAGAGTTAATCGAATAAGAATTAAATGCATTAGGATTAATTGAATAAGGTTTAGTCGAATAAAGTTTAACCGAATAAGGTTTAATCGAATAAAAATTAATCGAATGAAGATTAATCGAATAAAGTTTAATCGAATAATGTTTAATCGAATAAGTATTAATCGATTAAGTTTTAATCGAATAATGTTTAATCGAATAAAGTTTAACCGAATAAGGTTTAATCGAATAAAAATTAATCGAATGAAGATTAATCGAATAAAGTTTAATGGAATAACGTTTAATCGAATAATGTTTAATCGAATAAATATTAATCGATTAAGTTTTAATCGAATAAGGTTTAATCGAATAAGATTCGAATAAAATTTAATTTTATAAGGTTTAAGCAAATAAGCAGCTAAGGTTAATTAAATAAGATTTATTCAATTTAAACATTTTTGGTATTAAGTTATTTAGATTTTTTTACGCCAGTAATTGAAATACTCTTGTTATTTTTTTGTATCCTTTCTGACTATTGTTCGTTCGGTGTAAATGACGAGCGCTTTCAATGTAAGGATATCATTTTCAGGCCGTGATCTAATACGTATTTAATTTATATTTATTTAAATTATATATTTATATAATTTATTACATGTATATATTTTTTTTATTTATTTTATTGGCTTCAGATCTTCAATTACTAATAAAGTTTCTAACACGTTAAAGGAATTATATTTTTTATCTAAAATTGCTAAATGAAATATTTCAAGCTTAAAAAAAATTTATATAATAATAATTTTAAAATCACGTATTTTCGATTTAATATTTAATAACAATTTTAATTATTATTTTTTTCTATTTTGTCTAGCTACCACATACAAACATATGTAACAGGTGTTTTTTTTAGAGCTGCACCCGGTGTTTTTCGCTACCACAAAAGTCGTAAAATGAAATAATTATTTATAAGAGAAAGTATGTATAACACTAAGCATAATAACACAAAATTATAACAACGTTCATAAAAGGTTTTAATTACACGCTTCGTGTAGACTTAATTTTTGTTTTGCTCCCTCTGGTAAGAACGTATAACTTTTTCAGTTGTCCAGCTCTATAATTGGTCATGCGAAAATTATAAAATTTCTTTGATGCAATTCTCACACCTGTAGTGCTTGTTCCTGCGACTTGTCGATTGTAATTGAAAAAGCAAGGCAAATAGGGAACTACAATCGCTTGGAGTTAAATGACATGTCGCTGGATGTGAAAGGAAGTCATGGAATAAGCGCATCTTCTGCTTTCCATTTCCCTTTAGTATAATTGCCTGGAAAACATTTGGCAATAGTTTTTTCAGTGCAAGTCGCGTTCTATTACACAGCAGTGGTGGCTTAATGTTTTTTAAAACTATAATCGGCACGCCTACCTTTAATGACAATTTGAGTGATGGTACATAAGGAACATCCGTATGTGGCTATTCGGCGCAAATTTATCTATGTTCAAATTTCATTAAAATCGATTTGAGTATTTCAAAGAGGCAGAAATTTCCACCCTATTGCCCTCTTGGTCCTTTTTTTGTAAATCACATTTTAGACGCTGATCTTTCTACGTTCTAAATTTCTTAAAAATCGGTTCAAATGTTTCGGAGCGGCAGAAATATTCACCGTTTCGCCGTCCTGGTACTAGTTATAAAAAACTGAATACGCTGCAACCTTCCCGGAATTGCACTGACTAAATGCACCAAATTTTAACGCGTTCGGATTGCCATTGATTCCGATTTTCATAAGCGAATGTTGCGCAGCGATGAAGCTCACTTTTGTTTAAATCCCGAAGTGTATGTTGAGACCCCGTTACAACCAAAAAAAATTACTGTTTGCTGTACTTTATGGGCTGATGGAATCAATGTTCTGTACTTCTTTGAAAACCATGCTGGCTAGAACGTTACAGGCAACGGTGACCTTGGTACCAGCTGGCAAGTCACTGGTCGGACTTCGAAGTGCAATTCTTCCAGTTTTAGGCCTCTGATAACTTAGGCGAATGGTGCCGTCTTTTACTCCCCGCAGAATCATATGTCACGGTGGAATGGTGTCCACCAAGTTTGCGTGGGGGAAAATAACGCAACATGCCAAAATTGAATTATTAAAGGAAACACATGGTAACCCTATAGTTTCACGTTTTAGAAACGTGAAGATCGTGAGATTTAACACAGCCGCTAGAATATTTTCTGTGGTGATATGTGAAGTCGTTAGTTTACGCTAAAAAGCCTGAAACGATTGACCACTTAAAGGCAATATTTACCGCGTTATTGCCGGCAAGAAATGTTCGACATCGAAATGTGACGTCCAGATTAGACAACATCTGAGCCAGCGATGACGGCTATATGGCAGAAGTCATATTTAAATTATAATTAAAGAAGATTAACTTTCGAATAAAGTAAATTTCATTTCAATTTCTAAAATACATTTTTAACTCGTGTAACTCTATAAAAAACACCCTATTTAAGTGCAAATATATAAAAACTATAAGGCACGTGTAGTATATGACGTAATAAATGTAGGGAATAATAAAGAAAAAAAATATTATTTAAATCAAATAAAACAAAAATTTATTTTTTATTTCAGCAAAAACAACAACTAATTCTTAAATACACAAAAACAAAAACAAAAAAAGCAAAAACTTCTAAAATAAAAATAATCGAAATCAAATGAAACTACTCACTCGTGTTTATAACAACACAAATAATAATATTTTCAAGGTTATTGGATATTTGAAATATGCGTGATAATATTAGTGAGTACAACAACAACAGCTACAGTAATAATTAAATAAATAAATACTTTTAATCTGTTTTGAACTGATTGAATTATGCCAGCTATTTTTCTTCTTCTTCATTATTTAACATTTTAAATCGATAAAGAGATAGTGATGATTGTTACACGAGTTATTATAACTGATAGCTTTCACACTGATTGAAAAAAAGATATTGAATTTTGTTTTTGTTATAAAATTTTATTTCTGAAATTTCGAATCTTAAGAACTTTTCCATTATTTTTAAAACATAATTTCAGTTAAGTAAGCGGAGAAGGGAGAAGAGAACAAAATGCCTTTCGTGCACTTCGTGAATTGAAGTTTTCTTTTTGCTCAGTATGGTCGACCAAATGTGTCCACAATCGAGAGAATTGTGTTTTCCGGAGACAACTGGAATTTTGTTGAAAAATTACTATGAAATCCGAAATCTGCGGAAAACATTGCTGTTCGCGATAGTGAACATCTTACGAACATCACTGATACGAATTTCGATAAACATTAGAATTTCCAAGGTTCAATTAACTCAAAAGCTGAGCGTCTTTAATATGCCGAATGGTGGCTTAAACAGATTGAAAAGCAAAGAAAATCATCTTCAGCCACGAGGCACACTTTCACCTCAAGGTATTTCTTAATAAGCAGAATTTTCGTATTTGAGCAAATGAGAATCCACGAGAGGTTGTTGAAAAGCCGATGCATCTATTGGCGAGCCATCCTACTTCGAAAATGAGGTCGACCAAGCAGTTGCTGGGAAAGGTGTTCGCTATTGCTAGATGATAACGAACTTTTGTGGTCAGAAATTAAGGAGATTAACCTGGAAGATATTTAGTTCCAACAATATGGAGTCACTTGCCATACAGTCAATCAAAGTTTTTTTGAGCGAAAAATTTTTTTTTAGAGAAGTAGCACTTCAGGCAACAATGCCTATTTAGCAAAGTACCATGCTACATTCTTTAAAAAAGGAATAGAGAAGAGATGAAACAGGTGGTGAAAGTAGAAGGATAGTCAGAAATTAACTGTCGTATAAGACAGCACAGCGACCAGTGTCCACGCCTTCATCACTGAGCAGCCCCACCAACAGTCAATTTTTGGTTTTTGTAGTGAAAACAACCAAGTTCTTCGTTGGTTCTTCCAACAACCATCCCCCGGGGGCACATATATATGGTCTTTATAGAACTTCAACTATCTAGACACAGTGCAATTGTGGGAAAAAGGCAGCCCAGTCCCCTGAAGTCAGCAGGGGTACAACTGGAAACTCCACTTTATTTCCACGGGAATCAGTAAGCTCGCAGAGTTCCGTTATTTGTCTCTTTAGACATTTAACTGTTCTCTGGCTGATTATTGAGGTTGGCCCCTATATGGGAGTATCGTGGTGGTTGTGATTTCGCGGCCCCATATCAGGTTTTTTGTTTAATATGGTGGCCAGGATCATTTCACCGTTAATGACACGGTAGGTGAATGATCCAGTCCAGTGAGCATGCTAGACACGTGTTCTAGACAGGAGTTGGAAAGTCTCCAATTCTTAAGCAAGGAGTGATGATTTGCAGCCCTGCTCTGGAATCATCGAAGTTGCAACTAGAAAGTTCTGTTGCATAGAACTATAGCTTCGGCTTCCTAGGATGAGCATGACGTGCAAAATTATGCAGTGATCCACCATCTGATTAAGGCTTCATGGCCAGGCGCGGATGTAAATCTAATCACACGTCTTCCCACAACCCCCAGACTGACAAGTTAGTGCACCACCTACTAGCCTACACGGACACTATTGACACGATCATATGATTTGGCACCGTTGACTATTTAAAAGAGAATGTTCAAATTAACTCAAGAGCAGTAGCCTACTTACCATTTTAGGCGTTGAATAGGCTATAAAAAATAACATAAAGCGCTTCCTATTCTTGAAGTAAAATGTAAGAAAATGTGTGTGGGTTTTCTTGGGTTTTATTTGTATTAAATATTCGTCCACTTCTCCGCTTGATGGCGTATATTTTGCACCTCTATTTTGCTATGAGTTTAGAGCATTGATTAGGCAAAATTTAGTCGACGGCGGGTAGGTATATTGTAGCTAATTTTCGCATTCTCGATGATCTGTTTACATCATCTTCAGGTGAGATTATTATGTATCCTTCTGGCCAGCCTTGTTTTTAAGGCAGTACAGACCAAGTGGTCAATAGTTTTGGGCTTATCGGCTTTTTTTTACATAATCCCACAAAAAAAATTGTCTAGAGAGATAAAACCGCACGATCTTGGATGCAAAGGAAACGTAAAACTATGCGGCGCAAACTGCGAGACATGTTGCGCTGTATTTTTGAAACCACAGCTACTGCAGATTATCATGGCTGTTCAATTGATGAACGAAATAGTCAGTAATCATGGCTTTAAAGTATTCATCATTAACTGTAATGTTCTAACCGACCTCGTTTTCAAATAAACACGGATCAATAATTCCATAAAGCTTTGTCACCAAACGGAATTCGCTTATATAAATCATTGTTCATCAGACCTCAGTCAGTCTATTCATGTGAAAATGTCGAACCAAACTAGAGATAAATAACTTGACAGCTAACCAAGTGCCCGTCAGTGAAAAAAAGTGTTGCCAACTTAAAGTTTTATGCGTGTATACAAAAAAAAATCATTTTGTTTGGCATTTTGGCAAAACAAATCTGATAAATTACGACCTTTTTTAGAAAGAAGCAGATAGCAAAATATCAAATTCCGAATGTCCCTATGGGAAGACCCATAATATTTTTAGTATATTTTGCAGGTCATGAGTTAAACGTGATAGAATTACATGAGCACCGGCTATAAGGCCTTAATCTAATGGTCGTCTTACTACTGGTTGTAAGAAAGCGGCCACCTTTGATCTAAGACGCATACACTTTAGGTGCCTATATGCCTTAGTGGCAATTTTCGAGCGCACAGTAGCAGGGCCGTGCTCCCACTGCTGGCTAAAGAGTTGGAGACTATCCAGTTCCTAGTCCTGTTGCATGCGCAAGCTAGGACATTTTTGGATGTTAACCTTTCCTTTTCGTTAACATTTCTTTGGGGCTTTTTTCAAAGCGCGATTAAACTACAGCCACGTTGCCCCCAGAGCGGCCTCACCAATAATCAGAACATGGCCGTAGCATTGCGGCCCTGACCGATTCCCGTGGTACCAGTAAATGTAATCACTCACTCGTCGGATTCCTAGAGTCTTATGTCTCATCCAGATCCATCCAGACTGCGCGGGTCATGAAATAAAACAAATGAAACTTTAGTACTCGTATTTTTTTTTTTTTGGCTGCCAGTGTAAACACTTTCCCATAGAAATTGTATTTTATTTATTTGGCGCGTAAACTGTTTTTATGAGTTTTGAATAATTTAATTTATGATCAAATGATATCATTAGAACTTTTGTTTTACTTTGTTGCGTAGAAGGCAAAACAAATAGTGCTTACACACACACACACACAATAACACACATCATCTTATTAAATTACAATCTCATTGATTTAAATATTTTATTTATTTATTTATTCGTTTATTTTGTTGTTCTTGGTTTTGTTTTTTTTATAGAAACAAAATGGTACTTTTTGTATGATTATTTTGATTAAAAGTGTGATAACATTTACAAATTTGTAAATTAGGGGCTGGTCTTAAGAAAGCAAAATAAAATTAAATTTTTTTTTAATTTTATTACAACTTGAAGGTCAATTAATATTAAACGCAATTAATTAAGTTTCCGTATTGTGAGAAAAATATTATTATTTTATTATTATTACACATACATATAGCATTGATTTAAATATACATACATATGTATGTACATGTAAATATTATGACAACAATAGTTAAAGTTAGCAAATATGTTTCGTAGTCAATTTTTGGTTTAAAATATTTTCAAGCGACTGAAAATTTTCCCAGAATTTTTGTAAGATTTTCGTGAGCAATTTTTGTTTGTTTTTTTTTTTTGCTTTGCCAAAGAGGTTCACGTTCTTTTGGAGTGCAAATACTTAGCTCTAGATATAAAAAGAAAAAAAAAATACAACAACAGCAATAAAATCCCCTAACAAAGAATAATAAAAATTATAGACACAATAATAAAGCTTTCGCTGAAATTGCACTTTAGACAAGACATTGTTTTTTAGACATTAATGAAAGTGGAGCACATACAACAACAACAACAAAATCATAATAATAATAAAAAGAGGATACCAAAATAGTGATATTGAAATTCAATGCCGGTATAGATAAAAAAAAATTAAAAAACCAAATACAGAACTCCCCTTCGATTGGGCAAGATAATAAAAAACGCGACGGTCAAACTTACTAATGTTTTACACAAAAATTTGGTACCATGAAATAACTGCCAAATGAAATAACTCCAAAAAAAAAATGAAACAACTCCCAACAAAAAATTTAAAAATCCCATACCAAAATGGAATAACTCTTAAGTCCATACCACGCGTTCTACGCGTACACGCTTTATACGCGTCTGTCAAAAAAGTAGAATCAGTGTAATTGTATGTGACAAGTTACACAGCACATCGCATAGAATGCTTATGACGCACAGAACGCATGAAGTAGGTTTACTTTCTACTTTTCTACACGTCGCAAGCGCCATGAAAAAATGTCAGCTGTTTTTGACGTCGTATTATTTCAGTTATTTTGATTTTTTAAACTTTGGTGCAAAAAAAACACTTACTTCCCTTTCCAAAAACAAGGGACGCACCCAAAAGCGTCTTCTTTTCTCTTGAAGTTTTCCATAGGTCCTCATTACACAAAATATCATATACACAAATTTAATAAATTCTGTAAATCCTTGAAAAGTTTCAATTTTCATTTTTGCAAAAGATTTTTTCATTAGATAAAATTATTTACACCACAGCTGATCATAACAAAAAACTTGGCGCATAAAAAGCGTTGCATGTAACTTGAAGTTTGAAAAGCGTAGAACGCGTAAAAAGCATCAAACGCATACAAAGCGTGTGCACGTAAAACGCGTGGTATGGACTTTCAGCTTTAACTGCATTCTGTTGAGAGTTATTTCATTTATTTTGATAATTGGGAGTTATTTCATTTTTATCGGTAGTTATTTCACTTGACTAAATTTATTTAATTTAATATAATCTTCGTCTTGTTTAGAGTTGTTTTATTTTTTAATTTCTCTTCCATGGTATATTGAGCATCGGTTTCCCTTACAAAGTTTTTCTGCCTGGCCTGAAAGATTTTCTTCTGTATGGTATTTCGAACACCGACTTCGCTAACGAAATATTTTTATCCTTCAACCTTCAGGTATGGCTTAGACATTATTTCATTTTAATTAATTAAAGAGCCATTATTAGGAGTCACTTAATGGAAGCTATTTAATTAGAACTTATTCCATTATTCGGGTTACAGAGAAAACTTTTAGTCAATGAAGCCGGTATTTGTTCTATCATATAGAATGAAACCTCCCGCCCTGCCGAAGGCCGGCTATGCAGGAAACTTTTGGTGAACGGAGCCGGGGTTTGTTATACTATAGAGGCTAAACCCTACACAGACCGGGATGGCTCAACGATATCTCTATTGCATATGGAACACCGGCTTCGCTGTATAGCTAGCCGGCCTTTGATCATATATCTATGATATATGGTATGATATCAAAGTTAAGGACCTCTTTAATCGGGAGTTACCTGTTTTATCATAGATGATAAAAAAGTTAAATAGGAGGCGGATGCAAATATAATTTGTATTGAGAGTTATTTCATTTTTGTTGGAAAGTTATTTCATTTTTTTTTTTTGGAAAAATATTTTTATTTTGAATTAACGGTTAAGTTTTTGGGTCTTATTTCATTTTGGCGTTGGGAATCATTTCGTTTTTTTTTAATTTGGGAGTTATTTCATTTTTGTTGGGGCTTACTTCATTGGGAGTTATAGCATTGGGAGTTATTTCACGGTACCCAAAAATTTATTTATTTATTGTTCTAACATTTAAGACACTGAAAAGTCTCAACAAATCAAAAACAAAGATAACGGTGAATGCCACTCAATAATACTGCATGCCTTAAAGCTTTAGTTAAAAAATTAAGAGACACAGAGGCATTCGATGCAAGGAAAACTCGTCTTACTGATGTACACTTTTTCTTTTAAATATAAAAGGCATTAAATTTTTCGCGCAAAAGATTATTTACCATCCTGTCGGGGCCAAATATCAACCAGCTCCATATTCTTAATTTCCAACCACAAGAAATCTGTTAATATCTCGCGATAACAACCACCATTCATGGTAACTGCTTGGCGGCTCTCATTTTCGAAGAAGTAAGACCCGATGACTCTTCTAAAAAGCACCAAACAGTCAGTCTTTGTGAATGCCACTGCTTCTCAAAAACCAGTAGTGAATTCTCATTGGTCCGAATGCGGCAATTCTGCTTATTACCGCATTCAAGGAGTAGATACTCTCCTTGAAAGATTCACTTCTATAAATTCAATTTATCATTCAGCACATTGACAACGCTTGAAATGGTCAGTAGAATTAAGCTATTAAGTCAATTGCATCTTGTAAGCGTGTAAATTCATACCTTTGTTTAAAACTCGCATCAGAATGCTAGTGATTGTTCACTTGTTGGGCATCACGGCGAGTTGAGGTTGAAGGTTCTTCTACCGCAATATCGCGAACATCAATATATTTCAATATTAAAATATTAACAATAATTTCTTAAGTCAACTCTTCAATCTTATGCCTGCATACGTACGCTTTGTTCATAAATATTTGTAGCACATTTTAAAGCAAAGCTTCGCTTATCTCATCAATGCAGGGCCAAATTTCTTCTTTTAAAGTAAAAACTGTGTGTGGGCTATTCCCGTATTTCTAATGGCCTCAGAGAAAATAATCTAGCGGCTTTAGATCACAACAACGAGGTGGCTAATTGATATCTTCAAATGGAGATATTACGTGACTGGGAAATTTCTCATGGAATGCGTGAAAGGATTTACGTCTGTACCTAGCCGTGTAAGCCATAACCAGATGGTGGATCATAACACTCTGGATGAAATGTGGCGTCATCCTCGCCCTAGAAGGCCTTGAGATACGTATATCCGCCGGTCACTCCTAGTTGCAATTTAAAAGCCCGAAGCAGGCCGCAGCCTTCACTCTTTGCTGAAGCTTAATAAAATTTAAGAACACAACGGCAATCATGCTCACTGGTCCTGGACCATTCATTGTGTTTATTGTGAATGATCCGACCCACACAACTTAAACGATACTCCCGAAGGGCCAACTTCAATAATCTGTCAGAGAACAGCTAAAAGGCTAAATAGCCGAACTCTTGGGCTTTACTGATTCCCTTGGAAATATAGTGGATTGTCCAGTTGGCTCCTGCTAGCCTTGAAGGAAACTGGACTCCCTTTTACCCCCGCAAGACACGTGTAAGGATGGGGAGATTCCGTCAATACATATCAATGTGCCCCCGGGGAAAATTGCTCACGGAATACTTGAACTGTTTGAGTGGCTGTGTGGCGTGTGGTGTCGTCTTGCTGAATCTCAAGTTTACTGATATCAATATTAGCCAATTGTGCCCACAAAAAATTGGTTATCATAGCTTGGTAGCGCAGAGAATTTACGGTAACGGCGTTTTCTTGCTTCATTTCGAAAAAATTATCGACAGCAAACGGCACTATGCGTTCACTTTCTTTTAATGTAATCGGTTTACGAGGAATGTGTGAGGATTTTGTTTGCCTCATCTGCAACAACTTGTTTGCTTACTTAAGTGACTAATCGAAAATTACGCTTATCACTAAAAAATGTTGAAATCTGGCTTACTATCATTCAGTTTTTCAAACACGTTAGAATGCAAAAAAGTGTCGGTCGGTTTTATTACTTGAACGATTTTGCAGCATAGTCAATTTGGGTTTTTATCAGAACTTTATTGTTTGCATGCTATTCCCCGGGGACTGGCAGTCTTGGTGAATAACTTCTTTCCTTGACATGTAGCCTTATTTAACAGGAGCCTAAAAGCCTGGAAGAAGCAGACATTTGAAGTCCGACGGGTGACTTATCAGTTGGTATCATGGGAACCGGTACCCGTAGTGCTAAGGCCCTTTTTCGGTTATTGGTATGGACCTTCGGAGAGTAACCTGGTGGCTGTAACCCAAACCGCGACAAGGTGTTTGTTTTTCCTATCCGATATACTGTTGCATGTCGGTATTATAGGGAGTTAATACAATCTCCGGCTCTCAAGCAAGAAGTGGGTAGCATGGTGCTGGTTGCTGTGCTTCTGAAATTGCCATTCGGAATGTGTTATATATACCTCGGAGGCGTTGGTCGATGCATTCTATTTATCACTGGTAGGATCGCCGTCTGATAAGGGTTCTGACGTTTGTCTGTATTACGATCTACTGCCATTTAATAAGAGGCGGCCAAGGCGTACTTTTTTTTAATGCCAGTTAAATTCAACTTTCCGTAAAATTTTGGAATTGAAAGTTTTTTTTTCAACACACGATTTAAAGTAAAACTTATCTTTCAAATTTTTGCGATTTTTGTCAGAAAGTTTTGAATTTTCCTGGTTTATTTTGTGTTCATTCTTATGTTCTTTGAATTTCTGGTATTTTCTCCTCAGATACAGAATATTTGTGAAACTGTGTTTAATTAACTTTTAAAAGAATCTTGATAAAAAAAAGAAAACCTTACTTTGCAAATAATCTTTTATCGCTCAACTGCTTCCAAGGCATTTTTGAAAATAAGTTTTCATATTATGCACGTTATTCCTCAGCTTACTGTTTCTCAAGTTCATCATAATTTGTATAATTTTCATGTGCTTCTTACATGTCTAGTAAATAACAACTTAAAGGTCTTTGAACTTTAACTTAACAAACAGAAAATTGCAATTTTAAATAATAGTTTCAGTTGCCATAAGAGTTGTTGTTCTCTTGCACTTGTTTTTAACATGCGACAGCAAAAATAATTCGTGTTAATTTCCACTTTTCTTACAATAACACAATTTAGCCCTGACATTAAAAAAGGTTAAGTTTTTGTTTGTGTGTTTGTTTGTTTTTTAAAAATTACTTTTAAGTTCCAATGAATTGTAACAAAGGCATTATTCTGAGTGTAAAAAAATAAACTAATTAGCAAATCATTAAAATCAGGGCAATAAAATTTCAAGTCTTCAAAAAATAAATAATTAAATAAAACGCAAATAACGTCCTTAAAGCGTTTAAAATGGAATGTGTCACTAACAAATAAAAATAACTTCTTTTAAATGCTCTAAATAAAATTTATTCATTCTCTTGATTTCAGATCTCTCAGCTCATCAAAAATAATTTAAAGCGAGAGAGATTGGTTCAACAAATTAGATAAATCATCATGAGTTGAAGAGAGTCTAACAGATCAACTCTTAAAAAATGGTTGTAAACTATAAGGTTGCCAGTTAAGTTCTATTTAAGAATTCGCGATTTTACGTTCATTAAAGAAAAATTCAAAACCATTTTAATTGCGTATTTGAAATACAGGAGAATTTCACAAGTTACAACATCTTTGTACACCGGGAAGATCGAATTTCTGGAAATTATTTTCACAGAGAATTTTTAAAAAATAATTATTTTAACACAAAGCAGTTTTTATTTATTAAAATTGAAATAGCTAAGCATATCAAATTCATAAAACACTTTTAAATAGTGTTTTTTTAATTGTTAAATAACGGTTTTTTAACACAAAGTCAGTAATAAAGGGTATATACATTTGAGGTTAAAAATTAAATTGCCTTAACACACATACTTTTATTGACAACTTCAGTTTTACTGATACCAATGTAAAGTAGGAATATGGAAATTATTAATGTCATATAATGATATCCGGCATATGTCCACTTCTAGCGTCACTCGTCAGACGTTCACACTTTTTACAACATTTTTGAAGCATATTTTGCAATAAAGACCTCGCTTATTTCGTTAATGCAACGTCAAATTTCACCTAGCTAGAGCTTCACCTGCTTGTTGGTTGTTCGCATAAACCCGATCTTTCAAATGACCCACGAGAAAATAATCCAGCGGTGTTAAATCACAACAACGAAGCAGCCAATTGGCATCCCCAAAACTATACGATACCCAATTGGAAAATTGCTTATGCAATATCTGAATTATTTGAGCAGCTGTATGGCTTGTAACGCTGTTTTGAGAAACTAAAGTTTACTGATGTCAGCATTCGATAACTGTGAACACCAAAAATGGTTTATCATAGTTTGGTAGTACAGAATATTCACGGTGAAGCATTTCGTTGCTCATTTTCGAAAAAATATGTCAACCGTTGATACTGAATGACCACAAGTAAATTAATTAGTTTAGCAATAATTTCCACAATAATTTTTTAAAGTGATTGTAAAAAAGAACGGTCTGGAACATGCAAACAGTCTTTATCACTATCATCCAAGAGAGCTATAGCTAGAGTATTCTCATGGTTGCTACTAAGTCTGTTCAAATAATGCATGCTATGCTATAATTTTTTAAATTCTTTTTTAACTTTAGAAATGTTAAGATCCTAGAGAATGTTGCGGTGTCTAACATACCAAGAGGAGCTTTTGTTCAAGTTTAAGGCCGATTTTTTCTGAATAAAAAATTAATCAATTTTACTAAAAAAAATAATATATTTTTACTTGACTTTAACGAAATTATAAACATCTGCCAAACATAACATAATTAAGTTTAATTTAATTATAAAACATTAATAAAATAAGCTTTATGAAAAAAATTATATTATTAACCGAATTTTATATGATTTTGATTTTTACGATTTTAAATCCTTAAATAAAAAATATAGTATGGCAACGTTTCCAGCACAAAACAAAATGGTGAAGTTTTTACAGTCAAATAAAGCTGTTTATAACACTTATAAAGGGAAAAGCTTTTGAACTTAAAAAAAAAGTTTCTTCATATCTACAAAAGCTGGCATGTTATATTGTCACATCCTTTATTACCATGTTTCCACGGCCTTGCTCTCTAAATCAAGATTGGGAATCACGTTGCTTTCACTAAATATTCATGCGATGATTTGGGCGAACATACATTTGTTTTTAGCTTACCCAAAATAACTGTTCTTGTCTATGGTCCGTTTATAAAGTGCAAGTTTCCGAAATCTGAAGCTGCCATTCAGCCACCATCCAAACAATCCTTTCTATTTTATACACTGGCACATGGTTTCTTTCGAGCCAGAAAATTTTACACTAATATTAATCTATAGAAAATATTACGCTGATGAAATTGTTCTCTAGGAAATTTTACATTGGTGAAATTTTTCTGTAGTAAATTTTACGCCGATGAAATTTTTCTATAGAAACATTACGAATAATGATAGAAAAATTATGAGTAATTAAATTTTCCTATATACTTACATGCTTTAAGACGATTGTGAAGTAATCATATTAAAACTAAGAAATACCGTTAGTAATTATCATAGGGTGTTAAAGAAACTATTTTTTGATTACATAAACAGCTGTTTTTAAAAGTTAACGCACATACTTATGAACATATGTATAAGTAAACAAGAACAAGCAATTAAAACCAAACAAGTGGGAAGTTAAACGTGTTTTATTACAGTTTTATTAAATATTATTTTATTTACTTAAAAATGCTTTTAGATTTACGATATTTGTGTAATTTTAATGACCAAGTTGAAATAAAAGGTATTTATAATAAGAATATTTTACAATGTGTACAAATAAAATAATTGTGTAAATATTTTTAGATATATCAAATAAATATTTAAAGCGAATTTGGTTTGAGGAATGGGATCCTAACAATTTAAAGGAACTTTTAATAAAGTGGCTGGCTTGTGAAAATGCTAAGCAAGATATAATCAATGACAATATAGAAGAATTGCTCGCATTTGCTGTGGAATTATTGTTAATTTTTGCCCAATTTAATTTTACTGGACCCTTTGAAGATTTACAGGAATTTCAGATGTTCATAAAAGAAAATTTATCATTTGTTGCCGATCCTTTTGTAGAGTTGAAAGAAAATGGTGAAGAAATTAATCCCAATGTCGTATTAGGTGAATTTTTATTGTTGGGAAGAGAAATTTTACAGAAATTGTTGAAATGCCAGGAGACTTCCATTGTTAGTTTTTTGTTTATTATTATAATTAACATTTTCTTAATTGAAAATATTTAAACACTATTTAGATAATACGCTGGTGGAATCTGCGTTATTTATACCTTCATCAGCATTGCATTGATGAGCTTACAGCCAATCTTTGGGCTCAGGTGAAAGCGGAAACGGAATGGTTATTGCAACAGGTTAATCAGTTGGAAAATATAGAATATGAATCGCTACTGTATCTAGAAGTGGCAAATTCTTACCTTCAATATCACAGAGGAGAAAAATGCAAAGAAATACTCGAAAGTTTATGTGACCACTTAAAGGTTGAATTGAATATAGAAGGAATATTGGGGGTGCGCACAAAATTTCAACAAAAACCTTTGCCACAACTTTGTTTGAAAGTGCATCAAACTGAGGATGAACAGCTGCCGGCTGCTAAACTTACTAATGGTAAAATTAAGATACCACAACTTTTGCTATTGGATGACGATACACGTTTGGAGAGAATACGTTTTATCGAGCAAAAAGATAATATAGTAATGACATTGCCGAGCATTCTGCAGGCTCTTGTATTAACAAAAGTGTAAGAATATCGTTGGCATAATATCGTTATCAAAATAAGCTTATTTATTTTCATTTTCAGTCGTCAGCTAAAGCGCTCTCTACCTAAAGATCGTTTAAATGATGAAGAACTAGAGCCTTATATACAAACCCTGTTATATCAAGAAGATGGGCCCTTGCAAGTGAGACAATCGGCTTTGCTTTTAAATTGTGTGCAAGAGTCTAATCATCGGCGTACAGTAGAACGCAGTTGGAAACAATGTGAGGAGGCTGTTAAGCTCCTATCGGAAAATGTGTACTCCCTTAAAGATCGTTTTTCTTATGCCTTCGCTTCTTTCTTGCAGCCAAAGTGGCAAGTTCAAACACAGCTCTGTGAATTGTTGTTGTCTTTGGGCATGATCAAATCGGCTTTAGATATATATCTTAAAATTCAATCTTGGCAGCAAGTTATTTATTGTTATACAGTCTTAGAACTGCGACACAAAGCCGCAGAAATAATTCAACAAGAATTGGAGAAAAAGCCAACTGTTTTATTATATTGTTTGCTAGGAGATGCTACTGATAATCCTAACTTTTATAAAACAGCCTGGGAATTTTCTAAACATACCAGCGGCAAGGCACAAGCATATTGGGGCAATTATCTGTTTGCCCACAAAAGATATGAAGAGGCTATACCCCACTTTGAGAAATCTGTGGAAATAAATTCTTTGCAAGAAAAAATTTGGTTGCGTTTGGGTTATGCAGCCATAATGTTGGAGAAATGGCAGCTGGCAGTTCATGCTTATATTACCTATACACACTTAGAGCCTTTAGGCTTTGAGAGTTGGAATAATTTAGCCAAGGCTCTTATAAAGCTGGGCGATAAACACAGAGCTCATAAGGTATTGGCCGAATCGCTTAAATGCAATTTTAGTAATTGGAAAGTTTGGGAAAATTTTATGGTGGTCTCTGTAGATACTGGACACTTTGAAGATGCCATTAATGCCTACAATCGCTTGTCTGAATTAAAAACACATTTCTTGGACTTGGAAGTTTTATGCATACTTGTAATGGCTATAGCCGATGGCAAACCTGATGCAAAGGGACAAACCCGAGAACGATTACTTAAAAAAGCTACCGCTCTTATGGGTCATCAAAGTATTAAACATGGCTCTGAGCCTAAAGTTTGGGAGCTGGCAGCCTTACTAGCTGCAACACCCTTAAAGAAAGCAGAAAAATTAGTTAAAGCATTTAGATCGTACACCGCCAAAGAGTTAGTGTGGGCCACCAAAAAACCATTCGCCCAAAAAGCTTTGGAATTATGTATTGAATTAAGTGAAAAATCTTTGGAAGCCATTAACAACCACAACGCAGATGAAACTGAGGTAATGATTACATCTCAGTTAAATTCTGCACGTTTGGCTGATCAGGCGTGTATAAGAGCCATAGAGAAGGAAGTCGTTAAATTTCCAGAGAATGAAGAGTTATTGCAAAAAGTTAAAGAGTTACTTGAAGAGATGACAACACATGTTAAACAAAGAATGAAAGCTTAATGAAAAGAAAAACTAATAATTAAGGTGTGATAAATGAAGGCATAACAATTGTGAAATATTTTGTATTTTTTTTAAAGTCGAGATTAAAAATAAACTATTATAATTTTAAATAAAAATTCATTTAATATAAATTAAGTTTAGTTGTCACTAATACCCGCACAGTTTGATCAAATGCCCCACATACGGCCAAACCCATTTTATCAGGATGCCAATCGAAACAGTGAACGGGTTGTGTGGACAATGTAGAAGCGTGTAGCATATGTATTGAGCCCATAACACCCTCAGGATAGCCCTCTGCATCCTCTTTAGTTCTTTTTTCAGGATACTCATAATTCCATAAACGAATTGATCCTGTGCCACCGCAAGTCACAAATATATCACGATTTTGTGGTAAATGTCTTGCACACCATACAGTGGCTTTTGGCCCAGTAATTACCCCATTTGAACCCACAGAACGACCAGCATTACGCTCCTCTAAAAAGGTAAAACCCTTAGAAGGATGTTGAGTTCTCATATCATATAGCAGTAGGCCTCCCTCTAATGTTGTAACAACCATTTTGTTCATTCGTATGTCTTTGCGATCAAATTCTATGCCACAAATTCCATTTTTAAGAGATGATTCCCATCTGACAGAAAGTGTGCGCAAATCAAAAAGCTTTAAATCACCATTATCATAACCAGCGGCCACGCAGCGTTCCTCATTGTTGTAGCTATCGCCTATGGCCACAGCCCAACAGTCTCTCCTAATATTTAGAGATCCACCTTTGATGGCTTCAGGAGTCATATCTACGACTGGAGCATTGCCCTGTCTAATATCCCAAACTTTAACGGAGCCATCGCGACTACCCGTGACAATTTCAGGAGCACCACAATCTATTTGTTTACCCCCCAAAGCGTCTATGCAGTTAATAATCGATGAATGGGCCTGAACATTATACACCGGAATGTCTGGACTTTCTAAATCTCTATATTAAATAAATAGAACTCCTAAAGTTTAGACAACTAAAGAAATATATGTATGAGAACTTACAAAACTTGCATTCTGCCTTTAAAATCGCCTATTGCCAAGTGTCTATTCCTTAAGGAGGAAGCACCAAAAGTACCACATTTAAAGGCCGTCTTTTTCTCTATTGTGTTAATCTTTTCCATTTTGTTTTCATTAAGTTCATAAATCTCCAATATACCTTGGCTGTTAGGTTTTGAACCTAACACAATAAATTTTGCCGAACAGGGGATCCATTTTGTATCATAAACTGTATAGTTCACCGATTGATTCAAATGTTCAATCATTTGTGGCTTATCCATGTTAAAGATTTAAGAAGATGAAGTTTATTATCCACTTTTAGGAAAATATTTTTATTTGAAAAATGTTTATTTACTGGTTGCCACAAAGTACCAGGTGCTGGTTGCTATGATATTTTGTACTCGGTACTTAGTGCCAGAAGCTGATGTTGGTGCTTATTTACAAACAAATATGTCATTAATGAAAAATATTGACAACACAAACCAAGATTCAGCTGTTAATTTTTTTAAGTAGCTGCCACATTTTTCAAAAAAGTACCTTATTACTGAATAACTAAAAATTTTGACGACGTGTGTAATTATAAAAATGTGCTGTTTTATAACTTTTTTCGTAAAATCTTTCCAGAAACAAACCATACCGCGATCGATACGTATTTTTATTTTTTATTGATCGTATATAGCCGTATATGTGCACGCCCTATCGTTTTTAAATTATTAATGAAAAGCAAAACAAATTTGACGATTTTTTAAAAATTTCAAAAGTTTGCTGCTTTATAACTTTTTCCGTAAAGTCTTTCCAAAGATAAGTTATACCACGATCGATTTATATTTTTGTACTCTATGAGCCAGTTCACATTGGATTAGTTGTGCTGGTCTAACATGGCAGTTTGCCGGCATTTTCAGTGAGGGGGGTAGTTTTTGGTTGGCACAATTTTTCTACCAGCTTCAACCCCGCACAACGAGAACGAAACTAATACACATGCATTAGTGAAAACACAGGTCTTGTGTGTTTTTTTTGCAGAGCGATTTTTAGTCTTCAGTTGGCTATCATCGTGTTAATATAAATATGAATTCAAAAGTAGATAAATAGATTTTATGATATTTATTTTTATCTCTTTTACCTAAATATGTTTTAATCTTTGAAACAGTCTCTTAATTAAATTTTACCGATATATTTTTTCAATATTTCGCTTTCCTATGGAAAGCTTCTTCAGGAAAAATTAATTTTTAATAACAAAAGTTAATAACAAATTGAAAAAAAATTTTTATTTAATTAAAATAAAAAAGGTCGAATAAGAATAAAAATAATTTTACACAAAATAAAATTAGAAAGAAACTTTTCGTCATCACTTAATCCAGCCATATTTATTTTGTAATGCGTATACTGTGGTGTATACTGAACGAAAAACAAACGTGAAATGAATAAAAAACACTAAACACACAAGGCGGTTTATATGTATACAATTTTGTGCTAGAATAATTAGTCTATTGTGTTTTGGAAAAAACAAAAAATTGTGCGGAACAAATATTAATCCAATGTGAACTGGCTCTATCGATCGCATATAGCCGTATATGTGCACACGATATAGTTTTTAGGTTATTAATGAAAAACCAAAAAGAATTGACGATTTTTTAAAAATATTAAAAGTTTGCTGCTTTATAACTTTTTCCATACATTCTTTGCGGAAACAAGCCATATCACTATCGATTTGTGTTTTTTTTTCCTCTATCGATCATATATAGTACTACTTGTGCACGCGGAATAGTTAAACTGAAATCAAAAATTTTCAAAACAGCTTCAAAATGTTTAACGTGCAGTGCTTTTGTTACTTAACTAATAAAAGTGACAACTGAAAAATCTGACCCTGCGATCTACAAACTTTTCAAATTATATTTTTTATTTAAAATATAATTTAACTATTTTAAATCAATTTTAAAAATGGTATATTTTTTGTCATAATTTGTTTACTTTTTGTTATTGTAATACATGAAAGCACGTTGTTGTACACGTACCTTTCGTGCAACTGTGGAAAAAGTTTGTCAAACCAAAAAAAAGGTCTTCAATAAAGTTTGTTATGTCCCAATTTACATTGGCCGACAAGAGAGAATAGGGGAAAAGAGTTACTCTACCACAAAAAACAAACTACGAGTTGCAGCGACAAAATTCGTCCAATGTAAATTGGGACTATCTTCTCCTCGATCAAAATGCAACCATTTTTAGTTTCGAAGTTTTTCGCTTCGGCCAATTACCACCATTTTTCATTTAAATTCAAAACCACAGGCTAAGAAAAATAAGAAATAGAGTAGGAGAAAGAACAGAGCCTTGCGATACCCCTGAATTAATCATGAACTCGTCTGATGAAATCCCATCTATAACAACTCGTATAGAGCGATTTCTGATAAATCTAGAGAAATTATCACCGACACCAGAAGCGGCAAGTTTTGATAGAAGTGCGTTATGCCACACTCTATCGAATGCTTTGGAAATATCTAGAGCCACCACCTTACTTTCTCCAAAGTGATGAATGGAATTACACCATTGCTCAGACAAAAAGGCCAGCAAGTCGCCCGTAGAGCGCCCCTTACGGAAACCATACTGTCGATCGCTAAGTAGGTTGTTGGACTCTAGCTTTTGTTTTTTTAAATGTGACGAAAGAACAACAACAACAATGAAATCAATTATCAAAAGCCTATGAAATATATGCATGAGTAAAAGTTTTGCGTCATTTACAAGTTCTAAACAGAAAAACTTTGCAAGTTAGTGAATGTGTATTATTGAGATGTCCATTTATTATCGGCCTTTGCTATTGGAACGAAGGAAAATGAGTAAAACTCATATATTGTTAATTTTATACCTTTTATAAATGTTTTGTTGTGAGTTGTTTATTGCACAATAAATAACATCGGATTTTAGAGTTTTTAAATTAATTACAATTTTATTTACTTTAACTACAGACAAAGTTGACACTACAGAACAATTTACTTAAGATGCACGTCTTTACTTCACGAGGTTTATTTTTCAACTAACTGACTATCCACTTAGACGCTGTCTTTTATATTTGTCCACTAGAGGTTTAGAAAAATTAATAATATTAACACCTAGCCTTTCACGGAACAGTTCCGCTACCTGAATATTGCACATTTCTATTTTCTATTTTATAAATATCACGTCACTTTCCAAACGCTTTTAATTTCAAGTTTTTTGTTATATATGCTATAGTAATACTTTTTTTTAAGATAGATTAACAAGTTAAATTAACGTTATACATATCTTGGAAAAATATTAATCAATGTGTAAAACGTACGCTTCTGGCATTTCGAACTATTCAATAAAAGCAGCTGGGCGGATGACACTATCTCATAAAATAAATGTGCCTTGATCAGGTGTTTAACTTCAATTATATATTGATAACTGCGTCTTTAAACAAAATAAAAACTAACTGCCCAATAATACCGCCGGCTAAAATAATTAATCACTTTATAAAGTTCAGGGAACTAATCCCCTAATCGTTTAACTGCAGTGTTGACAATATAAATACTTGGTAATTGATTTAAATTTACTATTTCTTTAAAAAGTCTGTTTAACTATTCCAAATCTCTTTCAGCCTCTTTAGTAGCAACAATATCAACACCAGTTGTTGATTGTCCAGTAGTTACATAACATCCAAAATCATCCAAAATAAAAACTAATTGCAACCAATGATTGAGTGGACTGTTGGTGAAACTAATTTCTGTAAGGAGGAGAAATCTGTAAAGCATTTTCATTTTTACTCTGTATTTTTCTAGATTGAACTTTTAAAAAACGACTAGCTAAGAACTAAGTACATTGAAGTGAAGGTCAAGTAAGACGTTGCGTATTAAACGTAACTGCATAAAATTAACTCGATTATAATGCCTGCTGGTGTGTCGTGGGGTCAATACCTAAAGTTTACATCTTGTGCGCTTATTTCGATGATGGCTGGTTCACAACTCGTTCATCTGTATTACAAACCACTTAAAGACTTAGATTTATATATTGATCAAGAGCTAAAAGAAACAAAATTATCACAGATATCTAAAAACTAAACACAAACTGAAAAGCATAACTTTCAACATGAATTTGCATTCGTTTTAATTGTAAAATATATAATTTAATATTAGTTATTTAAACATTGTTAGTAATATTAATTAAGTATATTAAAAGATGTCTTAAAAACATCTATTAATCTTACGATGATTTTCACACAAGTTGGCTGCTGGTAACTATCGCATACATATGGCTTTTCACCAGTGATGATGTAACGCTTATTGCGACGCAAAGCTTTAACTGCAATTTGGGTGGGCACTTTAAGGGTTTAAGCTTTTGGTGAACGGCTGTTATATAAGCCTCCACTTAATATTGACGTATGAACTCGTCCGCAAAATTTACAAGTAATTTTTGGTCAGAACGCACCAGCATATGCTTAAGAAATATGTTTAGATTTGTATTAAACACGGTATCAATTGAAACGTCATTAAAATTCTAATATGCAGAATATTGCAAGGAACATAAACCCTGGCAAGAAGTCACAGTGATGTAAATACCTTCAAACACATGCTAAAATATGCAAACATTAAGCGAAACAACTGCGGTAATGATGAAGTGTGTGAAATTTGTCTAAGTGGCAAGATGTCGAGAAAAGGTTTTCCTCAAAAATCTGGGGAGCAGTATAAAAATATACTTGATTTGGTTTGGTGCATGCTGATTTAGCTGTTATGAATGAAAGAACTCCAAGTAGTAATCGTTATTCTGTTACTTTTATCTACGATTTCAGTCGATATTGCATGGTTTACTTACTAAAAAATAATAGTGATGTTTACATAAAACTTAAGGAATATTTTGATTACGTAAAAACAAAATTTGGTATGTTTCCTAAGATATTGCTTCCAGATCGTGGTGGCAAATACCTTGGAGATAATGTTAAAGAATTTCTTAAAAATGTGGGTACACAGCAATAGTTAACAACACCATATACTTCTCAACAGAATGGAGTTGCGAAGAAAAATCCTTATTTGGTGGAAATGGTAAGATGCATGCTTGCTGATGCACAGTTACAAAATTTTTTTGGGGTGCAGCAGTATCAACAGCCATTTTTTCCAAAATCGAACAGTGAGAAGGTCCAAGAAAAATATTGCTTTGAAATTTGGGAAGGAAAGAGGGTTATTTTTTTATATTAAATTTATTATAGGTATTAGTCATTATGTTGAATTAATGTTAAAATAGTTGACAATATTAGTATATTTTTAATTTATTGATATGTAACTTTAAGATGCAAAAAACATTTCGACGTTTTTAAGCAAATGTTGCTTTATATTGGTTTTAAATGTGGGTGGACAAAGCAGAAATATTCTTTAGGTAGTTTTGTAATTGATTGAACTCCTTCGTAATTTTTTTGTTAGTTAATTCAAGTCGACAATTTACAACATTCAAATCCATTGCATGCCTTGTTACTTTGTTAGTGAAACTTATATTCTGATGAAATTATATTGTATGATTTCCATATACTTTTAGGCATTTAAATACATACATAGATTAATAATTGTTGTTTGTACAATCTCTTATCTGGAAGTAGAGTTTTTGCATAATTTTTATACAAATTTTTAGTGCTATACCTTAAGGGGAGGTTAAACACAATCTTGAGGGCTTTATTCTGTGCTGATTGCAGTGATTTTAATGCAGAACTACTTTTAAAACCATAAATCATTGATAAATATGTGAGGTGTGAATGAATTAGTGATTTATATGTATAAGAATATTTTAGTTGCAGTGTTAAGCCTATTTTTAAACTTGTATAAAATTCCTATTTCAGACGACACATTTCTCTTTAACTTGTTTATGTGATTCTCCCATGAGGGATTGGTATTTAGGTTTATTTCTAGACTAGATATTTGACAGAATAAGATTCTTGTATTAAACTTCCAGCAATGTGTATGTTTATAACCTGATCGTCTCTGATATTGTATGGTCTAAAACTTATAAATTTCGTTTTAGTAACATTAAATACTAATTGGTTTACTCTGAAACAATCTGATAGTATCGCAGAGTCATATTCGATTTGAATTTGTAAAACCTTTTCATATTTATAGTTATATAATAGACATATGTCGTCAGCATACATCAATAAATTGCCAAAAAAATTTTATATTTTTCTAATCATTAATACAGATTTTAAATAGTAAGGGACCAAGCACACTACCCTGTGGGGCTCCACACACAACATGCAGCAGTCAAAGTATATGTATCTATACAAACGTAAAACAAACAGTAAACATTTAAATTGACTGCTCGAAAGAAAAGTTTTTCGAGGAAAAAATTAACTGTAACAACGTCTGCACGATGAAAAATGTTAACAAATTATTGCAAAAATATAGTATTTTTGAATTGGATTTTAAATAGATAATTTTAATTGTATTTTGCTCAAAACAAATATGATATGAATATTTTGTAGACCATAGAATTTTTCTGTTGTCACATTAAATATTTTGAAATCATTTAGAAAATTTATGTTTTTAGTTTTCCATTAATAACTCGAAAACTATTCTGCGCACAAAGGAAAGATTCTATGAAAATTAATAAAAAAAAAACTAAAAAGCGTTCACAATAAATCCAAAAACATTTTTATATTATTACTAAATTTCAGAGGAAGGATGAGGATTTTTTTAATTTGTAATGAAACAAATCAGATGTTTATGATGCAGCTGCGCTTTCAAAATAATAAAGCAGCACGGCGGCAAATGCAGCTTGCGAAAATTGTAATCGTGTAACCGTCCATGTCGAATGGGTTCAGTGGATTAGTTTGACACTTCCTCAAGAGTGGAAGCCCCCGTATATATTGTTTTAGGGGGTTCTAGCATTCACTAGAAAACTCTAATTCATCGCATTTAATATAAAAGCCGCATTTATCATAATTCAGTGTAGTTGTTTGTTTGGTTGAGCGTCTTTAATTTTTTCTGATTGTTAATTTTAGTTAATGGAATTTTAATGTAGTATGTTGTTCTTTTTGTTTTGTTTATATGACTTCTTAGAAACTTCTTGATTTGTAAACAAACACAATAGGTCATTCCACTTTTCTCGATTTTAAAGGAAATTATCTTTTTATAACTTAAACAAAGCATCTTCGTAACAATATGTAAGTTTTATTAACCTTATAATAAAACTTAATATATTTATATTTAAAGGAAAATATTTTATATTTCAATATTCTATACGTAGTGCAAAATTTACACTTTATTTAAAAAATCAATTAATCTTTTTATATTATTAAAACTATGATGAAAGTAGATAGATTGAAAAACTATGCTTTATGGAAATTTTTAATTTACTTTTTGTTTCAGTATTTAAATCGTTCGAAATTTTTCACCGTCTTTAATAATAATCACATTCAAGTTGGTACATTTTTGTTACATAAAAGTATTTTTTACAAAATTTCTTTCTATTTTCTCGTAAATTATAGTACCTATAACAATTTAAAAAATGTTTAAAAATTCCGTTACAATAATTCAAAACATATATTTAAACCACCAAAAATATTAATGTTTAATTAATTTGCAAAATATAAGAATTTTATAAACGTTTAATCAATATGAATCACCTTGTTAAAAAGCTATGTTTTGTTTTCCACACGGTAACATTATATGGGTGGCAACTTCAATTGTCAATTTTCTCCTTTTACATTAACAGCTGTTTTGTGTGTATTAGCAGTACATTTTTAGTATTTGCAAAATAAGAGCGGAAGTAGGGTAAACGGAAAAAATTTCTAAAAATTAATTTAATTAAATGTATGGCCAATTGAATATAGGAAAACTGTAGTGAAATTATTTTTTATAGTGTGATATTTCGCCTCTTAACGTTTTATAAAGGCGTTACAAAAAGAAAAAAATTGTATTGTGGCTTATTTTTAAATTTGTTTTATGTTTTTTCTAACAAAATTACAATTTTTGCTTTTAAATGTATTTTTGTTTTGTAGGTCTATATTGCTTCCGTTAGCTAAATCAGTAAACATTCAATATTCAGTAAGTCGGTCAATCACTGTCCATCACATGAACACGATGAGCGCGTTTGTGTGTGTGTTTGTTTAAATTAATTGTGTATTTCTTTTATTCTTATTTTGAAATTCAGTTTGTGATTGTTTAACAAAAAACTATTTTATTGTGATATTACATCAAGAGGGGTTTGAGGAGGCGCTAGTCTTAAACAAAGTGTTCGCGTGATTCAACTAATTCGTCATTAACCCACATAATTAAAACTAAAATTTAATTTTATATACAAAAAAAGCTACGAAAATCAGGTGAAATTGATGAAATTTGAAAGAATAAAAAACTAAATATTTTTTTCTTTACTAGTAATAAATTTGAACGTTTACGGATGTTATAAAACTTAATAAAATATTAATTCCTTTTTTTATCTTTTTGGGGTTTTATTTGTTGTATTGACTTGTTTGCTTTACTAAACAAATTGGCAACAGGCTGATAATAAAAACAAAAAACAACAACTGTTAAAATACAACAAGAACAAAAAACCCTTTAATTCTCTATACAACGACTGTGACTATTAAGCATTATATTTAAAACAACAACAAAATCAAGGAAAAGAAAAGCGAAAACAAAACAATAAAATTATCATCATAACCCAACCATATTCATGCAAAATAATAAATAAAAAAAAAACAATGATTTACATATTCTTTAAAAACAATTTACTGTGATATCAATAAAAAAAAAACACTCCACAACAGGCTATTAATGTTACAATAGAGCAACGAAAAAAGGTATGTCATTAATACTTTATTTTAACGAAAGATTATTTTAGATAACATTGAAACTATGTATTTTATTCAGCTGCAGAAATGTATAGAAGTTGAACTTTTTCAGCTAGAAACTTTTGATATTCAGCTTAGGCATTATTTCAGTTATTTTTCTTCAGCTAAGCAAACACCTATAAGTTGAACTCATTCAGCTAGAACATTTTGAAGCATTAATATTCAGCTACGTTTACTTTTACTTCAGGTATTACTTTAATTATTTTTTTTCACTCCGCTAAAGTAATATCTAAAAGTTAGACTTATTCAGCTTGAAAATTTTGGTAAAACTAGCATTTAGCAGCGTTACCTTCTGCTTTAAGTATTATTTCAGTTATTTATTTTATTTACCTAAACAAATATTTACAAATTAAACTTTTGAAAGATTAATATTCAGCTGCGTTAACTTCCATTCTAGGTATGACTTTAGATATATTTTTTACTCAGCTAAACCATTATCTAAAAATTAGACTTATTCAGCTTGAGAATATTGGTAAAACTAGCATTCAGCAATGTTACCTTCTGCTTTAGGTATTATTTTAGCTATTTGTTATATTTACCTAAACAAATATCCACATATTAGACTTATTCAGCTAGAAACTTTTGAAATATTAATATCTAACTATGTTAACTTCCATTTTAGGTACTACTATAATTATTTTTTTTTACTCAACTAAAGCAATGTTTAGAAGTTGGACTTATTCAGCTTCAAAATTATTGCATAATTTGCATTGAGCTACGTTTCTTTTTATTTTGGGCATTATTTAAGTTATTTTTTTTTATTCACTTAAGCAAATATCTACAAGTTAGACTTATTCAGCTGGAAACTTTTGAAAACTTAAAATTCAGCTACGTTAAGTTTTATATTAGGTATTATTTCAATTATTAATATTATTCAGCTAAGAAAATATCTACAAGTTAGACTTATTCAGCTGGAAACTTTTAAAAAATTAAAATTCAGCTACGTTAAGTTTTATATTAGGTATGTATTATTTCAATTATTGATATTATTCAGCTAAGGAAATGTCTAAAAGTTGGACTGATTTAGCTGGAAAATTTTATCAAAACTCGCATTCAGCTATGCTAACCACTTCTTTAGATATTATTTTAGTTATTTAAATTATTAATGTAAGAAAAGGACCTCATGAAGGTTTCATTTAGCTAAGAATTAATTTAAAAAAAATTATAAATGCTCGAGCCATCAGATTCGAAAACTGTCAGAAGTTTGAATTTCATTTGAACAAATAAAATTTTAACAACCAAAAAAAATTTTTGTTTTATAGTGTTACAATTTGAAATTAGTAAGCTTGTTTTTAAATTAAGCTAAATAATTTGGTTATTCAGGTAAGTAAATTAAACTACAGTATTTCAAATTGTAAAACTAAAGAGGTAAACCAGCCTTTAAATAGCTATTCAGCCAACCTTTTTTCTTCTATTATGAAAACAAACTTAAATTATATGAGCAAAACACAAATCAGCTTAGTAAATTTTTAATTCAGCTGCTTATTTAACAGCTGTTATATATATAAGAATCTAAATACAAACTGAATTTTATTACATGTACTAACTAACTGATACAATTTAATTTACTTAGCTATTCAGCTAGGTACATGGAGTTTAATTTAGAAATATTTTTTATTCAGTTAAATAATTTGTAAGCATTTAATTTCCAGCGGTGAAAACTTACTATTCAGCTTAATTTTTTAGTACACCTCTTTTAGTACATTTTTAGTTTAATTTAGTTGGGTTTTTATGTTATTCAGCTGGGTATATTTGTATTAATGTTAAATTAAAATATTCTTTGATGGCTACAAATACTTTAGCTATTGAATTTAGGTAATTCAGCTGTGCTAATTTTAATTTATATAATCCTCAGTAATGATATTTTTTATTCAGCATGGTGAAATTTTATCACCTAACGATTTTGTAAATTAATCTTCTATATAAATTATGTGTGTGTTTTTCTTTGGTATTCAGCTACTTTGAGTGCTTTACTTTACGAAACTTTTAATAATTACTCAGCTTAATGTTGCTCGTTTTGTATAGTTTTATAATTAAGTTGTGTAGATTTGTTAAAACCTTAAAAAAAATATGCTTGTATATCCTTATATTGTTTATTCTTAATATTCAGCTGAGTAATTCTTAGAAAAACTATTTTGCTTAAAATTTTTGCAAATTCAGCTAAACGTTTTGCTATTCAGCTAACGAAATTTTATATACAATTAAAGATTCTTTTTATTTTAAATATGAAGTATTTGATTTTATGTCGTAATTCAGCCAAATTAAATTTTAGTTTAAACAAAATATCATTAATAATTTTAATTACTCATTTTTAACATTTTTAGCTTTCTTTACTTCTTGCTAACAAAAGCTGTTTTATTCTTAAGAATTCTAAATTTAGTTTGCCAAGTCGAGATTGTTTTCTTTAATTTATATTTGTAATTTAAATTTAAGGTCATTGTAACGAAAACAAATAAAAACAAGCAAAAAACTGACTATTTTTATCTTTCGCATTCAATTAAAAAGAAAAACAATTCTGCTTCTTCTCTTGTTGCTGACATTCCTTTGCTGAGTAAATAAAGTTTGTGTTATTCCCTTAGCATGCGCATACGGTTTTCATTAAAAAGAGAAAGAACCTGTTTTGTTTTAACAATTTCTGAAATATATTTTCCAGATTCTTGGCATTTCAAAATATAAAAATTTATATTTTATCAACAAATTTAAGATGATAAAAAGCATTTTTAGTGAACTATAGAAGAAGAAGAAGCAAATTCATAAAAAAAAATTCGAATTTTAAAGAAAATGTCGAAATTATTTAAAGATCAAAAATCAAAATTTCACAAAAAATCAAAATTTCACTTAAATAATAAAAGTTATTCTACGAAAACGACGAAATAGCCGAGGTATTGTAATACGCCCCTTTTTTAGCCAATTGAACTGAAGAGAAGAAGGAAAAGTCAATATATTAAAAGAATCGAAATTAAAATTTTATGAAATAATTTAAAATGTCTGCCAAAAGAGTGATAATAAACTTACGGCCGTATGAAAAAAAATGAATTATTTGAGCACAGCAGACTACACGAACACACGACTACAAATGCCGCTGGCTACCAATGTCGCCGTGTAGTCAGCTACTTAACACATTCGGCTGAATTGCGGGAATTCACGTAATTCACGTATCTTTAAGTAAACTAATGACGGAAACTCCCGCTAATGTTCAGATCAAATTTTCCAAAGTTTATTTCACTTTGTATGGAGTTAGAGTTGCTATATAGGGCTTAAATATAAAATTCGGCAACTTCCGTCATAGTAGGAATATCCGTCATTTGTTCGACACAGCATAAAAAATTACTCATTATAAAAAACCGGGAATTCAAGCACTTCGTTTTTATATGAAAAAATTAATTGAGTCGCTGGCAGCCACCAGCTAAAATAAAGTGCGGCGGAATGTGTTAATTATTTTGAAAGCAGCAGCTACATTACAAGCAGCTGTTATGTAATGTTGACGTTTGGACTAATAATAAAATTGTTTTTCGTTCGTATTTGTATTAGAAAAATGTATGAAGAAAATTTCATAAATTTTTTGCAAACTCTTGTTAAAATAGTGATAACAACAACCGAAAACGATGGGTCCGACCAGTGCATATAAACCGAATCGAAGAGGGTTTTTATCAAACATGTGTACGGCAGATAAAAGAAAAAGATGTGGAACAATTTTTTTAAAGTGACTCGAATGTCTGTACCCAACTTTAATTTGTTGGTCAGTCTTTTAAAAGAGAAAATAAAACGATTTTCCAATAGAAGTCGAAACGCGTTTGACGATAACAATAATGTAAGTATGCTTTCGAGTCGTGAGTATTACTTGCGCTTTCAGTTACTTGGTGCCAAGATGCAATATTTAAGTTCTTGATTGGGCGTTCAAGTTAGGGATATTCACAGTTCGTAAAATTATTTACGATACATGCGAAGCAATTTGGGATGAACTACATGGCGTTTATTTGTCACCTCCGAACATAAATATGTTTGTGAGCCTGAACCTGACAAGCAGTATGTGAAGACAGGACGGCCAAATTGTTTAGGAGCCATTGAAGGCAAACATATCCATATAGTTTGCTCAAGAAAAAGCGCTTCTTTGTATTATAATTATTTTTTTTTAAAAAGAAGTAGCACCTTCAGGCAACAATGCCTATTTAGTCAAGTACCGTGCTACATTCTTTAGGAAAGGGATAGAGAAGAGATGAAACAGGTGGTGAAAGTAGAAGGATAGTCGGAAATTAACTGCCGTATAAAAAGACAGGATAGCGACCAGTGACTATGCCTTCATCGCTGAGCAGCCCCACCGACAGTCAATTTTTATTTTTGTAGTGAAAAAAAACCAAGGTCTTCGTTGGGAATCGAACCCACAACCCCCATACTCACAAGCTAGTACACTACCTACTAGCCTACAGGGGCACCTATAAAAAGACGTTCAGCATTGTACTAATGGCAGCTTGTGATGCCAACTACGTTTTCACATACGAAGACATTGAAGCTTTAGGTAGCCAGAGCAATGGAGGAATACTTGCCATAAGTAAATTTGGGAAAAAGTTATTAAACGAAAAGTTGGAAATCGCAAAAATGTATTTATGCATATTTTAGTGGTGCCACTTTAACATTTTTATTTTTTTTAAATAGCGTTTATTTCAATAGACCAATTTCTGATTTAATATAATTATACTTTAATATAAATACAGTCAAAGCCCGGTTTAACGAATGATATAATGTTCAGATCTTTCGTTATACCGAGTTATTCGTTATATCGAACAGTATTTTTTTTTTTACCTTAAAATTTTATAAAAAACGGTGGTCCGCAATTTTAAAAACATAAACATTTAATTGTATTTATAATTTAATGTAAAAATAAAACTTTAATTGATACTTTCGCGTTTATTTAAGAATTTTTTTTATTTATAATAATTTTCTAAGCACTTTTTTTTTATTTTTTTTCAAGCCAAATGGATCATATAAGCTGCATCGTATAAATTAAGATTTTTTAAAAAATTAACCACAATTTCTGTTTTTGATGAAACAATTTTACTGAGTAAATGATTTCTGTAATGCATTTTTAAAATTCGGATGGCATTTTGGTCCATCGGTTGTATTAAAGTAGTGGATAAAGCGTCCTTATTTTTCCATCTTTGGACTAGCTCATCTGTGGGCGGATGACTTGTTGCATTATCAAGGATAAGTAGTGCTTTTATGGGTAGATTATTGCTTTCTAAAAATTGTTCAACCTTAGAAAAAATTTAAAACAAAAGCATAAAAATTTTTTCAATTGGTGTAATTCTTTGGAATAACCCTGTTTTTAAATGAACGAGGTTTTTTTGCTTTACCAATTAAAAGCGGTTTTAATTTTTTTGCACCGGATGCATTAGCACATAGAAGAACCGTTGCCCTTTCCTTCGGTAACTTCCTATCAGGAGTCCTGGATTCTCCTGCATGGACAAGTGTCTTATCAGACATCTATTATCAACATAAACTGGTCTCATCTGCATTAAAATTGCATCTCTTGATTTTTAGAAGGCTGCACTAAATCTTTTTGAGCTGAAAGTTTTTCGCCGGTTTGCTTTAGCAACCTGATTCCATAACTTTTCTTAAAACGTGATAGCCAGCCATCACTTGGATGGAAATCAGAGCCGTTCATTATATTATGGATTTCTAATGCCTTTTGAAAGCATTCCACTGACGGGTATATGCTTGTTTCTTTGGCTTAAAAACCATTCGAAGAGAGCCTTTTCCATTTCTTTTTCGATTTGAAATCTCGCTTTTATAATGAACCAAACAGAACAACTAAAACCCTAACTGCTAACTTTAAAAAAGCAACGCATCATACGTGTTCTTTCAATACAAAGAAATCGTTTAATCGGGATTATTTTTGTTTTGCCATTCGCTATATAAGGTTGTCAATGTAAAAATTTGACCCTTCGCTATAACGGATATTTGTTGAACTGAGTATTTGTTATACCCGGCTTTGACTGTATACTTATATGTATAGTATATATAGTATTAAAATATAATATATAAATATGTATGTGTGTTTGAAACCTCCTTAAACATATACATAAACATTTACATACACCAATAAATTTCTAAGCACTGCTTTGCTATAAATATTTTGTTAATATTGTGAACATTGTTTTTGTATTCTAGTCAAAATAAATAGAAATTAGTTTAATTTGACTACAACGACAAAAGTAGCCCAGACAACAACCTGCCGTGCTGTCGTCAAAATAATCATTCTCATATACAAGTGTGTATTTTATTTTTGACATGTAGCCCGTAGCTTGCTGGCGTCTATGTGTTTATAGCCTTAAAGTACACTTTAGTTAAAAAATGTATTAAGCCCAAAAAACTTTTGTTAAGAAATGGTATGCAAAAATAGTACTTTAACTAATGTATGCTTTAGAAAACTTAGTATTTTGATTCTGGCAATGTCACTATTTTCAATTGTCGCTTTGTAGATAATTTAAATTTTTATTTTGAAAGTGGCCTAAGTCGTTGTACTCAGGAAATTAATTACTAAAGGAAGTTGCTTCCTACTGTATAAAACATCTTAAGAATGTCGCAACTCAAAAGCATATTATTGCATGTTGTGACTTATGTACAGCACAAAAAAAAAGAAAGCGACGAATGCAATAGAAATAACACGAAAAGAAACACGAACAACACGAACTATATTAACACAGCTGACAATAAAATGCAACTAGTATAGAGAGAACATTAAAGATGGCAAATAGCCGAAACCGGTTTGTTCACAAAACAAATTTGACGAGGGTCGACGTAAAACCATACCCAAATAAAAATAAATTAAACCCCGTCGGAAAATATACGCACATATCACAAAATAGTAACATAAAACTGGCATTAACTCAGATGAAAATTGTTCAGTCTTCTCAAAACGATATTGAAATTCTGGATTACAAATTTTTAATTTCGGGCCATTCATACTTATCAAATGATTAACCCCCGGGGGCACATATATATGATCTTTGAAGATAGCAACAACTTAGATCTGTGAAACTGAGGGAAAAAGGGAGCCCAGTCCCCTGAAGTCAGCAGGGGTACAACTGGAAACTCCACTTTATTTCCACGGGAATCAGTAAGCTCGCGGAGTTCCGTTATTTGTCTCTTTAGACATTTAACTGTTCTCTGACTGATTATTGAGGTTGGCCCCTATATGGGAGTATCGTGGTGGGTGTGGTTTCGCGGGCCCCATATCAGTCTATGGTTCTATGGTGGCCGGGTTCATTTCACCTTTAATAACACCTACCTGGTGAAATGTTCTTAGCAAGGAGTGATGATTTGCAGCCCTGCTCTGGAATCATCGAAGTTGCAACTAGAAAGTTCTGTTGCATAGAATTATAGCTTCGGCTTCCTAGGACGAGCATGACGTTCCAAATTATGCAGTGGTTTGATCCACCATCTGATTAAGGCTTCATGGCCAGGCGCGGATGTAAATCTAATCACACGTTCTCAAATGATTGTGACTTTGGTGTAATGGAAACGGCCTTGAAAAAAACAATTGTTTTATAAATTGCAAATGATTACTATAGTGTGATAGCCGTTTGGAGGAAAAAGATTTCATTTGAAAACAATCAGAAATAGAAGTGATTTGGCTAAAAATTCAATGGATACGATTTTACCATGATATTCCCTAATAACATGTTTTATAAACTAACTTTAAATAAAATAAAATAAAGATGGCTTAAAAACAAAATGACTTATGACACTTTTAAAATAAACGGCTCAGCTTTTTAGGTTAAATAAAGGTATTTTAAGGTAAATGCGTTTTTTGTATGCAACTTTAAGAAATTTAGCTTAACAACAGCAGTTAAACCTACTTTAAGTTTTTATGCTTACGGCTGTTAAAGCTCGTCGTACAGAAATCAAAATTTAATAAAATATAAAATTTTTTATGATTTTGCATTTTTTCTGCTTTTAATTTTTGTTGAGAATGAATGAATAATTTTCTATATTCCACTGTACTCTTACTTTGCTAATTCATACTTTGAAAATGTGAAGAGTGTTGATATTGATTGATTTTAATCATTAAATTCAAAAAGCCGGCTTTATTAGAGTATTTTAACAGAGATTTAAAAGAATTCAATAGTGCTTAATTGTCCATCCCTGCCATGCAAATGCAAGTGCAGTATTATTTTATTGTTTATGTGGAGGCGCAAACATGTCCACACTTGTTTTTCATTGCCTAAGTAATTTGGCCTCTCAGTGTCACTCTCTTACTCTCTGTGTTTACTATACAAAAAACAAAAAAAAAAAAAAATAAAAACACAGTTATGAAGGAATGTAATAGCAATATTAATGGATTTTACTGTTGTGTATTTTGGCAAAGTTCAGCGTGGCATAAAAAATCTTTAATCAGTAATTGGACTAGTTTTATTGTCGGTCATTTTGTAATTGCCCGTATACGAGGATAAACAGTAAGTTGAAGAAATTTACAAAAAAAAAAAAACTTGTGTTTTTAACCAATATAATTAAATTTCTCTTTTATTCTTTATACTTCATACCGGGATTTAGCAATTTTTTAAGCGCTGCACAAATGTGAATTTCGGATAAAGTTTAAAACAGCATTTTGCCGAGATGGGTTGCTCATACGACTTAAATTAATTTCTATAAATTTGGAGCAGCAAATTATTGCCTTTATTCAAATAATTTATTATTAAATAAATTTTATTTAAAAATTTTACAGACATAAAACAAATAGTGAAATCAAAATAATGATATAAAAGCATTAGACGGGGAGCAAAAAAACATAACATGACTTTGAAAAAACAGTCGTAATAAGATCGTACCCAAAATGATTTTTACGAAAGCTTAACAAATACAAAACGCCTATGCCAAAATAAGTAGCAGTTTTTATTATCATTATCGTCGCACAAAATTATTTAATCACTTGAGTCATTAAAAACTTTTTCGGTTGTCAACTTTGTTCCTTGTCACTTTTCTGTTAAATTTTGAATTGTTTAGCTCAGCTTTTATCTTTTTTTTAAATTTTTTGTACTCAACTGAATTTTTATGACTCACAAGTGGTCAATACAATTTTAATCATTTAAATTTATGGTCTTTTTCGCACATTGCATCACTAAATTATAAAACGTTTGCTACTAAGAAATAGAATTTATTTCCAAGTATTGTGGTATAAGAAAATGTAAGAAGTTTGTTTCAACATCCACAACACCCTACTCTGCTAAATGATTCCATAATATTTAAGGCCAATTTTGGAAAGTTATAAAAATAAAAATAATCTGTCTTCCGCCAAAATAAGCTTTATTTATTGAAAATGTCACTAGAAATTAAATTTGAAAGAAAAAGGAAATAGGAATTTAATATCAAGGATTGTTTTGATAAAAGAACTGTTGCTTGGTGATTTCTGCTCAAGATATTCTTAATGATAAATTATATCGAGCAAATTTGAGGTTGGGAAGTACATTGTCTGTCAAATGATTTTATGTCAAGATTTGAGCTGTCATCATTTGACAAAATATTCCGCACTTAAGATGGGTTTTTAGCCGGTAGCCGCAACGGAGTCCGGCATACGGTGGAATGATGATTCTCGCCAGATACGTAACGTATTTTCCCATCTTAACCCCCAAAAAATAAAAAAAAAATAAAAATTTTACATTTATATAGCAAAAATTTGGGAAATTTTAAGCATGAAACGTTTCACGCATAAGCAAAGAATTTTAATTGTGAAAATTTACTATCACTTCGCAAAACTGTACCGTATGGCTTCGTAAAACGCTAGCAGCTCCTCGCAATTAGGCTCAATTATGCTATGCGTAATTTAATCGAGGCTTACGGTGTCGTTGCTGATAGTAAATAATACGCTCGCAGTGGTCGTAGTGATGAAAATATAAACGCTGTACTGCTTTTCAAATCGTCGACATTCGGAACGATTCAAGAATTAAAGCCGACCGACCGTTATTTACGTTGAACGTTCATGAATAGGCCGTTTTAAGAACGGAACGAAAACAACGCATTTTTCAACAAAATCATCTTCAACGATGAGGCTCATTTTCAATTAGAAAAATCAATTAATTGAAAAATCCACAAACAGCCCTCGAAAAACAACTCACATCTAAGAAAGGTGGTTACGAGGCATCTGACCACAAACCTTTGGTTTCAGCAAGACGGCGTCACAAGCCACACAGCCATCTAAACAATACAGTTATTTCATGAGAAATTTTCCAATCGCGTAGTTTCTCAATTTAGCAATTTAAATTGGCCGCCGTGTTCTGGTAATTTAACACCGTTGAATTATTGTCTCAGGAGCCATTTAAACGACAGGGTTCACGTGAACAACCCACAAACAACTGAAGCTCTGAAAGGTGATATTCGGCTGTGCATCATATGTCTGTTACAAAATGTGCTTTAAAATTTTGTAAAGAGAGCGGACGTCTGGCGACATGCTAGATATGTATATTGCCTAACATCACAAAAACATTGCGAAGCATTGAACTGATTCTATGATATCTGGTAAATAGTTGTGAACACAAGTTTCGTAAGACTATGCGCAGATGCAAAAAAAGTTTATCGGGAGTAGCCAGAAACACTATTTTTGAAATTGTATTTCCTACTTTGCATCATCTTCCATAGCAATCAATCCACTATATTTTTCTTATGAGAGACCTACGTTTTGCTTAAATGGAAATCATTTGTATCAATTTGCCTGCGGTTAAGGAATGCGCTGCTGTAGAAGTATCGTCACCCATTCATCTACTGTTTCGTCTTGCACACTCTTAGTTTCGAGTATGAGTCTACACTGTAACCACTACTTGACGTTTCTGCTGTTAGAACAAAGATTTACAGTCTAAAATTACCTACCTTTTGCAAGGTGACGTTGTCTAAATTTTGCTTAGTTTGCGTTGCATTGTCTTTGGGAGTCACGCACAACAAACCATTTCGATTTAAAAGCATTAAGATAAATTCCAAAACAAATTGGGTTTCATATGAATTGAAGTCGACAGTTGATGCTGGAGCGTCAAAAAAGAAGTCCCTTTTGCATAGTATTTGTATTGTTAATGCTGATAAAAAATGGATACATTACATGATGTAAAGCCTGACCAACCGGTCAAATCAACACCAAAGCCGAATATCAATGACGCCAAGGCAATGAATGATCTGTATTTGGTGGGATCAGAAGGTTGTTTTGTATTTTGAGCTATTGAAACCGGGTCAGAGTGTGATTTGTTTTACATCCGCGCCTGGCTATGTAGCCTTAATCAGATGGTGGACAAACCACTATACATAATTTGGAACGTCATGCCTGTCCTAGATAGCTGAAGACATAATTCTAAGCAACAGAACCACCTAGTTGCAACTTGAATGATTACAGGACAGGTCTGCAAACCATCACACCTTGCTAAAGAGTTGGAGACTTTCTAACTCCTGTCTAGAACACATGTCAAGCATGCTTACTGGACTGGATCATTCACTTAGGGTGTCATTAATAGTGAGATGATCCTGGCCACCATAGAACTATAGACTGATATGGGGCCACGAAACCACAACCACCACGATACTCCCATATAGAGGCCAACCTCAATGATCAGCCAGAGAACTATTATAAGTCTAAAGAGACAAATAATAAACTCCGTGGAAATAAAGTGGAGTTTCCAGTTGTCTCCCTGTCTGACTTCAGGGGACTGGGCTCCCTTTTTCCCCCAGTTGCACAGGTCTAGATAGTCGAGTATTCTATAAAGACCGATAAATGTGCCCCCGGGGGGATTGAAACCGGGTCAAACGATTACAAACGATCTGTACCGAAGATAATTGATTCGTTTGAAGAAAGTAATCAACAAAAAACGACAAGATCGTTCGTCACATGCTGCAAAGCCGGTCAAAAACTATTTGGAAAGGAGTGGATGGGAAGCTTTGGCTCACTTGCCTTATAGCCCAGACTTTGTCCCTTCTGACTACCACTTGCTTCGATCGTTGCAGAACGCCATCACTTCCGAACAGGGTATCATAATAAGACTTGATTCATTCCTTATGCCATTGTCAGAATATATTAGTTTGCCCTTGACTTTATATTTCTGTATCACGAGAATGGCTGACTGGCTATTCTTTAAAAGATTTTATTTGCTGTTATGTGTTATTTAATAATTAAACCTTTTTTTTGAAAACACTTTTAATTACCGTAAAAAAATAAAAAATTGTTTCAATTAAATATTTTTATAGGATTAATAAAATTTTATTAAAATTAAACAAAAAACTGTGATGATAGTTAAACAAACAAAGCGAATGTTAAAAAAAAATAATTGCGAAAATTTTTAATTATTTGTCTTTAGTAAATATGAAGATAATAATTACTAACAACGTTAACTAGAACTTGTTAAAAACACTTTGTTTAATAACGACAAGACTTCTTCTAAAAGCCTGCATAAAAACACACATACAGGTTCTCACATCGAACGTGGGGCAACTAATTACAGAAACAGCTTTAAAATAAATAATGCTTGACGCTTGCAAAATACAGAATGTCCGCCGGGAAGGTATACTACTTTTGTCGGCATGTTGTTTCTCCCAAAAATTTCACGTAAGTTTCTCATCGTTACAGTAATCGATGATTGATTTCGATAAAATGTTTTAACAATTAAAACACGTTGGTTTATCGAATATGTGTCCATAATAAATTTGCCACGTGTCTACTTTCCGACTGTCAAATACCAACTGTCAAGACTAATGCTTACCAAAATGACGGAGAAACAAAGTAAAATACCTTCCCGGCGGAGACCCTGTATTTTATTAAAATATTTATTCTGAAGTGGTCGATTGACGTTTATATTTGGACTTTGTGTAGCTGTTTATTTGATCATAGGGCAGTTGTAAAGCGACCAGTTGTTTGCCATCAGCGCTAAAACTTAAAAGTATCAGCCATACCCAACTATCGGCAACTTTCCTTAACATTAGTTTTGAAAATAATATGAAAGTTTTCGACACCTGAAGCTGCCATGCATCCCTACATCATGCGTGGTAAGATTTACGTCGGTACCTAGCGTGCGTATACCATAACTCGACGGTGGTCAAACCACTGGGCCGATATGATGCGTGATTTGATTTACGTCTGTACCTGGCAGTTAACCCTAACCAGATGGTGGTCAAACCATTGTGAATGGTATGTAGCGTCATTCTCGCCCTAGAAGGCCTTCGAATCCGTGCATTCTCCGGTCACTTCTAGTTGCAATTTCAAAAGCTCGAAGTAGGTCGCAGCCTTTACTCCCTGCTTAAGAGTTGGAGACTTTCCAACTCCTGGTCCAGAGCGCATGAAGCTTAATATAATTAAAAACACGACGGCATTCATATTCACTAGACCTGAACCATTCATTGTGTTCATTGTGAATGATCCGACCCACAAACTCTCACGAGGGTCTCGAAACACACAGCCACCACGATAGTCCCATATAGGGGCCAACCTCAATAATCCGAGAACAACTAAATGTCTAAAGAGACAATTAGCGAACTCTGGGGTTCACTGATTCCCGTGGAAATATGGTGGATTGTCCAGGTGGCTCCTACTAGCCTTGAAGGGGCCTGGGCTTCCTTTTATTCCGCAAGACACCAGTCTAGATGGAAGAAGTAGGATCCATAAAGACTATCATGTGCCCCCGGGGGTGCCGATATGATGCGAGCGCCCGCGCCCTAGAAAACCGAACACTAATTCTAGCAATAGGTCATTCCTAGTTGCAATTTCGGAGGTTTCGAAGCAGGGCCGCCAACCCCCACTCCTTGCTGAAGACTTGGATAGTTTACAAGCATTCTCACTGGATCCGAATCATTCACCCAATGTTCTTAGTAAAGGTGAGATAATTCTGGCCCCTTAATCAAATTCATGAGGGCCGCGAAACTACAACCACCACGATACTCCCGAAGGGCCAACCTCAATAATCAGATTGAGAACAGCTAAAAGGTTAAAAAGCCAAAAAGCTTACTTATTTTCGTGGAAATAACGTGGAGCTTCCAGTAGACTCCGTGCTAGCCTTCAGTGGACTGGGCTTCCGTTTTTCCCCGGTGACACATGTAATAACGGTAAGATTCCATAAAGACATATAAATGGAGGGCATCCCTACATCATCACTTATAAGCCTCCATGCTTCACTGTTTTCTTAATGTTTTTGTGCAAAAATTCTTCATTTCGTTTACGCTACACGTAAGGCTCGCCGGCCATCGGATTCAAACAAATTACATCCGCTTTCATCCGTAAAAGGAACCCGTACAATGTTGATAGAAAAAGCCAACTAAATGTGGCATGTAATTTTACCGTGCTCGAAACGTTAAATCTTTCAATATGTATTCTCGCACAAAATCCAAGTGATCCTTTCTATTTTTGACCCTGATATATGATTTCTTTCGACCAAAACGACCATGCAATTAGTATTTTCTTAAAACTCTTCTTATTGTTTTCCCATTACCTGCCATTCCAAAATTGGTTTTAATCATGATGGCAAGTTTTGAAGCGGAGATGAATGAGTCATTTTGTATCTCGCCAACTACCGACTTCTCATCTCTTGGTTGAAGTTCTCTTTTTACAGATGCTGGTTGTTTATTTTTAATTCTGTAGTCTTTTTTGCTTTTATTAACGATACTTGCGTTTTTTCGTTGAGTTATTAGTAACTATTTTTCGCCCTCCCAAGACAGACTGTTTGAGGTACGCGCCATTACAAACAAAAATTTCAAAAATTTTTTTACGCTACGAAAGCGAATATTAAACTCTAACCGCTTATCATATAAAAATAATAAGATATGATCGAACATAACGGTAATTGAAATGAATTTTTTGCTTTCCCCGACTTGCAGTGTGACCATTGTTTTAGAATTTTTCAAAATTAGTTTTAAAGTATCTTGTAGGACAATTCTTGGCAATGGTTTTACTGCAACATTTTATTGTTAATTTTAAATGATTTAAAAGTTGTTGTTTAAAAATACTTTTTATAAAAATGTAACAATAATTTACTTGACTTTTAATGTGAGCCCCTGTATAAACACGATACATATGCATACATATGTACGTATATCAATTTGTCAATTAAGAAGAAAACAGATTTCCAAGAATAACTTTTAGTTCAGTTCTACTCTGTCTACAGTTCATTGTAGACAATGAAGGCTTAACAATTATAATTCAGTTTCTCTTTGTAGATCCTAATTTTTAACTGTTTTTTCTTTGATTTCAAATACTGTCTTTCGTATTACAGTTGTGCAGTAATTTACAATGGCAAAAGATACTGAAGAAGAGACAGTATTCTTGTATTTTGCATCCCTGAGTGAGATATTCTTTAAGTATAATTCTGGTGTTACCAGACTTGATGATTATTAAATTATGTTATTGGAAGGAGGAAAGAGGGAATAGTGTTTGTGGACATTCGATTTGAACGATGAAAATTTTTTATAGAAAAATATTAAACGCAGAAAATTTTCCATAGAAAAATGTTAAACGCTGATAATTTTCTATAGAAAAATGTTAAACGCTGAAAATTTTCTATAGAAAAATGTTAAACGCTGAACATTTTCTATAGAAAAATGTTAAACGCTAAACATTTTCTATAGAAAAATGTTAAACGCTGAACATTTTCTATAGAAAAATGTTAAACGCTGAACATTTTTTATAGAAAAATGTTAAACGCTGAACATTTTCTAAAGAAAAATTTTAAACGCTGAACATTTTCTATAGAAAAATGTTAAACGCTAAACATTTTCTATAGAAAAATTTTAAACGCTGAACATTTTCTTGGAAAAATTTTAAACGTTCAAAATTTTCTATAGAAAAATGTTAAACACTGAAAATTTTCGATAGAAAAATGTTAAATACTGAATATTTTCTATAGAAAAATGTTAAACGCTGAAAATTTTCTATAGAAAAATGTTAAACGCTGATAATTTTCTATAGAAAAATGTTAAACGCTGAAAATGTTTTATAGAAAAATGTTAAACGCTGATAATTTTCTATAGAAAAATGTTAAACGTTGAAGATTTTCTATAGAAAAATGTTAAACTCTCAACATTTTCTATAGAAAAATTTTAAACGCTAAACATTTTCTTGGAAAAATGTTAAACGCTGATAATTTTCTATAGAAAAATGTTAAACGCTGAAAATTTTCTATAGAAAAATGTTAAACGCTGAACATTTTCTATAGAAAAATGTTAAACGCTGATAATTTTCTATAGAAAAATGTTAAACGCTGAAAATTTTCTATAGAAAAATGTTAAACGCTGAACATTTTTTATAGAAAAATGTTAAACGCTGAACATTTTCTAAAGAAAAATTTTAAACGCTGAACATTTTCTATAGAAAAATGTTAAACGCTAAACATTTTCTATAGAAAAATTTTAAACGCTGAACATTTTCTTGGAAAAATTTTAAACGTTCAAAATTTTCTATAGAAAAATGTTAAACACTGAAAATTTTCGATAGAAAAATGTTAAATACTGAATATTTTCTATAGAAAAATGTTAAACGCTGAAAATTTTCTGTAGAAAAATGTTAAACGCTGAAAATTTTCTATAGAAAAATGTTAAACGCTGAAAATTTTCTATAGAAAACTGTTGACCGATGAAAATTTTTGATAGAAAAATGTTGACCGATGAAAATTTTCAATGGAAAAATGTTGACCGATGGAAATTTTCGATAGAAAAATGTTGACCGATGAAAATTTTCGATAGAAAAATGTTAAACACTGAAAATTTTCTATAGAAAAATGTTAAACTCTAAAAATTTTCTATAGAAAAATGTTGACCGATGGAAATTTTCGATAGAAAAATGTTGACCGATGAAAATTTTCGATAGAAAAATGTTAAACACTGAAAATTTTCTATAGAAAAATGTTAAACGCTGAAAATTTTCTATAGAAAAATGTTAAACGCTGAAAATTTTCTACAGAAAACTGTTGATTGATGAAAATTTTTGATAGAAAAATGTTGACCGATGAAAATTTTCAATAGAAAAATGTTGACCGATGAAAATTTTCGATAGAAAAATATTAAACGCTGAAAATTTTCTATAGAAAAATATTAAACGCTGAAAATTTTCTATAGAAAAATGTTAAACTCTGAAAATTTTCTATAGAAAAATGTTGACCGATGAAAATTTTCGATGGAAAAATGTTAACCGATGAAAATTTTCGATAGAAAAATGTTATTTGATGAATATTTTCTATAGAAAATTGTTGAAAATTTTCTATAGAGCAATATTGAACGACAAACATTTTCTATAGGAGAATGTTAGCCGATGTAAATTTTTTATAGAAAAAGGTTGACAGATGAAAATTTTCTATACAAAAGTGCTGACCGATGAAAAATATCTGCAGAAAAATGTTGATCAATGAAAATTTTCTATAGAAAAATGTTGATTGATAAAAATTTTCTATAGAAAAATGTTGAACGACAAAGATTTTCTATAGGAAAATCTAAGACAATGGACATTTTTTATAGGTAATAATTGGGCGATAAAGAGTTTCTACACAAAAATGTTGACCGATGAAAGTTTTTTATAGAAAATGAAATTGACATAAATGTATACAGAGCTGACATCCTTGTGTAGAAAAATTATAACTGATGAAATTTGTGTATAGAAAAATTATAATTTGTTTTCTAAAAAATTATGATTGATAAATAGTTACGACTTGAAAATTTTATTATAAAGTATTTATGATTGATAATATTTTTACAGAAAATTGGTGACTGATGAATTTTTTTATAGAGAAATGTACTGACGAAATATTTTTGTAGAAAAATTGTGCAAAATTTGTTTGTTTTTAATGAAATTTTTTATAGAAAATTATCAGTAATAATTTTGTGGAAAAGGTATTAAAAAACTGTTTGAAAGTTGTATGAACGTTCTCTTCCCCATCTTCGTATGGCAACTATGGCTGCAGCTGCTTATATGTCTTAATGTTTGATGGTGTGCTTGTTAACATAACGTTAATGGTATTTTTCTTTTTATAGTATTTTTCCTTAATTTAGATCTCCTCTACCCTGCAAAAAATTATTATTTTTTTTAAAAGCAATATTAGAAAGAAAATCGTAAATATTTATAAACAAAATTATAATTACATGTTTATAACGTGTTTTACCTTGTAAATTCTTTACTTCAATTATTAACAATTTATTTATTTTTTATTGTAATCTATAAAAAAAACAACTTTTAACTGAGCTTTTTGGTTTATTAATGGCTTAAGTATAACAGTCATTAATAAAATAAATTATCGGAACTAAATAAAAAACAAAAACAAAAACAAACTTGAATGAATTGAAGAACATTTTTGAACGCCACAAACAATCAGTGTGCTAAAAACAATAATTATTTTTTTTTTAAAAAACACAAAAATTGTTTCGAACCAAGACTTTTAATTTTGTTAATCATAAGTATTTTTGTTTTTGACACCAGATAATATTTTATAATTATGAGCCAAATTTTTAAAATACACTAAGAAATATTTGTGTTTATTAACTGCACCTTGAATATGGTGTCTTTTAAAATCAAATAAATTTTAATGAATCACATGATCATAAACTATTAAAAATGATAAGAATAGACCAAGAGATTAAGAGTTCATTAAAAGAATTATTGTTAAATTTAAAATATATTTTTGCACACTTCGATAGACAAATAAAAAGTTATTTTGTTTCAGATAAGACACTATCACTAGAAATAAGGAGTGTTCTAAACATCGATTTAAATTTTATTAAAATACAAAATATGCTGCCTTTTTTGGAATTATAAAATTCAGATTTCTTCATTAAAAGCACAAACGACAAACGACATGTTGATATCGACTCCCTTAAAAGACGTACAAAATAAAATTATATTTAGTTGCAATTTTCATAGCTGTTAAATAAAACATGAAAGAATAAAATGTCTAATGCAATGAGACAGACGTTAATGAGTGCAACGTGCTGCTTTATATCATGTTACACCATGTTGTTATACATTTTATTTTTTAGTGTAGCGCGTTATTGATAACCAATTTTGTTTTAAAATAACTATGGTTACAAATACACATTGCGGATACACTTGTTGCATATAAACCCCAATGATTAAATATAGAGAATAATGTTTAGAGGTATATAACTTAAAAATTTTTGCACTGGCGACTTTTTTGTTAACTGTCAAGTGATTTATGTTTGATTTGGCATTTTAACATGAATAGACCGACCCCTGAACAACGCTTCCTGTTCGAAATACTCGATGTCCATTTCAGAAGTGAATTTTGTTTTCGCGATGAAACTTAGGTTTGTTTGAATCGATACCTCAATAATCAACATACAGTGAACTCGCAGAAACGTGAACACCCAGTAGCATGAACATCCAAAAACATGAACATTTTTTTTTACATTGACTACTCTGAAACGTAACCAAAAGCTGAAGGGTCTAAAACGTGAACTGTTTATCGAACGTTAAAATTCAATTTTGTAAGCTTATTTAAAAATTTTGGGATTCCCCGCAGAAGAATCTCGTAGTTTGTTTGTTGTAAACAACTTTTGTTGCATGATAAGTAGTTTCGGTATTAAGTGTTAACTCATCAAGAAAAGTCAGATATTTTAGAGTTTTCAGGGAAAGGTTCACCTGTAATTGGTTTGTCGAAAAAGTATAATATCGCCAAATCGACGATTTGTTCAATAAAAAATAAAAAAGTTGCAATTTCGAAATGCGTTAATAATACATTTTCGGGTTCTGGAAAACCGAAAATACTTCATTCTTCGGAGCTTCCAAAAATGGAAAAATCTCTGTACTAATTTAGAAATTAGTATCTTAGAAACTCTTTTGCAACCCATAGTAAGTTCCTGCCATATTTTAATATATGTACTATACATATATTAAAATATGGCAGGAACTTACAAAATGTCGAATCAAAACATATTTCATAGGTGGAAAATAACGTACTTCATTTTAAATTAAATAAAAGATAAAAGAGACTGAAATATATTATAGAAAAAATGCAATCTAAAACGTGAACAAAATCGAAAACGTGAACACCCTTGGTAAAAATTAGTTCACGTTTCTGCGAGATCACTGTATTTAACAACGTAAATACATATTAAAATATACTAAAATTATTCAAATATACTAAAATGTAATAAAAAACCTACCAAAATATAGTAAAGTATAACAAAAAATATACTAAAATATGTTTAAATGTACTAAAATGTATTAAAATATTTTAAAAAGTACTAAGATATATTAAAAATATACTGAAATATGTTTGAATGCACTAAAATGTACTAAAATATATTAAAAAAAGTACTAAAATATATTACAATATACCAAAAAATATACTAAAATGCACTAAAATATAATGAAATAAACTAAATTATATTAAATAATAGTAAAGAATATTAAAATACGCCATAATATACGAAAATATATTAAAATACACTAGAGTACACTAAAATATATAAGCCCTTGATTTTGAAAGTGGTATAAGTCATATTTTCCTTGTTTCGAGGAATTAAGAGTTTTACATTTTAAAGAATTATAAAATATTTTTGTATTATGGAATATGATTTTTCGATAGTAAAGTAGTGCCAACAAACAAGTATTTATTATGATTGTGAAATTTATAACCATTTTTAAAAGGAAATGTGGTTTTGAATGAATGAAATGACTTATACCACTTTCTTCTGTTATTGATCTGATGGTTGTGTATAATGGAAGCAAATCAATATTTTCGTATATTCAAGGTCTTCCTCTTTTAGGTGAGAGGTCTAATACTTTGAATTTGGAATTGTCACCCAAGGAAGTTTTATAAAACATCTTATATGGAGCATTTTTTAGAAATCTGATCCATTGTTTTTTTTTGTAGCCAAGACACAGCTTCTCCATTGGTGTTTTTCTTTCTATTATTCGTTGATTCCTTTAGTTGTTGTGTCGAAATGAAATCTCTCTGAGCCATTCGTACTACCAAAAATGGGTTTTTCTTTTTACATATTTCTATTAAATTATAATAATGCTCAGGCATGTATAAATAATTCGATTTTCTTATTTTAGTTTCTATCAAACCAAAATCGCGATGATTTGGCAAAAAAAAAAGGCCGGGTACCATAAATTTATGATCAACTGTTTCAACATTATTATCAGATAGCTGGACAATTTTTAATCAAATTAAAGCTGTGTTAATGTTACGATTTTGTTCTGAGCAGTTATCACTGCAAGCTATGACATGCTTTTGACTAGTAATGTCCCGAATGTGCTTTAATATACAGGACGCAACTTCCTGTGATCCTCTTGAGGCGATTGTTTCATCCCATGTATACATTTTAGCATTTTCATTGTGGAAATTATGAAACCCTAAATTGTATACATACATGCTGCACTTATAATAAGCTACCGAAACAGAAAGTTTTGGATAAGCAAGTGCTTTCTGTAGATCAAATGTGAATCCGCAATATTCACTCGGGTTATCTTTTGCTGTTTGCACGTCATCTCTTAAACTTTTTCTAGCCTGTTCGGCCCTGTTAAGATGTGAATCATGAATTTCCATACGATGCAATTTCTCGTCTTCATTGCTGGATGCTTCAATTTTAAGTTTTAGCGAATCACACTTTTGGCACGTGTCTTTTCGAGGAGTATGAAAATTAAGGTTGAACTCCGTATTGAAGATTTTCCTGTAAGTCCACTCCTTAACACGTGGTGTATTATTTTCATCACATCTTTTCACATACAGCTCATACATTTTTCGAATATCTAAGTCAGAACTTAGATACTTTCGACCTGAAGTGTGATGTGATCTCCTGTAATGGCTCTCACATGCTGGAAAACTCAGAATATGTTCTCGTACCACCTTAATTTTTTCTTCATCTGTTTTTCTAGATGAACCAACGATTTTGCCACGACCATCCGTTCCAGATGTTTTGGCATTTAAGACACAGATATTTTAAAAGTATCCAAAAAAAAGTTTTGCAAACAGAAACTTCTAAATTCCGTACATTTAGATGAAACTTAAAACTACACTTTCTCATATATCCTTCGTAATTTCTGGGTCGTCTTTGCTTTATTGATTGTTTTCGAACCAAAGCATACACAAACAAATTCCGTTTTACGAAACTTGCTAATTTCCAAAAACAATTAAAGTTAGCTTTCCTGTCTTCATGTCCGATTCCATTTCTACATTTTTTGGAACAAAGGCAATCTTTATTTTCGAAAAATGTACCACTCACATGCTGAGACTCTTTTGTATCATATTCCTCTCCACTATTTCTCTTCATTTTTCTTATATTTTGTGCATAATTACGTGTGTGGATTTCGTGTCCTCTTTCTTGATTTCAAGTTGCTTTCTTCCATTTGTAAGGGTTCGGAATTCAACTCTAAAGTATGAACTGATTCATCTGAAGACGATGTTAGTCGTATTCGTTTCCATTTCTTGGGAGCATTACTTATACTTCTTCGCCGTATAATGTCTGCAATTAACTTTAAATAGTACGTTTTTATATTAAAGGCATTACTTGATCATACCTCAACCGCTATCTGAAGACATGACAAATTGACTAATAATTATTTTGCCAAACTTTGTAAACAGACTAACTTATACCACTATCAAAAGAAACAGTAACCGTATTTTGTTTACCAACCAAAAAAGAAATGACATTTGATCGAGTCAATTTTCATGGCATACTGCTAATCTCTTCAGATTATGTTATTTTATTAGAATTTGATATGAAATAGCTGATGAAGTAGATTTTTAAAATTTTTAACTTATACCACTTTCAAAATCAAGGGCTCATATACACTGAAATATACTAAAATATACTAAAATACACTAAAGTATACTAAAATATATTAAAATATATAAAAATATTCTAAAACATTTTCAAATATACTAAAATACATTTAAATATACTAAAATTTATTAAAAAGCATATTTAATCAAAGTATTATTGTATATTTTGTTATTCATTGGTTATTCATTTCATTGTATATACCAAAAAATATACTATAATATATGAAAGTATACGAAAATGTATTAGAATTTATTAATATGTACCAAAGTATATTAAAATATACTAAAATGTACTAAAAAAATATTAAAATATACTAAAATTAAAACTGTACTAAAATATAATAAAATATATTAAAACATACAAAAATATACTAAAATATATTATAATATATGAAATATAGTAAAATATATCATAAAATATGCTTAAATATATCACAATATACCATAAAATATACCAAAGTGTATTAAAATATATTAAAATATATTGAAATATACTAAAATATACTCCATTATATTAAAGAATAGTAAAATATATTAAAACATACTAAATTATACTAAACTATATTAAAATGTATATCGAGACACAGTTAAATCCAGAAAAAATGATTCTTTGGTGTGCTTTATGGGCGTGAAATAATTAGTCCGTACTACTTTAAAAACGATACTGGCGGCCGCTATAGAGCTATGATTACTAACTTTTTAGTTTATAAATTGAACAACCATGATGTGCAAGAGCTGTGGTTTCAACAAGACGGGCGACATGTCACACAGCTCGTGCCACAATTGATTTATTTAAGGAAATGTTTAATAATCACATAGTTTCACGTTGCGCACCCGTGAGTTGACTTCCAAGGTCGTACAATTTAACGCCGGTACACTATTTTCTGTGGGGATATGTAAAGTCGCTAGTGTAGACCGACAAGTCCGAAACGAATTACCACAACATTCATCGCTCTATTACCGATATACGCCATTACGGCCACATCACTGAAAATTGAAACTCCAGATTAGACTACGTGCAACTTATCCATGGCGGTTATAAGCCAGAAGTCATATTTAAATTTTAATACACGAAGGTTATCTTTCGAATAAAGTAAATTTCATGTTAATTTAAAGAATTCATATTTTACTTCTTCAATTTCAAAGTTCTCTAGAAAAACACCCTATACTTACTTTTCATTTCGCTTGAAGGCTTCCACAGTTCTATTTTTTTTTTTGTTTTGTTTTGTAACACATGTTGCTTATTTTCAAGAATTTTTTATAATATTTTTTTTATTTATAAAAATAATTTATTTTTTTTAAGAAACGCATAAATTAATTTCCACAGCAACAACAATAAATAGCATGTGTCTCAATTTTCTTTTTACATTCGAAAACAAAGCAAAAGTTCATTGTTTTCTTTTTGACCATGACTAATTATTGCGGTGGCCAAATGTTTGATTATTTGAGAGTGAAAATGTAAATCGCCTAAAATAAAATTTTTATTATATCTTTGTGAATCATGCATAAGTGCTTTATATTAGAAGCTCGTAGGGCAAATCAATTTGGCATAAAGTCATAAAATCTATTGAGGTTACAAAAGCTACTACTTGACCACATTATCTCCATTAAAGTAACGTTGCATTGTTATTAAATATGTCGCAAATATCAATTTGGACTGGTTTAAGGCAAGTACCATTTTTAATTGCTTTGTTTTAAGATAAGACTGCTTGATTATTCAACCTTAAATTGTGACCATATAAAGGCCATTTCATTTACACAAATACGTCCGGAACGTGATACTATGCAGTTACTGTGTGACATGTTGGGCCGTTTTGTCAGCTCCTGCACATTATGATTGCTCAATTAACGAACAAAAAAGGTAGTAATCATGACTGTATAGGTAACGTTCTGAACAGTATCGTTTTTAAAGAAGTTCCTATGATTCTATCAAACATTCAGTTTTTCTTAATCTTAACATACACATGAGGATTATCATCTCTCCAAAAACCGCAGTTTTGTTTATTGACGTATCCATTCATAAAAAAGGGAGCCTTACCGATCAACAAAATTCGCTTATAAAAATTGGGATCAACGGCAATCTTGTTTTTAACTTATTCACCCACCGGTGATCTAGGTGATCGTGTGTCGTCTATTCCTGCTAAAATGACCAACCACACTAAATATAAATCAATAAAAAGCTGACAAAATTTTTTTCAATAGAACAAGTGTTGCCCACTTAAAGCTCTATACCTCTTCAAAAACACCCTATATATTAAAAAATAGAAAATGTGTAGTGGTGCTATGAATAATAACCCATCCTAAAACTCCTGTCATGCCGTTTATGCGGTAGAATTACTGAGATGCGGCTCAATTCTCTTCTACAGTTGAAAAAGAAATCTAACGGTTGCAAAGATCTTTGCTGCTTCAAAACATCTAGCACTTTCGAAAGCACCTTGTTAAAGTTAGACTGTGCTATTTCCACTTCATAGTTTTAGCCTACCCCTACTGATACCCACCCTCAGCCTAAACATGCACTTAGCTTGCTAATTGGTGGAACTCCAAATGATTTTTGTGTAGTCGGCCAGCATAGCGGTAGTGAACACATTTGTTAACTTTGTAATGCTAAACTAATAACACACTAAATTTTGAAGAACTTTTCAAGTTGTAGAAAAAAATGTTCAGCAATTTTTTGTTCGAAACGAATAAAAATTTTACATGAACAAAACTTTCACTTCTTACTTACGATCAAAACAATTTGCTGTTATAACAAGCTATTTGCAAAGTTTTGCTAAATTTATATTAATTTCAGCTACTTTTACATTAATCAATTCGAAAGTTGTGTTTTACATTGAAGATCAAGTTCAAGAGCATAAAATATTCAATAACGCTCACATAAAGTTGTTCCATGAACGATTGACAATTAAAGCATTTTTTGTATTTTCAAAGTTAAGTAACGTTACAGAGGCGGCCAGATTATACAATGTAAGGTTCTCCTTTTTAATGAAATAAATGTATGAGTTTTTAAAAAAATGGCAACAGCAAAATCTTAAAGCTTGATAAAAAGCTTTTTGAAAAGAATGACAAATAAAGCTGTTAAGATAAAAAATAAATAAATTTTTGTTTAGCAAACGAAACAAAGATAAGGCTCTGTATTAAAATATAATAATATAAATGTTAGTGTCATGACATAAGGATGTCATAACAGATTTGTTTAACGTTTGATTTCTTAGTTATTGTGGCAAGATTCCTCTAATAGCTCTTAACACCCCTCACACACACACACAGGAACAAACATATGAATACAAAAACAAGTATAAAAGCTGCCAGAAAGTTACATTTATAACTAATTCAGACGCTTTTACTCGCCTGCTGTGTTATTTTTTAATAAAAAATTTTGATATTGATATTTTTTGTAATCGTTTTAGAGGTGCTATCACATTTGTGACAAAATTACAAAATTAAATATTTAATTTATGTCTGGCACTACATGGTCCGGCATTTAGAAACTAAAACAGATATGGCTTAGAAGCCCAGTACAAATTCAAATATTATTTTGTTTTTTTTTTTTTAAGAGAAGTAGCACCTTCAGGCAACAATGCCTATTTAGTCAAGTACCGTGCTACATTCTTTAGGAAAGGGATAAAGAAAGATGAAACAGGTGGTAAAAGTAGAAGGATAGTCGGAAATTAACTGCCGTATAAAGACAGCACAGCGACCAGTGACTATGCCTTCATCGCTGAGCAGCTCCACCGACAGTCAATTTTTATTTTTGTAGTGAAAAAAAAAACCAAGGCCTTCGTTGGGAATCGAACCCACCACCCCCATACTGACATGCTACTGACACACTACCTACTCTCCTACAGGGGCACCCACTTTACTGGCTTATCGGACCAAGATCCTCATTAATATTTGACCTCAAGGTCCTTCTATATAAGGCCATTTTAAAGCCCATATGGTTATACGGTATACAACTATGGGGAACTGCTTCGTCATCAAACATCGAAAAACTACAAAGACGGCAGTCAAAACTCCTGCGAATAATAACGTGTGCCCCGCGGTACATAAAAAATAATAATATTCACAGAGATCTTAGCATTCCCACTATTCGTGAGGAAACTAGGAAAGTTATCACAGACTATAGATCAAAAGTTACAACTCATTCAAATCAGTTTGCAAGAGACTTGGTCATATTTGAGGGCCATAAACGTCTTAAAAGGAGGGGAACATTTGAACTCATCAGATGAAGACAACACCCGTGGGAACTTAATGTTGTAGTTGCAGTGGCAACGAAGACTTTTTATTCTTAGGCTAAGATTTGAATACTCATTGTAAATTTCGTAATAATGTGAAAGATTCAATGATTAAGGGAAATTAAAAAAAAAACAAAAAAAAAGGAAATTATCCTTCGAATAAAGTACTTTCCACGTCATTAAAAAAATGGTCTTTTCATTAGTTCATTACATTTCACAGTTCTATACCTCTATAAAAAAACACTTTACAGAAACACTCTATAGAACGCTCAGCACTAGTAAACTCTCTTGCTAAACATTTACATATACATATAAGTATCTGCTACTTCGCCCTTAGATATCTTAATAAATCTGTGGGCAATTGGCCGGTTACCTGACATTTGAAATATACTTTCATCAACATTAAATTATGAATAAGATGAAAATAACTTCATGATTTAGGAGTATGCATTCCACCATTCAAATCAAAATGAACATAACAAAATCAAAAAAATTCCATATTTGGCGCGCAAAATTAAACTATTCACAATAAGTGAAATATTGTTTCAAGTGGATTTCCATGGGAAATTATTCACGGTTGCAAATAATGTGCAATTACGCTTGAAAATTTATTTCTAATAAATATAAAAACTAAGTTTTTTTCACAATTTGTTTTCTTTGCTCTTGAACCAAAAAACAAAACAAAAAAAAAAAAATAAAACGCTGCTGCATTAATTCTTTATTTTACATTTTCTTTTCTTTTTTTTCTTTTTTAATTTCCTTGTGTATCTTTGCCTTAATGTTTGTTTACTTTTTATGTAATTTGTTGTTGCTATTTGTTGTTTTTTTAAAATAAATTTGCCGCATTTTACATTGAACTTGACACAAAAAAGCATAAGAAAAACTCGTTGAAAGCATGTGTATGTGTGAGTGTGTGCGTGTGTATGTTCATAAGCAATAAGAAAAGCCACATTCGACCTTGTAAAACATGTCAATAAACTTGTGCAAGCAATTTTTGTTGTTTTTAGTTTAAACGAAAACTGTATATGTATTACGATGTCAGTCTCAAAATTAAGTTCTTATAAAATGCAAGTATTTTTGTATAGGGTGAGGGAAGTTAGGAAGTAAATTGGCTTAAAAGACACAATTCTTTTTTCGAAAATTTCAATGGAAAGTAGAAATATGGGAATTAATAATAGAATATGATGGCGGGTAAATTTCCACCTATAAAACGTAGTCAGACGTCCGCTCTTTAATCTTTCAGATCGTCAGTTCCCCCCAGGGGCATATAAATATGGTCTTTATAGAATATTCCACTATCTAGACTCATTGCAACTGGGGAAAAAGGGAGCCCAGTCCCCTGAAGTCAGACAGGGAGACAACTGGAAGCTCCAATTTATTTCCACGGGGATCAGTGAACCCGCAGAGTTCAATTTTTGTCTCTTTAGACATTTAATAGTTCTCTGACTGATCATTGAGTTGGCCCCTATATGGGAGCATCGTGGTGGGTGTGGTTTTGCGGCCCCATAACAGTATAATGGTTATTATGGTGGGCAGGATCATCTCACTGATAATGACACGCAAAGTGAATGATCCAGTCCAGTGAGCATGCTTGACATGTGTTTTGGACAGGAGTTAGAAGGTGTGATGGTTTGCAGACCTGTCCTGGAATCATTAAAGTTGCAACTAGGTAGTTCTGTTGCTTAGAATTATGTTTTCGGCTATCTAGGACGAGCATGACGTTCCAAATTATGTCTAGTGGTTTGTCCACCATCTGATTAAGGCTGCATAGCCAGGCGCGGATGTAAAACAAATCACACTCTTTCAGACCTTCAGTTTTATGTGGGTTGTTCACGTAAACCTGGCTTTAGCTTTAGAGAAAATAATCCGAAGGCGTTAAATCATAAGTACGAGGCGGCCAATAGATGTTAACAATTCGAGATTTGACCGTGGCCGTGGCTGTGTGGCTTGCGGCGTCGCCTTGCCGAAAGCAAAGCTTACTGATGTTAGCATTAGCCATTTGTGGCCTAAAAAATTGGTTACCATGGTTTGGTAGCGCAGAGAATACACGGTGATGGTGTTTACTTGCCCATTTTCGAAAAAATACAGGCCGATTAAGCCGTCTGACATAAATCTTACCATGCGGTCACTTTGTAAGAATGTAATGGGGTTTCGAGGACTGTTTGTAGATTCAGTGAAAACCACATGGGACAATTTACATAAACCCCCAATTGGAAATGCGCTTCCTCATCATTAAAAATTATCTTCTTGAAAAATGCGTTGTTTTCGTTCAGTTTTTCAAACAGTCAGTTCACAAACATTCGAGGTAGATAATGGTGAACGGGTTGAAGTTTATAAGCGTGAAGAAGCAGATCTTTATGCAAAATGCTGCGCAAAGTGCCTCTAGTGATGCTTAATTTTTGCAAACGTCAACGAGTTGATGTTTCATGCTCATTTTCAGCATTTTGCTATACAGCGGCTATGTTTACATCACTATGCCCACAATGAGCGTATCGATTATTTATGTTGTCGGCACTCGAATTTGGCGTTTAAATAACGTATAGTGATCTCAAAAGAAGCTTGATTACAGGGAAAAGCTGCTCAAATTTTACCAAGTGATTGAAATTTTTATCATTTTTATAGTGAATTTTCACAATAGAAATTCTTTTCTTGAGAGCGTAACGTTGCATGCTTAAAGTCAAATAGAATGACAGCTTCATTCTTGACTTTTAACAGACAATCTACTTCCAAACCTCAAATCCTAACCCACCATCATTTAAGCATTATGATATAATAATTTAATACATATATCACGACAGGGCAATATACGATATATGAAGTCCGGAGCAGTCCAATCAGGTGATCGTTGAGGCCGATAAACATCACCATTTCTTAAAATAACTTATGGAAAATGGTTTCGCAGTAATTCCATTGTAATCCTGGCTGTGTGTGATGGGGCACCGACTTGTTGATATCACATGTTAATCAAGCCCAAAGCATGTAGTTGTGGCGTTCAATAGTTTTTAATCATATGACGATATCAGAGTTACTGTTATGGCGTTTTCATTTTCAAAGAAGTAAGGTCCTATGATATCTCCTGACTAAATTGCACGCAAGACTGTAACTTTTAATGGATGCAAAGGTGACTGTTAAAGAATTTGAGGGTTTCCCATGCCCCAGAACTGACTATTCTGTTTATATGTACGGCGGCGTAAATGGTCTTGTGGAAGAAGCTCTTGTGTCAACTGAATCTTATATGGAATCAAATGCAAATCCTGGTGCAAAGTTGTGGCCAAAGTTGTTCTTTGAAGACCAAGCTCCAGAGCACGGCGTCGAATTGAGGGAGGTGATAAATTGTTTTGAACACTTTCGTAAGCGCTTTCAGCCGATCTTGCAGTACGTTGTGGTTCATGCTTGGGCCTATCACCTATACATCCTCTTTCTTCGAAATCATTCACTACACGATAAATAGTGCGTTTTGTTGGCGCGTTGCATCTCCCAAACATTTCCCGTAACTTTCTCATCGTCACAGTAATCGATGATTGATTTCAATAAAAAGTTTTAACGATTAAAAAACGTTGTTTTATCGAATATTTTTCCACAATAAATTTGCCGCGTCTCTTTTTCGCGACTGCCAAACATGAGTTAATGTTTAGTAAAATGGCGGCAAAACAAAGCATCCCCACCTGTAAGTTTTCATCAGAGAAAGAAGAAGAAGAATAAGTCGAATTATGTTGCAGTCATTTATGCAACGATTAAAAAATAAATAAAGTAGATGGAGAAATGTTGGCGAATTAGATAAAAGTTTCTTGTTTCAAGTAGCTTTTACGAAGAGCAATATAATTTCTAGATCGACCGTCTTAATACAAAGAAAGACACCAATTAGAGATTTTTTTAAGCTATATCCTTCGTTATCTCTGCAAAAGGGCTGTATACTTTCTCAGAAAGTACATGAAATATTTAAGATTATGTCGTGATATTAAAATATGTCATGACATATTTTTACATTTTGAATTTGGCTGTATTTCTAGGACGAAGTTGCTAAACAATTCTCACTGTACCAAAAATATTTAGGGCATGGCATAACATATGTTATAATATAATTTTACATCCAGTTTTGAAATCAAATGTTGTCATTGTTATTATAAGAAGTAATATTTTTATAAGTAACTAGCACGTTATACAGGTGATAATATCCTCCTGCACTTTTTATACTACAAATAATATTAAAATAACAAATCTGTTGTCATTTACAAGATGGCTTAAATGTTTTAAGAACCATGCAAGAGCCCTATTTTCATCATTGCAGCCCAGCTTAGATACGACATTAGAGGCGTTCGAGCATAAGCCAATGAACGTAGTGTTATAACACTATTCTATCGATCAAGTATTGCCTATGGTTACTCTGGTAGTACATTGGAATGCTATTGCAATAACATGGCTTAAATGATTTAAGAGCCAACAAATTCAAGTGCCCCATTTTTATCATTATAGTCCAGCTTAGATACGACCTTAGATGTGTTCAAGCATAAGCCAACGACCGTAGTCTCTGGTAGTACACTGGAATGCTGTTGCAATAACATGGTGTTATTTAATCTCGTAAATTATCACCGACATTTTGGGAATATTTCTATAGTAAGTTTGTTGCTCCTTTCTTATTTTTAAATATTGATGGCATAACTATTTATAGAATGAAATAAATTTTTACCTGTTATTTTAAATATAAAAGAAAAACACATGTTATGACATATGTCATGACACTAACATTTATCGTATGATATATGCCATGCCACTGTTATTTATACTATAGCATATTTCAGGCCTTAAAACATTTATTATTTATTTTTTTTTTTATAATTTTATGATTTTTTTATGTCCTTATCTGCCAACACTTTCACTTGCTCTTCCTACGGCTTTAAATCTTTTTTAATGCTTTTCGTTCTATATTTGAAAACTCAAACCATTTATGTTAGTGATTGAATTCAATTCAATTTATTTAAATATTTGTTGCTTCTATTTTCACGTATTTGCACTTGTGTTGATAGTGGATCATGTGGTTAAAATATTGTTGGAAATTCGTAGTCATGTCTGGGTTAAAACAATTTTTGTCGTAAAAAGTTTCTTATTAAAAAAACAAACACGAACGTATTTAATTTGTAGCAAATGTTAATTGAATTATTTGTTTCACGTTTTTTTTTTTGGAATATAAAAGTTTTAAAAAATAAAATTAGTTAAGAAAAATTTAAGACTGTATAAAGAAAGCAGGGCATTGCCATTGAAGTGCTAATTTTTATATTAAAAATAAATATTTAAAAAACAAAGAAACAGAGCTTTAAATCAAAAGCAAAAAAAGTTTAAAGAGATTTTCTGTCAGTGCATGTAGCATCTACTAAATGTCATAATAGAAATATTTATTTTATAAATTAATTTACTGTAAAATACCTTTGCAGTCCTTTTCTTATTTATTTATTTAAAAAAAATATTATTTTAGCTATAAAAATTGTACACATTTTACGCTAATGGTTACCATGAAAACACTTCCTCAAGATGTAAAATATGTCAAGACATAAAAAATGTCAAGATATAACACATGTCAAAACATAAAATATGTCAAGACATAAAATAAAATATACCATGACATTATAACAATCATTACGTTTTTTTTTGTAAAATTGAGATAAAACTAACATAAAACCATGAAGAAAATATTTTTGATATAACATAACATGATACAAAAATAATAACTTAGTAGCCAGTCTTTCAAATTCGATCAAATATAGTATGGCATAAAAATATAGAAATATAAAAAATAATTTTCTATTTTAATTAAAGACTACGTATGTTATGACATAAGTCGTGGCACTAAGATTTAAGTTTTAAAACATTTTATTTGATAACATTTCATGCATCAATTGTAACAAAAGACAACACTTAAAAGCCTTAAATGAGTATAAAAATATTTGCCAGTGCATTTCAAACTGTGTATATTAATTAAAATTCTCTATTTAATGAAAGCGAAATTTCAATGAAAACGGCTTAAAAATTTCAAAATTATGGTGAAAGATAAAAATTTTCCGAAATATTATAATTTTACCAACAAATCAGATTTCTTTAAAGTGTATAGGGTTTTTCAACGAGAAGTTTGTTTTCTAAAATAAATTAAAAGAAACAAAATTAGATTAAGATGATTAAAACTTTTGTATCTGGCAAATGTCCATCACAACCACGCTGACGGATGTCGATTCTTTTATCAAAGTTTTTAATCCCTTTTTGGCAAAATGGCGGTCCTACTGCGTTAATCAAATCACGGATTTTGAGTTTTAAGGCTGAAATCGATTCGATTGGCTCCGTATAGAATCTGTCCTAAACATAGCCCCACAAAAAAGAATTAAGTGGTGTTAAATCACACGATCTAGAGGGCCACTTAACTGCTGATTGTTGCGAAGTTATGCGATCGAGAAATTTCTTTTCTGACATGTGACATGTGGCACCGTCCTATTTGAAACCACATGTCAATGGCATCCACGTCGTCAATAATAGACTAAAATTGAGTTGTTAGCATCTCACGATAGTGTGACCTCTAGACCAGACAGCGACACGTTGAGCATGCAAATGCTTCTCAATAATCTCTCTAGGATTTTCAGAAGCCCAAATACGGCAACTTTGCTTCTTGACATACCCTAACAAGTGAAAATAGACTTCATTTAAAAAAAATGATTTTTTCAGAAAAAACAAGCCGGTTGTTCCTGAATGAATTCAGCGAATCTGCACCATTTGAACCTTGTAAGGATTCAAAGGCAAATCCTTCATGTGGTGGTTTTTGATAATTCCAATTATTGAGAACTTCAAGAAATTGACAAACTTGGATCTACTTCAACACTGTACCTCAGGGCTGTGCTGTTTTCAATTGAACGACCCAGTCGAACACGCATTGGTTCGCACATTTTGTATCGAGTCTGTCGACTCAAATTTAACGTTCAAATTCTTAACAGCTGTCTCAGAAGGACGATTATGTTTTTCGAAAATATCACGAATTTTACGAATTGTAATTTTAACAGAACCACCATTTTCATGGTGGATTTTTATTATTTTAATGCGATTTTCATAAGAAATTGAATTCATTGTAACAATTGCCAATGCATCTACTAAGAATACGTCTAAAATCTAAATGTCAAAACTATTATGTTACTGGAAAACCCGATATAATTTTTGAATGTTTATTGTTTAATTTCCAAAACAGCATTTTTTCCTAAAAGAAAAGTATGGCTGCGCCATTTTCAAAGCAAAACTATAAAAATTAAATAAATAAATTATTGTTAGTTTAAATTAAATTAACAAAGATTCGTATTTCTTTCACGGTAAAATATTTTTATTAATTATTTGTTTATTTATTTTTTTTTTACACATATTTTCTTTGATAGTGATAAAAATTCATTTTAAAGTAAATTGATTAACAAGTTGCTCGCTCTTTCTGCACACTTTAATTTCTGGCTAAAATATTATTCTGAAAATTTTTATTTTGTTTATTTTTACGCTTCGATTTTTGTTTATTTTTACAATTTAAATTGTTAGCAACTATTTCAAGTAAACAAATATTTATTTTTTGAATAATTTTTTATTTTTATTGTACATACAAAATTAAGGTGCTACTAAAATTTCAATTGTTATTAAATAATATTGGCAAACAATTTACTTTAAACAAAATTTTATACAAAAATAATTTTATTTAATTTTGTTTTAAAGATTAAAATCAGCCTTAAACACTTTTAATTACGAGATTTTATAAGTAAACAAGCTACGACTACGACTACAACTACTACAACTACAATTAAAATTTCTTTGTTGAAGTAAATTGAAAGAGAACAGAGATTTAAAACCGTATTTATTTTAAACAAAGATGGCGAAGCAACGTACTAACAACAGGGTGGGTTACATATATAATATTTATTATTTAACTTAAATGCCTTTAGTAGTTGCTCATAAACTATTAATGAGTTAATATGTTATAAATCTATAACTTAACAAATTTCTCTTGGCTAAAGCTGTGCATCCATCAATGTGTTGTGGAGTTTAATTTGTAGCAATTTAAATAGATTCAAAAATTCCTAAAATCTATACATTTTTAATTAAAATAATTTGTTTTGGTAAGAATGCTTCATATAAATATAAATTTTGAATCGGGTGTTTATGTGTTTTTTTATTTTTTATTTCAAATAGTTCATTAATTAAATACTTAAAATTAGAGTAAATTTTATAAAAGAGAGACTTATTTATTTATTAGTTAAATAGTTTTATAGGTGTATAGAAAAATAGTCCTTCGACCTGAGGGCCTTCCCGGGAAGAGAATTTCCCCAACATATGAGGAGGGATTGTTTTAATGCAAACACAACTCGAAACAGCTGACGTCGGTGCGAAGGCATTTTATACTCTACCTTATCCGATCAAAAATAAAAAAAAAGACTCAAATTAGTAATTTATGTAAAGACAGCAAAGAGCCTTGAGTTAACCTTTAGCGGATCAGATCTCATATCATTAACACACTATCTGAGATCAGTCATTAACGTAGGAGGCCGAGCTTGAGAAATGAAACGATTTTCGTAATTTTTTTTGCCCCAAGACCACATAGAACGCCTTACTGTGATCCAGATGAATTAGGAAAGCCGATATAAAAATTTATTCCGTGATAGATACTCATTTAATTGCCGGCTGAGGATATTTTTAAATACCTAAGATAAAACGGTAGAATAGCTATTGGTTGAAATTCACCATTAGTCATGGGGATTCAGTCTCTAGGAAGGCTAGAGTCGAAAAAGTAAGTCAGGATTGGTAAGAGCTTTGGGATCAATAACCTTAATCTAAGTCTATGATCTGCCTTAGATCTGAAAGTTGAAGAAAAACTCTCAGGAACCTTAGCGGAAACGATGAGGGACATGACAAAGATCACCATAATTATTTTCAAAATGATTTTAATAATTCTTAATTAATAATGAATATTTAAGACATTTTTTCCTTAAGCTTCAATGAGAAAGGTGTCCAATAATATCGCCGGTTTTTTTTATAGAGGTATACAACTTTATGCTGGTAACACTTTTTTATCTGGCGTCCATTTTGTTGTTAGCGGAATCGATAGCAATCTTGAATTGGTCCCATTTTACTCAATTTGCAAGCTTCATTCAGACGTCAGGCTATACATGTTGAAATGCCAAAGCAAACCCTATATAAATTGAGAGCTGAGAAAACGCCAGCTTAAAGTTCTATAAAACTTAAGTTCTTGAGGCTTAAGAAGCTCCTTCTTATTATTTTTTAAGTATTTATTATTTAACAATTATTAAATTAATTTTGTAAATAAGTCTCTCTCTCTCTTCTAAAATGTACTTCAGTTTTAAGTATTTAATTAATCAAGTATTTAAAAAAAAATCATGCTTTTAAAAAAACACCCTATAGCCTATAGATGTTTTTGAATTTCTTAAAAAAAAAATATTTATATTTTTTCTTTGTCTTTTCAGAATCCTTTTAATTTAAATGCCGTGCGTAAAATAGCTTTTAACTATTATCAACATAATTTAGGTAGACAACTGGAAAATTCTTTAAACGAAGCTGGTACTTCGTTTAATTTAACTACCTTTAAACGTCCCACATCTAGACAACGCGGCCATGAAATACCTCAAAGTTCCAAACAAGCCTTAAGAAAAGAGAAACGTTTAGAGTTTTATAAATCGAATTTCTATACATTCCACTACACCGATGAGGCACATAGAAGCCGAAGCCATAAAATTATAAAGATGCCTCTCAATAACGAAAATATAGAGTGAGTATGTGGAAGTAAAAGAAATTTTAATATTTTCATCCGCATCTTCTCTTTCAGAGCCAAACAACCTTTGACTACAACAACAACAGCGACGTTTAAAGTTAAGCCCAAAATTCAACCCAGATATGATGTTCATCGTGATGTTTTAACACATGAAGTGGTTATCAAACAGACTGGCTATCATGCCGATGATAAAAGTATACCGTATGGCTTGAATCAATGTTGGCAAAATTGGTCTTTTTGCGCCATGTTTGCCGGCATGATACCCATCTTCGAATGGCTGCCAAAATATTCTCCTAAACGTGATTTAGTAGGAGATATTATTGCTGGCATAACAGTAGCCATTATGCATATACCTCATGGCATGGCGTACGGTCTTTTAGCCGGCGTTTCGCCTGGCAATGGTCTGTATATGGCCATATTTCCTACTCTGGTCTACATGATATTTGGTACTTCAAAACACATTTCAATCGGTACTTTTGCAGTGGCCAGTATGATGACTTTAAAAGTTGTTGAAAGCTATACAGCAGAAAGTGCTAAGACACTGCTAAAATCTAATGACAGTGTGACAGTGGCACCTATTACACCTTTGGAAGTTGTTACTACCCTGGCCTTTACCGTGGGCTTGTTGCATGTAAGACAAATTATCATATATTTTTTTTTGTTTTATAAATATTTTTAAATAAAATTTTTTATTTTTCTGTGTATTATCAGCTTGCCATGGGCTTATTACGGCTGGGTACCCTTTCATCTTTATTGAGCGAACCTCTTATTAATGGCTTTACTACAGGTGCTGCCTGCCATGTGGTTACAAGTCAATTAAAAGATGTTTTCGGTGTTTCAGTGCAACGCTACAAAGGCGCTTTTAAAATAGCCTTCACCCTCATCGATTTATGCAAGGCTGTTTCTAAAATTAATTTAGCCACCTTAACATTCTGTCTCGTCGTTATAACTTTTATGACCATTTGCAATGAATTTATTAAGCCCTGGTTACGTAAATATTGCCGTTTACCCCTGCCCGCCGAACTTATGGCCGTTATTGGGGGCACCATAATTTCAATGCTGGTAAATGTTGAAGATGTGTATGCTATAAAATTAGTGGGTGAAGTGCCAACAGGCTTGCCTATGCCACTTAAGCCTAGATTTGAGCTGGTGCCCTATTTAGTATTGGACTCTATAGCCATTGCTGTTGTCACTTATTCTATAGTCATGTCTCTGGGCTTGAATTTCGCCAAAAAACATTCATATGAAATAAGAGCCAATCAAGAATTATTTGCTCTGGGTATTGGCAATATAGTGGGTGGTTTTTTTCAGTGTATACCCATGGCTGCATCACTTTCGAGATCTTTGATACAGGAACAAACAGGTGGTGCCACTCAGTTGGCGTCCTTAGTATCAGCTCTTTTAATAATAATGACTTTGTATTGGACTGGACCCTTCTTTGCATTTTTGCCCAGAGTAAGTAGTTATAATTTTTATCCTTTAAATAATTTTTAATGCTTTAAATTTATGTTAGTGTGTTTTAGCTGGTGTTATTATAGTGGCCTTAAAGCCCATGTTTATTCAGGCCAAAGAATTGAAGAAATTTGCTAAGCAAGGCAAATTGGAAGCACTTACTTGGTTGTGTACCTTTATAAGTGTAGTGGTGATAGATATTGATATTGGGTAAGTTAAGCTTAAACCATAAAGTTTTTAATATTCCTATTCTTTAACTAAAAATTCCCTTTAAATTTCCTCAGTTAGTTATTTTATAGGAAATCTTTACCAGATTTGTTTAGAAATCAATAAAATGTACTTAATATTTAAATTACAATGTTTTCGCCATGAAAATATTAAATTCCTAAAAACTTTGCAAAAATCCCCAATTGTTAATAATTTTCAGTTTGAAAAAAAATTTTAAAAATATTTTTAATTGAAAAAACCCCAGATTGTGATACAACATTTTTGTTTATGTTTTTTATTTAACTTATACAAAAACTTAAATTTTTTAAAATGCCAATTATTTGCAAAAATGTTCCAAAAACAGGAATTAACAAAAAATAATCTTAAGAAACAAGCGCTAGTTATTTTTCAGAGCACTTTTTCAATTCCATATTCCTTAAGTTTCAGAAATTTTTACTTTCCCAAATAAATTTCAAAAATTCCAAAAAATTGGGATTTATACAGTTAAAGTAGACAATTTTCAAAATTCGATAGGGAAATAATAGTTTATTTTTTTTTTTTTTTATTACTGTCTAGCATTTTTTCTGTTCATTATTTTTTAATAAATTATAACTAAATTGGTTTTCAAGTTAAAATTATTGCAAATTATTTTTTTAGCAATGCGCTGCTACGAAAATATTTTTTTATTGGGAGGAATTAATGGCCAATTCTTATTTTATTTTTTATGAATAATTTTCCCCATTTTTGTCTTGTTCAACAATATAAAATATAACTGGTATTAAGTAAAACCGAAAGTATGTCATTTGTAGTCTTCTGCGGTAAATGATACGAATTCCCAAAAAAGCAGTTGTAATTACTCACGGTAACTTATTGTAAATATCACATTGAACATTTTTAAATATGTTTTATAATACGCTCGAAAAACTATTTTTTTAATCCCATTCACAAGAACATTATTTTCTTGTTTAAAAACTTCCCCACTTTTTTCCCCTTCAAAATTTTTTCTGGAAAATTTATTTTAGTATTTTCAAAAATTAAAAAATTGTATAATATTTTAAATTTGTTTGATGTTTTTTGAATTTTAAAAATTTTTTTATTAAAAATGTTAAAAACTTTTTAAACTTTTCCCCATAATTTTTACAGCACTTTGAAATTATGTAATAAAAGTTTAAGTGCCACAATTTTCGTGACAGGAAAGTTTGATAAATCTGTAAATTGTGTGATTACCATGTTTAACTACATTTGAATTAGTACTAAAACAAACAGCTGGTTAATAATTGGTTTAAACAAAACGTTTCATATCTATTCAGCTAGAATTTCCGATTGTTATTTACTCTAGGAATAAAAGATTTTAAATGTCTTTGATTTTTATTATAATAATATTTTGTGATTTTTTTAATCTTCTGTTATATTGCGCTGTATTTTATGAATTCCCAAAAAAACATTAAAAATCCCCTCTTTAATATTTTACATTACATATAGATGCATTGTTAAAAACAAACAAAATATGGTGTTTTAATTTATACCTTCAACGTTTTAACTAATTTAACTAATTGCTAAAATAAATTTCCCCGATTTTTTTCCCGTTTTTTCCTCACGAAAACTTTTTTGGAAGTTTTCAAAATAACTATAATTTTTAGCTGTAACTTTAAAATTTTTTTTACCTAAAATGCTGCCACAAAATACTTTTAGTGCCAGAGCTGGGATTAATAATAATTCTGTTTCTAATTAAAATTTTTAATTTGTTTATTAAATACAAAATAAAGGACTTTTTAAATTTGTTTTTTCTCTCTCATTTTTCAGTCTCCTTATTGGTGTCTGCATTTCGCTGCTTACATTATACATCAAGGGCCTTAGACCCTATTCTTGTCTGCTCGGCTACATACCTGAAGCGTCAGCAGTTTATGTCGATATCAATCATCATCGTAATGCTTTCGAAGTACCGGAAACAAAAATATTTCGTTATATTGGTTCCTGTAACTTTGCTACCTCAATGTATTTCCGCAAAAGTCTATATACGGCCTTAGGTTTGGACAATACAAAACAGCGTGACACTCCCTACATACCCATGGCAAAAGATGGCGCTCCAACAGCAACCAGCAATGGTGCCAATGCCTTTAGTAATTTAAATTCTTCCTTTCGTTTCTTAGTATTGGATTTCTCTATGCTGGCGCATATAGATGTGGCCGGCAGTCGTTTGATATCGGAAATCCAAAAGGATTTAGAAAAACGTGACATACGGCTATTCATTGCCAGTCCCTCAGATAAGGTTTATGATAATTTAGTGCATTCAATGGCCTTGGGAGATGGACCGTTTGAAATTTTCCCCACCTTACATGATGCCATTGAGTATGCAAACGCCTGTCGGACAGCGTGATATTTAGAAATAATGAAGTTTTTAGTGGATTCATTGTCCTAATACAACTTGATGCTGTTGTAGTTGATTTCATTTAATTTTTTGTTTTCTTTTCTTTATAATTTATTTTAAATTGGCCATTTGAGTAATAACGAAAAGAAATTAATTTATAAACATAAATTGTATAAGCCTTAAGATATGCAATGAATTTTTATTGAAACGAAAATATCCAACGTTTATGAAACCAAATCTAAAAATGTATTTTTTAAGTTGAATGTAGTTTAAAGTTAAAACTTCACTTAATTATTTTTAAAATTTTTATTTAATTTTTTTGTTATAACAAGAAGAAGAGTGCCTAAGCTACTTATTAATAAATATCTAAAATAAAAGAATGTCCATAATACAATTTCTAAAAAGAAAATGACCTAAAAATCACGAACTTCTAAATCAATCGAAATTTAAACAGAATTTATATATAAATTTTAATCAATAGTGCTGATCTTAATTTGTCAGCTAGTCTCATGGGGCGAGAGTGATTGGAAAATTATGATGCCAGCTTTTAAAGAACAAAATTGGCGAAAGAATATGTAAAACAGTTTAAAATTTTTAATTAACTAAAAGGGTTGAAAAATTTTCAATACGAAATATTTTTAAACAATTAATTATACTATAACGGCAACACTATTAAGAAATTTCAACTCGTCAGAAAAAAAAACAATTCAAATTATAATTACTTTCTCTCTCGCTCTGTGCAAAATTATATTAAACAAAACTTTAATCTATTTTTTATATAAAATTTAAAGTGCAACAAAATTTTGTACTTAAATTTTTTTAACTTTTACATTAAAAAAAACTTATTTTTGTTAAAACTAAATATTTTTGTTTTAAACAAAATATACATTTTACAACAAAATATATTTTTTAGAACAAAATGTATATTTTTAATAGATGTATTTACTTACGCCACTTAAAAGAGCAAACAGAAACTTAAGCAAATTCTACAAATGACATTTTTGTTTTTTTTTTAATAATTTTAGTTTTAAGCTGTTGAAGATTTATAAAATTTTCGTTTAAAACCAAATGAACAATTTTTTGTAAATTAAGTTAATTATTAATAATGTATTATAATAAATATATAATTTAAATATTATAAATTTTAATAAATATGTTTTTTCTTTTTTAAGATCTTTTTTTATATATATTTTTCTCTTTTCAATATTTCGCTTTCCTTTGGAAAGCTTCTTCAGGAAAAAATTTTTTATAAATTTTTGACCTTTTTTAATATTTTTGTTTAGTAATTAATTTTAAGCACTAGGTCTTATTTAATAAAAAAATTTTTTAAAAAACTTCATTTTTTATTATAATTTCGATATTTCACCACACCGTTGGTTGAAACATTTTTTCAATTTGTTAATAATTTTTTTGTTTTCAAAAATTTAAAAAATTTTTTCCTGAAGAAGCTCTCCAAAGGAAAGCGAAATATTGAAAAGAAAAAATATATAAAAAAAGATCTAAAAACAGAAAAAAGATATTTATTAAAGATAAAAAAAATCGTTTAAAAAACTATAAAAATTATTTATTTACTTAGAAACAAGAATGTAATTAAAATGTAATTTGTTATAGTAAACAGAATTTGGTTTGAAATTTTATAAATTCCATTTAATATATTTTTTTTCAAATATTAATTTTTAAAATTTTATTTGTAATGCTTTTTAATTTGAACAGACCTAACCTCAAATTGGTTTATATATTGATGTAATAAAATTTGTTTAAAAGACTTTACAACAAATGAATTTATTTATATAAAATTTAAAGGAAATTTAAAAGAACCTTTTTGTTATTCTATTAAAATTTGTTACAAAAACTAACTGTTTTTTATTAATGGCTTTAATTAGCCGAATACAATTAATTAACTGTTGTCATATCAAAATAATTTCACAATTTTTTTCAAATTCGAAAGCACTAGAGTTAACTATATTTTTGAATTGATAAAAAAGTTTATCCTAGATTCATTTTGATCCCATTAGTTAATGATTTAAAATTATGTTATTAGTAGACTCTTTGTAAAGGATTTTTCAACAAGAAGTTTGTTTTCTAAAACAAAAAAATTTTGATTAAGATAATTCAAATTTTTATTATTATAACGAAGAGAAACGTTCAGCCATTATGAATGAAAAATGATATCTGGCAAATGTCCACGACGACCACGCTGTTAGATGTCGATTATTTCATCAAAGTTTTTAAACACTTTTTGGCAAAATGGCGGTCCTATTGCGTTAATCACATCACGGATTATGAGTTTTAAGGCTGCAATGGTTTCGATTGGCTCCGTATAGACTCTGTCCTTAACATAGTCTCACAAAAAATAATCTAGTGGTGTTAAATCACATGATCTGGCTGCCCATTTAACTGCTGATTGTAGTGAAATTATACGATCGGGAAATTTGGTATGCAACCGTTTCGTTGGCTGTATGACTTATTGCACTGTGGATGCTCGACAGGAGAACCGAAATAGTGCACACAAATTTGAGGGACGTAATCGGAACTTTACTGTCAAAATAGAGGCCAATATTCCTATTAAACAATTTTGTTTAGACATCAATTTCCTCGTTTCAATCTTATCAGTTAATGCTTGGCTGAAGTGATTTAGTAGCTTTATAGGCTGACAGACTTTGCTTCATTACGGCTTTAATTCACTTAATTTGTTTATAAGCCGCCTGTGTTTTAGTTTAATTTTTAATGACAAAAAAACAAAAAAAAAAAATTTAATAATATTTTTATTTGTGCAATTAATTTAAATGTTTTCATTTAAATAAATTGTTATTGTTGTTTTTATTTACAACCTACAACAACTTAAGTGAACACTTGCTCCTTTTAAATATGCGGCTCAATCTTTATTACTTTTAATTTGATTATTTTTACCCTCAAATTGTTGTATTTTGTGTTTTTAACAATAAAATATTTTAAATAACAATTCCTAAGGTCGCGTGTTATTGTTTTAATTTAAATATTCCCTTTTAAATTAATTTTGCTATTGCTTATTTTTTTCAAATAAAGAATCATCTTATTTAATTTATATAGTTATTTAATAATCCCAGCTAAGTGGCCATGTATGAGACGCTATTTTATGCGGTATTAAGACGTCTAGTGAGTGTTATTATTAGGGGAAGGTTAGCTTAAGCAAATACATATATAGTTTTTCTGAAAATTTTTCAAAAACCAAGCTAGCTCAACTAAATTAAGAAAAAAAACAGCTTTTTCAATTATAATTTTTAACTCCTAGCAATAAAGTAAAAATGCCCAAAAGCCGGGAAACTTTTAATTTAAAAAAATTATATAGAACTTTTACTTTTATGAAATTATTATTATTTAAGAAAGGCTTTTAATATTAAAAATTAGTTTAATTTATTACCTTGAGACCAAACTATTAAAATCAGGTAAACCACCCTAGCAAATATTTCAATATTTTATTAAAAGAAAATTTAAAATAATTAATTTTAAAAATCCTCAAATTAATTTTTAAATTTCACCAATAACCAGAAGAAAGCCGCAGCTATGTGGACTACCGGTTCCCGTGGTACCAGTTGCTAAGTCACTGATCAGACTTCAAAGGTACTTTTCTTCCAGTTTCAGTCACTTCCCAGAAGCTATATGTCAGGCTGAGAAGATAATCACCAAGACCACGGGGTACATAAAATCAAGCAGAATCCCACCTTTTATGATTTTAATCATTTTCCTAACCGCAGTGGTGCGGCTTGTAGCTAGAAGTAGTTTACTCCACCATAAGGTGACTTAGTCGAAAAAAGAAACTTTTTTAAATTTGAAAAGCTGTTAACTATATTTTTTTTAAAACTTAGTTTCAAAATTATTATTGTTTTAGGACTGAAATTATAATTTAAATTGTTTAAAAAGTTACCAGATATTTTTTTTTGCTTCACACTTATTCTTGTTTACACAAAACGACACCATGTAAAAAAATATATAAAAAAAATTTAAATTAAACTCCGAAAATAAGAAATATTTAAGCGAAAAGTAATAATTTTTTGTAATTTTTTTTAAATTCCCACAAAATATTTTAAAATGTCCAAAAATACAAATTCTTTCTATGTACAGCAAATACCTTGCCTTTACACTTTTAATAATTCTTTAACAATTATTTCATAGTAAGTTAAAGTTTTTAATTTTTCCAATTTCAAGGGATAAGTTTCCCTCAAACTGGGATTTGCAAGTAAAATCCCAATGTACTAACTTTTTTTAACTGATAATAATTTACAATTAATAACATTTATATAAAGGTTTCTATTATTGTACTGGTTATTTTCATTAAAAACCTACTTTTTTCTAATTCCCATTTTTTTAAACCAAATTCCCCAAAAATTAGTTTTAGTTAAGTAACGCGAAAATTCTGCAATTATTCACTTTAAATATAATTTAGCTTTAAATTGCTGACGTAAATTTTTAAAAAGTTATTTGCGAATTATTTTTTAAAACTCCTAAATAAATGTTAAAAAATCCCCGAAAATTTATTTTTTTCCTTTCTGATATAAATATTATAATTAATACAAGGATTATTGTAAAGCTGAGCTATTAAGTATATATTTAATTAAAAAAATTTTTTTTAAATCCCATATTTTTTTAGGAAATTCCCACAAGTTGAGATTTCATATGGTGTAAATAATTAAAAAAATGCTTATAGTGATATAACACATTTTTAATTTTTCTTATTTAAGAATTTTTTTTTTTAAATTCCCTTTATTTTCCGAAATGTTCCAAAAACGGGAATTTTTAAAGGGGTTTCCCTAAACTTTTTAAGTTTGAAAAACTTTACAAAGCAGTTAGGTTGTTTTTCGATGAAACGTGAACTTTTTAAAATTGAGCTTTTCTAAATCTTCCTATTTTGCAATATTTTTTTAAAAAATTTGGAATTTTTAACTTGCCATTTTGATATGATGGAATGTCTTTAAAAAATGGTATTTACGTTTGAAACTTCTATTTAAGTGAGTAATCATAATAACTCAGAAAAAAATTAAATTCCCATACAAAACTGTAAAATTTCCAAAAAATTGGAGTTTTTTTATTTTTAGTGAGAATTAAAAAAAAAGATTTTTTTTATTAATAATGTTTGTTTATATCAATTAATCATTAAATTTGTGAATAAAAAAAAATTTGAGGCAAATACGGGTATACTTCCCCGTTTAAACATGCTTTAATTTACAATAAAACTTTAACAAATTATTGTTTATAGTTTCAACTAAATTAACTTAAATTTGATTTCTGTCATTAACACACACAAATTTTAATCGTAATGCGCCAAAAAAAAAAACTAAAATAAAAACAACAACACCACCATTCCCACCAAGATTTATCTACAAAATAAATCTCCTTAAAAAAAATCCCATTGAAAATTGTTCGTGAAAAAGTATTAAAATTTGAAACATGACTTGTATCTTGAAAATTACCACACTTAAATCGCAAAATATTAAGTTCTTAATATGAGCTGACAATTTTTGTATAATGAAATAATTTTGTGTTATTGTTCAATTTTCTGTGCAATTAACAAAAAGTGTTAACTGATGTGTAAAGTGTTAAAAAACAAAATAAGCGTTAAAAATAAAAAAAAACCTTAAATAAAAACTTGTAGTCGCGGAACCAAAACAATGAACTCTTTTTCTTCCATAACTCAAACGTTTAAATGTTTATTTCTTTTCCAAAAATGTGAAGACCTTTAAATGACAGAATAATTTGTTAAGAATTTGTTAAACAAATAGCATGTTTAAGTTGTATTAAATTAAACACAAAATGCTTATGAGAGAAATTCCTCTAAAAACAAAAATTAACTAAATAATTGGCCCTCAAAAACGAACTTGACCTTAGGAGGAGGAGGAGGAGGAGGTAGATGGAAGGAAAAATAATTAGTGGGAGAATTAATATTTTAATAAAATGGAATTAAAATGTTTCGTTTAAAACAGTTTTTAACTATTTAACTACTTGCTATCACGACAAACCAAAACAAACTAGAGATTTGAAATGTTTCTTAAAAATTCCATCGCAAGCGACTTCATATATTTTTTCCATTTTAGGAGAAATCAGGATTTAGAGAAGAGATAGGGAGAAACATCGTACTCAAGTAAGCACATCAAAATAAAGAGAGAGAGAGAGAAAAAAGACTTGAGATGGGAGCGATAGATGCAGCATACAAAACTGCCAAAAAGGCCCGCTGGCCGGGATAAGCAATCAATTTGGCAAAGCATAGAGTTGCTTCATCTAGGATTGGGTTAAAAGTATATCCGCAAAGCCTCCAATAGGAACTAATGCTATCCGGTTAAAAAGATGAAACATCAGATAGGCTCTCAAAATACTGTTGTCATGGGTGTTTTGTTAGGTGGCTTTCTAATGCGTGACAAAGGCGAAAGAGGTGTTTAATTAATTATCTTCTCCTCTTTCTCGTTCTCACAGCTTCTATAAAATTTATTGTATGAAAGACTTGTTGCCTCGAATGAATTGCAAACAGGCAGTGCTACTAAGTCATGCAGCCACATCTTCGGCATTGGCGCTGCTATTTTCGTACGATTTAATGAGGGTGAGATTGTCCATGCAGTAAAACAAGTAAGTTCATTAGATCATCTGCCCTGGGCTGAATCTGAAAGAGCAGAGCATAGAGAGGAATGCTGCAAATATCAGTCAATGTCACCATTATGAAGTTTTTCCCTCGTCTTTAACAGTTCATCCGCAACACAGTTACCAAGAATAGTCACATGTCTCCTCACCCATTAAGGAGGGACTGTCAAATTTTTTACAAACCGAAGTGGGACATGATTGGGACTTTACTGTCGAAACAGAGACAGAGTAGTATAGAGAGAATACTGAAGATGGCAAATGGCCGAAACCGGTTCCTAACGAAGACCTTTGTTTTTTTTCACTACAAAAATATAAATTGACTGTTGGTGTGGCTACTCAGCGATGAAGGCATGGTCGGTGTGCTGTCTAATACGGCAGTTAATTTCCGACAATCTTTCTACTTTCACCACCGGGTTCGGTTCCCAACGAAGACCTTGGTTTTTTTCACTACAAAAATATAAATTGACTGTTGGTGTGGCTACTCAGCGATGAAGGCATGGTCGCTGTGCTGTCTTATACGGCAGTTAATTTCCGACTATCCTTCTACTTTTACCAACGGTTTCATCTCCTATCTATCCCTTTCCTAAAGAATGCAGCACGGTACTTGACTTAATTGGCATTGTTGCCTGAAGTGCAACTTCTCTTTAAAAAACCAAATTTGACGCGAGTTGAGGTAAAATCATACCCAAAGAAATATCCCTATTAAATATTCGATGGTGCCTTAAACAGTTGGCAGTCTTTTTAATAGCAGATAACTCTACTTCTAAGGCGTTATCATTATTTGAGAATCTAAAGCTCCTTTCTATTTGAAATTCTTCTGTTGGGCCTTCTCTTTTAGCTCTCCTCTCTCTCTCTCTCTCTCTCTCTTTCTTCGAGCCATCTGTATGGAGCCTTCCGTATGATCGATCTGGAACAAAAACCAATCAGAGACAGCCCTGACACAAAAATAAAGGCCATGAAATCCCCAGATGTATGCTATTTTAAAGATCAGCAGGAATTATATGGATGGAAACTTCTAATGTAACAATGTTACCTATTCGTCTCTATGTCTGCGGAACTTTTTTTTATTCGAATAAGATTGTACTGAGTCTTATAGTAAACTGGCATCCAGGTGTGTGTGTCTCTACTAGGACTTCTAGTGACTCCTAAATGTTATTTGTGCTGCTGCTTTGCGAATGTACCCTGGAACTGACATCTATTTTTTCAAGTATTTTATGAAGTCTGCTCTCTCTTTCTACATTGCTGTAGTTCCAATTCGCCATGCATCTTTTTATATAGATCGTGGCGTTACTGATTGAAAAGTGAGACAGCGCTTATGGAAGGAGTAACAGGTAGATTTTCTAATTACCAATTAAAAATGCATTATGTGGGCTTCTATTTATTCGATACAACAAAAGTGGGTTCAGAAACGTTAATTACTTCAACTTAACTGTTAAGTAACATATTGTGATATAGATTAACGTCAATATCTGGCCATGTCGCCCTAACTTGACAATAATCTTACCGCTAAGTGAACATAATGTGTCTAACAATATCCCGTTCAGATATATAACACATTCTGAATGGCAATTTCAGAGGTCCAGCAAACAGGGCCGCGCTTTTGTTGCCCGGCAATAGAGACATTTTGTTGAGAATGCAAAAGCACATCGGATAGGAAAAGTTCACACTTTCTCGCGGTTCGGGCTTAAACCACAGCTACCATATTACTGCTCGAAGCGCCTCACCAATAACTAGAAGAGAAACGTAGTTCTGTGGGCTACCGGTTCCCGTGGCACTAGTTGGTAATTAATTGGTCGGTATTGCAGGCTTCTGCAAGCCTAGGCTACTGGTGCCTCCCTTTACCCCTAGAATCTACATGTCAAGGTGAGAAGATATTCACCAAGACTGTATGCCCCTGGAGGAGTTAAATTCATCCAGAAGAAACTGGGCTATCTCGGGAGTCTTCTTTCGCATAGGAAATTCTCTAAGTCACTGATCGGACTTGAAAGATACTTTTCTTCCAGTTTCAGCCTACTTCAAGCCTAGGTGGCTAGTGCTGCCTTTTACCTCCAGAAGCTATATGTCAAGGCGAGACCAAGAATGTGGCACGCGGTTCAATTTAGTTACCCCACTGATGCGGCATGTAGCTAGAAGAAGATTACTCTACTATAAGGTGACTTAGTCGAAAAATGAAACTTCTATTAATTTTAAAAGTTGTGTACTATATTTTTTACTTAAAACTTAATTTCAAAATTTTTCATTGAAAAATATACAATTTTTTAAGTAAATTATTTATTTAAAAAATTGGTTACGAAATCATTTCACATTTTGTTTATTTTTTATTTATTTATTTTTTATTTTTTTCAACAATAAACTCCAAAGCATTCCCAGTTAATTTTATTTGTCAACAAATACAGCTCTGAATGTTTTGCTTTAGCCAAATGATCATTATCATCGTTTGTACTTCATTATCTCTTAAAAGCAGTTAATGTGAGAGTTTCTCATCGCAATTGACAAGAGTTTGAAACGAAAAATACTCATAGATTTTTGTTGTTTTCCTAACACACATGATTGTTGCTGTTTTAAGCTGTAATTGAACAAACAAAAACAACCAAACAAAGCTGGGCTTTGTGGAAAAAATTATAAAAAACTTACAGGTTAGACTGTTCCCACTGCTATTTGGATTTTAAAGCTGCCTGCGAACGAAACATTTTCTTAAATGTAACGGACAACAATTGAATTAATTTCTTTACAAAAAATTTATGTTTTTTGTTTATAAAATTAAAACTATATAAAAGTTAAAGGTGTGTGTGTGTTAAAAGTTAAAAATTTGACCTCATTTAAAATAAAACACAAATTTCGTGTTTGAAAAGGATTTTTGAATGAAAACAGTGAAGAGAGAAATAATTTAATAAACAAAAAATATAAATGAAAATGATTTATGTAAAAATACCTGAACAAATTATGCAATACTTTGTTGTTGTTGTAATTAATCTATTCAGCAAAACAAGTTTTGTCTTTCAAATAACAAAAAATGACATACAATTAACCCAAATTTTGTGTTAAAAAGTTTTTAACAAATTTTTTGTGTATAAAACAAAATTGTTATTTTAATTTACAACAAAAAATTAATTGAGAAATGTAAAAAAAATTTAAAAACTTCTTAAAAAATATTAATATTAAAAAAGAAGTGTTTTTGTTTTTAACGTTTCTTATACAAGAAAACAAATTAAAAAATGTCATTATACTGGTTATTAGATGTTTTTCGTTATACATTTGAAACAAAAACAATAACAATAACAAAGTAAACTTGTTAAAAATAAATAAATGTTACCAAAATTCAAGAATTAAACTTAACTGTGCTTAATTTAATATTCATTTTACATATACAGTAAAGCCGGGCTATAACGAATTCTTTATTAATTTAGCATCTATTTACCTCTCGCAGGCTCTATGATTTGGGTGTTGGTTTGTCGAAGTCTGTAAAATTTTTTGTTTATTGTTCAGCTGGTGATCTCAGTGATGTTAATGTTACGACTCAGTTATTTAAAATTAATTTTTTTTAAAGTGATAGTTACAAAATATGCGTTAAAAATAACTGTGCATTCTGCGAATGTATGGCCAGTTTCATTACGGTTTACAGTGGAGGTTTATAAAAAGTACTATCAAATGAATTTTGTTGTTATCAGCAAATTATCTGGCAAATGATTTAATGCCAAGATCTGTCATCCTTTGACACTTATTTTGTAAAAAGCTGGACATTTTTAGCATGATATGTTACACTCAAGCAAGCTTTTCCCCGTAAACAGGCTTCTTCTGAAATTAATTTTATTTTTATCGGAAAATTTGAGGTTAGGAAGTAAATTGTCTGGCAAAGGATTAAATGTTAGGAACTGTCATCCTTTAATACTTATTTAGTAAAAAGCTGAAAATGTTACAATCTTGAACAAACAATTTTCACTGTATTACATGGTAAAATTTGAGCAGCTCTACCTAGTAAATAGGCTTCTTCTAAGCAATTTAATTACTAATCTCGAGGATCTAGGTATTGTTGCTGACAATAGACCAAAACAATATGCTCAATGTGGCCGTAGTGATGCAAATATAGCCGCTGTACAGCAAAGTGTTGAGAATGAGTCTGCAAGAGTCACTTTATTCAACATTTTGTATAAAGATCTTCATCTTAACGCTTATAAAGTTCAACTCATTCAAAAATCAAAGCCGACCATGAGTGAATTGGAATAAAAATAAATATTTAGTTCATTTAAAAGAAGACATCATACGTGACTTTAATAATAATGAATCTGGGACGTCCATTGCTACAGAATTATAAGCCGTTTTCAATTCTTACACTCCTTGGCATTAAGGTGGACGCCCACGCAAAACAAACAAACGAGATAAGTATTGTCAACTAATAACCACTATTAAAAATGGATCCATTCATCTCAAGTCAATTTTAAAAATCTTATAAAAGTGTAAACAAGTTCTTTATTTCACCTAAATTCACAACGGAACACATTAATTCGACCAACACACAATGGAAAATCGTACGTTTCGCCGATGAGTCGAAGTTTAGTGAAAAAGATTAAGGTTATATAGAAACCCCAAAAGGACGACGTATTAATTCACGATATACAAAAGTTACTGGTAAATAAAGTGACGGTAGTATTTTGGTTTTGTGATCTGTTTCTGTCGATGGCATTCAGCGGATTCGTAGAATAGATCGAATAGTGCATCGTTTCGTTTATAAAGACATCCTTCAAAATGTCATGCTTCCAAATGCAGTCAAGGATATGCCTCTTAAGTCGAGGTATCAGCACGATAACAACCCTAAACATATCTCAAACGGGTAGGCAAACTTGAAGTAAGGAAATAAATTATTTTAAAATACAGACTTCTTAGACAACTTAAGAAGTTCTGATACCTATGCTAAGTAGAAATATGAGAATTAATAATAGAATAGCATCTGTAGCATGTCGCCAGACGTTCACTCTTTTCGCTAATCTTGTCAATGCAGCGCCGAATTTCATCTTTTATAGTGTCAGTTATGTGTGGATTTTTCACTTAACGCCAGTCTTTCAAATGGCCCCAGAGAAAATAGTCCAGCTGCGTTATATCACAAGAACGAAGTTGCTCGAATTTTACGAAGTGATGCAGTGAAATTTTTTTACTTTATAGTCAAGTTTTTACAATTAAAATTATTTTCGCAAGAGTGTAACGTTCCATGCTTATAATTGTCCCACCTTTTAGAAAATAAATATTAAAGAACGATAGCTTAATTCTTGAAATTTATTAATTTGATTGAAATTTAACTCCTGACTGCTAATTTGCCCATCAGTATGTGTAGTAGGTGGTCTGGTGTATTATAAGAATTCGTTATTGTTAAGCTTTACTGTTTAAATTAGTAACCGACAATAACAACAACAATTAAATGTATGCATTCAAACTCAGTGCTGAGAATTTACTCGCCTTGTTTTGTTGTTACATTCACACCAGCCTCCTTCACTAATAATTTTTTGATCATGTCAACGAAAACAATTACAACAACAACAACAATCAAACAAACTAGTACAACACCTGCATAAAACGAATAACAAAACCAAAAACATTGAATAGCTGTGTTGCCAGAAACTGCTGTTGTGAAAAAATTTATATTTTAAAAATCGTTTAATTTTGAAAAATCGTTTAAACTTGTCTTGTGATCCAGATTGTCAGCATTGAAGAGCGAAGCGAGAAATTTTTGCAAACGTAATTGGGAGTTTCTCGAAGGTAATTTTTTTCTCGTTTGGACTAGCACTCAGGGGATGACCCGTACTCATGCAATGCATTGGACCAGAACTGGAAAATTAGGTTATGGGAAGGAGAAAAGAGGGAGTTGGCATTCGATTTGAATTTCCGTACATCGAAAGTGACAGGAAAAATCTACGGAGGAAGTTTATTCCACATACGAACTGTTGTGCTAAAAAACGAAGGAAATAGGCATTCGATTTGAATTTCCGTACTTTGAAAGTGACAGGAAAAACCTACGGAGGAAGTTTATTCCACATACGAACTGTTGTGCTAAAAAACGAATTTTTCCTGTAATGCGTAGTACGATTCACTGGGTAATCGACTAGAAATGGATAGCACTTTCAACGAAAATCGAGTCAAACACAAAAACGTGCGAGTTTTGGAAACAAGTAACCTTATTTCGTAAGAGCATTTGCCATTGTAGTAACGATAAATTAGTGAAATACATCGCACATCAACCTCATCTTCAAGGAGGCTCTTGGCCCTCTCCTGTACGTGGTCGAGCAACTCCAAAATAGACTTAGAGGCGCTGAAATAGTACGAAAATCGGATAGAGTGAAGTATCTCTTACGCCGTTTTAGAAAACCGAGGAACTTGAAAGCTTCTTTAGAAACCTAAAAAATGTGTTTAGTCCATCGAACATCATACTGAATTGTCATGACAAGAACATCAAGAGCTTCTGATGTCATTTTTCATTCATAAAATTCGAACTTTTATCTTCGTAATACACTAAAAAATTTTAATCTAAATTTTTTGTTTTATAAACTTCTTACTGTATTATTAGAAAAAAACGACAGTTAAGTTTAATATCGTCGTTCTGGCAACGCTGTTTAATAGTTTTACTATTATAAGAAATATTATTTTAATTTTATTTCATATTTGTTTTCATATTCCTCTCTCTCTCTCTCTCTCCTTCTCTTCTTATTTTCTACTTTATGCTCCTGATGTAACTTTTAGATTTTTTGTTGTTGGTAACTTTGAGGGATTTGTAGTGCGTGTGCGTTCAGTTTGTTTTCTGGGTGTGAGTGTAAAATTAAAAGCCGCCAAAATTGGACTCCTAACGAAAACTTCATTTGTTTTGAGTGATCTCAGGGTAAGTTTTTTAAATGAAATTTATTTGTAAATTTGTGTGTAAATTTTTTTTTTGTTTTTGAAAATAGAAATAAATAATTTGAAAGTGCATTCAAGGATTTAAAACATTGTGATAAAAAAAAAACAAAATATAACTTAAAATAAAACAATATTTTTAAGATTGCAAACAACAAAAACCTATCAAAGTCAACTGAAGGTTTATAAATAAATCTTTTTTATATATAATTAAACCTTAAAATGGAAGGTTTTCATAAAATTTGATAATTTATCTAAATTTATGACAGTTAGGTATATTCCCTACTGTGAGAAATTTGTTATAACGATTAATTTGGAAATTGTAATATAAAAATTTTAGCGGAAATCCTATGGGGAAAAGCATATAATTTTTTCATGTTCGAAAATTCGAATTTAATTTCGAATTTAATTTTTGTGCTCCAAATAAGTTTTATATAATAGTCGTATGCAGTTAGGTTAATAAGCAAGTTTTTCTGGCATTTTTAATAGTGTTCGAAAATTCGATATTATAGATATTATGTTAAAAACATATTAATTTCAATTAAATAACAGTATTAAATATTTTGAAATTTAAATGAATGTCGGAGTTAAATTGTTTAAATACATCTTAGCTTATTCATTTTATTAATATTCGAAATTTTTGTGTTTTCGAAATTTTTCAAATTTTAAACAATTTAAAAAACATAGCATTTGATGGGCTGTTATTAAGAACATATACATACATATTACCAAAAAAATCAAGTTTTCAGCTCATGTAAGAAAATCGAAGTAATGTTCGAAAATCAAGGTATTGTTCGAATATAAAATTACCAGTAAATTTCAGTTTTGTGTTTATATTTTATTTTTAACATACAAATTTAACAATTTTTCTTGGCAAATATAAAATGTTCTGTATATTCTTCAATTTCGCGGTTTAAATTCGAAATTATAGATATTATTTTAAAAACATATTAATTTTAATTAAATATCAGTATTAAATATTTTGTATGCATTCATTTTTTTAATATTCGAAATTTTATATTTTCGAAATTCTTCAAATTTTACACAATTTAATAAAAAATAGACTTTGACGATGTCTTATAAAGAACGTATATTACACAAAAAAAAAACAAGTCTCTAGCTCATGTTCGAAAATCGAAGAAATATATTTTTTCTTTCCTGCAGCCTATGTTCGAACATTCGAATTAACTTCGAAACTTATTTTAAAATCCAAATCTCTTCTTAATATAATTAAGAAATTCTTTAAGAAATTTCGTTTCTCTTCACCTCAGTTTTCCTTAACATTTTTCGGTAATAGTGTTACCCTGTGTTTTACATGTTTTATGAGAATTTCAAAATCCGCTTGGTATCGAATTTGTTTTTATTGACAAACCACTTATATAAAAAAGGTTCCTTGTGTTTGACTGACGGATTTTTAATTTTAAAGCATATTTTTGCCTAAATTTCAATATTTAATTATTCATGGCTGTCAAGTGTCAAATGTGAGTAATTTTTAATTAATTAAGTTCTTAAATGTGGGAAGCGGTTTGATCAAGTATTTAGCGTGTAATTTATTAAATATGTTTTTTCTTCTTCTTCTTCTTCTTCTCTATAGTACGTGTTTATTAGCTCAGAATGTTTGTATGGGGTATTTTGTTTGCGTACACATACACAAACACTAAAAACAAGTTAAACGTTTGAGTTCTTTGAACAATACGCTATGATAGCGTACTAGTTTTATTTCGAATAATTATTCTATTATTTCTATTTCTCTGTCTTTCTACTTAAGTTGTAATAAAGCCTTTAAGCATGCGCAGCTGTAGTTAAACTGCTTTAACAAGTTATTGTAACAAATTCAATTATTACGTAAAAAAAAAAAAAACATAACGTTGAAAAACCAAAAGTATGTAAAATTGTGTTCAGACGTTTTATTGTGATGATGAATAACTGGCACTGAATGGTGGTGGCAAACGTTTGTGCTTTGTTAGCGTGTATAGACGAAAAACTCTATTTTGTTTTACAAGTATTTATAGCTCGAAATGTGGGTCATGGTTAAATGTACGAGTACTTAATGCTAATTTTTAAAACTCAGTTTGAAATGAAAAAACTTAGATACGGGCTTAGAAAAAGCTATCGTTTTAAATAATAAATTATAAATACTTCCACTCAGGTTGACTTTAATTAAAGCTTAAAATGGTTTTTTGTTTCTTTTGAATTTTTTTTTTTTTTTTTTTAGCTGAACAATTATATTTTTGTTTTTATTTAAACAATTAACACCTGTTAAATAAAATTAAACCACAACCATAAATTATTCTTGTCTTCAACTCTGGTTTAAAACAAGCTTTCGTTTATTTTCAAACATTTAAACAATAGAATTCGTTAACTTCAAAGCAATTTAAGTCTGTAATCACACAAATCGGTTTTCCAAAAAAAAAACTTTTATTAAAAATCAATTTTTCTGCTTAATTTAAGGTCAATAACCGTCAGTCAATTTTTGTCTAAATTTATTATAAAAAGTTCTTGAGGCCATTATTTAATTTCAATTAAATTTCAAATTAAAGCTTATTTTTTTTTAATTGCATATTTGAATTTATTTACCCTTCACAGATAAAGATTTAGGCGTCGTATGCATTAAAAACTTAAAGCAGGTTTAACTGCCATTATTAAGCAACATTTGTTAAAGTTGTATTCAAATAACGTTTTTACATTAAAATATCTTTGTCAAACCTTTGTTAACTTTGAAGTAGGAAAAAACCTTCTTTAAACCTACAATAAATTGACAGCTGTATTTTGTTATTTTTTTTTATTTATAATTATATTTACAATAAAACCTAAAACATAAAATGCCATTAAATTAAAAAAAAAATTATATCGCTAGATTTTTTATTTACATTTCGTACTTTTTATCTAAATATACAGTTGCGGTAAACATAATAGCACTAGTTGCAATAGTCTGAATCTCTATATATATAATTCTACTGTATGTGTGTTGTGACTGAACTCCTCTTAAACGGTTGGACCGATTTGCATAAATTTGTTTGTATGCGTTTGGGTGACGCCCCGGGTGGTTTAGATTTACAATTCGGTCCGATTGGATACAGGGGCGTGGTAGCTCCCATATAAACTACAAATTAAAAAATCTATTATTTCTGTTCCTGATAACGGTATTTGAACAAAATTTGGCACGTCGGTTTGGTGTGCATTTTTTAAGTGCTGCTGCAAATATGGGCGGAATTGTACAAAGTGGCGTGGTACCTCCCATACAAATCACAAATTACGAATCCAATATTTCTGCTCTTGCTAATGGTATTTAAACAGAATTTTGTATTTTGGTTGAGTGAACATATTTTAAGTTCTGCTGCAAATATAGGCGGAATTGAATAAAGACCCGTGGTACCTCGCATACAAATTTTCTTTATGTATATAATTCTACTGTGCGTGTGTATGTCACTGAATAATATTTTTTGCATGCGTTTGGGTGCCACCTTAGATGGTTTACATTCACAAACCAGCCCGGCAGATGGCGCTGCTGTCGGTATCCAGGTTATTCAACTACACTGCAACTACACGACTGGATCGACTTGAATGAATTTTTGTGTATTCATTCATTCAATTAATTTAATTTTTTTGAGTTTTGATATTATATGATCGCATTTGCGTAGATATTGACCATTGTTTACTTCAAAAATAAACACATGCCAAAAATTCGTCGCCAGCCGTCAACTGCCTCCAATGTCAGATGACGGTGAAAGGCCCAAAGTAACTTGGTTTCGATTACTGCCGCCGTTAAAACAGTGACTCTGGGCATCGAGTTTATTTGTTTGCGTTTCTTTTTTGCGATCTCACGAATTTGTTCCCAATGGGTCAGCTAGTTTTCTATATTATTTTTTGTAGTGTAAAAAAAACAGTTACATTTTTCTTTGTGCATTTGTTGTCAAATTTCGTAACTGTTAATTAATTATAAAAGATCTTTGCTGAACACTTATCATTTCGTGCAGTTAATAAAATAGCACCAGTAGGCTTTTTTTCTTGCAATTTTTTGTGAAAAAAAGTAAAAACGATTTTCTATAAAATCTTGTAATAATTTTATAAAACTTGTGTAGTAATGAATGGGTCGCGGAAAGCATTGTTCGCCTGAAAAATTTGAACTAATAAAACAAAATTTGCGTCTGAGTGTAAATCGTATTCCCAAATAAGGGAATATAGGTGGGGTGTTCCAATAAAATGTTAATAAATGCCCTAAGATTTGAGCAAAAAGTTGAATCGCGTGGTAGGAAGCGAATTATTTTCACCCTTAATAGTAAAACGGTTAGTACGGACGACTAAAGTAAATCCTCGTCAAATTTGGATTGTGTAGAAACCGGTTTCGGATATTTGCCATCTTCAGTATAAAGTATAAAGAAAGCACTGAAGATGGCAAATATCCGAAACCGGTTTGACGAGGGTCGACGTAAAACCATGCCCAAATAAATATAAATTAAATCCCGTCGGAAAGTATACGCACATATCAAAGCAAATCATCTTATGACAGCTACGGAGCTCAAAAAAACATTGGATGTGCCGGCAAGCGTGGAAACTATTTGCGGCAAACTTCGAAACAACAGCATCAATGCCTCTAGTCCTCGAAAAGTGGCACTCCTTTCCTCGAAGCATGTTTCTAAACGGATATCTTTTGCTAAAGCATATTTTAATTGGCCAAAGGAAAAGTGAAGAAATGTGCTTCGGATTGACGAATCCAAAAATTGTTCTTTTTGGTGGAAAGGGTTCTAGATGTTTTGTTTGTAGGCCACCTACAAGTCACAATTTGCAGCTAAAACTATCAAACCGTTATGGATTCATTGGTTTATGTTCAAATCCTTGATGAAATTATACTGCTGTATGTTTCCTATGAAATGCCGCTGCTGTGGGTCATCCAATAAGGCAATGGCCCCAAACACACCAGCAAAATGTCAAAAAAAAGTGGTTCAACGATAACTCCATCAATATAATGAAGTGGCCTGCACAGTTGCCAGATTTGAACCCTAAAAATCTGTAGACGGACATAAAGAAGGGTGTACCTGCAATAAAGCCAACACGCGTTGCAGGGCTTTTGGGAGGCTGTGCAGAAAATTTGCAGGTTCAGCAAAGTTGAAAGACATCAGTATTTAGTGGATTCCACAGGATGGCCACTACATTGTGCCGACAAAGTATTGAAACCATACAATTAATTTATCTACAAGATATCTGAGTGTAATTTTCTATTTATTTTAAAAAAGACCACTATTTTTTTGTTAAAAATGAACTGAATTGCTTTATTTTGACTGCGTAGTTTTTAATTTTTTTTGTATAAATTAATTAGCGAATTATAAACTGTGGATAATAAGCCATTAACATCAAAGATTTTATTATTTTGTTTTGAGATGAATCGGCCCAACAGTTAAACAGATGTAAACGGACTTGGTAAAAATTTGTACGTGGTACTATTATATTGACCGCAGCTGTTTTTATTTTTATTGGAATATATATCTAAAGGTATGTTTTGGGAATTCAAGTCCTATTCAACATCAGATGAAACATTAGTTTTTACCGCTGTAGTAACTATAAAACATTGCAATACAACCTACGTTACGTCAATTCTTCAACAACTCAATAGAACTGAATTTCCTATTGTCAAGGATGAGCCCTAAAATAACTTCTGTACGCGGTCGAGTAACTTCAAAAAAGCCTTTGCGACTCTGGTCAATTCACCAAAGATGAACTAAGTTTTCATTCATAAGGATGTCAGAAGAAGCAAAGTGTCTCTTCCACCATTTCAGAAAGCTAAAACACTTGGATGCTTCTTTTGCGATCTAATATTACGTTAAACATTCATTCCAAGAATATTCTTGATAACATAGAATCTACAAAACAAATATTTTTAACAGTGACATTATATACGAACAGGTAAATACGAGCTGAGACAAAATTTTTACACCACTAAAACTACTCGCACACTCAAATAAATGGAAAACACCCTTAGACGGACACACGTCACTACATAATAATAAAATACGGAAATATTGATAATTAGCCTAATATAAAATGACCGGTTGCAGGCATTCCACCTACATGAGTAGATATGACCTTAACAACAGAACTCCCTAAAACCGAATACTGACTCACCAGCACATATTAGAACACGGCTTGAGAATGATGTCTTCACAGCCAAAGCGTTTGCGGTTCATACCGAACAAACAGCCAGCAAAGACGGCTAAAAATGATAGCAGTCTACAGTCATTGCTTCTAGATAATTATCAACGCAATTAAGCAACAAAAGGAGAATTATTACAGACTTTCAAATTCCTAAATAATTGAAAAATATTAATATTATTTTCAAAGGCATATTTAGGAATATGGGGATATATTCGATGATGACAATTTTAATTGAGGATTGAGACAGTTTAAGTCTTATGTGTCTTGAAGCTTCAAGAAAAATAAAACATCTTTTAAAATTAATTTAAAAAATTAAGTTTTAAGAAAACAAAATTTCTATTCATATTTAAGGCATTATTTCAAAAGAAAATAGTGTTATTATCTGAATTTGAAAAAATTTTAAAAAGATATATCGGGTTTTTCAACAAAAAGTTTGTTTTTCAATTGTGGCAACACTAACAATATGCTACTTTTGACATTTAGTTTTTTAGTAGTGGATGCATTGGCAATTATTACAATGAATTCAATTTCGCACGAAAGCCGCTTTAAAATAATTAAAATCCAATATGAAGATGATGGTTCGTGATATTTTCCTTCTGAAATCACTATTGAGAATTTGAACATTAAATTTGAATCGACAGGCTCATTACAAAATGTGAACACTAACGCGTGTTCGACCAGGGCTATGTAGTCTGGAGGCATGATTTGTCCGTTTTATTTTAAAGATGAAGCTGGAAATTTGCATAACGGTTAATGGATCACGGTATTGTGAGATGCTAACAACTTCACTTTGGCCTATTATTGACGAAGTGGATATTACAGACACGTGGTTTCAACAAAATGACGCCACATATCACAAAGCCAATGAAACAAACAATTTATTGGAAACCAAATTTCGCGATTGCATAGTTTCACGACAGTCAGCAGTTAAGTGGCCAGTCAGATCGTGAGATTTAACACCACTAGATTATTTTTCGTAAGGCAATGTTAAGGACAGAGTCTATACGGAGTCAATCGAATCGACTTCAGCCTTAAAACTCAAAATCCGTGACGTGATTAACAAAATAGGATCGCCATTTTGCCAAAAAGCGATTAAAAACTTTGATGAAAAAATCGACATCTGACAGTGGGGTCGTGGCGGACACTTGCCAGATATCATTTTTCAAACATAACTCCCGAATTTTTATCTTCGTAATACAAAAACAATTTTAATCGCCATAATCAAAATTTTTTGATTTATTTTATTTTAGAGAAACAATCTTCTTGTTGAAAAACCCTTCATTAACTGTGTCATTCACCTTGTTTGGAAACAAGCTGAATTGTAGAGATTTTATTATGCACCATCTGGTGTGCAAAATTGCTGCAAAAAGAGTCGCAAAAAAAGCTTCTAAGATGATTTGGTGTATGACATTGAAAAATACAGCTTTTCCTGGCATCGTGTCAGTTTATTTCAAATGTTACCTTCAACATATTTAAGGTTATTGTCTAATAAATATTAAAGTTTTTTACTGAAATAAAATTAACAAATAAAAATAATAATAAAATTTATTCAATATTTTAAAATAGAAATGAACTATAAATTTAATAGATGGCAGCCGTTTAAGTACAGAATAATAAATTAAATTGAAAAAAAAAAACAATAAAAAATTGTTATTTAATATTCAATTATTTAGATTTTTCTTAACTATTTTTCTGTTTTGCATTTGCCACGTAATTGAAAAGATTAATTATGAGAAAATCGAAATTGACATAAATGTGGGAACACATTTGTTTATCAAAGTTATTGTTATTTTAACTAATTTTTTTTAATAATAAAAATGAATTCTATAGCTGTCATAAAATTAGAAGACAGAAATAATAAATAATTAAAAATAGTTAAAAATGTTTTAAATAAGATATTTTTTAATTTTAAATATAATTATTTTAACGTTTTAATATTTTTTGTTTTTGTTATTAGAACGACGATATGGCGTTTGGTTCACGCATGGACTGCTGTGGGCAGTTCGTTAAATACAGCCTTTTTATTTCGAATTTTATTATATTTGTAAGTCACTTTTAATACTTTATTATTTTATTTTTTGTTTCTTAATTAAAAACATTTTTAATGAGTTTCGATTTTTATTCTTAAATCGTTTTAAGGTCGGCGGTGCTATTGTTTTCTCTTTAAGTTTATGGACTTTAATCGATCGCAGTTTTATGAATGAATTATTGGGCACAAATTTATTTTCCGGTTCCGTTTATGTCTTATTGGTCACTTCAGTTGCCATTTGTTTTTTGTCATTTATGGGCTGTGTGGGAGCGGCCAAGGAAGTCAAATGTTTACTACTGACGGTAAGTTAAACTTTTTTTTATGAAGCCCAAGTCTATTGTGTATTTAATTATCTCTATTTGACCTAGTCCCTAGTATCATAGTCTGTATTTTTTTATCTAGAAAAAAATAATAAACGTGTTTAGAGTCGTCAAGTGTTCAACTATAACCATGACTAAATACTTGTTTAAAGAATGTCCTGTGATCTTTTGTATGAACTCACTTTGTTTATAGACGCATCTACAGAAATTAATCGTACTAGATCGAACAGTGCAGAGTTAGCTAAAACTTTTCTAGGTCTGTAAAGTCTTAACGAAAACGGCGATGTCACATTAAATAAACAAAGAAAGAAAAAATTTGATTTAAAAGACGCACGGAGTAGGAAAAGTCCTAAGCTTAAAGTAAGGAAGGATCACAAAAAATTTGCCTACGGATTCGTCTATAGCCTTGTCCTGACCTCGCTTTGCCTGTCGCTTTTTCTATAGACTCAGCTCTGGCTCTTTCTATGGGCCCGCCTATAGATACGCCTGTGAATATAAACTATATACTATAAACTTCTGAACCAATTGGACTTTGTATGGCGTCATACCAAGGTCTTTATGCAAAATTCGTCTCAATGATGTCTCTGAAATGTTCAATTGTTGAGAACGACGGTGAATTGATGTTGATGGCGCTTCACGCACACTTTCTGTCTTCTTCCGAAATCCGTACGCAATTTTAAGACATTCTGCAACATTACCATGATTTTCAAAGTAATGTCGCAATATTTCCGAGCGTTGTTCAAATTATCTATCAAATCAAACATGAGCTAAGTGTTACCATTCACGAAATAAGCACTAGTTGAAAAAAAAAACGTTAGATTGCGAACCCTATACTTATTTATTCTTTAGATTCGTCTCTAAGCTCATTAACGATCTTGCCTCTGACTTTGCTGTAAATTGGACTCTTCTTTTTACTTAGATATGGGCTCACTGTTAGACTCGTCTGTATACTCAATTATGGACTCACCTATAAACTCGCCTATAAACACAGCTATGGACTGACCTATACACTCAACTCCTATAGGATTTACCTATGCTCCCGCCTAAAAATTCGTCTAAAAGACTCGCCTAAAGACTCGACTTTATACTCGTCCTAACATTCCCCTATAGACTCACCATAATACCCGACTAAATACTCCCGTATAGATTAATCCTAATGCTTGCCTTAATACTCACCTAAAGATTCGCCTTTATACTCGCCCTCATACTCGCTATAGACTCACTGGCAGACTCGCCCTAATACTCAACTATAGACTCACCTTTATACTCGCCTATTAACTGGACTTTATACTCGCCTATAAAGACGCCTATAGTCTCGCTTTTGTACTCACCTACAGACATGGTATAATACTCGCTTATAGACTCGCCCTAATAATTGACTATAGATTATCCTTAATACTTGTCTATGGACTTGACGTTATACTCGTTTACAGAATGGCCTTTAAAATCGCCTATAAAGTCGTCATTATAGCCGTTTGTAAACTGGCCTTAATGCTTGGCTATAGACTAGCTTTTATACTCGCTTTCAGAATCGTCTTTGTACTCGCCTATTGATTCAACTTAATACTCGCCTTTACACTTTCCTTTTTACTCGCCTTTATACTCGCCTTTGTACTCGCCTTTGTACTCGCCTTTATACTCGCCTTTATACTCGCCTTTGAACTCGCCTTTGTACTCGCCTTTATACTCGCCTTTGTACTCGCCTTTATACTCGCCTCTATACTCGCTTTTATACTCGCCTTTATACTCGTTTTTATACTCGCCTTTATACTCGCCTTTATGCTCGCCTTTATACTCGCCTTTATTAATCGCCTTTATACTCGCCTTTATACTCGCCTTTATAACTCGCCTTTGTACTCGCCTTTATACTCGCCTTTATACTCGCCTTTATACTCGCCTTTATAACTCGCCTTTATACTCGCCTTTATACTCGCCTTTGAACTCGCCTTTATACTCGCCTTTATACTCGCCTTTGTACTCGCCTTTGAACTCGCCTTTATACTCGCTTTTATACTCGCCTTTATACTCGCTTTTATACTCGCCTTTATACTCGCCTTTATACTCGCCTTTATGCTCGCCTTTATACTCGCCTTTATAACTCGCCTTTGTACTAGCCTTTATACTCGCCTTTATAACTCGCCTTTATACTCGCCTTTATACTCGCCTTTATACTCGCCTTTATAACTCGCCTTTGTACTCGCCTTTATACTCGCCTTTGTACTCGCCTTTATACTCGCCTTTATACTCGCCTTTATACTCGCTTTTATACTCGCTTTTATACTCGCCTTTATACTCGCCGTTATGCTCGCCTTTATACTCGCCTTTATAACTCGCCTTTATACTCGCCTTTATACTCGCCTTTATAACTCGCCTTTATAACTCGCCTTTATATTCGCCTATAGACTTGTCATTATAGCCGTCTATAAACTGGCCTTAATACTCGCCTATATACTAGCCTTTATCCGCCTAGGGACTCATCTTTACACCTGCCTATAGACTTTTCTTTATATTCGCCTATAGACTTGCCTTTATATCCGCCTTCAGACTCCCTTTTACACACGTCTATAGACTCACCTTCATATAATCGCCTGTATATTCAACTTTATACTCGCCTTTATACTCGCCTGTAGACTTGCCTTTATATCTGACTTGATACTCCAATTTGGAGTCATCTTTAGACTTTAATATAAAATTTAGCCCAGAATTTAGTACAGTTAATGGAACACCTAAAGGGATTATTAAAAACTTCTTTTTTTAATTCTTTTTATAATTTCTAAAAACTCGTGATAATAATTTTTTTCGCTCTTCTCTTAGTACTTGATTATTGTGGCTTTGGTATTTGTGACCATGCTAATAGGTGGCATACTTGGCTATGTATTCCGAGAGAGAGTGCAGCAGACAATGAGACAGGTTTGTTAATTTTTTCTCATATTTCATTCAAAGTGACGAGGAAAATTATTAAATATTTTTATTATTATTTTTTTTTGTTTTAACTGTAGGAAATGCGTTCCTCTATGGCTTTATATGGCAGTCGTCGTGACATTACCCAGGCCTGGGATCAAACACAAGAACGTCTTCAGTGCTGTGGTGTTGATACTTGGCATGATTGGAATCGTTTTGGTCTTATACCTGAATCATGTTGCCAGGAAATCTTTGGCGGCCAGCGTAGAGATTGTACAATTTTTCCCACCATAACGAATTTGTATAGTCAGGGTTGTTTATATGTGACATCCAATTATATAAGAGATCATGCGGCCATAATATTTGGTACATCAATAGCAGTGGCTATTATAATGGTAAGTAGTGGATAAAATACAAATTTTGTTCTCTGTATTTTTCATAATTTTTATTTCTTTAGATTTTTGGAATGGTATTTTCTTGTCTTCTATTCAATATGATAGAATAGTTAAGTTTAAGAATAAGAATAATGTTCCAGATAATATTTTTCATTTATCTGTTTGTTTGTTTGTTCGTTAAGAATTAGTTTAAAATGAAGCTCAAATGTATTAAAAATATTTAAAAGAATATTAACAGAGATCAAGCTGAGTGTCACGGTGTACATTAATGTTAAGTTACATACACTGTAAAGAGAAGTTGTTTAAGAGATGTTTTCTTTCACTCAGCTGTTAGTTTTATAGTAATTTTTATGTTAAGTTTGTTTTATATTCATTAAATTTATTAAAGTTTATTTGTACAAAATAAATAATTGTGGTAGCAAAAATTATAACAAAAAAAAAATTATTAAAATTTTGTGAAAAGTGAAAATCTAGATGAAAGTATTATATGTAATTGGTTCATGTAAAACTGTCATTTGTCTTTTAAATATTTACCCATATACCGTAGATGTATAATTAAATGTAAATTTTGTTTTTGCATGTCTTTGCATGCTATTGTACTTTCCTTGTCTCTCATAAATTTCGTTTCTTAAAAATCGTTTAATTTAAGCTGTTTTTTTTAATATTTTAATTTTAAGTTTTAAAATTAAAATTGTTATATTTCCAATTTTTCTAAATGAAATAAAAAAAGTCAATTTAAAAAAATTATAATTTAATTGCATTTAAATTAATTTTAAAATTATTAAAATTTTTTAATAAAAGTATCACGTTGTCTATACTTATGAGAGACGCTTGAAACTTGCAACGACAGCCTAAAGCCCTAAAATGCCAATAAAATATTAATTATTAAAAATAAATTTAAAAAATAACAAGAAATTTTTACCCCTTTAGAATTTTGCGTGCCATACCACCACTGCCAATTATCATTAAAACGTAGGGGATTCGATAGGGGATCACCAATAGCCACCTTGGCTGAGGGTATCATACCTGGTACATATTCGTTAACTTCTTGTTGCATAAATTTCACTGCCAAGGGATATAAATTAGCTAAATTGTATCTTTCACAAGGATCTGTTGCAAGATTAAAAATACAAGGTGCCTCAAGGGGTTCACATTTATAAATCTCCTGTTCATAGTCTTCATTATCGAGAGGGCACTGTAAGGTGGCTTGTTTTCTTAATTCTTGTATCAGCTCCCTGTTAAGGAATTTAGTTCCTAATTTTTTATTAACTACAGTTTTTAATATTGTCTCCTCATAATTAAAACTTAAAGGATTTTGTTCCTCTTGATTTATATCGCCCAACCAACCGCTATAATTTCCCTCCCATGTGGTACCGTTAATATATTTTAGATTGCCATTCATATATGAACTGTAACCGATAATATAATCATAGCAATGTAACAGTTTTCTAGATTGCGGCTCCTGTGCCTCACTAAGGGCAGACCATAGATCTACACCATCAAGTTTCAGGTGTTTGGGTAAAGTTACGCCAGCTGCTGCAGCCAAAGTGGGTAGCCAGTCAATGGCATGTATCACTTGATTGCTAACATAACTTCTTTGCTTCAATAAAGGACTCCACAACAGACCGGCAGAACGTATGCCTCCCTCCCAAGGAGAAGACTTTTGCTAAACAACCGCCCCAAAAAAAGAAAACAAAATTAATTAAATTTAAGATCGAAAATAAAAAATTCCATTTTTTTAAAAACTTACTCCTCTAAAAGGATAATTGGAACCTTTATTGGAATGTAGACCAAAAGTGGGAGCACCATTATCAGAATATAATAATATAATTGTATTGTTTAACATGTCTTTGTCAGCCAAAGCCTGCACAGTTTCACCCACACTCCGATCCAAACGGGACATCATGGCTTCAATATTAAAAAAAGCCATGAAAGGAAACAAATGAAAATAAAAGGAATTTTCAAAATCTTATACCTGCATACTTCCTACGTTTGGGATCCGTTATATACGTAAACTTTTTTAATTCTTCTTCGGGAGCCTCCATAGGATTATCCTCATTGCCGGTGTGAACCGCCAAATGGCTCATAAGCATAAATAAAGGTTTTTGAATATTATGATTAGTAATAATACGCTTCGCCTCTTCGGTAAACAAATCGGTTGCATAATAGCCTGAAACTTCGGGAACTGGCCTTAAATCATGTCTCATATCCAAGCCAGTATAATTACGTTCCTTTCAATTAAATAAATAAAATAAAATTTATTAAAGTGCCCGTGCATTTGTTTAAACACTCAACAAAAAAGCTTACCAACATTTTTAATGTGTGATTATAATAACTGATATAACCGGAATAATAACCAAAATGATGATCGAAACCCCTAAACAGAGGAGTCATTTCTTTGCGATAAAAACCCAAATGCCATTTACCCACCAAATTGGTAGAGTAGCCAGCATTTTGAAATATTTCAGACATTAACTTTTGATTCAGTGGCAGACCCCAGGGTTCGTCATTAACAATTACAGAATGTTGCATACCTTAAGGGAGCACAAAGAACAAATACGGTTTTGCTTAAAAAAAAGCTTCAATATCGAGTAGGCTAATTCGAGGTTAGGAAGAAAATTGTGTGTCAAATAATTCTACGTCCAAAATAGAACTACCATGTTTTGACATTTAGTTAGTAAATTGAAGGAAAATTTTAAGCATAAAACGTTACACTTTTTATTAAAAAATTTTAATTATGAAAATTTACTATCAACATGGTGAAAATTTCACTGTGTCACTTTGAGAAATTCCAGCAGCTTTTTCTCGTAGTTAGACTCCTTCTGAGACAGCAATGCATAATTTAGTAGCTTAATTCGAAGTTTAAGATAGACCAAAACAATACGCTCGCAGTGGCTGTACAGCAAAGTGTAGAGGATGAGCCTGAAACCTCAATTCGCTGACATTCGCAACAATTGGGCATCACTAAAGGCACTTTGCGCATCATTTTGCATAATGATCTTCATCTTCTCGCTTATAAAGTTCAAGAATTAAAGCTTTCGTTTGTCAATTGACCGCTTAAAAAACTGAGCGAAAACTACGCCTTTTTAAACCAAATTATCTTTACGGATAATGAGGTGTCTTTCCAATTAGGCGGTTATGTTAAGATACAAAATTGTCTTATATGCGGCTCACAAAATCCACAAACAGTTGTCCAAAAAAGAGTGACCGTAGGATGCAGTTTTCGGTTAAGCGGCATTATCAACCAGTATTTTTTTTTCGAAACGCCGTCATCGTGAAATCACGGTGATACGAAATCATGATAACCACTTCTTAACTGCTATAATTGGCCAATGTGACATCAGTAACCTTCCAGTAAAACATGTCACACAGCTGCCCAAACAATTGGGCACGAGAAATTTTCCGGTCGCGTAATTTCTCAATTTGGTGATGTCAATTAGCTGCCTTGCGCTTGTGATTTTACGCCGCTGGATTATTTTCTCTAGGACCATTGAAAGAACGCATAACAAATTCTTCTGCAAGATGACTATCGACGCTACATTGACGAGATAAGGAAAGCTTTAAAATTTTGTGAAAAGAGCGCATATCTGCCGACATGCTAGAGGTGAATATTTGCCCAATGTCATATTTCCATTTGACATTGGTATCAGTAAAACTGAAGTTGCTAAGAAAAAACTGTGTTTTTTGAACCAATTTACTAACCTAACCTCAAATTTATCCATCTGATATTAGAAGACGGTGGTGTTTTTTCATTCATTACCTGTATGTATGGGATATTTTCCTGTTAAAAGGCTGGCCCTTGAGGGAGAACATAAATTGGGTACATAATTTTTATTGAGTATAATGCCATTATACGCCAAAGCATCAATGTTGGGAGTTAAGAATTGATTGGAGCCATGAAAGCTGACATCGTTAAAGCCCTTGTTGATTTTATTTATTTAAATAAATTTAATTTAAACAATTATTTGTTGTAATAAAGAAATAATATTAACTTAGGCTTCCTAATAAAGTATAATAAAGTATAGGGTGTTTTTATGGAGTTATAAACATTAAATAAAAAGAACACAAAGCAGAATTTTCTAAATTGACATGAAATTTGCTTTATTCGAAAGTTAGTCTGGCATATGACCACCACGGTTGGCTCAAATGTAGTCTAATATGGAAGTCGGCGAATGTTATCCTCAAAGTGGTCAAGCATTTCGGGCTTGTTGCCTTAGACGACCGATTTCAAAGTCTTGGGGCCCAATTTGAGATTCCGAAATATGAAACTTAGTGGCAACCAAACGTTTCCTTCACTAAAATAATCAACGATGGAAAAAAGTAGTGGCTAACGGTGGACAATATTTTGAATAATGTATCAACTTATTTTATTATATAATAAATGCATTTTTTAAGCAAAAATATCGATATTATTAACTTCTTGACCTATATTTTTTTTTGTAAAGAGATGTAGCACTTCAGGCAACAATGCCTATTTAGTCACGTTACGTGCTACATTTTTTATGAAAGGGATAGAGAAGAGATGAGACAGGTGGTGAAAGTAGAAGGATTAGTTACGGAAATCAACTGTCGACCCTCATTAAATTTGGTTTGTGAACAAACCGGTTTCGGCTATTTGCTATTTTCAGTGTTCTCTTTATACTCTTATACGCACATGTCGAAATTAACTACCGTATAAGACAGCACAACGACCAGTGACCATGCCCCACCGACAGTCAATTTTTATTTTTGTAGTGAAAAAAGACAGTATTTGTTGGGAGTCAAACCCACAACCCCCAGACTGGCAAGCTAGTACACTACCTACTAGCCTACAGGGGCAACTTGTTGACCTATATGTTGGAGTTTAGTCGAGCCGACATTATAAAAAGAGATGTCATGAAAATAAGATTTGTACTAAAAAAAGTTTTAAAAACAGGAACCACAGTGCGGATAACTCGCATTGTCCATTTGTCCATCTAGAAAAGAGTATGGGGAAACTCATCAGAAGCTTACCAAGAAAATAGGCCAACCAAGACACAGCTGGTATAGTAATATTGAATCTTATCACAAAGATGGCGAGCTGCTCGATTTAAGAAATAACAGAATGCATCGCGATTTATTAGAAATGCAGGAAGCCAATAGGCGATTATGAATGAAAAAATATGGAAAGTCTTCTAAAAATTATGTCAAAGACATCACGTGTGAATTTATATCTCGGCCTACAAATAAACAGCTAATAACGCTAAAGAAAAACGTTAAATAAAGTGAAGAAAAGTTTAACGGTCGATCCCTTGAAAAGCTCACATATTATTCACATTATTTTTAAAAACTGTGGTGCGTGTAGTTCATTATTTATAGAATCAGCAGAAAAAAGCAATTCGTCAAGAACTTTTACAGGGTATCCGCCGGAAAGGTATGCTACATTTGCATGCATTAAAAGTGACAGTCTGGTGGGCAATTTGGTCAGGAGGAGTCAATGGACCTCACTTCTCTGAAAATGAAAACGGATATCATTATTTGATTGAAAACTTTTTAACGCCATGCTTTGGCTTGATTAACATGTGCTATCAACAAGACGATGCCACATCGCATAGAGCCAGGATAACAATGGAATTACTGCGACACTTTTTTCCACAACAAATTACTTCAAGAAATGGTGATGTTGATTGGCCTCCAAGGCCACCTGATTTGACTGCTCCGGACTACTTTATATGGGGATATTTGAAAAGCAAGGCTTTCGCAAATAAACCAAAAACGCTTGAGCAACTCAAACAAAATATTCGTAATGAAATACCGCGTGAATTGTGCGAGAATGTGAATGAAAAATGTGGTCAAGAGGGCTCTCATTTGTAAGGCTAATAGAGGCGGACATTTTTCTTATACATAATTGCTGACATTAAATAAAACATTTATCACTCTTTCAATTAAACAAAACTTAGAAACAAACAAAGTAGTATACCTGGCCGGCGGACACCCTGTATTTATTATTTTGTATTTAAGTTTTTATATTAAATTTGCTAAAAGTACAAATAGACGAGTCGAGTAATTAATTTTTATTTAAAGTAGTCAGTCCCCTCAGCACATTTTGTTTTTAATTTTTTGTTACTTTTTATACAAATTAATTTTTATTAATTTAATTAATTTTTTTTTTTGTTAAATTTAATTAACTTTTATTAATTTTTTAAGCATTCCATTGTAACGATTTTTAACAATTTTAATTAATAATTATTCTTTTTTTGCAAAATTTCTTTAATTTAAAACAAATAAAATATATTTTTTTATACGTACCATATCATCTATCAAAATGATGAGAATATTTGGTTTCTGACTTTGCTGTCTCACACTTTGGTAACCAACCACAGGGCGCAGTGCGTTTAAATATAATAAACACACATTTAATGTATACAAATACCAACAACAACCTTTAAAAATACTCATTCTGGTTTACAAGTTCAAGTTCATTAACGGTGCTTTTGCAATAAATTGTATTCCGACTAAAAGAATAAAATAAATTTAAAAAAAAATCATAAATGAATAAACCGGTACTATCTTCTTTACTTGTTTATAAAGGACTTAAAATGCTTTGTGTAAGGGAGTGCGTGTGTGTGTTATTTCTTCAGATTAAAACAATTAAAAACAAAACAAAACAGCACAGTCGTACTCGCAAAACTGCTTTGATTTTACTATCATTTTGTTTTTGTTTTTGTGGAGATAACGAAAGTAAAAGTAAAATTTGAATTCTCAAATGAGGAAATGTACCAGAACCATTTGCTTTTTATTATAGGAAAAGTTGTTCTATCTGGAACACATATTTTCTCATATTCACTTTTTTATCTTTAATTCAAAAATTATTATTTTATAACCTAATTATGCTTAGAAAAGAAAGAAAGAAGTATTTCTTTGAGCATGTGTAACTAATTATAAGATTTTTTTGCTTGTCATATAACTTAGATAAAAAATCATAAAGTTTTTAGAAGAAATGATAATAAGAGCAATAACCTTTTTTACCTTTGCTAAATGTTATTATAAAAAAACGATTTTTTCGTTATTTTGCAATAGAATTAAAAGGAATATTCCATACAATTTTAGTTATGGCATGAAAGTAACCGCTTACTTTTCAAAGAAAGCGAAATTGAACGAAAAGTTAAAGTTTTTGAAACTCTATAAATAATGAGTCACTAAATAAGTAACCGATTATTTTTAAAATAAACCATTTCAGTTTGTACAACAACTAATTGTTTTGTAAATAATTTTTTAACAATTTATATAATAATTTTCCATATAATTTATAAAACGTAATGTGCCAATAATATTCGGTTACTAAATACGGCAAACCAATATTTGCAAAAGAAAGCGTTTCAGTTTTTGCACAAGAGGATTTATTTGTATTTTTAAAAGTTTTTCAAAAAAATTTAAAATAACAAACAAAAAAAAAATAAAAATTAATAATAACCAACAAATTGTGCAAGTTACCTAAAGTAACCGAATAATTTTAAAAGTAACCGTTTAGTTTTATATAAAAAATTATTTTTTGGAACACTGTTTTACATTATTCAACGGTACTTTGTTTAATTAATAAGAATTAACCGTAAAAGTTATCGACTACTGAATAAAATAACCTTTTTAATTTATACAAAAATTATTTTTTTCTAAAAATATTTTACAGTTTTCAGCAGAGTTAGCAAATTTTGGGCAGAATTTTTCATATCATTTTTAGATAACAAAAAATAAACCGATTTAAATTTTATTTTCAACAAAATTACCTAAAGTAACCGAATAATTTTAAAAGTAACTGTTTAGTTTCTTATAAAAAATTATTTTTTAGATCACTATTTTACATTATTCAACCATACTTTGTTTAATTAACAAGAATTAACCACATATTTTTGGATACTAGATAAAAGTAACCGATTACTTAATAAAAAACTATTTTAGTTTATACAAAAAATCTATTTAGTAGCAAATATTTTATTGTTTTCATCAGAGTTTAACAAATTTAGGCCGAATTTTTCATTTAATTTTTATATAACAAAAGTAATCGACTAATCTATTATTTTCAACAAAATTAGTTTGCAAAACAGCATTGTTTCTAAGGTTTTCTTTTTCATTTCGAGGGGTTGCGAAAATATTTAATGAATGCTTGGAAATAATTAGTAATCTGTAATTATTTTAAGTTACTTAAAATAACCGATTACTTTCATTAGCAAACACTCAGCTGAAATAGAAATAATTTTAATTGTTTTAAAAAAACTGATTACTTTCATGAGAAATCAGTTCAGTTCCAAAAAGCTAACAAAGGATTTTCTAAATCGAAATTATAAAAATAAATCGGGTTTTCCTTCCTAGCGCTATAAATTCAGAACGCACGAACCCATTTCCACGGTTTTGCATTCGTTGGAAAGGTCTCGGGCTCCGTGAGGTTTATAGCAAAGAAAATTGAGGAAAAATTTCAAGAGAAAAGCAGGAAAACAGGGAAGCTCATTTTTTACATACAGCGCCATCTCTGATACATAGCATGTACTACAACGTAGAGGGTGCCATGCGCTAGGTCGCATGTATACTGTTCATCCTAGAAATAATGAATGTTTTTAGTTGCGACTGCTGTTGGTAAATGTACGTGGACCAAAATAATTTGCGCATTTGAAAACTGTGAATGGCCACCACTGCCAAACATATCGAGAAGCATGTCAACTATAGGGTTTGCTGGAGAACGATTTTCATTGAGATTTAACAACACTTGCGGGATCAGTTGTTTCATCAAATGCGTACCAAATACGAACGCTGTTCGCTATTATCATCACCACATGTTTCCCTTCACAACCAATTCAGTTATGGAACAAATGCAAAGACGACATATGTGAGGAAGTTTTGCATCCCATGCGCATTCGAACAAATAATCCCGACATGCAAAAAACCGATGAAATATATAATGAAGGATAGCTTCTGATTGAGGATTAATGCTTGACTATTGCAAACAAGCTACTGATTGAAGTAGGAATGATTGCGCCAAATCGATAGATGCACCATGCACTCAACCAAGAATTAAATCGAGAGCTGCAATACAATGTTGATACATTCCAGGAATTCGTTTGAAATAATGTGCCGCTGCTGAATGAACAGCAAAAACTGATATACGAAACATGTATGCAAGCGGTGGACAATAATACTGGTGGTCTATTCTTCCTGGACGCACCTGGAGGTACAGGGAAAACATTTGTCATTTCATTGATTTTGGCCGCTATTCGATCAAGATGTGACATAGCTTTGGCGTTAGCATCATCTGGAATTGCGGCGACTCTTCTAGATGGCGGTCGTACTGCACATTCTGCGCTTAAGTTGCCACTCAATTGAAACACAATTGATACTCCAACATGCAATATTTCACGATTCAGTACAGTGGGAAAATCGTTGATGCAATGCAAGCTTATTGTTTGACATGAGTGCACAATGGCACATAAGAAATCACTTGAAGCACTTAACTACACACTGAAGGATCTTCGTCGAAATAACAACATCTTTGGCGGCTTGATGATATTGTTGGCAGACGATTTCAGGCAGACGTTGCCAGTAATTCTCCATGCAACCCCTGCAGATGAATTGAATGCTTGCCTGAAGGCATCACAAAGGTGATCGTAACGTATAAACGTAAAAACATTATCGCTAAACACTAATATGAGAGTTCCACTTCAAAGTGATCAAAGTGCTGCACAATTTTCCAAACAATTGTTTGCTGTTGGAAATGGAAAGGTCCCAGTTGATGCGACAGCTGAATTAATTACTCTTACCAACGTCTTTGGTCGATTTGTAGACTCTCAATTAGCTCTTATTGAAAATATTTCCCAAACATTAGTGAGAATTATCAGAATTATGCTTGGTTAAGTCGACGAGCAAATCTCGCCCCAAAGAATAATGATGTACACCCATTCATCATTCAATCAAAAATCGGTGGCGATTTGGTGACATACAAATCCGTTGATTCCATTACAAATCCCGATGATGCAGTAAATTATCCAAAGGAGTTTTTCAACTCTCTGGAGCTATCAGGATTTCCACCACATAACTTGCAACTTTAAGCTGGTTCAGTTATTATGATATTGCGTAATTTGAATCCACCGCGACTTTGCAACGGTACTCGACTTGCGGTTAAAAGACTTATGCCGAGTTTGATTGAGGCAACCATTATTAACGGAAAGTGCGCAGTTGAACGATTGAAATTTCCGGTTCGACTTTATTAACGGAAAGTGCGCAGTTGAACGATTGAAATTTCCGGTTCGACTTGCGTTCGCAATGACAATTAACAAGTCGCAAGGCCAATCGCTTAGTGTTTCTGGGATAAATTTAGAAAATCATTGTTTTTCACATGGGCAGCTATACGTTGTGTATTTACGAGTTAGGAAACCATCCGCTTTGTTTGTGTTAACGTCAGACCAAAAAACAAAAAATGTGGTTTACCAAAGAGCTCTTCAATGAAACGGATAATTTGCGGGCACTTATAACGCTTCGATTCAGTATTTACTTTGAATTAACTTTCATTTTTTACTTAGAGAATTTCAACTAAATTCCACTTCATTTTTCTAATCGAAATGAATTCAATGAAATAAAATTTTTCCTTTTTAAATATAAAACAAAAAAAAATATCTTTTAATCCCCAAACGAAATGTTAGAAAAAACGAAGCCATTTGGTGGCCGTTCGCCACGTTTGCTAGTACTTTATACAAATTTTAGAATATTTCATAAATTAATCAATTAATTAATTAATTAATTTAAGCAAATAGTTAAATTTTGTGAGTAGTAGCAGTTTAGCAAAAAGTAATCGATTACTTGAAAACAAAGCACTATTTTGATTGTAAAAAAGACGTCTACTTTTTATGAAAAGAATTGTTTTCTTTTAAAAAATTAAAAAAAAAATCTAACATAGCGTCGTAAATTTATACAAAGTAGTCGATTCTTTTTTAAAAGTAATCATTATATTTTATGAGATTTTTTTAAAAGATTAAAAATTAAAAGCATTGAACATAATAACTTCTAATTAAATGTTATCAAAACTATTAATAATAAAAAATACCCAGCATAATTTTTAACCTCTTCTAACTTACACCTGCACCATTATGGCATTACAACAATAACTTTGTTTAATGAAATTATTTCGAATCTTTACAGCAGCAGTATTCGATTTCCTAACTCGTGCTTGACCTTCATTAGATTTCATTGTAAAAAAAAATCAAAAACCTGGCTCAACATTGAAATACTTAGCAAATAGCCGCCTTTTTTGCATACAACTTATGGTTACTTTAAATACTTTTAACTATGTTGTACTCGTGTAAGGTTAACGTTAATTTAACAATAAAAACAAAAACTATAGAAGTTCTTTGCTGATTTAGTGATAACAATTACGAAAATCTCTCAAGTCGTGTTCTTAATTTTTCACGTTTTTCTTAGTTTCTACGTGTACTAAAACAGTTTATGTTGAATAAAATAAAAAAATAACATTAATTAAATAGCAATTTATTTGCAAGGCAAAACATATAAAATTAACTTCAATTTATGTAGGACATGTCATGATTTGCTCTTTTCAATTAAAAATTGAATAAAAATCATTAAAAAAAAATTAATGAAAAATACATTAAAATCTAAACTAAATTAACAAGGAAAATCTGTCATTTCCACTCTAGAGTTTAGAATATTTTTAAAAGTTAATATTAAAAAAGAAATTGTTATAATCAAATAGTCACGTAACAAATGAAAACTGATTTGTGTTTATTTCCTTGTGTTTCTTTTTATATATTTTTTTTAAGTTAAAAAAATAATAAAGGATTTTTATTTTAGTTCGCAAAATATAAAAGTAACCGAATAATTGAATAAAAAAAAATTAAAAAAATTATAGTCAGTTATTTGAATTTATTTTAATTTGTTTTCATTTATTTTAATTAAATTTGTTTTAATTTTAATTTAATTTATCTTAATTTATTATAATTTTGATTTAATTTTAATTTACTCTATTTTAGTTTATTTCAATTTATTTTAATTTAAATTTAAGTTGTTTCTTTTTATTTGAATTAATTTATATTAACTTTTTTTAACTCATGTTAATTTATTTTTTTTTAACTTTTTTTAAATTATTTAAATTTATTTTAATTTATTTTTTATTTTTACTAATTTTGTATTCATTTTATTAATATTTTGTTTTTACTTATTTTTAATTTATTTTTATTTATTTTTTTATTTTATATAATAGTTATAATTTTTTTGATTTTTTTAGTATAAATTTTTTGTTTGCCAACCAACGGTGTGGCGAAATATCGAAAATATAATAAAAAATAAAGTTTTTTAAAAATATCCTTTATTAAATAAGACCTATTGCTTAAAATTAATTACTAAAAAATTTTTTTATTTTTATATATTTTAATATATTTTTATATATTTTAATTTATGTAAATTTATTTTAATTAATTTAAATTTAAAAAAAAATTTTATTTAAGTGTATTTTTATTTATATTTTTATTTTAATTTATATTATTTTAATTTACTTTTATATAAAATAAAATTTATTTTTTAATTAATTTTTAATTTATTTTAATTATATTTTGTTTTTATATTATTTAATTTATTTCATTTTAATTTATTTCAATTTATTTAAATTTATTTTTTTAGTTTTTATTTTAATTTATTTTATTTTATATTATTTTTATATATTGTAATATATTTTCATACATTTTTATATATTTTAATTTATGTAAATTTATTTTATTTAATTTTAATTTATTAAAAAAAAATTTTTATTTATTTTTTTTAAATTTATTTTAATATATTTATAAATATATTTGAATTTGTGTTTATATATATATATATATATATATATATATACATATATATATTAATTTATGTAAATTTATTTAAATTAATTTAAATTAAATTTATATTTTTCTTAATTAAGTTTATTTTTATTAATTTTTTTATTTTAATTTATATTTACTTAGTTTATTTTATTTTTATACATTTTAATTTATATAAAGTTGTTGAAATTAATTTAAAATATTTTTTTTAAATCAATTTATTTTAATTTATCTTAAGTTGCTGCAATATTTGTTAGTAAATAGTTTAAGGGCTATTTAAAACCTAGACTTTAATTTAGTATATTTTTGCGGTTACCAAATAAGTAATCGAGTAATTTTGCCAAATAACCATATAATTTAAGAAATTATAGATTTTTCCATAAATCGAAAAAAACTTTAATTTCTTTGCTTACAAAAAAATTATTAAAAAAATGAAATTAATCGATTACTTTTGATAAATAACCGTTAACTATACGAAATAATATTTGTCTTCTTGATTGTAATTTTTTTAAGACAGAATTAAAACAGGAAGGACTCAAAAGAACTCTTTTAGTGTTTTTTAATTTCTCAAAAAATATTTTTCCCCTTCCCTTCCTCTTTGAAATCTCCCAAGTGAAATACACAGTCTGCAATATTTTAACAAAAATAGCTATTTTAATAACAATATAGATAGAAAAAAGAAGAAAAAATTGTCTTGCTGTCAAATCTTAATTATTTCAAAAATTCAGCACTATTTCAGAAATTATTTAAAATTTTATTTTGTGCAGTTTAAATACAAGCCATGTACATCAGCTTAAAAGTACTAAAGCCACACTAAAGTACTGCAGTGAGTGGAGATGAAATTCTAAAGTGTGTTATTAATAACATATTTTTTTTTATATAAAAGACTGACCAGTTTAGAACTGAAGAAACGTTAAAGTGTTTAAATAGAAAAGGAATTATACAGAGATGGAAAATATTATGTTATTTCCTTTTAAAATACGTATCTGCCACAAACGAACTAATGTTAGAAAATTGTCTTAAATGAAAATTTCGCATACTTGCTATTATGGCAATTAAAACAAATAACTAACACCCAGTTAAATAAAGGAAAAAAGCAGATAATAATTTTTATTTATGGGAAGGACATTTATGAGAAAATAAATAAATATGTTAAACAAAAACAAAAAAAAAAACATGTCTTGGCTTAAGTCCACATTAAAAAAATATTTAAACATTTTTAATTTTATTTATTTTTAACTCAAAAAAAAAAAATAGTCAATTAACATTGATAACTCAAATTTAATTTGCATTGTTCATATGTAAAAATGACAATTTTAAGATTTTTTTAACCAATAACTTTTCTAATAAATTTGCTAAAATTATTTTAATCAAAACAAAACAAATTATAACTTGAAATCGATTTCACGTGTTAAGCAATTTAACATTTTTTAATTTTTTTCCAAAAAGTAATTAATTCAATTTTGAAATCAATTTAAAGGTGGCAAAAATAATTTCTTTAAGAAGCTTTCTTAAAAAAGCTTTTAATTATTTGCAGATCATTGACTTTTAATTAACACATTTTTCATAGTATAAGTCCTATAAGTATTTTTTTTATTTATTTTTTAATATATTAAAAATTTTAATTATTATTTTTTTTTAATAAAAAAAAATTCACTTTTTAACCTTTTTAACACTGTGGCTACCACTTGTTATTTTTAAATCAGAATATTACTTCGTTGTTGACGAGCTAACAGCAACTAAAAGACAACTCCAACATTTAAACCGTTAAATAATAAAACTTAACATTCCACCAATGAGCTTGACAGTGAATGTTTACAGCAGAACCTACCAAAACTTAACATAAACGAAAATAACAGCAAGAGTTTTTTGGTTGCTGTTGGATAAATACAAAACTAAGAAATTTGCAAACGAAAGAAATAAAATCCAGAACACAGCAATCAAAAGAAAAAGCGTTAATTTAAAATGTAAACAACGAGAGGGAAACAATAGCTTTGATAGATAATGAAAGTGAAAAATAATTAATACGGGCAGATAGCGATAGTGGGCTCAGTTAGCAGATAAAATTGAAAAGTTACAAATTGAAACTTTCAAATTGAAAAACTTTTTATTCACACCGACCGATTTGGTCGTGTGAATAGAGGAGATTTTAATGCCCGTAAGACGCAATGTTGCATGTTTATGTGTAGATCTGTGTTCGGTAATGATGCTGCATCTGTTACTATGGGTGATATAAGTATTACGGAATTGGAAGCTCTTGACGCTCTTCGCATAAAAATTCAATGTGATGTTCGTTGCACTAAATACATTTTTCAGGTTTCTAAAGAAACTTACAAGTGCCTCGGTTTTCTAAAACAGTGTAAGAGATACTTTACTCCATCCGGTTGCGGTACTATTTATACCACCTAAATCCGTTCAAAAACAGAATACAACTCTCATCTATGGGCCAGCGCTCCAAAGTCTATTTTGGAGTTGCTCGTCCGCGTACAGAAGAGGTCCAATAGGCTCATTGGAGTCTATGGACCTCAATGTGGGTTGTACTGCACTGTCTTATCGTTGCTACAATAGTAAGTGCTCTAACGAAATTAGGGAACTTGTTTATAAAACTCGCTGAGAATTCGTTTTTTATCAGAACAGTTCGTACGTGGAATAAACTCCCTCCAGAGGTCCTTCCCGTCACTTTCAATGTAGGAAAATTTAAATCGAATGTCCACAAGCACTACTCCCTCTTTCCTTCTCCCCAAAACCTAATTTCCTAGTTCTGGTACAATGCATTGAATGTGTAGTGGTCATCCTCTTAGTGCTGCTCTGAAAAACAAACCTATTTGCAAATAACAGTACAGTAGCACAAAAAATTAAAAGTGTAATAACGAGTTTCCATTAAAGTTATTTGCTCAAATCCTGTGTTTTGCTATTTGATTTCGCCTTAATTTTTCAGACTTACAAAATCGCCTTAATAACTAATGATTTCTTTGTTTTTCTCGGAGCAGCACTTGGGAGATGACTCCTGGTCATCCTGGTCAGGAAATTAGGTTATGAGAAGGAGGAAAGAAGGAGTAGTATTTGAATTTTCCTACATTGAAAGTGACAGGAAAGACCTCTGCTGGGAGTTTATTCTATCTATGAACCGTTCTGTTGAAAAACGAATTTTTCCTGTAATGCGTAGTGCGATTCACTGGCCAATCAACCCCCTGCGCCTGTATGCTAGTAGGTAGTGTGCTAGCTTACATGACTGGAGGTTGTGGGTTCGATTCCCAAAGACCTTGGTTTTTTTCACTACAAATAAACAATTTGACTGTCGGTGGGGCTGCTAAGTAATGAAGGCATAGTCAATGGTCACTGAGCTGTCTTATACGACAGTTAATTTCTGTTACTATCCTTCTACTTTCACCACCTGTCGCATCTCTTCTCTATTCCATTCCTAAAGAATGTAGCACGGTACTTGACTAAATAGGCATTGCTGCCTGAAAAAAAAATGGATGACCTCTCAACGAAATTCAAATTCAACAAATTAAAAACAAAAATGTGCGAGTAACGGGAACAAGTTTCCTAATTTCTCTAGAGCACTTATCATTGTAGAGAAATACAACTCACACTGCGTTGACGACACGACGACATAGTTTTCTTGAATTGTCGATGACATATAGCGACATAAGAGCTTTACGCGTAGCATGGAAATTGTTGATATGCAGATGGTGAACATAATAATCGACGAAATAATTTTTGGTAGGCAAAATCATAGGATGTTTCTGGACTTCAGAAATCGCAGCGAATTCTAAACGTCCACCAACTTTAAGTAGATTGAAGCCATATGATAAATCGGCCAAGGAAAACCTTAAGGATCCTGTATCTTTAGAGCACCTTGGAAATGTTATTTCTGGATGTTAAAAACTATTTTGAGTATTGGATGAATCTAATTCTTCTAGCTGCGAAGTGTCAGAACTGCAGAGTTTTTTCCTTTGAGTACAACGTAGCATCCAGGCGACAATACGAACTATTTTCAGATATGAGCTATATTTTCCAACAGAATCCATTATATAGTTAGAGCTTTGCTCTACGTTAAATGCTGCCTAACGTCTTTCTTTGTTTATTTCTACCTCTAGAGAATCAGTAGAGTTGGATTACCAACTGCCCCCAATGAACCTCTCCTGTACGCGGTCGAGCAACTCCAAAGTAGACTCTTAGAAAATTATCAATTTGCTCTTAATATTGCGGTACTATTTGTGTGAGTGATTGCAAATAAGTTTCTTTTCGTTTTTTTTTTGGTGTTGGCAATAACAAGATTTTTTGTAAAAAATCGTCAAAATTTCAAGAAAAATCGTTAAAATCGTTGGAATGGAAAAGAACGTTAAATAAGATGTGGTGTGTGTGTGGTGTTTTCTAATTAAATATTTGTAAGGATTTTAATTAAACTATTCTTAAGAATTATTATTCAAATAATTTTTGACAAAATAATTTGAGGGAATTTGAATTTTAGTCTTAATTAAATATTTTGGTCTAAGAGCCCCAATATTCAAATTATATTAAGCGTCACCTTTTTGTGTTTTCCTATCACAAAACTCTGGAACCATGACAGCTGGACACTCGACAGAAGTACATATTTGCTGCTACAAGAATATATAATAAAATTACGTAAAAATTAAAGAATATCTTAGTAGAAACGTTATTCTTTTAGCCGTATGCGCGTCTATGGCCTTATCTTTTTAACCATTAGACAACAACAAAAATAAAATTAAAATAATAAATTATCGTTTGAAGTGTGTCTATACTCTAGGAATATTTGACAAAAGTTCATCTAAAAGATAAAGTTTAAAACTAAAGTATGTTAACGAAGAAATTTTTACAATTTAAATATTTTCAATACAGAGATCAAAGAAAACAATGCCTTCAAAATAACGGTACTTTTTTATTCCTTTTTTTATAAAAACTTTTCTGAAAGAAAATATAAATTTAAAGAAACAAAAAAAATAATATTTTCAAAGTTTATGAAAAGTATCCAAAGGGACATTTCATAAAATGTTTGGGGGCAAATTTCATTCAGTAATTTTAAGGTGATGGTGCAAGGGAAATATCAGAAAAAGAACAGAATATCTAATGTCGCCAGCAACTGTTAGCTTTTGGCAATATACTAAACCGCTCATGATTTAAACTTTATTACCCACCGTAAATATTCAGTGTCCGCCGGAAAGGTATACTACTTTGTTTTGCCGCCATTTTGTTAAACATCAATTTTGACATATTTGGCAGTCATGAAGTAGACACGTGGTAAATTTATTACGGAAAAATATTCGATAAACCAACGTGTTTTAATCGTTAAAACATTTTATCAAAATCAATCTTCGACTACTGCCACGATGAGAAAGTGATACCAAATTTCTGGGAAAAATAATGTGCCAACAAAACGCACTACTTATGGTGTATTGAATGATTTCGAAGAAAGAGTGTCTGTAAGTGATAGGCCCAAGCATGGACCACAACGTACTGCAAGATCGGCTGGAAACATTTCGGCTGAAAACATTACTGCTGCCGTGCTCAGGAGCTTCGAAGAACAACTTTGGCAAAAATTTTGCACAAGGATTTACAATTGTTTCCATATAAAATTCAGCTGACATAAGAGCTTCCCTTTACGCCGACAACCCCGATTTTCATTAAAACATCATAATGAGTGACGAGGCACATTTTCATTTGAATGGATACGTGAATAACATATATGCCAGTTCTAGGGAATGGGAAAGCCTCAAATTATTCAACAGTCACCTTTGCATCCATTAAAAGTGGCAGTCTGGTGTGCAATTTAGTTAGGAGGAATCATTGGAACTTACTTCTTTGAAAATGAGATTAGCGTAACGGTAACTGTAAATGGGGAGCCATATCGTGATATGATTGAAAACTACTACGCCACAACTTTATGCTTTGAGCTTTCATTTAATGAAAAACTAAACTAAAGTGAACTTAATCGATTTGGCAGTTGAAGCAGACCAATCTTACTTGATCAGCTTTAATTTTCTAGAAGTAAAACACAATAGTGACTACAGCTTTAAGAGTTAGAAAATATATGAGGAGTTCCTATTGACATTGTTAATAGACAAATAATAAAGATTTCAATTAGGAGGATCTACTTTTTATTTAGTTTTTTATTTCAAAATTATATGCGAAAAAAATTTATACTTATATGTATATACTCGAATGATTTTTAATCGAATAAAAGTTTTAGTGTTGTCAATTTCATTTTAATTGAATTGTTGTTTGTTAGATTCTTATTCAATAAAAGAGATTTTAATTTAATTAATTAAGGTTTTTGTTTCTCAGGCACTTGCAGTATATGGGTAACATACGCATCACCTTCTCTTCTATAATTTCAATATTTTTAGGAATGTAAATTCTTGGCAACATTATACTGCTGAGATTTGTTTATCGTAGACAAACACCCATTCCCGGTGTGGTGAATTTAAATATAAACTAAAGTGGTGAGAAAATACAATGTTGCTATTATACGATAGTGAAATAGAATGAATATTGCCATTTTCCGTCCTAACTGGCTGGTTTGTATTCGATGGCGAGCGCTTTCGATGCGAAATGCCAGGTGGCTGGTATTCTGCTTACCTGAATATATACGGACCTAATAACAGAACTACCTGAACGCCAACACTGACTCACCAGTACAAACTAAACCGCGGCTTGGGAATGATGCATTCGCATCGAATGCGCTCGCCATCGAATACAAACCAGCCAGTTAGGACGGAAAATGGCAATATTATTTCATTTACTGGCGGAGGACAACCAAACAACATAATACCAGAAATATAATGATTTGCAATTTTCGACAAATTATCACCTAAAAAATAAATATACGAAAAAATTAAGTTATTTTTAAAAAAATCACCGAAACTGATTATCGGTGGTGGCGCCAGTTTCTATGCCCGTTTCGTTGATTACTGAATTCAACCAGCGTTGCGCTAGTTAAGGTTTTTTCAACAAGAAGTTTGTTGTCTTATGCAAAATTCGGTTTTGGATAATCCCAATTGTTGAGAAAGTCGAGGAATTGACAAATTTGGATCTGCTTCAACAGTGTGGCTCACGGCTGCCTTTCATGTTTTCAGTTGAACGACCCGGTTGAACATGCGTTGGTATTCGCATATTTTGTATCGAGCCGGTCGACGCAAATGTTACGTTCAGATTCTTAATAGCGCTCTCAAAGAGACGTTTATGTTGTCCGCAAATGTCACGAATTTTATGAAATGTAACTTTAACCGAACCACCATTTTCATAGGAGATTTTAATTATTTTATGGCGATTTTCTCGCGAAATTGAATGCAATGTAACAATTGCCAGTGCATCTACTACGAATACGTCAAAAAACTAAATGTCAAAACTATCGTGTTGTTGGTGTTGCCACAATTTTAGAACAACTTTTTGTTGAAAAAGCTGATACATATAACAAAATACGAGAAATAAATTGGTGATCGTAAATTGGGATGGAAAGACCATAATGTGCAGTGCTATTTTGTAAGGAAAGTAACAAAATTTTGTTTAGCAGTGGCGGCTGAGTTGCTTTAAAGTTACAGTCCTGCCAAGGTCATGGTAATGCAAATCAGCTCAGTAATTGAGTAGTGTTTGAGGACATTTGATTTGCAGACTGAAAGTGACAGGTAACAGCTCAGCATAGAGTTTATTCTAGATAAAAGCTGTTCGATTATAAAGCGAATTCTATTTCTATGCTGAATGTGATTCAGTGGCAAATGGATCAAAAAGGAATGTTCTCTTGATGAAGAATGCATTGCGCATTTGAAATATGGCTTTCAAAAGGTCCCTGATTTCATGTCAGCACTTTTCATTTGTCAAGTTTCCCCTGCGGCAAGCAACTCATATTGCATGTATATCCTGCTGTCACGATGAACCTCAGCCTAGATGGTCTAAAATACTTATCAGTTACAAAAGTGTTGCCAACCTTAAAATCAAAAACACTTAAACTGCCAAATATATCAAATCTTTAAAAAGTGAAAAATTTCGGAGATGATCAATTAAAGAGGAAAAAGCCGAATTAAAAGAAAACTAATTTAAAGAAAAAAAAAATTAAAAATTATATTCTCCCTTAATAATATTAAATCATATTTGATAACTTTAAAAATAAATTAATTTATATAAATAAATTTCTTAAAACTAAGGCAATACTGGTCACTAAAAATACTTGGCTAAAACCGATAGAAGCAACACTAATCGCTGCATTGCCTTCTAAAATATCCTCCCACCAAGTCCATTCTCCATCAAAGTTTGCCGGATCGCAACGGTAATCAGCTGGTTTATTATTCATGGCATGAGAATGTTCTCGAAAATATGCAATACGTTCCAACATGTCATTTAATATTTTGGAATTTTTATATTTTTCATATAAATTCTGTTGCTCGCAAGGATCCGTATCTAAATCAAATAGACAGGGTGACTCTAAGGGATTACAGGCTATACCCTGAGTTGAGTTTTCATAAAGACACTGAATTGTAGCAGAGTCGCGTAGCTGTTTGATATTGTGATTAGCTGATGAGGCCAACTTGTGTAGTTCCTTCCAAACAGGAGAACTTTTAATAAGATGCTCGTAGATAGCAAAACGAGGATCAATTTTGGTGGTATCATTTAAGGGACGTTGTGATAGCCAATCATCATAGATGCCTTTTTGAGTGGTGCCATTTATATATTTCCATTTACCTTTGCTATACACCTCATATTGGAAAATATCGTCTATATTGTGCACAATTTCACGCTCCACCGATTCATAGCCATATTTAAGAGCAGACCAAAGATTGAGGCCATCTATTTTAAGGGATTCCAAATCCAAAGCAATGCCAGCTGCTGAGGCAAGTGTAGGCAGCAGATCAGCTATATAAATAGGCTGAGTCCATATAGTTCCCAGCTTTTCCAATTGGGTAGACCATATAGCGGCCGATGAACGTATACCACCTTCCCAGGGAGAATTTTTTTGCTGTAAGCAAACCAACACATTAGAAATCACTTCAAACAGTTTCTTCTTTTATTTTTTAAACTTACGCCCCTAAAAGGATAGTTTGAGGCAGTAGTAGCATGCATACCCACTGTGGGACCACCATTATCTGATAAAAATAATAAAATGGTATTATTTAAGACTCCCTTCTCTGATAATCCCTGCACCACTTGGCCCACACTTTCATCTAGTTTTGACATCATGGCAGCATAAATTCTTCTATTTAAATTTTCTATATAAGAAAACTTTTCAATTTCTTGTTCTGGAGCTTGCAAAGGCATATCATCGTTGGCACTGTGGGGCGCTAAATGACTTAAAATCATAAATAAAGGCTGCTTTTGAAAATTATGATCTCTGATACGCTTTAATGAAGCCTGTGTCAGCAAATCTGTAACATAAGTGCCATTGCCATTATGCAAAGGCTTTAGATTATCACGAAAATCATGACCCCGGGAATAATTTTTATTCTGAAAACAACAACAAAAATTACAAAGAAATCTTTTCAAGGTCTTTAAAGTATACATTCGCTTACAGATTGTTCCATTGTTTGATCGTAATAGTCCACATAGGCACCCAAATATCCATAATGTTGATCGAAACCTCTTAAAGTGGGTGTGTAGGATTTGCGTGACATGCCCAAATGCCATTTACCAATTAGTGAAGTAAAATAACCATTTTTACGAAATATTTCTGCCATTGTAGTCTCATTCAGAGGCAAACTCCAGGGTTGATCATTAACTATGACATAGTGTTGCATGCCTGTGTTAATGGGATATTTTCCTGTCAATAAAGCTGAACGTGAGGGTGTACACATAGACGGTGTATACAAGTTATTAAGTATAACTCCACTGTAGGCCAATGCATCTATGTTGGGTGTTAAAAACTCATTCGAACCATGAAAACTGACATCATCAAAACCCTTGAAGTATTTAATAAATAAGGATATGTTAAGTAAGAACATAAGAGGAAAAAATGGTCCTTCGAACCAAATTTTTGTTGTTTGTTTAGCACAATGAAAACTAAAACCATCAAAGTCTTAAATAATTGATGAGATATTTAACACGCTTATAGAAAAATGGTCGATCGAACCACGAACTTTTTCAGAAGAAAGAAATCTGACATAATCGAAATAGTAAAACGTGTGTGGTCCAATCATAATGCCAGTGTGGAGGAATAGGATTTTTAGAAAATGTCAAAATACCTCCGAAAATATTACTAGTTTTAGCGATAGTGTAACAGAAAAGCCGTCAACTTCGACTCGTCGTCGTGCCTAACAATAAGGATTTAAATTTTAACAATTAAGGGAGTAAAGCTTCTGACCGTATCAAGCATCGTCAATACGGCGAATGCTTGGTGGAACTTTTTTTTGACTTTACAAAGAAAATCATCTTCAGCTAAGAGGCAAACTTTCATCTCAGTGGATCGTTAATAAGAAGAATTGCCGCAAATGAGAATTCACAAAGTAAAAGCCGATACATTCTTAAGAGATGTTCGGAAATAAGGTCGGTCATGCAGTACCGTAAATGGAGTTCGCTAATTCGAGATAACGTAATTGTTGTTGCCAGAAACTGAGGACATGCACCTGGACGATATGTGTTTTCAACAGCATGGTACCACTTGAAATAATAATACGTTTGCTCAAAAAAATCGATAACCGTATTATCGCACATTGAGACGATATTAATTGGCCGTGACAATCATGTGATTTGACATCGGACTTGAACTTCTTTCTTTGGAAACTCTAAAATGCAAAAGTGTACGTCAATAAAAGTCAAGAACAATTCGAGAGCTAAAAGATGAAACAATTCGACATATTAATGACATTAAATCTCCATTATGTTTCAGTTTTTGAAAACATAAGCCGGCAGATGGAGGTATGCCACCGAAACAATGGCAATATTTTGTTTCACACATAATTGCTGTAGATCTTCTATTATAATTAAAAAACAATTTTCTAAAAACTTTTTATTTTATTTACATTTAACATCGTGAGGTTTGGTTAGAACACCCTTTATATGGAAATGTTTGTTTAGGGCCTATTTTATGGACCCATGATAGTGGGGTATCTGAAAACATATTAGAAATTGCAAATAGGAATATATTTCTGTTAAGTAATTAACAGAGCTCTGTTAACTGTAAAATTCGCTAGTTATAAAAATTGGTTTAAGTCTCTGCTAGCTAAATTTGCCTTTCTTTGCACACACATCTTATTTAAAGGTGTTAAGGTTATAGCACCAAAAAAATTGCTAAGTGGTAGTAAACTCTAACCTTCGGAATGGTAAGAAAGAGAGGATTAATAGAATGGGGATGAGCCTAGGAGTTTTGGAAAGAAATGTGTTGATAAAAAGAAGGAATAATTTTATGCAGACACTGTAGAACACTCTTTTCCACAGTTACAAAATTATAAAGGACTAGAAATATAAATAACAGCGTCTTATAACATTATTGTCCTCTGACGAAAAACGAATTTAACTAAACTCCATGGAATCACTTATTTAACTTAGCTGTTCTATAGTGAAATTTAAATTTTACTGCAGGTAAATTTAAATCAAGGTCAGCAATTTTAAGGCGTTAGTGAAAATTCTGTGCTCCCATAACCTAAGCTATTGAAAATAGTGTTATTTTATAACACAATACTCACCATATCATCCGCCATAATTATAACAATATTGGGTTTTCCTTCATTCCAAGCACGACCGACATTAAATGCGATTATTAATAAATTTATTAAGTAGAATAGCCTCATGTTTATCATTCGCTGCTCACTTAATCCTCAAAATTTACAACAACAAAACAGAAAACGTAAATCTGCAACAAAATAAACAAATTAAAATTTACTAATTGTTTATAAAATTTAAACAAAATTTTAACACGTTCATTTAAAAATGTATTTGCTTCCCAAACAAAAAGTTAAGTTAAGCACACGAATGCCGTTAAATAAATTTAAATAAATAAAAAAAAAATATATTATTTAAGTTTTAAGTCATTAAACATTAACTAAGATTAGCAAAGAAAAATATAGATAGTTAAGCTAACAAAAACAACATAAAATTATACAAAACGTACTCGTAATAAGTGTCACCGTAGTTTTTATGAACAAATATTTTAATTAGTTTTTCTTTTTTTCTTAACGTAATTAACAAAATTCATTATTTATTTAACACTAACGAAAATCCAAGCTTCAGAAATAATCAAAAAATTAAACTGCATTAGAAGATCAGTTCGAATTCAAGTAGCAGAGACTTAAACCATTTCGTTTACATAACTAACGGCAATTTTTTATGAATTAAAAAAAAAGAATTTTTTTAAATTGACTTAAAACTGTCTTTTTTCGAAAGCTATTTTACTGACATTGTAACTTAAATATGTCATCTAGCATGTGGCTGTCACGACTGGCTAGGACGTAGTCTAAGCTGGAAGTCCAATTTTCGATGCTGATTTACACGATAGATAATCATTCTTCTAACATTATAATTTAAATATGACTTCTAGCATATGACCGCCCCGGCTGAATCGGATGTAGTCTAATCTGTAGGTTTAGTTTATGATTACTTTGCCGTATAACGACAGTACCTGGAGTTCAACAGCTTTTTTTTTTTGTTTTTTTTTTTAGAGAAGTAGCACTCAGGCAACAATGCCTATTTAGTCAAGTACCGTGCTACATTCTTTAGGAAAGGGATAGAGAAGAGATGAAACAGGTGGTGAAAGTAGAAGGATAGTTGGAAATTAACTGCCGTATAAAGACAGCACAGCGACCAGTGACTATGCCTTCATCGCTGAGCAGCCCCACCGACAGTCAATTTTTTATTTTTTTTTTTTTTGTAGTAAAAAAACCAAAGTCTTCGTTGGGAATCGAACCCACAACCCCCATACTGACAAGCTGGTACACTACCTACTAGCCTACAGGGGCACTCAGGGCTTACTTAGCAACCGATATTATGGTTTCCGTAGGTGAAACTCTACGAGCGATTTGCTGGCTTTCCTATCGGATAATCGTGCAACTCCATGCATCATTTCGAAGAAATTAAGGTGGTGGCTCTAGATATTTCTAAGGCGTTTGATAGAGTGTGGCAAAATGCACTTCTGTCAAAACTTGCTGCTTTTCACATCGATGATAATTTCTCCAAATTTATATCGTGTTGTTATAGACGGGTATTTCGTCAGACGAGTTCACGATTAATTCAGGGGCACCGCAAGGCTCCATTCTTTCTCCTACCTTCTAAATGACCTTCTTTGTCAAACTTTCAAACTTTCAAACTTATTTACTCTTCCACAGATAACAGCACCATTTGTCATTCGTATTCATTTAGTAATAGGACGCACCAGTTGGAGGTGAGTTCCAAAATATGGAACATGAATGATACGCTCAATAACGATGTTATGGCGATCTCCAAGATCTGCCCGTAAGATGCATTGCTACATGCTTACACATAGATCTGTGTTCAGAAATGGTGCCGCACCTGTTACTATGGGTGGTATGGGTATTAAGAAATCAGAAGCTTTTGAGGTTCTTGGCATTAAACTTCAGTCTGATGTTCGATGGCCTAAACACATTTTTCAACACTCAGGCAAAGAACCCTACACATACAATGCATTGTGCCAGAACTAGAAAATAAGGATATGGGGAGAAAGAAAGAGGGAGTAGTGTTTGTGGCCCTGCAATTTGAACTTTCCTACATTGAAAGTGACAGGAAGAATCTCTGGAGGGAGTTTATTCTACATAAGGACTGCTCTGCTAAAAAACGAATTTTCCCTGTGATATATAGTGCGATTCTTTAGCCAATCAACCACAAATGGCTGTGCTCTCAACGACAATCGAGTTAAACGTAAAAAAGTGCGTGTTTCGGAAGAGCATTTACCATTGTAGTAACGATAAAAAATGAAATACAACCCACATTGCCTCGATGCTCCAAAGACTCCATAGAATGATACCCTACTGTACCCAATGAGCCTCTTAGCCCTCTCTTGTATGCCGTCGAGCAACTCCAAAATAGACTTTGAAGCGCCGGCCCATACATGAGAGTCGTATGCCATCTTTGGTTTTGATTTTGATGATATTGACAGGTAGCTTTGCGGCTAAGATGCACGCGCCATTGTCAGATATTATTCCCCCCCCCACCCCCGGGGACACGTTTATCGGTCTTTATAGAACTTCAACTATCTAGACCTGTGCAACTGGGGGTATAAGGGAGCCCAGTCCCCTGAAGCCAGCAGAGGTACAACTGGAAGGTCCACTTTATTTCCATGAGAATCAGTAGCCCGCAGAGTTTCCGCTATTTGTCTTTTAGGCATTTAGCTGTTTCTCTGACTGATTATTGAGGTTGGCCCTTCGGGAGTAACGTGGTGGTTGTGGTTTCGCAGCCTTATAACAGGTCTATTTTTTATGGTGGCCAGAATCATCTCGCCTTTAATAACACCCACTGGTGAGTGATCCAGATTCAGTGAGCATGCTAGTCATGTGTTCTGGACAGGAGTTGGATAGTGTACAGCTCTTCAGCAAAGAGTAGTGGTTTGCAGCCCTGCTCTGGAATCATTGAAATTACCACTAGGAAGGACCTGTTGCTAGAATTAGATTTCAGCCTCCTAGGGCGTGAGTGGCGCTGCTTTTCACTCACAGTGGTTCGACCACCATCTGATTAAGGCTCACTACCAGGTGCAGATGTAAATCATATCGCGAAGTGTCAGATATTATTCTAAATCCGCTTACAACTCTTATTGCACAAATCCTTTGCACTGATGTTACTATTCTTTTTCCCTATTTTTAAGGCTTCTGCGCAAAGCGACGATGTGTGTGTGTGTGCTTACTCTAGTAACAATAAAACTAAAACTTTGTTCTCAAAAGAGGCGGGATTTTAAAGCATATTGTCACTTTTTTTACAGTATTAGGGGAACACACGTTCTTCAACATTAAATAATAAAAATATAAAATTAAAAAAATAAAGAGTGATCCATATGAGGTACTAAACCTTTTGTTTCAAATTTATTTAATACTTTTTTTTCGAACTGCTTCGATTTCAAATAAAAGAAATTTGTTTTTAATGCATTTCACAGTGAAAAGGTATTTTAGGGTTAATTTATATTTAATTTATTTTGTTGTTGTTGCTGTATTTTTTTGTTTATCAGTTTATTATAAAACATGAAAGTATCACGTTAAGGCAATTAATTTTTTTTTTAATTTTATTTAATTTTGGGTTAATATTTATTTACACATGCATTTGATTTTTTTTAATTTTTTTTTATATTTTTTCATTTAATGTCAATAATTGCATTGAGTTTCAGTGAATTATTTCTGTTTCCTTGTTTGTTTGTTTGTTTTATTGATTAATTTTTATACTTAATGAATTTCGCTGAGACGTCTGATGAAATTGTTTCTTTTTTTAACTCTTATCTTTTACTTAAGTTAAATTCCCACATTTGTCTAGTTTAATCTTCTGTCTGGTTAATAGAAAATTTAAGTTTTGTTTTCTTTTAATTTATGGAAATTTTATAAAACAAAATATAAAATAGCAACAAATAAAACACCAAATATATTTTATTAAATAAAAAAACGTATTTGAAATTCTTTAGACAGTTCAAAATGCAAGTGATAAATTTATTTCAACAAAATTTATTTGTTTTTTAACAATTGTCGACAATACACCATTCAACCATTAATTTTAATTAAAAAAAAAGAAAAACAAAAACAAAAGCAAAAGTCTTATTCTTTATAACTGGTATTATTGCTGTTACTAAAACCAATTTTATATTAATGGCGCCTTTTTGTAACAGTTTTCCGCTTTTATTTGTTTAAGCCGCTTAATTTTAATGAACGCACCCACTAATTTTGTTTAACAATTTTCAGTTCAAATATCGTTTTGTATTAATTTTAAATAATCCAATTCTAATTTTACATCTGCTTAAACTTTTAGCTCCCGTTATTGACTGCCAACTAAAATAAAACAGGTAATAATTTTATGATTTTATTTTGTAGTTAATCGCTTTTCGAGAGACTCCATCGTCGTTTCTCAATATGAATAGTGTTACCAGATAGCGGTATATATATTTTCCCAAAAGGTACTTCGTGATTTTAATATTTTTTTATAAAACGTAAAAAACGAAAATTATTATTAAAATTTGGTAAATTTAAATTTTCTAAATTTCCACTTCGATGTGTTTTTCTATAAAAAATTTGCACTTATTGTTATCGAAAAAATTTTCTGTAGAAAATTTTAAACTAGCAAAAAAAATTCCTATCGAAAATTTTAAGTTATCAAAAAAAACGTTCTATCGAAAATTTTAGGTTATCGAAAAAATGTTCTGTAGAAAATTTCAAGTTATCAAAAAAATGTTCTGTAGAAAATTTTAAGTTATCGAAAAAATGTTCTGTAGAAAATTTTAAGTTATCGAAAAAATGTTCTGTAGAAAATTTTAAGTTATCGAAAAAAAGTTCTGTAGAAAATTTTAAGTTATCGAAAAAAAGTTCTGTAGAAAATTTTAAGTTCTCGAAAAAATGTTCTGTAGAAAATTTTAAGTTATCGAAAAAAAGTTCTGTAGAAAATTTTAAGTTATCAAAAAAATGTTCTGTAGCAAATTTTAAGTTATCGAATAAATGTTCTGTAGAAAATTTTTAATTATCGAAAAAACTTTCTGTAGAAAATTTTAAGTTATCGAAAATATTTTCTGTAGAAAATTTTAAGTTATCGAATACATTTTTTTTCAAGTTATCGAAAATATTTTATATAGAAAATTTTTAGCTTGCAAAAAATTTTCGGTAAAAAGTTTTAAAAATTGGAAATAATTTTTGTCAAAAATATCATGTCGAAAAAATTTTATATAGAAATTTTTAAATTCTATATATTTGGTAAACGAAAAAAATTGCTTTAAAAACTCTTGTGTTATCGAAAAATTTGTATATATATATATATATATATAAACGTCTTTGTATTAATGTCAGAGGCCAATTCCTTTAAAGGAAAATTTTTAAAATTTTTCAATTAGTTTGCTTAAACATTCCGTTTTAGAAAAATTCCTTAAAATAAATTATTCACCTTGAAACGCCATGTTTGTATAATTTTGCAAAACAATTTTTTTATATTACAAATTTTGTTATAAAGAAATGTAATTCAATTTATCATTTATTAATTTTTTTTTTGGAAAATTTTAGACTCTAATAAAATATAAATTTGTTTTAGTACCATTCCGCTAACCTTTGTACACCTGTCGTATCACATATGGCATTATGAACTGGTATGGCCAACAAAGCAGCCGTTGTTATACCAATTGAATCCGATTGTATGACAATAGCCAAAGCAAATTTTCTTCTTTGTATGGGTACCTCTTGAGAAATCCTATAAAAGGTGTTAACATAAGCGCCACCACCCAACAAACCTTCCCACGTAACAATAGTAAAAGTTATCCAAATCGTGGGTGTTATACAATAAATGGATTCCATTAGAAAGTAAAGAACGTTGATAAACTGTAGTACAGCCATAATCCAGGTCTTCTTAAAATGCACTATATTTACCGAGGAGCGGGCTATAAATACACCCAATTGATAGTCTACTGTGAACCAGCGATATTGAGACGGTTTATCCAGAAAAATATTTTGGAAATGAATTAGTTCATACTGCAAAGGGAAAATTAATTTTTCATAAATTTTTGTTTTCAATATTTAATTTTCATTCAAGGGCAGACATTTACCAATCCTTGATTGATGAAATATTCAAAAAAATACACCATCACCAAAGGCACCATATATTTAAGTAACTCCCTAATATATGCTAATTTTTCACCGATTGTTTCAAGACGTAAATTAATATCTTCCTCCTTTACATACATTGACATTTTTACTTTACTCTTGTTTGGCCTTAACAGTAGCCAAAATGATATCGCCTCTAGCAGGGGAAAAAATAGCATAAGCAACATGCTATCACGGTTGCTAATAGAGAAAGATCTTAAGGCGGTATATGAAAGAGAACCAATAATCCCCGCAGCTCCGGTGCCAGAAGACCAAGTGGAAACAACATTTCTATAAAACATTAAAGAAAAGAAAATAAAGTCCTTTAAACTATAAAATATTTTAGGAGATTTTACTTATTATAATAAGAAGAATAGGACATAAATTTTGTTTCTCCTATGCCACCACTTGCTGAGGTCACCACTATACCCATTATGGCTACCCATTCAGTTTTGGCAAAAGCTACCAACAAAAAGCCGCTGGCTGAAAATCCTACAGCTAAAATGATATAAAAACTTAACAGACAAACTTATTAAAATAATTATAACTATTCGAATCTAAAACTTACTTCATCCAATAGGGTAAAAAGGGTAAAATAAGTTTAAAAAATAATGTTGGCAAAATATCGGCCAATAAAATCGCCCCTGTTGATATGTGATGGCATTCTCTTTTCATTGATCTGGGTTGAGTATGCTAAAATCATTGAATCATTGAAATTAATACTTTTCTAATATTTTATTTCTGTTTTATTATTGTTTTACCTCATGTTGAAATCGTTGTATAATATCGTGGGCAGCACTTAGCATAACATTGTAGCCATAATTGTTACATAGTCCAAGCAGCCAATAAGCTGTTAGATCTCGCCACAAACCCTTATCTTTGAATTCTTTAATTTCACCTTCAATTTCCGCAGACATTATTCAAATTTCTCTTAAACGTATAACAAAAATTTTCAAGCTTGTTATTTCATAACAATTGAAATTATTTATTTTGGAAATTAAATGACATTTAAAAAATTGTAAAAGATTTTTGGAAAATATAAAAAGGGATTTATTTACACCTGGTCTAAATAAAAAAACCCTTTAGTTAACACAAGTTTTTCTTGTCATTCAAACAACAGAAATTATAGTTTGTTATAATAGAAATTCTAAAATATAAATTTATGAATTTTAATTTACTCTAGAAATATCCCTTTTAACTGAAATTATAATTTTGTTCACTTCATATATTTTTATAACCGACACATTTTCTTAAGAAATATTTGTATACAAAAACTAACGAATTTAAATATTTTTTTTTGCAAAAATTTCTTATTGCATAAAAATATCCTTTTGAGGAAAATTTCCATTTTTTTTAATTTGAACAATGTTTTATAATTAAAACACCCACATATGTATTCTAAAACAGCTTATAATCAACCAAAACAAATTTACATTACAAAACAATTTTACATAATTTTTACAATAATTTAAAATTTACCAATTAATTTTTTCTTGAGATTTATTGATTTCTTTAAGGGAAATTTTTGAATTCTTAAATTATTTAAATATTTTATAATTAACACATTATTCTAAAAATAAATTAACTTCAACATTTCTCATCAAAATTAATTTCCCTTTACGGGAAATTTTTATTCTCAATTATTTTTACAAAAAATTTAAACTTCTTCAGTCTTTTGTTTTTCACTCTTGAACTAAGAGATTTAAGTATTTCTGAGAAAATTATTTTATAAATAAAAATCTCTTTGAGGGAAATTTGTAATTTTTGTAAATTCTTAAATTTTTTTAAAATTTTATAATTATCGACCCACTTATGTATTCTAAAAATAGCTATAAAAAACCAAAATAAATTTCCTTTAAAATACCTTGTGAAAAATAAATGTACTTAAGGGAAATTTTTCAAAAAATTTAAATTACTGCAATTTTTACTAAATAAGAAATTCAGAACATTTTTCTTAAATTTGAAGATATCCCTTTTAAAGAGAAACAAAAAATTTTTCGATTAATTTTTCTCTTCAGATATTTATTACTTCTAATACATACATATGTTTACTTTTCTACCTTCTTTCTTGTTGGATAAAAATATCCCTCAGCGGGAAATTTGTATTTTCTCAGATTTTAAAAATTTTTATGATTAAAATACCAATATGTGTATTCTAAAAAGGGTTATACTAAACCATAACAAATTTCCTTTACATTTCCTTGTAAAAATAATATTTAGGGGAAATTTTTATTTTTACTAATTTCTTGAAAATTTATAATTTATACTGCATCTTTTTTTAAATAAGATATAAAGAATTGTTAAAAATCTAAAAAAATTGCATTTAAATTTAATCTTTAATAAATATCTTTTTTCTTTTAAAAGATCTTTTTTATATATTTTTTCTTCTCGATATTTCGCTTTCCTTTGGAAAGCTTCTTCAGGAAAAATTTTATATTTTTGAAAACAAAAAATTAATTAAATTATTATTTTCAAAAATATAAAATTTTTTCCTGAAGAAGCTTTCCAAAGGAAAGCGAAATATCGAAATAAAAATATATAAAAAAAATCTTTAAAAAGAAAAAAGATATTTATTAAAGATAAATAAAAAAAAAGATCGTTTAAAAAAACTATAAAAATTATCATTTGAATTTAATGTTATCCCTTCAAAAGGGAAATTTCAAATAATTTATTTCAAGTATTTTAGGCATTTAAATAATCCTACAATATATTATGAAATATGTGTAGATGTACAGAAATTTTGATAGAAAACTGTATCTGTATTAAGCCCCTTTAAAAGAAATTCGGCCGCTCCGATAAAGTGGCAGCTACTTAATGTTGGCTTTATAAATATTATTAATAATTTGTTTTTATTTATATGTTAAAGCGAGTTTTCAATGTTAAGAAGATTTTTGCTAAAATTTTTTTTGCTAAAGAAAAATTTCCCTTTTAGGGAAATATTTTTTTATCTATAATTCACAACTTTTTGTAAAACGTACACTATTTTGTTTTCTCTAAATTTCATTTACAAAAATTCTTAAGATTTTTATATTTTATAAAGAACTAGCGTGCTCGTGACTGCTTTGCAAGTCATTAATGGTTGTTTTTTATTCTGTAGCGTTCGTTTTTGTGTGCGCTAAAAATTCAATCATTCAAGAAAATTAATCAGAAAGAACACAATTTCCTTTTTTTTCCTTTTATGTTTTTTTTAATAATTTTATTTTTTTCACGATTCAATATTTTTGTGTGATTATATAAAACGTCTTGTTCTATTGCATGGCTTTGACATGTACGACAACATTCTTCGATTGATTTTGGTTCGTGGTATAGGCAACCAAAGCAGTTGGTTTATTAACACCTGAACATGATACATATAATTGAACGTGCGAAAAACAGGGACCATTGCAAAAGCAACACGTATGGGGAACTGAAGCCGTTTAAAATCGAACGGCAAATCGGGTGGAATCATAGGAATGCGTGGATCAGCACCTCCTCGCCATTATATTTTCCCTTTACAATTTTTGCTTCAATCACATTTTCCATGACTTTTTTGACTACTAAAGGTGTCCCAATGCAAAATCGTGGCTGGCAGATGTTTTTAAGCAAAATAATTGAAATACCAACTTTCACTTGTAGGCGGTGGATGGGCGTCAGTCCAGATAATTAAAGCGAATTTTTATTAATTTACAACATCGTTTTGATTGGTAAGATCGTCAGTCGATTTGTAGGTAAAAATTACCCCGGGAATGTCATTCAAAATTGTCACATTGATATCCGACACATCTGCATTTTTCGCAGCTAAGGTAGCTCTTTCCTCCAACCAATCATGGTTTCTAAAATTTTCTGCAATACCTGGAAATACGTTTGTGCCCAATTCTTGTTTTGATTGTGCGAAGTGGCAAAAATTATTTGGAAGCGTAATCAATTTTGTGGTGGTGTCAATTGGAATTGCGCCATTCCCAATATCTAACAATTGCTTTGAAAAACGTTCGGCTGGTGGATCATTTTGCAATTGCACATGCAAATTACACACACACACATCCACATATGGAAATAAAATTCTTTATTTGTTTGAACATCCACTTGCTATGAACATGAAAATATTTCGATTTGTATTGCCGTCTCATTCTGCACACACACACACACACACACAGCAGCCTACAAACAAAAAAAACACATTTCATTTGATACAAAGCCGAAGTATGAGCCGAAGTATGCAATGGAAAAAATTTTTGAAATTTTTTAAAAATTTGTCTTGTTTGAAAGGCGCACTGTGGACGCACTATTGTGCATAACCACATGAAACAAAGATACAAACCAGCGAACGACCATTATGAAGGTACTGTGACAATTTGCTGAAAATCGGACGGCGCATCTCGTCAAACACTGGCAACTAAAGAACACCTATTTTGGGCTGAATTTTTATTTATATAGAAAATTAGTGAGTTTTTTTTTGTAAATATCTTCGGAACTACATAACCGATTTAAGAGATTGATATCTCGTTTTGAAAAGCATAACAATGGCTTTAAAAAATAAAATAAAAAAGAAAAAAAAATAAATATGTATATGTCATTGGTGGGTTTTGCCACGCCCCTCCGCCCACAGACCGAAAATCGGACTTCACAGTGTCACCCGCCTGAATATTCTGAAGATTCTCTGAAAATTTCATCAAAATCGGCCCAGCCGTTTTCGAGTCCATTTCTTACATACATACACACATCCTCTTTTATATATATAGATAATAATTATAGTTATTTGAGCTTTTTAATATTTTATTAGTATTTTATTTTTAATCACAAAACATCGGTGGGCATCTTCAGGGGAATCTTCAGGAAGATGCCTGATTAAAGATTAAACATTTTTGATAAAAATAAAAAAATAATAAATAAGAATATTTTAGTAAATTTAGAACTTAAGGATTATTTTTTAGATTCTTATATTTAAAAAATTTTACTTTTCCTAAAAATGCTTGCAAATTTCCTTTTTGAGAAACTTTTTGTTCTTGAAATATATATTTTTTAATTTAGATATCTCAGCACAATTTCCGTATTGTTTTATTTGTTTTATTAATTTTATAATATCCTTGTTAGATAAAAATATCCCTTTGAGGACATATTTGTTTTCATTAATTTTGATCATGCTTTAATATTTTATTATTTGTTAAATCACATGATTTTTAATAAACAAAAATTTTCCTAAAGTAAAAAATTTCGCTACAGGTAAATTTTTATATTTGATCGTTTTTACAAAGTATTATTTAAGTGAAATAAATTTGTTTGGCCTATTAATAAAGAAACTGTTTCTTTTCAAATTTTAGAAAATTTTCCTTTGAAGGTACTTAATTGAAGGTAAGTAAAATTTTCCGTAAACTATTATTACTCGTTAAATCTAATATATTTGCTTAATTTTTTCTATTTTTTATAATTAAAACGATTTAATCAAATGTGACTAAAAGCTAAATAAAATATCCCCACTGAACATATTGTGTTTCGTGCTAAAGAACGATGCTTTAATTAGTTACCGCGTAGTATAAAATATTTATTGCTTTTGTAGATTATTTAAAACATGTCTGTTATCTCATACTTTTGTTTCATTTTTGTGATTTCGTTATAGTAAAAACGTAGTATACTTTTAGGCCTTTTCAATTAAACTTTGTTATTTTTCTTCTTAATTTAAGGTTTTCTTTTTTCAAAAAAGATTTTATTATGATTTTTTGTTTTTAAATTTTAATTTAACTTAATTTACAAAATTTAAACTTACAAACAAACATTTATTTAGTCAACAGTCTTAAGCTAAATTTCATTCATATTTCAGTAATTTAATATTTAACAAATTTCAAAGATTTTCTCTAAAGCTAAAGAAATTTGATCCTAAAACTATTCTTAGCTATTTATTATATTTTACCACGTTAAAGTTCTTACAGCTGCCGGTAAGCTACAGATAGCATTGTGTATTGGAATCGCTAGAAAACCCGCCAAGGCAATACCATACGAATCGGATTGCACCACCATAGCCATGGCAAATTGCCTTTTACCGGGCGGTATTTCCTTAGACATTCTATAGAAAGTGTTGACATAGGCTCCACCACCCAATAGGCCTTCCCATAAAACAATAACAAATGTTATCCAAATACTGGGTGTATAAAAGTAAATGACCTCCGTTACGAAATAGACCACATTGATAAATTGAAAAACGGACATAAGCCAGATTTTATTTAAGGTGAAGAGATTGACCGAGGAGCGTGATATAAAAACACCAATTTGATAAACCACATTAAGCCATCTGTATTGAGATGCTTTATCCATGATAGTGTTATCAAAATAAACCAATTCGAACTGGAAAAATAAAATCAAAATTAATTTTCTCTTTTATTAGAAGTAAAACATTGTAGAACTTACCAAGCCCTGATTAATAAAATATTCAAAAAAGTAAACCAGGCAGAGAGGAACCATATAATTAATCAAATGTTTTATATAGGCAAACTTTGCTTTAAAGCCTTGCAAAGGTTTATCATCAACAATCAATTCCTCTGTAGATTCTAAAGCGGTAACGGGCAGCACTGAAGGCCTTCTTAATAAAAGCCAAAACGATAAAGCTTCTATGAGGGGAAATATCAACATTATTAACATGGTATCACGAGGACTGATATTAAGAGATCTCAAAGTGGCATAAGATAAGGAACCAATAACACCAGCACCTCCCGTGCCAGAAGACCAAGTTGAAACTACATTCCTAATCAGAAAGGAAAAAAGGATAAAATTTAAATATTTATATAAATTTTTAAAAATATTTTTCGCACTTATTAAAATAAGAGGAATAGGCCAAAAATGTAGTCTCTCCTATGCCAGAACTAGCAGAGGTTACTACAACTCCCAACAAAGCCATCCATTCTGCATTTGCAAAACCCACCAATAAAAAACCCGCTGCCGAGAATAAAATGGCTAAAAGAATGCGTAAACTAAAAAATACGAGAAGAAAAAGCCAAATCAGCTTTAATTGCCACCCCTCGTCATCAATTTCACACTTACTGTACAAGAAATGGAAAGAAGGGCATAATTATTTTCACAAACAAGGACGGCAAAATATCGGCTAACAATATAGCACCGGTAGACACAATATGGCATGCCCGGTCCTGGCCAATTATGGGATTGTCGTCGATATTTGTATCCTGCAAAAACAACAACAACAAAAATTCTTAATATTTTTAACTCACTTTTTACTCAGAGCATTTTTCATATTTCTTACACTATGATGAAATTGTCCAATAATATCGTGAGCTGCACTCAACATTACCACGTAGCCATAGTTGTTGCACAAACCCAAAATCCAATATGAGGTGAGATCACGCCATAAACTTTTATCTCTGCGTAAATTATGGCTATCGATAGGTGGCACCACCACTACTTCTTGACTATTCGCTGCCATTATAACAGTGAAAGAGAGAGAGAGAATAACTGTGGAAGAGAAGATACTGTTTAATATGGAAGCTTACTAAAAACAAAAGTTTTCTCTTTAAAGTACGGCAATAATTTAGTGTTGCCAACTTTCTTTTCATAATAATTTGTTTGTTTGTATTATTATTTTTTGACACAAATAAGAAAATAAAAACATAACATATATAGGGTGTTTTTATAGAGGTATATAATTGAATTTTATAGATTAGCATGAAATTTAGTTTATTCGAAAACTAATCTTTTGACATAAAAATTTAAATACGTGGCCAATTGGTCCGGCTGGCTCAGACGTAGTCTAATCTGGTGGTACAATTTTCGATGACTCTTCTCAACATTTGTGGCCGGATATTGACAATATCGCGGCGAATGTTTTCCCCAAGGTGGTTAATCGTTTCGGACTTATGGGCGTCGGGCGCTGACTTTACATCGTCCTATAAAAAAAAATATAGCGGCGTTAAACTACACTATCTTGGAGGCCAATTCATGGGTCCGAAATGTGATATTATGCGATTGCCTAACGTTTCCTTCCATGCCTTGGCGGCATATTACGCCATCTTCTTAAAACCACAGCTTCTGCACATTATGGTTGTTCGATTGATGAGCGAAAGAGTCAATAAGGTGCTAACCATTGACGTTCCGATTAGGATCGTTTTTAAAGAAATACAGACCATCAGTTTTTCTGGGTGTAACGGTGTCTCAACATACACTTTAGGATTATCATCACTCCTAATATGGCAATTCTATTTAATGTTTATTGCTAAACAAAATTCGCTTAAAAACATCAGGATCAGCAGCAAATTTCTTTTAGGGCCAACTTGCATAACTTGGAACTTGGCACTTGTACAGTTGAGAACACGGCTTGAGAATGATGCATTCACATCGAAAGCCGAACAAACAGCCAGCAGAGACGGAAAGAAATGACAACAGTAAATAATAATCATTTCGCCAATAATTAAAATTTCACTTTGAATGGATATCACAAACCTTGTAAATTTATTGGGAACGGAAATTTTACAAGACAAAAAATCGGAATTCAACGGAAATAAAAACATTTCCCCAAAAATTCCAAAATCACTGGGAATCAAAATTACCGGAAAATTTCTGAAACAGTTTTTCTTGAAAATTTGCAAATCCTGGGGAAAAAATTTTCAGCCAAAATGGGAAATAGAAATTTTAGCGAAAAATTCCAAAATCAGTGGAAATACAAAAGTGCACATAAATTTCAAATTAAACGAGATGGGAAATTGCAAGCAAAATCAATACAAATATTTCGTCAAAAAGCCAATATTACTGGAAATAAAAATTTCCCGAATATTCTAAATACCTTGCGGAGCATTTGTTTCATCCAAGTTTGAAAATCCTGGGGTACAATTTTTCAGCCTAAATGGGAAATGATAATTTTTCTAAAAAATTTCAAAATCAGAAGGAATAAAAATTTTCTGAGAGTTTTAAATTGATTGGAATGGAAAATGTCATTTAAAATCCCTAACTGATCGAGAAGAAAAATTTCCCTTTAATTTGCATGTCCTTAGGAAAGGAGATTTAAAGCAAATTGAGATAATTCGAAAATCTCTGAGAATAAAATTTCACAAAAAACAGAAATTCATCGTCAACGGAATCTTCACAAAAAAAAAAGAAAACAAAATTCAAAGGATATAAAAGTCTCACCAAAAAATTACCAAAAAATTTCAAAACCCAAAATTTACTAAAATTTCAAATAGAAATTTCATTAGAACATAATTCAAAGAAAATAAAAATTTTTCCAAAAACTTCCGAATCATGGAGAAGGGAAATTTCGAAAAAAAAAAATTAAAATAAAAATTTTATCAAAAAATTATAAAATTAACGGCAAATAACGATTTGACAAAAATTGTTTAAAAAGAAAAATATAACAAAATTTAGAAATTGAAGTTCATAAACATTAGAAACAAAATACTAGAAAAAGTTTTTTCAATAAATTTTGGGAATTCACCTGTCATAAACGAAATTTTTAAATTGAAAGTTTACGGAAAACTCAACTAAAAATTATAAATTTATTAAAAAGCTCACTGTAAAATATGTCACATTAAAAAACTTATTTTTGTCAATCAAGTGCAGCAAAAATGTTTAAAATATTTCAATAAAAAAAGTTTAACTATTTTCCACTAAAGTCACGTTTTTTTTTTACTGAAAGCTTTTAAATGATATTTTTTTTCTAACCTAAACAAACACTTTATACTTAATTTAATTACAATAAAATTGATTTATATCAATATTCAAAGAAACGTGATTTTTTTTGTGCTTTAATTTATGGAAGTGACGTTTTTAAACTCATTTTAAATTTCAGTCAATTTTTCATTAACATTAAAATAAAAAAATTTAAAAAAAAATCTTATTAAAGTGAAAAAAATTTTAAGTCGTAAAAATTCAAATCACAAATTTTTTTACGAAGAGGAAGACATAAACACAGTGACCTTCAATATGAGCAATTTAAAATAATTAGTATTTGGAATATGTGCAAAAATACATAAACAAATTATTAAAGGGTATGTTAATATTGATGTTAGATTGCGATTTGTCTATTTTTTGCAGATAACACAATATGGCAGACAATGGTTTAAAATTATGAAAAAGATGTTTTCAAAGGTGAGTCACATTAAAAAGGAAATAATAAAAGTTCACAGGCCATAGTGCAGCAAAATTGTTTGAAGCATGTGCTTACCTTAAGGACTATGTCACACTCAGCTTATTTACTAAAGTGATTGCACAACAACAACATACTGACAGTTCAAAGTGCAAAATGAAGCTGGATTTGGATTTTAATTCTTCAAGGTTTCAATTAAACGACAATGTTCTGTGTGATTAGATTTACATCCGCGCCTGGCCATGAAGCCTTAATCAGATGGTGGATCAAACCACTGCATAGAACTATAGGAAGCTATAGTTCTATGCAACAGAACTTTCTAGTTGCAACTTCGATGATTCCAGAGCAGGGCTGCAAATCATCACTCCTTGCTTAAGAGTTGAAGACTTTCCAACTCCTGTCCAAAACACATGTCTAGCATGCTCACTGGATCTGGGAACATTTCACCAGGTAGGTGTTATTAAAGGTGAAATGAATCCGGCCACCATAGAACCATAGACTGATATGGGGCTGCGAAACCACAACCACCACGATACTCCCATATAGGGGTCAACGAACTCTGCGGCTTAATGATTCCCGTGGAAATAAAAAGTTTCCAGTTGTACCCCTGCTGACTTCAGGGGACTGGGCTCCATTTTTCCCCCAGTTGCACAGGTCTACATAGTAGCTCTCCATTAAGACCATATATGTGCCCCTGGGGGGTACGACAATGTTCTATTGTTATGTTATGGTATGTTTAAACTATATAATCCGTACTCGTACGGAGTAGATGTCTTCTCATCGAAAGCCGAACGAACAACAGCCAGAGAAGATAGAAGAAAAAAACACACAAAAAAAATAAAACAACAGAACAAAACATTTGTTTCCTTAAATTAATTTAATCACACGGCAATTTTGCAACACTCTTTAACAGAAGTAGCTACTTGAGAAAGTTTCATGATAAACTAGCTGACACTAATTTAAATTAGCTTTCAATTTTTTTTTATATTTTAAAGTTTTAAAAACAAAAACAAGACCATAATCAGAAATGATCACAAATAATCACAAAAAAAAAATATTTTTAAAATACTCCCCCCAAAAAAGGCTCCATAGAAAATTTATGTCAGAAACCTTTTATAAAACAAAGAAACAAACAGTGACGTATTACATTTGTTTAATTTTTAAATTAAAATAATTGATTTCAATTGTCATTTGATTTTTTTACGTTGGGTGTGTTTTTTTTTTGTTTTGTTTTTTTGGCGGAAGCCATTGAACGATAAACAAAAGTATCGAAAGGTTGTTTGCTTCATTTTAGATATTTAAAAATAAAACATTTATTAGCAAGTGCAAAGAATTTCTAATTAGTTTTTTTAATTTAAAAAAATATTCTATTTAATTTGCGTTAAGAGATTCCGCCAATTCATTTACCTTTTGTTTTTCAATTTTCAATTAAAATTTTTTAAATCTTTCGATATTTGGTTTTATTAATTATTTTTAAAACTTTTCTATTTACAATAAAAGTTATATTTTATTGATACTGATGTAGGTACTATTAATTATTCATACTATTAATATTATTAACTATCCGCCAAACTTTTTTACTAAGGAGCCGTCTAAATACCATAAAAATTATAACTTTTCATTTTAATGTAAAATTACGTTGGAAAAACCAAAATTTGCGGGCAACGAGTAACAGCTGAATTAATTAAAAGCTTAAACTTATGGACTGAAAAGGAAAATGTAATAAAGTTTTTTACTAAGGCCGTTAGCAGTTATTATAATCAGCTGCGTATAGTGTACCGAAATATCAGAAACCGCCAGAAATAACTCCATTTACACGCAAAAAGCGCATCAAAAATTTAGTGCCAAAGAACGTGAGAATGTAAAAAAAATACATGAATTGAATGTTTACTATTTTCATATTGACTATCTGCGAAATTTAATTTCCTTAGAAGCCGTCCAAAATTCCATTAAGAAGAAAACACATCATTTGTAATATAATGAAGCATTACGTTAAAAAAAAACCAAAATTTGCGGGCAACGAGTAACAGATGAATTAATTAAAAGCTTAAACTTATGGACTGGAAAGGAAAATGTAATAAAGTCTTTTACTAAGGCCGTTAGCAGTTATTATAATCAGCTGCGTATAGTGTACCGAACTACCAGAAACAGCAGAAATAACTCCATTTACACGCAGAAAGTGCGTCAAAAATTTAATTCCAAAGAAAATAAGGCAACGTGAGAATGTAAAAAAAATACATGAATTGAGTGTATAAATGAAAAATATACGATGCATTACTAATTTCATATTGACTATCTGCGAAATTTAATTTCCTTAGAAGCCGTCCAAAATTCCATTAAGAAGAAAACACATCATTTGTAATATAATGAAGCATTACGTTAAAAAAAAAAAAAAACAAAATTTGCGGGTAACGAGTAACAGCTGAATTAATTAGAAACGAAAAAAAGGTGAGTTAAGAGATGCAGCAAAATCTTTGGCTAAGGTCGTTAAATTATATTATGATGAACTACGTAAGAGGTACCGAAACGCCAAAACCGGAAGAAAACACTTTATTTACAGATAGAAAATGAGTCTATTTGCATGCCAAAAACAAAATTTTAATATTATAAAAATAAGCAAATTAGGCTATTAGTTAACCGATAATATGTATTATTTTCAGAAGGAGATTCTATGCATTTCATCATCTATGAATTTCATTACAGAAAAAGTTATATTTTACTGAAAACGATGTAGGTACTATAAACCCAAGAGGGTTACGTTATTGTAGTGCTCAGTTTTGTTATGCCATAGTTATGACTAAAAATTGATAACTATTCTCATTCTTCATTTACTCCAGCAGAAAAAAAAGAGAAATATTCAAAAACCTATATTGAGGAGATGCCTCTTAGTCCGACTTTACCCTTTTCAATTTTAAATTTTTTCCCTTCTTAAAGAAGAAAAAATTAATTCTTCAAAGATGCGAAAACTTAATTGATTAAAAAAGTGTGTTATAAAATATGACCTTGTTATTCGCAACAAAAACAATAAACAAAAATGAATTTCAAAATCTTGTGAAAAACCACCTTCTAATTTTCTTTTTACCAACATATGGATTCCATGGCTTAATTTGCTTTCTAGTGAAGTCATCAGCTATCGATTATAATCCAAACCTGGAGAGTACAAAGTATGTAACAATAAAACTAATGGTTTTCTTGTTCTATAAGATGTTCAATTATGTTTTTCAGTGCATTTAAGAGAGCTAAGTAAGTAAATACTTTCACCACTTAAAAGTGTGGTGTATATGTATTGGTGTGACAATATGTGTTTGTAAATAAAAATAAGGGCAAAGTTAGCTAACTTATGTGAGCAGTTAAGGTAAATACACTGATTCAAGTGCCCGCCTGGCTATTTGATAAACAGCAAAGAAGGTTATAAGTTCAATTCCCAACACAGCCTTAATTATAACAATAATGATTTTGAGTAGCTGCAAAAAATCTAAAAAAAAGCCTAAATATAAATAAAACTTTTACTGTTGGGAAGTAGCTTGGTGGATGAATGTTTTAATAATCGTTGAATAAATTAAAAGCAGCAGCCAAAGCCTCTAAGACAACTAGCGAAAGCGGCTGTATAATAAAAACATGACAATCATTTCCTAAATCTAGAGAAATTGTTAAATAGCACGAAAAGTAGCAGCATAATAATTGTGAGTCTCAATCGTTAATAAATTGCTTTGAGTCTGTTGTCGAAATGACGAGCTGGTATTTTTAAATAAAAGAATCCTTTCATTACGAAAGAGTGAAAAAGGCAACAAAATTCAGTTCATTTACAGCTGCAGATGAATCATATTCACTATTAATACGTGACCATTCCAATTCGCTCCCTGCTCAGTTTTCAAATAAGCTGTTTCCACACGAAATTTTAAAAATTAAAAAATCTTTTTTGTTCTTTACGAAATAAGTAAAAAAAATGTGAAAAAAATTTTAATAAAATTGGATTTTATAGGTTATACTTCCCCTACGGGAATGTTTCCCTTTGTAAGCAAAAATTTATATTTTATTTTATAAAATATTTCTAAAATCTATTTTCCCCATAACGCTATAATATTGTAAATTATTAGGAAATATTCAGAAATATTCAGAATTACTAAATAAATAAATTATGGAAAATGTGTGTCACAAAAACAAAATTTTTAAACAAAAAATATTTTCCGCACAGATAAAACAAAAGGTGCTGATAAAACGTGACAAAAATTTATAACTTATAATAGTATTTTTATGTGTGTGTGTGTGTGTGTGTGTGTGTGCATTAAGTGTGTTATTTTTTAACACCGAAATTCTTCGATTTTAAACAACATTTTCTGTTACTGCGCCAAACTTTGCCAACAACTTTGATCGCGTCATTTGTAATAATTTTTTTTTTTATTTTATTTTAAATTTTTTAAAAATTTGTTGCATTTTGAAAAATAGTTCAGTAATAAAATTAAGAACAGAAACAAGATCATGGTGACCTTTTTACTGTTCTGAAATTCTTTACGTTGTTGGTACCTAACTACGTCATTGTATATAATTTTAATTTATTATTTCTTATTAAAAACTTTTGAAATTTATAAACTTCAATTCAAGATTAAATTTATTTAATTTAGTGGGAATAATATCTTGATAAGATTTATGTGAACTTTAAAAAAATTCCGCTTATCATAGCGGAAGTGTTAAACAAAATTATAGTTACACTGAAACAAAAACAACGAAATAACAAATACAAAACAATTATGAACACCACTTAAAACGTGTAGAGATGAAAAGGCAGATCTTCCCACTGTTTTCTATTTTATCATCAATCATTTGTATAAGTAATTTTGTTTTTGTTATTGTAAGATTTTTTATTAAAAACTTATCTGACTTTTGTAAATTCATTTGAATTTTTTTACTTCTCGTAAATTTTAATAATTTTAAACTTTTTTTAATTTTTTGCTGTAAATATTTTTGAATTCCTTTGCTTTGCTTTGTTGTGTACAAACCAAATTAATTGTACATTTGATGGAAAAAAGTTTGCAAGTTTACTCTAATGTGATCAAATTCAAACATTGAATTAAAAAGTCAATTGATATTTTACTAAAAAATTAATTTTGAATGCCTGATAGTATCCTTAGATTTCATTTGCTTTGATAAGAACTGCTTAAAATATATTACCTAAAGTTTAACCTACTAAAAGATCTATCCACGATCTAGATTTGATCAAAAACGATTTGAACGTGTACGCGTGATTGAACTACAAACACGACAATCCCACACTGTTGTCAGTTTCTTCAGTGTAAACCATCCGTCTTTGTTGAACGATTGTCCGCTATGGTCGGACACGAACAAACAGCCACCAATAAAGGTTTACACTGTAGAAAACGACATCCGTATTTTATTTACTGACGGACCAAGTCCAAACAACTTAATAACAAGCCTATATTTCATTACATTGCTAAAATTAGCAGGACTTTAATTCTGAATATAAATTTTCACAAGAACGATAAATAAAAAAAATATTTATTAAAATAGACACAAAAGTAAAGAAAGGTCAAACTGAAAGAAGACTCTACATACAGGCAGATTATACATAAAAATGTAAAAAAATATTTGGGAAATATTATGCTATTAATTAATCGACAGAATATATTAAATGTACAAACGAAAAATATACGATGCGCTACTAATTTTATATTGACCATCTGCGAAATTGGGTTTTCTTCTTAAGAGCCGTCCAAAATTTCATGAAAAAGCACACTGTAAAACAAAATTTGCGGGTAACGAGTAATAGCTGAACTTATTAGGAACTTAAAAATAGAAATGTAAAAAAACCTTTTGCTAAGGCCGTTGGCAGTTGTTATCAGCTACGTATAACGTACTGAAATACCGAAAACCGACAAAGATAACTCCGTTTACAGGTAGAAAATATGTTAAAAGTTAAATCACAAAGAAAATAAAGCCAAAGTAAAAAATTAAAAAAAAAAACATGAGAATAACAGACTAATTTTTAATCGGTAGAATATATTAAATCTCCAACAGAAGAATATACGATGCACTCTTATATTAACAATAAGAAAAATTTAAATACATCAGAAACCGTTCCATGAAGAAGAAAACACAATAATCTATAATTTAATGAACAATTACATGCAAAATAAAAAAGCAAAATTTGCGGGTAATGAGTAACAGCTGAATTAATTAGAAACGTAAAAAATGTGGGTTACAATAATTATTTTACAATAAAATCATCGGCTAAGGTTGTTAAAGTCTTTTAAAATAAGCTACGCATGATGTACCGAAAAGCCGAAACCGGAAGCAAACACTTTATTTAAAGCCAGAAAATGAATCAAAAGTTACATGGCAAAAAAAATTTAATTAAATATAAATTAAATTAAATATAATAAAAATAAAATGTATTATTTTCACAAGCATGAATGGCTATTTTTTTAAGCAGCCATTCGAAATTTCTTTAAAAAAACACATTTGCAATAAATTTTCGCTTCTCACGTCAATACAGTGCCGAAGTTATTCATGTAAATTTGGTTTTTCAAATGGCTCTAGAGTAAATAATCCAGCGGCATAAATTCGAAATAAGAACGAAGCGGTCAATTGCCATCGCTAAATCGATAAATTCACCAGTCGAGATATTTCTCATGCAATAACGCAATTGTTTAGCTGGCTGGGTGGCTTCGGTCACCGTCTTCCGGAAACGTATGTCCCTATTAGCCAATTGTGGCCCCAAGAAAGTGGTTATTGTGATTTGGTAGCGCAGAGAATTATCAATTACGGCGTTTGCTTTCTCATTTTTTAAAAATTATGGGCCAATGGTTCCGGCTGACCAAAGTACTTCATATGCGACATTTTTGTTTACCTAACCGTCTAATTGAAAATTAATCCCCAAAGATGATTTTTTTGTTGTTTTTGATCAGTTTTTAAAACAGCCAATTCACAAGGGCGCGATACAAACAATGATCGGATGGTTTTAATTTTTGAACAAATTGAATTTTATAAGCATGAAGATGCCAAATGTTGCACAAAGTTTTCCTAATCGTTGCAAATCTAATCTCGACAAATTGCTATTTCAGACTCATTCTTAACACTTTACTGTTTAGCGGTTATTATTCTATCACTAAGGCCTCTACGGGCGTATTACTTTGTCCTATTGTGAATAATTTTACCTGGCTTGCGGTATTATTACTCATAATAGACCAAAACAATACGCTCGTAGTGGTCTTAGATTATGAAGCAAAGCTGCTCGAGTTTAACCAAGTGATACACTGAAATTTTCACCATTTTGATTGTAAATTTTCACAATTAAAATTCTTTACTCAACTGAGTACCATTTTATAGCTAAAATTTTCCAACTCTTTACTAAATAAATGTCAAAGGATGGCAGGTCAATTCTTGACATTTAATAATTTGATAGACAATTAATTTATTTACTAACCTCAAATTTCCCCCCTTCCCTTATAACTAAAGCTGGCATTAAAAGCTTTAAAAACTTTAACTTTTTTCAAGCACTTGATTAGCTGTCCATCTCTGACAGTTAATATTTTATCGCAGATGTATTATCTTAACCGCTTCAATATTAACAAAGAAAAAATCATTTTTAATTTTAAGTTAACAGGTGTCCCCTAGAAACATATTTATTACGTAGCGGGTCTTGTTTTTAAAATCGTTGTGGGCAGACAAATTACAAATAATAGAGAGTTTTTAGTAGTGGGCCTGCTATAAGGGCACTTTTAAAAATATTTTTATATAAATAACGGGTATCCCCACAGAGACCTCTTTGACCTCTATTACACCAAATGGTTGTTTACCACTAAAATAATTAAAAAATTAAAATTAAGACTTAAATATGGTCCCCATAAAGGACCAAAGATTGTTTTAGCCTATAAAGCGTAAAAGGCTGGCGCTTAACGGAAATATAGTAAAAAAAAAACTAAAAATAAAAATTGAAGGATGGGCCACACACTCATTGTACGGAGATCTTGATGTTTGACTTCAATTCGCACTTTCTTTTATAAAAATGTGATGATTTTTTCTTAGCAGTTCAATTCTGTTTTTGCTTTTTTATTTTTTAATATATTTAGTTTTTAATCCAAAATTTCGTTATTATTTTCGTTTCTAAGATAAAAACAGCTAATAGGCGTTTAATTACATTTCTTATCACTTACTCAAATGAATTACTGTTGCAGCAGCACAAGATAAAAATTGACACAAAACACTTGTGTTTCTTTAATGAGACTTCAATTTCTTTTTATTTAAAACAAAAAAAAAACATTTATTTTTGTTTAAATAGAAAAGAAAAAATTTAGCAAAAATGTTGTTTGTTTCGCTACGCTTTACACGGCCCTATAAATGACATGCCGTTTTGAATCACAAATTGTAACTGAAATATATTTTTTCATTTAATAAAAATATATTTATTTTTGCTTTTGAAAACAATTAAGAGATAAAATAAAGAGTGTGATATCGATCTTTTTGTTTCCCTTTCAATTACAATGATTTTATTTGTTTTTTTTTGTTGTCATTTTATTTATAACTTTAAATACTAGCAGTAGTAGGCAGGCCTAAGATTAATTAAGTTTAATTTTATTAAAAAAGTTTTAAATTTAAAAAGCTTTTATTTTATTTGATTTATTTTATTTATTTTAAATTTTTAATTAGATTTTTGGTTAAATTTTTGTTTTTAGTTTTCGATATTTGTTAACATTTTTGTTATTACAATTTAAACTCTCACTCTCTCTCTTTCTCTCTGTCTCTTCGTTTGAACTTTAATCTACCACATAGATTGGCTCTACTCTTCTTTCTCATTTTGGGGGTAAAACTTTATATGACAAGAAAACAAAAACACACGATTGTGCGTGCGGATTTCGTTTAATATAAATGAACCAGATATCAAATGAACTGCCTTGACAGCTATTTTAGCTTTATCTTCGAGTCTTTAACTCTTCAAATATTTGATAATTAAAAAATAAAAGATATTTGAAACACAGACACTTTTTAGCCTCTTGAAAGCTTTGTAATTTTTTAAAATATGCCCGTTGTTTTCTTTTAGTGGGTGGGCAAATTATTGGATAGAAAGTAAATTGTCTCTCAAATGGTTTGACATTTATTTTGTAAAAAGTTGGGAAATTTTAATTAGGGAACGTTACACTCTTGAGCAAAGAATATTAATTGGGAAAACTTACTATTAAAATAGTAAAAATTGAAAATGGTCAAATTCGAACAGCTACTCCTCATAATCAGGCTCCTTCTGAGACAGCAGCAGCATAACTAAATTGCTAAATTCGTAGCTGGCTTATAATAGCCGTAGTGTTACAAACATAAACGCTGTACAGCAAAGTGTTGAGAATGAGCCTCGTCGATGTTTGCAACATCAAAGGCAGAGTGTTGAGAATGAGCCTGAAACAGTAATTCGTCGAGGTTTGCAACAATTGGGGACATTTTGAGCAACATTTTGCATAAAGCCCTCTATCTTCACGCTTATAAAGTTCAATTCATTAAAAAATTAAAGCCAACCGACCATTGTTTGTGTCGCACGCTTCTAAATTGGCTGTTTTAAAAACTTAACAAAAACAACAACGAAATCATCATTCGTGATGGGGCTCATTTTTTTTCGGACCAGCCTTCAGAAGATGACCCCTAAACATGCAATGCATTGTACCAGAACTAGGAAATTAGGTTATGGGGAGCAGAAACGAGGTAGTCGTTTTGTGAACATTCAATTTGAACTTTTCTACATTGAAAGTGACAGGAACGACCTCTGGAGGAAGTTTATTCCACATACGGACTGTTCTGCTAAAAAAACGAATTTTTCCTGCAATGCGTAGTGCGATTCACTGGCCAATCAACCACAAAAGGTTGCGAGTTTCGGGAACAAGTTCCCTAATTTCGTTAGAGCACTTATTATTGTAGTGACGATAAAACAGTGAAATTCAACCCGCATTGCCTCGATGTCCCCAATTAGCGTCTTCGTCCTCTCCTGTACGTGGTCGAGCAACTCCAAAATAAACTTTGGGGCTCACACATGAGAGTTGTATTATTTTTTCATTTTCAATTAGGCGATTATGTATGGTACGAACTCTGGTCAGCTGGTATCATCGGCCCATATTTTTTTAAATCGAGCAAGGAAACGTCATCATTATTAATTCTCTGCGCTACCAAATTATGATAAGCAATTTTTGTGGCCACACTTGTCTAATGTTGATATTAGTGAACTTTAGTTTAGTTTAGCCACTCAGCCAGCTAAACGATTCAGTTATTGCATGAGAAATGTGCCGATTATGTAATTTATCGAGTTGACACTGCCAACTGGCCGCCATATTCTAGTGAATAAATGCCGCTGGATTATTTCCTCTAGAGCCATTTGAAAGACCGAAATTTACATGATTAACCTGCTAAAGCGGACACTCTAGGAGATGAAATACGTTATTTCATTGCCATGATATTTTGCGCCATATTTTGCATAAAAATCTTCGCATTCACGCCTTTAAGGCTAAAAGGTTTCACTCGTTTAATTAAATTAAAGGTATTTTAAAAACTGAATGAAAACAACGCGTTTTTAGCAGCTCATTTGTAATAAGGGGCTATGTAAATAGAAAAATATGTCGCATATGCGGATTTTTTATCCACAAAAATTTCTCGAAAAACCATCACATCCCCGGTTTGCGGTCAGGTGGCATCATCGATCGTATTTTTTCGCAAATGTTTTTTGTGACTACTGTTAGCATCACTAACCTTTGGTTTTAGCAAGACGGCCACAAAGCCATGAAAAATTTACCGGTCGCGTGATTTGTCTTGTGATTCTTGGGATTTAACGCCGCTGGGTTATTTTTTGTAGGACCGTTTGGACGACCCTCTGCTTATGTGAATAACCATTCGGCGTTGTATTGGCAAGATAAGCGAAGCGTAGCAGCAAAATGTGCTTCAAAAGTTTGTGAAAAAGGCGGACGTTTGCCAAAGTATTAGAGGGGGACATTTGCCCCTCACAATATTCTATTATTAAATCTCATATTTGTACTGGTATCCATACAACTATACTTGTCCAAAAAATTTACTTCCTAAGCTCACTTAAGTTCAGTTCATAAGCGTACCCCTATGGTTCCATGACCCTCTACTGATTGAGAACTGTAGAAAGTTAAAGAAATTACGGTATTAAGTTTGTTTTTAACAAGCATAGAACTAGTTAAAATTGTCTGAATTTTGAGGAATATGAAGATCCAAATTATTTAAAGGAAAAAGGATGTCACGGCACTCAGATCATCATAAATTCATTCTAATGCCGAAAAACATAATCAATATTTTTTTCAATGAATGCTTTCGAATTAAACATTTCCTCTTTGCCGAGCTGTTTTATTGAATGGCGAAAAGAGCTTAAGTTTTATCACAGACATGTGGTTTTGAACAGGACGGTACCACATGTCACATAGCCAATGAAACGATAAATTTAATACAAACTAAATTTCCCGATCGCATAATTTTACGACAATCAGCAGTTAAGTGGCCAGCCAGATCGTGTTTTTTTAACACTTCTGGATTAGTTTTTGTGGGGTTATGTTAAGGACAGGGCCTATACGGAGCCAATCGAATCGATTTCAGCCTTAACACTTAAAATTCTTGATGTGATTAAGGAAATAGGCCTGCCATTTTCCGAAAAAGTGATTAAAAACTTTGATGAAAGAATCGGCATCTGTCAGCGTAGTCGTGGTTGTGGTGGACATTTGCCAGATATCATTCTTCATTCATAATTGCCGAACTTTTCTCTTCGTAATACAAGAAAAATTTGAATTTCTTTAATCTAAATTTTTTGTTTTATTTTATTTTAGAAAATAAACTTCCTGTTGCAAAGCACTTTAGTTTGCAGTACGATTTAGCACACACAAAACCTTTTGGGAACTTTCACTGCTACAGTACAAGAATTTGATGAAACTCAGGGAATCATTTATAATTTTTTGATTTTATAAATTCTGGATATGCACTTGAAGCAGCCTCTGCAGCTGTCTCAACAGTAAAGTTAGAAAGCCCTAGATTCTATTTCTTCATCTTTTATACAGCGCCTAAAAGAGTGAAGCTAATATCATTTTCAGCATTCGTAGTAGTCTGAGGAACAATTCCTTCGGAAATTTCAACGGCAAGCCATGGTTTAAACAACAGAGCTTGGCAGCTACAGCAGCCGAAGAGAGCTTGGTAACTGAAGAATTATGCACTCGAGTTTTCTTCATTGACTTTAAATGTAATTCTATAATTGAGAGAATGGTGTCTTGCGCTAAAAAGTTCTCTGGATTGTCATTTGCGCTATCCATCCTTTCTTTTAACAGCTGAAAGCATAATAACTAAGAGAAATAAAAAAATAATAAAGAAATTGATTTCAACAAACAGAAACATAAAAAACTATAACAAATATTTTTCCATTGAAAACACAAAAGAAAAACAAAATCCTCGGGTAATGCAAAGCAGAAATTTAATACAATGATAAAAGCAAATTTAAAATATTAAACAGGAAATAATGTGGTCGCATATTAAGAGAACCACTGAGAATGATTTTAAATTAAAATCACAAGGTAAAACAACAACAATAATAAAAACACACAACAGCAAAAATATTAATTCTTTGTAGTCCTCAATTCAGCAAATGTTGAAGAGGATTAATGTTCAAAACATAATTATCTATAAAAAACTATTTATAGAAAAATGAAATGGTCCAGGTATGTAATGAGTTGGCGTAAGAACGGCTGAAGCGATTTGGCTGATTTTTGTTTTATTCGATTCGAAATTTTCAGGAGATGGTTTGTATGAAAAAAAAATTATAAAATTTTCGGGAAAACTTACAAAATTCATTTATTAATTCTCTTCTGTTGTTATTGTAAACACAAATAAGTTATTCACGACTCGACATGTTCGTTCGAAATGGTTTGATGAAGCTTATGGTTGTTTGTATGGTAATGAGCTTGTATACGTGCAAACACATGTATGCGTTCTTAGCATATGCTAAAAAACCCGTAGATCAAATTAAAAAAAAACACAAAATAAAAGACCAAATAAAGAGAGGCAACATCTTCAACTTCGGCGAAACCAAACATTGTTCTAACATGTCAACAGTCAAAAATGTATTTTTATGTTTGAAGATTTTTTGTAATTCATTACTATACATAGCTGCCAGATTTTTTAGAGATAATAACGTCACAATTTTGGAGAAAAAATCTTACTTCAATTAAAATTCGCAATAAAATCACATGTACATATGTATGCATGTAAATAGATTGCATGTTTTTTAATAAAGTTGAAATTTTTTGGTGAATTTGTTTTCAATTTAGTAAAATATGAATTTTAAGTTTCATTTTTAACATTTTTTTCCTTAAAGTGTATAAATTTATACCAAAAAAAATATAATTACATATATAAAAAATTGACTTACATATGTACATATACATACATACGTTTTAATAAACATCAGCAAGCTTTGCTTATGTTACAAAATTTGCCAGAAGAGCCCAGCAAAAATGATACGTTTTCAATAACTAGACTTTATTTCGAAGTAATTTTTCTTCGCATGAGATAATTTAAAGAGCAACTCGAAGAACTAAAGTTTTTAACACATTACATGAGTTTTAAGGAAAAAGTATTAATTTTTGTTATACATGTTTTTATTTTCACTTTTCAATATACTATGTACTAAATAAATCATGTTAGTGAAAACATAAATAAATCCTTTTCACTTCCCAATTTTTTTACTTGGCCTACGTTTAAACTTTATAAAATTCCTAAACAGTGCTTAGTGATTTAATTTAGAGGTGTTGGATAATACTAAAAGTGAAAATTTGAATATATATTCTACATATTTGATTTGATTCACATAATTTTAAAATTAATAGTTTTTATAAGAGAAGAAAAACCACCAACAATTACACTTCACTTTGAAGTTAAAAAATAATTTTCTACTCGATGCAATTTTAACGATCCAATATTAAAATTCTTTTGTTCTAAAATTTTATTTGCTAAAGTAAAAAATAAAAAAATAAAAACCTTTGAAATATTTTTACAGAAAAACAAACACTACACCAGCAAAAAACGTTACGCAGGTGCACAAGACCAAAGCAATAAAGAACATCATAAACGTACAATTACAGATTATTATGTCACATAAAAAAAAAAAACCCAATAGGTTCACACATAAACAAAAACGGACAAGAAGTATGATCGTAAAGGGATTTAGTTAGGAAAAAAGACGAATGAAAAAGGGAGCGACAAATTAGGTAAAAAGAGACAAACGAGAAAGGAGAGAGAGAGAGATGCAGGAGTTATGTTATCACATCAACCACCACCAAAACCCCAAAGACAGCAACAAACGAACACAACCAACAACAACATACCCCAATAATTTATATATATCATTTTTGTATTAGTGTCATTTATCGTTTATATATTTTTTGGTTTAACATACTTAAAAACAATGTCATTTATCGTTTATATTTTTTGTTTAACTTACTTGAAAACATTGTATTGGTGTCATTTGTCGACACAATTTTTATATTTAAGTACCAATGTCGCTGATCAGCAAAATCGATACAATTTTATTGGAACATTGTATTGGTGTCATTTGTCGACACAGTTTTTATGTTCAAGTACGATATTGACTGATCAGCAAAATCGATACAATCTTATTGGAACATTGTATTGATGTCATTTCTCGACACAATTTTAATATACACAACTTAAGTGGAATATTGAATCATCAAATTATCAAAATTACATATTATAAATAGCTAGTTTTTAAGAATAAAGATTATTGTAATAAGAACATCAGAAAAGAGAAGAAGTGTTTCATTAAGTGGAATAAAATAAAAAAAACTAGTGGGATAAAACAAAACTGGCGCAGTCGACGGCCAGCAAATCGGTGCAGAAAAAAAAAAAACGAAATAAAAATCCTGTATTAACTGCCGTTGATTCACAATTCAAGGGAATATTGAATAGGGATCAGGTGCCGAATTCATATCGACACCAGGCTAACAGGATTCGTTTGAACAACGACCGTCTGTTTGAGTACAAGAGAACATTGTACTCAGATTGATACCAGGTCAATAAGGCACCGAGAGGATCTTAATCCTTAATTGCTGGAAAAAAGGAACCACACCAATGGACGGCATCATCCTCATAGGGGCTCTCATACCCCTCATTTGCGGACAGATGTTAGAAATCCAAAACCTCGACAACAAACAGACAATAGTGGCCCTAAAGGTTGGCAAAACACGGACAATTAAGGATCATTTTAATTTCATACACATAATAGACTTAGAATATTATAACGAACAAACTTCAAGTTTACTTAATACCATACAATCATTTGAACGACATAGCATATTAAAGGATGCCGCTAATATATGTAAACTAAAACTCAAAGGACTCAACAATAAACTGCAGACATTGAACCCGTACAAACGACCAAAACGTGCACTATTTAACGGAATAGGTTCCGTAATTAAATATATTACAGGAAATATGGACGCAAATGACGCACAGACTATAAACAAACAGATCCAAGAGCTTAGGCAAAATGCATCTGATTCAGTTAATATTGCGGAAAGCCAAAAAGCCTTAAATGTACAGATGATACAAAGATTTAAAAATCTAACAGACCATATCAATAACGAACAGGAAACGATTACGAAATTTCTGAGAAGACTTTCCATCAAAACTTCTAATAGTATCCAAAAGGAAAATGATGCATTGGCAGAAATTCAATATATGAATCAACTTAATTATAACATAGATTTGTTAACAGACCACATCTCAGACATAATTGGGGCCGTAATGCTTGCCAAGCTTGGCATTATATCAAAATTAATTCTAAACCCAGACGAACTCAACGAAATAAGAGACTATTTGAGATCACAGAATGTTGACTTCGTTTCAGACGGAAACCTTTACGAACTTCTGGAACTCCAAGCGTACTATAATAACAGTAACCTCATTTTTAACATAAAGCTTCCTAATTTTTCCGAAAACACAAGTATACTTTACCACCTCATTCCTCTACCGATAAATCAAACAAAAATAATTAGAACTAAACCTTATGTAAGTTACAATGCACACAACCTTCAGTACTATACAGAGATTTGCCCAAAGATTGAGGACTATTACTACTGCAAAACGTCGAATGATTTCGAAGAGACTAATAATTCGAAATGCATCGGAAGAATATTGAATGGGCAAAGCCCAATATGTCCTGTAAATGACGTGGGAATGACCTCAACCATCTTCCAACCGGAAGACAGCTATATAATACTTATTAACATTAAAGAAACACTAATAGCTTCTTCTTGCAGAAAAAACATTACAATAAAAGGCACTTCACTCCTCCATTATGAAAATTGCTCTGTCTATATAGCAGGAACCACCTACAAAGACAACCCTCACATCCACTGGGACACAATTTCTTTGGCTCCATCGAACCTAAACAGAATCCAAATTGATTCGACAATAGATACCTTAACCTTACAGAAGGTAGGGAATTACAGCTTCACCAACAAACACGATATCTCACGATTAAGGAAAGATACAACACAAGGCGGGAGCATATTAATAGCAACAATACTCACATCCATAATAATAACTCTCATCTGTTTTATCCTGCTATGGAAACACCCGAAAATCCGATACTATCTTCAACCAGCTGATATCGCTCTGCCCCCATCAACTTCGCTGTGGCCATCGCTCTACACCAGGGGGGGAGGAGTTATGTTATCACATCAACCACCACCAAAACCCCAAAGACAGCAACAAACGAACACAACCAACAACAACATACCCCAATAATTTATATATATCATTTTTGTATTAGTGTCATTTATCGTTTATATATTTTTTGGTTTAACATACTTAAAAACAATGTCATTTATCGTTTATATTTTTTGTTTAACTTACTTGAAAACATTGTATTGGTGTCATTTGTCGACACAATTTTTATATTTAAGTACCAATGTCGCTGATCAGCAAAATCGATACAATTTTATTGGAACATTGTATTGGTGTCATTTGTCGACACAGTTTTTATGTTCAAGTACGATATTGACTGATCAGCAAAATCGATACAATCTTATTGGAACATTGTATTGATGTCATTTCTCGACACAATTTTAATATACACAACTTAAGTGGAATATTGAATCATCAAATTATCAAAATTACATATTATAAATAGCTAGTTTTTAAGAATAAAGATTATTGTAATAAGAACATCAGAAAAGAGAAGAAGTGTTTCATTAAGTGGAATAAAATAAAAAAAAACTAGTGGGATAAAACAAAACTCAGGCAAAAAAAAAAAGACAGAAAGTGACGAACGCAATAACACGAAGGGAGACACGAACTATATAAACAAAACTGACAATAGAACGCAACTAGTACGAAAAGAACACTGAAGATGGCAAACAGCCGAAACCGGTTTGTTTACAAATCAAATTTGACGAGGGTCGACGGAAAACCGTACACAAACAAAAGTAAAAAATAAAAGCTAAACTTCGAACAATTTTGTTGGCAGTCAACATTTCTTAAAATTTAAATGATTATCTACATCTAGGTTGGTTTATCTATCTATTCTTATATATTGTTAGACATTGGCAGTGGAAAAAACCGACTGAATCTACAACAGGCCAGATTTCCTTTCCAATGGGCTCTTGCCAATTTACAACGTCTAAAGACGAACTAATTGCAAAACTGTTCACATACATTGCTCAAAATTATAGCGATTAACTTAGGTTAAGTGAAAGAGCCATTTTGGCTGCAAAAAACAAATACGTTGATCAAATAAATTCAAAAATCCAAAGCTTAATTAATGGTGAACGGTATTCGTATAAATCGATTGGTTCCATTACCCATTCCGAAAATATTGTTAACTACTCCGTAGAGTTCCTGAATTTATTAAACTTACCGGGCATGCCACCACACAACTTCCAGCTTAACGTTAGAGCGGTAATAGTCATGTTACGTAATCTGAATCAGCCAATACTATGCGATGTTACTAGATTGGTTATTAAAACTCAAAAACTTGGCATTATTACAGGAAAGTTTGTAGGTGAAGAGCTGCTTACTCCAAGGATGATACCTATCATACCAAGTGATTTACCATTTAAGTTTAATTTATTTTTCTTTTAATAAATATCTTTTTTCTTTTTTAAGATCTTTTTTATATATTTTTTCTTCTTAATATTTCGCTTTCCTTTGGAAATATTGAGAAGAAAAAATATATAAAAAAGATCTTAAAAAAGAAAAAAGATATTTATTAAAGATAAAAAAGATCGTTTAAAAAAACTATAAAAATTATTTTTTTTTTTTATATGTGCTTTTCCGACGGGGTTATGATTAATTTTATTTATTTGTTTGTTTACAAACCAAATTTGACGAGAGTCGACGGAAAACCGTACCCAAATAAAATTATTTTTTTTTTATTTATCATTAATTGTCTATGGAAATTAACATCCTTGCAGACATTTTAATTAAAATACAATATAAATTATCTTAAATTAACACCCATACAATAATAAATACTTTACATACATAAAAATTAACATAACATACAACATAAAAATTTGCCCAAATTTGACATACATACAATAAACACAAATTCTGTAAAAAAAAAAATATACATAAATGCAAACACCTGGTTGTTCAGTTCAGGTAAACTAATAAATTATTCCTTATTGCGCTTACTGACAAATTGTAATCTACGAAATTATAATATTTATTAAAATCTGCACAAATGCTGCTAAAAGGGTCCGCGTTAGCATAATTGGCTCGAAAGAATTCCACTGCTAAAGGTATAAAATGTCGTGTAGGGCGTTGCGGTACATTTAGAGTAATCCTGTTAATAAGTGAATGAGTAGAAACATCGCCAATTATCACACCAAAAATGAACGAAATATTAAGTGCTGTTCTACGACTTCTTAGAGTTGGTAGCTTAATAAGAGAAAGTCTAGCTGAATAGGCAGGTAAGTCCAATGGGTTAAAGTTCAAACTACGGAGGCAAAAAAGCAGGAACTGTTTTTGAACAGATTCGAGAACATCTGAGTGTTTTCTATATATAGGGTCCCAAATGACGGATCCATACTCTAGAACAGGCCTGACAAGGGACATATAAAGGCTTTTGGTAACGTATGGATCATCAAACTCTTTAGCCCAACGTTTTACAAATCCAAGTACACCTCTAGCTTGTTTGCTGTCAAATTGATATGTGCAATAAAATTGAGTTTGGAGTCAAGTAGCAATCCAAGATCTAGTATTCTGTCAACTTCCTCCAAATGATGGGCATCGATATAGTAGCATGCAGTTATCGGTTTCCTTCTAGCAAAGCACATATATTTACATTTCTTGAGATTTAGCTCCATACGATTTATTCTACACCAGTTGTGAAACGAGTTAAGGTCACCTTGGAGACGTTGCTGGTCAGTTACTTAACAATAACTAAGAAAAACTTTTACATCGTCAGCATACATCAAAATATTGGATGATTGAATGACATCAGGCAAATCGGTAATAAATAGCAAAAAAAGAAGCGGCCCAAGGTGGCTTCCCTGTGGTACTCCAGATAGAACCTTTATGCATCTAGAGGAGGCGTTATTAAAACGGACCATTTGTTTCCTATTTGTTAGGTACGAGTAAATCCATTTGACAGTTAAATCGACAAAACCTATTAATTTCAATTTTTTCTTTAGGAGGATATGATTTATTTTATCAAATGCCTTGCTGAAATCAGTATATATGTATGACGTCAGTTTGTTGCTTTTTTAAAAATCCACGATGAAAAGATTTGTTATGCCAGAGCTTCCCTTCCGAAATCCATGTTGATTATTGGTTATCAAACTTGATGTATGAAAGCATAAATGTTCAGTGATAATTTTTTCAAATAATTTGGGTATAGTTCTTATTTTTGCAATACCACGGTAATTTTAAATATCAGACCTGTTACCTGATTTAAAAAAAGGAATAATATAAGAATCCTTCCAGATTTCAGGAAAAGTACCATATTTTATTGACATTAAACGTCTCTAATTTCCCGTTCGCCTATCGCTAAAAGTGTGTGGGTTAAACTTGGAATCCCAATGTTTTTCCCCACGAGAAATTGTACGTTACATGCTCAAGCGTTAAGAAACAGCGCTGTTTTTTATCTCTCCCAACAGAAAATCGAAAAATATTGTTTACTGTTGTTTGTTTATTTTTGAATGAATTACCTTAAGAACTATTAAAACAATAAATTGAAAAAAATTTGTATCGTTTCTTCTTTGTACTGAAAATTTATTGCTAACTCCATATGAAATATTAATCATTAGCAAATAGTTTCCGAGCGAAGCCGGGTCGTACAGCTAGCTTGAAAAGAAAAATAAATAAATTTTCTTTCTTCAGGGCCAAAATAGCAGGTTGTAGCTTTTATATCCTTTAATCTGAATTAATTAATTATATACTAACATCCATCAACACGTGGATTTTATTAAAATGTAAGTGTTTTGGCTTTATTTACAATAATACTTTTTTGCTTTGTTAAAGTTAAAACGTGTTATTCCGCACATTTGGTAAATTTTTCTAATAATATCTTATCGCTTAGCTGAGATAATGAATTGAAATAATAAAACAAATTTCGATTAATATTTTATTAATCACAAAGTTTCTTAAACAGCACCTGAAATACTAAAAAAAAAACCAAAATAAAAACTAATAATTGTCGAAAAACAACAACAATCAAATAAAATCGATTACAATAAAAATTCTCAAAATAATTTATTGCCGATACGTTTGTTAATCTTTAAATATTTAAGTTAATTGTGACACATTTTCGTAAAAATTTATTAACTCGAACTGGTGCAGGCGTTGGAATACAAAGTCTTTCTTATCTTTTTACTCAAACAAATTAAATTCTTGACCTTAAAATTTTAAGAAAAAAATATTTTTAATCTTTTAAAAGTCTATTATGAACTCGTTAAAAGTAACAGCCTTTCAAAAGGCCAACAACATAATCAAAAAAAAAAAAAATCAAAATTGAGAAGCCTAATATCAACCCATTATATTATAACGATGCACAGTGCTTTGAAAACGTTTTATTTTTGGAAATAATTGGGTCTGGGTATGCCCCCAAAGTTAAGTACCAAACGAAAACACTTTTTGTGTCAAACTCAAAAACGAAACAGTGCACGAAAAATGTCTTCAGACACATCTTTTTTATAAAAATATATATAAAAGGCGTGGTTTGCGAAGCTCCTACTATTTAAATTTATGCTCTTTCTACAAGCAGCTGATATCAGAGGAAAGCTTATGACTTCTAGATTAACAATTTATTAACATTTTTTACGCGATGCATTTTTTTTAGCTGTAATTTACCTTTAAAACTGTAAATATCACGTAAAGTGAACTGCCACAAGTCAACTGCCACGCATCGAGATATTCTTACAAAATTTCGAAGCAATATATAAAGGGTATTTCAACAGGAAGTTTGTGTTCTAAAACAAAATAACACAAAACCTTTAGATTTATATGATTCAAATTTTTATTGTACGAAATTTTTATTACGAAGAGAAAACTTTGGCAATTAAGAATGAAAAATTATATCTGGCAAATGTCCACCACGAACAGGCTGACAGATGTCGATTCTCTTACCAAAGTTTTAAAGCACTTTTTGTGCAAAGTGGCATACTTATTTCCTTAAAATCATCAGGGATTTTGCCCAAAAAAAAAAAATAATCCACTGGATATAATTCACTGCTGATTTCATTTGACAATAGACCGAACCAGTCCGAGGTGAGTTCCAAACGGCAGAACATGAATGATACGCTCAATCACAATCTCGCAACAATCGCGCAATGGGGTCGTGTGTATAGAGTCAATTTTAATGCCCGTAAGATGCAATGTTAGATGCTTACGCATAGATCAGTGTTAGGAAATGGTGATGAATCTGTTATTGTGGGTGATATAGATTCTACAGAATCGGAAGCTCTAGATGTTCTTGGCATGGAAGTTCAATGTAATGTTCGGGTGGCTAAACACATTTTTCAAGTTTGCTAAAACAGCTTTCAAGTGGCTCGGGTTTCTAAAACGGCGTAACAGATATTTCACTCCATCCGATCTTCGTACTATTTATATCACCTATACCCCCCAAGATCTGTATAGGTGGTATGGATGGGTATGGGTCGGTGTCCTAAAGTCTATTTTATAGTTGCTCTACCACGTATAGGAGACAGCCAAGAGGCTCATTGAGGACAGTAGGGTATCCAACTCTATTGATTTTCTAGAGCATGCACGCAATGTGGAATGTATTTCACCTTTTTTATCGTTACTACAATGGTAAGCGCTATAACGAAATTAGGGAACTTGTTCCCGCAACTCAAACGTTTTCGCATTTAACTCATCGAGAGCGCATCCATTTGCGGTTGATTTTCCAGTAAATCGCACTACACATTAACAGAACAGTCCACATGTGGATTAAACTCTCTCTAGAGGTCTTTCCTGTCACTTTCAATGTAGGAAAGTTCAAATTGAATGCCCACAAACACTACTTCCTCTTTCCTTCTTCCCATAACCTAATTTCCTAGTTCTGGCACAATGCATTGCATGTGTAGAGGTCATCCCGTGAATGCTGGTCCGAGAAAAGAAATGTATCTCGCGATAGCGTGATCCATTGACCGTTACCGCATTTCCAGCCATCTAAAAAAAAACGCCTAATCACGCTTCCAGACCAAATTCCGAACTATGCAGTGACAGTTCAATTCCTTAAAAGAGGGAAAAATGTTCCAAGAGTGACCAGGGTTTTGGGAGCCTTTCCAAATTTGTATGCCCCAGTTACCCAACATACCCAGAACCCCCCTTTTCCTCTAGAGGGTCGATCGTCTGCGACTTCACCCAGAAATACCTCTCCTTAACCTCTTCATGAGCTTCCGAACTATTTTCATTTCATGCAATGCATTCTACCAGAACTAGGAAATTGGGTTATGGGGAGGAGGAAAGAGGGAATAGTGTTTGTGGACATTCGATTTGAATTTCCCTACTCTGGAAGTGACAGTTAAGACACCTGGAGAGAGTTTATTTTACATACGAACTGTTATGCTAAAAAATGAATTCTGCCTGGCCAATCGACCACAAATGGATGCGTTCTAAACGAACAACGAGTCAAAAGCAAAAACGTGCGAGTAATGAGTTGGCTGCTCTACCGTCTACAGTGAGCCTCTTGGCCCTATCCTGTATGCGGTAGAGCAACTTCTTAAATGACTTTGGAGCACCGGCCCGTACATGAGAGTTGTATTGCAATTATTATTTTCAAATTATTTCGAAAATAAAACGTTTTCCAACCACTGTGCGAATAAAAGAGTTTAAATAAAAATAATTCTTCACATTATTCGAACAACAGCCATAGACAACTCTAATAAAGCAGGATTTAGGGTTATGCCACAACGTCTCATGAATTTCTAGGAAATATTATGTTCTCTAGCAATATTCAATATTATTCAATATTATGCTCTCTAGCAATTTCGTTAATTTGTTTTCGTTCGCTCGTGTGAGTCTCCCAACGTCTCGCATATTACAGACTTTACCCCCCAAAATACAAGCATTTTTGTTTTAAACACGTGATAGAATTTAATTTCTTTTGAAATTATTTATTTATAAACAACAAAAATTTAATTAAAAATTTAATGACCGAAATTGATGTCACTGAAAACAATTAAATCAAATCGATCAAAGTTCTGAATTTATATCAACAATAGCGGTAAATAAGCACACTCTTTTAATTTGAAGAGTAAAAGAGACAAAGAATTATTATTCCACTTATCTGGAGTTGGAAAATTTTCCACAGCATGAGAGCATCGTCATACTGTAAATTCATTGAAGACCCAAAAGAAAACAAGACGCAAAAGAACAACAAAAAAATAACAGTAAACTAAAGAATTTAAAACTTACTCATCAATATGTGGACGACAGAAAAACGTTCTCTATTTTTGTTTTTATTGTTTTAATCAATTTTAACATTTTTAAATTAACAACAATAAAAACACATTTGCGTGATTATTGCAGCACGTTTTCTTTATCAGTGTTATTGTGTTCTTTATTTAGATTGTCAACAATAAATTATTTAAATTGTTTGTTAATTAACAAAAATTTAAGAATTTTTGTATAAAATGTTTTCTTTTTTCAAAGTAAATGGTCCAGATTTTAAAATAGAAAATCATAGAAAAAATTACAAAAATAACTTAACCTTTGTTACGCACTGTACACCGTTGCTAGGTGGCTTAATAAAATCTTTATTTATTTATTTATTTATTTATTTATTAATCAATAAAACTGCCTAATCTATTGTTATTAAAATTCATAAATTGTTTATGAAAAGATAAACGATTCTTACACTTGAAATTATCAAAAACAAAAATATTTTTCGGTTTTATATTTAAGAAATATTTTATGGTCCGACCACAAAAGAACTTGTTATTATTATACTCAGACCTTTATATAGACCAGTTTCTGCTTAACAATTTTATTTATACCCCCAATTGTTATTCTTAATTCAAATATATATTCGAATATTATCGCCATCAAGAACTTTTTTGCATTTTTTGTTCTGTTTATCATTTAGAGGTATAAATAATTTTTATTCGAGTATTTTTAAATCATACTCAAATATTTTTTTTAATTCGAATAACCAAAAAATTTTTGGATTAAATATTAGTCGATAAGTAATAAGCTTAAAACTAAATAATAAACTAAAAAACTAAATATACGCACATATCAACTAAAAACTTGTTTATTCGAATATTTTTTTATTCGGATAACCGAATAATTTTTAATTTAAATATTATTAAATTATTCTTTTAAGAATAAACTAAAAATTCTGTAGTTTCACTGGAGCTTTTAAATCATATTCGAATAATTTTTTATTCGAATAAACGAATAATTTTCGATTTGAAATTATTAAATTATTTCTTGAATAATAATACAAAAATTTCTTTACTTTCTGTTGAAGTTTTTAAATCATACTCGAACAGTTTTTTCTTAATTCAAATAACCGAATAATTTATTATTTGAATATTATAATGATTATTCGATGAATAATTAACTAAAAACTTTTTTACTTTACTGAGCGTTTTATATCATGCATACTTGAAACGAAGTAAACTTTATCTGATTCGCCGTATAGTTCAAACATTTCTTAACTTTGTTTAATCGTTATAGAATTGACTGCAACAAGTTGGACTTAGGCAAAGATATTAATTATTGGCTAAATTGTTATTCTTTCTCTGAATAAAAATTACAGGTGAGAATGCTCCGCCGGGAAGGTATACTACTTTGTTTTGCCACCACTTTGCTCAACATTAATCTTGACAGTTCATATTTGGCAGTCGTGAAGTACACACGTGGCAAATCTATTATAGAAAAATCTTCGATAAACCAACGTGTTTTAATTGTTAAAAGATTTTATCAAAATCAATTATCGCTTATGTGAAATTTTTGGAAGAAACAACGTGCCAACAGAACGCACTATTTATTGTGTAGTGAATGATTTCGAAGAAGGAGGATATGTAGGTGATAGGCCCAAGCATGGTTCCACAATGTACTGCAAGATCGACTGAAAACATTACTGTTGTTCCAGGAAGTATTCAAAATAATCCATCAACCTCAATTCGACGCCGTATTCAGAAGTTTGGTCTTCAAAGAACTACTTTGGCCACAATTTTTCACAAGGATTAGCAATTTTTTTCGTTCGGACCAGCACTCACGGGATGACCCCTACTCATGCAATGCATTCTACCAGAACCAGGAAATTTGGTTATGGGGAGGAGGAAAGAGGCAGTAGTAGTAGTGGAAGTAGTAGTCAATCAACCACAAATGGCTGCGCTCCTAACGAAAATCGGGTCAACAGCAAAAACATGCGAGTTGTGGGAACAAGTACCCTAATTTCGTTATAGCACTTACTATTGTAGTAACAGAAAAACAGTGAAATACAACCTACATAGCGTCGATGCTCTAGCGAGTCAATTGAGTTGAATACCGTACCATCTCCAATCAGCCTCTTGGCCCTCTCCTGTGCTTGGTCAAGCAACTCCAAAATAGACTTTGGGCCGCCGGTCTATGCATGAGAGTTGTATTCCATCTTTGAAAGATCGGATGTAGTGAAGTATCTCTGACACAGGTTATAAAACCGAGCCACATGAGGCACTTCTTTAGAAATCGGAAAAATGTGTTTAGTCCATCGAACACCACATTGAATTTTCATGCCAAGAACATCGCGAGCTTCAGATTCCGTAATACCTATATCACCCATAGTGACAGGTGCAGCACCATTATCGAACACACATCTATGCAACAATGCGTCTTACGGGCTTTAAAATCGACTCTATTCCCACGACCCCATTCGCAGATTGTTGCGAAATCGTGATTGCGTATATCCTTCATGTTCCGCCTTTTAGATCTCACCTCCAGCTGGTTCGATCTATTACCAAATGTATGCGAATGACAAATGGTGGTGTCGTCTGCGAAAAAAAAGCATAGTCGGTTCTGGGGAATGGAATTCCCTCAAATTATTAAGCAGTCACCTATGCATCCATTAAAATTGACATTCTGGTGTGCAATTTGGTCAGGAGTAATGATTGGACCTTACTTCCTTGAAAATAAAAACCACGCAACAGTAACTGTGGATGGGTAGCGATATCGTGACATGATTTAACACTTTTTATCGCCACAAATGCATGCTTTGGGCTTGATTAACATGTGGTAACAAAAAGACGGTGCCAAATGGCACATAGCCAGAATTACAATGGAATTACTGCAAGGCCTCTAGCTACACAAGTTATTTCAATAAATGGGGATGTTTATTTGTGGGGATATCTAAAAAGCCAGGTTTATGCAAACAAGCCAGAAGCGCTTGAGCAACTCAAACAAAATATTCGTGATGAAATTAATGAAATACCGCGAGAAATGTGAGAGAATGTTATTGAAAAATGTGCTCAAAAGGGCTCGCATTTGTGCTTAGAGGCAGACATTTACCCGATATTGTATTCCATCCATGCTCTCCCTAAGCTGAGCATTCTATTTTAATGTAGTTATCGTTTTTGCTAACCTAAATATACCTCCCTCCATCTCTAAATTATTCAAACACGTAGATATACACACGCATACACTCGTTACTCCCTATCAAAGTAATTAAACTGTCGTTTTGTTTTTGTGCGTTGAAATTGTAATTTTAGATTGAGAGCTTTTTAATATGTGAGAGTACAGTTTACTGAGCAACTTACGCTTAATCTGCTCTAAACTACGGCAAATTCATTTATTAAACTTTAGTTAATTTTTACTTCTCAATAGTTGAATATATTAAAAACTGAGTAAAGTCTGAATAATATGTAAGACCCCTTTCAGACAGGCAAATTTTACTTTGACAAAGTTTTTTTAATTTTCTTTTAAACTTTCTTTGGTGTTCAAACACAAAAAGTTTTCTTTTACAAATTTTGTTTTAGTCAATGTAATCTGTAATGTAATCTGTGTATAAGTACAACTGTGTATAAGCGACGAAAGAAAAACAAAGCAACTTTGCGAGTATATCAAAGTCTGTACTCTCAATCATGCTTTCTCCCTCGCTCTCACATAAAATCAAAACTTTGCAAAGTAAAATTTGCCTGTCTGAAAGGGGTCTAATAAGACAACTTCTACTCCGTTGCCATTTATTTGTTCTGATTATATAGTGCTATTCTCACTACTTAAGTACTACAAAAATTTGTTAGCAGCAGCGTTTTTTTTTTTGAACACGTGCATTTCATTACTCTCTGAGTATGTGTGAGCGCCATTAATGTTATTTATATCTGTATAACAGCAGTAATGCCTCCATGACTGTAATTAGATGAAGAGATTTTTTTAATGTGTGAGAGTAGAGCTTGCAAACTTCCTAACTTCCTAACAAATGAATATTGAAAATACTTACGAAAGGCACTAATTGCCTGGACTTAGTAAATTCAAGACCGATTAAGTAAAATTGGACTGTAATTTTTCGTTTTGCTTATTTGGTGCTTTAATGTGCCCTTTAAACTGTTTTCACTACTTAAGTGCTACAAAAAATTAGGTGCGATTTGATTTTATTTCAATAAAATTTCATTATTCATCAGTTTCTCCTGTCGCCTCGATTCATATTCAATCACATTCATCTTGCTTTATTTTCATCAACTTTAATTTCTTCTCAACTTTTCGCCACAATATTTCCACCAGCATTAGAATCAACACTAAAATATAGACAGTGACCAACATAATAAACAAAGGAGCCGTATATTCCAAGCCGACTTCAACCAAAACAATACCAGACAAATCACATTTTAAACTTTTTATCCAAAAACGTTCCAGACGGCGATGGATACCAGATTCTAAAGTTCGTATTTGTCTAAAAAATTTAAAGGAAAAAAATAAAATAAAAAAAGAAAAAGTTATAAAATTAAAAAATTATACTTTAATTTAATGATCTCTCGATACGAGGAGTTCTTGGGCAAATGTTGATACATAGCTTGTTCGGGTCGGAAAAGTACCTCATTCAAATCACAGATTTCTTTGTTCGTAAACATTTTCTCTATCAAACCGTAACCAGATAAGGAATCAAGTACAAACGCATATCCAGGCTCATCACGTACCCTACGTAAGCCATCGTTTAAGTTTAACCACACACTATTCGGATCACGTTTTGATTGGATTTTATTGCGTAAAAATCTCCTAATTTCGGGTAAAGAAGAAATCTGGCGAAAGACAAAAGAACAATAAATAATTAAAAAATTTAGAAATCAAAGACTCACATTAAAATAGGATTTTGTGTAAGGCGCCGGCAACAATCCCACCTCTAAATTACTATCAGCTAACTGTGCCATAGTCTTAATATTTGACTTGACCGGCGAACCCAATAGTTTCGCCACAACTATCGATATATAATAATTGTAGATGATAAACGTTAACAGGGACAAGGTTAAGAATGCCATACGACCGCCCATCGAGCTAGGTATTAAACTACTTCCCTGACAACAGGCAGAGCCAAGAGCTATTAAACAGGTGCTTAGAAAAGAAGGTACATATTCCAAATACATCTTCATTTGGCGAAATTCCACCCAAAAAGTTAACCACAATAAAAATGCTGTTAATAAAAGTGCCAGGCCAAAAAGTATCCAAACTCGCACAGAGAATGGTTGAGCAAAAATATTTGCTTTTATACCGGAATTCCGCGGTGTACGAAAGACACAGACTTGACGAAAATAACCTTGTTCAATAATAAGTTGGCAGTATTTGGAACGAATTGGAGAATGGAGAAATGGTGCGGACGACATGTCGGCTGTATTTTCCACACCAATAGCACCAACTAAACCTCCATTTATTTCAGTCTGACTCCAGGTATTTGTGAAGTTGAAAAAGAAGCTAAGGGGATTTTTTTTTTAATTTTTTTAATTCGGTCTTATTCAACAGCGTAAATGTCAATAAACAATTTTTTAAACATGAAAAGTACTTTTCTTCAAAAATGCTATTTTCTTGTTACAGAAAATGTTACTTTCTTGTTACATTTGTTGGTTTTTTGCAAAATGGATTTAGTACAACAAGAATGCAAAAAATATAAAATTGGGTACTTTTCAAAAAAAAAACACTTTTCAAAAAAATCACTCATTTAGTACTTTTTAATAATAGTATTTTTCATAATTTAAAACTTTTATTTCTAAACATATTGATTTATTTCATGATCAAAAACAGTTTCAACATTTCGGTATTTTATTTTTTCAAAATAAACTGCCAGGCCTTTACAACTAAAGGAGAACTGAAAAGAAACAAACAAAAATCGAGTTTTTCTTTTAAATAAAGATTGCAATACTGGAATATTCTTTCGTGCTAGTGGCCTAGGTAGTTTATTTTGGAACAACAAAGAACCAAACCATCAAGGGCATTAATATTATTTAGGTACCAAAATTTTAAAGATCTTTGTAATCATTAATAAAATAAAATTAATACAAAACATTTTACGAATAACAATTAAAAACACGAAAAGTACTTTTCTTAAAAAGTACCATAGTCATTATTTCTGTACTTTGTAAAAAAGTACCATATTAATCTTTTATGTAAACTGGTTTTAAAATGTCGAATTTGCTGTTTTTAAGACCTAAAATATGTGATTTATATTTAAAAGTCCCCAACTGACACTTTTACGCATTTTGTCTTAAAATTGAAAAATCTGCTTGGATTTTAAAAACAGATTTCCCAAGTACGTTTTATTTTTCTTACTCGCATTCTAATGCATCCTTTAAAATCATTAAACTTTGAAATCCATATTTCGCAATTGCATCAACACTTTTATTTTCAATCGAATTCAAAAGAGCCAGTTTCTCATTAAGCGAAGCTGAGAGCGGTATAGTCGAAACCTTTTTAAGAGCAGCAAAACAATGAGAAATTTGCGGATTATCAAAAATAATTTAAAATACCAACCACTGTAGATACTCTCATAGTTATATCTCTCAAAGTCCAACGATTTTCATACTTTGATTTCTCATGCAATGAGGACAAATATTGTTTCAAAACGCATCCTTTTCGAGCACAACTCAACTCTCGATCTACAGTCACATTGAGCTTTCCACCCAAATTGAAGCCGTTATTATAGACATCATATAAAATATAAGAAGAATTTTTCGAAGAATTTATTAAGCTAGAGTTGGGCATGGCTAAGGTAACATCTGCGTCTACAGCTAGGTGAATGCTTTTAAAAATATTCTTAAAATTTTCTAGATCCGCCGTCGAGTCATAAATGAAACAGTGGAAATGTTGTGTCAAAACCTTTTCATTACTGGCCTGCAACCACAAAAAATTAAACAAGTTTTTTATTTTGGGCAAAATAATTTGCTCACCTTCTTCAAAATATTTAAAGAATTTTCACAATTCATATCAAAATAAACGGCCTGATGGGGAATTTTATCCCTTAATATACGTTGCTCTAAATTTTCCTCACACTTTATTTGATTCATAGGCCACATCTGTATGTATAAATTATTATTAATGGCCACATTTGTCAATTGTATTTGAGCTAAAATGTAAAACCTTTTAAATACTTTTAAAGATAAAACAATTTCTCATAATCAACTGCTCACAATTCAGGTCCCAGCAATGCAGCACTATTAATGATTTTATATGATTTTCTAAAAAATTATATAAAATCAAATTAATTAAAGAAAAATTAACCATTTTGAAACCAAAGTATTATTTTCCAAACACAAAACTATGATTTAGTTTAGCCAAATTTAACTGTTAAACTGCTTAACAGACCAAAGTGAAGAGGTCCTTTTATATTTTGCAAACTGTTGCTAATTTTAAATTTAAATTTATCATTAACATATCAACCAACATTTGACAGTTCGATGACAGCTTAAATAACCAAATAATTTTTTAATATCTAAATTTCAAGGACAAACAACTAGTAGACCAAAAAACAAACAATAAATAAAAAGTGAATCAATCGAAAACAAGTACTAATTATAAAAAAATACAAAAGTACTTTTTAGCAAAAAGTACCAAACAAACAGGCAAACTACAAAAATTCAATAAAATGAAATAAAATATACTAAATTTACAAAAAAAAAATCGAAAGTACCTTATAGCAAAGAGTACCAATCCATAAAAAATCAATAAAATGAAATAAAAAGTACTGAATTTAAAAACATGCAAACAAACAATAAAAAATTAATAACATTAAATGAAATAAAGTGAAATGAAAAGTACTAAATTAAAAACATATTTATAGAAAAGTGCCTTCGCAAAAATGACCAAACAAAACATGCAAGCAAACAATAAAAAATTACTAAAATGAAAGGAAAACTACTTAATTTAAAAAAAGTAAAAGTACCTTTTAGCAAAAAAAAATATCAAACAAACAAGCCGACAATAAAATATAAATCAAATAAAATGAAACGTACTATTTTAAGAAATAAAAAACTACTTTTTAGCAAAAAGTCCGAAACAAAGAAACAATAAAAAATGAATAAAATGAAATGAAATAAAAATAAATAAAAAGAACTGAAAAGTTCTAAGCTTAAAAAAATATGAAAGTACCTTTTGGCAAAAATTAACAAACAAACAAGCAAACAATAAAAAATGAATCACATGAAATGAAAAATACTAAATTTTAAAAAATTAAAAAAGTACTTTTTAGCAAACAGTATGAAACAAACAGTCAATTAAAAATGAATAAAATGAAGTGAAAATTACTTAATTTTAAAAACATGCAAACAAACAATAATAATAATAATAATAATAATAATAATGAAATGAAATAAAAAGTACTAAATTAAAAAATAATATATATAAAAGTACCTTTTGGTAAAAAGTACCAAAGAAACCAGTCAACACTAAAAAATTTATCAAATGAATACTAAATTTTATTATTATTAAAAAGTTTTTTTTGGGTATTTAAAGCCCGTCTGAAAATATACGCACATATTAAAAAAATACTTTTTAGCAATAAAAAAACTAATCAAATGAAATGAAAAGTGTAAAAAACATGCAAGCAAAAAATAAAAAATGATAAAATGAACTATAAAGTACTAAGTTGAAAAAAATTTAGAAGTACCTTTTAGCATAAGGTACCAAAGAAACGAACAAATAGTCAGAATGAATAAAATGCAATGAAAAGTGCAAAATTAAAACAAAAAAGTTAATGCAACAAAAAAAAATGCAAGATAAAAGCACAACAATAATCTGTTAAAAGTGCGAAATATATAGTTGCCGCATATGTACATTTCAGACTAAAATAATTTGTAAACAATATGAGGAAGCCGAATTATGTAAGTATATTATGTATTCAAAAATTCTATATAAAAATTTAAGGTTTTTCTGTAAGAATTTTAGAAATTACATAAAAATAAATTTGGACAAAAGTTCATAAAACTTCATTATTTTATATACTTTTAAAAATAAACATCCCTTATTACCATTATTAGCATTAAGTAATAAAATCACGAAATTTTTTAGTTACCAGTCAATTCGTAAACGTCTGGTAGAAATATTCATACAAGAATTGTCGGTAGATTTAGTGTTAAACAAGTTAAACAAGTTAAACAAGTTTTGTTTTTATTACAAAAACAACCACTTCAACAAGTAGTTAGCAGCAGCGTTTTTTTTTTAACACGTGCATTTCATTACTCTCTGAGTATGTGTGAGCGCCATTAATGTTATTTATATCTGTATAACAGCAGTAATGCCTCCATGACTGTAATTAGATGAAGAGATTTTTTTAATGTGTGAGAGTAGAGCTTGCAAACTTCCTAACTTCCTAACAAATGAATATTGAAAATACTGACGAAAGGCACTAATTGCCTGGACTTCGTAAATTCAAGACCGATAAAGTACAATTGGACTCTAACTTTTCGTTTTGCTTATTTATTGCTTTAATGTGCCTTTAAAATACATAACTTTCTCACTACTTAAGTGCTACAAAAAAACAATCTGGTGCAAATCGATTTTATTTCAATAAAATATCATTTTTCATCATTTTCTCTTCTCGCCTCGGTCCAAATTCAATCACATTCATTTTGATTTATTTTCATAAATTTAATTTGTTCTCAAATTTTGTCCACAATATTTCCACCAGCATTAGAATCAACACTAAAGTATAGACAGTGGCCAACATAATAAACAAAGGAGCCGTATATTCCAAGCCGACTTCAACCAAAACAGTGCCAGACAAATCACATTTTAAACTTTTAAACCATAAACGTTCCAGGCGGCGATGGATACCAGATTCCAAAATTCGTATTTGTCTAAAAATTAAAAAAATTTAAAAAAAAGAGAAAAAGTTAAAAAACTATTAAATTATACTTTAACTTAATGATTTCTCGATAAGAGGAGTTCTTGGGCAAATGTTGATATAAAGCTTGTTCGGGTCGGAAAGGTACCTCATTCAAATCGCAGATTTCTTTGTTCGTAAACATTTTCTCTATCAAACCATAATCGGATAAGGATTCTATTACAAACACATATCCCGGCTCATCACGTACCCTACGTAAGCCATCGCTTAGGTTTAACCACACACTATCCGGATCACGTTTTGATTGGATTTTATTGTCTACAAAACTCTTAACTTCGGGTAGAGAAGAAAACTGGCGAAAGAAAACAGACAATCAACAACAAAAAAAGAATTCATAATTTATCACTTACAGACTCACATTAAAATAGGTTTTTGTGTAGGGTTGCGGTACCAATCCCACCTCTAAATTACTATCAGCTAACTGTGCCATAGTTTTAATATTTGACTTGATCGGTGAACCCAACAGTATCGCCACAACTATCGACGTATAATAATTATAAATGATGAACGTTAAAAGAGACAAGGTTAAGAATGTAATACGACCGCCCATCGAGCTGGGTATTAGCACACTTCCCTGACAACAGGCAGAGCCAAAAGTCATTAAACAAGTGCTTAGAAATGTGGGCACAAATTCCAAATATGTTTTCATTTGATAAAACTCCACCCAAAAAGTCAACCACAATAAAAATGCTGTTAATAAAAGTGCCACGCCAAAAAGTATCCAAACTCTCACAGATAATGGTTGAGCAAAAATATTTGCCTTTATACCGGAATTACGCGGTGTACGAAAAACACAGACTTGACGAAAATAACCTTGTTCTATAATAGGTTGACAGTATTTGTAACGAATTGGAGAATAGAGAAATGGTGAGGACGAGATGTCGGCTGTATTTTCCACACCAATAGCACCAATTGCTCCTCCGTTTATTTCAGTCTGACTCCAGTGATTTGTGAAGTTGTAAAAGAAGCTAAAATATATAATATTTTTTTATAATTTTCTTTATGCAAACTTTTTTCAAAGCACTAAAAGGCACAAAACATTTTCACCAAAAAAGTACTTTTTCCAAATTTTCTTTTACAAAAAAAGTTAATTTTCTTGTTATATCTTCTAATGTTTTGGGAAAGCTCAGAAAATATAAGATGGCATGAAATACTTTTTTAAATATACTGAAATAAAAAATTTGGTAGTTTTTAATAAAAGGACTTTATATACTTTTAAAGTTTTATTACTAAAGAGTTTTGCCAGTAAACAAAACAGCTCTTAATTTTTGGTACTGCTTTTTTTTAAACACAAAAACTGCCCGGATCATTTATACGAAAAAATCTCATTAGTACAATTTATGTTTAAAATTAAAGCAATAAATAAATAATAAATTTTCTTTCTTCAAAAAACTGGACCCAACAATTGATTTTGAACAAAAAGTACTGAAAAGTTAAAGCTGTTTATGGTGATTATTAAAATTGATAAAAAAGATGTATAGCGTTAAAAATTGTAAAAACACAAAAAGTACTTTTTTTAAAAGTACCAAATTTTTTATTTTAGTACCTTGCAAAAAGTACCAAACTTTTTTAAAATATGGAAAATATATTTTTTAATGCTTAAAGTATTTTTAAAATGTCATATTTAAAATTTCCCAAATATCAAAACGCAACATTTAATTTTTAAAAACAGATTTCAAATACTTTTTGTATCCATCTTACTCGCATTCTAATGTTTCCTTTAAAATCATTAAATTTTGAAATCCATATCTGGCTACTCCATCAACACTTTTATTTTTAATCGAATTTAAAAGAGCCAGTTTCTCATTAAACGAAGCTGAGAGCGGTAAAGTCGAAACCTTTTAAGAGCAACAAAATAATGAGAAATTTTCGGATTAACAAAAATAATTCAAAATACCAACCACTGTAGACACTCTCATAGTTATATCTCTCAAAGTCCAACGATTTTCATATTTTGATTTCTCATGCAATGAGGACAAATATTGTTTCAAAACGCATCCTTTTCGAGCACAACTCAACTCTCGATCTACGGTCACATTGAGCTTTCCACCCAAATTGAAGCCGTTATTATAGACATCATATAAAATATAAGAAGAATTTTTCGAAGAATTTATTAAGCTGGAGTTGGGCATGGCTAAGGTAACATCTGCATCTACAGTCAGGTGAATGCTTTTAAAAATATTCTTAAAATTTTCTAGATCCGCCGTCGAGTCATAAATGAACCAGTGGAAATGTGGTGTGAAAATCTTTTCATTGCTGGCCTGCAACCACAATAAATTAAACAAGTTTTTTATTTTAGGAAAAATAATTTGCTCACCTTTTTCAAAATATTTAAAGAATTTTCACAATTCATATCAAAATAAACGGCCTGATGGGGAATTTTATCCCTTAATATGCGTTGTTCTAAATTTTCCTCAGACTTTACTTGATTCATACGCCACATTTGTAGGTACAAATTATTATTCATGGTCACATTTGTAAATTGTATTTGAGCTGAAACGTAATAAAACCTTTTTCAAGACTTTAATCGATAACACAATTTCCCATCATTCCAACTACTCACAATTCAAGTCCCAGCAATGCAGCACTATTAATGATTTTATATGATTTTCTAAAAAATTATATAAAATCAAATTAATTAAGGAAAAATTAACCATTTTGAAAACAAATTATTATTTGCCAGCTAAAATTCTATGATTTCTTTCAAACAAATTTGAATGTTGCACTGCTGCATGTGGCAAAACTGTGCAAGCAACCAGGATAAATAATTATAAAAACAATTCCAAGTGGGCGGTAACGAAATTAAATCGTTTAAAGGAGGAATTTTTATGTACGTAAATAAATAGAGTAGGCGTGTTTTAATATAATTACGGGTTGTTGCATTGTCAACGAGGATTGAACATGAAATACAATTTAATTTGAGTGGTGTGGTGTGGTGTGTTGTGAAAAAATAAATTATCAAGTGTTTTGATTATAAAAAAAAGGAAATTTGTAAATACTAATACATATAAAGTGTGCTTCTATGGAGATATAGAACTTTTAGTTGGTAACACTTTTTAAGTTGGTGACCGTTTTGTCAACTATCAAATAATTAAGTGATTAGACTGGCACCTAAAGAACGTTTCCAAATGGTGTAAATTTATTTTGATGATCATCTGTCCTGCTGAAAATACAAGCTGCTAGAAGATACTTTGATTATTTTTAAAAGAAAGTAATTATCAGTAAAAAAAAGTTAATGAAATGACCTATTGCGTCTTTTTACAAATTACGTAGCTTCCAGAAAAATCTTATACACAAGACAGCCACGGCATACTAATTAAAAATTCCAGGAAAAAAGCTAATCAACATAGAACAAAACCAACGAACACATAACAAAAAAAAAAAAAAAAAACAAAAACAGTCACACAGGCGCTTATACTGAATGATGATAACAACAACAGTATGTGATGTTGTTAAAGTAGAATTTTCTTGTACATACAAGAAACCGCTCAAAACAGACATATAAGCTCCATCTGCTACGCAATAAAGTTAGTTTAACTACAAACATCGGCGAGTGAAGGCATAAGGAGGAGCGCCTTCCTGCTAAAGTTCTTGCTACTCTTAGGGGTAGCAAGAGCTTTTGGCCATTTCTTAAAAGAGTAAACGATAATTCTAGTTCTTCGATTTCGACTCTTTTCAAGAATAACCAAATATTCACTGAAAGCTAACCTTTTGCCTGGTATATTTGCAAATATGTAATTCTTATTTGCCGGAGGACAATCAACCACCGCCCGAGTTCGATAGAGTATCCGTTACTATGCCGTAGATATTTTTTTGAGCTCGTGCGGTTAAAAGGTTTTAACAGATCTCAACATCAACAAGCCTCGTGGGCCGAATGGAATTCCAGCACTGGTCTTGAAATAATGCTCTTCGACGTTAGTTACCCTCTTCAGCACGTTGTATCATGCCAGCGAATTTCCAAAGTTTTGGAAGGATGCTAGTGTAACGCCGATCCCCAAAAAGTGCGAGGCAAACAACCTTGAAAATTATCACCCAATTGGAATTTGTTCTGCATTTTCTAAAGTAATAGAAAGGATGATTACTTTTCATCTTGTGAGGTACCTGGAGTCGAACAGCTTGTAGCCATTATGATTTCCGTAGGGGGCGCTCTACGCTCTATCGGAACATTGGTGCAACTCCATACACCATTTCGAAGAGAGAGTAAGGTGGTGGTTGTAGATATTTCAAAGGCATTTGATTGAGTGTGGCATGATGCACTTCTGTCAAAACTTGTTGCATTTTATATCGGTGATAATTTCTCCAGATTTCGTCAGACGAGCTTAAGATTAATTCAGCGGTACCGCAAAGCTCCGTTCTTTCTCTTATCCTATTTCTTATTTTTCTAAATGACCTTTTTTGTAAAATTTTCAAATCTATATACTCTTTCGTAGATGACAGCACCATTTGTCATTCGTATTCTTTTAACGCCTAAAAGTATGCTAACATGTGGGGACTACAGTCTAAAATTCTAATAACAGAATGTAAGCAAATCATTTTTAATTAATTTAGAAATCCAACTGCTAGCCAAATTTTTCAAGGAATCGGTTTGATAATTTAAGCATGATTGAGCAACAAATATTTAAACATGAAAATTTTTATGAATAAAATTTTTCAAAGAGAAATTAATTTAAAAAAATTTAAAACAAAAAATGGCCTGTTGAAAATGTTATTGATCGTTTTAATAAACATTTTAAGCAAATAAATTCCGCAGCAAAATTAGCTTAACAAAATTATTTGATATGAATGAATTTTCTCTCTCTCTCTCTCTTTATCTATTTATGTCTTGTTGATTATGAAAGAAAAGTTATTTTAAATATTCTGCACTTGCTTAATATCGAGCAACAGGTTGTTGAATCGTGTAAAAAAGCAACAAATTCATTTACAGAAAAAAATTCTTTTTTTCTTTTGCCATGAGTCGGCGCAATGGAAAGAAGCGCCAAAAAGTATGTGAAGAATTTTATGAATGAATATTTATGGCTGGTACAAAACACGTAAATATTGTTGGAATGTAAGTTAAATTTAATCATGTCTGTGATTGTCTGCCTGTCTGTCTGTCTATGTTTTTGTGTTTTACAATTTTTCTGTCATTTTATTCTTAAGTAGGCCTTACCAATGTATTGTCTGCTTTTAGGGACTTAAATATTCTTAGAGAAATTTAGTCTTCACAGCGCTTTTGGCGTATTTAAACGAATTTTTTGTGCGCAATCGGTAGCGGATAATAAAATTTTTGTTATTGTTTAAATAAAAAGATTTTAATTTTTTATGGAAATCATATAAATTTTAATAAAGTGGAAATCGTACACTAAAAAAATAATAACAATTTTTTTAAAAATTTTAAATATTAAAAAAAATTTTAAAAATAAATAAATAAAAAAAATTTAAACCAATAACTAAAATTAAAATTTGTATAAAAATTTAGACAAAAAAATGTTTTCCTTAAAATCTTTATGTTAACAAGTTATAAGAAATATTAGAATTAAGCTTGGTGAGCTTATAAAACACCACCGTGCAATAAGGGGAGATATATTTATCGGGGAGCTTTTATTATAATTAAAATTTAAAGAAATAAATTAATCAAAATTTAATTAAAGATTAAATCCCACCAATTCCACAAAAGTTTTAAAAATTTCCAAAAATGGGATTTATCAACTAATTTAGCTTTTTGCTGTACTCGCCACAAAGCGAGCTAAAATGTTTAAGATTTTTAATTCTGTTGAATTTATGAGTATAAATCTGGCTTAAAGCCCCAACAAACTAATTTATTTGAGAAAGACCAAAGCCAAAAATTAATAAAATTTTTGTTGCAAAAATTTTGAAGAAATTTTGTTTTTTGGGAAATTTTTGTATAATTTTCTGAAGTTTTCAATTTTAAACTTAAATTTAATTTATGCATAAAACGATTTTTTTAGTTACATTACTTAAAAAAATTTCTTATACATAATTTTTAAGCGCCATTATTCATAAGAAAAATTTTTAAAATTAGTTTTAATAAATAAACAAAAAAAAAATTTAACATTTAAAAATTAAGTTTATTTAAAAATTAATTTTTTAATCAAACAAAATTGTTTATAAAAATCTGATTGTTTGTGTAAAATTTGTTAAATTTTTATGCGAAAACCTTGTGCTTGAAAGAATTATTAATAAAATTTTAAAAACATCAATTAACTATTATTATTGTTTTAAAAAATAATTTTATTTATAAACATTTTTTAATTATTTAATTTATATAAAAACTAGCGTGCCCGTGACTGCTTTGCAAGTCATTTCTTCGACATTTTTTGATCGATTTTGGTTCGCGGTATTGAAAAACAAAGCACGTGAACGTGATACATATAACTGAAAGTGCAAAAAACAGGGATCATTGAAAAGCAACAGGTATGGGGAACTGAAGCCATTTAAAATCAAACGGCAAATCTGGAGGAATCATAGGAATGCGTGGTTTCAACACATCGCCCTTATATTTTTCTTTTAAAATTTTTGCTTCAATCACATTTTTCATGACTTTTTTGACTACTAACATATGTCATTGCATCTGCCAAGTGTGCATACAACGCCATCTACTGGCAATATAGCATTTACAACCATGTTTTTTTATGGGTTCTTAAGTTAAGATAGCGTTGTAAAAAAAATTTATGTGAAAATGAATTTTCTTCATAATTTTTTTTTTGGGAAATTTTCCAAAATTTTCTTGTGTATTCTTCTTATTTGGCCGGAGACCTGTCCGAATTGGTGCTAATCACCGAAATCGGTCCAGGCATTCTCGAGTTATAAGCGTAGTAACTAACATCACTTTCTTTTATATATATAGATTAAATGTATTTTGTTTGTATTATTTGGATGGGAAAGTATTGAAAATAGTAATATAATGGCTGAAGATGCCATTATTATTATTTTTATGTGAACAAAAAATTATTAATAAAATATTAAAAAATTCAGTTAACTATAATTATTATTTTAAGAATAATTTTGTTATAAAAAACTTTTTTATTTATTTTTATTTTATTTATTTATTTTTTATTATTATTTAGTTTATAAAAAAATTAAATAAATTTTAATTTTATTTATATTATTTGGGTGGCAAGTATGAAAAATGATTTTTAAAAAAATTAACACATTTAAAATAATTTGTTTTCTTAAAAATTTATATTATAAACGTCTTATAAATAATTTATCAGCACAATATTTAAAACAAAAATTATTTTAAAAAACACTATTTAAAAAAAAAACATTTTATTTAAATATAAAAATTAAGTTTTTTATTAAAAATTATTTTATTTAATCAAATTTTTATTTGTATTTTTTGAGTGGCACAGTATTGAAAATAATAATATAAAAATTATATTTTTTCCGCGAAGTTGCCACCTAATAATAGTGTGGCGAAATATTCAAAATAAAAACAAATATAAAATTGATTAAATTGATATTAAATGAAAGGTCAATTAACTATAAGTGTTCTTTAAAAAAGATAATTTTATTAAAAAACTATGAAAAAAAATGTTTAAAAAAAAAATGTTTTAAAAATACTAAAAGTAATTTTTTTTAGTGGTGCTTTAAAAATCTTGCCAAAGCATGTATTTACTTGATTCTTGGCCATCATTAGTGAAATATGTTTTCCCCTGAATTTAATTTATTTAATTTATTTGAAAATCTCTTATTCAAAGTTGTAGTTATTTTCTATGCCTTTCTGCATAATATGACATTTGAAAATTTCTAATATTTTCATTATTGTTCTCCTAATGCTAAACTATATGGGAATTGCATAAAGAAGAGTTGGTCTTCTACTTACTTTGTATAAAGAAAATTTAGTTTTCACTGGCAAACATTTTCTGTTGTACAATAATGCAAAAACTCCTTTTACCTGTTTAGACAGACTTTCCCATTTTACAGGAAACGTGAGTATTAAATTTCAAAAGTTTATTCAACTTGACTCTAAGGTATTTGATACTGTCTTTAACAACATTATACTGACGAACAAGAGTATATTTACACTTTCCAGAAGCATTTCCTAAACATATTGCCAGCACAACTCAAAAAATTTCACTCTGATAAGATAACTTATTCTTAATTTGTACGCAAAATTTCCTGTCATTGAAAAAGTGGGAAAAGAGTGTAACAGTTGATGGACTAAACTCAGTCCTAATCATTTAAAATAAAATGTCATATTGATATGCTTTATCGAAGGCCTTCTCAATATCAAGAGAATTTAAAAGATTTAAAAAATGTATCTTAAGGATTAATATTGATATTCCAAGATATTTTTAAATTGCCTTAAATAAAATAGAAAAAAAACACCTTAGCAAGTTACAATAATCTTTATTCATTGCTGTTATTGTTGTTTTTGTTTTACAGCAGCATAATAAAACTAAACGACTATTTTTATAATTTTCTTTTTGTTTTAGTTCTATTAATTATATTTTTCTATTTTAACGCCAACATTTGTGCTATTGACACTTTGTCTTAATTTAAAAACTATAAAAATATATTTTTGTTTTATTTATTTATATATTTTTTTGTTTCAACATAAATAAAACACTTTATGATTCCTTTTTTTTTAGAATGGAATAAGAAAACAAGCTCATTTCTTTTTATATTAACATTACAAACACAAAAAAAAACATGTCAGCAGGTTAAATACACCAGCGTTTAACAAAAACCAACAACAACAAAATGCCTAAATGTATACTACACAATTATAAGCGTTGTTTAGGATTTAACAGAAACAGTTAAACAGTAGTTTTTTATTTATCTTTTATCCGTTGCTATGATTTTGTTAGGCGAAGGTTTTTCATTTTTGTTTGAAAGTAAACAAGTCTGCATTTTAATAAAATGAAAGGCAACAAAAGTTTTAGTTTGGAAAATGTGTAACTGTAGCGAAAGCTTACGTTTCTTACGTTTATTTTTTATTATACAAAAATTTAAATAATTTTCGTTGAGCATTTACCGGGATAATTTAAGTCTTTTCAGCATAAAACTTTTGAAATTCTGTAGATAGAAAAACATGAGAGTAAATTAATAAATATTTTGAAAATTATAAATTATAGTGAAGCGTTAATTTTAGATTTCATCTTGTGAGGTACCTGGAGTCCAACCGCTTGCTTAGCGACCGACCGTAGGGAGCGCTCTACGGGTGATTTATTGACTTTCCAGTCGGAAAAATGGTGTAACTCCATACAGCATTTCGGAGAAAGTAAGGTGGTGGCTCAAGTTGCTTTTGAAGTAAGTGATAATTTCTACAGATTTATATCGACTTTTCTCCGGAATCACACTATACAAGTTCTAGATGGGATTAATTCAGGAATACCGCAAAGCTCCGTGCTTTCTCCTACTCTATTCCTAATTTTTCTGAATGACCTTCTTTGTCAAAATTTATACCCTATTTACTCTGTCGCGGATAACAGCACCATTTGTCGAGTTGGAGGTGAATTCCAAAAGGCGGAACATGAATGATATGCTCAAGATCTCCCAACAATCTCCGAATGGATTCATGTGAATAGAGTCAATTTTAATACCCGTAAGACACAATTTTGCATGCTTACGCAGAAATCTCTATTCAGAAATGGTGCTGCACCTGTTGCTATGAGTGATATAAATATTACGAGTGATATAGATAAACTAAATGTTTAGTGTGCGTTTCAGGCTGCTGGAATCATTCTTTAAAAACGATTCTAATCAGAACATTACGATCAATAGTGAGCGCTATCACACCATGATTACTAACTCTCTTGTTAATCAATTGAACAACCATAATGTGTAGGAGCCACATTTTCAAGAATACATGTCACACAATTCGTGCCACAAGCGATTTACTAGAGAAAATTTTGTTTACCACCTAATATCACGTTTCGGGCCCGTGAATTGGCCTCCAAAATCGTGCAATTTTCGTACCTCCAGCCAGCGGTGGCGGTTATATGCTAATAGAAGCCGCTAAACTATTTTCTGTGGGAAATAGGGACACAATTGACCACTTGGAGGACAACATTTGGCACATATTTGTTGATATACCGGCAGAAAAGTTGGAAAAGGCATCGAAAATTGCATCTACAAATTATACCATATCCTAGGCAGACGTGGCGATAATGTGCCAGAAGTCATATTTAAATAATAAATAAAATTGCATATCAATTAAAAAATACTACGTCTATAAAAAACACCCTTTATATTACTTACTAGGAACCTATTTTATTCTCTTCATTAGTGCTTTGGCCGCAAGTTTCTCTAATAAGTGTAGTGTTTTTTTTTTTAAGTTGTTTTCTTGTTACAGGGTTTAATTAGGAAGACAAGGGATTAATCGCTAATAGTTTAATATTCGCTTAACTTATTAATGCAAATAAAAATTGATTTTGTTTCCCAAAAAACAAACATATTCTAGTAGAGTAATTGTTTCTTTTAATTAAAAGTTGTAAAGTAGACAACATTATTTAAATGATTCAACTGCCCAAATGATATGCTATGATTTTTTCCATTTTTTGTTATTAAAAATCATATAAAAACCACAAATATAAACGCCAACAAGTTAAATTTTATAACACAAAATTCGTCTGTATATTAACTTCAAATTAAATGAAAGTATTTTTAATATTTTAAATAATTTTTGCCTCAAAAGCTTTTGTGGCAAACCTCAGTAATTTACTAGTTAAATTAATAAAGTATCAATTAAAGCATTTTAAAAACTAAAAACTTATTATGTGAGTTTGTTCATCTCCCTAAAGTATGTTTAAAAATTACAAAACAGTTTGCAGTTGAAGCAACAAATGCACGCAAAAACCTAAAATTCCCAATTCGCCTATAACTATGCTTCATTGTAGTTGTGTTGCACTGTGTCAATATTAATTAAAAAGCAAAATCTTAAAAATAAAACCCCAAAATATAAATAAAATTGAAACTAACGAGAAAGAAAAGAGAAACAAAACCCTAAAAAAATTTGTAAGTAATTAAATATAATTTTTTCTAACCGCTATTTCTCAAAATCATATCCGCTAAAATAAAAATTCTGCAACTCTATTCTTCTATTTTTATTTCATATTTTTGGCATAAATATGAATGATAAACATTTTTTGCGCCATCTCTTGAGATTTACATGACAAAAATGTTGGTGCAATATGACACAAAATGTTAATTTTGGAAATAGAAGAAAACATAAAATCGAAAAACCGAACCTTTTAAACCGTTAAATGCTGTTTCGTTTTTGCAATCAACTGCATTTTTGTGCTATCGATAAATTTCGTATAGAAAATTTATGCTATCGATAAATTTCGTATAGAAAATTTGTGCTATCGATAAATTTCCTATAGAAAATTTGTGCTATCGATAAATTTCCTATAGAAAATTTGTTCTATCGATAAATTTCGTATAGAAAATTTGTGCTATCGATAAATTTCCTATTGAAAATTTGTGCTATCGATAATTTTCCTATAGAAAATTTGTGCTATCGATAAATTTCCTATAGAAAATTTGTGCTATCGATAAATTTCGTGTAGAAAATTTGTGCTATCGATAAATTTCGTGTAGAAAATTTGTGCTATCGATAAATTTCGTATAGAAAATTTGTGTTATCTATAGATTTTGTATAAAAAATTTGTGTTATCTATAGATTTTGTATAGAAAATTTGTGCTATCAATAAATTTTCTATAGAAAATTTGTGCTATCGATAAATTTCGTATAGAAAATTTGTGTTATCTATAGATTTTGTATAGAAAATTTGTGTTATCTATAGATTTTGTATAGAAAATTTGTGCTATCAATAAATTTTCTATAGAAAATTTGTGCTATCGATAAATTTCGTATAGAAAATTTGTGCTATTGATAAATTTCGTGTAGAAAATTTGTGCTATCGATAAATTTCGTATAGAAAATTTGTGTTATCTATTGATTTTGTATAGAAAATTTGTGTTATCTATAGATTTTGTATAGAAAATTTGTGCTATCAATAAATTTCCTGTAGAAAATTTGTGCTATCGATAAATTTCGTATAGAAAATTTGTGTTATCTATAGATTTTGTATAGAAAATTTGTGTTATCTATAGATTTTGTATAGAAAATTTGTGCTATCAATAAATTTTCTATAGAAAATTTGTGCTATCGATAAATTTCGTATAGAAAATTTGTGCTATCGATAAATTTCCTATAGAAAATTTGTGCTATGGATAAATTTCGTGTAGAAAATTTGTGCTATCGATAAATTTCGTATAGAAAATTTGTGTTATCTATAGATTTTGTATAGAAAATTTGTGTTATCTATAGATTTTGTATAGAAAATTTGTGCTATCAATAAATTTCCTGTAGAAAATTTGTGCTATCAATAAATTTCCAATAGAAAATTTGTGCTATCGATAAATTTCCTGTAAAAAATTTCTGCTATCGATAAATTTCCTATAGAAAATTTGTGCTATCGATAAATTTCCTATTGAAAATTTGTGCTATCGATAAATTTCCTATAGAAAATTTGTGCTATCGATAAATTTCCTATAGAAAATTTGTGCTATCGATAAATTTCGTGTAGAAAATTTGTGCTATCGATAAATTTCGTATAGAAAATTTGTGTTATCTATAGATTTTGTATAGAAAATTTGTGTTATCTATAGATTTTGTATAGAAAATTTGTGCTATCAATAAATTTTCTATAGAAAATTTGTGCTATCGATAAATTTTGTATAGAAAATTTGTGCTATCGATAAATTTCTTATAGAAAATTTGTGCTATCGATAAATATCCTATAGAAAATTTGTGTTATCTATAGATTTTGTATAGAAAATTTGTGCTATCGATAAATTTTCTATAAAAAATGTGTGCTATCGATAAATTTCCTATAGAAAATTTGTGCTATCGATAAATTCCCGAAAGAAAATTTGTGTTATCTATAAATTTTGTATAGAAAATTTGTGCTATCGATAAATTTCGTATAGAAAATTTGTGCTATAGATAAATTTCGTATAGAAAATTTGTGTTATCTATAGATTTTGTATAGAAAATTTGTGCTATCGATAAATTTCTTATAGAAAATTTGTGCTATCGATAAATTCCCGAAAGAAAATTTGTGTTATCTATAAATTTTGTATAGAAAATTTGTGCTATCGATAAATTTCGTATAGAAAATTTGTGCTATCGATAAATTTCGTATAGAAAATTTGTGCTATCGATAAATTTTGTATAGAAAATTTGTGCTATCGATAAATTTCTTATAGAAAATTTGTGCTATCGATAAATATCCTATAGAAAATTTGTGTTATCTATAGATTTTGTATAGAAAATTTGTGCTATCGATAAATTTTCTATAAAAAATGTGTGCTATCGATAAATTTCCTATAGAAAATTTGTGCTATCGATAAATTCCCGAAAGAAAATTTGTGTTATCTATAAATTTTGTATAGAAAATTTGTGCTATCAATAAATTTCCTATAGAAAATTTGTGCTATCGATAAATTTCCTATAAAAAATTTGTGCTATCGATAAATTTCCTATAGGAAATTTGTGTTATCTATAGATTTTGTATAGAAAATTTGTGCTATCAATAAATTTCCTATAGAAAATTTGTGCTATCGATAAATTTCCTATAGAAAGTTTGTGTTATCGATACATTTTGTATAGAATATTTATACTATCGTTAAATATTATAAAAAGAGCTTTTACTATTGATAAATTTTATTTAGAAAATTTGTAGCATCGATAAATTTTGTAATGAAAATATTTGCTATCTATAAATTTTGTACAGAAATTGTAAATTTTCCTTAGAAAGTTTTGTTGCCCGTAAAATTTGTATAGAAAATTTTAAGAGTCGATAGTTATAGTTGTCATTAATTTCATATAAGAAACTGCGATTTTAAAATTTTTGTGATTGTAAATTTTTAATATCGATAAATTGTCTAATATGAACTTTTAATTTGTTTTCTCCTGATGTGGCACCCACGTGTCCAAATAAAAAAGGGAAAAAATATAATAATGTATGATCGTGAGTGTACTTAATTAATTTTTTCGGTTTCACATTTTTTAATAAATTACTTTAATTTCTGCTAGCTTCACATTTTCATCACATGTTTTTAAAAACTTTTTATTTGCCATTTGAATTTAAATATAATATCATTCACGAGAGATAAAACAAAAGTTGTCAAAACTAGATATTCCATGGAAAACCCTTTAAATTTAATTGCTTCAATAACTAATATGAATTATATATTTTTAGAAAAATTTTGTAATATAAAAACAAATACAATAAACAGCTCTGCTTGATCGTATTATTCACATAATTTCATTTCAAATAATTCCATCAATCGTTATCATAATCGATTTTTAATACATTTGAAGTATTATCATTATTTTCGAAAAAGTACTTTTTCTTATTACTTGCTTAAAAATACCTTTTCAAAAATTTAATTGTCCATGCCTGACACAACTACTTGAACAATAAATTTTAAATTTTCGTTTTTTTCTATACGAAACCACTTAAACCATTATCACTTTCTACAATGCACAATCAGACACATACACATGCACTAACATTCTGTGGCAAACTTACTGCCAGACAACAATTTCCATCCTAAACATGTTTATTCATTGGCAATGGGAAAAATAATAAATTTATTTTTTCTATTCTGTTACTGAAATTGTATTGAAAATATTTAATTCTTCTTTTAGCAATAGCAATAGTATAAAAAAACTATCACAATTTGTAAAACTCTTCCAGCGCTTTTCAAACTACTTTTCCCGTTTTTCACAAATATAGAAAAGTATAAATAGAAACCAGTGTTAGATGAACGTGCTTAAGTTGTATTTAATAACTCTGTTATTCTCTATTTTTTCTCATTACTTTGAGCAGAATATGTTTTGTGGCTGATGTACGTTATCACTTACTCTCATCTTTCTCATTAATTTTATTTTTATATGGAGTTGTTATTTAGGAAAACATGTAAAAAATTTGTATTGAGTGCGTCTGGTACGTTTTTAATAGCGAAAGAAAATGCGTATAAGAAAATATAATCTATGAAGGAAAAAGGCGATGTTAATGATATGCGCCTACAGTTTTGTTGTTATTTTTAAAGACAAAGTTTTACAAAAATAAATAAAATTTATACAAGATTTTATAAGTAACTAAAAAAAATTCTCACTTAATGTTTATACAATTTTAAGCAAATTAAAAATTTATTTAAGGTGTCCCCCGGAAAGGCTAACAGAGGCGGACATTTATCTTATATTGTTATCCCTACATAATTGAGGACATTAAATAAAACTTTTAACAATATGAGATCCATTCTCTTTCCTTTAATCAAATATTATAAAGAAACAAAGTAGTATGCCTTCTCCACGGACACACTGTAGAATAGCTTAATAATAAATATTAATTAAATTTAATAACAACATGTTCAAAACTCACAAAAAGCTAAAGAATTTTGTAACAAAAATTTCTGCAGAAAAGAATTTTTTAAAAAATTAAACTAAATTTTTTACAAAGTCTCTTCGGTATTTTAAAAGCAAATCCGGCGGAAATGAATAAAACTAAACTTACTGTTTAACAAGCCAAAGTTATTTTAAAACACAAATTAAAATACACATACACACACATAAACACAACTTGTCAAGAACAGATTTGGTATAAACAAACTAGAAAAAATTATATCTACGCTTTGTTATTAAGCCTTCTCTCTTCATTTCTGGGAAGATAGAATAAAACAAACAGGAAAATTGTTAAATTACAAACATAAAACCAAAAGTTAATACAACAACAACAACAATATAGGCTTCTAAATGACAACAGAAATAGTTGAAAATTTAAAGCAATCAACAACTGCTACAACCACAACTGCAGTATAAAACATCCAACACAACAAAGTAACAAATTTTCAAAAAGACATGATATTAAAAACACTGCCGCCACTGCCATATTGTTTGTTGACGACCATCAAAAATAATCTCCACATGATAAACTCGATCATGATGAAAAATTTAAAAAAATTTCTAACTTTTGTTCTACACCAACAACAGAGACAATATAATTTTGATTTTTATCTCAATAAAATAGTTCATTGCCTGCGTTTAACTTTATTCAGTTTGTATGCGTTAATGTGGTTGGGCCTTTTGAACACCAGCGGCAAATTTACTGAAGCCGCACCTCATATTCATCTTACACAGCGCAACAATCATGCCAATATATCTGAGCTATTGGATAATCTTTTGCGTGGCTATGACAACAGTGTACGACCAGGATTTGGAGGTAAGTGAACACAGCATTAACTAATCGCACAAACACATATTGAAATTTCTATGATTAAAAATAAATAAAAGGAAAACAACAAAAAATCTACTACAACAAATAAAAGAGAAAGATAAAGATAAAGAGAAAATATGTTTCCTCTAATCAATACACAATTAGATGAGAAATCCGTTATTTATTTATTTATTTATTTATTTGAGTCTTGACATAATTAGTAACTTCAAACCACATGACAGTTGTGGCGTATGAGTAATAGTTTACTCTACTAAATAAATGAATATTAATTATACGTGGCGGTTACCTAAATTTGTTTCATATTAAAGCCACAGAGAGGAAGAAAAGTAGACGTTTGTTTACTTAAAAATTGAATTTAAATTCATCTTACATTTCGATTATGAAACTTTTTCAGAATAAAACTTTAAGAAAATGCAATTAAATTTCAAAAAAAAAATATTTTAATTTTTTAAAACGTAAGTGAGACATTATTTGGGAAGTGATGTTGTAAAAATATGGTGTTTTTCAACAAGAAATTTGTTTTTCAATTGTGCAAACACCAACAATATGACAGTTTTGAGTCGTTCAACTGAAAACATCGCAGCCGTGAGCCCCAGTCTTGCAACATATTTGCCAATTCCTCGAGGTTCTCAATCACCACATGACGAAAATTGCCTACGGATTTGACTTTAAAGCCTTACAAGGTTCAACTGGTGCAGGAATTGAAGCCGACCGATCATTTTCACATCGCCGCATATTCGCTTAATGGTTTTTCTGAAAAAATCATTTTTTCATACGAAGCGCATTCTCACTTGTCGCATGATGATATATTTTTTTTATAAAAAATTATGTTTCAATTTTGTTTGTAGAAAAATCGTGGTAAAATATTATGACTGATATATAATAGTTATAATTTTTTGACCTTTTTTTAATATTTTTTAGTAATTAATTTTAAGCACAAGGTCTTATTTAAAAAAAAAAATAAAAAATTTTCAATTTGTTTGTTCATTATTATTTTTGTTTTTCCTGATGATGCCAACCAACGGTGTGGCGAAATATCGAAAATATAATAAAAAAATAAAGTTTTTTAAAACTTTTTTTATTAAATAAGACCTTGTGCTTAAAATTAATTACTAAAAAATATTATGACTGATAATTTTTTTTTATAGATAAATTATGGCTGTTAAAACATTTTAAGAAAAACTGTGACTGATGAAATTTTCTAAAAAGGGTGTTCTTGCAGAGGTGTTAAACTTTCAAATAGAATAAATCAAGGATGATTTTTTTTAAATTGACATGAAATATACTTTATGCAAAAGATCATTTTTGTGGCATTACAATTTAGTTATGACTTCTGGCATATGACCGCCACGGATGGTTTGGACGTAGTAAAAATCTGGATGACTACTTTTCGATGACTTTTTCAAATATTTGTGGCCGTAAATTGACAATAACGGCTGTGAATGTTGTCTCTTCAAGTGTTCAATCGTTTCGGCGTATACTAGCTACTTCTCGTATTTTCACCACAGAGAAAGGTTAGCGGTTATCTTGAAGGCCAATTTTCGGGTGTGAAACGTGACACTATATGGTTGCCAAGCGTGTCCTTTTATAAATCAGTTGTGACATGAGCTGTATGACATGTTGCGCCATTTTTCTGAAAATATAGCCTCTGCACATCATGCTTATTCATTTGATGGATGATAAAGTCAGTAATCAGGGCTCACCATTGGCCATTGTAACGTTTTGAACAGCATCGTTCTTAAAATCTTAAAAACATACCAACCGATAGTTTATCTAGAGGTAACAGTGTCTCAACATTAGTCGAAATACGGCATGCTTCGTTTTGTTTATTGACGTATCCATTTAAATAAATTTAGGCTTCATCCCTTAACAAAATTCGCTTATGAAAATTGCACTATTTGTCGTCAGTCTACTCATGTTAAAATGTGAAACCAAACTATACATTAATCACTTGAGAGTTGAAAAAATGGCCGCAAAGTAAAAAAGTGTTGTCCAGTTAAAGTTGTATACCTCTATAAAAAAATACATTGAAAAAAACTTAAGACTGACAATATTTTTTTATTGAAAAATGCAAAAATTCTCTCTAATCCTTCTAAAATCAGGTCAAGAAATTTTTACGACATTGTTTTGAAGCACACATTTCTTAATATATTATAATTATCCATTAATTGTGCTATTTTTCCGTATAAGTGAAAAATAGTTTTACTTTTTTGATAATGCAATAGGAAAACATTCTTTTTTGCTCTCTTCTCAGTTGGCATTAAATACGTTTTTGCTAAATGAACACTTTTTAATGACTTTGTAACAAATACAAGTATGAATATTGAGAGATAAGTACAACTACAAATATTGCCTTGACTATATATAATAAACACACATGTGTAGGTATGTGTTCAATTTAAATATGTTAATCTATATCATAGGCAAACTAACATACACGTACAAGCTTTGAACGGAAATGTTTAAAAAATTATTGGATGACTTACCCTCTTCTTCTGTTTTTTTTTGTTGTTATTTTTCTTTTTTTTTAATAAATATGGTTCCCTGCCTGCCATCAAATATGTAACATCATGCACTTGGTATCAACTTTTGAAGAAATTAACTCAACGCTATTATAAATGAATAAAATTAAAAAAAAAACAAGGAAAATGTAAAGCGCCTATATAGATAGCGATGGGACTACTTTGCAGAAAATTCAATTTATGAAAGTGGGCTTTTACTTACAGTTTATGTGGCATTACAATTACAATAAGTACTTTCACTATTAAGCCTTGAAGAAATATCAGTTAAACATAAAAAAAATATATCAAATTTAATTACATTAAACTCAAGATGGTTAAATTTAATTATTTTAAATATAATACGTAAATAAAAATTTATTTTATTTTATAAGATACTTTTTTTAAAAAAATTTATCGAATTTTAATAGAAAAATCATTTCTAAGTGAAACTTATGAGTAGACTCTTAATAATCATACGTCACCTTGAACTTAGAAACGCTTAGAAAGTTAAGCATACGTATCGAACAACTTGTATTCATTAAAATTAATCATACGCCTCTATGTGCCTGTACAAGTGATTTTTGAAAGGAAGTAAATATTGTTAGACTAAAAATATGCTTCAAATTAAAAATGAGTTAACGATTTAAAGTGCCAATATTGTCGCCAGAAGTTTAAAATAACGATTGAAGTTTCAGATTGCCTACTGTATGGCAAGATCTTCTTAGCTCTCGTAAAGAGCGGGAGTACTATGAAATCAAAGTGCTGCTCCACTACAGGGTGACCGCCGGGAAGATATACTACTTTGTTCGTTTATAATTTTTGTTTAAATGAAAGATATTGAAAAATATTTTATTTAATGTCGTTAGTTATATATGCAGTACAATATCAAATAAATGTCCGCCTCTGTTAGCCTTACAAATAAGAACATTTTGAGCACATTTTTCATTACATTCTCACCCATTTCACGCGGTATTTCATTCATTTCATCACAAATATTTTATTGTGAGTTGCTTAAGCCTTTCTGGTTTATTTGCATAAACCTTGCTTATCAGCTATCTCCACAAAAAAAAAAGTTCCGGAGTAGTCAAATCAAGACCAATCGACATCACAATTTCTTGAAACAACTTAATGTGGTAAAAAAGCCTCGCAGTAATTCCACGGTAATTCTGGCTGTATGCGATGTGGCACCGTCTTGTTGATACCACATGTTAATCAAGTCCAAACCCTGCAGTTGTGGCGTTAAGAAGTTTTCAATCATATCACGACAGTTAGCATAACGCCGTTTTCTTTTTCAAAGAAGTAAGGTCCAATGATTCCTCCTGACCAAATTGCACATCCTACTGTCACTTTTAATGGATTCAAAGGTGACTATTGAATAATTTAGGGGTTTCCCATTCCCAAAACCGACTATTCTGTTTATTCTCATATCCATTAAAATATTCATTCAAATGAAAATGTCCCGCGTTACTCATTTCTCACCGTCACTGAAATCGATTATTGATTTTGATAAATTGTTTTAAAGATTAAAACACTTTGGTTTATCGAATATTTTTCCATAATAAATTTGCCGCGTGTCCACGACTGCCAAATATGAACTGTCGAGACTAATGTTTATCAAAATGGCGGCAAAACAAAGTAGTACAGCTTTCCGGCGGACATCTGTACATTGTCATTTTAATTAATTTTAAAAAGTGTAAAAATCGAAGCTTTTTTATTTTAATAAATTCTTAGAAATTGATATTGCACTATTCGTGTCACAACTGATTTATTGAAGGAAACGTTTGGTAGCCGAATAATTTTACATTTCGCAGCGTGTGATTTAGCACCGCTAAACTATTTTCTGCAGAGATATCTGAAGGCGCTAGTCTACGCCAATAAGCTTGAAACAATTAACCACATTGAGAACAATATTCGCCGCGTTATTGCCGATATACGATCACAAATGTTGGAAAAATTCCTCGTAAATTTGGCCTTCAGAACAGACTACATCCCAGCCAGCCATGACAGTCATACGCTAGAAGTCATATTATGTTATAATGTCATAGAAGTGTTTGTCGAATAAAGTAAATTTCTTGTCTTCTCTTTGTTTAATTCCATTTAAAAACTCTATACCTCTATAAAAAATACACTTTTTTAATTAACTTTTGAAAGAGCCTCTTTTTTCACACAACAGAAACATAATTTATCATAAAAACTAATTAGGATAATAATACTTTTAAATTATTTATTAACTTTAGGTCCTCCAGCTACGGTTGAAGTGGATATAATGGTGCGCAGTATGGGTCCTATATCAGAAGTTGATATGGTAATTTATTATAAAATTTCCAAATCTGTTATTCTTAATATTTAATGAAAAACAAAACGAAGAAATAATTACAAAACACCTTGTGAGCTCAAATCACATTTCAATTATTTTTCTATCATTTTTCCATCATTTTTTCTATCCAGTTTTGCTTTTTTGTACCTTTTTCAAATATTCTCTTGTCTTTCTCTTTTTTTTTCTAGACATATTCTATGGATTGTTACTTTCGTCAGTCGTGGGTGGATAAACGTTTAGCATTCAAGGGTGCCCAAGATACTTTGGCATTAAGTGTTTCAATGTTGGCTCGTATCTGGAAACCCGATACATATTTTTACAATGGCAAACAGAGTTATTTGCATACAATAACGACACCAAATAAATTTGTACGAATCTATCAGAATGGTAGGGTGCTCTACTCAAGTAGGTAAGTACCAGTAATTGCAAACATGTGTGTGAATAAATGTATGCAAAAGGTACTTTAATGCAATTAGGGGTTAAAGGATATTGTAGCAGAAAAAATACACAGTATTTGCACTTGATTTGTTTGAACTATTAAATTGCAAGAGAAAAATACTTTTAAATAGAAATAAAGATAGAAATTTAAAATATATTTAAAATTGACTGAAATAATTTTTTAAATTTTGATTTTTTTTCAGTTTAAAATTAAATAACAGCTATGGAAAACTATAAATAATTTAAATAAATTGAAAATAATGCTTTAAGTCTAAAGTGTACTTCAGATGTAAAAACCCGATTTTACTTTAAAAAACTAATTTTTTTTTTTAATTTTTTAAATTTTTTTTTTTTTTTTTTAAGAGAAGTAGCACTTCAGGCAACAATGCCTATTTAGTTAAGTACCGTGCTACCTTCTTTAGGAAATGGATAGAGAAGAGATGAAATAGGTGGTGAAATTAGAAGGATAGTCGGAAATTAACTGCCGTATAAAGACAGCAACAGCGATCAGTGACTATGCCTTCATCGCTGAGCAGCTCCACCGACAGTCAATTTTTATCTTTTGTAGTGAAAAAAACCAAGGTCTTCGTTGGGAATCGAACCCACAACCCCCATATTTACAAGCTAGTACACTACCTACTAGCCTACAGGGGCACCTAAAAGCAGCGTAAATGAGACAAAATGTACTTTTTGTAAACAGAAAAATTATTCCTACAAAGAGCTGAAGTTCCACTTTTTGCAAAAAAATATGCTTTTTAAGAAAACTTGTAGGCAAAATTAATTATTTTTATGTAAAAAAAAAAACAAAAAAAAATTTAGTACTTTTTTTAAGTACCAAAAAAAATAATTTAAGAAGATTTAAAAATTAATTTAAAAACAACGATAATGCAGGAATAAATCATAAAATAAATTTAAAGTACTTTTCTTAAAAAAGTACCAGAAAAATATTGAATGAAGTTACAATTCTTCAAAAAAAACATTTAAAATCCTTAATAACGATGTTAAAAAAATAGTTCAAAATTAAATTTTGTACTAAAATTGTACTTTTAAAAATACTATTCAGTGTTGCATATAAACAGTACAGTACTTTTTAAAAATAAATAAATCACATATTTCAAGAAAGAATTATAGGAAAACTATGTTAAAGATATGCAAATCAAGTTTAATTTAAAATAAAATTTAATTAAAAATTTATTGGAAAATCACAAAAAAGTATTTGTTTAAAAGTATTAAAAGTTCTTTTTCTCTCAACACTAGCTAAATTTTAATTAACTAAAAGTATTTTTATAACAAAAAAAGTAATTAACTACTGCAATTAAAAAAAAGTACCAAACCAATAGTGTTGCTGCAGAAAAGTTAGTTTGTAAAAATATCTTTTAGCCCAAAACTGAAAAAGAAATTAATAAAAAGATTTTAAAATGACTTCAGATTTTAGGAAAGAAAGAGCAACATAAATTACCTTTTGAAAGTTAACGTTGTATAAATTAGGGAAAAGCATTACAATTATAAAACACAAGAAAACATTTAATTAAAAAAAATAATAGGCAAAATTACTTTTCGTGAAAAATACCCAACCGTAAATAATGAAATAATAATTTTTCAAGCAAAATCTTAAAAAAGAAAATACTTTACAAAAGAATACTAAGCAATCAAATAATAAAAAACTATCCTCTCTAAAAGTATCAAATTAATATTTTTTGAGAATATGTAGCAAAAGTTTTTCGAACATGTTTCAAACCAAAAACTTAAATACAATAACCTTAGAAAAATCGTAATTATAATAGGTACCAAATAAGCAAATTAAAAGAGGTACTTCGATAGTACAACTTGCAAAAATTAAAATATTTTGAAAGGGATTAAAAAACCTTTTCAGAAAAATGGGATAAAAAGGTACTTTTTAACGTAGAATAAATTAATGAGAAAATAATCAAAATAATATTTGAAAACTTTTCACTTTTTAATTTTAATTTTCCAATTTATTAAACAATTTCCCCAAAAAAAAAAATTTAATACATATGTAAAAAAATTTTGTGTTGCTTAAATTTTCTTAGGACTTAATTTTAGATGAGTTTATTCCTTAAAAAATAAATACTTTAGCTTCTAGCTTAGTTCTCTTAAGTAAAACTACCAATCGTACTTCCTCAAGGTTTTTAAAAACTTTTAAATAATATTAACTTTTTCGCACCTGTTTCTATTACAGACTAACTATTAAAGCTGGCTGTCCGATGAATTTAGAGGATTTCCCAATGGATATACAAAAATGCCCATTAAAATTTGGTTCTTGTAAGTTTGGCCCTTATTTTTTATATTTTATAATAAAAGTATATTATTGGTACTTGGTACTTAAATCATCCTATTAATTTACATTGTTTTTTTTTAACTAAAAACATTATGTAAACAATTTATGTTCATTTTGTATTTCTTATGATCTTTTCCATATCAATACATTTCCTGTGTAAAATTATGTTAAAGTAAACATTCACACACGTACATGTGTCGTATTACATTTTATTTGATGTTTAAAAATCAAGACATTAAATCATTAAAGAGGCAAGCACACACATACATACATTTACATGTTCAAAACAAAAAATCTTACATTCATAGTCATAACTATTAATGTACTCACCCATTCTCCTCTCACTCAATCAATTGTAACGGAAATTACCAATATTACACGCAATAAAGCAATAACATATTCATACATTTGGATATACACTCTCATCTTTATAGACATTTTAATATGGTGGCAATACTTGTGAGAACTGATTTTTCTTTCCTTTTTTTATTAGTGGCTCTTGTTTCTTCTTGTTCATTGTAGTCATTGTCAAAACCAATATGAAAGAGATGTCAATAAATGGCAAAAGTACGAGTATGAAATGTTTAACGTTTGTACGTAACGTAAATACATTTGTTCATGTGTGATTTTTTGAAATATTCATATCAGTATGAGTAAATAATATTGATGATGTACAAATCGTTTGTTTTTTTTATGTTTAATGACGACAATACATGTGAGAATTACGATGTACAAATATTCATTTAGAGCAAAAGAAAAATTAAATAGTGAATAACAAATGTGGCACCTGAAAAAATATTAAATATTAAAGTCTTAAATATTTTTATTTAAAATTATAAATTTATATGAAAAAGGTACTGTAAAGAGTGTGTTGAAATTTCCGAGAAATATTATTTTAAAGAATATAATTCTGTGAGCTAATTTTGACAGCCACGATCAAAGTTGTTATTTGACACATTACAAATCCAAGTAATGATTTAGTGTTGGAAAAAACGCAAACAAATATATTTTACAACACCGGTAGGTAAGTAAACAACAGCAAACATAGGATAAACATCTGGACCAGAAATACTGACTCACCAGCACGTGATAGAACGTGGCTTGAAAATGATGCATTTACATCTTAGCACTCACCATTAGCGAACAAACAGCCTGGAAAGACGTTAAGAGGAGGAATTGACAACAGCATTTCATTCACTGGCGGAACAAACCCAAACAATTTAGCACCGGAGATAGCCAGTCGGGCTAAGATAGTGTTAAATAGACTGATCAATAAGACTCTACAGATACACAAAAGGATTGCGAACATACGGTACAACAAACGTTGCCTTGGTAATAACATCACGCCACGCTACGCAACATTAAACAACACCACCCCAACCTACGCCTTACAGCAGGCTAAATGTATAGCACAATTGACTGAGATACGCTCACTTTACATCAAGAAGAAACTCCGCTAACTCACTAAGTCTACGTAATAGGGTACGGAACCAGATGAGTAAGAAATGCGAACGAGTGGATCGAAAATTTACAAATCTAAAAAAATCAATTACAACGAAACAAAACTAATAGAGAAAGGACTGAAACATAACCTCACTTTTGACAATATACAAAAAACAATTGAAACGCAAATTATAGATTCCGATGCAACCATTACCCAATTGCCAACCGATCGACGAGAACACATGAGACACAAAGTAGTCGCCGTACTTAAGAAAACAATGGAGGAACACGATAAAACAAAGACAAATCCCAACAAACAACTTAAGTTCAGTTGGGACACAGCCGGCCGATAGATGACAGGTAATATTTTGACAGCAACGTATCGCCGGAAAATATTTCTGAATATCTTCAGCAAATACTGTGAACTCTCAAGCTGCTGTAGAAGTTTTTATGCAGCCTGGTTTGTGTCTACAGGCGCTACTGGGATTGACCAGAGCAGCCATAAATTATGTTATAGTGGTTATTACCCTGCACAATTTCCGGTGTTCTAGGTATTTACCTCATATACTAGGTATTATCTCGTGGTGCTGGCCATAGTACCACCGGTGAGGACACAAACTAGTGCAGTGGTTTTTACCCAGGCTGGTTTGTGTCTATCGTCGCTACAGGGAGTGACCAGAGCAGCGTTAAATTGAGTTCTAGTGGTTATGGCGCTGCACAATTTTCGCTTATCTGGCTATTTCCCTCGTCCACTAACTGTCGATACATGGTATATAGCCCAGGAATATCTTCCTGGGCTGAATATTTATATCGAATCTACCAGCCGCCTTTTAATTCAACATTGTCACAACACGATCCTGGACGCCGTTGAGCATTACCCAGCAATCAGGGAAACCGTGTCGTTACACTCTTTAATGTTTAATATTATATGGGTGACAATCTGTACGCATCACCGTTGAATAAAAAAAAATTTAATTAAAATCAAGTTGTCAATAATACGAACACCCTTTAATATTTAAATTTTTAAGTTTATTCTGTTTTATTAGTTTCTGTTAGAATTACAACTTTCCTTAAATTTAATAGGGGCGTCCACTGCGCTTCATATTCGATTAGAGAAAAATTCGTTCAAATTTAGACAGGAAGAAGTTGACTAAAAAAATTTAATTGTTTCAAGTTTTATTAATTTAATAATAATTTAATTTAATTATAATAAAAGTTTATTATTAATCGCTGTCCCTAAGAGTAGGCAACATTTTATTTTTTAAATATATGTAGTTTTTTATGAACATTGGTACAGAATTTGTAATATAAATTAAATATAAAAAATATTCGATTTTAAATACATAAGCCTTAAAATATGCAAGGGATTAGATAATCTTAAAATATAAAAAAAAATTAATGCATATTTAATTCAAAACTTTTTAAACTTGTTATCACTTAGAACACAACACAAAATGAATGGAATACTATTTACACCAAACGCTTAAAAGGACCTTTTAAACACATTTTTATTTGCAGTTGTTTATTGTTTCACTAAAGCCTTTTATACAATTTAACTGTATTATCTTCATAATAGTTTATTTAAAGCTTAAGGCATAATAAAACGATTTAATAGAAATAAAAGTATTGAATGCATTTTTCTTTTGGCTCTTTTTCATCTTTAAATCAAAAATAAAATCTTTAGTTGCCTAAAAACGTTGTTATAATAAATGTAGCAAACAGCCACCCAGACCCTAAATCTTGTCTCACATAACCTCACATACAAGCATAGCAATTGTATTTACATATATTTACCCTCTTTATTGCTACCATAGCAAAACCTAACATCAATGTCCTTAAAAATATGAATGTATTTGTTAACGAATGTGTTGATGTTAGAGTGGCTTTATGAACTTTTATGAATCATGTCTGTCTTTTTATATCCTTCTAATAATATGTAGTAACGTTTATTAATGTTATTCATGGTTATTCTTGTTGATACACCAGACAAGGAAATATAGGGTATTTTTTATAGAGATATAGAACTTTAAGTTTTAAAATTTTTTTAACTAATGTCTATTTTGTCAGCTAACAAGTGATCTATGTTTTATTTGGCCCACATCAAGATTTATGTTAAACCCGATTCTCATAAGCGAATTTTGTTTAGCGATGAAGCCCAAACATTCGTGATATTGTTGCAGAAGCAGTTACATGACATAAATAATGAAATAAGTTTAATACAAGAGGAAAACTAAGCAACAGAGGCTTATGCTCCACACCCAATAGCCCGAATCAAAATAACATATTCTCAAAATATTCTCCAATCTTCCCGTATTAGCTAGTGTTGTTTCACAAGATGATATTTGAATACCGCAGATCCAAGCTCAGAAGAAGCTGCAGCTACATTAACTGCACGATCAATACACTTAGAACATGTTGCTCAGGCTTTGGCTTACAGTCGTTGGACTTATCACCCAATCAGCAGATGGCTAACAACTCAGGTTATATGGTAATAGCCCACACCAGGTGCGAGCTCTCGTTATGGCAGCCATAAATTATGCAGTAGTAATTTTAATACAATGGTTTCTATGTTGCAGACATCCACAAGAGCTATTGGGCATGATGTTGCTTCGGTTATGCAAAAGAAAACAGTCTTTTAATCTTATTTAGTTAGAGTCTTTAGTAAAAACAAAAAGGTTAAAGCTATCAAATATGCGCTGCCTGATGTTTCACCAACTATGAATCGCTTCAATCTTTCAATGGGTTTCAGCGAAAACGAATCAAATTATGAAGTCATGAGTACGACAGGAGAAAATATATATCTTCTGTCGACTAGGGAAGGCAAAAGAAATACCATGATTATCGCAAAGATTTAGTTAAGGAGGATATGGGGTCGGTATCCCCATGTGGTATTTTGTCGCTTGTAAAGAAAATGTTAAAAAAAGGCGCAATTAGGAGTACCCTAAGTGACTCAATACAAAGAAAAATTGCTATAAGCAATCGAATACAATTTAGGTTAAATTATGTCAAGTCATGCAGGACCATACGTTCGCGTCGTTTCCCGATTGTACGATGTCAATTGGACGCCTCATTTTTTTGACGTAATGCCGCTAAACTTTTTTCTGTGGGGCTATTTGCAAGACCGGGAAGGACCTAAAAACAACTGACAACTGACGCTCTGAAAGCTGAAATTCAGCGCTTTATTGACGAGATAAGAGAAGCTTTTTTACAGATTTTCTTAAAAAATTTTGTGAAAAGCGAGAATGTCTGACGACGTGCTAGAGTTCGCCATGCTCCCATCATCATATATCATTTTTAATTCCCACATTTCTACTTTACATTGGTATCAATAAAGTTGCGTGAAGAGAAAAAAGTGTCAGCGAAGCCAATTTACTTCCTAACCTCAAAGTTGCTCGCCCTTTATAATGCCACAAAACTATCTTTCGAATAATCATATCATATAAATTTAAAAATTTCATGTGTTTTATTTCGTTAAAAAGATCTATACCTCTAAAAAAGCACCCTTTATATGTTCGTCATTGTTTACATTAGGTAGCATTTATTTATTCACTAATTATTTAAAAGAATTGTTTAAAATTCCACTGAAGTTACAGTTCAGCCTGGTATGTAATAATTTGTAATGCTCCTTTCCGCTCTCTCTGTCTCTCTCTCTCTCTCGCGCTCTCCTATTCTTTTGTTCAATCTAACTTCTACAATGTCTTTGGTGTTATATTAATTTGCCTTATGTAAACTGTGATTCGAATAATTTAGGCATGCATTTTGAATTTCGGATTTTTTATTTTCGTTTGTTTGTTACAACAAAAAACATTATCAATGTTAAGCTGTGTATTCTATTTCAAAGAACAACGGGTAATGAGCTTATGTGTATTATGAAATAAAATTTAAATTTTTGGCTTTTATTTTATTTATGATTTCTTTGTTTTCGCTTCTTCTTCTTGTATACAATTTTGTGGAAATATTTAGTAAAGCCTTAAAATAGACAAGAATTGCTTATTCGAAACAACATGTAACATTTATTTATAAAATAAAAAGGACATGAATTCATATCAATTTTATTTATTTTTTTTTTTCGTTGTAAATTTCCTTCAAGTAGGCAATGATTTTGTTAATGAGAGATACGTGCTCTATAAAACTAAATTAGAATGTTAAAAAAAGAGGTTATGTTTAGACTTTTTGACAACCAGCTAGAAAACGCTTGAAACAGAACTAAAAGGTTGGTTCAAATTTTAATTTAGGGGAGGCGATCGAAAAAATTTGTTTTGCCGCCATTATGGTAAACATTAGTCTTGACAGTTCACATTTGGCAGTCGCAAAGTGACACATGACAAATTTATTATGGAAAAATATTTGATAAACCAACGTATTTTAATCGTTAAAACATTTTATCAAAATCAATCATCGATTACTGTAACGATGGGAAACTTACGTGTAGTTTTTGGGAGAAACAACGTGCCAACAAAACGCGCTATTTGTTGTGTAGTGAATAATTTCGAAGAAATGGACCACAACGTACTGTAAAATCGACTAAAAACATTACTGCTGCTCAAGAAAGTGTTCAAAACAATCCATTAACCTCAATTCTACGCCGTGCTCAGGAGTTTGGTCTTCAAAGAACAACTTCGGCCACAATTTTACACAAGGATTTGCATTTCTTTGCATATAAGATTCAGTTGACACAAGAGCTACTTTCACATGACCATTTATACTGCTGTACATACTTATGCCAATAGGATGTTACTGTTCGCCCATGACAACCCCGGTTTTCATGAATGGTTTTCATTTAAATGGATGTATCGGTTCTGGAGAATGGGAAGCCCTCAAATTATTCAAAAGTCACCTTTGCAGTCATTAAATGTGACAGTTTAGTGTGCAATTTAGTGAGGAGGAATCATTTGACCTTACTTCTTTGAGAATGAAAACGTAACGGTAACTGTGAATGGGAGCGATATCGTGTTATGACTGAAAAATTTTTTAAGGCACAACTGCATGCTTTCGGCTTAATTTGCCTGTGATATCAACAACACGGTGCCACATCGCACACAGCCGGGATTACAATAGAATTACTGCGATACCTCTTTCTACAAGTTATTACAAGAGATGGTAATGTTGATTGGCCTCCATGGTCGCCTGATTTGACTGCTTCGGACTACTTCTTGTGGGGATAGCTGAAAATCAAGGTTTATGCAAACAGACCAGAAACGGTGGAGCACCTGAAACAAAATATTTGTGAGGAAATTAATGAAATAACGCGTGAAATGTGTGAGAATGTAATGAAAAATGTGATCAAAGGGCTCACATTTGTAAGGCTAACAGAGGCGGACATTTATCTTATATTATATTCCAGTATACCTTGCCGGCGGACACCTGTTATTACAAAAGAATAAGGAGGATCATTTAAAAACATTTAATAAAATTAAAATATTAAAAAAATTAATGTTTCAAACTCAAGGGCACTACGTCTGAATCGGCCGTTATTTGTGAACATTTAAAAAATTTAATCAAATGCGAGTTTTAAAAAATAAAATTATTTCCTTAAGAAAAATCTTTAAAAGGAAAAATATATCGTAAACTTGGCGCTCAACGTTTTTAAGGACCAAAATCTATGATCACTTAAAATATTTAATCAAATAAGGTATTTAGGAAATAAAATTAAATTTTCAAGAAATTTATTTAAGCTCAAGTTAAACTCGATGTCCGAAATATTTTCTAACTTGAAAAATTTAATTGTATTCGATTTTTATCCTTAAATGTTAATTTTGCTGTGGGTAAAAGACACCAGTTCTTATCTATTTAAATATTATTTTTTCCGTTTTTTTTTAATTCTATTGCATCAAATCCTATTGCCTCCTTTTTTAAGATTTTCTACTCCATTTCTTTTCTAAAAACTCAACCATATTTTACCCCTAAACATTGCAAATGTTTATTTCATGTTTAGTTGGCTACACCACAGCCGATGTTATCTATCGTTGGAATAAAGAACGACCAGCTGTGGCCATTGCTGAGGATATGAAATTGTCACAATTTGATTTGGTCGATTGTCCGGCTGGTAATTTAACGGATGTTGTTTACAAAGCAGCCGTACCAAATAGTCAAAATGTTGTTGATGAAAACAACTACAAGAGCACAAAGCAGCAACAGCACCAGCAGCAGCGACAACAAAATCTTAAGCAAAGCGAACAAAACAAACAACAACAGCAAGCAAATCAACGTCAATTAGATTTCACAAAAAATAATGAAGGTTTAACGACGAATGCTGGACCAGCGTTAAAAAAACAGCATGTACGGGGAACTGGCATAAAATTAGATAAGGGTTTATTAAGCGGTTCTAAGCAAAGTCGGGGCATACGTTTGGATACATCACACTCTTGTAAGTAAAATGCAAGCAAAATTTTCATTTCTTTGTTACATAAATGTATGAAGCCCTTATAAAAATATTATTAAGTTTTTTAAAAAATATCAACCCCTTGAAAAGCGCTAAAAAATGTTTAAGCACATTAAAGATAAAAGAAAATTGCCTTTTGTTTACTGTGTTTTAAAGATAAAATCAATTATTTGTCTTTTAATTTCGTCCCTCTTCTTTTTTAAAGGTCTTTTTATTCAATAACATCGTTTAATTTTTAGAAAATATTAATTTCAATATTTTTAACTTCTCTGGCTAAATTTTAAAATTCCCAAATATTTTTCAAAAATCTCCACTTAAATTGTTTTTAATTTTTATTTCTAAAGGTTTTTTTATGCAATAACATTATTTGTTTCTATAAAATTTATATTTTAATTTTTCTGTGTTTTCCCGGATAAATTTAAAAATTCCCAAATTTTTTTTAAAAAACCCCCGCCTATTTAGTTTTTATGTTTTGTGTTTTATTAATAATGTTATTATTATTTATTTCTATAAAATGTTAACTTTATTTTTCTGTGTTTCCCCAGATAAATTTTAAAATTCCGAAATATTTTTTAAATATCCCCAGCTAGTTTACATTTCGTTTTTAGTTTTTTATTTCCAAAGGTTTTTCATCTAATAACACTATTTATATAAAATTTTCAATTTAATTTTTCAGTTCCCCAGCTAAACTTTAAAATACCCAACTATTTTTTTAAAAATCTCCACTTAAATTGTTCTTAATTTTTGTTTTATTTATAAAGGTTTTGCTTAACCAATAGCATTACTTGTTTCTATAAAAATTTCTATAAAATTCTCCAAAATCCCCAGCTTCTTGGTTTTTATTTTTTTTTATATCTAAAGGTTTTATTTATCTAATAACATTATTTATATCTATAAAATTTTAATTTTAATTTTTCTGTGTTTCCCCGGATAAAATTAAAAATTCGCAAATATTTTTCAAAAATCCCCAGTTACTTTGTTTTTAATTTTTTTATATCTAAAGGTTTTATTTTTCTAATAACATTATTTATTGCTATAAAATTATAATTTTAATTTTTCTGTGTTTCTCCGAATAAATTTTAAAATTCCCAAATATTTTTCAAAAATCCCTAGCTAGTTAGTTTTTATTTTTCTTTATATCAAAATTTTATTCAACCAATAGCATTATTTGTTTCTATAAAATTTATTTTTTTTGGGTTTCCCCGGATAAATTTAAAAATTCCCAAATATTTGTTAAAAATCCCCAGCTAGTTAGTTTTTAATTTTTTTTTTATATTTAAAGGTTTTTTTTAACCAATAACATTATTTGCTTCTTTAACATTTTCATTTTAATTTTTCTGTTTCCCGGATAAATTTTAAAACTCCCAAATATTGTTGATAAATCCCCACCTGGTTTGTTTTAATTTGTTTCATATCTAATTGTTTTCTTTTAGGTAATATCAATATTTATTTCTATAAAATTTTAATTTTAATTTTTCTGTGTTTCCCCGGATAAATTTTAAAATTCCCAAATATTTTGAAAAAATTTCCAATTTTTTGAAAGATTTCAATGCATTTAAATGCCTTTTATATTTTTTTGTTTGCCTTTCTTTTTCCTTCATTCAACAACTTTTGCACACAATTAAACATTTTTCTTTAACTGTTAACGTCCGTCCACAAAAGCAAACAATTTTCATGACATTTTAATATCAATTTAAGTTAATTACGTAAAAGCAAATAATAAATACATATATTTTTTTGAATTTTCATACGTACTTCTCATCTTTTTGTGATTTTGATATCAATTAAGGTCACTTGTGTCTCGTGTATTGTTTGAATGGATGTGTATGACGGTATTGGCAGTGCAAGTGTTTTAACATTAACTATAAGTACATTTAAGATTCTGTACTCACACATGTAAGTGGAAGATGGGCATTTCAATGATAATGATGATGATGAATTGGATTTGTGCATTTCAGGTTTTGCCTTTATAATTCAAAAATAAATTCTGTTAATAAGACTAATTGAGCGAACAAGTTAAGTTATAAAAAGTTGTCGAATTTAAAGAGTTGTTTGAAAATTATATCTATTTTATATATGTATACATAGTTTCATCGCTCTTCAGCCACACATAATTCAACATTTGTAGGGATTCTGAAAAATATTTTAGGAATAAAATTTTTTCCTTGCGAAATTGGGGAAGAAATTATTTTAAAGTAATTCCTCAAACAATTTTCAGAATTCCTAAAAATTTTAAATTTTGTGCAGATACTGGCCCACTGTAAAAGAATCAAAACACTTCTTTCTACCCGATCGAGGTTCTTCTTCTCAACATTACCTAGTACAACGTACAAGCGATTCTTTATTGAAAGACTCAAGTCGAAATTGGCTCTAGTTATTGGAAAATCGAACAAACATATGGATTCGGTCGTGTACTCTTCAGAAGGCTCAAAACCTAAAGTACATAAGGTGTAAGATAAGGCTTCCGTTTAAATAATCGTTAGCTCATTTACTTATTCATTTAAGGGCTTTGCACAACTCCGTAATTCTCTCAAAAAAAGCAAAAATTCTGCTTTAAATTTCGATGATTTTGCAGCATTTTTTTCATTGGCTCATACTCATATGTACATAAATGCAACTATAAAAAACATATATAGCAGGTTGCCAGATTTTCACATATTCGAGCCACATAAACGTTTTTAATCGCCTATAAATATAAATTGCAATTTTGATCGGTGAGGCAGAGAATTTATGTGCGCATAGAAGTGGGACTCATATAGAGTTAAAAAAAAAACGTAAGTTTCAGGTATAACAACATCTAAGCCATTTCTCCAAAAAAAAAAAAAGATCAACACCTGTTACTGGCCCTGACAACTGAAACCAATACGTAATTGTGTGCCTTCTAAAACCTGTACCCTCTCATTGCATTCGAAATCACTGTCCTTAAAGTGTTGAAATCTGTAAATAAATGTTTGCTTTACGAAAACCGCCATCGCCAACAATTTCTGTCAGACTTTAAAAAACCTTTAGCTAAGGCCGGGATTCACTATCAAATTTAATTGCTTAATCTATCAAATAATTACACATGTCACAAAAAAAAAGATGGTTTGAATTAAAATAGATAATACAGTTTTGGCATTTTGAATATAATACTGCACACATTATCTTACGACTTTCGCATTAAAAGGGAAATCTTACAAATTGTAAGTCTTTTGTCTTGATATTAACTTAGCAATTCTACTCGTAAATCGTTTTGAATTCGTATAAAATCAACTTGGTAGATCTTCTAAATGGTGTTGCGACGTCTGCCTTATTTACTAGTTTTATACAACAAATTTCATAAAATAATGCTTCCTGCACGATCAGAGTTGCATTTTGTTATTACGTGTTCCTTCTTAATAACTTTTTGATTCACCATATAAAATTTTGCAAAAAAAGAAAAAAATTTAGGGCAATTGAGCAATTCGCCAATAATGTCGAAATATCTATGAATACAGATCTGATTTTCTAAAGGGTGTTTTTATAAAGGTAAAGAACATTAAAGTGGAATAAAACAAAGATGACAAGATTGACATGGAATTTCCTTTATTCGAAAAACAATTTTCTGGAGGTTTTATATTCGATGACTTTTTCCAACATTTGTGGTCTTATATTGACAAATATTAAACTATGCGCTTACCAACGTTTCCTTCAACATGTCATGACATGTCGTGCCGACAAAGTTGACCACAGGTCCTACAAATCATCATGATTGTTCAATTGATGAATGAAAACGACTTTGCAATTATATTTTCCTTTTCCAAATTTAAATATTTCACACAAAATGATAGAAGTGGGAAATTCATTGATTTTTCCCCACTGCTCGAAATGTCAAACTTCATAAACAAAATTTAAATACCCAGATTCGCCTTGTTTCACAATATATATTTTGGATTTTTTCTTAATTTGCCATTAACCAATTTTAATTTATTTTATTTTTAGCTTTCCCGATTTCCAAATTTTATTTTAAACTTTTATTTTTTCTAACCTCAAAAAGTGGTATCCTCAAAATTTCACAAAATTTCATACTTTTGATGTCAATTCCGCTTTCAATTATATTTCTTTTAGCGGAGTACTCCATGCTGATGGTTAACTTTCACTTACAACGTCATATGGGTAACTTTTTAATACAGGTCTATGGCCCCTGTTGCCTTTTGGTAGTGTTATCTTGGGTGTCATTTTGGCTTAATCGTGAGGCAACAGCTGATCGTGTATCATTAGGCATAACAACAGTACTAACAATGACGTTTTTGGGACTTGAAGCTCGTACCGACCTCCCTAAAGTGCCCTATCCTACCGCCTTAGACTTTTTTGTTTTTCTATCATTCGCCTTTATATTTGCCACCATTTTACAATTTGCTGTTGTACATTACTTCACTAAATATGGTTCCGGAGAGTGTTATTTTATAATTGAGGAAATGGAATCGGATACAGAATCCGAAATAATAGACAGCCAGGCAGGCAATCGAAGTGATATGGAATCAGATTTTGCCACCAGTACAGAATCAAAAATTTATGAAGTTATACCTTTGTCCATGTGTTCCATAAACATACCACAGCGACGAGAATCATCGAAACGTAAACGACGTAAATCACGAGAGCAAAACTATAGAAAAGATGGCTGGGGATTTTGGCATAAGTGTTTACAGTGGCCCTGTTCAACCAGCAACGAGGCTGCACATAAATCTCATTTTAATATTTCTGAAGATGAAGATGATGAGGAACAACATTTAAGATCCAATGAAGGTAAAAAAGACAGCGAAAATAATACTAAAATTTTAATTTTATAAATAATTTTTTCAAACATAAGGTTTCCACCACCTTATTAAGTGGCATCTTCAGAAAAAAAGTTTATGAACAATTGAATTTTAAATTGTTAACAATTTTTCTTTTATTGATTGCTTTATTAAATTGTTTACACACTTTTCTTTTCCTGTAGATGCCACCCACCCAATGGTGTGGCTAAATATTGAAATTAAAAATAAGAATTGAGATGAAATTTTTTTAAAATTTTAATTTTAGATTGCACTCCCCGTAAACATGCCGGACGGCGTCGCATGTCTTACTTTCGTCGCGAAGAGCTTGAGGCCAGACGTAAGGGCAAACGTACACCTCAATATAATTCGGTTTCAAAAATAGATCGTGCTTCGCGTATAGTGTTTCCCATACTATTTTTGCTCATCAATGTTTTCTATTGGTATGGCTATTTATCACGCAGTTCACGCATCTTGGCAAATGGTCCAACGACCACCTGATGTTATCTGTTAGCAATTTAGGTATTCACAAAAAAATAAGGAATCGTCTCAACTGAATTATTAAGGCAGAACGGAGTTGAAGCATTCAGAGATCAATTAGAAAACTATATTTGTGTTAAGTTTATGCTGCTTCTAAAAGAGTTACCGCTTTAATTATGATTTCTTTAACCTAAATTGCTAACAGTTTGAATTTATTATATTTAAGCTCAATTTAAAGTTAAGTTTAAAATAAGCTATAAAGCTTCTTGGCTTGAAAGTATTAAATTTCAAATTAAATGTATCAGCAATAAAATTTAGAACCAAATTATTTTGCAAGTAAGGAAAAGCTTAATTCAAAGCTTTTTTGCAAAAAAAAAAACCGATTAATTTTCAAAATTTTATAAATACGCTTTTAAGCACAAGTTCTTTATATACAAATTAAATAAAGTTTATTAAGAAAATATTATATATTTTTTTTGTAGCCCAAAACTGCCACCCAATGATGTGGCGAAATATTAATATAAAAGTAAAATTGATTTTATTTTTATATAACGAGCTTGCGCCTTAAAAATTATTTATAAAATATTAAAAAGGTCAATTAGCTATCATTATTTTAATACTAAAAATTATTAAACTAAAGTTCAATTAAATAGCATATGTTAAATTAAGTTAAACAAAAAATATAATGAAAAATAAATTTTAATGCTTTGAAAGCTTTATAAAATTTAAGTTTATAAAGCAAAGCTTTTAAAAATTGCGGTGAATATTTTTATTCTGTTGTCATTATTTTCCTTCTTTGCTGGCTGCTTTTTTTCGATATGAATTGCGAGGGCTTTCGATGTGAAGACATCATTCTTAAACTGTATTCTAATCGTACTATTTATTGTTTATAAACCATAATTGTTCTTAGTATTTTGCCGTTAGTAGTATGAACAAACAAAAGTGAATGAATGGTGACTTTACGAAGAAAGTCATCTCCAGGCACGAGACACACTTTCACCTCAGTGGCCTCATTAACGAGCAGACTTGCCACATGTAATCAAATGAGATATTACAAATGATTGTTGAATGTGACTGTTTGGTTCGGCTAATGGGCTGGCAACATTATCCGGGTGTACTTCTTTTAAAATTACCTCGGATAAGCAGTTACCGTGAATAGTGTTCACTATCGCCACATAATAATAATAACGTGTGATCAGAAATTGAGAATATCGGCCTGACCAATATCTGATTCTGATAACAGAATGGTGGTATTTGCCACACAGCCAACAAAACAATGGCTGTTTTGCGAAAGAAGTTCAATGGCCATGTTATCTCACATCATCGCGATGTTAATGGGTCGCCACAATCATGCGATTTAACACCGTTGGACTTCTTTCTGTCCATAAACCAGGAACAATTCTAGAACTCAAAGATGAAATAATTCGGCAATTTAACGACATTCAACCTTAATTGTATAGGGTTTTTCAACAAAAAGTTTGTTTTCGAAAACAAACAATTTAGATTAAGATGATTCAAATTTGTATTGTATTACGAAGAGAAAAGTTCGGGACTTATAAATGAAAAATGATATCTGGCAAATGTCCACTATGACCACGCTGTCAGATGTCGATTCTTTTATCAAAGTTTTTAAGTTTAATGATTTGGACCGCGAAATGGCAGTCCTATATCATTAATCACATCACGAATTTTGAATTTTAAGGCTAAAATCGTTTCAGTTGGCTCCGTACAGACTCTATCCTTAATATAGCCCTGCAAAAAACAATCTAATGGTGTTAAATGTGGCTGGCTGGGAAATTTGGTTTGCAATAAATTCATCGCTCCATTGGCAGTGTGACATGTAGCATCACATGTCAGTGATATCCACGTCGTCAATAATAGGCCAAAATTGAGGTTTTATCATCTCGCGTTAGCGTCTTCCATTGATCGTTATCACATTTTCAGCCTCATCTTCGAAAAAAACGGCCCAACCACGCCTCCAGACTACAGAGCGCACCATACAGTGATACTTTGAGCGTATAAAGGCTTCTCAATAATCGCTCCAGAATTTCCTGAATAAATTGATCGAATCTGCGGTAATGTGAATAGTCGGCCGACTTCAATTCCTGCACCAGTTGAACCTTTTAAGGCTTCAAAGTCAAATCCTTACGCAAAATTCGCTATGTGGTGATTTTGGGTAACAACCCCAATTGTTGAGAAAGTCGAAGAATTGACAAACTAGGATGTGCTTCAACACTGTAGCTCACGCCTACGATGTTTTCAGTTGAACGACCCGGGCGAACACACGTTGGTCTCCAATTGTCAATGCATCCTACTACGAATACGTCATTAAACTAAATGTCAAAACTATCATGTTGTTAGTGTTGCCACAATTGAAAAACAAACTTCTTGTTGAAAAACCGATATCTTCGACTCGTTGAAAATATGGAACAGGGGTTTAAGGTATGCCATAATTCTTTTATTATAATTAAAAAATATTCAAAAATATTCTCTGAAAATGTTCTATTTTATTCACAATTACATTCACAATTTTTTATTTGGACAAGTCTTTCGGTTTTTTAAAACATGACATATTTTTCCTCCTCCGAAAAGTAATCTGTAATAACCTTAATGTCTAAAAGTCTAAAATAATCTTAATCCTTTATGCTCAAATGTGAAACTAAAGACGTGCTCGGAAACACATTTTTCGAGAGTTTAAAGTGCACAAATTTCGCAAATAACTTGCTGATAATAAACTTAAAATATTTTGGAAAATTTTGGCGATTGTAAACAGAATATTCAGAATTTAAGATTTAAAGCTGAGATCAATCAATATTTTGATATGAGAAACTTACCATCACTGGAAGGATAACATTCAACTATTCCTTAAATTTATTTTGGCTCAAATTTTTCATTAAAAATCAGAATCATTCTGTTTTTAAGCGAGTGATAGATTTATTGTGAAAGATTTTTGGCGGATAAATATTATATTTTAGTTAAATAAAATTATTTGTTAAGGAGTTTTAGCAAATCACCCATTGATGGTAGATAAAAATCAGGCACTTGATTGTTTAGTGCTTTATTATCTCTCCATTTTTGCACATCGTCCAGACTATCGGTTCCTGTTAACACGAGAAGTGTATAAAAGCAACAATTGTAACCAAACAGCATGTCGGTGCTACCTCTAGGGAAGAAATTTTTGTTTAATTGTTGTTTCTTGTCAAATAACACAGTACAACATTTTTTCAGGTCATTGATTGATTTGTGACTCAATTCTGAGAATTGCACGTGGAAGTAGTCTTAAGTGGTGGAATTTCTTATTTAAGGGCTGTGACATAAGCAGCCCTTTTATTCAGAGCGAATTCACATTTTAAAAGCAGAGGAACGTTGAATATTTCAATATGGAAAATAGTGCCCATCGTCTCAAAAATAGGCCAACAGGATTGAAAAAACTTGTTTCGTAAGGAATTTAAAACAGCGTATTGTCTTTTAATAAAACAGATTTAAGTGGTGCAAATTTTACGCCGAACACCGTGAATATGAAGGAAATTGAAAACAAAAGTATACATTCCCAGTAAAATGCGTGTCGTTATCGATTCACCTAAACCTCCGAGACTGAAGTTCCTGCAAGCTGAAACCGTTTTCACTAAGCCGACCAATATAAATAATAATAGTAATCAGGTTTTTCAACAAGGAGTTGTTTTTTAAAAGCGGCAACACCAACAACATAATAGTTTTGACATTTAATTTTTTGACGTATTCGTAGTAGATGCATTGGCAATTGTTACACTGAATTCAATTTCGCACGAAAATCGCCGGGTCATTCAACTAAAAACATCGCAGCCGTGAGCCACGTGTTTAAATAGATCCAAATTTGTCAATACCTCGACGTTCTCAACAATGGAGGTTATCCAAAATCAACACATGTAAAATAAAATTGTACATAAGGAATGGACTTTGAAGCCTTACAAAGACCAACTGGTGCAGGAATTGAAGCCGACCAACCATTCACATCGCCATAGATTCGCTCAGTTCATTTAGGAACAACTTGCCCATTTTGACTTGTCCGGATAAATCAACAAGCAAAATTGCCGCAAAATTTTAGAGTGACTATTGAGAAGCCTCTGCATGCTCAACGTATCACTGTATGGTGCGCCATGTGGTCTGGAGGCGTATTGGGCTGTTTTTTTTTCGAAGATAAGGTTGGAAATATGGTAACGGTCAATGGATCAGGCTATCGCGCTACTACTTAATTGTGCCTTTTTATTGACGGCGTGAATATCACCAACATGTGGTTTCAACAGGACGGTGCCACATGTCACACAGCCAATGAAACGATCAATTTATTGCAAACCAAACTTCCGGATCGCATAATTTTACGACAATCAGCAGTTAAGTGTCCAGCCATACATCCTGTTGTGCTATGTTAAGGACAGAGTCTATACGGAGCCAATTGAAACCATTTCAGCCGTAAAACTCAAAATCCGTAATGTGATCAACAAACATTTTGCCAAAAAGTGATTAAAAACTTTGATGAAAGAATCGACATCTGTCAGCGTGGTCGTGGTGGACATTTGCCAAATAACATTTTTCATTCACAATTGCCCAACTTTTCTCTTCGTAAAACAATAATAATTTGTTTCATCTTAATCTAATTTTTTTGTTTTACTTTATTTTGGAAAACAAAATCTTGTTGAAAAACCCTTTTTTCTTTGTAATTTGGATAAGCGATATACAACAACAACAACAACTTTGGTCACAATTTTACTCAAGCATTTGCATTTGTTTCAATATAAGAGCTTCCTTTTTCCACAAGACCATTTACGCCGCTGTAGATATGCCAATAGGATATTACTGCTCGCCCACGACAACCCCGATTTTTATAAAAAAATCATAATGAATGATGAGGCATATTTTATTGGAATGGAATGCCAGTTCTAGGGAATAGAAAACCCTCAAATTATATAACAGTTACCTTTGCATCAATTAAAAGTGTTAGTCTGATTTGCAATTTGGTCAGGAGAAATCATTGGAAATTACTTCTTTGAAAAAGAAATCGGCGTAACGGTAACTGTGTGAATTGCAAGCGATATCGTGATATGATTGAACACTTTTTAACGCCACAATTGTATGCTTTGGGGGGCACATATATGGTCTTAATGGAGAGCTACTATGTAGACCTGTGCAACTGGGGGAAAAAGGGAGCCCAGTCTTCTGAAGTCAGCAGGGGTACAACTGGAAACTCCGCTTTATTTTCACGGGAATCAGTGACCCGCAGAGTTCCGTTATTTGTCTCTTTAGACACTTATTTGTTCTATGACTGATTATTGAGGTTGGCCCTTTATCGGAGTATCGTGGTGGTTGTGGTTTCGCGGCCCCATATCAGTCTATGGTTCTATGTTGGCCGGGTTCATTTCACCTTTAATAACACCTACCTGGTGAAATGTTCCCAGATCCAGTGAGCATGCTAGACATGTGTTCTGTACAGGAGTTGGAAAGTCTCCAACTCTTAAGCAGAGATGATGATTTGCAGCCCTGCTCTGGAACCATCGAAGTTGCAACTAGAAAGTTCTGTTGCATAGAATTATAGCTTCGGCTTCCTAGGACGAGCATGACGTTCCAAATTATGCAGTGGTTTGGTCCACCATCTGATTAAGGCTTTATGGCCAGGCGCAGATATAAATCTAATCACACAGTTAACAGGAGATATCAACAAGACGGTGCCACATCGACTACAGCCAGAATCACTACCAAATTACTGCGAGACCTCTTTCTACAACAAGTTTTTTCAAGAAATGTTGATGTTGATTGGCCTCCATTGGCCAACCCGAGTAGACTGCTCCAGACTACTTTATATGGGGATATCTGAAGAGCAAGGTTTATGCAAACAAAGCAAAAACGCTGCACCAACTCAAACAAAATATTGAAATTAATAAAAATACCGCGTGAGGCTAACAGAGGCGAAAACTTATTTGTTACTGTATCCCCAAACATAATTGCCGACATTAAATAAATTATAAACAAAGTAGTATACCTTCCCGGCGGACATCCTGTATTTTCTGTTTAAGAATGTTCGGAATTGGAATTTTTATTTTTATGCAAAATAAAGTTTATAAAGAAAAACACACAACATATGTGTGGTGGATTTGTACAACTATTGAGCAAAAAAGGTGAAAATGGGGGAGAATGAGAATTTTTGCGATTTTTAAGGCACTAGATGCACTTTTTTCGGGTAGGTTTGTTTCGCTTTTTTTCTGCTATTTAATATATATAACTTTGCTTCAGGCACAAAAGAAATATTCCGTACGGTATACCGAGATATAACCGTGTTAAAATATGGAAGAAGTGAAAAAAATCCACCTTGAGTAAAAGAATTCGGGAGGTCATTAAATTATTAATGCAGCCAACTTGACAAAACGAATGATGCAGAAGTTCTTATAGAACTTCTTCCACCTGCAATTCTAAGAATTAAGTCCCAAAATCGTGTGTTGTAGTTTGTAAATTTCGTGCTGTCTCTTCTAATCTGAATTTGACTTTTTTAATGGAGTAAAAACCGAAAATTAGAAAATATCTGCTTGTGGCATTTAAAAGAGCATTATAATTTATTAAAGATTAAGATAAAAATCTTTACTTAATAGTGTTTTATTAACCACTTAAATACGTAATTTATTTACATATGTGCTTAGTTTTTTAATTAATTTTATCTTTATTCTACTAAAATTATAACTGTTCCATTGAGCGTTCTGTGAGCATCCCAAATAAATAATAGTTTGCATATAATTTAATGCGCATTTTATATTTTTATCTAAAAGTTGTTCTTGTTGTCATCTTGCTGCAGTGCTTTGTTTGGAATACCATACCAAAGTATAAAATTCCTGTACCAATTTCAGTAGAACTACGATCGTATCAGCAGGCTTGGCTGTGGTTTCTCAACAAGTACAATTTAGATGGCATTCTGCGCGATAACATGGACCTGGGTAAAACTTGGTAAGTGATCACTATCAACGTAATATAGATAAATGCACTAACTTGTCTAGTCTGGTCATTTGCCCACCCACTTTAACTGAAATTCTTAAGGAACATAAAACGCTCGTGCCATTGCATTTGGTTGGTTTGGTCAGTTGCAGAGAAAGATGCGCAGCCTTATAACGATAACGATTTCTTTAGTACTATAAACTGGAACTATTGCGTTTTGGATGAAAGTCATCCAAACTAAAAGCTCTAGAGCCATTAAATCGTTAAAAGCCAATCATTGTTTAATACTTTCGAGTACGCCTATACAAAATACTGTCCTGGAATTGTGGCCTCTATTTGATTTTCTTATGCCGGTCTTGCAGTACGTCGTGCTTCATGCTTGGGCCTATCACCTACAGATTCTCTTCCTTCGAAATTATTCACTACATGGTAAATAGTCCATTTTGTTGGCACGTTGTTTCTCCCATAAATTTCACGTAACCTTCTCATCGTCACAGTAATCGATTATTAATTTTGATAAAATGTTCTAACGATTTAAGGCAATTTTGGCATGAAGTTTACTTTATTCGAAAGATAATTTCTTGGGATTATAATAAAATGGACTTTTCACTGCTGGCTCGATTGTAGTCTAATGTGGTGGTACAATTTTCGATGACTAACGTGGTGAATAATGTCCTGTAAGTTAAATCAGTGTTAAATCCAGCTTAGACTAGCGACTTGAAATATCCCCATAAAAGATATTCTAGTGGCGTTAAATTGCATGACCTTGGAGGTTAATTAACAAGTCCGAAACGTAATTGCATGCGATTTTCAAATTATTACATCAATAAATGAATTGTGGCACAAGCTGTGTGACATGTTGCGCCGTCATAGTCGATCATAGTAATGCAAAAGTCAGTCATCATGGCTCTATAGCGGTCACCATTGACCAAACAATTGGTTTTTCTGGATGTAACGGGTTCTTGACGACTTTCATCCTCCAAATACGGAAAATTTGCCTATTGGCGTGTCTATTCACACAAAAGTGAGCTTCAGTTCTAAACAAAATTCGCTAATGAAAATCGAGTTTAACGGCACTCTTGTTTTGGGCTTAATTTGCACAATTTTATAGCTTCGCTCAAACGTCAGTCCATTCATGTCGATATGCCAGACCAAAACAAATATTAATTACTTGACAGCTAACAAAATGGCCGCCAGTTAAATAGGTGTTGTCAACTTACAATCCTCTACCTCTATAAAACAAAAGCCGATAAATAAAATTTACATTCATGCGGTCTAATAAGCCACCTATCTCGAGTTAAAAAAGTGTTGCTAACTTAAAGTTCTATACCTCTATAAAAAAAAACAGCCGATATACAAAATTTGTACGTTCATACGCGCTAATTATCCATCAGCCTTAGTAAATTATAAAACTCAAAAAAAAAAAGTTTTTATGGCATCTTAATAATGCTTAATGCTCTTGCGGAGGGCCTAAGCAGATATTTTTAAAGTTTTTGTGTAAATAAAATCCTACTTAATTTATATTACGAATAAAAAATATCCAAAAAAATATTTCAAACAATTTAGATTGGAAAGTTAAGAGTAGTTTTTATATTAAGTGACATAGAGTCGCTTACCTATCTCCTATCATTAACGTTCTAGAAGGATTTATTAAACGTCTTCTTATAAAGAGATTGATAAAGTCAGGATTTGGTTTTCCAATAATAACGGGTGGACGGTTGACAAAAGTCTCAATGGCTTGTATAAAGCAGCCGGCACCTGGCAAAATAATTGTTGGTGAGGGAGCATGTTCATCGGTACTGGCGGCGACAAACAAACACTTAGGATCCTTTAAATAATGGACAGCTTTGGTCAATTTGGGATAACTAATATACTCATCATAACCAACGACAACTGCTCCCACATCACTTTCAAGTTTAAAATTTTCTCTAAAACTTTTCAGTGTGCCACTCATAGGATCCTGTTCAATGTCTAAGTGTTTTATGTCCATCTTACGTAGCTCTTCACCCAAAGCTTGTGTGCCTATTACATAAGCTTTCTTTCGAAATTTTAAAAAATGCAAATATAAAGCCGTAGAACGATTAGCGCAAACTATGCGTTCCTCTTTAATATTTATGCCCATTCCGGTTGCCTTTTCATGTAAACTTTTTCGTGTTCTGGTCGAGCTATTGGTAGCTATAAATGAAATTTTGCCACTGTTTTCAAATGAATTAAAAGTTTCCACCGAACCTTTAATGGGCACTTCATTAAGCCACAAAACTCCTGAAAATCGAAATTTATAATTTAAAAATCATTTAAATAAAATGCAATACACCAAAATTACCCACCATCGGCATCCGTTATGATACACTCCAAATGGTCGTAAAAATATCTCAAATCATCCTTTTTAATTCTTCTCATGTCCGTGCAGCTTTGTTTATAATTTGGAAATCGTATCAAATTATTTGAAACATTTCGAAATTTTAAAGGGATTTTACTTAAATTGTTTAAATTTAATATTTTGTGAAAAGACAACATTAATATTGAAAAGAAATTTTTTGTTTTGTTTAAATAAACTAAAAAAAAAGAAATTGTGAACTTCGAAAATAAATTGTTAACAGCAGCAGCAGCAGCAGCAGTCATTTTTCAACTAAGTATAAAACCAGAAATGGAACACAGATTTGATTTTTTGTTTGTCTTTTAATTAACAAAACTAAGAGTTGTATAAGCATTTAACATAAAAAATGTAGAATTATTACCAAAAACTATGGAGTGTTTTCTTTTATAAAGGTATAGAACTTTAAGTTTGCACCACTTTTTTAACTGAAGGCCATTTTGTCAGCTGTCAAGTGATTTCTGTTTAGTTTGGCATTTCATGAACAGCCTGACGTCTGAACAGCGCTTCAGAATTGCGCAAATTTGGATCCTTCCCGGAGCACGCACTCTTGGTGAACATCTTCCCATCTTGACATGAAGCGACACAAGTTGTCTAAGCTAGAAGAAGCCTGAAAATGGATAAATGTAACACTCAGAGTCAGCCTGATGATACCCTTCGGGAGTAACGTGGTGCCTGAAGTTTAAACCCAAATCGCGGTAAGGTGTGGTTTTTTCCTATCCGATTGCAACAGAATATCGCTTAACCTTGGGAGCGTTATTAAACGATTAATATTCACCTAGTACTAATAACACGACGACCAGATTAATACCGCACGGTTAGATACTAACTTATAACAATCTGTGCAAAATGGGCTCGACCCAAAACGAGATTGCCGTTGTTCCCAATTTTCATAAGCTAATTTTATTTAGTGATGAAGCACTCGCTTTTGTTTAAATGCATACGTCAATTAAAAGGCTGCCTTATTTGGTGGAATCATTGGTCCGTATTTCTTTAAACGGTTGCAGTCAATGATTACCGATATAAAGCAAGCAATTACTGAATTCTTTTTATTCATCAATTGAACAACCATGATGGCAGGCGCTATGATTTCAAGAGGCAGCATAACACGTCACACAGCTCGTGCCATAATTGATTTTTTTTAAGAAAACGTTTAGCAACCGCATAGTTTGACGTTTTGTACGCGTGAATTGAAGTCCTAGATTGTGCGTTTTAACGCCGCTAAACTACTTTCTATAGGGGTATATAAAGTCGCTAGTCGACATCGATAAGGCCAATATGTTTAACCAGGTGAAGGACAACAATCACCGTATTATGGCTACAAATATTGGAAAATTTTATCGATTATTGGACCCTAAGATCAAACTAAGTCCGAGAAAACCCTGATTGTAATATGCCAGAAGACATATCTAAATTACAATGCCACAAAATTATTTTTCAAAAAAAAAAAAAGAAAAAAAAACGGTGACTTTATTGCGTAAAGTAATCAAGATTCAGTTGCTCTGAGAACGGACGATAAACAATCAAGCGATTTATTTCCAAAAATGCAAATTTCAACCGGGAAAAGATTTTATTTTTTAACTATTTTTTGAAAGAATTTAAGGGATAGTTCAAATCCCTAAGAATGGTAATTCATTACATTGAGTAGACTTTGTTATTTACGATCATTTTTAATAACGGCGACTTCCGAAAGAAGCCGTTGTTTATTTAGTGAAACTATTAAAAAATGACTTCAAAAAAACTCTCGGCCAAAAGCAATAACGCCACTTTTAAATTAGTGTGTAGCGTTTGAGATTTTTTTGCGGAAGGGACCTTTTAAAGATCCCATGGCAATGATTTCAATGACCAAAGTCTTCCATCTAATAGAGCAAAAACTGTGTACAATTTGCATTGTTTCCAAGTTAACAGAAGAGGAAAATGTTATTCAATATCAAATTTTCCTTGTGCTGGGTCTTTTCTTTATTTTGAAACTTTACACAGAAAGCTGCGAAAGAAAAATTGCCCCCTTTGTAACTAAAATTGACAACTGTCATTAAAAAGGTGGCATCCCCGTAAACTCCTCTACTTTTTGGTTGCTTTCGATAATAGAGCCACAAATTTCATGTCAATTTTAAAAATTATTCAATTTCAAAATTCTATTCTATTAATTGATCTCAGCAAAATATAATACAACTTCCAAGTGCAATTTGCTACAAAGGCTCGATAACTTCAATTATACATGGTTTTTAAATGCTAACAAATTCTGGGCAACTCTGTAAACACTATTTTATATGCTCTTAATATACAGGCAAAAAAGTGGTAAAATTTTATTAGAAATTAATACAAAGTGCAAAATTTAGAAAGCGATTGCTACAATTTAAAAAATTCATATGCCATCGCTGATGCATATAACTTAGTGCCTGTTTACACGCTTCAACCTTTGTTGCTCAACTTTCGATTTTTTCTTAATTAAAATTTGTGGGGAAAAATTTTGAACTCTCTCTTTCTCTCACTCTCTCTCAACGAGTATAAAGCAAACAGTACCCTAAATATAAACAATTAAAACTTAAGTTATTAAAGTCATTTTATGTGTAGATTGTAAAAAAATGTTTACAATTCATATAAATTTAAGTTTTTTCTTAAAATTATAAAATCTAACAACAGAAACTATTAACAAAAAAGCATCTTTTTTGGCTAAACAAGCAGGATTATGTATAAAAAAGGTAAATTTAATAAAATATGTTGGCTTAAACTGTTTTTAAATAAAAAATTCACATGTAAGACAACAAATCGCCAAGTTTTGGTAAATACACATCTGGTATGAGTTTAATTAATTCAGGGTCATTCGATTTCTTCCATACATCTACGTCATTTAACTTATGTATCCCGCTGCCCACAAGTAATGTTTTAAAGCCACAATTATAGCCTAACAATATATCTGTATTACATCTATATTGACAAAATGAAGAAAAATATATATTTTAATAAATTTTGAGGAAAAAAAAAAATTAAATCTCTTATGTACCTGTCACCTATCATTAAAGTTCTTTCTGGCTTAATAGTGCCATCTTCGATAAGATACTCACAGATCTCTTTGTTCGGTTTCCCTATCACTGTGGCTTTTCTTTCGGCACATGTTTCTATGGCTTTAACAAAACTGCCGGTGCCCGGTATTACCATATTAGGCATGGGAAAACGTTCATCTGTATTAGTGGCTATAAATAAACACTCTGGATTATTGAGATATGAAGCGGCCTGTGTCATTTTAGGAAAACTGAAATGTTCATCAAATCCCACCATTACAGCTCCTATATTTGGTTCCAGCTTAAAGTGCTTCGACACATATTCGGCCAATGAGCCTCGCATTGTATCTGGACCCACTTCGTTGTGTTTAATACCCACATAATCCAATTCTTTAGTTATACCCTCAGAGCCCACCACATAGACTGTCTTATTGAAATTCATATTTTTTAAATAACCTGCTGCCGAGTGTGCCGTTGAAATAATTTCCTCTTCCGTTATATTAAAGCCCATATCGATAGCTTTGTCCAACAGTTCTCTGCGTGTTTTTGTTGAGTTGTTCGTGCAAAAAAATATTTGTTTGCCTATTTCTTTGAAACGGTTCATTACTTCAACGGAGCCATCAATCACATTGCCATAGACCCACAAAACGCCTGGTAAATGCATAAAAATAAAACAAATATAATTTAAAATTTCAACAAAAATATATCGGGTGATTTTACATAGGTATAGAACTTTAAGTTAGCAACACTTTTTCAACTGGCGGCCACTTTGGTAGCTGTCAAGTGATTTAAATTTAGTTTGCTCTGGCATTTCAACATGAATAGTCTGACTTCTAAACAACGATTGCAAATTGGGCCCTGAACAAGATTGCTGTTGATTCGAATTTTCGTAAACGAATATTGTTTAGCCATGAATCTCACCGTTGTTTGAATGTATACGTCAATAAAAATAACTGCCGTGTTTGGAGTGATGATCATCCTCACATGTAGATTGAGACACCGTTATATGCAGAAAAATTGAATGTTTGGTATGCTTTATGGGCTGATATAATCATTGGTTTATACTTCCTTATAAAAGATGCAGCTGAAAACATCACAGTCAATGATGACAAGATGACGCAACATATCACTTAGCTCCCTCCACAATTGATTTATTGAAAAAAACGTTTGGTAAGCTCACAGTTTACCAAACGTTTACCCTTGAACTGGCCTCCAAAAACGTGTTATTTAACACCGCTATACTATTTTTTGACGGAATATGTGAAAACGCTAGTCAACTTCAATAGGCCGGAAACGACTGACAACCTGGAGGACAACATTCGCCGCATTTTTATCGATTTACGGCCACAAATGTTGAGAAAAGTCATTGAAAATCGTACCTCCAGATTTTCCCCCGGGGGCACATTATAAGTCTTTATGGATCCTACAACAACCATCCAGAGTTGTGTCTGGAGGGGGAAAAGGGGGCCCAAGGCTAGTAGGAGTCAACTGGGCAATCACTATATTTCCACGGGAATCAGTGAGCCCGAGAGTTCCGCTATTTGTCTCTTTCGGCATTTAGCTGTTCTCTGCTTGATTATTGAGGTAGGCCCTTTTGGGAGTATCGTGGTGTCAGTGTGTTTCGAAGCTCTCGTTTGAGTTTGTGCGTCGGATCATTCACAATGAACACAATGAATGGTCCAGGTCCAGTGAGTATGAATGCCGTCGTGTTCTTAATTATATTAAGCTTCATGCGTTCTGGACCAGGAGTTGGATAGTCTCCGACTCTTTAGTAAGGAGTGAAGGCTGCGGCCTACTCCGGGCTTGGAAGTTGCAACTAGGAGTGACCGGAGGATATACGTATCCGAAGGCCTTCTAGGGCGAGGATGACACTACATTTCATCCACAGTTGTAATGATCCACCATCTGATAATAGCCCACACGGGTAGGTGCAGATGTAAACCTTATCACGTCATGTACCTCCAGATTATGCTACATCCGAACCGGCCGTGGCGGTCATATGCCAGAAGTCATTTAAATTATCTTTCGAATAAAGTAAATTTCATGCCACCCAAAAAAATCATCTTTGTTTTAATCCATTTCAAAGTTCTATAACTCTATAAAAACACCCTATAGAATCAAGTATAAAATAAATAAAATACTAAATTTAGTCTGTAAGCTTATGTTGTGTTTTAAGCACTTCCTCCGATTCAAATTTTAAAAACATTCCAAGGCGCTTAAGTAAAATTCTACGAATGAACGCGGTAGCTCGGGGTGTATAAAAAACTTGAATCTTTACAAAGATCTAAACTATCAAAAGGATTCAATGTATCAAAATAAAACACATCCTTATCCACTAACGATCATAATTATATTTTACTAAGAAGGAGAAACATTATCATTTTGTTCGAACCACATGTTAACTAATTATTGAAGACAGCAATCTATAAAAAAAAACACCCTATGCATAGTGTGGAAACATTTATGTTACACACTAGCTTAGCGGAAAAAAAGGTTAAAATTCCTAAACTTGAAGAACAAGATTGAGGAAAAAAATTGCCAGCAACCTTTTCCACAAAGTTTACATGAATAAAAGGATTCTGCGTTATCAACATCTTCATTTATTTTATTTAAAGCACCACCGAAAAATATGCTTTCTCTTGCGGTACATATTCCAAATTTCCCTTAAAAAATATGTAGTTCAAATAGTTATTTGTACTGATTCACTACCAAACTGTTTAACTGCCTACACTACCGATTCTACGAGTAGCTCAGCTCCGGATATGCTGTCAATTATGATGTTCATAAAGGTCATTAACAACAAATGACTAAACTAAACACACACAAATTCATATATATATGTATTTTTAGGTACACACATACATATTTAGAATAATGCAAAAACAAAAGAAAATCTTAAAGCCATTAAATATTAAAATATTAATTTAACACACATGTCTATATATAATTATGCAATTTCGAACACTATATAAAGATTTTTTTTTAAACTATAACTATTATAGTTTAAATTATTTATTTTTTTTTACCATCGCAGTCTGTAAGAACAGCATCAAAGGAATTTAACCATTGGGTCACCTTGTCGGCGTTTTGTTCTAATAAATTTATGCCACTCTGCTTAAACATGTTATGGCACCTTTTTCTATACACAGGAACAACGTTTATTTCTTTTATTACTATTAATGTATTTAATTAAAGTAAATTAATTAAAAAAAATAGTAACAACTTATTTATTAAGTTAATTGCATTTAATTGTGCAAAAATAACAATTTAAGTTTGCCCCACAAAGCCAGGGAACAACCTGCATAAACAACTAAATAAAGAATGTCAAAAAATAAATATACACAAAAGAGAGTTAAACAGAAACAGAGAGAGAGACAGAGACATTTTAAAATTGTATTAAATGTGAGAATCAGTGCTGCCAGTTTTTTCAGCTTTCTCGCCAAATGGCATATCAAATCTAAGCAAAATAACTCAAATATAAACAATATACCAAAATATTTAATATTATTTATAAAAACGTTTTTATTTTATCAATACAAATATTGTTCTAATTCTGATAACTGTTATAAAAAACAGAAAAGAAGTTTGGTTACAAAAGAAATATTTTATTTTATTCCCGTAAACACGCATAATTTATTTTATTGAGAAGAGCATCACTCTCTTTAAATTATGCTTGGAATCAAAATGAAAACAATGAGTGGTAATGAATAAGAAAGAATGATTTGTGCTAAGACAAACAACATTATTTTTCAATTGATAAATCTCTAAAGATACCAAATTTTCCATACCTGTGTATGTGTAAGTGCGATAAAGTAAAATGTCAGCAGTTGCTTTCAAACTGTAACTAATAACAAATACCGTACAACTTTTAAAAAGTGTGCTTAAAAATTCATAATTAAAACAGCGCACATAAAAAATAACAGCAGCTATTCACCATTTTTTTAGATCGAAAAATTGATACCAAATTACTACGCTAAAAAAATTTATTGATAAATGCTTCCATATGTTAAGCTAAGCAAAATTGTAATTTGTAAAAAATGCCAAAGGGTATACCGAATTCAAAATGCTTGTGATGATTTGTAATTTTTTTTTTTTGGTCTTCTTAATTGCCGAGTAGCGGTTTCCAATTTCCTTTTGAAAGTTTTAAAACACCTTATTTGTAATGATTATTTTTTTATAAATTTAAATTTATTTGATTTCTTGTTTAATTTTTATATTTTCTTTTTTGTTTGTTTGTTTGTTTGTTTTTGCATACAACTCTTAAATTACTAAATAATATTTTTTATTATAATATAGTTTTTAATAAAAAAAAGTGTGTTTGTTTAATTGCTGTTCTGAAATTATAACAAATTTTGTTTAAATTAAAATTAAGTTCTAGGAAGAGGCTATTGAAAAAAAAACTAAAAAAGAGGTAGTTTCTCCTATAAAAAACACCAAGATTTGGAGAATGAAAGCAGGAAAATTGACCAGAAATAGGAAAACTTAGATTGGAAGCTCGTTTTATGTATAAAATACCTAGAAGAAATAAAAATTTGGAAACAAAACTAACTAAACGTAATAAGGGGTATTATACGAGATTTTCAAAAAATCTAAAACTTTCCTACATCAAACTTTTAGTTTTGTATAAAAAATACCAGCTCAGCATTCGAAAGTCCACAAAACTTTTTAAGATTTAATTTAATTCCTTTGAATTTTGTTGGCTTCTGAAGGCTATGGCTATAATATACAAATTTAGTTAACTTTTCATAACCTCATTTGTTTTTAACCTAATAAGGCTTTTAAATAGTTAAAATTCAACAAATTTCATTATTGAGGCGCTTACACATACATAAGACATCTTGATACAGTAAAAGTTATACATTAGAAAAACATTGATGTGAGAAACACATTTTTGAAAAGAATTTTCTTTTTGTAAAAAGAAATAAAATAAAATGACTTAACTTTTTAGCAAATGTGTGTGTGTGTGTAAAAATTTTAACTAAAATAAAGAGGCCTGCTGAGGCATCATCATGCCACCAGGGCCTGATAGTGTAGTTACTCCAGGCCCAGAACCTAGAGGATTGTTGGCACCCCCCACGGACAGCCCTTGCAGGCTGCCAACATTACCACCGCCCATGACCCCACCGCCAAGTCCACCAATCATACCCTGCTGCACCGGCATACCACCAGGGCCTAACATACTATTCGATCCTGTAGGCCCTAACATGGGTGAGACACCACCTGAAGATGGTGGCTCCGGACTGTGAGATTTCTTTTTGCGTTTCTTTTCCTTTTTACGTTTTTTCCGTTCTTTTTCATCTTCATGACGCTTTTGTTTTTTGTGTTTCTTTTCGTAGGTCTCCAAACCGGAAGAATCTTAAGATGAGAATTAAAAAAAAAAATTAAATAAAATTTAACAAAGCTTGAACTCAAACTTACCCATTAAATTTGTTTCTGGTGGCTGTTGTCCATCTTTGTGTTTATGCTTTTTATGTTTGTTTTTATGTTTTCGTGCGGGTGTTGTATTTAAGGCTCTATATTGCTCCGGTAACTGTGGAATAAGAATAATAAAAAAAGTTCATTTACACTCAGTTTTAACATTAAGTAAAAAGAGAAAATCCAATTTTGAAAATTTCTTTGCTTGGTTTTTCTTTGGATTAGAGCCGGTGACTATATCACGTAAAACCAGTAGAAACTTGTATATCTAGTAAATAACTCACCGGTCCGGGATGTAATCTGAAACCAGCTAATTGTACTGCAGATAAAGGCAACAATTCTTTGCCAACTATGGGTGGTTTGTCAATAACACTACGTAATGTACTATTTTCCTAAAATAACAAACAATGAAAAATAGGAAAATTATAAAAATGCGCTTTGTAATAATAATAATCTTACCAAGTTATTCATTCCATCGTAAATTCCTGGTAAATTGGGCAGAAATGAGGCCAGCGATTCTTTGACTTTTTTATCTTTGAACTTCGTCAGCGTGTGATGCAGACCATACTCAGTCATAAGATCTTTATCACCAGTCAGTTCACCCTTTCCGGGTGGTTCTTTCATCGAATAGAATGGTCCCGTCTGTATTATAGTTGGAGTTTTTCCCAATGATATTGTAGCCTTCAATGTGCCAGATGAATCTTGTCTGGAGACTACTGGCGAACGTCCACCATGGGGTGATGATTTTGGTGAATAGTTTGATTCCATTTTGCGAAACTGTTCGCCCATCATCATATTACCATAATTGTTCATCATGATGACCCTTTACGTTCAACCCCTTGCACCAGGGGGAAGGGATTTTATTATAAAAGACAAATATTTAACTTCAAAAGGTAAGTTTTTTTTTTTAATAAATTTTTCCTTAACAAATAAACATTAGCTGCACCAACAGCTCAAGTGTGTGTGCGTGTGGTGATGTTTATATGGTTTTCTCCTCTAACCACTGCCTTAGCTTTTGTAGCCTTCAGTTGTGTCGTTTTTTATATTTTATGTTCTCTGTATTTAATTTTTTTACGTATCTGCTAGACAAACCTTTACTTCTTAAGCTTTTTTATTTAATAACATTTCTAAGTGCTTTTTTGCAGCTAATGTAAATAACATTAATGCTGTTATTTTTTTCGTAGTTTTTAAATAGTTAATTTAAATATTTTGTTTAAAATTTTCTTAAAAAAACTAGCCGTGGTATCTGTGCTCTTTTTCACTTTTTGGCATTATCTGAAATTCAGCAATATTTTTCTTTTGTTATATATTGGCAGTACTGCATTAAGCTGTCAAATTATTATGCACAGTTGCAAAATTTCGTTCTTTTTTTTATTATCATACTACTATTGATACAGCTCAGTTATCTTTTACTCTCTACAAGTCAGTGTGTATGACAGATTTCTTCTTTTGCCAATATATTTCTTCGCAACGGGTTTTTCTGCACGAAATTCAAGAATTTCTAGGTCCACCGGGCGGTGTGTGTACCAATAATATTTATAAATATTAAATTATTGTTTAAATATTCCTTAATAATCAAAAATGCAGTACACGCTACGTAATGCTCTAAGTTATGCCGTAAAGGTGAGATTAAGTGAAATGTGTTAAAATAAAGCATTACAAAAAACTTGCCCTAATCAGTATAAAAAAATTTTATTGGTTATGCAATTAGTGATTATGAAGTTTTACAAAAGTCCCTAAATAAATGCCGGAGAATAATTATTCTTAAAGAAATAAGTACTTGCGTAGTAACTTTCCAAAAAAAAAGTGAAAAGTTATGAAAATTGATTTGAAAATTAGACTAAAATGATAAATTTCTTGCTTGTGATGAAACATTTGATTTTTGCTTTTTATCTAGATGAAATGGAAAGAGAATGCAAATAACTTTGTTAAGGTGGCCAGATGAACATATTGCATTGATATGTGTTTTAAAATAAAAAATGTAAACAAACTTGGTTTTCACTCTTTCAACTTTTTAACAGGGAGCTGACAGTGCAAATTTAGTTTTGGCTGAAAAACCTGAATACACTTAATGTACAATTAGCAAGATTAAAAATTAAAATGATAACTATAAAACTTTCACTAGCACTTTCATTCATATCGCATTGAACAGAAATAAATGATTTTATTTCAGACCCCTTTACGCTCGAACAGTGCAATTTTGGGAGCCTTAAATGGCCGGTTATATTCTACCACACACGAAGCCGATTTGGTTGTAATCGGTTCCGGGCCTGGTGGTTATGTGGCTGCTATTAAGGCCGCACAAATGGGCATGAAGGTATTTTTTTATATTGTTTTTTATATTGATTTAAATGAATTATTTTTTCTCTAGACAGTCAATGTTGAAAAAGATCCCACCTTAGGTGGCACCTGTCTTAATGTTGGCTGCATTCCTTCCAAATCATTACTAAACAATTCCCACTACTATCATATGGCTCATTCAGGGGACTTAGCGAACCGAGGCGTTGAAGTTGGTAGTGTGTCCTTGAATTTGGGAAAACTTATGGAACAAAAACTTAACGTAGTTAAAGCTTTAACTGGAGGCATAGCACAATTGTTTAAAAAGAACAAAGTAACACAGTTAACCGGTGTTGGAACAATAGTTAACCCCAATACAGTTAAAGTAGTCAAAAAGGATGGTTCCGAAGAAATGATTAACGCTAAACATATTATGATTGCTACTGGCTCTGAAGTAACACCTTTCCCCGGCATAACCATCGATGAGGAAGTAATTGTTTCATCTACTGGAGCTTTGTCCTTAAGCAAAGTTCCTGAAAAAATGATAGTTATTGGTGCTGGTGTCATTGGCTTAGAATTGGGGTCAGTGTGGTCTCGTTTGGGTGCTCAGGTTACTGCTGTTGAATTTATGAATACAATTGGTGGTGTAGGCATTGATGGTGAAGTTTCGAAAACTTTCCAAAAGATATTAACTAAACAAGGTATAAATTTCAAATTGGGCACAAAAGTTTTGGCAGCCCAACGCAATGGCAATACAGTAACAGTTCAGGTTGAAAATGCCAAGTCTGGAGAAAAAGAGGAGCTGAGTTGTGATGCTTTGTTGGTATCTGTGGGTCGTCGTCCCTACACCGAAGGCTTAGGCTTGGATAATGTGGGTATTGTTAAAGACGATAGAGGTCGCGTTCCCGTCAATGCCCAATTCCAAACTATTGTACCAAGCATCTATGCCATTGGAGATTGCATTCATGGACCAATGTTAGCTCACAAGGCTGAAGATGAGGGAATTATATGTGTTGAAGGAATGAATGGCGGTCATGTCCACATTGATTATAATTGTGTACCATCGGTTGTTTATACTCATCCTGAAGTAGCGTGGGTAGGTAAATCTGAAGAAGCTTTGAAGCAAGAAGGTATAGAATATAAAGTTGGAAAATTCCCCTTCATGGCTAATTCACGCGCCAAGACTAACAACGAAACGGATGGTTTTGTAAAAGTATTGGCTGATAAAGCTACAGATCGTGTGCTGGGCACACATATGATTGGTCCTGTAAGTAAAAAATGTCCATACAAAAATTTAAATAATTCATAAAATACTTTTTTATTGTATAAAATAGGCTGCCGGAGAACTTATCAATGAAGCTGTGTTGGCCCAGGAGTATGGTGCTGCTGCCGAAGATGTTGCTCGCGTCTGTCATGCGCATCCAGTAATAAGAGTTTTTTTGATTTTTTTTTTTTAAGATTTTGAAATAAAACATTTTCTCTTATTTTGCAGACTTGCGCTGAAGCTTTGCGTGAAGCCAATGTTGCTGCAGCCTTTGGCAAACCTATTAACTTTTAATTTCTTTTTCTCCTCAGCCATTTTAGTTTAATTAAGATATTTAACATCTTTCTCCAAAAATGCTTTAAGTTATTTAAATAACCAACAAGTGAACGGAAGAAATACGAAATACAATTTACTGAAGTAAATTTGGTATATTTGGTATAATTTAAGTTATTATATTGAGAAAATTAAATATGAACCTCACTGCGTAATTAAAACCGATTTAAAATGTTTATAATAAAAAACGCATAGCGTTTGTCAATCCATAGGATTTTTATTTTTTGTTTTAATTTTTTGAATAACTTGTTTTTAAAGGGAAGAATATCTGAATGTATAGTTTAAACGATAATTCTATAACAAAATAAATAATAAGTTCATATAAATAAAACAATAAATAAGCCCATTTAGATTATTTAATATACGATGTGGAGGAAAAACGAGCAGATGTCTCAACAAAAGCAATTCTTAAAATTAAAAAAAATAAACTTTCGGAAAACATACAGTGGCTCAAGTCGGGCAACTAATTATAGAAATGTTCAGTAGCTTTAAAATAAATAATACTAAAGGTATGCAAAATATTTTATTAATATATTTATTCTGCATATTAGTAACTGTAACAAACTATAAACTTCTGCCTTAAAGCAATAGAAACAATAAAAAAAACCTTAAACTTTGATCACATTGAAAGTCGGGCAGTCTTTAAATTTGAATGCTTAAATAACATTTGCTTGTCTATCATTTTTGTTTCTTGGAATAGAATCTACTATTCTTTATTTGGCTTCATTCCACCTGTAATACGACCTTCAGCTAGTTTTAATTACTGCACAATCTGTTTTGCATACAAAGTCCAAGTTCGCTCCATAAGTGCTTGGTTACGTTTATATTTAGCTTTTGTGCAGGTATTTGTAAAGCAATCTGTTAAGTGATCTTGGGTCGTTGCTTGATGCCTACAACTTAAAACTAACAGCAATACCCAACCCACGCGCAATTTCCGTAAAAGTAAAGTTTTCCAACATACAAATGAATGGGTTATTTTGTGTTTCTTGAACTATAAACTTTTCATCTTTCGGTCAAAGCTTTCTTTTTACATGTGCACTTTGTTTATCGACTTAAAACTTAAACATTTTTTCACACTACTTAAGCAAATATCCAACTGGCCGCTCAATTATGAAAATAATAAGAAATGAACAAATATAACGAACGGTAAATGAACAATTTTTAAAGTAACATGGTACTTTTTTTACTACAAAATTTTATTGTAATACTTAAAAGTTTTTGAAAAATAATAAGTTATGACATCTAAAATAGTTAATAAAAATCTACCAATGATTTGGTCCAAAGTATATGAAATATCACATATGTATAGTGTCCTAATATGCCACTCGTGGAGAAGTTTATTAATGTAAAGACGATTAATTTCATTTCAATAATCTGGAGATGCAGATGCAGTGCAATCAATATGTTTAAACATCATAATGTAAAAATCAAAATTTAGTTTTAAAAATTCTTTCGTCTTATAATTTCTTTAACACACAATAAACCTAACACTCTGGCATCTCTTTCTTATATATACTCTCTTATAAACAGCTGGTTTTTATTTTATATTTATCTATTTATAAGCAGCATTGTTGTATTTCTATAAACCTGAAAAAATTTGTTTTGACAGTGACAAATGATGCAAGAATAAAAAAATACAATTTTCGAGTCACAAATATTTTCCGAAGAACTTAAATTAATATTTTTTTATTTGCTGTTACATTTATATTTTGTAATTTTAAAAGAAATCATTTGAATTAATACAACAGCAATGCAGAGCTTAAAAGTTTTACATAGAACGCAGCTGCATCTGAAAGCAACCTTTCAAATTTTCCAAAAAGCGTCCATAACTCTAATAAGGAATACAGAAAAACCAAGAAAAAAAGATGATGAAGTGAGTTAATTGCATAAATTGCCTAAAATATACTTAACTAAAATATATTTTATTTCTTTTAAAGAACTCTAAGTTTCCACGTAGAATATTCTCCGGTATACAACCCAGTGGACATGTACATTTGGGTAATTATTTAGGTGCTCTACAAAAGTGGGTTGAATTACAAAATATTAGAGAAGATGTTACGTATTGCATAGTTGATATGCATTCCATTACATCCGATCAGGTGGCTATTTTGCAATAAAATTTATAGAAAAATAAATTTAATTATTCACTCGTTTTAAGAATCCTGCCGTTTTACGTGATAATATTTTTGAAATGGCTGCAACCATGTATGCTTGTGGTCTTAATCCTGAAGAAAATAATCTCTTTGTACAGTCCTCGGTGAAAGAACACAGTGAACTATGTTGGATATTAAATTGCTTGTGTACAATGGCTCGTTTGGGACATTTGCCACAATTTAAGGAAAAATCACGTAAAGTAAAGGATGTACCTTTAGGTTTATATGTTTATCCTGTGTTGCAGGCAGCAGATATTATGTTATATAAGTGAGTATTTAATATTTTAATTTATTTATTGATAAAAATTAAGAAAATAAAATTGAATTGAATGAAGCATATTTTTAAAACGCAACATGACATTGTAAAAGTTATCGTCACTTTACTTGTATTTTGGAAGTTACTTACTACTTTCAGAACAAAAGAATAATTATAATATTGTGTTATGCATAAAATTTTTATTATTTTTTTTTTAAGATAAAGATTAACAGAAGGCTTATATGTGTTTCATGTTCTATTCTACCATTAGATATTTTTGAAATGTATTCGGTAAATTTAACGTTTTCTCGTTATAATAAAAGTCTAAGGTTGTAGTGTTTCAAGACTCAAAAATTGCCACACACAACTTAAAATTTTTCTCTTGTCTACTGATCAAGTTAAAGTCAATTATCGTTTTGAAAGTTTCCAACTTAACTAAAAGTTGTTTTTAAACTGGCTTAGTTTCGTGTTCTTTTTTAAATTTGTATTATTAAAAGCTAATGTTTTTCCAGAGAAATTAGATCAGAAAGTTTTTTAAAACTATTTTAGTTTAAAAACAAGTATTGAAAAATTGTGCAAAGAAATAGTATTTTAGAATACGTGCCGATCAGAAACGGTAAAATATCAAACCTAAATATTACAGGGAATCCCTATATATGGCGTTACTTCAACTTCATAAAAACCGTTAGTTTTCTCTATGCATGCTATGCCTTTCGTTGTTCAAAGTTATTTCAGCAGTTAATTTTTGAATTTTTTTAATAGAAAACTAATTAATGTGTGATAAAAATTTTCAACAGAAAAATTATGACTGATGAAAACTTTTTTTGAATAATTATGACTGGTGAAAGCTTTCTATACAAGAATTATAAAAATTTTGAGCCAAGAAATTTTTTTATAGAAAAATAAAAACTTTTCATAGAAAAATTATGACAAATGATGCTTTTTCATAGAAAAATTATTGCTCATTATGTTTTTTCATTAAAATATTGTGACTGATGAAGTCACATGACTGATGAAAAGTTTTGTATAGAAAAATTTTGACTGATGAAAAGTTTTTATAGACAAATTGTGACTGATAAAAAGTATTTTATAGAAAAATTTTGACTGATGAAAAGTTTTTATAGAAAAATTTTGACTGATGAAAATTTATGACTAAAGAAATTTTTTATACCAAAATTTTGACTGAAGAAATTTTTTTATACCAAAATTTTGACTGCAGAAAATTTGAAGAAATTTTTTTATACCAAAATTTTGACTGAACAAATTCTTTTATACAAAAATAACGACATGAAATTTTTTGTAGAAATTTCATTTATAGAAAAAATTACAGATTAAATTTCTGTAAAGAAAAATTAAGATTGATGACATTTTTTAATAGAAAAATTGCAAATCATATTTTTTCAAACAAAAAATACAACTGATAAAATTTTCTGATGAAAATACTGACTGACTAAATTTTTTTATAGAAAAATTATGACTGAACGCTCTTAAATCCATCTATTTTCATTATATAGCTGCATACTGCTTAATAGAATGAAATTTCGATTTTTTATTAAAGTTAATAAAAAAATTACATATTATGGTTAATTTATGTTCGAAATTATTATTCAAAAACATTTGAAACAGAAAATTAAATTTAAATTTTTTATAAAAAACAAATTTTATAAATTGTCAAAAGTCTATATTCTTTAATTTAATTTCCTCCTACAGATCCACCCATGTACCAGTTGGTGAAGATCAGATACAACATATACAATTAGCGCAACATTTAGCACGCACTTTTAACAATCGTTATGGTCCAACCTTTCCCATTTGTGATGCACTGATTGAAAATCAACAAGCATCGCGTATACGTTCGTTACGCAATCCCTCGAAGAAAATGTCTAAATCAGATCCAGATCCCAAGGCCACTATATGTATACGTGATGAACCAGACGTTATAGTCGAGAAAATTAAAAAAGCTGTTACCGATTTTACCTCAGATGTTACCTATGATCCCCTTAATCGTCCGGGCGTTTCTAATTTAGTGGCCATACATTCCTTAGTAACAGGTGCACCAATTAAAAAAGTTGTCGAAGAGGCTAAAACACTTGATACTGGTCGCTATAAAACGCGAGTAGCTGAAGCTGTGGTAGAACATTTAGCTCCTATTAAATTACAAATTGACAGACGTTTGAGTAGAAAATCTGAACTGATTCATATGTTAGAAATGGGAGCAGAAAAGGCTCGCCAAAGGGCTTATGAAACTTTGGAGGATGTAAAGCAAAAAGTTGGCTTAGGCTCCTATGCGAGTATGCCACAGTTCTTAGATGTAAATAGCTTTGATGAACAACCCGAAGAAAAACCTGTCAAAGAAAAAGTAGAAGAAGTTCCCAAAGTAGATGACGGCAAACCAATTGTACCGAAACAGAAAATACGTGTAGAAAATAGAAGATCTAAACAGATACATGTAACTGCACCCACATTTGAAATAGGTTTGGGAGACGTACATAAAATAGCAAGCAGTTATAAAATGACTAATCCCTCCAGCATAAAATTAAATTCAACGGGAAAATTACAGCATCAAATTGAACACCACGTCGCCAACCAGCTTATTGAACTTCCAGAAAAATCTATTAACTAAGAGCTGCTTCTTTTGTTGTGCACATACACACACATATATTTTAGTTACGTTCATATAAAAAAGCTTTATTTGTTTGTTAAATAGAAAATTTTAAAAATTTTTGACAAAAAACCAAAAAATAAAAAACAATTCGCTTAGTTAAATTTAATTTTGTATAGAATAAAAACAAAATTTTCTTGTTGGAAAATGTTTAAATAAACAGAAATTTTATGACAATGAAGAAAAGCTCTTGAACTTCTCTGGTGGGCATATTTATAATCTAAATACGTGATCTGACCGATTTCGCTATATTTTTTTTAAATAAATGTAATGTAACACTTTGAAAAATGTTTTTATGGAACGAAAATTTGGAAAAGTCGCTTGGAAAATTTAAAATTTCTGAAAAAACAAATTGTGTTTTTCTATGCGATTTTTTTGTGGATTCCGCTCAAACTTAGTGCGAATATTCGGAAAATTTGCATTTACAAGTTCAAGTGTCCGCGCCTATTTTTAAGCCCACCTAATAAAAACCTAAGCCTACCTAATATACGTTATTTTTTGCTCATGGAGATGTGAAATTGCTAGCAAATTGGTGACATACAAATAGGTAAATTCCATTACTTGTCAAGATGATGTTATCAACTCTCCAATCGAAGTCTTGAATTCGCTGTAATTACCCAGATTACTACCATAAAATCCCAAACTGAAAGTCGGATCGGTAATCTCAAGTGAAGAAATATCAATTACAAATATGAATTTTATATTGGAAATCGCTAGAAGCGATGTTGGAACGCTTAAGAGAGAATTATGCAGCCGCAGCAATAAAATACTTATGCCGTTCGATGGTAAAAGCGCATCTCTTATACACCCTTTACCGTAGCATGTAAGCTATTGTCAAACCCCGTTCTTCGGTTTTTACTCTTATGGTTTTTAGTTTCATTTGTACAGTTATAATAAAGGGTTTGTCAATTAGAAGTTTGTTTTCTAAAACAAAAAATTTAGATTAAGATGATGAAATTTTTATTGTAATATGAAGAGTAAAGTTCGGCCATTATGAATAAAAAATGATATCTGGCAAATGCCCACCACAACCACGCTGACAGATGTGGTTTCTTTTAATAACGTTTTTAATCATTTTTTGGCAAAATGGCGATCCTATTTCGATAACCACATCGCGAATTTTGAGTTTTAAGGCTATCCTGAATATAAACCCAAAAACAAAAAATAATCCAGTGGTGTTAAATCACACGATCCGGCTGGCCACTTAGCTGCTTATTGTCGTGAAATTATGCGATCGGGAAATTTGATTAGCAATAAATTGATCGTTTCAAGTTCACGTGGTCAACAATACTCCAAAATTGAGTTGTTAGCCTCTCGCGGTAGCGTGTTCCATTGAGCGTTACCCCATTTCCAGCCTCATCTTCGAAAAAAAATAAAAGGGCCAATCACGCCTACAGACCACATAGCACGTTGAGCATACAAATGTTTCTCAACAATCACTCTAGAATTTTCAGAAGCCCAAAAGCGACAATTTTGCTTGTTGACATATCCTGACAAGTAAAATCGAGCTTCGTTTGAAAAAATGTTTTTTTCAGAAAAACCAGCCAATTGTTCCTAAATGAATAGAGCGAATCTACGGCGATGTGAATAGTCGGTCGGCTAAAATTCCTGCACCGTTGCACCTTGTAAGGCTTTAAAGTCAAATCATTATGCAAAATTCGCGATGTAGTGGTTTTGGTCCCCCCACGGGCATATAAATATGGTCTTTATAGAATATTCCACTATCTAGACTCAGTGCAACTGGGGAAAAAGAGAGCCCAGTCCCCTGAAGTCAGACAGGGAGACAACTGGAAGCTCCACTTTATTTCCACGGGGATCAGTGGCCCGCGGAGTTCATTATTTGTCTCTTTAGACTTATAATAGTTCTCTGGCTGATCATTGAGGTTGACCCCTATATGGGAGTATCGTGGTGGTTGTGGTTTCGCGGCCCCATAACAGTATAATGGTTATTATGGTGGCCAGGATCATCTCACTGATAATGACACGCAAAGTGAATGATCCAGTCCAGTGAACATGCTTGACATGTGTTCTGGACAGGAGTTAGAAAGTTTCCAACTCTTTAGCAAGGTGTGATGGTTTGCAGACCTGTCCTGGAATCATTCAAGTTGCAACTAGGTGGTTCTGTTGCTTAGAATTATGTCTTCGGCTATCTAGGACGAGCATGACGTTCCAAATTATGTATAGTGGTTTGTCCACCATCTGATTAAGGCTACATAGCCAGGCGCGGATGTTAAACAAATCACACTCTGTAGTGGTTTTGGATAACGCCAATTGTTGAGAAAGTCAAGGAATTGGCAAATTTGGATCTGCTTCGACACTGTGGCTTACGGCTGCAATGTTTTCAATTGAATGACCTGATCGAACACTCGTTGGTGTTCGCATATTTATTATCCAGCCTGCAGGCTCAAATTCTTAATAGCGGTCTCAGAAGGTCGATTATGTTGTCCAAAAATATCATCAATTTTACGAAATGTAACTTTTGAACAGAACCACCAGTTGCATAGTGGATTTAAATTATTTTAATGCAATTTTCATACGAAATTGAGTTCACTGTAACAATTGTTAATGCGTATACTACGAATAGATAAAAAGAACTACCATGTTGTTGGTGTTGCCATGTTTGAAAAACAAACTTCTTGTTGGAAAACCCGATGAAATGCTCTTTGAATATTGTTACCAAGATGTTTAGTTTAAGTTTTAAAAGAAAATTATTATCAATAAGAAGGTAAATGAAATAGAACTGCCCTCTAATCAGAGGCGAAATTTCGAGTCGGCAATATGAAAAAAATGTACGAAATATATGGCATCAAAAAGACGAGAATGAAACCGCTTCATCTACAGTCTAATGGAATAGTAAAAAGACTAAGTCATACCTTAGAGGAATATCTCAAAAAGGTGGTCACTACACGCGAAAGGATGGGGATGAACATGTATCAAAGTTTTTACTGGCATACCGGTCAGCTGCCCACGATTCAACCTTACGTAGTCCAGCGAAAATCTTTTTTGCAACAGTAGTAGAAATGCCCTTTTCCTGTGTTGTGCGCCGCCGTGCTTGTTTATTTTATTTGATAGAATTTTAATTAAGCAAGTTGTTGTCGTGTGTTCATGAGATTTCTTTGAATAAACAGACACAATAGGCGATTTCATTTACTTTTTAACTGATAATTATTTTCTTTTAAAACTTAAACTAAGTATCTGCATAACCAAATGTCTTTTTGTCCAACTGGGATTTTTAGTGAGCTTTTAAATTATTGTTAGCGTCTATTAGTGTCCATCGTTTATACTGAAAAAAATTGTTGAATTGAAAATTTGTTTAACAGGAATTTCACTTAATAATTGAAATTTTATTTTAATAATACACAATAACACAAAAATTTTATAATAAATTTTAGATCATTAAGTGATGTACCAGTACTCTAAATATAAGATTATTTCTTGTTGTGCAGGATTTGAACATAAATAACTTAATAATGGCATGAGTCGTGTGATATATTGCGCCGTCTTGTTAAAACCACAACTCCGGCACATCTTGATTGTTCAATTGGTGAACGAAAAATTAAGCCATCAATGCTCTATAGCAGTTACTACTGACTGTAACGTTCTATGCAGCATGGTTTTTTAAAAAGTACAGACAAATGATTCCATCAGCCCATAAAACAACAGTCAATTTTTCTGAATGTAACGGTATCTCAACATACACTTGAGGATTATCATCACTTCAAATAGGTTTTTACTCTTATGGTAAGTTTTGTTTATCTACGTGCCCATTCAAACAAAAGTCAGCCTTATCGCTAAATAAAACTCGCTTATGAAAATCGAGATCAACGGCAATCTAGCTTTGGGCCCATTTACCAACAATGATCTTTTTTTTTAAATCTTCCATAAAGTGGATGGACATAAACATCCAATTCTTGTACACGATGGCGGATAGACTTTTTCGGGCCTTTCTCTACGCTCCGCTCTAAAGCAGCAATGGTCTATTTTGTACACAATGTACGACATCTCTGTGGATGCGTTTTATCATTTAAAATAAATGTGTAGCAAAAAGGTTCCATATTTAATAGAATTAATTTTTCTAAAGAACGACAATGTTGACGGTAAACGTAGAGTATGATACGTATTTCGCAAAGAATGAAAATTTTCAAAATTTGGAAGCACTGTTATTCAGACGTCAATCTATTCATGTTGAAATACTAAACCAAATAAACATAAATCACTTGGCAGGTGAAAAAATGGCCGTCAGTGCTGCCAACTTAAAGTTCTATAACTCTATAAAATCACCCTTTATAAGTTATAAAATGAAATATTTTCCTTGTAGAAGGAGTTGGCACGGGAAAAACGTAAACAAAAACAACATAAAAATTTAGTTCATGAATATCAAGTATAAAATCAAGAGCTGCATCACATTCCAACCGGTGATTGTTCTCGTCAAGGTCGTTGTGGAGAACAAAGTCCACATTTTCCAGAACATACACACGCTCTATAAAGAATGTTTTATTAAAAAATTTACATTTTTTATTTCTTGATAGGAATTTCTTTATTTGTTTTTTTTTTACAAATTTATATAAAATTTTCTTTAAAAATACACAAAAAGCATTTCTTTTTAAAATAATAATTATAATAAAAAATATAAACTATTCAACTTTTAAACACATTTAATCATGATCCGTTATCCTTCTTCTATTTGCAATTTTTTTGTTTTTGTTTTTGCCAACCGCTTCTAGTAGTTTTGCATCATTTTCAAGTATGTTTCCCACATACATGGACACTGTCTAAATGGTGGCGGTTTCATAGCTGAGTCATTTTCCAGCGTTTGTGTTATTTCTAGCTGGCTGTCGTTATAAGTTGGATGTTTATAAGTCGGGTTTTCTTCAAGCTCAAGATAAGATTGTTTCTCTGTAGGGCTCAGATATTTTTCTTTAGCTATAAATGATTCCTTATCTTCATTCGATAGTTGTTCGAAAAAATTACCTAAAAAAATATTTAGGCAGGAAATTTAGTTAAGTAAAAATTAATCCTTCATATAAATATTTTATAACTATTTTTATTAAATATGAACTAATCTTTTAACGGTCTTTTAAATAATTTAACGATTTTATTTTTTCGATATTTCGCTTTCCTGTGGAAAGCTTCTTAAGGAAATTATTTGTTATATTATTTTTATAATAACTATTTTTAAAAATAGTGTTTTTTTTCTTTATTAAATTTCCCTTCCAAATAAAAATTTCTTTTCATAAACCTGCTATATACTCGTAAGCGGTACATTAAGACACCTATCCTTCTTCAAAATTTTAAACTCCTTTATTAAAAAATTTCTTTTAATTTTTAAAATTTCCTTTTATTTGGGTACGGTTTTCCGTCGACTTTTCGTACGAAAAGAACACTGAAGATGGCAAACAGCCGAAACCGGTTTGTTCACAAACCAAATTTGACGAGGGTCGACGGAAAACCGTACCCAAATAAAAGTAATTTTAACCCCGTCGGAAAATCCAAGCACATATTTAAAATTTCCCTTCCAAGGATTTTTTATATTGTAATTTTTTTATAATTTTGCTTCATTTCTAAAATAATTTACTGAAACAAGCAAATTTAGTAAGAAATGCAAGTTAATTTTTTACTTTATAAAATTACCCCATAAAGGAAATTTTATTTAAAGACCTAATTCAAATAATTATAAAATAAATGCAAAAGAGTTTTATCATGCAAGTAAATTAGTTAAAAAAAATTTAAAATTTCCCTTATTTTTAACTTGCCCGGAAAGTAAATTGAATGTTCAAAATTCTTAAAATTAATCATACAAACATTTTTATAAAAGAAAATTAAAAATTAATTACCTTGCTTAAACAATTTCCTTAAATTTTTTACCCTGGAATTTATTTTTAAAAAATATTGTTTTTTATTATTATATGATTATTATTTTAATTCGACCTCTTTTTTGTGTATATTAAATAAATATATATTAATCTTTTAAACGACCTTTTTTAATTAAATTTAACAATATATTTTTTCATATATATATATATTTTTTTAATAATTTTTGTTGTTATAAAAATAATTTCCTGAAGAAGCTTTCCCGAGGAAAGCGAAATATTTAAAAAATATATTGTTAAATTTAATTAAAAAAGACCGTTTAAAAATTAATACATATTAATTTAATAGTTTTCAAAAATATTTTAATATTTGTATTGCGTTTCAGTAATTAATGCATGCAAATTAATGAAGATAATTCAAAATTACCCTTTTTTAAACAAATTTCCCTTGAAAGGAAATTTTATGCTTAAAACTATTTTTAAGAATTCAATCATATAAAACGAAATTATAAAATTTCCCCTGCTTAAAAATATCCCTTCGCATCTATTTTGAAATATATATTTATATATTTTCATTGCATTTTAGTAATTAAGGTAAAATTATGCTTAAAACTTAAAAAAAAAATCTTCTTTAAAAATTTCCCTTCTCTTGAATTTTTATTTTCAATCTTATTTTTTATAATATTGTAACATTTGTAGAATATTATACAGAGGCAAAAAAAAAGAATTATGCAGAAATACAAAAAAAAACCTTTATTTAAAAAAGTTACCCTATAGAGGAAGTTTTATTTTTAGACCTAATTTTAAGAATTGAAACGGTAAACATTAATGGAAGAGTGCTATCATGCAAACAAATTAGTTAAGAAAATTTAAAATGTTCCTTTTCTAAATTTCCCTTAAAAGGAAATTTTATTTTAAAATTTGGAGAATATTAAAACATTTACGGTAGAGTTTTATCATGCAAGCAAATTAGTTAAGAAAATAAAATATTTCCCTTTTAGAGCAACTTATCAAATTTCCCTTCGATTGTTTTACCTTTGAATCGTTTTGAGAAATTTTCTTTTTCAATATCAAGGATATTTTTGTAATACAAATTGTGATTTTCCTAGTTCTAATAAGAAGTCATATTTTTCAAGATTTTGATAAGAAACAAGGATTTGATGACAACCACATTATTAAAACTTACCTTGTCTTTCATGTCCATTAGTAGAAGTCATTGAAAGGCTTTGTTGTACATTAATCTGAGTATTTTGGTCAGAATTAAGCGTTGTAGCACTGATATACGTTTCAAAGTTACAAAACTCTTCTTGGGGCTGTTCTACGGACCGACAGGGTTTTAAAATACCTTTTGCAGGCATTAAGTGGGGATCAAAAATTGGTTGCCTGCTAGATGTGGGTAAATCTCTGTAATTTTCATAGTATTCTGATTCATAGGGCGTATCAAAATTTGGAGATTGTGTAAACGAATTCAGACTATCATCTTTACACTCTTGATATTTTTGATAGGTTTCAATGGTCTCCCAATATTCTAAATTATCAGGCGATTGATATCTTTCGTGTTCAAAGCGTTCGTTTGTATCAAAACTTGGATCAAAACTTTGTGATATTAAATCTTCTTTTATAGCATTTGGATTTTTGAATTCTGGATAATTACTTTCGACTGAAAAAAAATTTTCAGTGTCGTCTGTTGTCTCGATTTCGAATTTTCTTGTTTCAATTTGTTTTTCAAACTGCTGCTGTTTGAAGTGTGCGGTACTGATATTTGGTGTAGATCTGGGGTCTTTATAAATGACATCTTGTGTTGATTTCTCCTGTAAAACAGTAGAAGTTGCTTTATCTTCAAGATATTTGTTGGGATCCTTAACCGTTTTTTGCGATTCTGGGATCTCAAGGCCAAGATTTAATCCAATATTTTTACAGGAACTTAATTTTGTTATTAAATTATGGGCAGCCACGGTCACAGATTTTAAACATTTCTGCTGCATTCCAGTCTGTTGTTGATAGATTTGCAAAAAGTTGTTTAAATATTTTAAGGCATCTTCGGTGGTAGAGGGCATTAGGCTAGTTTGGCCAGAATCTTGTTCTAATTGAAATGTTCGTTGAGAATATTTGTCACTGGGATCGGTTGGGGAGTTATTTTCGGTTTGACTTGATCTGTGTGCATAAATTCCCAAGTTACGATCCATTACCTTTTTGAAGTTTTTATAGGAGGAGGAGCTAATACCTTCATCGTGTGATGTTTCTTTTAAATAGTTTTTATTGTCCTTTTTATAGGTAGGAGAGAATGTGTCGTCTGTTTTATTTTTAATTACTTGTTCCCTTTCAGTTGTAGGCACACTTCTCGACAATCTTTTAATTGGACTATCCTCCTCTGTTTTTTTTTGCCAGCTGTGTCTTGTCGGTTTGTTGGCTTTGCCTTTCTGTTCTTCATTTTGTTCTTCCTCTTCTTCTTCTTCTTCTTTATTTTGTTTTAAAACTTTATTAGGCGATATTTGTTGTTGTTGCGGTTTTCTCCTTTCCGGGGACTGTAAACTTTCTTCGGCTAAATTTGTGACTGCCATCTTTTTATTTTTTCCCACTTCTTTACTCTCGTGTTTTCTATGCATTAAAAACTGCGAGTCATCATTTGGCAAATAATAATTTCCTCTCTTTTCATATTCACTTTGTTCTCGTCTAGCGCTGTGCCCAGTTGCATCACTTGCTCTTTCAAATTCATTAATATTTTTTTTATTTTTTTCTAAATCTTTCTGTATTTGCTTCTCTTTAATTTCCTTTTTCCTAACATTAGCATCTCTTAACATTTCGAATTGAGAGTCTTCATTGGGCGAATAATAATTCGATGCCTTGTCATATTCGTATTGTCTTTGTCTGGCATTGTGAAAATTTTCATCAATTGCCCGCTTAAATTCATTAACATTTTTTTCCAGATCTTTTCGTTTTGGCTGTTCTATAATTTCTGATTTGTTTACATTAACATCTCTAGGAATTTGGTATTCAGAGTCCTCATTTGCCGAATAGTAATTTCCCTCAATGTCATATTCATATTGTTCTGGCCTGCGACTATTTTCATCAATTTGTTTGTTTTCTTTGCGTGAGTATAACTCTTCTTGAGGTAAAGAGTCTCTGGCTTTATCGGCATTATTTCTTGCCGTTTGTTGCTTAATTGGTTGGTGACCCCGTCTAAGAGAATCTTTAGCTTTGTTTCCGTTTCCAGTGTTGTTATCATCAGAATCAGTGTTATCAAAAGGTTTTCCAATTCCGGGTTTATCTCGTCCTTTTTCGCGGAAATCTTGTTTATATTTTCCAAAATTATATGGATGCCTATAGCTGTCGTAATCATTCCAACCACTTGTACCTCTTTTTGTTTCATTGCGTTCATATATCAATTTCTCATAACCGAGTGACTCCTCAGAAGTTTTTTGCTCATCTTGAACTTTACTTATATTCGCTTTGTTTTGTTGAGAAGTTTCAGGCTGCTCCTGATTATATCTTCTATTTCTATAATCTGCTTCTTTAAACGGTTGCATTCTTAAATCTTCTGGAAATTGTGCCTGTTCTTCACTTGAATCTTTTCTTAATTTATCTTTTTGCTGTTTGAATAAGTCCATTTCATGACTTGCCCGCTCTCCGAAAGTTGTTACGGGCTCTTTTAGAACTTTTACTGTTTCCAGTTTAGCTAGACATTCTTGTTTATATTTCTCACAATACTGTTCATATTTTTTTAATTTTTCCTGCCGTTTCATTTCATCATCGGTATCATCTTCGTTAATTTTTTCCGGCGGTTTAGCTGCTTTATATTCACGTATTTTCATTTGCTTTAGCATTTGCAAGGTTTTTGTAGAATACTGTGATCCTGAAGACAAATTATCTACGCTGCCTGGAAACAGCTCCTTTTCCGTATCCGATAACTTTTTGCTTACCATGACTTGATACAATTTTGTTTCACTTCTCGCTTGCATTGTAGACGTTGGCAAGGAGTAATCATCTGCTATTTGTTTCCTTTTAAGCTTTAATTCTTTATCGCGCTCATCAACATAACGATCTAGATTTCTTAAAATTTTGACAATCTCTTCGCTCTTAAGTTTATCTAATTTCTCTCCTTTGTTTGTCTTATTTTTTGAATTATTTCGCCGCTGTTTCGTTGCTGGTTCTTTGTTCTTTCCCTTTTCAAATTCTCTACTTTTGCGTTCATTATGGTTATTTTTATTTTTTTGATTATTTTCTTTAGCTGATTTTATCCTGGCTTCCTCATTATAGCGACTGCAAAAAAATTCAGTATTAAGATCAGTTGCTCTGCGTCTATTGGGCGTTGTAATGGCTGACGAATTACTAAAACGGTTGTACGGATTGCTGCCACATTTTCCGCAGTCGTAATAGTATTCATTACGACAAAAGACATTTGGAGGAACGCCTTGTACGACATCAGGCTGATAACAGCCATAATAATAGTTACCAGCACCATTGGGCGGTACTTTCGAATATGCATCATAAGAAGGATACGGTTGCTGGGACATTCCACTACAGCAGTTAACTGTAAAATTATTTTGATCATTAAATTGTTGAACGTTTTGTAAATCCGTGTTTACGTGTTCCTTATTTTCCTTTCTTATATTCAAATTCGATACCTTTTTATGATCACCTAAGGCTCCCTGATCTAAATTTTCATTTGTTGTTGTTATTTGTGAGCCTACACTGCGCATACGTGGTCTGGGAGCTAAATATTCATCATCACCATAACGCGGTGAAGTGCTAATACATTGATGCTGCAAAGAAAATTTTTCTTTGGATATATCAAAATGATCCTGCTGTTTATCCTTAGAGCTATAGCTATTGCGTGCTAAATGCTCTGCCCAAGTTTTCTCTTCTTTGTCAATTTTATTTTTATTTTTTAAACCAAAATTTGTTTCCATACCACTGAATGCCTCTAACAGAATATCATTTCCCGCTTGCAGTTTTTTAATTTCATGATTGATATCCTCCTCTAAATTGGCCAATTTATAACAAGTATTTTGAAATTTTCCAGCAAACTTTTCCCGTAGACCTTTTTCCAGCACCAGCACAGAATCTTTTAAAGGTTCTTGTATTTCACAATTTTGTTTGGAAATTTTTCCTTTTATTCTCTTCGTTTGTTGCTCATTAATTCTACGTCTACAACTACTAATTGGCGCGCAAAAAAATCTCTCTCTTATAAAAGTGCTCTTTTTACGTGAAAATCCCTTGCAATTTTGTTGTATTTCAATATTTTCTTCTTTCTCTAAAACTATACTATTTTCTGTAAAAAAAAAAATCATTTATAAAAAAGTTTGGTTAGGAAATTATTTTTATTGTTATAATTTATTTATTTTTAATTAATGATTCAAAATATAAAAACTCATACTTTTGATACTTTTTAATTCGTGATAAGAAAAGCCCATGTATTAATCGTTCTTGAACTGATTTTGGGAATTAAAATAATTTTTCAATTTTGTAAATTTTCGATTTGCTACAAAAAAATTTTTATAAATTTCAAAACTTCAACGATTGAAAATTTTTTTGTTATAGAAACTTAAAATTTTTTTTTTTAATTACAGGGCGTTTCAAATATTTTTAATTTTTTAGCACTTTCATAAGGCGAATTAACACAGGCAAATGTAGCCCAAGGGCAATTAATAATCAGTTATTATTGTATTAGAACAAAAACTAAAGGGATTTTCAACAAGAACTTTATTTTTCAATTGCGGCAACAAAAAAAATATGATAGTTTTGACAGTTAGTTTTTTAACGTACCTGTTAATTGTAAATAAAATAGAATTATGGCATACCTCTAAACCCTGATCCATATTTTCATTGAATCGAAGATATCGGCTATTTCAACAAAATGTTTGTTTTTCAATTGTGGAAATACCAACAAAATGATACTTTTGACATTTAGTTTATTGACGTATTCGTAGCAGGATGCATTGGCAATTGTTACAATGAATTTAATTTCCCACGAAAATCGCATTTGTTATAATTAAAATTGTTATATTTATATATTATTATATGAAAATGGTGGTTCCGTTAAAGTTACATTTCGTAAAATTCGTGATATTTTCGGACAATATAATCGTCCTTCTGAGACTGCAATTAAAAATCTGGTCGTTAAATTTGAGTCGACAGGCTGGATACAAAATGAGCGAACACCAACGCATGTTCGGCCGGGTCGTTCAACTGAAAACATCGCAACCGTGAGCCACAATGTTTAAATAGATCCAAATTGAAATTCAGAATTAAGACCGCCATTTTGTTAGAAAGTGATTAAAAATTTTGATTAAGGAGTAGACTTCTGTGATGGAAATTTGCGAGATATCATTTTTTATTCATAAATTTAAATCATCTTAATCTAAATTTTTTGTTTTATTTTGTTTCAAAAAGGCAAACTTCTTGTTTAAAGCACTTTTACAATCATAAGAACTTGTGCATCATTCGTTTTGTCGAGTTGGCCATACGAATTCTTTTACTCAAAATGAATTCTATACCGTACGGAATATCTCTTTTTTGCTTGAAGCAAAGTTATAGATATTGAAGAGGAGAAAAAAAGCAGTCTTTATGGTGACATTCTTTAATTCTTTTAATCTCATTTTATTATTTGTCGTCATTGTTCTTTTATTTTTAAAATATGAATTCGCTCGAACAAGAAGGTTGGTCATTTCATTGAGTCCCAAATCAGTGAGCAGAAAAATGTAGTGAAATTTTCCGCGTGAAAAAATAAAAAATATTTATTAAATTTCAAGAGCTTAATTTGTTGTTTTATTTATATTTGTCATATTGCAATTTTCTTAATAAGTAATTTAATCATTTTTTCTTTAAATTGTTACTTAGTTTTCTTTGAAATTAACGCAAAAACATTTATTTCTTTATGGTGGATTTTTTTTAAATTTCTGTTTTTTTTAATTGAATTTGTTTTATAAATTATATTTTTTATATATATATTTTTCTTAATTTAAGCAATGTAATGCATTTAAAGAGATTTTAAATATTTTAGTTTTTTATATTTTTTAATACTTTAAAGACAATTTACAAAATATAGAGATTTTTATTTTCTTAATAATAGTATTTTTAAATAATTAAAACACCTTTAATTTTATTATAAAAAAAAATTTTATAAAAATTAATATCCTAAAGAAGCTTTCCAAGGGAAAGCGAATTATTGAAAATATACGCGTTAAATTTATTTAAAAATACCATTATTAAGATTAATACTTATTTATTTAGGAAAAAAAGGTCGAATAAAAATAATAATCAGATTTTTATTTTCTATTAAAAATGTTAATTTAAAATTATAATTGTTTTATTCACTTATAGGCTGTTGTATGAAAATTAAAAAACACAAAACCGTAAGACAAGAAAATAATTATAATTTCCCAGCAAAATATTTAGCACTTGTTAGGTAAAGCACTTGTAAGCAGAGAACTCTCAAACATTTCACACAAATAACATCACTCGCAATCTGGGCATAATTTTCTAAATACTATTCACATTTTCACCTTCACCTTTTTTCACCTTACCTTTTTCAGGCAGGTAATGATAATAGAGATATAACACCCATCTTGCAGCCGTAAAGTTCATTAAATCTAAAACCATATATATCATCAAGTTCAGCTCACTTTCAATTGGACAGGTATATGTGACTCTCCTGACAGATTATTAGGAGCAATCATACTGCAAGGGCAAAACTCTCTTTACATTTTCGCAATTCTCTTAGTTGGAACAAACATCAAATACACAACAAGTACTTCAAACAACTTTTTAATACCTTCCAAAATTTCAAAACACCCTTCGGGCTTTAATTTAAAGGTTGCAGAGTGCGCTTTAGAATACTCTAGTCTGGTAATCCTGCATTTTCCAGCTTTCTAAAGATGCTACTTTTCGCAGGAGAATTGGGACCGACCACGTTAGAATTATTCAAAGCAGTTTCCGTTCTGGCCCAAATCAATTTAAAATCATGCTAGAAAGGCGACTCAGCTTTGACATCTGTTCGAGGAAATCGCATCAAAGCAGTAAACAATTGAATAACCATTTTATTAAAGAATTAAAAATTCCTTTATAACACATATCGATTTCGTATTGATTCTGATTCACATCGATTTATTTTCGGTAGTAAATTACTTTTGATAAATATCGATAAATTTGTGATAAAAAATTTTTAATTACTTTTCATTTTATATCGATTTATATCTTTAAGTTTTTGGTTTCATATCGATTAATTTCCAGTAGTAAATTATTTTCGATAAATATCGATTTCTTGTCGATACATCTTCAATTTTTCAATAAAAATTTTTGATATCGATTAATTTTTAATAGAACACTGCAATTGCGTGTCGATAAATTTAAAATTTCGACTTCGTATTGATAAAATTATAAGCTGCTTCGTTTTTGATTCGTATTGATTATTCTCACAGAAAACTTCGATTTCGCTTCGACACATTTTCGATTAGTTATCGATAAATGTTTGGTTCCTTATCGATAAGTTTTCCAAGAAATTTCGATTGTTTATCTATTTTTTGCTTTTTTTAAACTTTATGTAAAGAAAAATGACGTATCGCTCTAGTTACAGATGATTGAATACTTTTAAAACCCATAGATGACGCTTAGCCTTGACTTAACTGCAAAATGGAACTATACACAAGTAGACCATAATGCTCCCATGATTATGGAACTTATATTAATGAGCGATGTTATTTTGTGAAGAAGCGATAGAAACGGAATAGAAAATTTATGGGTAATTACAACTGGAATTCAAGCCCGGACCAATAATAGTATGGGAAGTGTAGTACATAACAGCCGTAAATTATATTGGATATAGATGTCATGAATTGATTTAGCCTAAAGCAATTGCTGGAAACTACACGAATCTATGTCAGTTAACATATATCTGTTGACGGCCAAAATTCTGTAGTGTGTTCTAAATGTCTGTTGGGTGTGAAGTAGTAACGAAATGAAACATAGTATTCTTAATGCCCTTTTTTGCTTTTCAGTTAGGAGTAAAAGGAACAAAATCAAATTTATTGCGGCCTTTTATTAATTTTAAGGATAAAATGAAAATTGAAAACAAAGTAACGATAACAATTGTTTGTTTGGGTTTTTTATTTATAATAGTTTTAAGCCTCAAAGTATGCTTTGTTTTTTCCATGCAAACTTTTAACATTATGAATTTCGCTTTAAGTATTTTGCTAAAACAGCTGGAAATAAAGTTCGTCTTCTTAATACTTCTGCTTAAATTAATTTCTGTCAAGCCTGTGTGTAAATTATATTTTGTCTTCAGGCTAATTAAATAGGTATTTTTTTTATAAAAGTACTAAAAGTTATTTAATATTATTTTATAGTTATTAGAGTGTACTAGACGGTTTTAGATAAAATTTATTATATTAAATATTGTAATTAATAACATAATACAAAGAAACAATTATTTTAAATATTTTTTTATTAAACTTTTTAAATTTAAGGGGAAAAACGTCTAATTGATGTAACGAAAATAATCTCAATCAAGGGAATTTTTTTTTACTCTAAAATTATTTTATAAATAATTTTTTTAACACAAGATCTTTATATAGAAACTAAAAAATTTATATTTATTTTCGATATTTCACCACAAAATTGAGAGGCATTTTCAGTAAAAAAAATAATGTATAAACAATTTTTTAAATAATTAATAAAGGATTAAAAATCAATAATCTATAAATGATTATTTTTAAAATTGTTTATACCCATTTCTTTCCACCAATGATGTGGTGAAATACTGGAAATAAAAATTTGTTTAATTTTTATATAAAAACCTTATTTATAAAAATATTAAAACGATCGATTAATATCTCTTAAATTATTTTTATAAATTTTAATTTTTTAATTTTTTTTTATTTTACATTAAATAAAAGGAAATGTAAATTATAAAATAAAAAAAAAACTATGTTTTATAATGGCCTTAAAATTAAGAATTAAAACAATATTTTTAAATAAAACAACACAAAAAAACATTTTAATGGAATAATTTGCTGTGCAAACAAAGGAATTTTTTTGCGAAATTATTTAACAAGTTCGTGGTTATTTAAAATAAAATATTTATATACGATTGATTATGAAATGTTTTAGTTTATTAAACTTTAACACTAACATCGATGGTTTATTTGCAAGTTAAAAACCTAATTATCCTTATGCCTAGTATTATTATTGTTTTTATTGTTACTATTAATAATATTTTTTTATATTATAAATAATTTAATGAATCAAAAATGTCGGTCAACAAATTTAAAAGATTATTTTAACAAAATTCCTTTTGTAAAATTATTTTTGAGTTTTTTTTTTTATTTTTAATTTCCGAGGGCGATTTGTAACTAATTTTTTTTAATAAATTTTCTTTCGGTTTTAAAGCTTTTTAATTTTAATAAAGATGTGCTATAATAATACAACTATTATTAAGCCGATTTTTACAATTATATCTCTTGAGTTTTTTTATTCTACATAAAAATAAAAAATATTGCACGAATAAATAATTTGTTTGTTAAATGATTTTCTTTTAATATCAAACAATAATTAACAAAAGAAGCAATGTAATAACAGTGGTCAAAAAAAGTATTAAATATAATCAATTTAGTTATTTTATTATTTGTTAAATCAACGATCTTGGATACCAATTCGAGAGGCCAAAAGGTGAAACTATGCTGTTTCGTTCAATAAATCTATTGTAGCACGAGCTGTGTGATATATTGCGCCGCCTTGTTGAAATCACAGCTTGCGCATATCATCAAAGTTGCTCAAATTATAAATGAAAAACTCAGAAAAAATGGCTCAATAGCTGTCATAACATTCTGAACAGCATCGTGTTCACAAAAGTACGAACTAATGTTTCCATTAGCCCATAAAGCATGCCAAATGAGACAGCTTTTTTGGCGGTCTCAACATACAATTGAGGATTATTATCACTTCAAAAAGGAAGGCAGTTTTGTATACTGGCGTTTCCATTCAAACAAAAGTGCGTTTCATCACTAAACAAAATTTGCTTGGGAAAATCATGATCAATGGCAATGCTGTTTAGAGCCCAATTTGACAGCGTTGTTTAAGCGTAAGTCTACTTATAATGAAATGCCAAATCAAACTAAACATAAATCACTTGAAAGCTGACAAATTGGCTTCCAATTAAATAGCGTTGCCAACTTAAAGTTCGATACCTCTATAAAAAAAAACCGATATATTGAGATTTAACGATGAATACTATGAAGAAATTTTTGCACTATCATCGTTTTATTTTATAATGAATGTCATAATTGCATCAAAAACAAAGTCATTTGTTTTTAATTAAACATCTTTATGCTTCAAGCATTTTGCAACTTCCCCACCAGCATAGCTTAGTTCGTGCACGTGCTGGTCTCTATTGACAGAAATACCGATATTTTTTAAGAATTTTCTTGAAGGCAAAATGACCGAAACTATTGTTTACTTGTGATTTTTTTTTTTGGAAAACAGCGTTGCCACTGATTTTTTTCTTTCTTCAAAACTAACTCGATCTATTGAAACAGTTTTGAAGTTTTTTTTATAAGCTTCCGTTTAAATATTACCAAAGAAATAAAGCGTTCCTAATTTTCTAATTGACTCCAAATTGAACTTATTTTATTACCCTAAACTCCGCAAAACAAAAATATTATGAAATTTTCCAAAATGAGTCCGAATTTGCCGAAAATTACTAATTTTAAATTACTCTGCGTTTGCCCAAAATTGCTCGGAATTTTCCCAAAACTACTCCGTATTTAACCAAAATGACTCTGAATTCATCCAAAATTACTCTAAATTCGTCCAAGTATTTTTCGAATTTTCCCAAAATTAGTCCGAAATTTTTTTTACTTATATTACAAGAGAGATTATTTAAATAGAGAGAATTTGTTTTTTTATTAAAGGTCATTTTACTTAACATTAAATCTGGTTCAATTTTGTAAATTTAATCTGAGTACACTAAAATGTCTATTAAATATTGGGCAGGTTTTTTCATTAAATGTGACTTAAAGGATAAAAATATTATTTTTTAAAGTTTTCATTTATGAATAGTTTCCTTCCATTCCATTAACATCCTTCTTCCGGCCTAAAAAAATTTTTATATTTATTTTGATTATTGATTACAAAATAATTGATATTTGATTACAAAAAAACAAAAAAATATATTTGTTTTTTATTTATTATTTTGAATTAGTTTTGTGTTTTATTTTAAGCACAATCACATATTCTGTAGATAAGTTTATGTTTATTTTTGATATCTTTTTTTAACCTTTTGTTCTAAATTTATTTTTTCCTCTATGAATGAAATGTTTTATGTTTCTATTTAAAACATTTCTCTCAAATTCTCCTAAATCTTAAAAATTAGCTTTAGTTTAGTAAAAAAAATACATTGTAATGTAGTATGTACCAAGAGCACTGCAATGACAACATTGTTCAATATAAAATTGTTGCAAATGTGTTAGCGCAAAATTATGTGTGTATTAGTTTCGGTCATCAATTAATTCAGTACATACTTAACGTATATTAAAATGGTTATTGTTTAATTTTTCCATTAATTATTTAATTAATTAATACTTTAATTATTTACTTATTTAAATTATGTATTTTATTTAAACATTTTTTTATATTAAGCAATTTTCACACGAATTCTTTTAAAAACTCCTTATTAATAATTTGTTGCACTTTTATACTGTTACGACCGTAACATGACCTTGGCCTGAGTAGCGAAACTAAACATGGTCTCAGCATATATAACAACAGCCCATTTCACTGCTCAATACCTTTTCAGTATTTGAACTAAAAAAGTTAGATCATTATTCGAATTTTATTCAATTTTCAAAAAAATATAATAGTTATAATTTTTTGACCTTTTTTTTAATATTTTCTAGTAATTAATTTTAAGCACAAGGTCTTATTTAATAAAAAATTTTTTGAATTTTGAATTTTTTCAATTTGTTTGTTCATTATTATTTTTGTTTTTCCCAGAGTAGCGAAGTGTTCACTCACTGTTCATACATGTATGAATATGTACATTTAATTTTTTAGCCGCTTCTTTTCATACATGTGTGAGAGACTGAAAAATATTTTGCGTTTTTTCATTTATGAATGCGACGATTTATTTTTTTCTTTCTATTCATAAGTGAAAAAATGATAAACACACAAGTGTTCATTTTTGAATATGTACAATTTTGATAATTTTTCATAAATGTAAAATTATCAAAAATATGTGCGTTAAGCATTCGCGTACATAAACGCACATATTTGATAATGCGCAATTGTCGGCGTATGTAGAAAAAAAAATGTTTTTTTTTTATTTCTTTTAGAATATATTGCAATATTGTATTGTGTGTTAATATGTACCCATGTGTTTTTACAACATTTTACGGTAAACTGCGATCGTAGGTAGAAAATTTTTTCACATTCATTTATGACAAATTTTATAAAATTTCAACGTTCATAAATGAACATGTACATTTATGAAAAATAACATTAATGAGAAGTAGCTGATTTATCATTTATCACATATGAATAAGACTAATAATTCTTGTTGTGCGCATTCATGTATGAAAATAACCAGAACATTTTTTCTTGTTCGTTTATGCGCGTGAAAAATAAATATAAAATTTTAGATTTTTCATTTATGAAAAATATCATGAATGTTGATTTTTGAATGTTCATACATGAAAAATTCTGAACCCTGGTTTTTCCTGATGATGCCAACCAACGGTGTGGCGAAATATCGAAAATATAATAAAAAATAAAGTTTTTTAAAAAAAATTTTTTATTAAATAAGACCTTGTGCTTAAAATTAATTACTAGAAAATTTCAAAAAAATATTTAAAAAAATTGAGATTTCTTAAAGAGTTTAAAAAAAATAACTTTTTTTCACCAAAAGTCCAATTAAACTTTTTATTTCATTCTTTTTTCTTTTGGAAAATCTTAAAGTTTTCATTTATTTAAATTATTTTTTGCTATATAAATAACTCAATATCATATTTATTGTTTATAAAAAAAGAATAAAAAAACAAAAAAGAAAAAAGCACACGCACTCTCCCATTTGTAAGTAACTATAGTAGAACTCGTATATATGTTTGTATGTTATAAAGTTTTACAAATATGGCAATTAAAAGTACAAAGTTTTAAATTTTTTATTTCTTTTATGCTAAACTCTAATATTTATCAATATATTTCTTTTTTTCTTGTTTTATTTAATTTTTGCTTCTTTAACTTTATAATCATCGGCATATACATATGTATTAATAAACGTAGTTAAATTTCAACTTTAATTACATTAATAAATTTCCTAAGAAAGTGGAGAACAAATTACACACTCATTACAAAAAAAGAGTAAACCAACTAATGAACATTTTTTTCCTGTTTTTTTTTTTTTTGTTTCAGTTTTAATTAATAAAGTTTACAACTTTTTTCTGTAGTTTAGTGAAAGTACTAACAAAAGTTGCAAACAAACAAGCTTACCACGATCCATCCCTTCAAATACACTGTAAAAATTTCTTTTCTTAAACACTCTCGTTTTTGGTGGCTTAAACATACACACAGGCAGTTCTTCAAAATTTAATGCAATATTTTATTCTTTATTTTCTTTTATTTCTTTTGTTTGCTAGTAGCTGTATTTGCAATTGTTGCTTTACAAACTGTTCCATGGCCACCAACACTACTACCAACATTTCCTGTAATTCCGCTTGATTCACGTCGTCCTGTTATAGTTTTTGTCGGTATTTCTTGACTTACTGTTGTTATTGTTGTAATTGTTGTAGTCGTTGTCACTGTTTTATTAACGTTGGTTTTAGTTGTGGTTGCTGTGGTATTAATTAATTTACTAGCTTTTAAATCATTTGATATTTTATTGCTGTTGTTGCCATTGTTGTTTGCATTCATTTGTTGTGTAACGGTTATTTTGCTTGTGGTACTTTTTGAAACAGTTTCTGGAATTGCTGCAAAAAAATTGACAAGTTTTAATGAATTAATCATTAATCATAAGTGAATCATTTGTTGTCAAATGTCAAAAATCATGAGAATCAATATTTCCCTTTCAGTGCTGCTGATGTTGGTGCAAAACAATAACAAAACATACAGTCTGCTGTACATTTCACGACTGTAACAGTTTTATTCGTGTACAAAAATGAGTATATGAGTTCGTTGACATAAAAACTACAAAAAGTCATAAAGTGTAATGGACAAAAGTATATAGACATTTTTGTAGGCCAATAATTTTACATTTGACAATTGCTGGCAAAAGCTTAGAAAATACTAACTATGTTTGTAATCTTTTCCAAAAGAAGGCATCCCGACATCAGAAAATTGATAATAATAATTAATATACGAACCATTCTAAATCGGTTTAAAGACGACAACATCGTCGAATTTCATCTTTCAGCGCGTCCATTGTTTGTGGGTTTTTCGCGCAAACTCTGTCTTTCAAATCATGCTAGAAAATGCGAGGTTAAATCAGCAGAACGGGGCGGCCAATTCACATCGCCAAATCGAGAAATTACGCCACCGGGAAATTTCCCATACAATAACAGCACTGAATGAATTGAATGAACTGAATTTATTATTATTTACTTTTCATTTTTAATATTTTGGGAAAGACCTTCTTAAGCCAAACAATATCACAATTTTGTTTTTTGTTTTGTAAAAGTTAATATTTTTTTGGTGAATTAAGAATAAAATTAGGTTCTTGATTGAAAAACGATTTTTCCCTAAAATTTCACTTTTTTGTCATATATCGAATTTTGGAAATTATTTTAAAATTTTTACTAAATTTACATTTTGAATTCCCGATTTTGTTGTTAAATTTTGAATTTTGTGATTAAATTTCAAAATTTTCATAAAATTTAAAATTTTACTTTGATGAATTTAGAATTTTTTTTGTGTACTTGCATTTGTGTAATTTCGAACGGTGTTTTCACGGGGATTTAATGGAACGAGCCTTTACTATCCATTACTTATTTTTGGATTATTTTTAGCATCACTGAATTTTTTGTTTATTAAATTTAATATTTTTTTGTGAATTTTGGATAAAATTTTTCCATCAAAAGAGTTTAGAAATTTCCCGTTTTTTATGAAAAAATTTAAAATTTTTGGTAACTTTCTATTTTTATATGAATCTTTTTTTTAGGAATTTTTAATAAAATTTCATAAGTTGAGATTTTTATTTCAGTTAATTTCGCTTCTATTTTTTTGTAAAATTTCAATTTGTAGTGTAATTTCTAACAGTGTTTTCACAGCAATTTGACGAAATTTATTTTTAGTATCGAATTTTTTTGTGGACTGTTTTTAAAGTGGTCTTTGAAATAAAATTTAAGATTTTTAGTTGAATTTTTTCGTTTAATAAATGAAAGTTTGCCGCGTGGAATTCAGTAATTTATTTTTTTTTCTTCTTTTAAAAATTAAAATTTTAAATAAAATTTCGGTTCTTACTTAGAAACCTAAGTAAATATATGAGGAAATTCAAAATTTTGCTTAAACCTGCATTTTTTTTATGAAATTTCAAATTTTTAATAAAATTTCAAAATTTTGGTAACATTTGGATTTTGGTTTTGCATTATTTAGAATTTGTTGCATAATTTCGATTTTGAATGTAATTTCTAACCTTGTTTTTTCCTGTATTTGATGTTTTGGGGAATTTCTCGAATTTTCCACTTTAAAATTAAATTTCGATTTTTTTTGGAATTTCGTTTATTTATTATAATTTTTATATGAAGTTTTTAGAATGAAATATTGATTCTTAAATAAAAAAACCTTTTTCAAACAAATCTTTTCTTAATTTCTTTTGCTATTTCCACAATTCTAGAAGCTTAAAGTAAATGTCTTAGAACATGTTTATTTCTTTTAAGAATAAAACCTAACATTTTTTGGGAAAATTTATAAAAACTTACTGCTTTCGTTGCTTTGTAGTTTAGTTATCTTTTGATTACTTTCTAATTCTTTAATACAGTCACCGCTAGAAGCTTGTTTTTTAATGTTAATTTCTTTTTTATCTTGTAGTTGTTGTAGTTGCTGTTGTTCTTGTTTCACTTCATTTTCAAAGGCTTTATCTTTATCGACTTTTAATTGTTGGTTGTAATTAATTTCGCCTTCATTTTCATTAATGGTCTGCATAAAACCGGGTATTATTTCCGACGCACTGGTGGGAGAATCTTTTTCTTCGGCAATGCGAGGTAACAGTTCACCTGGTGCTGGTAGAGCAATTCCGGATGGAATGCTAACTGCATTTGACGTAGCAGAAGCTTGAGAAGACGATGAAGAGGTTATATCACATGGTAATGAAGTATCTTCTGAACTGCTCGAAAGATCACATTGTTGCTGATGTTGCAGTTGAAGATGATGATGGTGTTGTGATTGTGGCTGTTGTTCTAAAAGACGACTACTGCATGCTGTGGTGGTAACGCCTGAAGTAACCTGTTGCTGCTGCTGTTGTTGTTGGTACTGTGGATGTGTTGTTATGGGCGGCAAAATTGGTTGGCTACTAACGGCATGTGTAGTAGTGGTACTGGAAGAAGGTCGCCATACACCACCTATAACTCTTTGAGTTTGTTTAATGGGTGGCGAACAGCACAGAGGCGAAATAAGCGTACATTTAGATTCAGCACTGCGTGGATGTAAGCGATCAGGCGAAAGTGCACGCCGCAATAAAGGCGAACTGGGTTCAGAAGATTTTGTGCGAACAAATCCAGCCTTTTTAGAGCCACCGGCAACAGTTTGTACCACAGGCAATGATCCGCCCGGACTATACGACTGTGTCGTATTCGAAGAGCCAGGCTGATGTCCTATAAGTGGAAAAGCCAAAGGCGAAGGAGAGCGTGTTGGTGAAGATGGCAACGGCGAAGGTGAAGGTGTTCTAGCCAAAGGCGACAACGGTATATGGCCCACCGATTTACGTCGATTGGTTAAAGTGGCAGGCGTGGTGGTGTGCAAAGTTTTTACACCTGCGCCGCTGGCACAGACCGTTGTATTTCCAGCACATCCAGTGTGCAATTTGTGTTTTAGACCATGCAGAGTGGAAGGTCTTTGATAAAGTTGTGGTACTGCAGTGGGAGAAACTAGAAAGTTAAAATCTTAATTACAAAAAACAAATTGAACATGTTGAATTTTTAATTAACCTGGCATGGCTCCCATTACACCCACCGGAGGGCCTGCAGTGGCAGCACCAGATACAGACCCAGCTATTGGTAAAAGCACCGTATTTGAAGTGCTTACAAAGCCTATGCCGGTATTATTTCCAGCTGACGAAACACTGCTATTATTATTATTGCTATTGCAACTGTTGTTGCTGTTACCACCACCCGTTGGTGTGTTGGGTGAAGAGGAAGATGGTGATGTAGATTGCGATGAAGTATTAACGGACTGACAGCAGCTACTGCTGTGATAGGAAGAATCCAACGGAGACAAATTCCTTCCTACAGTTACAGCACTCGCCAGGGCTGAAGGTGTTGTAGGCGAATTTATGCCCGCAGCAATCTGGCCCACATATAATGGGGAGTCAGATACCATGTTTTTTTATATATCTTTCTCAGTTAAGAAAAACTTACCTGTTGTATCTCAGCTGAAGCTCTTTTACTACTGATACGTCTAAAAAGTGATGTTTTACGTTTTTTATCGTGTTCTTTTTTCGTTTGTTTCTTTTGGCGATTGACACCTTTTTTCGCCAATTTACTTTGCATTAAATCACGTTTGCGTCCTCCACTCTGAATACTGGTATGTTCTAAAGGAGTTGCTCTTAATGTTACATGTTCACCACCGCTTAACAGCAACTGTAGTACTTGTGTGTGAAACAGACCCTGTATAGTTTCGCCGTTAACATGTGTTATTAAATCAGCAGGCCTAAGACCGGCTTCAAAGGCCGGACTACCCTCATCAACAGCCATTACTAAATGATGCATGGTATAGAAATCAGTATCACCATAGTACACGCGTATAGTATGGACAGTAAAACCAAAACCTCTGGGACCACGACGTATAATGATGGGCGGTTTTAAGTTAGTAACCAAAGGAGACAGCTCACGGCAAGGTGAGGTGTCTCGCGAAGAAGCAGTACTAGAACCACCACCACCTCCTCCTCCAGCAGTAACAGCACCGCCGCTAGGCGACTGTAGACCTGCAGAAATATTACACAATTGTTGAGCTAACTGAGAATTATCAACTGCAGGAAAATGAAAACGAAATAAATTTATTTGATTAAATTAATTTAATTAATCTTAATATAAAATATTAAATTTATTAAAAAAAATTAATTTAATTATTTAATTCTCATTAAAAAAAATATTTTTTTTAATTCAGAAATTTAACTTAATAAATTTAATTTAATTATTTAATTTTTTGGAAACTTTAAACTACAAAAACAATGTCTTGCACACTTACTTGCTGATGACATCAAAGACAAACCCAAAGCTGAGGCTGATTTTACAATCGATGAACGAGAACGATGATTTTTTGCCCCAATATGACTGTCCATTGACCTTTGATGAGTTAACGCCAACGGTGATTGCTCTCTGGTATTTTCAGTTGAAGATGAACCACCACTTATGGTCTCATCTTCAATTGATATTGAAAATCTGGGCAAAATATCACGAGCACAAACTCCTTTTCGTTTACGTGCTATCTGTGGTGAAAAATCATCACTATCGGTTTGTGATGATTCCGGTGTACTGCGTGTTGTCGAAAGTGTTGCCAATTTACGATGAATATCGCCAAGTCTACGATCGGTGGTTACAGTTGAAATTGTACTTGAGGTGGTTGTGTTAGGATTAGTCATTGTTATGCTTGTGCTGTTAATAACTGAAGAAGTAGTTGCTGGTGTTGTTGTTGCTATTGCCAGTGATTTAGAGTCATTTGTTGCAACTTCTACGGGAGCATTTACCGTCGCTGCTGGTGGTGTTGCTGGTGTTGTGATAATTTCTGTGGTATTCGGTGGCAAACTGTGTCTATGATGTCTTTCCGTTTGAGTAGCTGGTTGCTGTAGAAAATGATGCAACATACGTAACTCATTTTCATTGCCTATGGTAACATTGTGCAACAATTCTGGCAAATAATCGGCATCGGGAGTTGAAGGAACTTTCAAACAACTTGTAGAGATCTAAAAGAGATTAAGAAGCGTAACTGGAATTGAATTTATTTTTGTAAATTTGGTTTCAGATTTGAATTAGGTATAAAAATGACTAAAAATGAAAATAATTGAGCACATTTGTCGTATTGCTGCGAACGTGAACGAGTTGATGTTTCAGACTCATTCTGAACATTTGGCTGTTCAGCGGCACTGTTTGTATCACTACGGCCACTTTTAAAATTTATTTAAAATTGTTTGTTTTTAATCGTTCTTATTTTTAGAGAAATTAACGAAATTATATTTTTCAAATTTTCATTTACCTCTATTTTTCTTAGCTGTGGCGTATTTAAAACCTTATTCACCATGTGTTGTGTTATAATATTTTGGGGTGATGCCAAAGGTGCGGCTATCTTACGACATTTTGTAACCGAATCTACGGTATTTGTAGACAATGATGATGAAGTTTCAATAATTTCGGATTTTGCTTCAGTTAATGCGTCTGTAGTACAAGAAGAAGTGGTTATGGCCGCATTATGGGTATTAAGCACAGACGTTGAAGTAGTTGTTGTTAAAACGTTTGCAGCTGTAGTAGAGGCAACACGGGACCAAGAATAATGCTGCTTACGATACTGTGGTGTATACGATGAAAACGAACCAATTACAGGTGTATCGTCAGTGTCATCGGTATCTTCACCTGCCAAATCATGATTATAACGATCCATGCGAGCTAAATAGAGAGGCAGATAGAGAGGAAACATTATTTTAAATATTTTACAGAGATTGTTTTAATATGGAAAAATTTTTCAACCCACTGTCAAAATAACTCGTATCATCTTCATTAGATAATTGCGGCACAAATTCAGCCTTTTGCCGTAACAAAGAATTCCAATCTAGACCGTCAAAATAAAAATGTTCTTTTACTTCTAGAGCACCGCCTTGTGTACCCAAACGATCACGGGGATTTTGTTGCAATAATTGTGTTATAATATCTTTAGCCTCTGGTTGCACTGGCCAATCATCATTGTCCGGCCATTCAATGTCATCATTAACAGTGTGAGCAAATAGTTCTTCAGCAGTTTCACCAAAAAATGGCACACAACCAATAAGAAATTCATACAAAATAATACCCATTGACCACCAGTCTACCGGTTTGCCATAACCTTGGCGTAATATTACTTCAGGTGCTATATACTCTGGAGTACCATACACCTTAACAGAAATTAAAAAGAAAAATGGAAACAAAAGTTTTCAATTTATTTCACAGTTCAAGAGAAGCTTGTACGGACACTTACTTGTTTGTCGGAAAATTGACGAGTTTCCGAATCTATATACCCCTCATATAAATTGGTGGCTAATGACATAAGACCCATTTTGGACAGACCAAAATCTGTTAATTTTATATGACCTAAAGCCGTTATTAATAAATTATCCGGTTTTAGATCACGATGCACAATCCCATAACTATGAAGATATTCCACAGCTAAAACTGTTTCGGCAAAATAAAATCGAGCCATATCAGCCGGCAGAGGACCAATATTTTTCAACAGAGTAGCACAATCTCCACCTTCTACATACTCCATAACCAAACACAAATGCTTTTTTGTTTCGAATGAACAGTACATGCTGACAACAAAGGGATTGTCAGCAAATGAAAGTATATCACGTTCGGCAAAAACTTGTTCCACTTGATTGCGCAAAATGAGGTTATTTTTATTGATTTTTTTCATGGCAAAACGCTGACGTGTGGTTTTGTGTTTAACCAAGTAGACAGCACCGTAAGCACCATTTGAGATCAATTTAACAATATCAAAATCATGTTCATTCGGTATAGGTTGCGGTGCAGCAACAGTTTGAGAAGTATGAGGAGTAGGGGTACCAGTAGCAGTAGGTGTTACTTGCATTGCTGTTGAAGATAATTGTAACTGCTGCTGCTGTTGTTGTTGTTGAGTTGCAATGGGACTTTGTATAACGTTTTGAACGTCTTGACATTTATTTTGATTATTTATAGTTGTTGCAAATGAGGTCATATCTGCACTAGCCACTGGAGTTTGTGGCGGTTGTTGGGGCATAGGAGGATGAGGTGTACTTGTACCACTATTGGCTAGTAAGCTTAATTCAGCATTTGGATTAAGTGTTGCCGAAACACAGGTTAAAGGTGAACTCAATACAAGTGAACAGGGCGTAGCCGAATCATTAATTAAACTAGTATTAACGGACGCCGTTCCACCTTTTATATCACACGCTTCTCTAGTTTCTTTAGCTTCCTGTTGCATTTCTGCAATAGGATCGCGATTTAAGCCCAATTTATGTATTATATATTGGGGTATATCAGCCTTAATACCTTGTATAGCTTTAGCTTGCCCCTCAGCGGCTTCCAACAGATGATAGAATTCCTCAGGATCAAATTCCAAACACTCTAACAATCGGGCAGGTCTTGATATAATTAATAATAATTTTTTTATGACCCCCGCCAATTCTACTGCCGCTTCGGGACTTTTTTCCTTCGTCTCCAATAATAAACGTTCCAAGTTTTCACTCATTTCATAGAAATATCTAGAGGTTATTAATTTGGCTTCAGATTTATTAAGACAATCACGTGCCATTTCCAATACTTGATGATGTACGAATCGAACAATGGGCTGAGAATCACGAAAACTATTACAGGCAGCCGATTTATTTTCATTTATAAAATGTTTCAAGCGCTCTTCCATTTGTTGGGTCGCCTTAGGAAAACGTTCTTTGTACAAAGTGTTCATCATGGCAATTTCATTATCTATAGCAGGACTACGAGAAGGACTTGATAAAGATCTTGATCTAGGCCTATGAAATGGTGATATTCTTCCACTATTGTTGTTATTATTATTATTATTATTCTGGGAGCCAGGTGAAGTACCGGCACTGTTTTTTTGCTGCTGATGCTGCTGTTGAATACTTACACCACTGCCGCTACAAACAATGCTGATATCGGCACAGCAATTGGGGCAAGCTTTATTTAGAAAGCCAGCTGGTGGCTGATGAGGTTGTGGTGTTGGCACATGTTGTTGTTTTTGAAACTGTTTAGGACTATTTGGTCCCAGGACGGTTGATTTGTTCGTTGTTAAAGTTGTTGTCGCTGTGGCTGAGTTATTTATCAAAGCACAGTGTTTAATACAATGAGGACGATTTGTGTGTGCTGCTGCTATGGCTTGCTGTTGCTGCTGCATGTGTTCAGAACAACAATTAACAATAGCATTTACATTACCCGCTATTTCTCCTGTTAAAATATGCAATTCTTCTTGAGCCGTTACATTATGTAGCTGATGCAAAGCTTCTTGGCTAGAACATTGGCTCTATAAAAATAAAAAAAATTATAATTAAAAAAATATTTCTGTCAATAGTAAATAAATTACCGATAAATTTGAACTTCCTGGTGTTGTACCATAACCTGATGATGGCAATGAAGCTACCGACCATCTTCTACCATCTCCACGGCAAGTAGCTATACGTTTAATAGGGGCAAATGCAAATTGCATGGGCGAATTGATGCGTGGACTGTCAACAGGACTAGCCGAATAGGGAGAATGAGATCGGGAATTGGCTGCCGCTGCTGCAGCTGCTGCACCTATGCCACCCGTTACCAAACTTAAACGATGATGTGCTACACCACTGGAGGCACCACTACCGCGCATTACTACACCATGCAAATGATGTTTGCCAATGCCGAGACCGGCACAACTGCCAGAACGTGATATATTTAATGTTCCAGCCGATGGTGCAGTAATATTTGCGTTAGCTGTAGAAGATGATACATAAGCATTGTTGCACGATGAGGACGAAGGCGATTGGGTAAGTGCATTTGGAGCTGTTGATGTTTTACAAAGACTTGCCTCACGTTCACGAAAAGAACTGCCTGTAAGACAGGGGGCCGATTTACCCAATGACGTGTTTCGCATGCGTACCAAATTTGAAGAATCTAGAAAAGAAATGTTTATTACTAAATTATTTTAAACTCTCGGAAAAAATTGTTTACAGAAAATTATGTTCCTTGAAAAATTAATAGAAATCGGAATGTTTCGTAGAAAATTGAAGTTACCCATAAAATATTTTATAGAAAACTAAAGTTATCCCGCATAAGTCTAATATTATCGATAAATTCCGTATTTACACACATATAATGTTACCGATAAATTTTCTATAAAAAGGGAATATTATCTATTACTTCTCTATGGAAAAGAAATGTCGATAACTGTTTTATATAAAGAAAATATCGATAACTGTTCTGTAGAAAGTTCTATAGAAAAGAAATGTTATCGATAATTGTTCTAGAGAAAGGAAATGTTTTCGATAACTGTTCTATAGAAACTATATGTTATCAATAACTGGAAATTTAATTGATAACTGTTCTCTTAAAGAAAAATGTTGCCGATAACTGTTCTATAGAAATGAAATGTTATCAATAATTTTTCTATATAAATTAAATGTTATCGATAACTTTTCTATACGGAGAAATATTATCGATAACTTTTCTATACGGAGAAATATTATCGATAACTTTTCTATACCGAGAAATATTATAGATAACTTTTCTATACGGAGAAATATTGTCGATAATTTTTCTATACGGAGAAATATTATCGATAGCTTTTCCATACGGAGAAATATCGATAAATTTTCTATAGAAAAGAAATGTTATCGATAATAATACAAACTTTATAGAAAAGAAATGTCATCGAAAACTTTTGTATAGATATGTTAAACTCAATTAGCTATTGAAAAATATTTTATACAGAAATTTTGATAGCGATATGCCAATAAATGGTAAATAGTAAATAAATGTAGTTAAAAATATCATAAAACGTACTACTCACCATTACTTGAAGACCTCATGGAATAAGTATGCTGCTGATAGGATATTTTACGCAATAGAGCACCATAACCTCTAGCGGGAAGAGAAACTGAACTACCAGATAAACCTCCTGAAGAGGATTTTGTCAAATTTAAATTACGCAACAACGACTGAGAGGATGATATCGATGAATCGTTTTTAGGCGATGAAGCTAACATTTCCAAACCAGTCGATGATTTTGTGGTGCCATCATGAGTTATGTTACCACTACCACTATCATTGCTATTATTACTACCACTGCCGCCTACTTCTTGATCGGAATCATCAAATATTAATACTCTAGCCGAATAGCTAGACTGAGGACGTGTACGTGTTACAGATCCTGAATTAATATGCCTTTTAGCAACCGGACTATTCGTAGCCGAATTCGATTTATTTAATTTTTTATTGTTACTTAATTGCGGACTAAGACTGATGTTAATAGTGCCATCATGCAAAACATTAGATGTTTCAGTATCAGCTAAACCACTTGTATCAGCCAACGACTCTTCTGTGGTTGCAGCAGAAGGCATCGGTTTTTGTGGCGTGGAAGTGGATATTTTGCTTACGCTGCTGCTTAAAGAAGGTGACGCTGATGCTGCTGAACTTGAAGTGGTGTTTTTTGTTGTTGTTGAAACGGTCGACATGTTGGCTGTCTGTTTTTTTTTTGTTTTGTGTTAATTTAATTTTTGCTCTTTTATTTTTATGTTTAAAATTATGTTTCAAAACTAAAACCCATCAGACCTTTTATGAAAGTAGTTTTCCTTTTTCATTTTTCTTAGTTTTCTTTTCCTGATATTGATGTTTATGTTTGTTATTTTATTTTTTGTGACTTTAAATTTATTATATAATTTCTAAGATTATTCAAGTTATTATAACAATTACTGTAGTTAAAAATAATTTTTGAATTTAGTCTAAATTAAATTCAAATACAAATTGAAATTCATTATGTGTTTGACAACTTTTCGGTGTGACTATTCTTGACGTACTGTTGTTGTTCTGTTTATTATTATAATTATTATTACTATTATTTTTAAAGTATCACGGTTTGTCGCTGCTAAAGCTGTACGCTAAACAGTTGACTACAAGATTTTCTTTAGTATTGAAAATTTATAATGGCTGTCCAATACATTGTTTATTTTTTTCATCAGGCATAAATTAAACCTGCAAATATAGACAGGAAAAAAATGTGAGTTTGAGTGTGTATGACGATTTAATATTAGAAATTTAATTATCATCTCTTTTTTTTATTATCCAACATTGCGTTACTATTATTAAGAAATAAAATGTGTTTTAAATAAATCGTTTTTGTATGCATCGGGAAGTATAACATGTGTTTCAATATTTTGTTTTGTTGTTGGCTTGTTATTTGAAGTGGTTGTTTGGTTGGTAGGTGGGCTGTATTTGGTGTGACCATTTCATTTCCATTGTCTCCATAAATTATTTGTGTTTTTTTTTGTTTTGCAATAATTTAAAGGCGATTGAATTGTCAAACCAATATAGGGGTCGTTCTTCGTTTTATTATATTTTTTTTTCGTATGTATGCATATAAATGTGTGTGTAATGAATTATAAGTTCAATGAAAATATTTTATTTTATTCCAAGATAAACAAAGACTTTTTCATTGTTTTCTTTTGGTTTTGTTTCATTTTTATTGATATTTTTTGCATTGATAATTGTGTTAGCATTTGTATATGCTATTTAATTTAAAAGATTTATAAGATTTATATCAAGTGTTGTTTATAGAAATATAGAACTTGCCAATTGCCAGTTTTTTAACTGACAGCCATTTTGTCAACCATCAAACGAATTACATATGTATGTTTGGTTTGGCATTTCACCATGCATAAACTGGCCGACGCCTGAAAACCAATGTTTCCAAATTGAACCAACACAAGAGATTGCCCGTTGATCCCGATTTTTATAATCGAATTTCGTTTAGCGTTGCAGCTCACTTTTGCTTGCTCCCGTATTTGGAGTATTGATACTGCCCAAGTGAATGTTCAGACACCACTACATCTAGAAAAAACTGACTGTTTGATGTGCTGGTGAAATGGGCTGGTGAAATCATTGGTTTGCACTCCTTTAAATATACAGTCCAAGATGTGCGCTATAGAGGCATTATTACTGACTTTTTCGTTTATCAACTGAACGACCAGGATATGCAAGAGCTGTGATTTCAACAAGACGATATAACATGCCACAATTGATTTATTAAAGGCAACTTTTGTTAACCGTATAGTTTCACGTTTTAGACCCGTGAATTTGCCTACAAAATCACGCTACTTTACTACGCTAGATTATTTTCTGTGGGATTTGTGAAGTAGCTAGTGTTTCCAACTTAAAGTTATATACCTCTATAAAAAACACCCGACATTTTTTAATAGTCTCTCGAGACGTGTGCATCTCAAAACTGATTTAACAACATTAGGATTATTCATTAGGAACTGCTAGTAGTTCTATTCTTTATTTATTTTTCTCAATATCTAAAAACAATCGAAATAATACCAGAGAAAATAATCCAGCGGCGTTAAATCATAGGAACGAGGCGACCAATTGACATTACCAAATTGAGAACTATACGACCGGGAAATTTTTCATGCAATAACTGAATTTTTTAGGTAGCTGTGTGGCTTGTGGCCCCGTCTTTGGCTTAAAGCACACGTCAGTGATGTCAACGTTAGCCAATTGTGACCACAAAAACTTAGTTGCCAGAGAATTCACGGTAATGACCTTTCATCGGTCACTTTCGTTTTGATGTTATTATTTTTCGAGGAATTTTTGATGATTTTGTTGAAATATACACTGTTTTCGTTCAATTTTATAAACTGAAGATATCTTTCGGCAAAATTTTGCACCAAAAGCCTCTAGTGATGGGCAATCGCTGTGAAAGTTCACCAGTTGATGTTCAACATTTTGCTGTACAGCAGTTATGTTTACATCACTACGGCCACTAGGAGCGTACTGTTCCGGCATATTGTCAGCAACAATATTGTGAGTCTTAGACTTAGCGATTAAATTACGAACAGCGGTTTTAGAAGGAGCCTGATTACAAGGAGAAGCTGCTCAAATTTTACCAAGTTATACAGTAAAATTTTCACCATTTTTGACAGTGAATTTTTACAATTAAAATTCGTTACTCAAAGGGTGACAGCTCAATTCTTGACAGACAATTTACTTTGGATCATCCGTTATTTGCTGAGAGATAAAACAACTACATGCCAAATTCATTTGTTTTGTGATGCCTTTCTATAGTTCTTCCTTCATACTATTGGTCTTTTTCAAAGTGCAAATGAGGAAGCGTTAATAAATTATAAAGTACTATTTTCACTCTGTTTGGTAATACAAAATGCGGTGCTACTTGGCTTTTGACCGATTTTTTTATTTTTGGCTAAGAATTTTGTTTTTAAAATAATTGCTTTTTCCGAATATTATTTTATTTTTTTAATAATTAATATTTTTATTTTCTATGCCAATTTAAATTAAATTAACAAACTGAAAATAAATAAAATTTTTAATTAATTTTTTCTTCCCAAAAAAAAACAGAATCATAATTTTCATCTTGCCATTACCTTTCGTCCATGGTAAAAGTTTATTTTATGACACATTAATAAGCGGCATTATTTTTTATTAATATTATTATTATTTTTTATTTTAAATACGAGTATGAGTAGGCGGCAAAGAAAAATGAATGGCGCACTGATGTCTTAAGCAGACGATAATTATTTGTTTTATTCATTATTTATTTCTTTATTTCTTATTTGTTGGCATTACTCATTGATCACTTGAGGAATTCCATTTAATCATAATTTATTTTTATAATTGGAAATATATTTCCCGTTATTGATTTCTTGCCTTAGTTTTAAAATTTAAATACTTCTTACTTTTTCTTTAACAATTTTTGATTTTAAAAAAGATTTTATAACTTCTTTTTAAACTTCTCTCTTTGTTGTATAGTTTTAGTTGTTACTGTTGCTCTTGTGCTTGATAATGGTTTATCTGCAATTATTATATTAAATTAATACAGTAGATAAAATGAGCGCAAATAAACTAAAACAGACTCAGTCTGATATTTAATTTCCTATAGCAGTTTTTTTAATTTTTTATTTTTTATTATTAAAATACAAAAGATACGAAGCTGATGAACATTTTGAAAATTAATAAAATCAACAAATAAATGTTTATTGTATTTGTGTCAACGACGACGACAACAACAAAAACAACAATATGCTGATGCTGTCAGTATTTATTTAAACAGTTAAACTGTTGTTGGTTGGTGTTTTTAATAATACTATAAGTAGGCACATGTGTGTGTGTGTGTTTGTGTGTATTTAGGTATTTTGCTCACTTGAATTAAGAAATGTTCAACTTTAAATTGCATTTACAAAACAAAAACAAAAAACAATTGCTAGCTGGCACTTAAATCGCTTCATATTACCTGTGCTACATAATTTACAAACCTGTGGTTTGAAATGTTAAAAAAAAGGTGACATATTAAAAGAAAATCTATAAAAACACTGGTGCATTATTCCAGCAAAAACTTGCTAACAAGTTGCCATTATTTTTTATTTACAAACATAAATGATAAGCCATAAAAAATAAAGCATAAGAAGACCCATAATTGAAATCATGCCGACTGTAATATTTTCAATTCGTTTTGGCTCACAGGGTCCAACCGATACATGACTATGTACAGCGAAGAGCTGTTAAATGGAATATAAATTCAAAGCACCTAAATGTGCAATGAAAGTCTGGAATATCGGATAGTTTAAACAAGACTATGGCATAGGCCAGTTAGGCATATGATTGGGTTTGCTCATAAATTATTTTAAACATTTGGAATTTTTAGCAGTGCGAGTAGGAACAAGTTTTTGGACATTTTAAAATTTTTGAAATTTAAGATTCCCTAAGCAATGTGGCCATTTTTCCTGGAAATAACGCAAGATAGACAACACGTAATGAATGGGGCTGGGTTGTACAGCTCGCTTGACATATTGCCACCCAACGCCATTTTTATTAACTATAGCTTCTTCAAATTACCGACTTTATCGGAAACCAGAATATAAACCAAATGTTATAAACAAATTAGTTGGATGGTTTATTTTTTACCAATTTTACGAGTTTTTAATTTTGTTGTTTCGTTAATGTAGCCATTTGATCGAATGGTGCCAGATCGTTTTAATTACTTTTTTTTTTGTTTTTCACAGCTTTTGATGTGTTTTGGGTTGTTCGATAAAATTTTTTGGAGTCTTTGAACTTTCTTCTTGATGAGAATTTGAATTTTTAAAAAATTTTGATTTTTATTGAGCCTTTATTTTTAATTTATAAAATTTACTTAATTATTTAATTATTTTTTTTTTGTGATCATTAAACATTTTTATTGAATTTTAGATTTTTTAATTATTTGTTTTTACTTTTTTATTTTATTATTGTCTTTTTGTTTGTAAATTAAAATTTTTTATAAAGTTTTTTTTTTTGTTTGTAAATTTCGTTTTTTAAAAATGGTTGGCATTTTCATCTTGGGTTTTAATTTTCAAATATTTTATTAATTGTCGTTTGGTGTAATTTAGAGTGTAAAGCTTCGTGAATTAACAATAACACATAATTGTGATTGCATTAATTTAATTCTTTTCAAACTACTGTCTCAAATATCCGATAACATTTTACATCCCTGGTAGAACATTTTATTATGTTGTTGTTTTTTTTTTTTTAAATTGGTTTTATTTAAATTTTGTATTATTTTTCATCCTACTACATAACAAGATATTCTTTTTTCTTTTTACTAGATACTCTCAAATAAATAACAACAAATGCAAACAATTAAACAAAATAAAATAATTTGCAGTTGTAATTATCATGTGCATTTATGTTGGCTGCCAGTATAATGAAGTGCAAATAGATCAAGCGACAGAAAAAACAGCCTGAGCACTAAATACTCGAGAGTTTATAAACGACCAGAATTAAATAAACAAACAAAAACAATACAGAACAGAACATCAAAAGACGTTTTGTACATGTTTTATAGAACTGTCCTGCACCATGTACTGATGCTTTGGCGAATAGAAATATTTTCAAATGTCAACAAATTCCGCTACAGATAAAATATAAAGTAATTAAAAAGGATTGCATTTATTATCTGTGTCAAGAAATACCCCATATTAAGGCAGTAATTATCGTTTATTATGGCAAATATTTCTAAGATAATTTTTTCGCTTTGTACACAATAGAGATAATTACAAAAAAATATAAAAATGTGCTTATCTTAAAAAAGTAAGAAGAAATAATATATTAAAAGAAAAAAAAAACTTTATTAATTTCATTTGATATTTTTTCTATTGCTTTTTTATATTTTATTCTTTGGTTAATTATTGTTTATTCTTTTGAGGGGAAAAATAGTCTTTACCGCAACTGGTTAAAGAGTCTTTGTTTAGCATTACTTTTGGTTTTGAGTTGTAAATAATTTTATTGTGTTTAAGAAAAAATATTATTAAAAGAAAACAAGAAATTCAATATAAAATGATCCGTCTCAGATTTATTAAACACGTGATTTTTATATCAATTTTCTTTGGAAAAGCACGAAATATACACTACAACAAGAGCGCCATTTACTATTTTCAAATTTAATTGTATCGCAATTATAAGCTTTCCACACACCCTCACCAGTTTTCCTATAAATCGATTTCAAAAATCGAAATTTCGGAAAAAATAATAATATAAACAAACGGTTTTTCAAGTAGAAGTTTGTTTTCTAAAACAAAACAAAGCAAAAATTTTTGATTAAGATGATTCAAATTTTTATTGTATTACAAAGAGAAAAGTTCAGCCATTATGAAAGAAAAATTATAATTGCCAGAATTGTCCACCACGACCAAGCTGACAGATGTCGATTCTTTCATAAAAGTTTTGAATCACTTTTTTGGCAAAATGGCGGTCCTATTTCGTTTATCATATCCCGGATTTTGAGTTTTATGGCAGAAATGGATTCGATTAACTCCGTATAGACTCAGTGTTCAACATGGCCACACAAAAAATAATCCATTGGTGTTTTATCACACTATCTGGCTTGCCACTTAACTACTGATTGTCGTGAAATTATGCAATCGGAAAATTTCGTTTGCAATAATTTGGTCGTTTCATTGATTGTGTAACATGTGGCACTGTCCACATGTCCAGAAAAAACAGCCGGTTGTTGCTGAATGAATTGAGTGAATCTACGGTGACGTGAATGTTCAGTCGGCTTCAATTCCTGCACCAATTAAACCTTGTAAAGCATCAAAGTTAAGTTTTGGATAACTCCAATTGTTTAGAAAGTCGAGAAATTGACAGATTTGGATCTGCTTCAACACTGTGATTCACAGCTGCGATGTTTTCAGTTGACCGACCCAGTCGCAAGCCCATTGGTGTTCGCACATTTTAAATCGAGCCTGTCGTTTCAAATTGAACGACTAAATTCTTAATAGCGGTTGTCCGAAAAAATCACGAGTATTACAAAATGTAACTTTAACAGAATCACAGAATCATTTTCATAGTGGATTTTAATTATTTTAATGCGATTTTTGTTCGAAATTGAATTCATTGTAAAAATTGCTAATGCATCACTGCGAATACGTCAAAAAACTAAATCTCAAAATTATCATGTTGTTGGGGTTGCCACAATTGAAGAACAAAATATACATGGTGTTTTTATGGAGGTATAAAACTTTTAAATGGAATAACACAAAGATGGATTTTTTAAATTGACATGATAATCTTTTGGTATTATAATTAAAAGATGACTTTTGGGATATAACCACCACGGGTAGTTCAAAAATATTTTAATCTGGGAGTGCAATTTTTAAACATTTTTGGCTGTGTGTGGGCAACAACGGGGCGAATTTTGTCGCCCAAGTAGTGAATCATTTCGGGGTTTTCGACAAATACTGGCGACTTCACATATCCCCGAAGAAAATTCCCCCCGGGGGCACATGATACTCTTTTTGGAAACTACTATTCCATTTAGACTGGTGTCTTTCGGGGTAAAAGGGAGCCCAGGCCCCTCAAAGGCTAGTAGGAGTCATCTGGACAATCCACATATTTCCACGGGAATCAGTACGCTAGCAGAGTTCACTATTTGTCTCTTGAGACAATTAGCTGTTCTCTGACTGGCTATTGAGGTTGGCCCCTATATGGGAGTATAGTGGTGGTTGTGGTTTCGAGACCCTCGTGATAGTTTGTGGGTCGGATCATTCATAATGAACACAATGAATGGTTCAGGTCCAGTGAGTATGAATGCCGTCGTGTTCTTAATTATATTAAGCTTTATGCGTTCTGGACCAGGAGTTGGAAAGTCTCCAACTCTTTAGCAAGGAGTGAAGGCTGCGGCCTACTTCGGGCTTTCGAAATTGCTACTAGGAGTGACCGGAGGATATACGTATTCGATAGTCTCCTAGGGCGTGAATGACGTTTGCAAATCATTCAAGTGGTTTGACCACCATCTGATTATGACTACCTAGTCGGTGCAGATGTAAATCAAATCACATCAATCCCCACAGAAAATAGTCTAGTAGGGTTAAATCGTACGATATTGTTGGCCAACTCAAGGGTTCGAAACGTAAAACTATACGGTTACCAATACACTTGAGAATTATCGCCACTCCAACGGAAACTTTTTTTTATTGACATATCCATTTGAACAAAAGTAAACTCCATAGCTAAAAAAATTCACTTCAATGAAAATCGTGATGAACGGCAATCTTGTGATGAGCCCAGTTTGTACAATTTCAGTCAATCTATACATTGGAATGACATCGCAGATGTGTTTTTTCTCGTAAATACTACAAATATTACTAACCTACTGACTGTAATTTCACCAAGTAGAGCTAATATATAGTCCATATCTTGGGTCATCTGCAAACGTGTGCCAAACCAAACTAAACATAAATCACTTGACAACTGACAAAATTGTCGCCAGTTAAAAAGTATTGCTAACTTAAAGTTCTATACCTCTATATAAAAAAACACCATTAACAGAGTACTGTAATCTCTCAACAGTTGTTAGAATTGTATACTTCGAGGATATTAGTGGCCATTATGGAAAAATGGAGAATGGCTTGTATAACATATTATATATAACATATATAGGTCAAGGACTACTTTATCTAAAATAATTTTAGAAAATGGAAAAATCTGAGCTTTTTTTAAATAGATTTCAAATTGACTATTTTATTTAGTTTTCTTTTTGGCGACTATTAACTTATTTTTTAATATTACAAAAAATATTAAACTTAAGAGCATTCCATATAAATTGCTATTTTGACTTATACACCATTTTTTCTTTCAAATAATAAAAAAATTAACTTTACTAATGTGTTTTTTCTATGACTTTATTGACTCTAATTTGGATAGAATTTTTTTTTTATTCATAACAAGTTATTAAAAAAATTTCGATTAATTTGCGTTCTTATTAAAAAATTCTTTAATTCAATTTTTGTACAAATATAATTGTACAAAAATTTAAGAAAAAAAGTGAGGGCCAACGTTTTTAAAGTTATTTGAATAATTTGTTTTGATTTTCAACGTTTGCAAAGAAATTATCGCCCATTCAGCAAACAGTAAAAAAAAATTAAAAATGTTTTATAAAATTAAAATCATGCGCAGATATTTAACGACTAAGTTTTTTGTGTTTGTGTCTTTAAACAGGGTATTATTTATTATTAATAGGTAGTAGTCTAGTCATTTTTCTTTCCCCGGCCGTCAGACGATGATACATGAATAATTTTTGTTTTCCAAAATTAGCAAAAAATAAATAAAATCACAAAATCATATAAACAAATTAAAACGCGCAATTGACATTCCAAGACCAAGGCGAATATGACAAAAGAATTTCCCGAATAATGTCGTAAGAAATTTGTGTTTAAATTAAGGGGTGACCAGAGTAGATAAGAATGAGGACAACATTAATGTGTACATAAAACATCAACGGCGGCAGACAGTATACTCAATATACTTAAAATGGCACATCATTTAAAACATAGCCCAAGACATAATAATGAACAGTAGGCCAAGGCGCAAATTAATGTAAATAAAACATTATGAAAGTCGCTTTATCCTTTTTAAATTTAAGTGTGGCATTACTTGAATGTTATTTATCTGCGTTTAATTAAAACCCCAACCAGAATAATTTCATTCAAAATATTGGCCACATATATTTGACAAATCGGCATTTTGTTTCTTAGGCGACTATGTTTTCTTTAATTCGCTTAAGGTACAAAAATTACGCGCATTTAAGATATGAAAAAAAATCTCAAAATGTAATTCACTTTACATATGTGAACGGTGTTTTTTTAAGCTCAAAACAAAAATAAAATAAAAAATTTTAATTGAAAACAAAAAATGTACAATACAAAAAAACGAACGAAAGGAAATCATCGAAAGATATTAAATCGTACAAACGAAATGAGCTAATCCTCACTTTTTTACTTAAACAAATCAATGGTTACAGACAGCCTAAGGCACGTTGCATCATCATGTTTTAATCATGTTGTAATTACTCTCATGCATATTTTCAATCCAAAAAATATTGATCATGATACGTCTTCATTTTTGAAGATATTAGACACACTGCTACAAGCTTATAAACCACAACAAACACGGCTTGGTTTTGGATGAAATGCAATTTTCAGTCTGATCCATACATGGAAATTTTGGCAACAACAAACATTTTCGCGTCTAGAAGTTGTGTTGTTCAAACGTAAATCTATTTAAGAAGATTTGCCAAAGCATTCTGATGATAAATGTTAAAAAATTAGTACAATATGACAGTTCATTTGGCAGTTCCATGAGCTGAAAATTTAAATCTTTTTTTTTTGCAATTGCCTCACATTTAGCAAACGGAAAACAGAAGAGCAACTTTGGCCACTCTATACATGTTAATATAATAATAATAAAGAAAAAAATTGTTGGCCACGAAAATTATCTAAATTATGAGTGACAATATTTAGAGATCAATGTTGACCATTTAAACTTGTTAAAGGTCGTTGATTACAAAGCAAAAATGTTCCCTGTAATTTATTTAAAAAAAGAAAGTTTTGCATAAATAAACACAGTAGTGGTCAAAACATTTGATACTAAGTTGACAAGTGTAATTTGAAAGCGACTTCAAACCAAAAAGTTTACCAACTCGTGTATTCTTTTTATGTTTTTAGTTTATAATCTAATTTTAGCGCTTTTGAATTAAAAAGATTATGCTAACAAATTTGTTTCTTTACAAATGAAATTTTGCCATATCTTTTAAGATGTGGGTTCGGTTCATCCCTTATATGGGCCGGAAGATTATTGTAGAGTTGTTAGCCCTTGTAGAATAAATTCCTTTGCATTGCAGTCGTTGTTACCCACTCAATCCTAAAGCTGTTATTATTTCTTAGTTGATATGATTGAACATCCCCTACATACGATATTTGTTCCGTTAAATATTCTGGTGCTTGGCCTGTTTTCATTTTCCGTATAAAATTTAGTGTGTTGATTGCAATCCTTTGCCTGATGTTCAACACTTTCAGCACGCTTAGCATGAAATTGATCGATGTGTATCTATTGCATTTCAATATTGTCCGCGTGGCTGTGTTTTGCAGTTTCAGTAATCGCTCTAATTGTTGTCTAGTGCGGCATGAATATGTAATCGTGGAACCGAACTCAAAATGCGGTTTAATTATTGTATTATCGCCGTATTTATCGCCGTTTCAACTGTTATATCTCTCCTTATTCTCTTAAGAAAAAGTTTATCACAAAATTTAACATTATTAAAGCGATTGGAAATGTGTGTTTATCGAGTGCTAAATTGTAATGATTCTTTATTTTTTATTAAATATATAGAAATATAAAAGCTTATTTTATAGCACAGGGGTTTCATGTGAAAATACAACGTTTAAAATACTAAGTTTGCGGGTAAGTTGAAAACTGGCGGTATTTAGCTATAGGTAAAAAAATTAAATGTTTATAGCAGCATAACATTTGACCCAACGATTTTGTTTTTTTATTTCGTATCTTTGATGAAAAAAATGTAAAGTCTTTCCATAAATAAACTATATCATAGTATATAGTGTTAAAGTAGTTGTAAGAAACTGTTCTGCATTTGGTGGGATTTGAAGGGTGTTTTGTATTATGAGCTGTTGAGGTTCACAAGACATCGGTCTAAAATTATTTGGAGAACAGTTGATGGGAAGAAGGCTCAACCGCCTTATAGCCCACAACTATTTTCTTCTGACTACCATTTGCTTTAATTGATACAGAACATTCATTTGGAAATACGCTTCACTTTAGAGCAGATTATCAGAAATTAGAACGATTCATTCTTTACCTCAAAGACGGAGCTGTTCTTTTCGCGCGGAATCTATACGCTACCAAAAAGATAGGAAAAAGTAGTAGCAAACAATGGACAATATTTTTAATAATGTATCAACTCATATTGTTATTATAATATAATACTATATTTTAATAGCATTTCAAGCAAAAAAATCGACATTATTTTAGAGCAGAATTACCAATACAAATACAAGATTTACTTACAAAAAAAACTTCACGGAATTGATCACTGTTAAGCATTTGTTAGTCGTATCTTAAGTCCACAATAACTTGATTTTGTTCATTAAAATTAAACATTTTGCTTTGTGCTATTAATTATTTACTATCACTCACACTTTAACATTTGTAAACCATTGAATCATCATGTCCTATAGATTCTGTTTTTAAAAAATAAAAACACTTAAGCAATGATTACAATACGTTTCAGATCAACATAAATATTATATTTTAACTTTCACAGCAGACAATTGCAATCTTAAAAAGGATACGAGATCTCTTACGTTCATGTTTAAAGCTACCAAACTTTATATTTATAAAGAAAAATTTTCTGTGCTAAAAAAGTATATTCACTTTTTCAAGTCGTTCACTTTAACGTTATCGTGAGTACACTGTATCTTCAATACTAAAAATCCAAAAAATATAACTGATGCCTATTTTATTAATCACATGTATATGCATGGATGCATATGTATGAATGTATATATTGTTTATTTTCAACGTCTTTGACATTTATGAAAAAAGAAAGTTCTAAAATACAATACAAATAAGCAAACAAAAATGTAATGCAGTTATATCAAAAAACTGAAAAATTAAAAGAATCTGTTTAAAGGGTTAAATAAAGCAATTTAAAATATTATTAAAATAAATCTTTGATACTTTTACATACTGTAAAAAGCAGTAGCATAACAAGCATTTACAACTTATGACAAACACCAACAACAACAAATATTTAAGAGAAATAACAAAACAATGTAAAACACCTTGGTCAATAAAAACAAAAACAATTTCAAATAAGAAAAAACACACAAACTCACACATACGTCTAACCATTCATACATATGTCAATCATAATCATCTATTGCATATGATCCAATAAATATGGCAACAACACAGGCAAATGGCTAGCTAATAATTGTATTCTCCTATTCAATTAATCTTGCCGCACCTTGATTTATATCCTTTATCCTTTTTTATACACGTATTTGCAATATTTTTTTAATTTTACTATAAAGAAACTAGTTTTTTTAGAGGCCATCAAAATCTTTCAAATGTCTTTTCAATTTACCATAGAATAACAAGTTTTTAATTTTAAGTTTTTTTAATTTATTGTAATATAAAATTAAATAAAATTTTTACACAAAATTTTATATAAACTAGAAAATTTATTATGTTCTTGGCAGAAGAAATTTTTCTTCACTTTTTCACAAACTTAAGTAGGTACAACTATATTTTTCTTTATGACAATTTTCTTTACATCAACACTTTTTCCATTGCCATTTTGATTACAATTACATATATTTTTGCACTTTTTTCAATACTAAATAAATTTCTTACATTTTCATTTTTTATTTATAAATTTTCTTAGATTTTTACACAAATATTTCAGTTTTTTTTAACTAAAATACATGAACTTTTCTTTCACAATTTTATGTCGTGAAAAAATCGCGATTTTGTCTAGTTCTGTTCCCACACACACATTATTTTAACCATATTTTATAGCGAAACAGCAAAATGTTATACATATGGGAAGGTGGCAGAACAGCGGTGTATTAAGAGAGTACCAAAAGGGGGATAAATAAAAATATGTTATGTGCCAATATAATTCAATAAAATATTCGTGGTAAAACAAGCGAATAAAATAAATTCGTTATAACCGGTGTTTGGAAAAAAAACACGAACAAGCTTTATGTTATTATTGTATACTTAACCTTTTAGGATTAGTACGTAACCACATTCCTCACAAAAAATACAAAGTTTTTTTATCGCTTGAAGAAATAAACGCAAACCAAATATTGACAACAACGATTAAGAACTGATGACCACAAACATTAAATTTTAGGTTTTTTTTTAATTTTTAGTGCATGTGTACTAATCTTATAAGAAAATAAATGTTCCGTAATGATTACCGAAATGTACGTGTATGCTAAGGATCACTAAAATATAATGTTATTAAATTTAGTACAGATCCGGTAATGTCCCACTAAAGTACTATAAAAAATATAGCTACATTTTCATATTGTTTGTGCTCATTAGTTCTCGATATGTGGTTTGCTTTCATATACACAATCGGTAAAATAAACTTAAAGTTTGTTTTCTTTGAGCATTACGTAACGTTAGCGTATTGTTTTTTTTTTTTTTTGTTTTACATTTACTTATAGCGAAGCGATCAACACTTTTCGCAACTCAATTTTAAATAGAAAAAAAATGTATTTATAATATTCAGACTGAGAACTCCGAAATTTTGACGGCATCACAAGTATAACCTATATATTGAATTGAATATGGGATTGGTCAAATAACTCTAAGAACACATATTGCTCCAATAAATGTATCATTATATTGCAAATATTTCGCTATTAAATTCAATTAATTCATACATTGATTGAATAAGAACAACAATTACGAATTAGAAAAGCTTTTTTTAACACAAACTCATATTTTTATTTATTTATTTCATTTCAATACAATAGAATTTTTCCAATTTTTATTGCAGATTTATTGAAAAATTATTTGTTTATGGTAAAATTATAATTTTAATAAAATGTAATTAACAAGAGTTTTTACAAAACGTAAAAGTTGACAGCTCTGTGTGCAAAAGCCATCCCAAACACAAGAAAAGAAGAAACAACACAAAAAAATTCCTTGTTGCCATTTAGTTAATAAAAAATAACTTAAAAAAGGGTAAATTCGATTCAAATATTGCAAAATAATTCAAAATTATGTGAATAAAAATAAAATAATTATACAAAATATTGGAAAAACCCATTTAAACATAAAAAGAAAGAAAAATCTATGAAAACCCACAATTGTTTTTTCTTGCCATACAGTGAACGCGAGTAGTGTTAACGATGTCTGTGTAGTGGTAATATTTGAGTTCTATATTTGCAAGAACAAAAAAAGGCAAATTAAGAAATTAAATAAAAAAATCAAGAAAGAAAAATAGAAAACTTTAACAACAAAAAAAAGGAAACAATAGTAGTGCAAGTCTGGAGAAAAAATCTGCAAAAGCCTGCACACGGCTTTTGGAGAAAAGTTGCCATACACACTCAGCTGGTTAGAAAAAAGAAGTACTAAAGGAAATAGGAAAAATCATTACGCACCTTAACAAATAGCAAATTGGGGTTTAAATTATAAATTTTAAATAAAAAAGTTTTTTGTTGTTAAATTGAAAAAGTAAAAATAAATTTTGAAGTAAATTTTGTCTGTAATAACTGGAAAAGTCTTTGGCCAGTTCAACATTTTGAATTTGGCCTTTTAAGGATATGTGTTGTATTTGAGGAAAATTTTCAAGCCGGTGGCTAAAAGAAACCTATCTATATTCATGTGTATTGCATTTACAAAGCGATTTAACGAGAAAATGAAAATTCGTATTAAAATCTAAAGATTGTTTGTTACAAGAGTAAAACAAAGCTCGTAATTATGTTACTTAATTTAATTTACTTATTTTTTCTTTTCTTAATTTCTTTTCCAGCTGTTTTTCCTCTCAACCCCTAATTCCCAACAGATATTAATTGAAAAGTTTTGATCCATTCTGGTTAAAAGGTAAAAAAAATTTCTTATTACAACTCCTAAAAATATGTTTTAATGTTCGTTTTCTTCTTCTTTATAGCATATCCCTCTGTGCAATTTTTTGTTTTAAATAAAATATTAGCGAAGATTTAAAAATATACATATATATATTTTTAAATTGTGTTTAAATTATCATTCATTCCTGCTTTCATAAAGTTTTTTTTCTAAGAAAACAAACACTTCATAGTCATGCCCCGCGGTAAACGTCGCTCCAATCACGATATGGGTGAAGATGATCGACAAGCTTCGAAAAGACAACGCAATGCATATACGACAGCCACAGCACAAAATACTAGCAGGTAGATTTTTTAAGTAATAAAATATTTACGTTAAATATAAAATAAGTAGATATAATTCATGTTTTGAAATATTTTAAATTATTTTAAATATTCTGTCGTGATCATGTTTAATTTAGTAAGATAAAAATTTCATTTACTTTCCCTTTAAAATACAGTTCATATTTATGTTTTTATCCATGAGGTGTATTTCTTATTATTTGATTATAATAATGAAGGGTAGCCAGAAATTAGGCAGCAATTTGTTATCATTATTTCTTTACGTTTTCATTTAACCTATAAGCGAATGTATAATTTTTTATTTTACTGTACACTGTATTAAGGCCGGTTTATTCTTTTTTAAAATTAAAATTTTATTGTTGTTATACGTTTCTAAATGAAATAAAATTACGTTTAATTTAATTTTTTCCAATTGTAGTTTCTTCCATACCGCACTTACAAATGCATCCACGCTAAATTGAAAAAATATCCTTCAATTAGTAGCAATTAAATTTTCTAATTTCCATTAAAGCTGTATGAATTTGCCGTTTTTCTTTTCCCCAAAATTTGGATAAAAGTCTTGTGATGAACGGGATTAAGTAACCAGCAAGATATGCATAGATATCAGCTTTTCCCAGCAAGAAATAAATTGCATTTTTGTTTTAAAATGTTATAGGCTAGCTATTAGCATAATATCTAGCAATAATAATTCAAAAATTCCCAAAATAGTTTATTAAAAAACTGCTGTTTTTATGATCTTTAAAATTAATTTTATTTGCGGCAATAAGTGGTATTTAAGACAAATTTGGAAAAAAAACTAAATTCACCAAAGACTAGAAGTGAATAATTTACATAAAATGAAGATTGTCCAAAAAACCATATTAAAAAATTAATACCCACTAGAGACATGGTGAAAACTTGAATAAAATTTTTTAAAAAAATTTAAATTTTTGAAAGACCATAATGACTTTTCGCAAATATCCTATGATTTTATTAAAACAAAATCAAAAAATTCGTAATCAAATATTGGTTATAATTTCAACAATTATAAAAAAAATATAATAAAATTCGCGGATATTAAAAACGTATGGCTTTCGCTAACATTCTCAGCAAACGAATAAGTCTTCTTTCGCTTGGCTTAAATTTCGGTTTTTCGCATTCATCAGAAGTGAACAGCAGTAAAATTAATTTCATAATAGTAAAATTCACGGTATGAAAACAAATAAAACGAAACGTTTGTATTATTTATAGTAGTTCAAAAAATCGGAAATAATTAGAAGATCTGACTGTGTCATTTAGTTTTGTAAGGCCTTTGTTTGTGAGCACAAACGTTCAGTTTTTTAAATTGAATTTTTACAGACAGAAGAGAAAACAATAAAAACAAAATTAAAACGTTGTAAGAAGCGTTTATTTATTGTTGTGGAGAATTTATGCTTGAAACATTTATATCTAAGCAACAACCCCCCGGGGGCACATTTATAAGTCTTTATGGATCACACAACCATCCAGACTTGTGTCTTGTGGGGGTAAGTGGAAGCTCAGTCCCCTAACAGGCTAGCAAGGAGCCAACTGGAAAATCCACTATATTTCCACGAGAATCAGTAAAGCCCCAGAGTTCCGCTAATTGTTTTTTTAGCCTTTTAGCTGTTCTCTGACTGATTATTGAGGTAGGCCCTTCGGAAGTATCGTGGTGGCTGTGGCCCTCGTTTGAGTTTGTGGGTTGGATCATTCACAATGTACACAATGAATGGACCAGGTCCAGTGAGTATGAATGCTGTCGTGTTCTTAATTATCTTCAGTAAGGAGCAGTGGTTTGCAACCCTGCTTTGGAACCGCTGAAATTGCAACTAGGAAAGATCTGTTGCTAGAATTAGTCCTCGACTTCCTAGGGCGTGAATGATGTTGCTTTTCATTCTCAATGGCTTGACCACCATCTGATTAAGGTTTACGGCCAGGCGCAGATGTAAATCTTATCACGAAATATCTTAGCAAATTACACAATGTCGTAATACTAATAGCAAGTACAAGAGTGAAACACAAATTCTTGGGTCATACATTCCGAGGAATACCGACGTTACTGGCTGTTGGGCGAGCTCTTTCGATGCGATGACATCACTATCAAGTTCTAGACAGTACTGAAGCCTCCAATATTTCATTTACTGACGGAACAAATCCAAACAACTACATACAAATTCTTGCGTTTGCACTCTTTGTCAATAAAATATGATTTATTTTTAATTTTCTTCATTAACAAAATTAAACTTTTTGTTTTTTTTTTTCACCCACTGATTGAATTTGCTTTTATAAGCCAAAAAAAGAAAAAAATCCTTCTTGATACACACTTCTAAAGCTTTGTCTGTTTCAAATTTCAAATAATAATTCGACAGTAAAGATAAAAATTACCTGTAATGCCATCTATGCATTAAAATTATTTTATAAGAATCGATTAAAAGAAATACTCTCCACGTTTAACATTTATTGATTTGTTTTTATTTTTTATAAGAAAGTTTTAAATTATAAAAATTTGTTAATGTTTATCACAATAACATACAAACATAAGCATGCACGTATTTTCTTTGTTTTTTTCTTTTTACAGTAAACAATTCTCTCCTTGACTCTTGCATAAATGCTCTCTTTCTTTTCTTTATCACTGCTGTGAATGTCTCTTAATGAACATGAACATGATTTTGAATTTAAAGACACCTTGTGTTATTTAAACAATAATTTTTTGGCATTTGTTAAGAAAATTTAGCTGCTTCAAATTTAAAAACTATTTTTAGTTCATAAATAATAGAAGCAAACTGAAAGAATAAAAAAACTTAACAATTTTATTTTAAAAAATAATGGCAAAGTAAAATATCTTTAATTTAAATATTTAAACAAAAAAATCTTTATAAATTTTAAAGTAATTAAAAAAATTGTTTTCTTACCTTTAAGACGTCATATAAAAGCAGAAGATTCGTTTAGTCATAAAAGATGTTTAGCATGGTTTAGAGAATATACAAATCCCGATGAGCCAGATACGCTGGGTATGTACTTTTTTAATTTGATTTTTTGCATAAAGTTATTTCTCTTAAATGTTCTTTTTTCTATTATTTGTTTTTTTTTAAAGGTCCCGATGGCATGGAAAAGTTTTGTGAAGATATTGGTGTTGAACCCGAAAATGTTGTGATGTTGGTATTGGCTTATAAAATGGGTGCCACACAAATGGGTTTTTTTAGTCAGTTTGAATGGTTAAAGGGTTTAACCGAATTAGAATGTGATTCTGCACTTAAAATGCAATCAAAATTGGACTATTTAAAAAGCATATTGAATGATCCAAATATATTTAAAAGTATATATCGTTATGCATATGATTTTGCAAAGGTAAGTGAAAGTAAAATTCAAGTTTATTAAGGCTAATTAAAATGTATAAAGATGATCAATCCACTCGGCCACTTAATGGTTCACTTATGTGGTATCCTATAGTAATGAATAGGTGATGGCCTTGCAGACTGTGATTTTCTAAAGCTGCTTTGCTCAAAGAAAAAAACCTTGCCGTATGGCCAAGAAGACGTCATATTGTTAAGCTGGCGCAGATGCCGCTCGGTATCTACTGAGGCACTATAGGTGTTGCTAGATATGGCGTCCCTTGATTTGGAAGGAATATGTCGTGCTATTGTTTTTAATATCAAGAAGAAGCTACCACTTCTAGATGGCAATTGGATTCCTGATTCTGACTTGTTGAATGGGGGGAGTAGAATGATCAGTACACTTTTAGAAAGCTGTATTGTTTCAAGGTAGAGGACAAGATGTACGGACAGTGACAATAGGCAGGTAACGTAAGAATTCGTTCGTAAGATGACGTTCGTATGCCCTGATTTTTGCTTGAGTATCGGCTTCAGCTTTTTTGGGAACCCTATTGACGGGATATGGCTCGCTCAATGCATGATGACTGTAAGGACTCAGACGATATGGGTATTACGTATAAAAGAGCTGGTTAGGCGTCTTTTTTACCCGATGGGAAGAGAATAGGATGTTAGTAGAGATGGCCTCTATGCAGGCATCCGCGGTTGTGGTTTCCTGGCAGTGCTGGTTTTCTACTGTCGTCATCTGCCACCGTTGCTGTCGCCAGATCGCTACTACACTGAGATCGTACCCCCTTCTTGAATGCAATATAAACTCACAAATAACTTGTTCATAGAGTTACGGATCACTAGTGTTTAAAAATATTTAATATCTTTAACTTTAATAAGATTCCAATAATTTTTGAATTAAGATATTAACGATCATAGCTCATTTGTAAAGTTTTGGCTGCAAAACGATATAAAGCCTGGTTTGATATTTAAAAATCGTAAGGATAAGACAAATTTATCAATAAAACAGTAATTGACTACAATAAATTCAAATTCGCCTTGAATTAGTCTAGAAAGGTAAACAATTTCATGATGAAATCACTTAACTTTAGCATACATGGAACTAAGTTTAAGTAAATTTGAGCTGCAAGAAAATAAAAACCAAATTAACCTGTGTACCTACACTAGAATTATTAAAAATAAAGAAAAAAAAATAAATTTAATTTATTTATTTTTTAGGACTCCGATCAACGTAGTATGGATATAAATACAGCAAAGGCAATGCTACAGTTATTGCTGGGTAAACATTGGCCTTTGTATCCACAATTTGCACAATTCCTAGATCAATCAAAGTACAAAGTCATAAATAAGGATCAGTGGTGTAATATATTGGAATTTTCACGCACCATTAATAATGATTTAACAAATTACGATATCGATGGAGCATGTAAGAAAATAATATTCCATTTTGTGTTAATTTTTTTGTTTTATAAAATTTTACTAACAAAAGTTTATGTTGTTTAGGGCCTGTTATGTTGGATGAATTTGTTGAGTGGTTACGACAGCAACGTCAATGTACGAGTACAACATCAAGCTGAAATTTTTGGTATAATTCCTTTTACCATCATCATCATCAATACCAACCACAACCGCCGCCGCCATCACCACCACCACCATCAACATACTAAAATTAGTAGCAGCTTTTTTCTCTTTCATTTTTTGTTTTCTAATTTGTTTTTCCCTCTAACCCTACATTTATTCTAATTCAAAAGAAAAAGAAATCCAATAAATTACGAATGGTACCAATAAAATTATCTTTAATAAAAATAAAAACTTCTTCAAGAAGAAAAAAGAAACAAAAAAAAACATTTTTGTATTACAAAAAAGAAATAATTTTTTTTTCTTTAATAACTCCATTTAAAAATTATTATAAATACAAAAATATATATCAGGGGCTTCTTTTATTAAAGTATAAAAGGCCTTAACACTATTTAAAAATAAAAACACACACACACACCACCTGGCTGATAAATCAAGTCCTTATTGGTGAGCCAGCCACTCAGTCGGTCAGAAAATAAAGAAACATTTGTACGGATTTGATAAGATCAAAACTATTTGGGTTAAGTTACTTTACTTTATAAAAAAATACTATTGTAGTATGAAAAACAAAAATTGAAAATAATAATAACTGTCATTTAAAAAGAGAAAAATATGATGTTCTGAAATAAAAACTACAATAAAAAAAATAAAGCAGAGATTAAAGAAAGTTTTGAATTATTTATATTATTATTATTCTTTGGTTAAGAAAATAATTTTAAAAAATATTAAACTCTTGCTAGAGTATTCAAAACCGAGTACGGTTCATTAGGATTGAAAAGAGCAATGTAGTTGGCGCTTTCTTTAGTTATTAATTATATGTGATCAACTTAAGCAAATTACCGCCTTTGATATCGTTTAAAAAATTTTTGGCAGCTTAATTTTTTGGGTCATGGTATTCGATTGTAATTATAGGATTACAATTGTGTTATAGGTACGATCCCGTACTTTTTGGGTAACCTTTAGTAAAATGATAGAAAACAAAAATTACTCTCAATTATTGACAATAACCCCAAAAGTACGGGCACAAATAAAAACAAATTCAGCAGGAAAATATCCAAAGAAAACTGCTCAGAGATAATTAGAATCCTTAATGTGTCTCAGATGAAATGTATGTAAGTATTGCAGCATTTAACCACTTGGAGAATAAGAATTGATTCAATGCAACAAAAATGTGTTGCAGTTTTAAAATTTAATGGATACGCGCCATAAAATATTAAAACTTATTATCACTTACTTACCCAGTATTGATTGTGTGCTTTAGTTTTGTCACCTTAAAATAATGCCTTTTACTGGTTTTCTTTGATTTTGAATGTTTTACATTAATATTGTTTTTGTTTTAATTTACAATTTAGTTTAAAAATTTGTTTTTAGTTAATAAAAAATTACAAAAATATTACAATTTAATTTAGCTTTGTATTAATTTTTTTGCTTTTTATTGATCGATTATATCACCAATTTTGGGCAGAACTTTTAAATATACCTTTGTTTTTTTTAATTCAAGCAATCAAACTGTAATTCAAGAACTCAAAATTTAGCATGTTACTCAAGCTCAAATCTTCATAAAACCTGAACGAACAAAATCTTGAAGAATGAAAAATAAATGAATATATTACTCAAAACACTGTTTTGTACAACAAAATTTACACAATTTCACAAAACAGATTCCGTTATTGTCCTGTGATAAACAATATTCTAATTTTTTAAGTTTTCCGCTATAAATGCTTGTGGGGTTATTTATTTATTTATCAATTTTGTATTTTCATCTGGCATCATCTATTTATTGTTTACTACAAACGAAAGAAACAGCTCTACCATAAATTTTGAATATTTATGCACTCAATATTCCTTATCAACTAAAAGAGTGAAAGAGAGAACTATATTTTGTTTTTAATATTATGAAAAACAACCAGTAAATAAATAATTATTTGAAAAACATGTGGCAAGTTTGTGCTTGAATAAAGTTGTTGTACTATTCGTTGTTTAACGAATTCTTGTTTGCAGCCCAAACATTTTGAATATTTTTTTTCAAACGGTTGTTTGCTGCATGGTTCTTGGTTTATTTGTGTTATGTTTTTGTTGCTTGTAATCGTATTTTTACATACCGAGTAAAGAATTGATAGACAGAAAAGAAATCATTCGTTGAATATCTACTGCTTGTGTGCTTTTTCAAAACGCGCGCTGCTGTTGTAACTTGAAAAAAAATAAGAAATTTCTTACAAGGAGGAGCTGCAATTTAAATAGATAAATCAGTGAATTAAAGTTACTTATATTTGTTGTGTGTGTATTTTCTAGTTAAAAAACAAGTTTTGGTTTATTAGTTTTTATGTGCTGAGTTTTGTGTTGAAAAACATAAGTTTTTTTATAACTTTGTGACAGAAAAATAACTCGAATTTGATTTTGTAAATAATTTGTTTAGTTGCATTGTGTGTCTTTTTTTTTGCATTAAGTTCACGTTTAATTTGTCCCTGTAAGAAAATCTTGTTCTAAAATGGCCGCAAAAATTGATGAAAAGACACCGGATATACCCGAAAGACTTTATGATTCCTCAAACAATAGAACCTACAAACGGATGCGCTTCTTTGGAAAGGTTAGTTTTATACATCAAAGAGATAGATACAAATTGTGCAAATGATCAGTGAAATTTCTTTAATATTAATTTTCTTTTGTAGCTTATATTCGCTTAGTTTTGATCCTTAATTATTAGCTGTCAACCAAAACAGGGTTGTTAGAAAGCAGGAGCATTTGGCTTAATAATGCCAAACAAATGTAGAGGAATCAGAAATCACTGAAATATTTTATCCAAATTTTTGTTGAATATAGTTTTTATAATGCAAATAGTTTTGAGTTTAAACCGTGATCAAAATTAAAGTTGATTTAAGATTAAGAAAATGAAATCGAAGTACAAATATTTTTGATTAGGAATTAAAAATGAAAAAGGCTGGTGCTCAATTAGTATAGAGAAATAAATTTCTGGTCCCATTAAAGGGGGAAAAACGAAACCGCTGTTGGAAATAATGAAAAATAAAATAAGTTTGGCATCATATACATACTATATAGAAAATGAACATTTGAGTTAATTTAAAGTCGCCTGTTCATACTTGGTTTATTTCTCTTCTGCGGTTGTATTACACCGGGAGTTTCTCATAAGTGGACAAATTTGAGATGAAGTAAATTGCCTCCTTTCCTATTTATTACGAAACTTGAAACATGGAACTTCAGACCATTCAGCAAGAAATTTTATTTGTAAAAATTTACAATCAAAAAAGTAAAATCGCTAAATTTTAGACTCACGATATTGTTGCTGACAGTAGAATAAACAATATGCTCGTAGTAGTCGTAGTGATAGCAAAGATAGCCGCTATACAGCAAATTGGTGAGAATGATTGTGGAACATCAATTCATCGGTGTTTGTAACAATTGGTTATCACTAGAAACACTTTGCGCAACATTTTTCAGACAGATGAAGGAAGCTCAATTCATTCAAGAATTAAAGCCGACCGACCATTGTTTGCGTCGAACGTTTGTGATTTGACTGTTTTAAAAACTGACCAAAAACAAAGCATATTTCAAAAAAATCATCTAGTGATGAGGATTTTATGGTCGCGTATGGGACTCAAAATCCACTTGAAAAAACATCAATGCAAAGAAAGTGAACGTATGGTGCAGTTTGTGGTTAGCAGCCCGTATTATTTTTAAGCTAAACAATTCCCAAACAACCTCGTAAAAAATTTTTTTCACCAAAGATCATTACATCTAAAAAAGGAAGGTCAATTATATCTGCTGATTGAGGCATTTTTACATAGAAGTATTTAGAATATTAAACAAACAACCAACATTTTCTTGACAACTCATTCTGTTTCATATTCAAATTAAGATTTAAAACATTTTTTTAAAGAATTTCAACTGACCAGTAACCTTGCCAAAGTATCTATTTATTGAAGCTGGAGAAAGTGTTACCATTGTGTTAAAATTTGATAAATATGATTTCAAATTATTATTTATTTTTCTTTTCTTCGATTATTGTGTCACAGGGTGGTTTCGCTAGATGCTACGAAATCATAGATATTGTCACGAATGATGTGTATGCCGGAAAGATTGTTTCCAAAAAGCTAATGATGAAACATAATCAAAAAGAAAAAATGACTCAAGAAATTACCATACATCGCAGTCTCAATCATCCAAATATTGTTAAGTTTCATGGTTTCTTTGAGGATAGTGCTAATATTTATATTGTTTTGGAATTGTGCAAGAAAAGAGTAAGTTTTCTAATGCTTTAATTATTTCAAAAATTATTCGTATACAGTATCGGACAAAACTATCGAATGAGTTTAATTAAATTTTAATATTTTTTTTAAATATAAAAAAAAAAAATATTTTTAAACTCAATGGTAAATTAAAACAAAGAAAAAAACATTAATTCTTCATTTAAAATCAAAGAAAATCAGTAACAGGGATTATTTTAAGGCGACAAAACTGAGAGCTTATAGTCAATACTGCGTAAGTAAGTAGTGAAAAGACACAATATTTTGTGACACGTATCTGTTATTTTTTAAAACTGCAGTACATCTTCGATAAATTGAACCAATTAAATTGGATAATACCTCCAAAGAAATTCCATTCCCAGCAGTTTTTGAATTTTTGAAGAGCTCATTCATATTTTTACGTTATCACGGTATATTTTTCAATCTGAAATTTTTAATAAATTGTCTATTACATTAAAATCCGAATATTTATATATTAATTTTGTGTGTTCATGGTAGTTTTTGGTACCTTCACTTATGATATTTGACGTATGTCTTTATAAACGAAATATTCCACTTTTCCATTTATTCTATGCATCGAGTGTATGCCATGGCCTAAGCTTCTACTTATCGGAGGAAAATACGAGTCTATTTCTATGTGAAATAAAGCACTTGTGTACACTTTTATAAGATTTTAAGCTACCTCCTTCAGTCCGTCTTTGAATGGTTCCTGGAATAACTTCTGGTGATAATTGTGTAGCAATGGATTTTAATGATATGAATGAATCCTTTTAAGTCATGCGTATTATTGCCTGGTCATCTCGTTTCCTTCTTTTGTGCAGCTGCCAACTAGGCTCAGGAATAAAAACGGGATATAATACTGTCACTAATTTCAAGTTTCATTGTAAGAATTTTGCTTTGAAATGCACAGAATAAAATAATAAAACTACAAATATTTTTTTTTAATTTGATTGATGTAAGTTCTTTGAAAAAATAATATTTTTTATCAAATAATGTTATTCGATTGTATCTTCTAAAGCAAAAGCAAAAAGTTTTTTCCGACACTACATTTTTATATTTCTTAATTTTTATTATTTTTTTTTTAATATTTAAGTCTATGATGGAATTGCATAAACGTCGAAAAACTATAACCGAATACGAATGTCGTTATTATATACATCAAATAGTACAGGGTGTCAAATATTTGCACGACAATCGTATTATACATCGTGATTTGAAATTAGGAAATTTATTTCTTAACGACATGTTGCATGTTAAAATTGGTGATTTCGGTTTAGCTACACGTATTGAATATGAAGGTGAACGTAAAAAGACTCTTTGCGGTACACCCAACTATATAGCACCAGAAATTTTAACCAAAAAGGGTCATTCGTATGAAGTAGATATTTGGTCAATTGGTTGTGTTATGTACACTTTGCTGGTGGGTCAGCCACCCTTTGAAACTAAAACTCTTAAGGATACCTATTCGAAAATAAAAAAATGTGATTATCGTGTGCCCAGCTACTTGCGTAAATCTGCTGCTGATATGGTTGTAGCTATGTTGCAATCAAATCCCGAAAATCGTCCCAGAATAGGGGATCTTTTAAATTTCGAGTTCTTAAATTCTGTACCGGTGCCAACATTCCTGCCCAGCTCTTGCTTAACAATGGCACCACGTATGGAACTTAAAGATTCCGTAGAACATGATATTTCCAATCGTAAACCATTGATGGAATTGAATGGCCTTAAGGATGATACGCGTCTAGAATCAACATTTCTTAAAAATAATCTACATGACGCCATCACAGCTTCGGCTCAAGCCTGCAAACACAATGAAGATTATCGCAGCGATATACAAAGTCTGCAACAACAGATTACAAATTTATTAAATGCTAGGGTAAGTTTATTTTATCTGCATTATGCTGCTGACTAAATTTAATAAAAATGTTTAATGTTTTATGTTCTTAGCCTCGTATATTGCAAGGAGATTTGGGTGATGAAAATACTGATCCAGCAGCACAACCATTATTTTGGATATCAAAATGGGTGGATTATAGTGATAAATACGGTTTTGGTTATCAACTGTGCGATGAGGGCATTGGTGTTATGTTTAACGATACCACTAAACTTATTCTTTTGCCAAATCAAATGTAAGTACGAAAATTGTATTCTACGAGTATATAGGGATAAAAAAATAACAAAACAAAATAACAAAGCAAAAGTTTAAATTAAAAAATAAATAAAATAAACCCAAAAAAAAAAAAAAATAATTGTTGCTGACAACAGACGGAAACCATGCGATCGTAGTGACCGTAAAGATTCAACATAACCGCTGTGCAGGTAAGTGTTGAAAAAAGCATAGAATGTCACGCTCGCATCTATCACCAGAGGCACTTTGCGCAATATATTGATTTTTATCTTCAAATCGTTGAAGAATCAAAGCCGGCCGACCATTGTTTGCATCGAAAATTTGCGTCTTAGCTGTTTGAAAAACAACGCATTTTTCAACAAAATCATCTTTAGTGATGAGAAGCTCACTTTCAATTAGACGGTTATGTAAACAAACAAAATTTTCGCATATGGGGCTCCAAAAAAGCACAAAGAATCCTCGAAAAACCGTCACATACAAAGAAAGTGACCGTATGGTGAGGTTTGTGGTTGGGCGGCGTCATCGTCACGTATTATTTCGAAAATGACCAATGGAATGAAAATTTTCTTAAGAAATCAAAGATCAGTTTCAAAATCTTTTGATAACATAAATTTTGAAAAATAAAAAATGAATAAAACAAATATTTCTCATTTTAGCAATGTACATTTCATCGACAAAGATGGCAAGGAGTCCTATATGACAACTACGGATTATGCAAAGTCATTGGATAAAAAAATGAAATTACTTTCGTATTTTAAACGTTATATGACTGAACACTTAGTGAAGGCAGGAGCCAACAATGTTAATTTGGAGAATGATCAAATATCACGTATGCCACATTTACATTCCTGGTTTCGTACCACCTGTGCCGTTGTTATGCATTTAACTAATGGCACTGTACAGGTATTGCAGCTCATATTTTTTATTTTTTCTTTTAATAATTTTGTGTTTTTTAGCTTAATTTTTCGGATCATATGAAAATTATAATTTGCCCCCGCATGAGTGCTATTACATATATGGATCATGATAAGAATTTCCGTACATACCGTTTCTCCACCATAATGCAACATGGCTGTTCGAAGGATTTATATCAGAAAATACGTTATGCCCATGAAAAACTTAATAGAATGCTCGAAAAAATGTTCTATTAAAGTTGGCTTGACTTTAGTTTAACGTTTCTTTGTTTACAATACTTTAAAGACTGGAATGTTTCATTATTGCACGCACAGCTCCATTAACAACGAAAAGCAAGTTTTAAGCAGAGAAATTTATTTTTTTGTTTAAAATTTAACGCCACTTGTCTGTCGCCCGGCCTAATAAATGCAGTTTGCACTATATTTGTCTTAATTAAGAAATAAATTAAATTCATTTTTATTTTGTTTGCTGCTTTTAATGTTTTATTAGTCTTTTACTACCTATTTCCATGCTTAACGAAAAAACAGAAAAAAAAATGCTAATTTTATTTTTATAATAATTATTTTTTTGTAATTTTTGTTTTTAGTGTGATTTTTAATTGCTATACTTAATGCATATATCGCCTCTTCAGAAAAAAGCAATTTTTCGTAATACATCCATTAAACTTTATACACTTGCTTACAAACATACATAGATATTTTCTTACAATGCATGTTTTATTGGCCAACAAGGCTTTTACATTGATATTTAATAAATAAAAAATAAATAAATTAATTTTAAAAGAAAAATGAACCCTTAATCATCTTAAATTAAATAAATTTTTTCACCTTCACTTCGATTTTTTATAAATAAAGAATAAACTTAAGTTTTACTTAATAAAAATATTTGAGGTTAGAAAGTAAATTCTCTTTTATTTAGTAAAAAGTTGAGGAATTTTAAACACTCTTGGGCCAAGAACTTTAATTTGAGGTTGGAAGTAAATTGTCAAGTGAATAAATTTCAGGAACTGAGCTGTCATCCCTCGAGCAAAGAATTTTAATTGTGAAAATTCTCTATCAAAATGGCGAAAATTTTACTGTATCACTTTGTAAAATTCGAGCAGCATTTGCTCGTAATCAAACTCTTGAGAACGCTGTGTATAATTTAACCGCTCAGTTCGACGCTCATGGTATTGTTGCTGACAATAGACTAAAACAATACGCTCATAGTAAACGTATTGAGAATGAGTCTGGCAGTCGACTTTAGCAACAATTACACATTATTACAGCCACTTTGTGCAATATTGAATTCAACGCGTTCAAGACTTAAAGTCGGTCCGACTATTGTATGCGTCAAACGTTTGTGAATTATCTGTTTAAAAAACTGAACGAAAATAACGCATTTTCTTAATAAAATTATCTTTGGTGATGAGAAATCCATTTTTAATTAGGCGGTCATGTCAACAAAGTAAAAACTGCCGCATATGGGGATCAAAACATCCACAAGCAGTGCTCGAAAAAACATTACATTGAAAGAAAGTGACCGTGTGATGAGATTTGTGGTCAGACGGCATTATCGGCCGGTATTATTTCGAAAATGAGCAAAGGAACGCCGTCACCGTGAATTTTCTGCACCACCAAATCATGATACAATTTTTTGTTGGCACAATTAGATTGTGTTGGCATCAGTACAGGTTTCAGCAAGATTTCGCCACACTGCTAATGAAGCTATTCAGTTAGTGCATGAGAAACTTTCCGATCACGTAATTTCTCGATTTAGCGATGTTAATTGGCCGGCTTGTTTTTCTCATTTAACGCCGCTGAATTATGTTCTCTACACTAAATAAAACAAATAAATAACTAGACAGCCAAACCCACCAAAATCAATTAACACAAAAATATTGAACTTTATGCGTCATATCCAAATTTTAAGCTAAAATACATTGAAAAACAGTCAATAAACGAAGTGTTCGCAAATTGGCACAGCGGATTTATATGGGTTAAGAAAATAAAAAATGGTTTTTACCAGCTTTGTTTTTTAAACTAAAATTCTCTTTGTACAATTATTATGGAATTGAAAAAGAAATCACACACCATTTATTTTATATTTAATTAGCAATTATTTATTTAAAAACTAATTTCATTTATTTATACATACAAGAAAGCAAAAAAATTTTTTTAATTTGTTTATATTTTAATGTAAAGTACTTAAAAACAAAAAAAAAATAATGATAATAAAATTAGGAATAATTGAATAAAAATATATAAAATGATATTAAAGTAGTACGATAAACAATTTCAATTTAGTGTTAAGAGATTAAAGATGTTCAAAAACTAATTTTTCTTGTTTTCTTTTTCGAATTTAAGTGACTATATAGGTAGATTTTTTTATAGAATTTCTTTTTTAACGCCTCCAAACGATACGTTATTAAATATTTATTGTTTTATCTAAATAGACATTTTTAAATAATTAATATTTTAAAATTATTTTTCTTATTATTACAATACATTGCAATTCTCCTTTCTCTGTTTTTCTAGTATTTTTCGAAATATCTTGTTTAGATGGTATTTAATTTTATTTGTATTGGTTCTAATGGGTGAGCAGAACTGAAGAAAAGGCGTTCGTTTTTTATATATTTTTTTTTTACTTTCAATTAATTTTTAGGGCAAAAAGCAAAAAATTGTTTTATGATTTTTTTTGTTGATGTTTTCCTTTTGTTTTCTGTTTTAATTATATTATTTCTTAAAACAAGTTTGTAAACAAACGTTAGCCATAGTTCATATTTGTACTGTGCGCTGATGATTGAAAACTATTCGATATGTTCTTTTGCTGGCTGGCGGTGGCTGCCGCTGCTACTGACTGCTGTTGTATCTGCTGAGAAGATAGTGAAGAATTTGCTTGCAGGTAATTTTGTAAAAGAAATCGATTTTCTTGGCACCATTCGACAAAATCATCGATTAAAACTGGCCATGCTCCTTCGGAGTCATAATTACTCATATTATCATCAATATGAATAGCAAAATCAAGTAATAAATTCCATGTATCTTTAGGTATAGAGCGTTTGTGCTTTTCCTAAAACAAAAACAGAAATCACAACAAAATTGTTTCCCTATATTAAAAAATGGTATGAAACTAATTATCACCTTTAAAAATTTGCACCATAAATCCAAAAACTTAAAACGCCCACTCAACACTATAGTCCAATAGGCAATAGCCATATCTAAATCAATACCCTTTTGACCAGGATCCTTGGCATAATTAAAAGTAAATTGATAGAAATCTTTGAATTTGGCCAAATCATTTAGCTCCATTTCCAGCAAAGGTAACTTAACCTTTAACTTGTCTATACTATCAATACCCAATTCACTCATACCATTAACGAATTCCTCGCGGGTAAATTCACATTGTACTTCGGCATGAAATTTCCATGCTATTATTAGGACCAACTTCGAATCCGGACTTAATTCTAATTCATCCAAAAAGCGTATAACTCCCTCGGAGGTAATTTTCTGAGTATCAGACGGATCACGATAGCGCAAAAACAATTGTTCAATACGTTTACGATCTAACTCGCGATAATAATATTCAGGATTCTGAAAATAGTTATCACTAGCCAAATCTAATTTCCAATCATTTTGTTGCAGGCAATAAATGGCTGTCTGTTCGCCGGTTTGAGTTAAGGAGATGAACTTTTTCACTTTATCCCTTTGCGTAGATTTTAATTTGTTCTGTAAATAATCACACAAAAAGCAATTAAAATACCTTGATTTTCTCTTGTTTAAATTACACATCTCTGGTCTTGTATTGTTAGTATTCGGTTCTCATAGCATATTTTGTAAAAAAAGATTATTGCATAAAAGCAATTTTCGTTTATAATTTGAGGAAAATCTATTATTTCTGTTGCATATTTGCATAGTCTTTTTTTGCTGGCATTCTATTTTGTTTGACATAACTTTCTATTTTTCAAAAGATTTTTCTCGGTACCAAACTATTCTTACCATTTTTTAGCTTTCTCTTCTTAATTCACTATTATTAATAGTTTTCTAAGAACAATTAGTAAATTTGTTTAATTTTTATAAAAAAATATTAATTTCTGTTCTTAAAAAATAATTTTCTTTGCTTTTGCTTTCTTTTCCCTACGTCTTTTCTTTTTTATTTTTCCGCAAAATCTTTTTGGTATTTTGCTTTTGGCACCAGTTTCTTTTATTGGTTGTCAAAATGATAGCGTTGCCCATTAACTGAAAATTACGAAAAATAAAAATACGGCTGCTTTATTTTATAAAAAAAAAATTCAACACTATATTATTTGTTTCTTAATAAAACAATACTTTAATATTAGATATTAAATTCTTGTTAGTTGTTACAAAGCCTGCGAAAACATTAATTTGTTTATGCAGATATTGATATCTCATCGACATTTTAACCATTTATCTATGATTTTAACGATATGGCAGGTTACTGTCAAGATATATGCATGGCGGCGGTTGTAAACGGCGATGGTATGGATCTTTTGTAAGCCGGCTCAATTAGTGTTGTTTTACACACTTCAACTTTTGTTGCTCAACTGTTGTTTTTTCCATTAAAAAGAAAGAGAAGGGGTATAAAACTTTCTCTTTCTTTCTAATAGAAAAAACAACAGTTGAGCAAGAAAAGTTTAAGTGTGTAAAACTGCACTTTATTACTCTAATCTAACAAACTTTAATTACTGTTGTTTGTTGCTGTTGTTAGGAATTTTCTTTTACGGAATTAAGAACTTAAGGAATGTAAAGTAAATAAAGTAGCACGTTATTAGCACTAAGTGTAGTATTTTAAAAACACTGCAAGTAAGTGCGGTTTTACACACTTCAACTTTTGTTGCTCAACTGTTGTTTTTTCCATTAGAAAGAAAGAGAAAGCTTTATACCCCTTCTCTTTCTTTTTAATGGAAAAAACAACAGTTAAGCAACAAAAGTTGAAGTGTGTAAAACCGCACTAACGAAAAGCACCAAATTTAACGTAAACGTGTTATAAGAAATCTTAAAATAAATTCAGTGTTTTTACTAATATATATCTCAGACATGCCAATTAAGGGCAGTTCGGTCATTTGTGGAAAAGAAAAAAATCAGTACTCTTTTGGCGTCGACTACCGGCGGCCTGAACCATCAAGCTATGGAAACTTCAGCTCAGGTTTTTGCTGCTATATATACTGCCGAGTACAATCTATTCTAAAATCAAAACAAATAAGCAAAAATTAACGAAAAAGGAACATGTCCTCAGAATATGATAAAGTAAAAATTGGAAAGTTAATTTTAAAGGGTGAAAAACACAAGTAAGTATTGCGACATTGTTAAAACCTTAAAGTAAAATTTGTGCCAACTCCTAAATATCTGCAGAAAGAGCAAGAAGCGAAAAAAGGAGAAAAAACACAAAGAAGAGTCCGACAAAAAACGAAAGACCCAAGTGGACGAAGATGCTTTAGCCCATGGCGGCTGGTGGCAGGCCAAATTGGCTACAGAAATAACAGGTCCGGTGGCTATACAATTTGGTGATCGTTGCTATCTAAAGGCCATGGACAATGGTCTATTTACGTTAGGCCCTCCACATCGTGACGGTGAAGGACCAGATCCAGAAGAAATATTTACAGCTTTTCCCATTAATGAGCGCAAGGTAACCTTTAAGTCGGGTTATGGAAAGTATTTAAAAATCGAAAAAGATGGTATGGTGACGGGGCGTTCAGAGGCTGTGGGTAGCTTGGAGCAGTGGGAGCCTATTTTTGAGAATGATAAAATGGCTCTATTGTCCGATTTGGGTTTTTTTATGTCTATTGATCCTGAAGATGATGCCTGCGTTGCACTGCGTAAAAAGGTTACCGATTTAGAAATCTGTAAAATTCGTAGCAATGCGCCACGAGAATGCGTTCCAGATGAGGAACCCACCGAGGAAAAGGGTGATTTAGCCGAAGTGGAGAAAAATTATGTGTAAGAGTTTTATTTTTTTTTTTTGGAAACTTAATGTGTTTTCAATTCTTTTGTACTTTTAGGAAGAAATTTCAAAAATTTCAGGACAAAAAATTACGCATTAATAAAAATGATGTTAAAGAATTGGAAGCGGCTAAAGAAAAGGGTATACTACATGAAGCTTTATTAGATAGACGAAGTAAAATGAAGGCTGATCGTTATTGTAAATAAACTTACCATAAAAAACAAATAACATAGTTGACTTTTTAAGTCTCTGGTCGTTAATTTAAACACCATTCATTAATTATTTGCACCTGGCATATATATGTATATATATATATATAATGTATATATGCATATACATATATATACATACACAAATACACATACATATATATGCATAACAATTTGATACAACTATTTCAACTATTTTTATATTTTGCAACAGCAAAATACAATATCTTAGAAACCAACTTAATGCAGGCCAATGTTATTGTCATTCATTATTGTTTAATCGATTTGATTGAAAAGAGAAAAATAAAGATGTATTAAGATAAAATTAAAATATGTAATAGTAAACAAATTAAAAGCGAAAAACAAAAAAAATTAAATAAACAAATTAATAATGGGTAATACTGAGAGTAATGTGACAAGTGGTGTCAAAAAACAGGCTGGAGTTTCCACACAGGCGTTATATAAATTCGTAAATCTTAAGGGTGGCGGACTTTTAGTTGACATGATGAAGCGTGCTTGCCAAACAAAACAATTCGCTGAGATTGATCATGCTATTAAGACTAAAATAGAACCATTTTTATATAATAAGGGAGCTGGTCGCTACTTTCCAGTTGCAAAAATGGTTTTATTGCGAAATAAAGAACGAGCCAGAACCAAACAACTACCAGAAATACGAGCATTAGAAAATCCTGATGATGATTTTAATATACACGACTATTGTTTAGAAGTTTCTGAGGCAGAGTACATATCCAACCCCACTGCTTATCGTTTTGTGTGCTGGAATCTAAACGTTAGTAGAATAAATATATAGCAGACTTTTACTAATTATCTGTTTTTATTATTATTTAGGAAAGGGGGGCTGTCGGGGAAACAATTTTACATTTGTGTTTGTTAAATGCGTCTTCGCTGCATGCTGACTTAGCAAAGAGGCTTCTTAAATTCTATCCAAAACTCATTATGGATATATATCTTAGTGATGAATATTACGGAGAAAGTGTTCTACATATTGCTATTGTTAATGAAGATCCTGCTATGGTAAAATATCTTTTAGATGCTAATGCGTATGTGGAAGAGAGGTAAAGTTTTGTTTAAGAGATGGATTAGCAACAAATTTTTAATTATCCATGACAAATTTTAGTAAGATACATACAAAATGGGGCGAATATGTATTTACCTGAATTTCTTTGCGATATTGTAAGAAAATATGATAGTTAAAGTTACCAGCAATGTCGACTTCCCGTTTTTAATGCAACAAAGCAAAAAACAACAATAACCTACAAAGAAGATAACACAATATTTAAAAAAAAAATATAAGGAAAATAGACGATCTTGCCATTTTTTACCATTTATGAAACGATATTGTTGACAGATTAGGGCCTTGACAATACTAGTTTTAATCCGATTACGGATAAGTGGATATCGCTAAATAGACTGCCTCTACTATCCAAAAGGGTCACACGAAATCATATGTTTTATGGTGTTGGAAACAAATATTTTAGAAGTTACTAATGAAGTAACAAACTTATATATTATAAAAAATTGAAAAGTATAACTGGGGGGAAAGCATATCATTAGAGCCATTTCACTACTGATTCTATAGTTTATCAGAGGATTTTACCTCAATTTTTTATACAAAACTCAAGAATCTTTCATATATCTCAAGCCAAATGATTAACTAAGAATTATATTCAACCAACACATAAATAAGCCTGCATAATTACTATAATTGACTAGACCTAAACCTACATATTTATGTAAAGGATAAACATTTTAATGAATTGATAAAAAAAATTGATTTTATTGTTTGAAGAACATTTTTTAAAATTAAAATCAAGAACGGCAATATTTTTAAAACGACAATAAAGGCGTATAAAAGCTTCCTAATTGTTACCAAAGCCAATATATAAATTTTTTAAAATAATATATAAAAAGTAAAGGTTTAAATTTTTATAAAAAAAAATACCCAGTGCTTGTAAAAAAAATACTAATAAAATATTAAAAAGGGCAAATAACTATAATTATTTTATTTTATTTAATAAAAGTTAGTTTTTTTTTTTTAATTGATTTAAATTTGCAGGTGCTGTGGCGCGTTTATGTCTGCCGAAGATCAGAAACCTTCTCGTTATGATTCCCCAGATCATGAATATGTGGGCGTTAATCCAATTACTAATTATGATGGATACGTATATTGGGGGGAGTATCCTTTAAGTTTTGCCGCCTGCCTCTCGCAGGAAGAATGTTTTCGTTTGGTTTTAGCTCGAGGAGCTGATCCTGACTTGCAGGATACAAATGGCAATAATGTACTACACATGATGGTGATATATGAAAAAATTGATATGTTTGATGTAGCTTATGAAGTGGGCACTAATGTGCATCAAAGAAACGTTCTAAATTTAACACCTTTAACATTGGCTGCTAAACTGGGCAGAGTGGAAATGTTTTTTCACATAATGAGCATCGAACGCGAAATATATTGGCAACTTGGTAGTATAACCTGTGCAGCTTATCCTTTGTCCAAAATTGATACAATCGATGTGAAAACAGGAAATATTAACAAAGATTCGGCCTTGAACTTCGTAGTGTTTGGAGTAAGTGATAATAAAATTTTATTGTTGTTGTTAAATTTAATATTTAATTATTAAATTTCATTTTAGGACAAACTAGAACATTTGGAGTTATTAGATGGTGTTGTTATAGACCTGCTAAAAACCAAATGGGATACTTTTGTTAAGTCTCGCTTTTATAAACAGTTTTACATGTTTTCCCTGTATTTTTTATTCTCCTTGATTGGTTTTATTCTACGACCAGGGCCAGCTAAAAAACCAGATGAAGTTATTATTGACCCAGCGCCCACAACCGAAATAAATAATTATTCACTCAATATTCAAGAATATTCATCGCCAGCCAAAATAAATGATAACCATCAATTATCTTATAGTAAGTAGATATACAGCGGCTAACATTGAAAGTCGAACAAATCCTTGTTAAGAATTTTCTAACACGGTACTACTTATAAAACTTTAAAAATAATTCCAAAAAATTCCAAAATTATGGCAAAGCGAAAAATTCATTTCAATTATCGTTATATTTGTTCATTTCTTATTATTTTAATATTATAAGCGGTCAAAGTTGCACGAAATGCCTCGTACAATCAAGCGAAGTGCGAAATAGAAGGATAAATTCAACGAGAAATCGCAAATATCGTTAACAAAAATAAATCAACTGTACACGACATCATTACGCTATTCAAAAAATAAAACAGAATTACAAATGAACAACGCGCACATGCAAAATGACATCTTTGCCCTAGAGATGAAAATTTGATAATTCGCGAAGTACAAAATAAACCATTCATCTCCGCTCCAAAACTTGTCTCAAATTGCATGAACGAGTGGCTCAAAAGAAACCAGGTGTCACTGTCAAAAATAGAAAGGATCGCTTGCATTTTTCACGAGAGCACATATAAATGATACGCTCGTGTGTTATATGAATAGAGTGGATTTTAACGCACCCAAGCTGTAATATTACATGCTTACGCATAGATCTGTGTTCGGAAATACTACAGCATTTATTATAGATGATATAGGTAAGACGGAATAGGAAGCTCTTGATGTTCTTGGCATGAAAATTCACTGTGATGTTCGATGGGGTAAACACATTTTTCAGGTTTCTTAAGAAACATTCAAGTGTCTCGGTTTTCTAAAACGATGTAAGAGATACTTCACTCCATCCGATCTCCGTACTATTTATGCCACCTATATCCGTCCAAAGATGAAATACAACTCTCATGAATGGGCCGGCGCCCCAAAGTCTATTTTGGAGTTGCTCAACCCCGTACAGGAGAGGGCTAAGAAGCTCATTGGGCAGGGTATTCAACTCTATTGATTCTCTCGAGCATCGATGCAATGTGAGTTTTCACTTTTTTATTATTACTACAATGGTAAGTGCTCTAACGAAATTAGGGAACTTGTTCCCGTTACTCGCATGTTTTTGCTTTTAATTAGATTGTCGTTGGAAGCACACCCATTTTTGGTTGATTGGCCAGTAAATCGCACTACTCATTGCAGGGAAAATTCGTTTTTTAGCAGAAACTTCGTATGTGGAATAAACTCTCTTCAGAGCTCTTTCCTGTCACTTTCAATGTAGGAAAGTTCAAATTAAATGTCCATAAACACTACTCCCTCTTTCTTCCTCCCCTCCACCTGATTTCTAAATTCTGCCACAATGCACTGCATGTGTAGGGGTCATCCCCTGAGTGCTGGTGCGAAAAGAAAAAAAAAACAAAAAAAGATTTCTCATTTTGGAACACGGTAAAATTTATCTGCCACGTTATCTCTTCTCTATCCGTTTCCTAAAGAATCTATATTCTACTTGACTAAATAGGCATTGTTGCCTGAAGTGCTACTCCTCTTCACAAAAAAAAGTGCCAACATTAAATAAATAATATTTCTTATTATACTTATGAAATGATAAAATAATTACTGCTGCGTTACTGGAACGCTGCTCTATTATTACCTCGTCCTCTTAATTTTGTGAGCTTTAGAAAGTTAAATTGTTTCCCTAAAATGCTATCAAGAGTCACTTATTTTATTCTTTTAGAAACATTTTGGCTTAATTTTAGCGAGAATAAGGACGGCGATGAGCGCTATTATTCCAACTTTCCCTCGTGGTGGAGCAGTTATGAAGGTTGTCCTTTAATGGATATAGAAACAAATTTGGACAAGGTAAGATAGATATGTATATTGTTAATTGTTGAAGATTAGTTTTTTTAAATAATTGTATCTTGTAATAACATAAAAGATTCGAATTATGTCAGAAATAGTAATATTTTTTGGTGCTATATTGTACCTGTTGTCGGCTCTACGCGAAGCTCGATTTTTGGGTTGTAAAATGTTTATTGAAAACCTTGTAAGTGTTAAAAAAGCTTTGTTGTGTTTTCAGCTCGCACAAGTTTAACTTGAAATGAAATTGTATTTTTTTATTTTAAGATGACAGCACCATCAAGGGTTATGTTTTTATTCTCTTGTTGTCTAATGATGACCATACCCTGGTTAAGATTATCTTGTTTGACGGAATTGGATGATCATGTGGCGGTGTGCATAATGTTAACAACCGCACCATACTTTCTTTTCTTTTGTCGGTACGCTCTTAATGTAACGTAACAGTTTCTATAATTTGTATTTAATTTAATTAAATTATTTTAGGGGTTTTAAAACTGTTGGACCATTTGTGGTAATGATTTATCGTATGGTGATGGGTGATTTGATACGCTTTGTTTCTATTTACCTAGTGTTTGTAATGGGATTTTCTCAAGCGTATTATATTATATTTTTGACTTTTGATAATCCATCAACTCCAGAAGATATTGATGACGCTGGCACCAATCCATTACCTTCACCAATGGAATCGGTTGTGGCGATGTTCTTAATGTCTCTAACCAACTTTGGCGATTACTACGGCGCAATGTCTTCCACACAACACGAAGTTGAGGCAAAAATACTATTCTTTTTATTTATGGTTATAGTGAGTGTGTTGTTAGTAAATATGTTAATTGCTATGATGGGAAACACATACCAAAAAATAGCAGAGATACGCAATGAGTGGCAAAGACAGTGGGCTCGAATCGTATTGGTTGTTGAGCGTAGCGTTCCACCTGCCGTAAGGCTAACAAATTTCATGCAATATTCTCAGCCGATGTCAGATGGTAGAAGAGCTTTAGTGTTACGTTTGAATATGACTGTGAGTAACGTAGTTTATTTTTATTTAATTAGTTTTATATTTATACATCAATATGCTTATACATTCTAGGATGAAGACAAGGAGGAAATGAAAGAAGTCCAGGAAATGAAAAGAATACATGAACGATTTTCTAAAAAACGCCAACAAGAAAGAGAAGCTCGTAGTATAGCCAGGCAACAAAAATATCAAAATTTCTTTGGAGCAACTTCTTATAATAACGAAAATAATAGCTGAGGGAATTCTTCTATAAAAAAAGTTCAAATATGTGTATGTTTATATGTAGATTAATTTTTTATACACAGGAGCATGCACTTGCCAGCAAAACTCTGCGTACAAAAGCTTCTATTGTGCTCATTATTTTACATTTTGTTATATTTTGTTAGTCTTATCTTATGTTCCTAATCCCAATAATAGCTAGATATTAAAATTTAAAAAAGTTCATTTATTAAAACAAAAAACGTTGCGTATAAGAAAAAGAAATATTAACCTAGAAATCGGTTTCTAAATTTATGACTATCAATTCTTGCTATAATATGTATTATATATAGGCTACTATAAAATTTATTTGAATTTGTAAAACCGCAATTTTTTCGTAATACATGTAAAGAAAAATTATATGCAGTTTATCTCTGGAAGCAGGGGAGAATCTTTAGAGAATGCACTCTTCTACCCAGGGGGTCCTTATTCTTTTAAAGAAACTGGAAGTTTTGTATCTAACCGCGCACGGAACGCCTCGCAAAATTAACTGTAAGCAAATCGATATATCTTATCCGTTCTGTATAGTAAGATCCAAAGTGCCAGCATCCACAGTGGCCGAAAATATTCGCTTAAAAAAAGGTTATGTGACGACACTGTAAGAAAAATCTTATTTCATGCTTGTATAGCATATAAGAAACGTTTTATTTTTTTAATAAACAGGAACTAAAGGCTGCCAATTCGCGTGGCGGAAATCTGGTACAGCACTTAATAAAGCAAATTTGAGGCACTGTAAAATATGATGGAGAAGGTGTTTTGCTTGGGGTGTATGGCGACTAGCAGGGTAGGTGATATGCACATACCTAGAGATTTTAAAGGGAAACTCAATGCAATACGCGATAAAAATTGGTTTTGGGAGTTGTTTTTTAATCCAACAAGATAACATTCCCAAACAAACAACAGATATTGTAAGGCTTTGGCTGCTTTATAACATGTCAAAACAATTGCATACGCCTCCCCAGTAGCCGGATCTCAGTCCAATTGGGCATTTATGGAATTTGTTGGAACGAAAAATTCGCCAGCACGCTATGACTTCAAAAAACTATACTCAAAGAAGCTTTGCAGACTGAAAGAGATTAGCTAAAGTCCTCAAACGAAAAGGTTATCCAGCTAGCTAATAATTTAGTAACAATATTGCTAACTATATCTAAAAATAATTCTATATGTGCTTAGATTTTCCGACGGGGCTAAATTTACTTTTCTTTGGGTACGGTTTGCCGTCAACTCTCGTCAAATTTGGTTTGTAAACAAACCGGTTTCGGCCGTTTGTAATCTTCAGTGTTCTTTTCGGCAAACGGCCGAAACTGGTTTGCTCACAAACCAAATTTAACGAGGGTCGACGGAAAACCGTACCCAAAAAAAAGGAAAATGGTGGATGCACTTTTGTACGCAGAGTTACCCCCCGGGGGCACATTTATCGGTTCTTATAGAATACTCGACTATCTGGACCTGTGCAACTGGGGGAAAAAGGACCCCAGTCCTCTGAAGGCAGACAGGGAGTCAACTGGAAACTCCACTTTATTTCCACGGGGATCAGTGAGCCCCAGAGTTCGATATTTGTCTCTTTAGACTTATAATAGTTCTCTGGCTGATCATTGAGGTTGGCCCCTATATGGGAAAATCGTGGTGGTTGTGGTTTCGCGGCCCCATAGCAGGTCTGTTTTTTTATGGTGGCCAGGATCATTTCGCTGATAATGACACGCATGGTGAATGATCCAGTCCAGTGAGCATGCTTGACATGTGTTCTGGACAAGGAGTTAGAAAGTCTCCGACTCTCTAGCAAGGTGTAATGATTTGCAGACCTGTACTGAAATCATTAAAGTTGCAACTAGGTGGTTCTGTTGCATAGAATTATGGCTTCGGCTATCTAGGACGCATGTATGACGTTCCAAATTATACAAAGTTGTTTGTCCACCATCCGATTAAGACTTACAGTCAGGCGCTGATGTAAAACAAATCACCTCTGTACGCAGAGTTTTTCTAGTAAGTGTACATATCAACATTCACACATATGTAAATATATTTTAAAATTAGTTTCTTCAAAAACATTTTTTAAGTTAATTAAAATTGTAAAACAATAATCCTATGGGATAAACTTTTGTAATTAATTGAATTTTTGCTGGTTTAGTGAAGTAGGTTTACCTATACGAACTTTATGCAAATCTCCTGTATCTGTCTATAATGGTTTATAAAGCAAGGCCGTATAAGTCGAATTTGTATGAAATGACACCCCATAATATTGAAATTTGTATATAAAAATATTCCTTTAAAAAGTTAAAAAATAATTTGTTTCTGGGTTAAACTTTACCTTAAAATAAAACGAAGAGAGTGATGGTTGTATATTAAGCTTATGAATACCTTTCGGATTCACTATAACAAGCCTTATTGTAGTAAATAATGTCTAAATAATAACATGTTTTTCGTTTATATTTCCTGCTGCACTAGCTACCCAAATAAGAATTGTTTCTTAAATGTTTGGTCCTTGTATTTCTGTTTTCTTTTTGTTAATGAATTTAAGGCTAATTATTTAATTAAAACTCACTGGAAATTTGAAAGTAATTTTGATTTTGTGTTATATTGAACAAAGTTAAAGAAAACGTTTATTTATTGCTAAAAGTTTGGCGACAATTTGTATTTAAGCTTTAAGTGAAATACAATTTAAAAGCTTCTAAAATTTGTGATCCGGATATAAATTACTTTATATATACTTACACATATATGCATATATATATATATAAGTATTTATTTCCGAATTAATGAAAAAGTAAGATTTATATTATCGTGTTAGTTTCTTAATTATTTTTTTTATAACTTTCGTTTTTATAGCTGATGATTTTGTTATATTGGTTTCGTTACATCATTTTGCTTCAGATGAAGGCTTTTTTAAAGTGCTCTCAACTGTAGGGGCGGATTCTGCATTGATGCAAGATGTGGGTGGTACATCATCCTCAGGGCAATCTTCAATTACAACTTCATTAAATTTTTCATTTTTGGGTGGTGGCAGTGGTATTGGTTCATTCATTTTACTATCTGCCGATTCCACTATTGGTTTAACTTTTGCATTTAAATCTTTGGCCATTTCTTCTACTTCCGTTGATTTGAGTACTTCAGGTGCTGGTACTGATGAAGCTGATATTTCTGCGGAAGGTTCTTGAACTGGCTCTTTGGTAGCCTCAATAATTGATTTAGCCGCCTTTTTGTTTTCCTCTGCCTTAGCTTCGAGTACATTAATTGAGGCCTGTATACATTTTATTGCTTCTTTACGTGCCAAACGGATACTATCCTTGCCATTAGTATCGATGTTATCTAATTTTAAAAGATTTCTTGTCAACATTTCATCTAAATATACGTATTCCTTGTCGGCGCGAGTGCCTGTAAATCTTTCTACACGTGACATCAATTCGAGAACATCACGCTGTATGTCTTGGATTTTATTTATTGTATCCACGGTATGAGGTGTTTGAGGTAGTGTGCCACTGCTTTGAGTTGTAGGTTGTTGTTGTTGAGTATTAAGTGGTGTTAAGCGGTGCGACTGTTGTTGTTGTTTAGGTGGTGTGAACGCCCTAGAGTTGCCAGAATCATGCGAAACATTTGGTGCCGTATTTTGATTAGGAATTTCCTTATTATTGATAATGGGTTCGGATCGTCCTTCTACAAATATTGGTATGGTACGTATGTTAGAGCCACCAGGTGTTTGTGGTTGTGATTGTTGTTGCAGAGGCTTGCTTGTTTTTGGTGGAGTCTGCTGCTTCTGCTGAGGATGTGTCTGTTGTGGAGCGTAATATACTTTTTGAACTTTGGGGGATTGACAAAGATATTCACCGGACTGTATTTGTGGACTAGTCTGTGTGGCAAATTGATGTTGTTGAGGAGAGGGAGATTGACGTTTAGGTCCATTCACTGGAATTTGTTGTGGCTGAGTATAAAATTGTTGATGCTGATTTTGTTGTTGTTCTGTCGGTGGTGCTGATGATGATCTTGGACTTTGGATATCGTTTTCAGATGGAGATTTTACTCCCATGTCAATCGTATTACGAAAACCATGCTGAGAAAGATTTTCAGTATTCATCGAATTATCCACTTCAGAACGCCCAATCGGATCTTCAGTTTGAATAGCAGCATCACATAATTTTCTTCGTGGAGACTGTGGCATAGTATTATAAAAATGTGTTTGGGGATGTTGCTGCGTCGACTGTTGATGTGCCATTGCAGGGCCACTATTTTGGTTCCCTGCCATACCTGAACCAGCACGTCTATTTCCAAAACTTTCAGGTATATATTGTCGAAATTCTGATGGCAAACGATTGAAGAAATCATCATCGTTATAAGGATTAATACGACGACGACCTAATGAGCTGAACTGGGGAAACCCAAAATCAGCTGCGTCATCAAAGTAACGAGAAAAACCATTAGTTTGAAATTGAGGATCATGTAAACTTATGCGCTTACGTGTTGCACCACCAAAATCTCCAAAAGGATCATGAGTCATACGTCCCAAACGTCCACGGGGGAACATGTCGATATCAACATCAGGATCAAAATCGAAGTGCTGTAATAATAATAATAATATTTATTAATATTTATTTATTTTAACAAAACGTTGATTGTATTAAATAACTTAACTTTTTATAAAACGTTCTAATTCATTCTTATTTTATATGTAAAGGTTACATTAGTTACTAAAAAGATTTTGTTAAAATTTGTTTTTAATTTTCATTTCTTATCTTGCAACTTCTATCATCACTTTTTGTAAAAACCAGTTAGTCATTTATTACCCACCCCAGTTGTTTAATGTGTTTTGTGCCATTTGCATTAAATTTCTGCAAAATTTGCTGCTTCTTATACACAGATAATTTCTATGATTATAATTTGTGTTAGGTCGATTATTATTTTAAGTTATCAGTAGTAAAACATAAAATTTTACTGTCTTTAGAATGAGTTTTGGTTACGCTTTGATCTAAACCAAAATTCGGAATTATTTGACCAACAAATTTCTAACTTAACTACATATTGATAACTTGTAATAATAACAATAACAAATGTAGTTCAGAGCAATAGCTCCGACAAAGAAATAAAACAGAGGGGTGTAAATAATTCTTCAGAGAATGTAAAAAAATAGTATTTTGGGGCATTATGGACCAACCAAAGGTTTTTGTATATGGTATTTAATAACTTAAATATTTTTAACTATCTGATTCAATTAAAACGCATTTGAAAAAACTGTCAGGCCCTTGGGACCCAATTAAATTTGAATTGCGGAATTAGATTTCTGGTTGAATGAGAAATAAAAATTGAGTTCGTTGAAAATTTCTTTGAAGCAAACTGTGCGTATGTATGTATGTATGCATGTGTGTGCATAAATAAAGAAAGAAGAATTTAATTGTAATTGGTTATAAGTTTTTTGCCCGATGGTGATGATATTTCCACGTACACTATTTAGGTAAATGCGAAGAATGCCACTAAAGGATATGGCTATCCAGAGATAGATTTAATTCAGCTAATTTCTAGCAGTTTCTTTTTGAACAAGAAACTGCTGACGCGTAGTGTGTACGTAGGTAGTAACGTTTTAATAAAATAGCTCAGAGTAAAACAGAATTCTTAAATATTTTAAATTTTACAGCTCGACTGACTATAGTATATGGACAAATTTCAAATAAAGCGATACATATGTATGCATGTATGTATGTAAACAAATAGTAAAATAAATGCGGCCCACATTAAAAAAACTCTGCAACACAAACAAAATATTTTTAGGAATGATTCATTGGATTTTAAACAACTTAAGTAAATGTGTATGTATGTATGTATGTATGAATGCATAAACTTAAATACTATATTAGTTAAAAATATAAATGAATACAATAATAAACAAGTTAGAAATATATTATTTAACCAAATAATAAACAGTATAAAGTAATAAATGCTTATTCGTTTTGTAAAACAAATTGTTGTAAAGTTTTTTGTGAAATATAGGTAGTTTTCTTCTCTAGAAAAGCCTGTAGTAGATCTTATTATAATAATCTTCCTTTAATTCTCATGTAACATTCTTTACGTTATTATTTACAAGGAAATAAATTTTTGGTTCAGCACATTTGGTATGCCATTAAGGCAAGAAAAGGGCAATTAAAACCGCCAGGAGAAAATCAACACTTCTGTTAATATTAACAAAAAACTAAACACATTATAAAGTCACAATTAATTCATCGTTTTAAGAAACACTCCACAAACGTTTCTTAACTCTATTTGGATATTGTTTGCTTTGTTTTGCATTGAAATAAACAGCTGAACATTTTCAAAGTATGTTTTGCTTAATGTGAGAACAAAAATTAAACTTCAAGTATTTATTTGCAATTCGGATTAAATAAAAATATAATAAAAAGAAATTGATTTCTTTTAAACAATATAAATCATTTAGGTGGGATTTACTTATTTTAATTTTAAATATTGATGTTTTATTCACACGAAAAGGTTGTTTAACATTTAAAACGTAGCATAAACCTTAGTACCGGGTGTCCGCCGGAAAGGTATACTACTTTGTTTTGCCGTCATTTTGGTAAACATTAGTCTTGACAGTTCATATTTGGCAGTCGTGAAGTACACACGTGACAAATTTATTATGGAAAAATATTCAGTAAACCAACATGTTTTAATCGGTAAAACATTTTATCAAAATCAATAATCGATTACTGTGAAAAAAATCATAATGAATGACGAGGCACATTTTCATTTGGATATGTGAAAAAACAGAATAGTCGATCCTGGGGAATGGGAAACCCACAAATTATTCAACATTTACCTTTGCATCCATTCAAAGTGACAGTCTTTTGTGCAATTTGGTGAGGAGGAATCATTGGACGATACTTCTTTGAAAATGAAAGCGAGCTAACGGTAACTGGGAATGGGGAGCGACATCGTGATATGATTGAGACATTTTTTATGCCACAACTGTATGCTTTAGGCTTGATTAACATACGGGCTCGCATTGTTGAGGCTAATAGAGGCGGACGTTTATCTGAGATTGTATTCCATACATAATGTGTGATTTGTTTTACATCTGCACCGACTATATAGTCATAATTAGATGGTAGTTAAACCACTTAGTTGATTGGACACCAACTACGCCCTAGAAGGCCTTCAGATACGTATATCCTCCAGTCACTTCTAGTAGCAATTTAGAAAGTCCGGAGTAGGCCGTGCCCTCACTCCTTTCTGAGGAGTTGGAGACTTTCCAACTCCTGGTCCAGAACGCATGAAGCTCTTATTTCTCAAGAACACGACAGCATTCATACTCACTGAACCTGAACCATTCATTGTGTTAATTTGAATGATCCGACCCACAAACTCTCACGAGGGTCCGAAACCACAACCACCACGATACTCCCATATAGGGGCCAACCTCAATAACCAGTCAGAGCACATTTTTTGTCTAAAGAGAGCAAATATTGTACTCTGGGGCAACTGATTTCCCGTGGAAATATGTGGATTGTCCAGATGACTCCTACTAGTCTTTGAGGGGCCTGGGCTCCCTTTTACCCCGAAAGTCACAAATCTAAATGGAATAGTAGGTTCCAAAAAGACTATCATGTGCCCCCGGGGGGAATTCCATACATAATTGCCGACATTCAATAAAACATTTATCAATATAAGATCTACTCTCCTTCATTTAATCAAAAAACAAAATAGTATACCTTCCTGGCGGCCACCCTATATAAACCTAGCATATAACATAAGAATTAAGATTTGAATTGGATATTTCATACTGTTTAATGTAAGAGTATATCCGCAGTAAATGCAGAAACCACATTTATTGTCTTCTATTAGAGGTGCCTTAGCCGTAAAAAACTTGTTAAGTTTATTTCAAATTAAGATTTTATATACATATTTAAATTCTCTTTTATCTTAAAGGAATATTTTTTATATGAATGATTGACCTTATTTAATGTTTTTTGGTGTTATATTATGTAAAACAAGTTAGCATAGGAAGTACATTTGTATGTGTTAATATGCAAGCCACCACCAATGTATAATAGCATCAAAATTTAATACATAAATTAAAAATATCTATTGTTAAAAATAAAATTTGAGGCGAATGTTTTGTTTTCAGCAGTATTATATTTTCAAGCTTTTTAGTTTAGGAACCTTTTGCATACAGTTTAAAAAAATTAATTAATTAAATTTAATTTCCAATACAGTTAAAAAAAGTAAGTAGAATAAAAGATATCAAATTTGCGACAAAGTTAAAATATACAAAACAGTGCGTGCACATAGTTTGTAAAAAAATCACAAACAATTTATAAAAGACCTCACTAATCAGTTACAGTGAGAATGCATTGGATATTATACACTAAAAAAATGTCTGTGTTATAATTCTATTAATTTATAAGGTTCAATAAATTATCATATTGTTTAGCATGAGAAGCTAAATGCATTTTTATGATTCTAGAGTTAAAAAGAAAATAATTAGTAACACATTTATTTTGCCCTCGTTGTGTAGTCGTTGAATTTATGTATGTCTTGTGCATATTTGTGTTCTCTTCATATGTGAATTTCATTTCATATATGTATGTATGTACGTGTGTTTTAAACGTATATCGAATACGTATTATTGCCTTTTTTGTGCATTTAATCCACAATATATTATTTGAGTGTGTGATCTATAAAAACTTTTCAGTATGCAAAAAATCAACAAAAATTAGAGTTTTAAAATTTCTCTGATATATATAGAACATTGAAATAGTGTTTTCAAAACAAATATTGGAAAAAACTTAACTTTGGTTGAAGCAAGTGACAAGGATTTCGTTTAAATTTACTGAATGTCCCCGATGCCACAAAAGTTTGTTAACATATACCTTCAGTGTAATATGATTTATATTTGTAATAAAAAGACGCAGGTAATTACATATACTTATGCACAAAATAATTTATATTTTGAAGTTTACGAACTAAGTCGCCTAAATTATGGCTTTATGTATTACAAATTAATGTCTTAATTTTGAAAATAAATAACTCAAATAAATTAATGAGCTCAGCAAGCCCTTGCAACAAAAATAAGCCGAAACCCAAGGATTTGTTATAAAATAATTATCCATTTTTAATGAAACAAGCCCGTTAACCATCATAGAATAAAAATGATTTCAAAGATAGAACATTTGTATAGAATGACAGCTGTTTTTACTGAGATCAGATACATGCATACATATGCATGTACGATGCCTTTTTAAGCTATTTTTTAAATTCTCTATTAAAGTTCAGCGAATTCATCGTTTGTTTTCATGCTTAACATAAATTTTTGTATTTTCGTAATAAAAGGGCTTCAAATATTATAACACGAATATCGAACTGCACTGGCTATGGTGTATGCCAGATGTACTTTTTTAAATCAATAATCCACTTATTATTGATTTTCAACTTAAAGGAATTTAATGCTAAGACTGATAATTTTGCCAGGCGAAATAGCCCATGTCAAAGGATTTTTCAGATAACACTAGAACGCGCTGTAATTGAAATTTTGTCATAGAAATAGTTTAATTTATTCACACGGAATGAATGTGTTTTGCATGGGAATATCGGCACGGCTGAATTACCTTAGGTTTAGTAGATTCCAACGGTGTATAATCTATGGCTGGATTCAGTACCGATATCCGATACATGAATTTTCGAAAACTTTACTTTTGGGGAAAAATAATATGAAAAAAATATTTTGACGTGAAATTTTGCACATTTGCAACAATTTTATAATTAACCATGTTGCCGCTGTAGAGCTTTTAATATTAATCTGAAACTGTCTTCTTAGTAGATTAAATATATTTTGAATTAGTGTTTCTCTTAATGTGTGTTTAACAAGTTCAAAATCCTAAAATATTTTTCTTTGTAATTACAGCCGTTAAAAGACCAGGTAAAAAAAGCCAGGGTATATGCTGTTTGCTATACACATTATGTGTAAATACTTATTTATGTATGTATATACATATATACTATGCACAATATGCTGCTAATTTTTTAATTTTATCTTAAAGAATCTTCTACGCAATGCTCAGTATTTCGAATTTCAACTGACCGTTTTTGTTCTACTAGGAACTAAGATTTTGTTGTAATTCTTGTATACATTAGTTGCATACTTATGTACTTATATATTATGTATTTTATAACACAAAAACATTGTTAAGGTAAACGCAGGATTAATTTATGAACTATGTGTATATTAATTTTTTTAATAGTAAGAAAAGATATAAACTTGCTTATCCTAAAATGATATAAATTTCGTTTCCAACCTGAAAATGTGCAGGGCTTTCATGTTGCTGCTGCCGTTGAGTTCTTCCGTGAGAGCTAGGGGATCCATAGCTTGCGACCGGCACTTCGTTGTTTAGATAGTGTTGAGCATGTGTATTATACTGTGGTTGTTCCTGACTTTGACCGGGTGGTTGCTCTCTGTATTCATGATTAATGGGTATAGATACACCGCTTCCGCCAGTTTGAAAATTGTCTGATCCAGTGGAGGCACATGCGTTTGCATTTGATATCACATTAGGTTTCATTTTGCAGTATCTACTTTTTTACACTTTTTATGTTTTCTTAGAGAAAATTTCGATTTTTTCGATATTTTGCTGTTCATATATGTGTTTACTTTTTTTTCAAGAATATTTTCACAGATTTATTGGCTACAAAAGCAAAATATTTTTCCAACTTTTTTATTTTTGTTTTCGATTATATCAGCCTACAATAAAAGAAACAAAGCAAGCAATGACCACTACTACCATATGTGTGTAGAAAATTCTAGGAGCAAAATACCAAGGAATAGAATTGTATCGCCAACGTAAAATTTTTATTCAGTATTTAGAAATGTATATTGTTTTATAAATTAGTTTAAATCATGGTAATTTTTACAGATAACAACAAATTTAAGTAGGAATACTAATAACGGTATTCAGGCGTAATTCTATACGCCAGCGTTTTTGCCTTGCTTTGTGTCACCGTACTGATATTAGTAATTTGTACAAACATACATATACATATGTATGTATCTATGGTTTTCACCTTGATGATTTTATTTGTACTTATGACGTTGCAAATAAATATTCGTTTTACTTTTATTTGGGATTGAGTAGAGAATTGTATTTTTAGTTTTTATTAACTCTTGCTTTTTATGAAAATATGTTTATTTTCTTACAGCCATAAAGCAACGAATTATTAATTTGTGAAATATAAATTATTACCAAATTATAAAATTGTTGGTTAAGTGACGTCACTTTCACTTGGAATTTATTTATACATTCATATAATCGCTTACGTTTTTCGTATATCTTATTAGTGTTTTTTTAACTTTTAATTTTGTTGCTGTTAAATATTATCGTCTGTTTCTTTTCTGTGACTGTAATGTAAATTAATGGTTCCTTCAGTATCAGAAAGTAAATCTACTACTTAGGCGAAATGTTTGAGCGAGGCGTAAAATTTATTAGGTACGACCAGTTCAACATCATACAATATTTGACATTTGTAGTTTAGACTTACTTGTCAAAAATAAAAAAAAATACTAATAAACAATTTAGCAACTGTACCGACTACAAGCATTCGTGTACCACATACTAGACAGCGAAATGAAATATGACTAGATTTAAAAACATGGCAGTACAAAATTAAAGCCAATAAGTATTTAAAATTGTTAAACATTTTTAAATAATGCAGTAGTGATTTTTGATATTTAAATTGAAGTTGTTTCACATTATTCAACACCTAAGACCCGAAAAGCTCATGTATAAAAACTAATATGCTGTTGAATTTCACTCACCTGATAAATTTTTGCGTTATATTTATATATTATATAGTCAGTCCGGATGTTCACTTAAAATCAGTTTTTGTCTTTGTATTTAAATTTCACTTAAGTTATATTAAATACAATACTCAGTTTTTCATAACATACTTAAATGATGCGTTAATGACGAATCTTGAGCATTAAATTTTTTAAATATTTTAATAAATAAAATTGGTTGTTGAAAAAAATTATAGGGTTATCGTAAATTTAGTTTTTGTGATTTATTTTTTAATTCGCCTTAGGATTCTAATATGTTGTTGTTGTTTTTAATATTTGGATAAACTTTTCTGAAGTGCTAGCTTAAGCTACCATTTAACTAAATATCTTCTAATTTTTAAAAATAATTTATTAAATAAAATTAATTTCGGTGATTAAAACCTGAGTGTCAGATATTTTGTAATGTATTTTAAATATTTTTAACAAAATTTTAAAGAAACCACAAATAACTTTCTTGATATTTCGTAATTATATTTATGGTAATACTGGCATTACTTATCACAGTGTAATAGTATAGTTTATATTACTTATCGTACTTAAAAAACAAGAAAATTCGATGAATGAAAAACTAAAGCCTTAATGCTACACTAAATATAAAGTATAAATTAAAAAAATAATCGCCTTTTCTTTAGTTTTTTGTGCAAATTCTGAAAGATTTGCATATTTTTTTCGTGTACCAGGCAAATGTACTTATTTGGCTAATTTCTAAAACATATTTTTTATATTTTTTAGTAATTAATTTAAAGCACTAGGTCAATTTTAATAAAAAAGAATGTTAAAAAACTTTTATTTTTTATTAATTTTTCGATATTTCGCCACACCGTTGGTTGGCATCATCAGGAAAAAAAAAAAACGGTGTGGCGAAATATCGAAAAATTAATAAAAAATAAAAGTTTTTTAACATTCTTTTTTATTAAAATTGACCTAGTGCTTTAAATTAATTACTAAAAAATATTAAAAAAGGTCAAAAAAATTATAACTATTACATATTTTTTATAGTGAACTGAACGATCGATCAACAGATGGCGTCATTTCGAAGTGGAGCATGCAAACTAAAAGTCATTTACTGATGAATATCATGGCCGTAGATTAATAGCACCCGTTCATTACACGTACGGTATTGGGAAATTTTTGTTTCGTTTATATCTTTTAAAAAATTTGTAAAGTTGTTCTAAAAATATGGGTCTCTTGGAGCAAATGGTTAAAAATAATAAAAGAATCTTACAGATAATAGAAAGTCTCAAAAACGAAGTAAGGAAAACAAAACTTGATAATTATTAAAATGCTGGGTTAGAACATTCTAACATAACTATGCACATACATATGTATGTACGTATTTGTACTTTCAGTTGACAGCAATTCGCGGAGAACTTATAAGTCGTAAGAAGCTTGAACTTATTGCTGAGAATGCCCAGTTAATGAAGGAAGTTGAATTGGCTAGAACTCAGTTAATAAGTTTAGAAGTAAAGAATGGCAAGATACAAATTCCCGTACCGGGGTCACGAAATTTATGTACGGATTCCAAAGCAACAGTGTCTGCTGTTGAAACTGCTGCACAAAACGAAGAAGTTAATGAGAAAATAGACAAAAAATCTATAAGAGAAATCAAAACTAAAAGAGAAAAACAATCTGCTGGCGATAAAACCATTGCGGCTGCTGTTGAATTACCCATTGATGTGGGGCGCTTGGATTTACGTGTGGGTAAAATAGTTGAAGTAAGCCGCCATCCCGACGCAGACAGTTTGTATTTGGAGAAGATAGATTGTGGTGAACCTCAACCACGTACCGTCGTTTCTGGGCTAGTAAAATTTATACCTATTGAAGAAATGCAAAATCGTATGGTTGTCGTTTTGTGTAATCTTAAGCCTTCCAAAATGCGTGGCATTACTTCCGAAGCTATGGTAATGTGTGCTTCGACATCCGAAAAAGTTGAAGTGCTTAGTCCTCCAGAAGGATCTGTGCCCGGTGACTTAGTATACTGCAAAGGTTATAGCAGACAACCAGATGCCCAAATGAATCCGAAAAAGAAAATCTTTGAGAAGTGTGCTCCTGATTTAAAAACAAATAATTTTTTGGTGGCATGTTATAAGAATGCTGCTTTATATGTCCCTGAGAAAGGAAATATTGTGGCACAATCTCTAAAAAATGTTCAAGTTAAATAAACTTTTCTTTCTTTTTCCTTTGTTTGTACTAATTAGCAAAAGTCTATAAAATGTGGAGGAAAAATAAGCAATAGGCGCTGCACGACAATACCACAAAAATGATCAAAATTAAGAATCTTGCGAATCTTGGAAAAATTTGATTAAGAATAAAGACCTATTTTGTTACAATCACATTTGTTTTTTTCGAAATTATATTCATTTTATTAATGATATTGTTTGTAATAACTTAAGAAATTAAAAATATGTACATATGTATGTATGTATGTATATTTTAAAGGTCCTTTATGCTGAAATGATTAATTTTGATAACACCATATATAGATATTTTTTTTAATTTATATCAGGCATACTGTCTTAAAGTGAGAACAATAAATAGTGCACCATGTGGCAGCAAGTGGATAATTAACCATCTTTTAAGGGAGTAATGTTTTTGTTGTAGATTGTAAACGCTTTTTCTACGTACATACACACTTTGTATTAAAGTAATAAATTCAACTAAAATAAAACTTCAAATCATATCAAGGAGAATTCATTCAGTGTGACTATATTAGTAAATTAAATTGCTATCTGCCATTATTTTACTATCCGGTACCGCTAAAAATGGAAAATATGCTCATTTCTAATTTGCCCTATACACAGATTGATAATTGCAAATAATATTTAATTACCAGTAGTGTAGGTTATGATGTAACTAAGTAAGTTACTTATTTAAATATTTTTTCTAAATCTAAAGGTATATATATATATATATATATATATATATATATATATATATATATATATATATATATATATATATATATATATATATAATACTAGCGTGCAGAAAGAACAGAATTTCTTTTTTTTAGTTTTTTTTAATAATTTTATTATTTTCACAATTCAATATTTTTGTGTGCTAATATACGTCTTATTCTATTGCATATGTAAAAGCATATACAACATTCTTCGATTGATTTTGATTCGCGGACGTAGATGCCCTTTCACGATTTTTCTGAAGACGTGATTCGTGTTCCTCAGCTGATTCAGCGGCTCTTCTTGTCCTCTGCTGCCGCGTTGCGATGATTTTTTTAGCAAGAGCTGTTTTTTTAGGTGGCATTTTAGTAAACTGGAATAGTGCAAAAGGAACAGTGATGTGTTTTGTTTTTTTACTTTTATAACATTTTATTATTGGTTGTTGGAACGACAGTAATCATATTACCTATTTGATGAATTGGCATTAAAAATAATTTGTGAGTTATTTCACTATTGTAAATTTAAAAACACTTGTTATTTACTAAATTGATTTCACTTATAGGTTTCTCACTTATGAACACAAAACAGCAAAGTTTGTTGGATTGTACCGTTATTTTTTACCAGCGTAGCGGGGAATATGTTGTATTATATAGTAATGTAAATATTTTGTAAATATAAATAAACCGAAAACTCGGATTTTTGAATGCAACATTTCGGAAGTTTTAAAATTTTGATATTTTATTATATATCAGTGAGTTTTTTTTTTGTAAATATCTTCGGAACTACATAACCGATTTAAGAGATTGATATCTCGTTTTGAAAAGCATAACAATGGCTTTAAAAAATAAAATAAAAAAGAAAAAAAATAATAAATATGTATATGTCATTGGTGGGTTTTGCCACGCCCCTCCGCCCACAGACCCAAAATCAAAAATCGGACTTCACAGTGTCACCCGCCTGAATATTCTGAAGATTCTTTGAAAATTTCATCAAAATCGGCGCAGCCGTTTTCGAGTCCATTTCTTACATACATACACACATCCTCTTTTATATATATAGATAGATTATTAATACATAATAATATGTAGAATAATAAATATCTTTTTTCTTTTTTTAGATCTTTTTTATATATTTTTTTCTTTTCAATATTTCGCTTTCCTTTGGAAATATTGAAAAGAAAAAAATATATAAAAAAGATCTAAAAAAAGAAAAAAGATATTTACTAAAGATAAAAAAGATCGTTTAAAAAACTATAAAAATTATCAAATGTAGAATAATATTAATAATATTATGTTTGGTACTACGTTTTATTTATTGGTAATTAATTAAGTTATTTTGTTATACATATTTATTTTTAATATACATACATATGTGTTTAAGTATGTATTTCAATTATTTTAGCAGCCTGCAGATAGTTTTCTTGATAATTTATAATACTCTGCCATATGCTTATCGCAGTTCAAACGGAAAAACAAAAATTGTATATAAATATAATTTAAATTTAAAAGTAAATGCGTATTTAAAAATGAAGTCAAATAGTGGCTTGTAATGAATTAATTGTTTTTAATAATTAACTTAATATGTTTTACTTTTATAATAGACGTTAAAAACATTCACTGTACTTTAATTTCTGCCAACCCACACGTCGCCTCCTTAAGTCTCTTAGGCTATTTGGCAGGCCATAGAAGAAGTAAATTGACAATCCTAGTTTTTGAATAAAAGAAAGTAAATATAAAATAATGGCATGCTAATATATATAGTATAATATAGTTTTTCAATACAACAACAACAAGTATGTATGCTATTTTTGGTATATTTTTAGTATATATATTATAGGTATGTATGTAGATAAGTCCCAATTTACATTGTACGATTTTTGTCGTTCTTTAAAGTTGCATTCGCGTATACATTTGACGATTTTGTATTCATATACACACAAACTTCACGTTTAAAATTACGAATTGCAGGAGTACACTCACAAGTGTACTTTTTTTAGTTCCTCTCTTCCCCTATTCTTTCTACATCCCTTATTTACCTATAAACTAAGAATTGCAGCGTCAAAAATCGTACAATGTAAATTGGGACTAAGCAATTCTGATATACATATGTATGTAAAAAGTCATGCATACATATGCATGTATACATGCTTTTATGACTGCACAAAATACTAAGGCATGAAATGGGAGTATTTATACTGTAGATGCATTAAGTGCAGTTATGTATCTACATTAAGAGTATGTGTATAATAATGAAGATGATCTCGTAATGAATGAATTCTTACCGATTGCCATCCAAACACTAAATCTTATCCAAGTCATAACATCTAATTGAATCATAAGATAAATGTTAATGAATATGCTTATAGCCGGCAATAGAGGCACAAGTGGCACATAAAACACGCGTGTGCCTAATTCTCTAGGCTGCAGGCATATGCAAATTAATACCCCAGCAGTGAATACACACAGGACAATCATTAAAATCAGTATCCAGCTTTGATTGCTAATCAAGGCGTCATAAGCGTGCATAAGTATCGAGCCAATGCCAGCCGAAAGTATACCTTAAAACAGATTTTATATAAATTATCAACTTTAATAAATGTGCTATTGAAATTTAAATCTACACTTATGTAACTTACAGAATAGAGTAATGAGTACGCCTACTATCCTTGTGGACAGTTCATTGGGTATTATCTCTCGTCTAAAATTGAATAGTTGCAGCAACACTGTTTTGAAAGTAAAACGTTCCCCTTTTGCAGTCAGTAGTGAACTTTCAGAAATAATACGATTGCTGGTTACATTCTCCCCTATATTTCGATTTAATGGCAATTTCCCAAAAGTATCAGTATTATCCGTATACCTTAATATGGTAATTGATATTGCCACTACGCTATAGGCCAATAAGGTGCCAATGGACAAAAGATTAACTAGTTGAGCCAAATCAAATAGACCAGCGATAAGAGCTAAAAGTGATTAAAGAAAATGGAAAATAAAGAAAGAAACGCAAGATAAAATGAAACTTTTACCTGTTAAGATGGCAGCTACAATAGAGCCAATAACCGGAACCCGGTATCTGGAATGAATTCGACCAAAAAGTCTAAACATAAGACCATCTTGTGCCATAGAATACATTACTCTTGGCAAGGGAAACAAAGCTCCAAATAAGCTCGCAAGTAATCCTATTAAGCCACCAATGGAGACAATCCACATGGCAAAGTTCCAACCCACTACCCTAAATGCACTTGGCAGTGGCGCATTAGCATCTTGTAAGTAATAAGGCACCATTAGTGTGATAACTGTCGAAACGCCGAAATAACATAAAAATATCACCAGCAAAGATAATAAAATAGAGCGTGGAATATTTTTACGAGGATTTTGAACTTCTTCGCCAGTCGTAGCAATGCAATCGAAACCAACGAAACCAAAAAAACAAGTAGCTGCTCCCTTCAGTGTACCTGTGAAACCAAAGGGAAAAAATCCACCAGTGCCCAAATTTGTATCTGGAGGTATATCAGTTCTGTTGACCATATCAACGTTAATTGTCCAATTTGAAAAATTTGCTTCAAATAAAATATTCAAAATAATAATTAAATTAAAATACATTTCATAAATGTGCACGATCGTGCAAGGTAATGATATAAAGTCTATATACAGGCATATGTTAATACATAGTAAAACGATTTTGAAGCACATGCATAGTTGTTATTGTAATACATTTTTACCTTTTACGGACCCAGCTAAAATAACAAAAAATAAAATAAACAAATTCAGGCAGGTACAAAAGTTATTCGCCATTGCTGAAGTTTCTACACCAAAGGCCAGCGCAACTGATAACAAAAGAAAGAAAAAGAAGCATATAAGTAAGTTATAATCATATACATATGTATATTGAACTTACCGCCAAATACAACGACTAGGCCACAAGCAAAGAAATCAAAGTAGCTGCCCAAAAATGAAATGTTCATTGGGGCCACTTCAGCAAAAGTAGTTTTGAGAGTATCATTGATAAGTGTATCTAAATATAGACTAATACCCCTACATACACTGGCTGTACCAATCATATACTCCAATATTAGATTCCACCCAATAATAAAAGCAGCAAATTCTCCTATACACACGTAACTGTAAACATATGCCGAGCCAGCTTTGGGCACTCGAGCACCAAATTCTGCGTAACAAATACCTGTGCAAGAGAACGCCCGAAGGACACAAATTCATAAAATATTTAATTGATCATTATATAATTTAAGTAAATGATATTCATATCAAAATCTATCAGCAATAAATTTGTATAAAAATAACAGAAACAATCATTGGTAATACTGCACACATAGCCACAAATACACACACACATCCTTATATAAATATTTTTTACTACTAAGTTATACTAAATTATCTAAATTATACTACAGTATACTAAAGTATACTACACTATACTAAAGTATACTAAAGTATACTACAGTATACTAAAGTATTCTACAGTATACTAAAGTATACTACAGTATACTACAGTATTACTTAAGTATACTACAGAATTACTAAAGTATACTACAGTATTACTAAAGTTTACTACAATATACTAAAATATACTACAATATACTAAAGTATACTACAGCATACTAAAGTGTACTACAGTATACTAAAGTATACTACAATATACTGAAATATATTACAATACACTAAAGTACTAAAACATACTAAAGTATACAACGGTATACCAAAGTATAATGGATCCACAAAAGGAGATATTTGGAAATGTTATACAATCTCAAAGAAGGAAAAAGAAATGTCAGTAAAGTTTGGTTCGTGGTCAAAAAAAAACCGACAAATGAATTTGACGAAGATATAATGCATCTGGGACATTGCTGTTTTAAGTAAGTGGTAGCATAGTATTGATTTTGGTATATTTAATTTAAGGTAAGGCTTGACGCAACAGAAAGAGTGGAAAAAGCATAAGTAAGGTTAAGGATATGCCAGAAGCTCTTTTCAACGAAGATTTGTCGAAAAAGATAATAAAAAATAATTTAATTTGCTTTATGAAAAATTGCTTTCCGGTGTGTTTTTTTGTGTCGCGTCCGATTAAATTTTTGAAAGGCCCTACTTGAATTAAAATGTGAACATATGTATGTATATTAGCACAGTTCAGGAATGCTTTATACGTTTTGGAGGGTTGCTACTTAAAGTTTATAAAAGAAGTTTCAAATGGAATTGAATACATATGTATGTGTATGTATAATGAATAAATTAACTCCTAATAGCCTAACAAACGAACTGTTATGCTAAAAAACGAATTCTTTCTCTAATGCGCAGCGCCATTCACAGTCAAACGGAAAAACGTGCGAGTAACGGGAGCAAGTTCCCTAATTTCGTTAGAGCTCTTAGCATTGTAGTAACGACAAAACAGTGAAATACAATGCGTGATTTGATTTACATCTGCACCGACCGCGAGGTCATAATCAGATGGTGGTCAAACCACTTAGTTGATTGGACACTAACTACGCCCTAGAAGGCCTTCGGATACGTATATCCTCCAGTCACTCCTAGTAGCAATTTAGAAAGTCCGGAGTAGGCCGTGCCCTCACTCCTTGCTGAGGAGTTGGAGACTTTCCAACTCCTGGTCCAGAACGCATGAAGCTCTTATTTCTCAAGAACACGACAGCATTCATACTCACTGAACCTGAACCATTCATTGTGTTAATTTGAATGATCCGACCCACAAACTCTCAAGAGGGTCCGAAACCACAACCACCACGATACTCCCATATAGTGGCCAACCTCAATAATCAGTACAGAGTACATCTTTGCCTTAAGAGTACAAATAGTGCACTCTGCGAGCTTACTGATTCCCGTGAAAATATGTGGATTGTCCAGGTGACTCCTACTGGCCTTTGAGGGGCGTGGGCTCCCTTTTACCCCGCAAGACACAAATCTAAATGGAATAGTAGGTTCCAAAAAGACTATAATGTGCCCCCGGGGGGACAGTGAAATACAACCTACATTGCGTCGATGCTCTAGAGAATTAACAGAGTTGGATACTCTGCCGTCGGTCGAGCAACTCCAAAATAGACTTTGGTTCGCCGGCCCATACATGAGAGTTGTATTTCATCTTTGGACGGTACGACGATCGGATGGAGTAAAGTATCTCTTGTATCACCATTTTAGAAAAACAGGGCACTTAAAATCTTCTTTAGAAACTTGAAAAATGTGTTTCATCTCTTTTTAAATTTACGCTGTGACTTTTTAAAATTGTTTTTGTTTCAACTGTTGTTATTTGCACCAATCGAGACTTGAATCTACGTTTCATAAGCATTTCACTACTGCTCATATAGCTCGTCTGGGGATTATGTACCATTTTTGTATAAAAAACTCAAAAAGTTTACATTTCAAGCCTTATTGATTAAATGAGAATTATATTCAACCAACACAGCAAAAAGACAACAAAAACTGAAAAAACCTTTATACAAAAAACATACTAATCATTATGAAAACAGGGAAAAAATTATAGTATAATTATAAAATTTATATGCAAAATTTCGTTCGATATCGATGCTATAATTTGTCCATCATGATCTAACAATCAGATAATATTTCTGTTACAATTTATTAAATGAATATTGTATTTTTTGTGAAGTAAAGACAACAAAATTTTGTGATATCTTTTTGATTCAAAAATAATTTATTTATAATTAAAGGGAAAGTAGCGTAATAAACACTATGTTTGTATAACTTGAACAAATAGGAAATGGGTTTTTAAGCCGATTTTAAGTTTCTTGAGAATAAAGTTTGTTCAAGCTTTCGAGATCGACGGACTACTAAATGCATTAATGCGAAATGATTGCAATTAGGTACTCGTATCTAGGTTTAGTTATGGAATTTATTCACAATTTTATTTTGGATATACAAACATATGCATGGATGTGGAGAAATACGAACCCATTTTAAAAAATGGATTTTTTGTTGTATTTGTTCTATTTTACATTTTATCACGAATATGCACTTAAGACTAAAACTGAACAATTGTACTTACCAGCTAACAGAGAAGCTAGTGCTGCGATGGCAAAGGATAACATTACAGAAGGCCCTGCCTGATCTTTCGCAATTTGACCGGCCAACACATAAACACCAGCACCCAGAGTTGATCCGACGCCAAGAGCAGTTAAATCATGCAAACCTAAAATACGCTTCAACTTACTCTCACCTTCTGCATCTTCGTGAGACAATTGTTTTCTTCGAGTCAAGACCTTCCAATATGACAGTTTCTGCTCCATTGTGAACACCTAAAACATTAAAAAATGAAATAAATTACAAAAATTTTTGATTTGCCTAAACACTGGTTCACTGTAGTGAAACTTAATTGTTCCAAATATTGTGGGTTTAGTTAAGTTAATAAGTAACACTCTGAAAGCGGTTAACTGTTATATTACACAGTACAACACATGATTTTGGTACACAATTCTAAGAGTTGCACTTGAAAATAGCCCCAAAAATAAGAACTTCTGCATTAATAATTAAATGGCCATACGAATTTTGTAGACCAGATGAATTTTGAAATACTTTAACACAGTTTAATCTCAGTATACCGTATGGAATATATCTTTTGTGTCTCAAGCAAAGGTTAGCTATTGAATAGGACAAAAAACGTGTAACAAATTTTTCCGAAAAAACTGCATCCACTGCCTTAAAAATCGCAAAAGTGTCCATTTTTCCCAATTGCTATTTTTTATTCTCTATAAACTTTTGCATGAAAATAATTATTTCTATTCGTATAACAGCTATTCCTTCTAATTATTTGCGCATGGCAACAAAATTTAGAACATTTTTTTTTTGTTATAGTCAATATTTATCCTCGTTGAAGTTGGCACTTGTAGTTCTGATGACCTTGTTTTCTTAGTTCTCATATTCTAAGTCTGCATCAACATCATCTGAGTTAGATATTATATACAAGGGATGTATTCTTCAGTGTGTCCCTATAAATTTCAGTGTCATCTACATCTTCTATGCTTTCATCTTCAAACTGCATTATTTTAGAACTCCACCAACAACAAACCTGCAGAAGGAATTTATCTAATTTTTTGCCTTTGAATCGCTTTTCCATTAGCATGACCACCTGGTGGTTTCTTTTTCCTTGTTCATTCGATTCTTGAGATAATTGTGCCAAAAAGGTATTAAAGTAGATTGTGCATGAAATTTAATTTTAACATCATGGATGCACTTATTTTTTCGAAATAATACAACAACTTGTTCACTAGTGTTCTGTATGTAATCTTGATTTGCACGGTTCTTTCCTAAAACGTCTTCTAGAACTCGTTTCAATGCGTTGCATGCACAAATCATGGTTCTAATGGTGCGAAAGCATATTTGTTAAACATCCCATCTAAGCCACAAAGTAATCTATTTCGATTTGAGTAAGCGGTTGTGGTGCATTACTTTCAATATCGGGTGTCCAATCTGCATCCTTCATCTTGGCCGGTTTAAAAAACGGTTTTGGCTTGCAGCGACACAGTATCTAGACACGGAGGCTTAGGTGGATCGATAACAGCAGCGCATTGTAGTGTGTCACAGTTAAAGTAGTAATGTATACTTTTGTTTTCAGTTATTTTTCTGTTCAAATTATAACCGGAATTTATGCATGCATAGCACCTATCATTATGTGCAGTTAGGTCTTGCACCCAAATTACTGGCTTTATAAAATAAAACTGTACACCTTTTTCATGTGTCCACATTATAACAGTGTTATAACAACTTAAGCACACTGTTCATCCAATTTTGACCACTTGTTATTTTCCATATTGAAATATTTAATAAAGGAGTTTTCAACAGGAAGTTTGTTTTTTAAAACAAAAAATTTTGATTAAGATGATTCAAATTTTTATTGAATTATGAAGAGAAAAGTTCGGCAATTGTCAATGGAAAATGATATCTGGAAAATGTCCACCACGACCATGTTGACAGATGTCGGTTCTTTCATCAAAGTTTATTATGACTTTTTGGCAAAATGGCGCTCCTATTATGTTAATCACATAACGGATTTTGAGTATTGACTCCATATAGACTCTGTCCTTAACATAGCTCCACCAAAAATAGTCCAGTGGTGTTAAATCAAAAGATCTGGCTGATCACTTAACTGCTGATTGTCGTGAAATTATGCGATCGGGAAATTTGGTTTGCAATAAATTGATCGTTTCATTGGCTGTGTGACATGTGGCACCATCCTGTTGAAACTACATCTCAATGATATCCACGTCGTCAATAATAGTCCAAAATTGAGTTGTTAGCATTTCGCTATAGCATGATCCATTGATCGTTACCACATTTCCAGCCTCATCTTCGAAAAAAAAACGACCCAGTCACGTCTTCAGATCACATAGTGCACCATACAGTGACACGTTGAGCATGCAAAGGCTTCTCAATTTAGGTTGTTTTAATTTGTTCAGAAAAACTAACCGGTTGTTCCTGAATGAATTGAGTACATCTACGGCGATATGAATGGTCGGTCGGCTTCAATTCCTAAACCAGTTGTAAGGCTTCAAAGTTAAATCCTTGTGCAAATTTCGCCATGTGGCGATTTTGGATAATCCCAGTTGTTGAGAACATCAATGAATATGGCTATGTTTAAAACACTGTGGCTCATGGCTGCGATGTTTTCAGTTGAACGACCCGGTCGAACCTGCATTAGTGTTCGCATATTTTGCATCGAGCCTGTCGACTCAAATTTGGCGACCAAATTCTTAATAGCGGTCTCAGAAGGACGTTTATGTTGTCCGAAAATATTACGAATTTTATGATATGTAAATTTAACAGAACCACCATTTTCATAGCGCATTTTAATTATTTTAATTCGATTTTCGTGCGAAATTGAATTCAATGTAACAATTGCCAATGCATCTACTACGAATCATGTTGTTGGTGTTGCCACAAACTTCTTGTTGATAAACCCGATGTTATTCTGGTTTTAAAATGTGAATTATAATTCATTTTAAACAAAGGCGCTGTTTGTTTCACAGTCATTAAATTATTAATGCAGCCAACTTGACTAAAACGATTGGTGCTGAAGTTGTTATTTTTGGGGCGGGCTACTTTTACGTGCATCTCTCAGAATTGAGTCCCAAATCAATGAGCTGAAATATCTTGTACTATGTTATTTATAATATAATTGTGATATTTCTGAAGAGTATAAAATAAATTTCAACAATTAACTCTGGCCATTCATTAAACGATTTCGTTTTCTAAATATTAATTAAGTTTTAATAGTGCAATTATTTTTTTATAATTATGTTTTTAAATAACGTGTACATAACACAGGCAAGTAGCGATTTATTATTTATTTTTAAAACAAAGTTGTTTAGGTTTAAAAAGAACTTTCGGCCAGACATCAATTTAAGGTGCGTTTACTTTGTTTAATGTTGTGCTTGATCTCTGAACGGACAGTCGTCGCAAATATTCATAATTCATACATATATATGTATGTATGCTTGCGGATTTTATATACATACTTACATATTTTATATAAACATGCTGATATGTTTTTTCTTTTGCTTTTATTTTCTTATCAAACAATTTTGAGAATTTTACTTAGATACAAGACGAATCAAGAAATGTTTGGCTTTTTATTAATGAAATTGAAAATATTAGGGGGCTGCACCGCAAATCGCTTTTTTTTGGCGGCATCAAATTATACTTTTGGAATAAATATTACTGATTGCTAGTAATTTGCTAAAACATCCATCTCTCAACAGTGGAATTTGTGGTTGTCTGTTAATATTTTTCGATAAGTCCCATTAAAATAAAGGGTGTCCGCCGGGAAGGTATATCACTTTGTTTTGTCGCTATTTTGGTAAACATAAGACTTGACAGTTCATATTTGGCAGTTGTGAAGTACACATGTGGTAAATTTACCATGGAAAAATATTCGATAAACCAGCGTGTTTCAATCGTTAAAACATTTTATCAAAATCAATCATCGATTACTGTGACGATGAGAAAGTTACCTGAAATTTTTGGGAGAAAGAATGTGCCAACAAAACGTTGTGGAAAAAGTAAAGAAAACACAAGAAAATAAATGAAAAGAAAAGAAAAAAATACGGACAAAGAAGAAGAAAATTTACTTCATTCAATTTAAAATATTTCTTCAGCATTCATTGGACCTTACATTACGTGTTGTGAATGATTTCGACCACTACGTAATGCCAGATCGGATGAAAATATTACTGCTGCGCAAGAAAATGCTCAAAACAATCTGCCTTGCTCAGAAGCTTGGTCTTCAAGGAACAGTTTTACACAAGGATTTGCATTTGTTTCCATTATAAAATTCAGTTGACACAAGAGCTTCTTCTACAAGGCCATTTACACAGTCGTACATATGCCAATAGAATGTTACAGCTCGAGCATGAAAACCCCGATTTTCATAAAAAAATCATAATGAGGCACCTTTTAATTTGAATGGATATGTGAATAAATAGAATTTTCGGTTCTGGGGAATGGAAAACCCTCAATTTATTCAACAGTCACCTTTGCATCCAATAAAAGTGACAGTCTGGTGTGCAATTTGATCAGGAGGAGTCATTGCACCTTACTTCTTTAAAAAGGAAAACGGCGTAAGGGTAACTGTGAATGGGGAGCGATATCGTGATATGACTGAAAATTGTTTAACGCCATAATTGCATGCTTTGGGCTTGATTAACATGTGGTATTAACAAGGCGGTGCCATATCTCATACAGCTAGGATTACAATGGAATTACTGCGAGAGGTGTTCCACAACAAGTTATTTCAAGAAATGGTGATGTTGATTGGCCGTGTAGGTCGTCTGATTTCAATGCTTTGGAGTTATTTTTGTGGAAGTATCTGTTTATGCGAACAAACAAGAAACGCTTGAGCCACTCAAACAAAATATTCGTGATCAAATTATTTAAATACCGCGAGAAATGTGAGAGAATGTAATGCCTTGTTTCCACGGCACCTGCTTCGCTCTCTATTCTTGCTTTGCACCCCAATCATAAGCGAATCAACCTGCTTCGCCATACAAAATTTTGAGAGCGAAGCTGGTAGATTCATATTGAAGCTAGTTGCGAAGCAAGTAAAAATCCTCTCTTCTCTAATTTTTATCGTAAGTTTATCTGCACTAGTTATCAAAATTAAACGTTTTTGTAAACAAAGAAAATTTACAAACAAAACAAAGTTAAAAGTGAAAACTTAAAAAATATAATTGTTTTGTGGGTGTGTTAATTAATTTTAATTTTATAAAATTAAAAAAAAATGGATAGGAAAAAAAATTATACATAATGCTATCGCGGCAAGAAGGATATCTTCTGTTGTTTTTCAACTGTTGTTGTTGTTTTTCAACTGTTGTTGTTGTTTTTAAACTTATGTTTTTCTGTTTAATAACAACTGCCAAATCGAAGCAGATAAATGAGTCGTGTAAACAGCATGATTCACAAACTTGCTTCAGAGAGCGAAGCACGAGATTCAAACTGTCGTGGAAACAGGCTATAATGAAAAATGTGCTCAAAAGCGCTCGCATTTTTTAGGCTAACGGAAGTGGTCATTTATTTGATGTTGTATTCCATACGTAATTGCCGGCATTAAATACAACATTTATCGATATAAGATCCATTCTCTTTCATTAAATCAAAAATTATAAACAAAGTAGTATACCTTCCCGGCGGACACTCTGTATTTAATATAAAAATTAATTTGTTAAATAAACATAGAGTGCAAAATAAAGATTTTTTAGTTTTTTAGAATATTATTTAAAAAGGATTCTTGAAAATTGCTTTGTATGAGTGCTGCGTTGTAAAATATTTTCCGCATTTTGCGAAGGACGTTCTAGCAAAACGGCGTTATAGAAGTACTGCGTTGTAGAAGGGTTACCTGTATTTTGATGTTTAATATACGTTCATATAAAATTTGTCTTAAAATTGATTTTAAATCAAAATACATTTAAATTTATTTATACTCTATAAAATCTAGATTAAATTTAAACTATTAAATGTATTTTATTTATTTTATTTAATTAATTTTAATTAATTAATTAAATTAATTTAATTAAATTTTTGGAAAATAGGTGAAGTTATTATCGAATTTTTAATAAAATTATTTTTATTTTCAGTTTTATTCGACCTTTTTTTATTTTTATTAAATATGTAATAATCTTTTAAATGGTCTTTTTAAATTAAATTTTAACGATTTATTTTTCAATATTTTACAACAAAAAAAAAAATAATGTTCTAAAGAAGTTTTCCACAGGAAAGCGAAATATTGAAAAAATAAATTGTTAAAATTTAATTTAAAAAGACCATTTAAAAGATTAGTACATATTTAATAAAATTATCTTTAATTTTCTCACTTTACTTTTTAACGAAACTTTATGTTGTTCAGGTATTTAAATTAAAATGCACATCAACAATTTGCAGAATTATACATTATAATGAATTCGATTATCAATAAATTCTATTTAAAGGATTTTCTTCAGTTTTGATTTTTTAAAAGTTGTTTTCATAATCTTTTTTGCGCTAAAAATTTTTTGCAATTTACTTCAAGGTTTGCAGATACTCGTCGAATAAAATTTCTTTTAAAAAAATATTTATAAATTATTGTAATGCCGAAGTACAATCTGTTAAATAATATTGCGATTTAGTGTTAATGCTCCTTACCTTAAGTAAAAGTAATATGATTTTTGTATTCTTTAATTTAAAGTTTGATAATTTTTTTTACTTGTCAAAGAAATAAAATTTTTTACTTTAATGTTATAAATTGATAATTAATTGTTTTAATTTTGTTTAACCGTTTAGTTCAACGTTTGAGGTGCCATTAAAACAAAATTTATGCCAAGATTTTTCTCCTTAAAAAATCCAGACAAAAAGTCAGAGTATCAAGCACGCAGTAGAAACGTAGAATAAAAATAATTAATGTAGTGTGGTGTCTCTGTATGTGTGTGGTTATGTACCTAATTGTTCTACATAAGCAAAAATAACACAAACGAACGAACAAAAGGAAAACCTTCTCACAGTCTCAAGACAACATTTTTGCATCTCAAAAAGACTGATAAGAACACCAAATATTATACGTATGTTTAGATCAGGGATGGAATATTGTTGCAAATAAATAATTATAATATTGAAACTAGAAAATTAGGTTATGGGGAGGAGAATATGAATTTCCCTACATTGAAAGTTTCAGGAAATACCTCTGGACGGAGTTTATTCCATATACGAACTGTTCTGCTAAAAAACGAATTCTCCCTGCAATGCAACCACAAATTGATGCGCTCGAGTCAAATGCAAAAACGTGTGAGTAACGGCAACAATCTCTTTAATTTCGTTAGAGCACTTACCATTGTAGTAGCAAAACAGTAAAATAAAACTTACATTGCGTCCATGTTCTAGAGAATCAACAGAGTTGCATAACCTACCGTCCCCAATGAGCCTCTTGGCCCTCTTCTGTACGCGGTCGGGCAACTTTGGTGCGCGGGCCCATACATGAGAATTTTATTACATCTTTGGACGAATATAGGTGGTATAAATAGTACGAATATCGAATGGAGTGAAGTATCCCTTACACCGTTTAGAAACCTGAGCAATGTGTTTCGTCCATCGAACATTACAGTGCATTTTCATGCTAAGAACATCAAGAGCTTTTGATTCCGTAATATCTATATCAACCATAGTAATAGGTGCAGCACCATTTTCGAACACATTAAAATCTTTAAAATCAACTCTATTCCCACGATCCGATTCGGAATCTCTTTATTTATCGTTTAAACAAAAATGAGTCGTTTATTATTTCTAGGTACCATCAAGAGCTTCCGATTCCGTAATACCTGTATCACCCATAGTAACAGGTGTAGTACCATTTCCGAACACAGATCCATGTGTAAGCATGCATCATTTTGGCTAACAGACATTAAAGTCGACTCTATTCGCACAACCCCACACGGGGTCTCCTTATTTATCGCTTAAACAAGAATGAGTTTTTTATCGTTTTTAGGTATCAGTCTAAGTCTTAGCAAAATCGAATTTGTACTTCCTTCGTCCTATGCTCCTATATCAATTCACAAATAATAGTGTTATATAGTGACATATATCGCCTTCCGATTAATAAGTTTTTCTAGATATTATGTTTACTCTTTTGAGGCGAATTTCAAAACACAGGTTGAAGACTTTGTAAGTTTTGTTGCAGTAACAAGCTTGTAGCAGTGAGGTATAAAAGAACTTAAGTTCTATAAAAAGATTTGCAATAACATTTCCATTTTGCTTTTAATTTTCGTATAAGAGTTTTTAAAACTGACTTTACCAGACTTTACGTCACTTCGCGCCAATTCATTTAATTATTTAAATTTAAATGTTACTTTTAGTCAGAAATGAAATAAACTAAAAAAAGTTTGTTATTATTTTTAGAGGAGTTATATACCCTGAACGACTTAAATTAAAAAAAAAAATATTAAAGAAGTTAAATTCGAGATCTTTAAAAATACATCTCAGAAATAAAATTATAAAATTCAATTCAAGAATTCTTAAGTTCTTCATCATATAACAGTTTCTTTAATTTTACGATTGTTAGCAAAATTTAAACGTTCAAACGGTAAACAAATTGCTCTTAAGTTGTTTTCTCATACATTTACTTCTTTTACTAAAAACTTTAAATTGATATGTATGTGTTCCATTTAAACATTTTGCAAAGCAATTAAAAAACAGGTAACAAATAACTATTATCGTGCAGTATGTTCAGTTGGTTTTTGAACTTTGGCATTGCACTGGACATGATTTTTAACGGCGGTAAAATATATTTGTATGTGCATTGTGGTGTCAAAAAGTGTTAAAAATTATCATATGTAAACATAAATTGAATTTTTAAAATGGCTGTCAAAGTGTTAATCCAAAATACTATAATTGTTATGGTTGTGTTTGTTAAACAACTTGTTTAAACATGTTGTAAACACATACAGTGGCTCACATTGAAAGTCGGGCAAATGAATGGAAGACTTTAAACAACTATGTTAGATGTTATAGTTTAATGTTTTTGAAAAATATATTGAATACTTTTAATATAGAATTTACTACACAATAAAATGTTATAGCAAAAATATTGCCAAATTACCATGTCGTACTGTTATTATTTCTCTTTGTCTTTTCTGACTGTTGTTCGTTCGGTGTAAACGGCACCTGTAAAAATAATACTTTGCCCGGAAGATGAGAAGTTTATAGTTCGCAAAGTACAAAATGACCTATTTATCTTCGCTCCGAAACTTGCCACAATGGTTAAATATAATTTTGGAAAGTACGTTTGAAGAATTTTTGCACAACAACACAAAGAAAGCAGTAAAGTGTAAATTCTTATCATTGAGGTATCATGGAGACAAGGTAAACATTTCGGTAAACATTAATCTCGACAGTTCATATTTGGTGGTTGTGGTAAGACACGTGTCAAAATTATTATGGAAAAATATTTAATAAACCATCGCGTTTTAAACCTTAAAACATTTTTATCAAAATCAATCATCGGTTACTGTGACGATGAGAAAGTTACACATTTTCGTTTGAATGGGTATGTGAATAAATAGAATAGTCGGTTCTGGGGAATTATTCAGCATCCATTAAAAGTGCCATTCTGGTGGGCAATTTGGTCAGGAGGAATCATTGGACCTTATTTCTTTGGAAATGAAAATGGCGTAACGGATTGAAAACTTTTTAATGCCACAATTGCATGCTTTGGGCTTAATTAAAATCTTGTATCAATAAGATGGTGCCACATCGCATGCAGCAGGATTACAATGGAATTACTGTGAGACCTCACAACAAGTTATTTCAAAAAATGGTGATGTTGATTGGCCACTACGGTCGCCTGATTTGTCTGCTTCGGACTTCTTTATGTGGGGATATCTGAAAATCAAAGTTTATGCAAACAAACCGAAAACGCTTAAGCAACTCAAACGAAATATTCGTATTGAAATTAATGAAATACCGCGTTCTGAAATGTGTGAAAATCTAATGAAAAATGTGCTCAAAAGGGCTCGCATTTTTTAGGCTAACGGAAGCGGACTTTTATATGATATTGTATTCTATACATAATTTTCGACATTAAATAAAGCATTTATCAATATAAGATCCATCATTCTTTTTCATTTAATCAAAAATTATAAGCAAATAAAGTATACCTTGACATTTTAAAAATTAGTATTAAGGAAAATACACCCAAGTTGGGAATAATGCTGTTAATTTCGTTTTAATATGCAGAATAAATATTTTAGTGAAACATTTTCAATGTGAGCCACTGTACATACATATATAAGTGTGAACAGCACATTAACGCTCGAACGATTTTTTCATGTCCGGAAAAAATCTATTTTAATGATATTTTTTATACTTATGCTAAACGAAAACTTTGTAGGTGCATACATCAAAAGTTAAGATTTTTAATTCAAATGTGCTTCGAATAAGGGCAGCAATAATTGTACAAATTACAATTTCGTTGACATTTCAATCAAATGAATCATTTTTAATTTCCAAATTTATTATTGTTGATTATTTCTTATTAATTTATTAAGAAAAACTATTTTCAAACTATTAAAGAAAACAGGAAAATAAGACATTGAATTGCTGCATCCGGGTGTATCATTTCATTTGGTTATTTGTAGTACTAAAATAGTTTGAATAATAATTAATTATAAACTTTATTATTAAAAGTAGGCAAAGAATAAGTTTATTGCTTTGCAAATTCTTTTAAATATTTTATCATCTATGCTATAATTTTATTTATTTTTATTTTACATTAATAACATTTACCTTTTATTTACCAAAATTAATAAAGCTGATCTCGTATTACGATATGAAATAATAATCATTTCTAATATTTAATAGTATTTCAGTAATTTACACAATTAAAAAGTTTTGTGTACTTTCTTAAAACTAACAACTACACACATGTACCTGCATGCATACATACATACACTTATGGCAAATAAAATAGGTACGACGTATATATACTGCAAAAATGTATATTTTCCGACTTTAAGAAAACAATTTTCGTTCATAAATATTGCTGGTGGCATTAGAATAAATAAAAATAACAATTAAACAAAAATAATATTTTAAATTTATTAACATACTATTAGGAAATTTAGTACAAAATTCTCTTGGTCATATGAATATGTACGAATGGTAAATCCTGAAATAAGAAGTTAATTAAGTTATTTTGCACAAAAATAACATTAAAACAGATAAACTATATCAATAACGACATTATCTAATCTCTTGGGCATAGAAGAGATAATCTTTCGGCAGCTCTCAATAGGGTTATTGTACCATATTTCCTGCACTTTTTGCCATAATTTAGCTTTGCTGTTGAAGGTTTGCTTTTCCATTGCTAGTTTTTAGATTTCCCCACAGATTCTTAAATGGATTGAGATCCGGGGATTGGCTTAGCCACTCAATAAAGCTTATTTTATTTTGCTAAAACCAACCACTTACTAACGTAGAAGAGTATTTGGATAGTTATCTTGCTGGAAACACCAACGTAGTGGCATTTATACTTAAGCATAAGGCAACATAATATCTTTCAAAATTGGTTTATAGACCTCCTTCGTTATTGTCTCTGAAATCAAATGAATTAGACCCACGTCATTGCCAAGAAAAAGATCTCTAAACCATTATATCGCCAGCATGTTGAAATGCTTTTTTCGTGTATCGTGGGTAGAATTATTGTCACTTAGGTCTTTTAACATTTCGTTCGGCATCATTTTGAAATAAATTAATTTGTACTGCATTGCTCTAGAGTATATTTTTAAGTTCCTCAGAACTACATGAAGTCTTATAACGGCTTGCAAAGTCTTTTATCTTTGGTGTTAAGTTGTTTGGATTGATTCCGCAAAATGTGGTCACCGCACAACAACACCACCTAACAAGGGAATATTGCGAGCTTTTGGTGCGAGAAAGTTTTTGCTGAAATTCTGAGTTATTTATTTCTGCTTCAATCGTCTTACATGACTTAAAGTGGTCTTATTTCGCTAGCAATGCATGCTTGCATCCATTGTTGGCCTGGTTTTTTAATAGAGCCACTTCTTTCCACTATGTTTTGAGGCTTAAGAGCATTAGCGGCAAAATTATTGCATCAGCAGGAAATTCGTAAAACTTATTTTATTCTCTAAGCTTATGAACAAGACAGCGTTGTCCCACAGTGCAATGTATTCTACCCAGCTATCGTCCATATTGAAGTAAGATTATAAATCTTCAATGTTAAATTTGGCAATATTGCAGTTTATTGAGCGCTGTACCTATTTTATATGACTACAAAAATTTCTTTACTATTAACAAATTTCTTTCTAAGAATTTCTCACATCTCTGTTGACAATTAAAGCAACGAAACTTTTGTTAAATAAAATTCAATTTTTCCAACAAATACTTGAAATTGTAACTCGTAAAACAGGGTATCTATTTTAATGGCCATAAGTGTATGTGCATTAATAACAAATTTTATTTTACTTCACTTGCAACAATAAGCATTGATTATCTTCTTAAACTACTTAAACAGTTTTGAATTGAAAGATAAAAATTATAAAGACACCCAAATTTCAAGCTTATCATTGAATAATAACAATAGCAATCATAATCTTGCATTTGTTGTTATATTATTATATCGTTATCTCTTAGATACACAAACAAATAGATTTGTTTACCTTTAAATTCACTTTATTGAAAATCGGAATTTTTTTATATTTCTCTTTATGCTAAAATTACATCCGCTTTACTTATAGTTAAGAATTTAAAATAACACTAACATATAGAGCGACTGTGAAAAGTACATTAAACACGATATTCACTATGTCGCGACTTAACAACAAACAAACATTTAAACGAAAATATAAGGGTGATCCACACAGTTTAGCCGGTTTTTTTATAGTTTATTTTTTTGCATTACAGAACGTTAAGGTGTATTATACTCTGCACTTAGATCATCTACTATTCTATTTTTATAGTTTTTGTATTATTAAAAATCGAAAGTTTACAACACGCCTATGTTTCATACTTTATATGAGACTTTTTACGCATACTGCGTGAATTTTTTTGAATCGAATAAAAACAATTTTCGCAAAAACGTGAATTAAAATTTGTATTCTTTAATACTTAATTAAATTAATTAACATTACGGGCTTTCAGACCTACAAACTTTTCGTACGCTTGAACGCTTCATATGATTTTGTGATCTGTAATTTATCAAATGCAAGCATAATGCTTTAAATTGGTATATTAAAAAATAAATGTACAAGTTTTGCAATTAAAAATCGCATTTATTGAAAATATTTGGTGAAAAAAAAGTATATCATTACTTGTTGTGGTTCCTTTAAAACTCATAAATATTTAATAATTTAACATCATAGTTATCATATACTAGTTCAACATTATCTTTTGTTGAAAATCTAAAACTCAATAAATTTAATATAAAACGATACCAAAAAACAAGTTCTTTGGCGCTCTGAAATAAAATTGAATGCAAGTAACTTAGTTTGTATTTTGTATGACCATAAGAGGAACTTGAGTATTGTAAATTTCGTCGTGTTGCAGTGACGATATACAGTTTGTTTTACTTCTCTGGCAAGGTTCTATGTCTGACAGAATTCTTAATTCTCGTCGGCGTAGAGTGCTGTTACGTATACTATAGCTAAAGAATATAATTAAGCCGATAGCGATCCAAATACTAAACCTGACCCAGGTCAATAAATCCAATTTTATCATTAGGTAAATATTTATAAGCAATGAAAATCCTGGAACCCATGGAACAAAAGGAACCCTAAAAGCCAGGGATGAGGGCACAACGGGTTGTCGTGATATTATAAATAATGTGACAAAAAGCGTAAGCACATTAAAAAACAGCTTGAGCATGTCTACTTTTGCAATATCCGAAAAATTGCTTTTCTCAAATGAAGTCAAAATATGCGTTAATAAAATGCACTGAAGCACTGAAACAAAAGGAAAATTAATTATATTTTATACATTAAAATTGAAATTGTAATAATATTTACCATACAAACATATCATGAAAGTTACAATTCTGGTAGTACTTTTTGTGGGAACAGTTGAATTGTTTGTATTAAATAACATTCCAAGTGAAAACCGGTTAGTGTTGTTATGGCAGTCGTTTAAGTTACGACCATTGACTAAATGGCGACTGTCCCTTTTCTCATTATTTTCGTAGCGCAAGATAAGTACACATGTTGCTACCATGGAGTAGGCCAAAAATGTTCCAATTGACATCATATTCATTAATTGCTTCAGGTTAAAGATTGCTGCAAATGCTCCGGTTAAAAATCCCGTAAGTAGGGTGCTATTTAAAGGTGTTTTGTGTTTTGAACTTATTTCACCCATAAACTTGAATAGCAAACCATCATTAGCCATTGCGTAGACAATTCGGGGTAATGGAAACATGGAACCCATAAGACTTGTACACATGGCGCAAATAGCTCCTATTGAAACCACATATTTAGCTATTGACCAGTTATAAATGCTAAAAACATGCACTAAAGGAGCACTTTCGTCTTGTTCATAATATGGCAGCATCATGGTTAAAACTGTGGAAATTCCAAAATAAGCTAGAAAGACCATTGCCAATGAGGTGATAACAGCAAAGGGGATAGACTTTTTAGGGTTCTTAGCTTCTTCTCCAGCAGTTGCAATACAATCAAAACCAATGAAGCCATAAAAGCATATAGCAGCTCCTTTTATAATGCCTGCAAAACCATAGGGCGCGAAACCGCCCTCACCGTAACCGGTTGGTATAGATGATTTCGGCAACGACCAATTACTGATTGAAACTAAATTTATAAAATTAATATTAATTTAAATGTGTTTTTAACCATATGCATATATTTATTTTACCTCTTACCTTTGAAAAGACCAGCGCAAATGACAAAAAGAACTACGCTTAAATTGAGTATCGTGAATATTGTGTTAAGTCGCGTCGATTCCTTTGCACCCATCGCTATAGCTAAAGCAAATATTATAGTTACGCCAAAGGCAAATATATCGGGATATTCATTGAGCCCATCAATATTTATGGGCAAATTGGCGCTTAAGAAATTTTCCATGGCATGTCCGCATAGATTATCCAAGTAAGCACTTAACCCTTTAACAACGCTAGCTGAACCTAAAAAAGAATACATTTCATTTTTCATATCGTGCAAATAACTGCTTGTTGATGTGCTTAACATGATAGCTTTCTAATATGGCGGCAACTTTTTATAAAGAAATAAGATGGAATCATGCTTTTTTTGTTTTTGATCAATAAATAATGAAACTAACCAACAATTAACACCAATTTACAAATAATATCTACATGCATACATACACCCATACACATACATTTATGATTTACATATATCTAAAAATCAATCAGTTCAATTAATTTATACAAAAGAAAAATTAGTAAATCTTTTTTGAAAACAAAAAAATATTTTCTGAGCCTAAAGGGTTATTGAAATTTTATGCACAGATACAATGAACAAATTATACATAATATACATACTCGTACATACGTAATATATATACATATCACACTAATCATAATTGTGAACAAGAACTTTACTTACCAATTGCATATTCTAATATTAAATTCCAACCGATAATAAATGCAATGAATTCTCCAATTGTGACATAACTGTACACATAAGCTGATCCCGCTCTGGGAACGCGTGCCCCAAACTCCGCATAACATAATCCGGCAAAAATAGAAGCAATAGCAGCAATAAGAAAACTGAAAATAATGGCAGGACCAGCATAAATTTTCGACACTTGACCTGCCAGCACATAAACACCGACTCCCAGAGTGGATCCAATACCTAGAGTCGTCAAATCAAAGGCTGTCAAAACTTTTGCCAGTTTTGATTCACTTGAATCTTCAATAGGTTTCTTACGACTTAGCGTCTGATACAGGCTTTTTAAATCGGGATAGGGCATCCTGAAATAAAATCCAAGCTTAAGCTACAATTAAAATGAATTGTTATTTATTTAATAAAGTTATCACTTTCTTAATTCGGTTCAACTTTTGGGTGGTTAAAGCGTTGATTGTTTTTCTTGTTTTAGTTGCACGTCTTTCAGATTTTTTGGTCACAAGTTTTACTTCTAGAGTATAATTGTTTAATTAAGTGCTTGCAGATTTTAACACAAAATGTTTAACACAAAACAATATAAATATGTATGAATGTATGTATGTTTGTATTTAATTTAATTTACACTTTCATACGAAATGTCTGTAATATATGTACTTATGTATGTATGAGTCAGTAATTGTTTTTTATTCTGAAAATATCTGCCGAACTCAGCACATACGATCGATCTGTTTTAATAAATAAATAAATAAATATTAAAGTTTTGTTTTAGTTTCAAAAAATTGTATGCATTTTAAAGAATTTCTTTTATTTTAAAAAATTCGCGTGTAGAATGACTAAAATACAAACAGTTTACTGAAATTTAAAGCGATTTTTCTTTAAATTCTTTTGATTCTCAAGATAGTGTTGAATAAATTGGTTTAAAATTTTTATGAACTTCAGCTTTACTGAGACAGTTAAACGAGGTGAAGTTGAAATAGTAAACTGATTTAAACAAAATACTCTGAAAGCTCTTTAGAGTGTACGTGTGTTTGTTGGTGTTGTGTTTGTGTATGCCCTTCTGCAAAGAAATTTATCTGCTTTAAAATATTAATTTATCGTGAAATTTTAATAGATTCCACTTTCATTCATTATTCTCCGCTTATAAATATTTGTATTTCGCAAGCAACTTATTTCAACCAAGATCATTCATTATAACGCAAAAATACAACCGGAATATTAAACTACCAATTTTGCACGTTTATATTTGATAAGGTGGCAAAGGGCTATAAAGGGTGTTCGTCACAAGGCAGTAACTCTTGAATTTTCTTTAAATTTAAATGGTTCTTACAGCCAATAATTGTTAAAAAAAATAAATAAATAATATCAGGTTTTTCAACAAGAAGTTTGTTTTTCAGTTATGGCAACATAACAACAACATCATAGTTTTGACATTTAGCTTTTTTTTTGTATTCATAGTAAATGCAGTGGCAATTGTTCCAATAAATTTAATTTCACACGAAAATCGGATTAAAATAATTAAAATCCAGAATGAAAATGTTAATCGTCCTTCTGAGACGTTATTCAAAATTTTGTCGCTAAATTTGTGTTGACAGGCTCCATATAAAATGTGCGCACATCAACGAGATTTCGACCGGGTCATTCAACTGAAAACATTGCTGCCGTAAGCCACAAATTTGCCAATTCCTCGACTTTCTCAACTGTTGGAGTTAGCCACAACCACTACATGGCTAATTTTGCGTAAGGATTTGACTTTGAAGCCTTGCAAGGTTCAACTGGTGCAGGAATTAAAGTCGATCGACCATTCACATCGCCGTAGATTCGCTCAATTTATTCAGAAACAACCGACTGGTTTTTCTGAAAAAAATCATATTTTCAGACGAAGCCCAATTTCACTTGTCCGGGTATGTCAACAGGCAAAATTGCCGCATTTGGGCTTCTGAAAATACTAGAGCTATTATTGATAAGCCTTTGTATGCTCAACGTGTCACTGTATGGCGCGCTATGTGGTCTAGAGGCGTGATGGGACGTTTTTTTTAATATGAGGCTGGAAATACGGTAACGGTCAATGGATCACGCTATCGCGAGATGCTAACAACTTAATTTTGACTTATTACTGGCTACGTGGATATCACTGACATGTGGTTGCAACAGGACGGTGTCACATGTCACACAGCTAATGAAACGATCAATTTATTGCAAAACAAATTTTCCGATCGCATAATTTCAGATCGTGTGATTTTACACCACTGGAGAATTTTTTATGGGGCTATATTAAGGACAGAGTATATAGGACCGACTTTTTGCCAAAAAGTGATTACAAACTTTGATGAAAGAAGAATCGACATCTGCCAGTCTGGTCGTGGTAGACATTTGCCAGATATCATTTTTCATTCATAATTTCCAAACTTTTCTCTTCGTAATACAATAAAAATCCAAATTTGTTGTTTTATTTTAGAAAAAAAAAATTATTGTTGAAAAACTCTTTTAACTTTTGTTTAATATAATTATTTATCTAAAATTAAACAAACTATTATTTTTCTCATATTTATTTTGCGTAATACTTGTTATTTCTTGACTATGCAAAATATAAAAATTGAATTAAAATATTTGAATTGTAAAAAGAGAGTTGGCAAGCTTGAATATCACAATTTTTGTGACTTTTAATTTGGTGCTTTCGTACTATAGTAATAGGAAAGACCCCTTTCACACAGGCAAACTTTTTTTTGCAAAGTTTTGATTTTATGTGAGAGCGAGGGAGAAAGCATGATTGAGTGTACAGACTTTGATGTACTCGCAAAGTTGCTTTGTTTTTCTTTCGTCGCTTATACACAGTTGTACTTATACACAGATTGCATAAAGCACCAAGTGACTAAAACAAAATTTGTAAAAGAAAACTTTTTGTGTTTGAACACCAAAGAAAGTTTAAAAGAAAATTAACAACACTTTGTCAAAGTAAAATTTGCCTGTGTGAAAGGGCTCAAACAATATAGACTTTAGCGAAAATAAACAAGAGCATACGGATCAACAAAGGAATGAACAGAGATGCTAGATGTTACGATTTTACATAATTTTGGCGATTTTTCTATATACGATTCTGTTTTAACGTAGGAGAAGATAACAAACTCTGAGAAAACGGCAAACTTTTTCGCAGAGTTGCACAGAACGGACTATTTCCAAGAAAAATTGAAACAAACGCCATGTGCAGGAAGAAATATGTAAACAAACTATGTAAAAAATATACCATTTTTGAATTCGATTTTTAATAGTTAATTTTAATTGTATTTTAATTAAAAGATATGAAATATAAAGCTTGTAGACCACAGAATCAGATTTTACAGTTGTCACCCTTTTTAGTGAATAAACGAAAGCACTGGAGGTTAAATTATTTGGAGTTATTTTGAACATTTATGATTTCAGTTTTCTATCAATAACTCGATAACCTTTCCGCGTGCACAAATAGCACTATATACGATCGATAGAGGATAAAAATACATCGATAGAGGATACAAATACCAATCGATAGTGATATAGCTTATTTCCGCAAAGACTGTACGAAAAAAGTTATAGAGCAGCAAACTTTTAAAATTTTTAAAAAATCGTAAATTTTTTTTTGTTTTTCAGTAATAACTTAAAAACGATAGCGCGTGCACATATACGGCTATATGCGATTGATAGAGGACAGAAATGTGAATCGATCGTGATATTGCTTGTTTCTGGAAAGACTTTACGAAAAAAGTTATAAGGCAGCAAACTTTTGAAGTTTTAAAAAAATCGTCAAATTTTTGTGGTTTTTCATTAATAACTCAAAAACTATTTCGCGTGCACATATACGACTATATACGTTTGATAGAGAATAAAAATACAAATCGATAGTGATATGGTTTGTTTCCGCAAAGACTGTACGGAAAAAGTTATAAAGCAGCAAACTTTTGAAATTTTTAAAAAATCGTCAAACTTTTTTGTTTTTCAGTAATAACTCAAAAACTGTTCCGCGTGCATATATACGGCTATATACGATCGATAAAGGGCAGAAATGTGAATCGATCGTGATATTGCTTGTTTCTGGAAAGACTTTACGAAAAAAGTTATAAGGCAGCAAACTTTTGAAATTTAAAAAAAATATCAACAATATTTTTTAGTTGGTCGGTAATGAAGTTTCTATGTAGATGTTTTGCAGTAAAAAAACAGTAAACAAAGAATGTCAAAAATATATCATTTTTGAATTCAATTTTTAATAGTTAATTTAACTTGTATTTTAATTAAAAGATATAAAATATAAAGCTTGAAGACCACAGAATCAGATTTTTCAGTTGTCACTTTTTTTAGTGACATTTGACATTTTTGTTTACTTTTTTTTACTGCAAAACATCTACAAATAAACTTCATTACCGACCAACTAAAAATATTGTTTAAATTTTAAAAGTTTGCTGCTTTATAACTTTTTCCCTACAGTCCTTGCAGAAAAAAACTATATCACTATCGATTCGTATTTTTATTCTCTATCGAACGTATATAGCGCTATATGTGCACGCGGAATAGTTTTTGAGTTATTAATGAAAAACCAAAAAAAATGTTACGATTTTTTAACAATTTTAGAAGTTTGCTGCCTTATAACTTTTTCCGTAAAGTCTTTTTAGAAACAAGATATATCACTATCGATTAGTATTTTTATCCTCTATCGATCGTATATAGTGCTATTTGTGCAGGCAGAATGGTTATCGAGTTATTGATGGAAAACTGAAATCATAAATGTTCAAAATAAGAGTGCTTTCGTTTTTTCACTAAAAAAAGTGACAACTGAAAAATCTGATTCAGGCTTTTCAATTCATGTTTTTTTTTAAATACAATTTAATTAAACTATTTAAAATCTATTTTAAAAACTGTATATTTTTGTCATAATTTGTTTACTTTTTGTTATTGTAATACATGAGAGCACGTTGTTGTACACGTACATTTTGTGCAACTCTGAAAAAAGTTTGCCAAAACAAAAAAAAAGTTTGCTAAAAAGTTTGTTATCTTCTACTCGATTCTGTTTTAAAACTCCTTAAGTCTTTTTTATGCATATGCAATAATTAATTTTAAAATAAAAAGAAATTTAATTTACATTAATTTGTGCTAGATTCCTTAATATATATATTTGAAATGCATTATTATTTGTATTGAAAACTGGAAAGTCTTAAATCTTAAGTCAGATTGATTAAATGAGAATTCTCATTTAAACAACACAGCAAACAACAAAATGCAAACGCACTTCTATACAAAAACACAGAAAACATTTCGTAAAGAAAAACACTTTTTATTTTCAATTTTTCTACATATTTTCTATGGTTTTCTTTGGAAGCCATTCCTATGTAATTTGGTGATCTTAGAAGAACTTAGAAGGAACTCTTTTTTTATATTAAAGTTTCCTTAACATAACCGTAATTTTTAATCGGTGACAAATTAAAAAAAAAAATTCTCAAGTTATATTAACATTTTAACGATTTTAGTAGATAATAACATAACACCCTAGCGACTAGACTTCATTGTTATTTTGTTATTCCTTTTATACCGCACTTAAAATATATGTATGTATAACAGTTTGACAACCAAATACTATTTTTAAGCGAAATAAATTTTATTTATAACATTTGATGAGATCGACATTTTACTTTACATATGTAAGTACATGCATATGTTTGTAGATGCATATATTTTAAAATATTTACGGAACTTAGCGTAACCACTTACATATTCGTTGCTGCCAGTTTAAAAAAATGGTCACAAACTTTGAAAACATGTGTTAAACTCACCCAATTTCTGGCAACAAGTTATCCATTTTGAACTTTTTTCTATTGTACTTATTTAATTAAATGTATGTAAATAAACCAAATAAGTTTAATGGAAATATAAACTATTTTTAGTTACATAATTAAATATAAGGGAGGAAAAAACGTGCAGCTTTGGGAACCGGCAATTGGAATTTATAATTTGTTTGTTAATGAACGACTGCGCGTTTATAGATTTTGTGAAAAACTCTTGCTGTTTGTTGGCAGCTGTAACAGTGATGGGATTTGAAAACTTTTATATCGTACGGGGTTGTGGAAAAAAAAACGTACCAAAACTTAATTTTTACTTCTTTCTTTGTGTGTGTGTGCATATTCTTTATATTTATTGAACTCATTTTAAGGAATTTCTTATAACAAAAATTGCATATTTTGAAGGTGAGTTGTATAAACAAATTTCTTAACTTTTCAAGAGACTGCCTTGCCCCAAAGAAAAAAGCTAATTATATTATTATTACTATAGCTTTAAATTTCTGTTTTTCATCGGTTGTGCTAAAACGGTGTAAGAGATACTTCACTATTTATATCACCTAAATTCGTCCAAAGATGTAGTACAACACTCATGTATGGGCCGGCGCCTCAAAGTCTATTTTGGAGTTGTTCGAACGCGTACAGGAGAGGGCCAAGAGGCTCATTGGGGACGGTAGGGTAGCCAGATCTATTGATTTTGTAGAGTATCGGCGCAATGTAGGTTGTATTTCACTGTTTTATCGTTACTAAAATGGTAAGAGCTTTAACGAAATTAGGGAACTTGCTCCCGTTACTCGGACGTTTTAGCTTTTGACTTGATTTTCATTGAGAGCGCATCCATTTGTGGTCGATTGACCACTGAATCAGGCTACGCATTACAGGGAGAATTCGTTTTTCAGCAGAACAGTTATAATGTGGAATAAACTCCCTCCAGGGGTCTTTCCTGTCACTTTTAATGCAGGAAAATTTGAATTTAATGTCGAGAAACTCTACTCCCTCTTTCCTTCTCCCCATAATTTAATTCCATAGTTCTGCAACAATTAATTGCATGAAGAGGAGTCATCCCCTGAGTGCTGGTCGGAACGAACAAAAGTTAACAGGTTATTGTTTGCTATAAATTATTTTTTTTTTTTATTTATGGAACCACTATCGTCTGTAACAAATTGTTTAGTCCTTTTGTTGCAATACATGAGAAAGATCTTGAATACTTTTGCTTTTCGTAAATGTAGCAGAAAATATTTATTATGATAAAAAAAGGTGCTTAAATAATACAAAGAGTTCCACGGTGCAGTAGTGTTTAAAAAATTCCCACTTTTTTGTAGTTGTGTACCTAAAAGAGATTCGTAATACTCTCTACAGTTGTCAAAGAGTACTGTAAGAGAGTACTCGTATTATTTAAAAATAGATTGAATATGACGGACTTTTCCATTTTTATCTTTTGTTTTTAATAAAACCAAAACATGTTGGTTTGGAATAAACACACGAGTACCTGCTATCAGCTAAATTATTTATTTAAACTGCTATTCATTTGTACAATGACATATTGATTAGAATTTTATGTCTTTTGGTTTTGGTTTTTGATGTATTACTATTCTCAAGTAACTAGTTTTTAATGGGGATTTGAAGTCTTTACTCACATAATAATGGACATACATATGTAAGTATGTTCGTTTGTACTGTCTTCCTTTTATAGTGCTAGATTTAATATTTTAATATTAATATTAATATTTTAATAATGACTTTTTCTTAACTACAAGATGGCCAGTAGTTGATGCTTTCAAAGTGTACAAAAACAAATTGCAAAAGTGTCGAAAATTGATCTCGTTTGATCACAACATCGATACTAATATGAGTGAATTGGATAATGTAACAGATATACTGCTGTTCGACTTATGCGATGATCGGTTTAGTTAGGTACATGAGATTTGAAAAAGTAGAATAATTACAAAGCGACATATTGATAACCATAAAATGCAAACTTATGGTTGTATTTATGTTAACAAGTTAGGTATTTGTTATCTTCGAGCTTTTGAATATTGTTAAAATTAATACTTTAATACTTTCCATTTTTATAAAGTAGAAATTTCTTATTTTCAGAACTTATCTATTCTATTCATTTAACTTCTAACTTCCCTATTGAGAGTATAATAATACTTGGTCCTAAATCCTTCTTAGTTGTCTTATTACAAGCAGAGGCCTGGTAGAAAAGGTTTAAAGATGAGGAATTGGAAGCATTACTCGGCGAAGATTGCTATCAAATGCAAAAAGAACTTGCATTACCATTGAGAGTCACACAATAAGTCATTTCTTCCCTACGTCTAAAATCATTGGGATTTATTCAAAAGCAAGTATATTGTGCCCCATATGAATTGAAGCTGAGATACGTTGAAAGCCCACATTGCAAGTCGGCAATAATGCTTGAATGTAAGAAATAGAAGTCATTTTTGTATCGTATTGCTACTGGTGATGAACAATAGATATATTACAATAACCTCAAGCGTAGAGCCCAGTCAACCAGCCAAATATCCTTGACGCCAAGGTAATGCATTGTTTTTGGTGGAATCAGAAGCGTGTTTGATATTGTGGGTAGTTAAAATCAATTCAAACGTTCACAAAGAACCTGTACCGAAGATAATTGATTGGTTTCAAGAGAGTAATCAAAGAAAAACGAGCAAAGCATTCGCCCAGATACGAGGCTACAATCTTTTATCCTGACAACAATTCGCCACATGTTGCAAGATCGATTAAAAACTATTTAGAAAACAGTAGATAAGAAGTTTTAGTTTAAACGAATAGCATTTGTTTCAATCGATGCAGAACTCCCTTATTGGAATACGTTTCAATTCAGAACAGGCTATCAGAAATTGGTTTGATTCATTCTTTCTCTCAAAACCTTTTGGCGCGGCATCCACATTCTACCAGAAAGATGAAAAAAAGTAGTAACAAACGATTGACAAAATTTTAAATAAAGTATTAAATCAATAATAATTAAATTGAAAAAATATTTATAAAACTAAAAAATACTTTTTTATTCATTTTTAATTAAACTATAAAACACACAAGAAAAACTCAACAAATCGTTACAAAGAAATAACGGACTTTGGTCCTATTCTATTCTATTCCGCTTAAATACGGAAACGCAATAGAGCTAGTCGCGCACGTTCTCTTAAGGTTTTCCTAGGTTGCAATATAAATTCGGAAACTAGATTTTCAGACGGAGGAATTTCTTCAGCTTCAGGATAGTCGATATTATTTTGGTTAGAGTTTGCGGGTGGGCTGTAACTATTGTCTGGTTCTATTTCAGAATTATCATGTATAGCTGGTGCTCCATAAGTTTGATCAGGTGTTAGCTGTGGTGGAAGATAAGTTTGATCAGGTGATGGTTCTGGTGGACCATATGTTTCATCAGGCTCAAATAAAGGTGCTTCAGTTTCAGATGGTAAATCAAAGGGAATTTCCGGAGTTACACCAGCTGGTGGATAAGGTGCAGAGTTTGTCGCTTGTGGTATTTGTTCTTGACGGGCAAATGTTTTTCTTGTGTTTGTTAACTTTAAGCCGCTTCGACGTTTCAATTGTCCAAAGCGTGGTGATTCGGAGCTTATAGAAGCAAATGCTATGCCAGTTATTGCAATAAATAAATAAAACTTGACCATGTTAATGATTTTTATTTAAACTTGTCAATACTGTTCTGCTGTTGGCTGGCTACTGCTGGTGGTGTTCTTTTCAAACTGTTAGTTGTAAGTGATTTGATACCTTTGTGCTTGAATTATTTGTCTTTTATACAGCAACGTTAAAGTTTTATTGATTGTTTTGACATTAAATTAAATTATTTTTACTATTTTATACCAAATATTTGACCAAATGTCATTGAGCAAACAAATTTTGGTGGTTTTATTTACTAATTATGCAACGTAGCAAGCAGTATTTCAGTTTATTTGGTTGTGACTTGTGTAAGTTTAAATTATTTTTACTCACATATGAACGTTCAACTTTGATGGTCGTCCCTACGTGATTATAACTACTATTTTGTTTGGTCAAGTTCATGAAAGATTATTCCTCACAGCTGCAATATTATTTAGAAGAGTTTGTTGTACATAAATTTTTAGAATGTTCTTATTCTACAGCGAAATAATAATTCTAAATCTATTTTCAAAATTAACAAATTTTCAATTGTCTTTATTCTAATAACATTTTAAATTTGATTGTTTTTAATTCAATGCAAGCTAACTGCCAGTTGGAAGTTAAAGTCTTAGAATTATTATTTGGATTCATTAATATTCTAATAACATAACCAAAAATCAAAGTGTCGCAGCTCATAATATTAAATCATAATTAATTTTTGTTTATTATTTAAGTGAAAAAAAAAAATGAATTTACAATAAGATATTAAATGTAAATTTATTGTTGTATTGCTAAATATGATAAAGTTATATAAGCACACATGCCTTCCTTATGAGTTAAGTGAATATATTCGTATAAAATCAACAGGAATTCTAATAAGTCGTATTAGTTTACATTGAGAACCGGCAAAGACAGTAAAATAAAGCTTCGAAATGGTTCAAATTAAAATTATTTTGCTAATTTTTTTAGCATTGATTGTCACTGTCGTCTATTCAACAGAATCACAGAGGCAACGTAAAATTTTGAGTACAAGAAAGTTTCAGCCATTAAGGCAACGACCAGCAGTTCAACAGAAACGCGTTATTTTAGCTAGACAAGAAGCTGTAACACCTTACCCAACTGCTGATGAATTAAAGCCCGAAATACCTTTTGAAGAAGAAAGCAGACCCGACGAAGTATATGGACCACCAGATGAAACTTATGGCCCACCAAAACTCGATAAAATTCCTGCCGATCAATTGCCTTCAGAAGAGGCTCCCAAAGAGTTTACATCCAATGTCGATGCAGAAACGTTTAATCCCGCTGCAGAAGTGGATAGCCTCCTTAAAGCTCCTGAACAAGTCCTAAGACTTATAAAAAAACGAAAAACAAATATTTTATCGCACTTAGTGCAAAAGAGAAAAACCCGAAACACGCAACGTTTTAAATTGGCTCAATTCCAAGTGATAGCAGCTCCTTCTTCGGCATTACCTGTTACTTTGCCTTTGTCTTCTCCATACAAAACTCAGTCTCAGCAATACTACATTTCGAACCAGCCTTCTGCTAACACTGCCTACTATCAGTTTTGGTAAGGCAAAGAATTAAAATATTTTAAAAAATATTATATCAATAAAGACTTTTACACAATTTTCAATTATTATTTTAATAATACATTTACATAAAAAAAAGGAATTTTTCAAAACCAAAACAAAAAAAAAATAAAAACAAAGATAGTTAAAGACTGGCCAACTAAAATAAGAGATGACGAAAAATTGGAATATTTGAGGTAAAAAGAATAAAACTAAAATAAAAAGATTAAATAAAATTAGAAAATAAAATCGAAAGTGATTTTTTCGAATAAAAAAACAAGCTACAAAAAAGTATTTTTATGACATAAATAGTGGTTACATGTTGTTTTTATTATTGCCTTAGAATATATGCTAAAGTTTCTCTTAATGAAGAGACGACTATAACTGATTTTACTCATAACTTCGAATCAACTCTGAGCATCAAGTATTTTGAAGAAAACAAATAAAACAACAACTGATAATAATAAATATTATTAATAATTATAATTTAATTTATTAACAAAATTAAAAATAATAATAATTCTAAGAAGAACAACAGCAAGTCTCTTTTAAAAGCTGAAACCATCCAGAACCTCTATAAAGTTTGAATCCTAAAACGCAAATAAAGCTAAAAAACATGTTTTAGCAAGCATGACTCATATTTGCAACACATTGTTAAAGGTAAGAAAAACTTCGAATTCCAACGTATGCTTTTCAACTATAGGGTGACCGCCAGCTAGGTATACTACTTTGTTTGTTTATAATTTCTGATTAAATGAAAGAGCATGGATCTTATATTGATAAATGTTTTATTTAGTATCGGCAATTATGTATGGAATACAATATCAGATAAATGTCCTCCTCTGTTGGCCTCACAAATGCGAGCCCTTTTGAGCACATTTTTTATTACATTCTCACACATTTCACGCGGTATATCATTAATTACTTCACAAATATTTAGTTTGAGTTGCTCAAGCGTTGCTGGTGGGTTTGCATAAACCCTGCTCTTCAGATATCCCCACACAAAGAAGTCCCCAAACAAAGTTTAAATCAGGTGACTGTGGAGGCCAATCAACATCACCATTACTTGAAACAACTTGTTGTGGAAAAAGGTCTCGCAGTAATTCCATTGTAATACTGGCTGTATGTGATATGGCACCGTCTTGTTGATACCACATGTTAATCAAGCCCAAGCGTGTAGTTTTGGCGTTAAAAAGTTTTCAATCATATCACGACATTGTTTATTTAAAGTTCAATGCTTTCTACTGACCAAATGGAACAACAGACCGGCACTTTTAATGGATGCAAAGGTGACAATGCCTATTTAGTCAAGTACCGTGCTACATTATTTAGTAAAGGAATAGAGAAGAGATGAAACAGGTGGTGAAAGTAGAAGGATAGTCGAATATTAACTGTCGTATAAGACAGCACAGCGACCAGTGACCATGCCTTCATCACTGAGCAGCCCCACCGACAGTCAATTTTTATTTTTGTAGTAAAAAAAAACCAAGGTCTTCGTTGGGAATCGAACCCACAACCCCCATATTTACAAGCTAGTACACTACCTACTAGCCTACAGGGGCTTTTGCATTAATTTAGTGGAAGTACCAGTCGAAACAGCTGACGACGGTCTTTGTAAGTGCGAAGGCGTTTTAGGCCCTACCTCACCCACACGAAAAAAAAGAAGAAATGACAATAATAATAATGATGTTTTTATAACAATAAAGTCAATTTTTATTTTTGTAGTAAAAAAAAACCAAGGTTGTCATTGGGAATCGAACACACAACCCCCAGACACTACCCACTAGCCTACAAGGGCATCTAATATATTTTCATATAAATATCTATCACTATTCTGTTTATTCACATATCAATTCAAATGAAAATGTGCCTCGTCACTCATTATGATTTTTACAAGGGCGAGCTGTAACATCCCAATTGCATATGTATGGGGGCGTAAGTGGTCTTGTGGAAGAAGTTTTTGTGTCAACTGGATCTTATAAGGAAACAAATGCAAATCCTTGTGCAAAATGGATTGTTTTAAACACTTTCTTGAGCAGCAGTAATGTTCTCAGCCGATCTTGCAGTACGTTGTTGTCCATGCAGACGTAACTTTCTCATCGTCACATTAGTCGTTGATTGATTTTTATAAAATGTTTTAACGATTAACACACACACGTTGGTTTTTTTGAATATTTTTCCCATAATAAATTTGTCACGTGTTAACTTTATGACTGCCAAATATGAACTGTCGAGACTAATGTTTATCAAAATGGCGGTAAAATTAAGGAATACTACCTTCCCGGCGGACACCCTGTACAATGTTAAAAAAAAACCCGGTTAGCTCAAAATACGAGTTTTCAGTTTAACACACATTTTGAGCCCATTTTTTCCTTAACTCTGTTTTGTGTACATATCAAGATAACGTTGGATTAAGAACTTAAAGTCTAGGCAAAGATGGTGTTAACTCTACTGTGGCCAACCATAATAAATGCTTGTAAAAATGCTTCTACAATAAATGCAGTTGCAAAATTGATTCCTAGTAGATGGTGGTTATTTGACTTTTCCGTATGAAAAATTGACATCAAAGTGAAATCCAGCATGTAATTTATAGACGTAGCGTTCTATCTAATTGATGTGGTGGAAGACTGGGTTTTTTTAATTTAAAGCATGCATAGGCATTAATGGTAATTTGAGAGTTAAAAGTGTTCAACTTTTAAATGATAGCTCGAGTTATTTTTTAAAGCATTTGTTAAAGTTGTGTTTCGCTTTAACCTGCAACAACGTTTCAGAGCAACAGAAATTTTTATTGTTATTTAAAAAGCTTTTATTCTAAAAAACTTTCAACTCAAAAAGATAAGATTGTGATTCCAAATTGTGTGTGTATGTGTAAGTGGCGAACGTGATTTAAACAAAAGTGGGTGGATATGTGAGACCATAAAAAATTAAAGTAATGAAAAGAAAAACTATATTTCAATTCTTATTTATTAAAAATTTTTTCAGGCTGGGCCTTTACAATACTAGTGGTAAAAATACAAAGGGTTGGCAAATTTGAGTTCAGGAAGTAAATTGGCTTAAGACATACACTTTTTTGAAGTTAGTTTTAATGATACCAACGTAGAGTAGAAATATGAGAATTGAAAATGGAATATGAGGCCAGGAAAATATTCAGCTCTAGCATGACAGTCGTGCGCTCTTTTTAAAAAAATTTTCAAACATATTTTGCAGCAAAGCAGCGCTAAATATCATCTTTCAGAGCGTGAGTTGTTTATGGGTTGTTCATTTAAGCCCGGTCTTTTAAATGACCCCAGAGAAAATACTAAAAATCGAAAAATTTACGCCACCAGGAAATTTCTTATGCAATATTTGAATTGCTTGGGTGCCTATATGGCCTACGGCGCCAATTTGCAGATACCAAGGTCACTAATGTCAACGTTAGCTAATTGTGGCCATAAAAAATTGGTTATCGTGGTTTGGTAGCACAATGATGTTTTAGGCTATTTCTCAACACTATGCTGTACAGCGGCTATCTTTGTACCACTACGGCGCCTAAGAAGGTATTGTTTTGCTAGATGGTAAGCAACAATAGCGTGAGGCTCGTTACCGATTAAATTATGTACATTGATCTCAGATGGAGCCTGATTACGATGAAAAGCTGCTCGAATTTTATAAAGTGTTACATTGAAATTTTCACCAACTCAATACTAAATTTTCACAATTGTTATACTTTGATTAGAGAATGTTAAGCTCATTTAACAGACAATTGCATTCTTAACCCACCCCTTATTATTGTTTTTGGAAATGAAATTATTTTCTGCAGTAGTTTTTATTAAAGCTATGTAAAGTTATTAACAAAAATAAATAAATTTAACCCGAAAACGAACCTCTCGAACTTGGAGCTCCTCCAAAATTTGCAGTAGAGCCATTACGTTGAGCTTCTATAGCTTGATAATTAATAAACCAAAATGGTCGCTTATCTATTGGAGTCAGATTTAGCTGGTCGATCAATAACTGATCACCATGGGCATCTAATGGCACTCCAGGTGGTTTATTTGTAAGTGTAGTCGATGGCGGCAATGGCCTTGTATTGTTATCTGTATTACCAAAACGATTTTCAAATTCCAGAGATGTATCAATGTTGCTGCCAGATATGGGTTGTGATGTAGTCAACGCTATATATTCAGATTCTGGGAACACAACAGGATAACCAACTGGAGGATTTTGAGGCTGACCAAATGGTATTGTGTTCGTAATATTGGAAGCGTTTGTGTTACCAAAACGGTTGCTTATGTCATTATTCTCGTTATTGTTTATAAGATATTTATCTTTTTGATTTAATCCATTGGGAGGACGACTGCCAGCAAATGAAGGCCTTTGTGCCAAAGTTGTCAACATTAGTGATATTGTTATTATAACAACAAAAAATGGATGTTTGTTTATATTTTGAGCCATTAAACGACAACTAATTGCTTTTATTACTTAACTTTCTTTTAACTTTGTTGAATACAAAAGTAGCTTATCTTGAAAATTTATTGGATCAAAATAAGTGCGCTCTTTTGTGGTTTTAACTTGTTTACAACTGATACTTTCACGTCTGAAAATTAACTAAATTGAGCTCAACACATCTTTTATTTATATTATAAATACAAACCTTAGCAAATCTTGTGGCTTTTAAACTCTTATCTCTTCTTATCTCTTTGTTTTTACAAATAAACTGTAGCCTGCAATTTTTTATTTATTTACATACCCGCAGACAGAGAGTGTATTTTTTTTTTTTGTTTTTGTTAATCTTTGCGCTCTCAATACATTTTTTAGTGTTATTAATTTAACATTTATCTTTTTGTTTATGCCTTGCCATTTTTTAAACACTCTACTAGCAGCAAGTAGCGGCATTCATGATAACATCTTCTTTTTGTTGTTGTTGTATTTATTGTAAAACGTTAAAAAAATATTTTACTATAATATGGTTCTAAAATAAATTATGCTTTAAAATTAAAAATATTGAAAATACAGGGTGTCCGCCGGGAAGGCCGCCATTTGGGTAAACAGTTTTGACAGTTCATGTTTGGCAGTCGTAAAGTAGACATGTGGCAAATTTATTATGGAAAAATATTCGATAAATCAACGTGTTTTAATCGTTAAAACATTTTATCAAAATCAATCATCGATTACTGTGACGATGAGGAAATTAAGTGAAATTTTTTGGAGAAACCACGTGCCAACAAAACCCAATATTTATCGTGCAGTCAACGATTTCGAAGAAAGAGGATATGTAGATGATAGGCCCAAAATGTTCAAAACAATCCATAAACCTCAATTCAACGCCGTGCTCAGAAGCTTGGTCTTCAAAGAACAACTTTGGCCACAATTTTGCACAAGTATTTGAATTTGTTTCCATATAAGATTCAATTGACACAAAAGCTTCTTTCACAAGACCATTTACGCCGCCGTACATATGCCAAACAAAGACATCCTGTATTCACTTTGATATCAGAGTGGATATGAGAGTTTTTTGTTAAACTTTTGTTGGCATTAGCGAGTAAAGTTTTTTAATAAAAAATCTAAGAAATTATACATTTTCAACTTTTTACTTTTTGTAACATTAATATTGATTAACTTAATTTGTTTGCTATAGTTTGTAGCGAATAAATATTGAGGACGATGAGGGTTTTTAAATTTTCTGCTTTTGGGATATTCCCAAACAACGTAAACAAAACAAAACAAAACAAAAAAAAAAATACGTCAAAAGTGAGTCAAAATGATCAAACACAACACAGTACAGCAATAAAACCATAAAAAAAACTTACGTAATTATTAAGTATAGGAGTATGTAAGAATGTAAATACAATATGAAAGCAATTTATGCACGTTCATAGGTGCACATTCATTCATTATTACATGCAGGTATTGATTTTAATTTAAGCAAAAGTATGCAATTGAAAATCATGCACTTTATTGTTATAAAAACATCATTATTATTATTGTCATTTCTTCTTTTTTTTTCGTGTGGGTGAGGTAGGGCTTAAAACGCCTTCGCACTTACAAAGACCGTCGTCAGTTGTTTCGACTGGTAGTTTCACTAAAACAATGCGAGAGCCCCTGTAGGCTAGTAGGTAGTGTACTAGCTTGTAAATATGGGGGTTGTGTGTTCGATTCCCAACGAAGACCTTGGTTTTTTTCACTACAAAAATAAAAATTGACTGTCGGTGGGGCTGCTCAGCGATGAAGGCATAGTCACTGGTCGCTGTGCTGTCTTACATACGGCAGTTAATTTCCGACTATCCTTCTACTTTCACCACCTGTTTCATCTATTCTCTATCCCTTTCCTAAAGAATGTAGCACGGTACTTGACAAAATAGGCATTGTTGCCTGAAGTGCTACTTCTCTTAAAAAAAAAAACAATGCATCGGGGAAAGCTTTTAGAATTACTTCGAGAAGGGATTTAGATCAACGTCAAAAGGATTATTTTGCATATATGATATCGCAAGTTAGCTCATGTTCCTTAGTCTTTCTTCCTCAGGAAGTATTCTAAGTAGTTTCTTACTACATTTCAATTGTTCTCGCATTCGAAAATTTTGAAAACTAATTTGGCAGAATTCACTTAGTTGCTCTCCCGCTACATGTTTTCCAGCGTGCGTTCTGATGCAGTTGAAGAACATGTGTTAGCATTGTCATTTGTCGCTTCGCAGTAAATGCAGTCATGTACTCATGCGGTTCAGATACTTTCGGAAGTAAGAAGCTGGCTCAAAAAGTTGGTAACCTCCCAAAACTTCTTTGAATCCATCTTTCGATATCGGGATTGAGTTTCGTCGTCCACCTGCCAGTCGTTTCCGCGCTCCATTTGTTTTGCCGTCGCTGGATGGTCTGGAATTATTATTATTATTATTATAATTATTGTTATTATCATTAATAGCTTATCTAGCAAACAACTTTACGTACTAACCTCGAAAGTATTCTTTTGATAAAGCTTTTACTCTTTCAGGAAGCGATGCTAAACGGCGTATTTTTAATAAGGAAATACAAAGATTTCATGCGATTGATAAGCAACAAAAAAACCAGGCTTCATTTAAAATTACATCCGAATGTGCAGTGCCAAAAAATTAAAAAAATTTATTGAACTTTTGTAAAGAAAATGGTTTGCTGTTTGATTCATCATAATCTGTGTAATTAAAAATCTTAAAATTTATTATTTTGTTACGTTTATTTCTTAAATAAACGTTTTGTTTTGTATTGAGTTCTTTTATTGCAAAATAATAACACAACACTTTAGAGTTTAAAATTTAAGTACACGATTTATTAACTTTAATTACACACAAAAATACACGATGGTAACTTTACCACTGTAACGCCTAAAAGATGCTTTATTATTTTTATGTATTTACTCAACGATGTTTGTACTTAAACTCACTTATTGCCCAGCAGGTGGTGCTCATATATCTGTTTTGAGACAGTTCTCGCATGTACAGGAAAATTTCACTTCACATTTGTTGCTGTTATCATCATTCAGTGTTGGCGTCTGTTTGGCTGTGTGTTTTTTTTTTGTCTTGTTCGGTTTTAGTTGTTTTTGTTTTCTGTTGTTTAAGTTATTTTGTGGAATTTCTTATAAGTGTGTTGTTGTGGTCTTGTGTGTATATAATATCTTAGAAATTACGCAGTTTCTAAAAGACACAATAGCTTATTTCGTTTACTTTTTTACTGCTAATTATTTTCTTTTAAAACTTAAACTTGTGACAATATGTTTCCCAGTTAAAAAACGATGAATGAAGCTGGAACATACACATTGTTGCAAACAATTATTTTTTGCATTTGACTGTGATTGAATTTTTTACAACAATTTAAAGCAGCACCTCCAGGTTTTGTAAATCTGCTAGCTAGCGAAAACATCGCGAATGAGATGAAAAACAGAAGAATTTAGTTTTTCATAATAACAATATACGTTTCCATGTTGCTGTTTTAGTAAAACAATAACTTGAACGATAGGTGAAAAGTTTTTAACCGCACCCTGACTATAACATCGCGAAACAAAAAATGTCAGGAACGACGAACGACAGAATTATCAGCACTAATTGCTACTAACAGAATATTGCTTGAAGAGGATAAAAGAAGAAGAATATGATAAGAATTGGTTTTTAAAAAACGAACAAAGCTTACGACGATATATATTCATAAATTTTTCCCTGTAGACTCACAAAGTGAAAATAAAATTTGTTAAAAAAAAAACAACAAAAGAGATCTTTAAACTTAATTAAAGTGAGGATTGCAAGCCAAACTATAATTTTAACAAAAAGGACAAATTTAAACTGCAGGCCTATTAAATAATTTTATTAAAAATGTAGTCGAATCGCTACCGAAATTATATGCGAATATACGAAATTGTTAAAAAATTTTGAAGGAATCATGCGACAACAAAATACATTGCTATGTACAGGGTGTCCGCCGAGAAGGTATGCTACTTTGTTTTGCCGCCATTTTGATAAACATAAGTCTTGACAGTTCACATTTGGCAGTCGTGAAGTAGACGTGTGGAAAATTGAAATTATTGATTGGTTCAATAAACCTTAGTGTTTCAATCGACGCCATGCTCCTGAGCATAATTTTGCACAAAGACTTGCATTTGTTGCCACATAAGATTCAGTTGGTGATAGGATGTAACAGCTGGCCCCTGATAATCATAATGAGTGACGAGGCACATTTTCAATTTGAATGGATATGTGAATAAACAGAATAGTCGGCTCTAGGGGATGGCAAACCCTCAAATTATTCAACAGTCACAAAAATAATGAACAAACAAATTGTTTTTCCTGTTTTTCCAATTGAAAAATTTTTTTTTATTTAATTAAAATAAAAAATATCGAATAAGAATAAAAACAATTTTACAGAAAATAAAATTAGAAAGAAACTTTTTATCATCACTTAATCCAGCCATATTTATTTTGTAATGCGTATACTGTGGTGTATACCGAACAAAAAACAAACGTGAAATGAATAAAAAACACTTACACACACAAAACTGTGTATACGTATACAATTTTGTGCTAGAATAATTAGTCTAGTGTGTTTTGGAAAGAACAAAAGTTGTGCGAAACAAACATTAATCCAATGTGAACTGGCCCAGTAAATTTGCTTGGCCAAAGGAAAAGGAACAAATACATAAATATAATCTTTATGCTCTTTTATTTTTGTATGGATTCTAGCTGTTTGTATGCTGTGTGTTGTGATAGTTTGAACCGTGGTAAATCGAATAAAATCGTGTAAAAAAATAAAATTCGTGATTTTCAAACCGTGTTAAATCAAATTTGTGTAAAAAAAGACCGTGTAAAAACAAAATTAGGTGTACATTATTTTTTATTAATTTTTAGTTTTGTACTCGTAGTTAGCAAAGAGAGATAAATTACGCCAATCATGACTTTAGTTATTAGTAGTTTAATATTCAATCATGGAAAATTACACGAGTACTCCTCACTAGTTTCTTTTTCAAAGTTTTAGCAATCGGTAATTTAGCTCCGTAATTCGAACTAATTTTTGCAAGAAGATGTTCGAATTATGGAATGTTTTCGGAAAAATCAAAAAATGGATTTTCTGTCATATTTAAATAATTTAATTTTGCCCACAGATGACTGATGCCATGGCCAAATCTAAAAAGAAATGTACACAGTACAGTGTTGATTATTTAAAATTTGGCTTTATTCCATCATTGTCGGATAAACAATTGCTTATGTGTCTTTTATGCAACAAAGTTTTGGGCAATGACGCTATGAAACCATCTAACCATCTGAGCAGATGCCACCCTGATAAAACAGAGAAAGATTTGAAATACTTTCAAACACTCAAAGATGAACTTCAGAAGAGATCTACACTGGACAGATTGTTCGCTTTGACGTTACAAAGAAATGATGATGGTTTGCAGGCGTCTTACAATATCTCGTTACTTATGGCAAAATCCGGAAAACCGCATACTATCGGAGAGTAGTTAATTTTGCCAGCCGCTGAAGAGGTTTTAAAGACTGTTTTACACAAACCTGCGTCTGATATCACGAAAAGAATTCCTTTAAGCAACAATACTGCTGAAAGACGTATTGATGAAATGAGTTCTGATATTGAAAGCTTCTTATGTAATTTTTTGCAAACGACCCATTTCTCTATACAACTGGACGAGTCAACTTTACCTGATAATGCAGCATTACTATTGGCATATTTTCGTTTTATTATTATTTATATCAAGAAATCTACGAAGAACTGCTCTTTGTAAGAACTTTGATAACCGACACTAAAGGTGAACCAATATTTCATGTTTTGAAGGATTACCTTATTGAAAAAGCAATTCCTTTATTAAATATAATATCAGTAGCTACAGATGGAGTACCTGCCATGGTTGGACGTTATCGTGGATTTATAAGCTATTTAAAATAAATTCTATTTGGGTACGGTTTTCCGTCGACCCTCGTCAAATTTGGTTTGTGAACAAACCGGTTTCGGCCGTTTGCCATCTTCAGTGTTCTTTTCGTACACCGTACCCAAATAGAATTGATTATAGCCCCGTCGGAAAAGCCAAGCACATATTTAAAATAAAATGTGTCAGGGGTGTTAGCAATATATTCCGTCATCCATCGACAACATTCAGTTGCTAAAAATTTGAGTGTTAGATTGCATGAATCACTCCATTTATTCATTGATGCAGTAAACCGAATCCGAAGCAACGCGTTGAATACGCGGTTATTTGCGCAATCGTGTGAATAAAATGACGAACACTTTCATCAATTACTCTTTCACACTAAAGTACGCTGGCTATCGAAAGGCTTATGTTTAACAAGATTTTTTGCACTTTTTGAGACTATTTTAGAAATTCTGGATACTAAAGATAAAATTTTGATAGAAAATTTAATGAAGAGGAAAATAGGTATCGCCTATTTAACAGACTTGTTAACAAAATTTAATATAATTAATTTGCAATTACAAGGCGACAGTTTAAATTTGGTAATACCACCGTGGATAATTAATCCATATGGTGACATAGAAGAAACGAACGTCATAATACAAGAGGAACTAACTGAACTAAATACAAACAAAGAACTTAAGGTTCAGTTTAAAGACGGATATCAGTAATTCTGGCTGCAAAACAACATACCCGTTACTTATCCCATATTATGGAATATAGCGAGGAAATTTTTAATTTCCTTTCCATCGTCATACCTAGTGGAAAGGGGGTTCAGTGCTGTTACCAATCTCCTAACGAAAAAAAGAAACAGACTGGACATCATTAGCCGAGTAGATTTAAGATTAACCCTTACAAAATTGACGCCAAATGTTGATAATTTATTATTAAAGCATCAGGTTCATCCTTTTCACTAAAAATATTGACTTATTGCTTATATTTATTTTATTTAAAGTTACGTATATTTTACATAACAAATACAAAATTTTATTTTTAGTAGTTTTAATTTAAATTCAATTAATAAATGTATAAATTAACATGAGTTTTTACTTTAAGTTTTTAACACTTAACACTGCCGTTAGAAAGTTACAGGAAATCAATATCAGGTAAGTAGAGGGTCTACCCAACACGGAAAAACATGGTAAGGGGTCTATGACACAAAAAAGTTTGGGGAACTCTGGTTTACATTACATTAATTAAGTGTAACTTAGTCTTTGGAAGGTTTTAATATTTTAAGAAAGTAAAATAAGCTGCACTAATGCATAGCTATATTTTTATACTGGACGTCGTAACTGTTTTAATGTTTTATGTATCCCAGATATTTTTAGTACTTTTTAGCACTAATGTTATTAGACCTTTGCTGAGCAAATTTCAAATTGCACTTTGATCAACTTAGCAGCAAAGATCAACCTACGTTTTTTGTAAAAATATTCTTAGAAATCTGGGAAAACGACAAAAGTCAGTTGCAACGCTCTTTGTTACATACAAACACACAAAAGTTTTTGTCATTTTATTTCTTTTTGCATTTAAGAACGTGATAATAACTTTGTTTTTAACAATGACTTCAAATCAGCTTGAGCTGTATAAATTCTTTAAAAGGTGAATCATACATGTAAAAAGTATACATTTAAAATTTTTTAAAAACTCGTTAAATATTTTGCCATAAAACGAAATGAACAACAATAATTTTATAAGAATTAAGTTTGCTACATCAAAAGCTTTAAGTGATACAACTTTCAACAATGTGGTCAAAAATAATTTAAAATGTTAATTTGCCAGCTGTAAATGAAAAGAAGTACTTAGACAATAACCGATGACGCACATATGACTTTGTAAGCGAAGCATCTAAGTACTTACTATGTAATGCAGCTGTAATCGATGTATAAAATTAGTATACAAAAAATAATATTTCCTTTTCTTGGATGTTCGTGTAAAAGTTTGCGCTGCATTTCGGTTTGTAATGTGGGCAATTTTGTGGTAAGTATTATTGCACTTTAAGAAATTAAATGCACCCTAATGATAAAATGCATTAACAGTAAAATAAATAACAAATGTTATTAGGTCACATACATTCTACATTTATACATATAGACTTCAAAGCGAACCAATAGTGCAATAGTGGCACCACACGTTAACCATACCTTACATGCGCAAGTAAATTTGTAATCAACGTTGCTTACTACTCCACTTACGATGTAAACTGAATTGTAGCGGCACTTGATGACGTCGTCGCTTACTTTGTAAGCGAGAGCGCACCGATTAAACAGCCTATGACACTTCTATGTTAAATATGAGTGGCGAAATAAGCGAAGGCATCACCACAGACTATCACTTAATAGGGCTTATGTAATCGCTTATGTCATGTATAATTTTACAGCTGGGTTATTTATACATATTTCCATAAAAACTTTGGCAATGTGCTTGAGAACACCAAGAGGCAATTTTGCACATATAAAGGGTCCGCCTATATGGACTCGATACAAAATGCGCCTTTTGATGTACCGCGATATCGTATGTCCTCTTATTTTCATGCCTTTCAAGTTTGTTTCGAACTTCCCAAGCCCAGATGGAGAGGATTAGAAGATTGGAGAGACAAATCTTAGTTGCGTGCCTAGATTTTTAAGGAATAGATTCAGTTATGGTCGGCAAGGCTTTTGAGTTTCTGGAAAGGACTTTTTCTGTGGAAAAGAGAGTGTTACTTCAGTTCTTTAAGCATGGACGCCGTTTAAATGGTTAAGTATCTTTCTTCTGTGGACTTGTTGACCCTGGATGACCCCTACTCATGCCATGTATTGTACCAGAAATTTGGTTATCGGAAAGAGAAAGGAGGGAGTAGTGTTTGTTTACATTCGATTTGAATTTTTCTACATTGAAAGTGACAGGAAAAACCTCTGGAGTGAGTTTATTCCACATACGAAATATTCTGCTAAGTAACGAATTAATTCTCTCTGTAATGCGTAGTGCGATTCACTGGCCAATCGACCACAAATTGATGACCTCTCAACAAAAATCGTGTCAAACGCAAAAACGCGAGAGTATCGGGAACAAGTTCCCTAATTTTATTAGAGCACTTACCATTGTAGTAACGTCAAAACAATGAAAGTCAATAGAGTTGGATACCCAACCGTCCCCAATGATCCTCTTGGCCCTCTCCTGTACGCGGTCGAGCAACTACAAAATAGACTTTGGGGCGCGGGCTCATACATGAGAGTTGTAATTTATCTTTAGACGGATATAGGTGGTATAAATAGTGCGAAGATCGGATGGAAGTATCACTTACACAGTTTTAGAAAACCTAGGTACTTGAAAGCTTCTTTAGAAACCTGAAAAATGTGTTTAGTCCATCGAACATCATATTGAATTTTCATTTGAAGAACATTGCGGCTTACAGGCACTAAAATCGACTCTAATCGCACGACCCCATTCGGAGATCGCCGCGAGAACGTGGTTGATTGTATCATTTATGTTCCGCTTCTTGGAACTCACTTCCAAAACTGGTTCGGTCTACTGCTAAATGAATACGAATGGCAAATGGTGCTGTCATCTGCCCAAGAGTATCCAGGATTGAAAGTTTGACAAAGAAGCTGGTTTAAAAAAACAGGAAATGGAGTAAGAGAATTTCTTTACGAGGGTGCAGACACACTGTTCTATCAGAGAATAATTAATTCTTTGAATGTTACTGACTCAGTGTATAACACAGCTCAACAGACCTAGCTATTTCTTTAGTTTATTCTGTTTCGCTTTGTTAGGTTTTGTGTTGCTATAAAGTTTTTTGAAAAATAAATGGATCTGCACCTAAGAAAACTCGTTGGAAAAAAATATGCCATTTTCAGTTTTCATAAAAATTCGATTTATTTTTAAATTCGTTCAATTAAATTCTAGTTTTGCATTTCATTATTTTTCAAATGTCGTGTGGTGATAGTGATCAGCAATAATCTGTGGTATCAATCTTATCTGGTAATTGCATTGAGAAAGACTTTTAAATTTACCTAAAGCATTGCGGAAAGTTAGAAAATTTTTCTTAATCAGCATTTTAAGAAAAACGCCTTGGTTTGGCACCTCGCAACTTTGCTAAACGAGCCTGTACGTAGGCTGCTCGCTGCCTAGCGTTTCTTTGACGGGCTAATGTCATATCAGCTGGTAGCAGGTTTGCCTCGACTTCTGGTGGACCATATACTTCATCTGGTGTGTTGTAAAGAATAGCTATTTCAGGAGGCCCATAAACTTCATCAGGAATGGGCTCATTCGCAGCACCTTCAGCTGGTTCATCAACGGAAGCAAAACCTTCTTCAACAACAGCAGGTTCATCAGCAGGAGCACCAGCAGCTTCGTCAAAGGGAACTTCAGGCTTTAATTCATCTGCAGATGGATAAGGAGTCACAGCTGCTTCGACTTCTTGGCGTGCAAGTTGGCGATTTCTTGCCAAAGGACGTAAACGAATTTTTTGCCTTTGGGCTGCACAGCTGAATGCTACTAACCCTACCAAAACCAATATCATAACAATTTGGAATTTAACCATTTTCAAAATATATAAATTGCTAAGAATTGGTTAACTTTGATAATAAACTTATGTACAATATGTATGTAGCTTCGACTAAGGCTGGAGCAACTGATAGCTTTTCATAGAATCAACGTCTCATTTATACTTGTTGAATTTTCATTGAGTACAGATTGTTTAGATCCTTATTTGTGGTAGCCATCACCTTGAAAGGTTATCATTGACTTCTACGGCATTAAATTAAGCAAAATTCTTATTCATGCATTCATTGGTGACAATTAAAATTATGTTGATTTTATGTGGTAACGTGACAAAAATCCCATTCAAATCAAATAGAATAAGAACATACACATGTACATGCTTAATAAACATTTAACCGGCAGGCATATGCAGTCATTTACTGTGATTTAACTATGCTAACCAGCTCATTAAGCTTCAATACACATGCCAAAGACACTATTAACTTTGGCCACGAATCACAACAACGTTGGCAATTTGTGCAAAAAACTTTTTGATTATTCAGCGGAAACTAAAATAATCATAGAAAACAACAAAAAGAAAAAAATACGTATTTTCCAAAAACACATGCAAAACAAAACAACGCAAACACTATTCAGTGCGAGCAAACCTGTGAAGATTATTTGCCTGTTGTGTTGTTTTAAAACAATTTTATCCTCTGCTATTTACGTTTCTGTTACACTTTGAAAAAACCGCGTTTTCTTAATAGATTAAATATTACTTCAATTTTAGCGAACCCTTTAAAATACTTCTGAAAATTTTCTTATACCAACTTCTTACTAAAATTGACATATACATACGTATACATAGATATGTATGCATGAAAGTACATTTGTATAAAAGTGAAGGAGTAACACACTTTCATAGGTTTTCGAGAACACATATTTTACAATATCTTGCATGATATCGACAATTTTCTAATAAATCAATCTAAAACAAGGGTTTTGAAATTTGGTCCGGTATCGTCAATATGCGATTGTAAAATTAACTCTGATAATAAATTGAAAATCTGTGTTGTGTTGTATTGTATTGATTGAGCTTAATTATTCGGATCATATAAATATAATTTGTTCAAAAGTATACTTTTGTCTCCGCCGTCTGTACTTCCTCAATATTATATACCTTTCTTTTTATGTTAGGTATAAAGTAGTTCACACGTTGCTAGTGTCACGGATCTTATACTGCCCGAATGTGTTTACCTGCATCCACCTCTTAGTCAATAAAATAAGATTTGTATTTCATTTAAGGAGCAGAGATTGTGTGTCAATATATATATATACAGCGACTTCTAAAGTCTATGCCTTCTATAATGTTCAAACTATTATCTGTTGAGCTTTTACACTATTGTTTAAAACTTAAGACCAACCTTTTTGTATCAACGTATAAGTTTTATTCATTCTTCTAGAAATCTACAAGTTCTTATTCCTAGCGTAAACAGATCACTTTTTGAAAGATCCTTCTTTGTAATAACTTTATTCTACTCGTATAATTAAGCTTGCATCCTTTGAAAAAAGCCTAACGTATCGATAAAATAAAATAATTTTTAATAATTTTTTAATTTACAGGACATAATAACAACAACGCCGAAAAATAAGTGCTCACTACACAAAAGCGCGTTTAACTGCATAAAGTTAAAGGTAATTTCTCTGCTGCTTTAAAATATATAATATAATAAATTATAATATATAATACAGGCATAACTCGCTTAACGCTACCTCGTTTAGCGCTGTTTCGTTATAACGCTCTTCAAAAAACAATTTTTTTTGCGTTATTTTTTAAAATTTTTTATCATTTTTCGAAACATAGTCGTCATAAAAAGCAGCAGAAAATATAAATAATTTGAATTTTTTTCCATACGTTTTTTAAAAATAAAAGTAAGCTAATTCGCTAATTCTGGGAATTCCCCTATAAGGATAAATAATTTGTGAAATTTTGTCTCATATGAAATTAGTCATTGGAAATATGATATGGTCCGGTACAGACTTAGTAATTGCAATATTGTTATTTTAAAATATAATTTAATTTCTAATTTTAAAATGAAGTACACATTAAATAAAAGATATATTTTTAAATAAAATACCCATCTTATTTGTCATTTTTTACTTCAAGGCAGCAAAAAAAACGGAACCCCATATTTTAATGCAAATAGTGCCTTTTTTAACGCTATTTCGGTTAACGCTCAATCTTCAGGAACGCAACCTGAGCGTTAAACGAGGTATGCCTGCATAATGAAGGGTTTTTCATTATTTTTGTTTTTCTAAAACAAAATAAAACAAACAAATTAAAATAATTCAAATTATTTTCAGTTTTAATTTGACCTTTTTTATTTTTATTAAATACAGTGATCTCGCAGAAACGTGTTCTAATTTTTACCGAGGGTGTTCACGTTTTAGATTGCATTTTTTCTACAACATATTTTAGTCTCTTTTATCTTTTATTTAATTTAAAATAAAGTACGTTATTTTCCATCTATGAAACATGTTTTGATTATTTTTTTTGTAAGTTCCTGCCATATTTTAATATATATACTATGCTACTATGGGTTGCAAAAGGGTTTCTAAGATACTAATTTCTAAATTAATACAGAGATCTTTCCATTTTTGGAAGCTCCGAAGAATGCAGTGTTTACCGTTTTCCAGAACCCGAAAATGTATTATTAACGCATTTCGAAATTGCATCTTTTTTGTTCCTTACTGAACAAATCGTCGATTTAACGACATTATACTTTTTCGACAAACCAGTTACAGGTGAACCTTCCCCAAAAGGCTCTAAAATATCTGACTTTTCTTGAAGAGTTAACACTTCATACCAAAACTACTTATCATGCAACAAAAGTTGTTTACAACAAACAAACTATGAAATTCTTCTGCGGGGAATCCCAAAATTTTTAAATAAGCTTACAAAATTGAATTTTCACGTTCGATAAATAGTTCACGTTTTAGACCCTTCAGCTTTTGGTTACGTTTTAGAGTCGTCAATTTACTTACTGGGTGTTTACGTTTCTGCGAGTTTACTGTATGTATTAATCTTTTAAATGATCTTTTTAAATTAAATTTTAACGATTCATTTTTTCGATATTTTGCTTTCCTGTGGAGAGCTTCTTCAGGAAATTATTTTTTATATTTTACAAAAACAAAAAATTATAACAACTAATTTTTGTATTAAATTATAACAATTAATTTTTGTTTTTGTAAAATATAAAAATTTAATTTCCTGAAGAAGCTTTCCACAGGAAAGCGAAATATCGAAAAAACAAATCGTTAAAATTTAATTTAAAAAGACCATTTAAAAGATAATTCAAATTGTTATTGTATTACGAAGAGAAAAGTTCGGCAATTATGAATGGTCTACCACGACCACGCTGACATATGTCCATTCTTTCACCAAAGTTTTTAATCACTTTTTGGCAAAATGGCGATCCTATTTCGTTAATCACATTGTGGATTTTGAGTTTTAAGGATGAAATCGTTTCGATTGGCTCCGTATAGACTCTGGCCTTAACATAGCTCCACAAAAAATAATCCAGCGGTGTTAAATTACACGATCTGGCTGATCACTTAGGTGCTGATTGTCGTGAAATTATGCGATTGATAAATTTAGTTTGCAATAAATTCATCGTTTCATTGGCTGTGTGATATGTGGCACCATCCTGTTAAAACCACATATCAGTGATATCCACGTCGTCAATAACAAGTCAAAATTGAGTTGTTAGTATTTCGCGATAACGTTACCGTATTTCCAGCCTCATCGAAAAAAACGGCCCAATCACTCCTATAGATCCCATAGCGCACCATACAGTGACATGTTGAATATGTAAAGGCTGGTCAATAATCGCTCTAGGATTTTCAGTGGCCCAAATGCGGCAATTTTGCTTGTTGACATGCCCTAACAAGTGAAAAAAGGCTTCGTTTGAAAAAATGATTTTTTTAGAAAGACCAGGCGCTTTATTTTGAATGAATTAAGCGATGTGATTGATCGGTCGGCTTCAATTCATGCACTAGTTGAACTTTATAAGACTTAGAAGACAAACCCTTACGTAAAATACCCATTACGTAAAATTCGCCATGAAGGACGATTTTGTTGTTTGAAAATATTACGAATTTGACGAAATGTAACTTTAACAGAACCACCATTTTTATAGTGGATTTTAATTATTTTAATGCGATTTTCGGGCGAAATTGAATTCACTGTAACAATTGCCAATGCATCTACTAAATGTCAAAACTATCATATTGTTGGTGTTGCCACAATTAAAAAACAAACTTCTTGTTAAAAAACCCGATATTATATAATATAATACAATACAATATAAATTAATAAAATATAATAAAAGGTTCATAATGTTAACAAAAACAAAGTTAAGGCGAATACCTGATCGGAAACACATCACAAAAAGCTCATGTATTTGATTCGAATAACTTGAACTTTTTGTTACTTATATTAATATTAATTCGATTATAACCAAAAAAAAAAAAATAATAATAATAAAAAAAACATTGGGTGGCTGGCTTTATTAGCCACATTTTCATTGAATTAAAACTTATGATTAGAATAACAAATGCGTTAATTATAAAATAGCTAACTATTTTAAAAATTGTTTACAACTGCAAAACGAATTAAAAATACCCTAAATGTGTTTAAAAGCTCTGAATATTTGTTTAGAACTAACGACAATAAGTTTACAGTTTCGAAAACTTACAAACAAATTAAAATAGAACTCAATCTTGTAGAGCTTGCTAACATGTTCTCCTGCCTATTAATATTAATAGTCTAATAATAAAATGTTATTAAAACATAAACGTCGCATCTCAAACGAAAAATTAAATATGTTTTTAATTTAGTTCCTGTGCGAAACTAAGTAAAATTCAATAAAATTATTCATTCATTTTGGGGTTTAAAATGTAAATTTCTATAAAAATCATAAGCTTTGATAGAAACAAAATTAGTTTTAATAAACAAATAAACAACAACCAGCAGCACAGGCAGAACAACAATTCCGAGATTTACCACAAGTTGCACCACAAAACGAAAATGTTTGTGCTGAAAGAAAATAATATAAAGTTTTTGTGTTTTTTGTTCTTTACTGGCCTGGTAGATGCCCGACAAATTCTGTACAGCCGTTATAACATAGAAGTTATAGGAGATAGTGCGGAGCCTAAAAACAATACTTTTTCCACAGAAGAACCTCTCGAAGATAATGAAAATGAGTATGCAGCAACAGTAAGAGAAATTAAATTGGCTCCATATCCCGCTAGCGGTTTTAAACCTTCAGTTCCATTCCTTTTACCAAATGAGGCTGCTATACAAAACACACAAAGTGATATTAACGCACAAACAAAGGATGAATTAAAAATTACATCTACATTTAAAACATTCGATTTCACAATGATTACTACAACAGAAAATCTAAGCGAAACAACAACCACAGATAACATTGAAGAAGATATAAATAAAAATGCTTATGAAGGAGAAGATAATGTAAAATATGAATGGGTAAATGGAACGCAAGCCAATGCCAATGGTAAAACTGAGATCAAAGCTCCATATTCAGCAGCTGGCTATCGTCCAACACAAGTTTTCTATTTACCATCAGAACAGCTGCAATTACTAGAACAGAATAGTGATAATGTAAACAAACATCCTGCATGTGGATCTAGCACAAATCCATTAGCGCCTAAGCCCTTAAATAATACAAAACCAGATCCAGATTCCGAGTCCATAAATATAAATATTAAAACACAAAAATGAGCTCTATATAAGTGGGATGAGCGCCTTCCTCTAATGAAGAGAATTCAAGTCATGCTGCACACCCTCCAGCACTACAGTCATTAAAATATTTTTAAGGATTTAAATAAATGAATACGACAAAACACTAAAATGTTTAATAATTTTTTTACTCCTTCATTTATTTTAAACTATATTTCTTTTATTTTATTTTATTAAGTTAATGTAAAAACTAAAAAACGTTAAAACCAAAGCTTAATTAAATACAAATTCGTTTACAAAATTGCAATTTTTTGTCTTTTTTTTAGCTTCTATAACACACACTAACGTTGTATAACAAACACGTCTACGTAATTTAAGTTCGATATAAGACTAAAAATAAGCCCTGGACACATTGATATAATATACGAGTACACATGTCCATATGTATAAATAAGTATAATAAAAATTTTTAAATATAAAAAATATTGACCATTTGAACGGAAGTAGGAAGTCATTTGTAAACAAAAAAAAAAACGCCCACAAAAACTTATTGAATACAAATTATTTTGTTGGTTTTGTTTTTTTTACATTGATGGCATTTTTCTTTAATTACCATTTGCTTGCTTTATATCTATAAAATTAATATATTAATAATCTTTTTTATTTATGAAAATTTATAAATCTAGGATCATAAAATATTTCTTAAATTGGTTATAGGAAAAATATTAATTGAATTACTGTGAAGAACACATGTCCGTAAAACCATTTAACAAGTGCCTGCCAGGTTTGTCCGTAATTTTTGTTTATTTTTAAATATTATATGTTTTATACTTTGAGTTTTGTTGTCTTCATATAATTCTTATTTAATCAGTTTGACTTGAGATATAAAACTCTTGAATTTTCTATATACAATTTGGTGTAAAATGTAATGGCCATGAGGACATACTTTTTTTTACAGTAATACATTTAAATTTTTTAATAATAAATATTTAATAATATTCTCATATGAGAATAATAAAAAATTAAATAAATAAATAATAAATTCTTTATTTAATAACTCCAATATTAAGAATTTGTGAACTTATTTGAAATGAAAATGTGCCTCGTGACTCATTATGATTTTTTCCTGAAAATCAAGGTTATCATGGGCGAGCTGTAACATCCTATGTATGGCATATGTATGGGAGCGTAAATGGTCTTGTGGAAGAAGCTTGTATTAACTGAATCTTATTTGGAAACAAATGCAAATCATTGTGCAAAATTGAGGCCAAAGTTGTTCTTCTGGGCACGCCGTCGAATTTTCAGCCCGTCTTGCAGTACGTTGTGGCCCATGTTTAAGCGTATCACCTACAGAGCTGCTTTCTTTGAAATCATTCACTACACGATAAATAGTGAGTTTTGTTGGCACGCTTCTGCTAAAAATTTTCACGTTTCTCTTCGTCACAGTAGTCGGTGATTGATTTTGTTAAAATGTTTTAACGATTAAAACACGTTGGTTTTTTGGAATATTTTTCCCATAGTAAATTTGTCACGTGTTAACTTTATGACTGCCAAACATGAACTGTCAAGACTAATGTTTATCAAAATGGCGATAAAATAAAGGTATACTACCTTCCTGCCGGACACCCTGTTCAATGTTAAAAAAACCCGGTTAGCTCAAAATACCAGTTTTCAGTTTAACACACATTTTGAGCCCATTTTTTCCTTAACTCTGTTCTGGGTACATATCAAGATGACGTTGGATTAAGATCTTAAAGACCAGGCAAAGCTGGTATTAACTCTACAGTGGCCAACCATAATAAATGCTTGTAAAAATGCGGTTGCAATATTTTTTCATAATAAATTTGCTACGTGTCTACTTTACTACTGCCAAATATGAACTGTCAAGGCTAATGTTTAGCAAAATGGCGGCAAAACAAAGTAGTTAAGCGTGATAAGATTTACGTCAGTACCTGTGTAAGCCATAACCTGGCGGTGGATCATACCACTGTAGATGAATTGTAGCGTCATCCTCGCCCTAGAAGATACGCCTTCAGATACGTATATCCTCTAGTCACTGCTAGTAGCAACTTCAAGAGCTCGGAGTAGGTCGCAACCACTCACTCCTTGCTGAAGAGTTGGAGACTACTCAACTTCTGGTCCAGAATGCATGAAGCTTAATAAAATTTAAGAACACAACCGCAATCATGCTTCCCGGCGGACATGTGGACAAAACACATTATCTGAGTTTAAAAAAAGTCCTTCTGGTTAAAAATGTACTTAAAATCATTATTTAAAGGAATAACGTTCTAAGTTAATCTTTTATTATTTTAAACTAGATAATTAGCATTAACTTAAAACTTATCTTTTTATTAATTAATATTTTTTATTGTTTTACTTAGCATGGCCCTTAACGTTAAATGGATAATTTTATAATATACTAGCTGAACCCGGTGTGCTTCGCTACCCCCCACGTTATAAAATAAAATTAAAAGTAATTATATATTAACAAAAATTTATCTATGTAATTTTAGTTTAATTATTGCAAGCTTTAGGATATACAATATTTTTAGTTTGCCCATCAGGAGCATACACATAAAAATCGGTGGGTTTTCCTACACGCGAGCATGCAACATAAAGCTGTCCATGCGAGAAACATGGATTTGCTAAATTTAAGCCGCAAACTTGCAGAGATTGACCTTGAGTTTTGTTAACAGTCATCGCAAACGCTAACCGAACAGGAAACTGCAATCATTTAAAATCGAATGGTAAATCTGTTGGTATCATTGGAATGCGTGGCAAAAGTACATCTGTCCCTTTATATTTTCCTGTTTTTTTACTGCAAGTCGAGTGCCATTGCAAAGCCGTGGTGGATCGATATTACGCAGTAAAATAATGGGCAGTATTTCGCGCTGAACAGCAGTCTCGGAAGCCCTTGATGTTGAGGTTCGAGATCACTGAATTTCTAGGCGTGCTTCACGTTGCTGTAAATTCTCTGCAGCTCTAGAAGTTGAGGCGCGAGACCATTCAATTTCAAGGCGTGCTTCACGTTAGTTAAAAAAATTAACATATATTACAAAATCAGCTGTTTTGCAGACAGCTGTGGGAGAAAGAGAATGGTGCTACCCCACTATTGTAATTAATATGTATTTCAAATTTGAGGTAAAGCCGTTAATAAACGTAGTAACAGTAGGTGCAAAAGTGTGCATGGTCGAAAAATATTATCATGTAATAAGTATTCCGGAGTCAAAGAATTTATTATTTCGTAAGAATATCCTATTGTGTAAATTTAATGACGATCGGTCCAGTAGTTAAGACTATATTACGATTTTTAATTGTCCTAAAAAGGGGCGTGGGTCACCCACTTTTCTCCTGGTACGTATTCCTTATTATGCCAATACCATATGTACCAAACATCATCGACGTAGGTCAAAAAATGCCCAAAATATGGCGATTTAAATTTTTGGGTTATATGGGCGGTACCACGCCCCTTTGTCCAATCAAAGCTTCATATAGCCTGCTATTCCTTCCAGAGTCACAGAAACATGCTGTGAAAATTTCAGGAAAATCGGCCCAAGGTTTTGGCCTTCTATAAAGCACAAACAAACAAACAAACAGACAGACAGACATTCATTTTTATATATATATAGATTGAATCCATGAATGCAATTTTCCCTAAATAGTTTATAATTACAATGGCCTAAGTAATAGAAAACCGGTAATTAGGGGAAGGAGAAGAGGACAGGTGTATGTTTGGGACTAGCAACAGTTTATTTTTACGATGTCACCTTATAGTCCAACGACCTTCCATATCATAACTTCAGCCATGAAGTTTAGGTGTTTATTTTTAATTATTATTTTATTTTTCAAACCATTTATTTTAATTTTAGTTAGTTGCTATGATTTTTATTGCAGCTGTTAAAACATCCAAAGGAGCTGGCAAAAACCACCTCAAAATCAATTTGGTTGTATAGTTTTATTTATTTTATTGATTCGTATATAAATAATATGTAAAAAAATATTATTTATTATTTATATTTATTATTATTATTAATAGTAAAAAAGAAAAATACTGTTGAAATTTTCAATTTAAAGTAAAACAAACGAAATGAATATCAGATAAACTTTTACCATGTCCATAGCAATTACAACTACCAACTTGACACATAATTATTTAACAAAGTATGATCTAAGCTAGAAGGCACAATTTCTACAGATTGAACAATGGGCTGCAAGTGTAACTCACTATTTATATCAGTGAATGAATCGTCTAATACTTCCGGCTCCATTAAAACGTAATCGATTTTATATTTTTCCAAGGCAATGGAAACAGGATTTTTAGTTGGTGTCTCTTTACTTTGATCTTCAACAGTTTCAGCAGAGCATTCTTTAGTTTTACTGCCACTGCCAATAAATTTGTTGTTGTCTGCTAACACAGTGTCACTAATTGGATATAACTTTGTTATATTTTCAGAGCTTGATAAGTTAATCACTGATGCTGTCCTCAAATGTGTTTCATCGGATTTAAATATATTTTTTGATTTTAATATTTCATTCGCATCAGTTTGATTTTCTGTGACCAAATTAATTTTCGTTGTTATTTCCTCATCGTCAGCAGTATTTGGTATTGTTGTAGAATCATCGCTTATTGTATTTTCTGTTGTAACTTTTAGTGGAGTGATTTGGGTTGCGTTTTCAAGCACAATATTTTCTTCGGCAAATTCATCTAGATCTTCTTCGGGTTCTTTCGGTTTTTCGGCAATTTTAGGAGTACTTAGCAGCAAAAGTTTACCAAATTTTGGAAAATCTACGTTCTGTGCTTGTGTTCTGGTCAGTTTGGCAGATGGTGAGTCTAATAGTGTTTGATCTATCACCAATATTGCTGCTTTGTCGTCTTCACTTAAAGCATCTTTGGTCGTCGTTATAAAAAGTTCTTGGTTTCTTATTGTAGTCAAATCTAAAGTAGTCAAGATATCAGCATCCTTTGGGGTTGTGGTTGCAAAAGCCTCAGTTTGTTTATCTAATCGTCCGATAACAGCTGCACTACTGACAAGAAAACACATGGCCAGGATAAAAGCAGTTAACTTTAACATGTTTTTTTACTGTTGTTGTTGTTGTTGTCGATAGTTAAACGTTATCGTTTTCTTCTACAAGTAGTTAAATTTGTAATGATATTTTAAAAACTAAGGTTGCTATCAGCATTAACATTGTTATATATACTAAAATTAAAATTAAAATAATAAAATTTTTATTTAGAAAATATTTTATGTGTTCAATGGCTTATTGCCAATTGTAGTTCGCGATGTACTGACCCTGAGTGCGACTCCGAACGCGTGTTTATTTACTTGTTAATTAAAAATGCTGATTTACGGAAGTTAAAATTTATTAAATATTCAATATTGTAGGCTAAGTGATTTACTTTTATTTATAAAATTATTATATTTTTATTATATTTTTTTATGGCCATCCACAACAAAAAAAAAAGAAACAACCTAAGTGACACATTACACTTAAGTTCATCACACGTCTTCAATAAAAGATTTAAAATATTATTGAAATATTTCTAATGAACTTGAAAATGATTTATTGTAGAATTTTTTAAAGTTGTGTAAATAAACTTATTTCAAAGCCAAAATGAATCAACTCCCTTAAACTCTGCTGTAACCAAATTTGTCTGTTTTTGTTTAATTTTTAGGTCACGTGTAAATAAGCACGTTTATATTCATACAATTGTGTAAATCAATAGTTTCTGCATTAATTGATTTAACATATTTCAATAACGCATTTACGTACGTACTTGTGATCATATTTATCTGTACACCGAGTCGTTTTTAAAACAGATGATTTCATACAACCAAATAATTCTCAATTTGTTGTTTTATAGTTCCCAACATATAAAATGTATTAAAAATTTATTGAAAATGTAAATTTCAAACCTCGTAAATGTAGACATCACTATTAAAATAAAAACGAACGTTTACGCTAGAAACAGCGAAGACTTCAATATTTAATATTCTTGTATAGTTTTTATCGTCGTTTAAGTAAAGTTGAAGTTTTCTTTCAAAGTTACTTCGCATTTCTGCAATTTTTTGAAACTTCTCATTCGATAGCAATTCTTCATTAGTTTTTGTTGGCTATTTCAAATCATATATCAATATACCGCTCTAAGCGAAGGTATACAAGACAAGTGTAAAGAAATAACCGACTACACGTGGCGTATAATTACATTTTATCTTGTGACTACAAAAAAATTTGCATGCATTTAATTGCATCGTGTCAATTAATTCTAAAGTGCGCAGAAGAATTAGGCTGTAATTGTTAACTATTATGGATTTAAAATGTTAAATAGATCTCTAATATATTTTATAATAATTGGAATCCTATGTACTTAGGGGACATATGAAGAGTTTTTTAACAAGAAGTTTGTTTTCTGAAACAAAATAAAGCAAAAATTTTAGACTAAGATGATTCAAATTTTTATTGTATTACGAAGAGAAAAGTTCGGCAATTATGAATGAAAAATGATATCTGGAAAATGTCTTACACGACCACGCTGACAGATGTCGATTCTTTCATCAAAGTTTTTAATCACTTTTTTGACAAAATGGCGGTCATATTTCGTTAATCACATCAAGGATTTTGAGTTTTAAAGCTGAATTCGATCGTTTGGATCCGTATAGACTCCGTCCTTAACATAGCTCTACAAAAATAAACCAGTGGTGTTAGATCGCACGATCTGGCTGGCCACTTAACGGCTGATTGTCGTGAAATTATGCGTTCGGGAAATTTGGTTTGAAATAAATTGATCTTTACATTGGCTGTGTGACATGTGGCACCGTCCTGTTGAAACCACATGTAAGTGATATTCATGTCGTCAATAATAATGGGCAAAATTGAGTTGTTAATATTTCCCGATAACGTGATCCATTCACCGTTAAAGCACTTCCTGTCTCATCTTCGAAAAAAATGACCCGTTCACGCCTCTAGGCCACATAGCGCATCATACAGGGGCATCTAGAGCATGCAAAGGCTTTTCAATAATCACTCTAGGATTTTCGGAAGCTCAAATGCGGCAAATAATTTTTTCAGAAAAGCCATGCAGTTGTTTCTAAATAAATTGAGCGAATTTACGGCGATGTGAAAGGTCTGTCGGCTTCAATTCCTACACCAGTTGAACCTTGTAAGTAAAATATTTACGCAAAATTTGGCACGCGTTGGTTTTAGATAACCTCCAATTTTTGAGAGCGTCGAGGAATTGACAAATTTGGAACTGCTTCAACACTGTAGCTTATGGCTGCGTTATTTTCAGTTCAATGACCCAGTCGAACACGAATTGGTGTTCGCACATTTTGTATCAAGCCTGTCGATTCAAATCTATTGATCAAATTCTTAATAGTGGTCTCAGAAGGAGAATTATGTTGTCCGAAAATAATACGAATTATCACTTCTTAAAATGAAATATGAAGACTATTTAAAAAAATCCTTCATAGCATTTAAACGTAATCCCTGAATTTCCAAAAATACTGGAGCTAATTATAAACAAAAAACAAATTTTTCTAATTAAAATATTATGGGCACGATAGTCTTCAGGCACCATGAATTATAATTAATTGTATAATCCATGTCAGTTTACAACATTCATCTGTAGTAAATACGGTAACTGATGCTGTACGAAAAGAAAAGACTTCGAATGGTAATCGAATTTATTTTATTATTTAAAATATGGTTGATAGGATTTTTTGTTTATTATGAGAAAAAATTTAGCCAACGCTTTCGTTGTTCTGTTAAACAATTTTTTAAATTTTTAATTTTAAATGTTCAATATTTAAGGGGAGCGCTACAAATCAAATTATTTTTTTATTAAAGAAAATCAACATAACATATTTTTTTTTAAATTGACACATTTTTTTTAAATTTCACTGATTTGCATATAATTTTTAGGTTAGGTTTTTATATACTCGCATATGTTTATGCATACATTTATTTAAAAAGGTAGAGAGAATGTAAAAACAAATTATTTATAAATTCGTCTTATTTCTGGAAATATATTTTTATTTTTACTTTTATTTTTGTTTATTAAATAAATATGTAAACTGTTTGAATTTTTCTTAAATATAAAAAAATAAAAATCTGCTTTTAATTCCTTTGCCACTCGTATTTTATTTAGTAAAGAACAAAGTAGATTTCAGGTTAAATATTTGAGACTTGAGATGTTGTAAATATTTGCATACAATTTTTAAAATAAATTGAATTTATATTTGTATTATTATATTGTCAAAAAACAGTGGAATTAATTCAGAGTGAAAGCTTGGAAAGGTAAAATTTTATACTGTTAATTTGATAAGAAGTTTAAATCAGTTAAGACAATCAAAAGAAAAGTTTTAATTATAACTATGAGTATGACCCAATTATTAACTAAAAACATAATATTATTTAATTTTAATTTGTAACTTTAATTATGTGCTAGGATATGTTGAAATATATGTAGGTTTCCTTTCTCACGGGGAGGGGAGGGGAATGTTAAAATTGAGGAAGCTCCATTAATTCAAAATGTTTAGATTTAATTTTAGAAATTGTACACATTTGATCTACTTAATGTTAAGTTTTAATTCATTATCATATATTATGTTAAATAATTTTTAAGTACGAAATTACAAAAAATCTTATATTTATTATTTTTTTAATATTATTGTTATTATTATTTTTAATTTTGTTTCAATATTTCACTAAATAGTCTCGATATTATGTGTAGGTTTTTATTATTATTTTGGGGTTTTTCTTCACTTTTGTTCATTTTCATCCTTATTGCCTTATTTATGTTACTTGTGCATTTTCTTTAACTTTATACAATATTGTGAACTTTAGCGGAAAGACAATTGTGTAACACAAAAACTATGGGTTTGGGACAAGATTCCACATCCAATTCCTATTTTTATTATTAAATTGATAAAACAAAATAAAAATTATTTATTAAATTAAATAAATTAAATAAAAATTAAAACAAAAATACTTACAATTTCTCCCTCATCGCCAAAGTCTAAATACAGCATACGATTGCCATCATCAGCAGAACCTCTTAGTTTGTCAAAAGGAAATTGCCATAATTGTGTTTTAGATTGATTGGTTACCGAGTAACCACACTCATAAAGACAAAAACCACGATTTAAATGCACAACCAGTTGACATTGTCTGCCTTGATATAAACAGCGGAAAGAGAATTCACGCTGATAATTTACCGCATTATGAGAGCCTTGAACTAATGCTCTAGCCCAGGCTGCCATATCACGATGTGTTTCCGAACGCAGCCAATAAACTAAAACTCCCCTTGTGGTGCCACAACGTACACAAAACACGGTCGATTGCTGTCCCTATAAATATCGCGTTCAAAATCAATTAAATGAAAATTAATAAAAAATTTTATAATTAAAATTAAAAAACAAAAAATATCTGTAAAATTTAAAAAAAAAATTACACAAACTCACATTTAAAGATGAATTATTGCCAGCACCTGCTAATCGGGTTGTGGCTAAAGCATAATTTTCTAAAGGCCGTCCCCAAGCCTCTACCGACCAAGGAGCACTTTCATAGATTCTGTTGCGAACAAAAACAAAAACAAAAACTTGCTAATTCCCTTAAATAAAATATTTTTATTTCTAAAATTTCCTTAAAATTTCCTTTCGAAATTTACGTTTTTTTTAACTTTAACAACCAAAACAAAATTAATTTATTTTTCAAAATACAAAAAATAGAAATTTTAAATAAAAAACCCACAAAACAAATTAAAGAAAAAATTGCTTGAAAACTTGGTTTTTATCGTGAGGTGAGACTTTTTGGTTTGCGTGTTTTTTTTTTTTTGGTTTCAGATATAAAATGATTTCGAAAATCTTTTCGAAGCAATTATCCAACAAGCGTTCGATTTTTTAAAAACGTAACAAAAAGCAGTGATATACATTCAAATTCTCATGTCAAATAATGTCAATTTGTTCGTGTTTTAAAGTACAAAAACATACACAATATAGTGACATGTTTACCCTGGTTGCTGGGGTATGCTAAACGGCATCCAGGGTCGTGTTGTGTTAATGTTTAATGAAAAGGCGGCTGGTTGATTCGGCAGAAATTTTCAGCCGTTATTTGCCACTAATCTCCTTAACAGCAGCTCCACCCTCTTTGCTCCACCAGCCGTGCAATGGTTTGCGGAGGTATCTCTGGGCTAGGTATCACGTATCCACAGTTAGTGGACGTGGAAAACACGTGATAAGATTTATAACTGCACCTAGCCGGTGTGGGCCATTATCAGATGGTGGATCATTACCACTGTGGATGAAATGTAGCGTCATCCTTGCCCTAGAAGACCTTCAGATACGTATATCCTCCGGTTACTCCTAGTTGCAACTTGAAAAGTCCAGAACAGGCCGCAGCCTTCACTCCTTGCTGAAGAGTTGAAGACTATCCAACTTCTGGTCCGGAACGCATGAAGCTTAATATAATTAAGAACACGACGGCATTCATATTCACTGGACCTGGACCATTCATTGTGTTCATTGTGAATGATCCGACCCACAAACTCAAACGAGGGACTCAAAACACACAGCCACCACAATATTCCCGAAGGTCCAACCTCAATAATCAGTCAGAGAACAGCTAAAAGGCTTAAAAGACAATTAGCGGAACTCTGGGGCTTTACTGATTCCCGTGGAAATATAGTGGATTGTCCAGTTGGCTCCTGCTAGCCTTGAAGGGGGCTGGGCTTCCTTTTACCACCGAAGACACAAGTCTAGATGGTTGTGTGATCCATAAAGACTTATAAATGTGCCCCCGGGGGAGAGTTTTGAACGTGGGAAATAGCTAGAACAGCGAACATTGTGCAGGGTAAAAACAACTAGAACACTATTATCACTCCCATTAGCGACTGTAGCCACAAACTGGGCTGGGTAAAAACCACCACACAAGTTTGTGACCTCAGCGGTGCTACTATCGCCAGCAACTCGGGACAAGAGTTAGTGTACGAGGGAAATACTCAGAATACCAAAAAAGGTGCAGGGTAAAAACCACTAGAACACATTTTAACCCTACTCTGGTCACTCTCAGTAGCGACGGTAGGCACAAACCGGGCAGGGTAAAAACTATCACGCCGGCGCTACTATAGCCAGCACCAGGGGATAAGAGTTAGTGTATGAAGGAAATAGTCAGAACAGCAGGGTAAAAACCATTAGAACACAATTTAACGCTGCTGTAACGCTGTAGGCACAAACAGGGCTGGGTAAAAACCACGACACCAGTTTGTGACCTTGCAGTATTTGCCGAAGATACTCAGAATTATTTTCGGGGGATACACTCCTGTCAAAATGTTAAGTGTTATCAATTACCTCTATGTTCATAATTCTTAATAGTGATGTATAAAACAGCTAGTGGCTGTGTCCATTATCAGCCGCTAGTTGTACCATCACATAAAGATGGCGCTGCCCACCGAGCTGCCGTTAAACAAAAACGTATAATTGGACTTAAAACTACAATTATAAAATAAATATAATTAAATATAAACTAAAATAATAATTCATATAATTATAAAAAAAGTTGCCTGTGTCGTTAACAACGACTATCAGAATTTTTAGCATTACAACAATTGCAACGTTTAATTGCAGTATTCAAGTGCATGCCACTCGCTCTAAGCATAACTTTCAATAAGAAGTGCAAACAAGTTTTCATAGAAAAAAAAATACCTTAAATCGCGCTCAGTAACAGCTACAAAAATTGGTTGCCACTTATCGATTTCGTCAGAGCTCTCTGAACTAGAACGGCCACTTGGCTAAAATATTGAAAAAAAAAACATGATAATAAATAAATTGTACTTTGAATTTTTAGTTATCAAACTATTTTTTGGTTAATTAATTGCTTTAACTTACCACGTCTCCAGCACTGCCAACACTTGTGGTAGTGCCTGTCATGGCATTACTGGCGTCAACTGTACTATCATTACTGCCATTTCCGTCTACTACATTGCCAGCTCCACCACTACCACTACTTAAACGTCTACTTAACCATCCAATATATTTTAATTCACCAATTGCATTTATTAAAGCCCGATTAGCCTCCAGTAAAGCTCGTTGAAGGGAGCCACTCATTGCACTATGTAGGGCATTAAACCAGACTAAGGCTTCCGCAGAATCTGAAGCTCTCAGTATACACGAATGCACTCCATCTGGTGAATGTAACTCGAGGCAACGATTTTCTATAAATTAAACAAAAATTAAGTATAAAAATTTTTTAATTCGAATAAGTTTTGCGTGCCGTCTTATTGTTTTCTCAAATGATGGCTGGTTTAATTAAAAAATAAATATCGCAAGACGATATGAAATTTCAATGAAAAATCAAAATCAATCCATTTTACTTTTCTGAATAGATTTCATTTTATTGCAACCCTCCCACTCGGGGGGCACATTGATATGTTTTGATGGCAATCCACCATCATTGCATGTGTCAACAGGCGAAAAACGGGTGCCCAGTCCCCTGAAGGCTGTTAGGGGGCCAACTGGAAACTCCACGTTATTTTCAAGGGAATCAGCAAGCCCCGGAGTTCAGCTATTTGGTTCTTTAGCTTTTTTAGCTGTTCTCTGTCTGATTATTGAGGTAGGCCCTTCGGGAGTATCGTGGTGGTTGTGGTTTCGCGGCCCTCATGAATTTTGATTAAGGGGACAGGATCATCTCACCTTTACTAAGAACATTGGGTGAATGATCCGGATCCAGTGAGCATGCTTGTCATGTGTTCTAGACCAAGAGTTGGATAGTCTCCAGCTCTTCAGCAACTCTGCGTCGAAACCTCCGAAATTGCAACTAGGAATAACCTGTTGCTAGAAATTAGTCTTCGGCTTCCTAGGGCGCTGCGCACACATCATATCGCCCAAGTGGTTTGACCACCGTCGAGTTATGGCATACACACGCTAAGTACCGACGTAAATCTTATCACGCATTTTCTTTTATTCTTACACAAACACACATAACAGAGAACGCCAAAATGTTCATCCTAAAAACAAGCTTTTACGTTCAAATGATCAAACTTGTTCCAACGCACCTAATCGCTGTTTTAATATTTCAGCTAAATTAGAAACCAAACTTTATAAATAAAAATGTATTATCCGCTTGTCATGCATAAGTGAGTATTCAATGTTAACTTTATTACACCAACACTGACGAAACTAAAAAATCCTTTTTTTAATTAAAACTTTTAATTTAAAGTTAACTCGAATAACAGATAATCGTCATATGCATATACTCTTGGTATTAACTAAGTTCTCAATAGCTGTGGAACTTTACTTCATTACCTCGTAATGGGCTTAATAAATTATAAGATTGAAGTAAAATTTTACAGTTATTCAATTAAATCTTTAACTTGTTACATTACCACACACACATCGCACTTAAAAACTGTATGTGTGTGTGTGTGGGTGTGTGGGTGCATTCTGCAGAATAATTTCAGTATGATGCGGGTAGGAAAATGGCATGATGTAAATAGGTGTAGCATTTTTGTTAAGCTGCTGCAGATAAAGTTTTCGAACTTAAAATTTTTTTAACATCTTAACTAAAACTTTATGTTTCTAAAGGCCGTGTCAGATAAAACTTTTGCTTTGCGTTGCGTCAGAGTTTCGCTTTGACATTTGAGTTAAAATGTACGTAAATGTATGAAAGTTGTCACATAAAGCACTTTAGACGCAGCGCAAAGCGAAAAGTTAACCAACATGGAACTTTTTGCGCGCTTTGACAAACACATGGCTTTTATTATTTGTGTTTGTGTATTTGTGTGTGGGCGTAAACAAAAAATTCATGAGTGTTGTCAAAGTTTATTGTGACATACACCACTTGATTTACGCTTTTGCTTTAAAGTTTCAAATGTCACGCAAAGCAACAAAGTTTTATTTGATATCGCCTTAAAGCACGCATACATTTTATCTTTTTGTCTTTTTATATAAGTTAGTTTTTGTAATTAATTAAATCCTCGAAATCTGCTACGTTGTCAAAAAGGGACACTAAGAGTGAGGTAAACCTATTCCAAGTTCTGTTTAGATTAAATGCTAAAAATATAAAAACGGGGCCTAAGTTGATTCTGGAAAAAGACTAGATTTTTCTAACTAATCAAAAAAGTGTAAAGAGGAACGAAGAAGAACTAAAAACTTTTGCGAGAAATACAATGAACTGGAATGAAATAAACAATTTCACTGACAAACGCTTCTCGGTAGCAAATATAGACTTGATGTCTTTTATTAATTTTTTACTTATAAATTAAAGATAAAAATATTAGACAGCAAATTTTATAAAAATAATCATCACTTTATTTTAGCGAAAGAGTTGAAATTTTTAAATGTGTCTACTTACCCGGGTCGATGTGTTTTAAGTTACGAGCCAAGTGTGTTAACTGCAATGGTATATAGCGCGTATCAGCTCTTGGTGTGGTTTTCGGAGCAGGTGGTGATGCTGATACACTAGGTCCCAATGGGCATAAAAATGCTCGTTGTAGCTCCCAGCCAACTTCTGAAATAATGCTGGCTTTTCTAAAGTAGGGTGTCACTTCGCGTAAAAATTTAACTGCAAAGACAACATTAATAATAATTCTCTTTATTAAATTACCAAAAAAAAAATCTTTATAAATAATTTCTATATAAATTAAAGTTAATTATATATCTGTTTTCCATATTCTTTACCGATATGAATGCATATATTGTTTTTACTGCACTCATTATAATTCTAAACAGTAAGACTTGTTGTATGCGATAACGAATTTGTTAACTTATTGAATAATTTTGTTACTTACTGTATCAAATTTTATTTATTTTAATACCCAAATGATAAATAAATTAAACTTTTAAAAAACTAGAAACTTGTAGTTTGAGTAATAACTATGAAATAGTTGTGAAAATAAGATAAATTTCGCATGAAAATATTTTAAAAATAACACAATAACACATTAAAAATAAAAATACTCCTAAATTGCATATGCTGCGGATCTTGTGTTTTTCAATAATATTTTTATTTATATTTTTTTCAAATGTTCTGGATAAAATAGCATGCAGGCCGTCCAATAAAGTCAGTTTATTGATATGTTACAGAATTACAAGTGCTTTAAAATCCATTTTACAAATATTAAAAATCGAAATAGATGTTATAGAATAGAGAGATCCTTATCTTGCAATAAATAATTAATGAGATAAATTTAATTATAAGTGGTGGCAAATTCGATCAGTAAATTAACTCTTTGTAGGTACTAAATAAAGTGTAACAATGCCGAATAAATGATGTTCAAATTTTATTATATCTAAAAGACAGTTCAACAAAGTAGGTTATAATTATATTTCATTCTATTATAAATATAGCACACTCAGTATATGAAAGTATTTTGCTTTGTAGAAGCAAGAACACGGGGCCACAGTGATCTGTAGAGATCACAGTCAGCGTTGCCAGAAGCTTTGAGAAGAAAATCATTATATGCCGAAAAAAATCATATTTGATTGAAAAAAATCATCATTTTTTTAATACAACATTTTATTTAAAAATAACAATTAATATATATTAACATATGTATTTAAATCAGGGTTCAGAATTTTTCATTTATGAACATTCAAAAATCAACATTCATGATATTTTTCATAAATGAGAAATCTAAAATTTTATATTTATTTTTCACGCGCATAAACGAACAAGAAAAAATGTTCTACTTATGTTCATACATGAATGCGCACAACAAGAATTATTAGTCTTATTCATATGTGATAAATGATAAATTAGCTACTTCTCATTAATGTTATTTTTCATATATGTACATGTTCATTTATGAACGTTGAAATTTTATAAAATTTCTCATAAATGAACGTAAAAAAATTTTCTACCTACGATCGCAGTTTACCGTAAAATGTAGTAAAAACACATGGGTACATATTAACACAAAATACAATATTGCAATATATGCTAAAAGAAATAAAAAAAAAAACATTTTTTTTCCTACATACGCCGACAATTGCGCATTATCAAATATGTGCGTTTATGTACGCGAATGCTTAACGCACATATTTTTACGATCTTTTCATTTATGAAAAATTATCAAAATTGTACATATTCAAAAATGAATACTTGTGTGTTTCTCATTTTTTCACTTATGAATAGAAAGAAAAAAATAAATCGTCGCATTCATAAATGAGAAAACGCAAAATATTTTTCAGTCTCTCACACATGTATGAGAAGAAGCGGCTAAAAAATGAAATGTACATATTCCTACATGTATGAACAGTGAGTGAACACTTCGCTACTCTGATTTAAATTATTATTGTTTAAAGAATTTATGCCGAAACGTGTACTTATGTTTATATGGTGACAAACCATAATTTCGCTGGCTTTGTCGTCATTGATCCAACAAAATCAGTGAAAATAAGCAAACTTAAATTTTTAATCACACATTCACCAATCAACAAATAGAAAACTTAGAAAAACACAGCTGATTTCATTAAATAAATAAATATTTACTTATTTAAGAAAGCTTAAACCAAATTTAGATTAAAAAGCACATGTCCTATGAAAAAGTTTTATGAAGAACTATTACTATAATATATACAGGGTTTCATATTTTTAATAATTTCTTGGTGTATTTTTAAATTATAGCAGGAACAGTTTCTTATTGCCAAGTAATCTTTTGCATATAAGATACTTTCGTGAGTCCTGTCGTCTAATCTATTTCTATATTTAGTTTTGTTTAAATTGACTGTTGAGAATATTCGTTCGACATTTGCTGAGGAAATGGAAAGGCATATTAAGTTTTGAACAAATTTTGACAGCACCGGAAAAGCTGGATTGTTGTCAGCATGAGTTACTTTTAATCAGTTGCACTTAGCTTTGAGCTAGAAATCTTTTGTTTAACAAAAACACCCAGATGGACTTTTTCGTTATGTAGAAATATACTTTTGTTCTCAAAATCAAGGTCGTTGTTGAGACTCATGTTCATAAATTCTGTTTTTATAAAATTGTCTACAATTTCTATGTAAAGGCGTTGCAGTTCCTCATACATTCTATGTATTTCACAGGATGAGCTTTGAAAAATTTTGTTTATGTTATTTACCTCCATATTGTAAATACTTTAAAAAATTGTTAATCGTTCATATAACTCGAGAACGCGTACAACTACAGACTCTAATGATAACCACCTGTGAGGGGTGAAAAAATATTTTTGGTATTGCTAATTACGTTTTGGTCTATTCGCAATGTAATTATCTACTTCAGGTGGAAGCTTAAGATAAGCATAAGAAGAGCAAAGCGCAATTGAATGACAAATACATTTGACAACAAATAAATTAGGAATTTTATTCTTAAATAATCTGGCAGCGGAATGATTTTTGCCTGTCATATTTGGAGTACCATCTGCTCCGAATCCTATTAAATTTTCTTTGTACAGTATTTTGTGTTTTTAAAAATAACTTTTTATACAATTAAATATTGTTAAAGCTTCACCACTCAATTAAACCACTTCAATGAAGCCAGAAAATAAGTCTTGTACTCTATAATTTATAGTTCCCGGATTACTAAACAAAACGATTTTTTATTGCTTATGTCAGTAGACTCATCTTCCCATAAGGAAAATTTCTACTGATTCAGTATATTGCAAACGAATTAAAATTGGGTCCGGCCTAAAACGGTTTTAATAAGGCGCATAGTTTTTGTTCTGCCACATGCAAGATAGGTGTTATTTTAGAATCAGAAATGGAGGATTTTAGAAACAAAGTTAAATGATCCGTACACAAAAATGTAAAGTTGTGTTTTGCAATAAACGCACTTAATTGGAGTTACAAGTTTTTTACACTCCTCATCTCAGCAGTTTTACCATCAAATTGTGATTCAATTTTTGTTTGGCTGTAACTTACAATTACAATTCGCTCTGCTTGTGTGCTTTTGGGTTGATTAGCGTTTTACTAGATCCGCTCTGCCAAGAATCAAATTGCATATTGTACAAAAAAGTTCCTCCTCACCTGATAAACTTGTTTTTGTTGTTAACTAACTAAAATTTTTCAACTTCGCTATGTAGTACAATTACAATGAAAGTAGTAGTACACACTTGAAATAAAAAAATCATAATTTTTATAAATCAGAAATCATAATTTAAAAAAGAAAATCATCAAATCATATTTTAGTTTAAAAATCATCAAAAATATGATAAAATCATCATTTTGGCAACGCTGATCACAGTATTTCTATCATTTAAGGCACATTGATATACAACTATTTACATAAAACAAACAGCCCAGATAATTTTCATTAACTTAAGATGTTGCAGTTTGTAAACGTTTTAGTTTCTTAATTAATAATAAAATTGACACATCTTCTTAAATATTTATGCCTTTATTTATTTTATAATTAAATTTTACTTAATGCAGTCTTACAAATAAAATTAATGATTTGAAAAAAAAACTAACAAAAACCAAATCAACAATAAACATAAATTAATGCTGAGTATATTTTTATTGACTCGACACCAAACGACCTAAATACAACTTTTTATTTACAGGTAAAATAAGTAAGCGCTCTGATTTAAGGGAAATTAGACGACTTAGAACTTGAAGCAGCTGTTTAGATTCAGCTAATTCAGATTCAATTTCTATATTTTCGTCAAGTTCAATTGTGGGAACTCCATAGCTATTTGCTGGTTCATGAATACCAATTCCATTTTCCTTACATCCAACCTTAGCTTCTTCTTGACGTACATCTGAAGTATTAGCTTCATATAAATAAAGTTCTTGCTCAGCCGTTTCTCCGTCGTCCTTCGATTGGTTACACTCTATTTTATTAGTAGGCAATTGGTTATTGATTGTATCTAAATCTTCCATTTCTGAGGCTTGCTCAAAGGTAGGAAGATCAACAATAATACCACCAGCATTATAATTAGTAAAATGAAAGGTGGATAAGAAGTCTCGACTTTTTTCCTCGCCCGGTAGTTGAAAGTCTTCGTCTGGAGGTGGCACTGTATCGGCTTTAATTTCTACGTCATCAGTAGCTGGAGAAAGTGGCGCGCCATATCTGTTTGCAGGAGTATTATCATCTTCGAACAATTCAATAGTTGCGGTTTCATTATCATCAATGTCTTCAGAAGTTGTTGCAACTGGAGCTGCAGTTATGTTTTTAATTGATTTAATATTATGCTCTTCCTTTTCGTTTGGTAAATAAAATGGTATGGCCGGACGTAAACCAGCTGCCGGGTAGCCAGTGGTTTGCTCCATCGTTGCTAAAGGCGTTGGTAATTTTATTTGTCTCATTGACTTTGTCTTTGATCTCTTTACTGGCGTAGCTAATGAGCTGCCTATAACTAAAATAAATAATAAAATCTGTAATCGTCTGAAAGCGACCATACTGACTGCAACAAGTTTTAAATGAAACTGTTACTGATCAAACTTTTAGTTAAACCTTTTATAGTTAAACTCAATAACAGTTTTTTTTCAGTATTTTTTTTTATTAGCGAAGAAGAAAAGCCGGAGGGACAATAATAAAAAATATGTAAAACATGAGAACTTGTAAAAGATTATGCCGTATTTTTAAGTATACAAATATGAACATTTATAGAAATGCATGTGTCAATAAATTAAAATAAACTATTTACCATTTAACTGATCACAAATTCAGTTCTGGTTGAAATCAAGGTAATTCGAATTAAACGCGTTTAACTGTAGAACAGTTTTGATTTTATATTGATCCCGCAAAAAGTATATTCATTCACACTGAGTCTTTCATACGTGCATTAGCATGCATAAATGTATGTATCTATATACACATGCATATACATATGTATACATATCTATGTATGTATGTATTCATACAATACAAAAACAAACTTTTTAACATTCATGCTCAATAAAAGATATTATACTTTCATACATTTTACTGCCGGCGCTAATGCATACACTGGATTTACGCAAAATCCACCAAAGGAAGAGAGGGAAAGCTCACATCACTTCACATCTCTTATTATTTTGAATGTGCATTACCAAAGGTGTGGGTTTAATTAATATTTTGTTGCTTCTATATATTTTTGGGTACTATTAAGGATAACTGTTTTATTTATATATTTTTTGTGGTGCGTAGTTTCGGTGCAGTCACATTTAACAAATTCCGTTCCAACAATTGCCATACGTTGTAGAAGAAGTGAGAATTTTATATTCTTTACACTTGGCAGAAATAAAATATAGTGTTTCTGGTTCCTTTTCATAACTTTAGTGTTCCATAAATTAATTTTTCGAAATGTTTAATTATACATTGCGCAAAATAAACTCATTTTCAAATTTTAATTAAAGTAAATCTTATAGTAAAAGTGGTATGGGTATATACACAAAAAATAATATTATAATTAATTTGTACATTCATCTACATTGATGTAAATAAATTTACTGACTGGTTTTCCTATCGGCACAATGCTGCAACTCCATAGATTTTTTCAAGCCGTCTGCTACAGTGTGGCATAATGCACTTCTGCCAAAACTTGCTGTTGTTGGATTCGGTGATAATTTCTCCAGATTTTCTAAAGAATTGCACTATACGAGTTGTTATAGATGGGATTTCATTCGACAAGTTCAAGATTAATTCAAGGGTACCCCAAGGCTCCATTCTTTTTCCTATCCCCTTTCTTATTTTTCTAAACGACTTTCTTTGTCAAACTTTCAACCCAATATACTCTTTCGCAGATGACAGCACAATTTGTCATTCGTATTCATTTAGTAATAGACCGAACCAATTGGAGATGAGTTTCAAAAGACGGAACATGAATGATACGCTCAATCACGATCTCACGACGATCTCGAAATGGAACCGTGCAAATAGAATCGATTTTAATGCCCTTAAGATCCAATGTTGCATGCTTACGCATAGATGTGTGTTCGTAAATGGTGCTGCACCTGTTACTATGGGTGATATAGGTGTTACGGAATCGGAAGCTCTTGATATTCTTGGCATGAAAATTCAGTGTGATGTTCGATGGACTTAACACATTTTTCAGGTTTTTAAAATATACAGACATAAGTAAGAGAAAAAACGAACACTGAAGATGGCACAGAGCCGAAACCTGTATGTTTACAAACCACATTTGACGCGAGATGACGTGAAATCATCCCCGATTTCTAAAAAAGCTCTCAAGTGTCTCGATTTTCTAAAACGGTGAAAGAGATACTTCACTCCATCCGATCTACGTACTATTTATACCACCTATATCTGTCCAAAGATGGAATACAACTCTCATATTTGGACGAGCGCCCCAGAGTCTATTTTGGAGTTGCTCGATCGCATACAGGAGAGGGCCAAGAGGCTCATTGGGGACGGTAGGTTATCCAACTGTATTGATTCCCTAAAGCAGCGACACAATGTAGGATGTTTTTCACTGTTTCATCGTTACTACAATGATAAGTGCTCTAATGAAATTAGGGAACTTGTTACTGTTACTCGCACTTTTACGCGTTTGACTCGATTTTCGTTAAGAGCACATCCATCTGTAGTCAATTGGCCAGTCAATCGCACTACGTATTACAGGGAAAATTCATTTTTTAGCAGAACAGTTCGTATGTGGAATAAACTCCCTCCAGAGGAAAATTCAAATCGAATGTCTACAAACACTACTCCCTCTTTCCTCCTTCCCATAACCTAATTTTCCAGTTCTGCATGAGTAGGCGTCATCCTCTGAGTACTGGTTTGGAAGAAAAAAAGTAAATTTACTTGTTTTCAGCTGGGTTTTTTTTATTTTGTAAATTTTTCTATTCAAAAATGGTAAAAAGACAGACAAAGATGTGTCACACTACTGTTCCAACAAAAATATTCATATGAAGTATAATAGAAGAACATGTGACATACCAGTCTGCGGGTAGTATGCGAAAGCTGGTTAAAATCCGCTTAAGATTTGTATTCAAAAAATAAAGATTTTATGAAAATATCATTGAACGTTAGTGCATTTCTTTAAGTAATCAAAAATAAATAACGTTAACACAGTTGAACAATGTTTTCGAATAAAAAATTTAATATTGCTTAATTAACTTTTTTATCATCAAAAAATCTATTTCGAACAATTTAAGGAATTGGTTATTGGTACAAATTTGATTTTGGTGAAAAAATCTTTTGCATTTAAATGTTGATCGTTGGAGAACAGAATTAATTACAAAGGCCTAATGCACACATAGCTAGTGTAAGCAGGTGTATGTTAGCCATTACATAAGCAGTTAGAAAGCGGAAACTTGAATTTTTTCCCATGTAATTTTTCTCTTTAATAGAACAAGAGCACAATTTTTCCTTTCAACTTTGTGTTTAAATCATAAATCTTGAGGGTAATAAATTTTGGGCTAATTCCTTTTTCATACTCCTAAGTTTCTTTAAGTTTGGTGATTAAAAGTTTTCCGCTTTAATGGCTAAAAAAAGTAAGTAAAATTAAATTATATTTATAGTAACGTAACTCAGTGTGTATTTTCATTAACAAAAGAAATCCAAGTTCATCAAAACGCTTATTCATACATATGTACATACATATGTGTAACGATATTTTATCTGCTACTCACGTACCAAAATTTATTTTTAAATTTTGTTCGATCCACCAATTTATTTATACATGTTCCGAATTTTTTGATAAAATAATAATGTGAATACATGAACATACATGATGTTTGTATGTTTGTAACGTACAGGTTAACAAAACAAATTTATTCCAAACTGAATGAGTAGATATTTTGGTAATAAAGTGTTGTATCCACCAATGTTGCTTTTCACACATCATACAAAGCAAAGCTATGGAAAGTGACAAGAACTTAAGATGCTAAATTGTGTAATTTGTAAATGGCTCAGTTGCTCGGATTTGTTCTAACATTTCTTATTTAACATCATCTTATAGATTTTCGCAATCGGGCATTATTTCACAGTTATAATAAATTCTGTTAATTATTGTGGCGAAGGGACGTGTGTAATATTATAGTGATTATTATATTACAATTAAATCTATTGAGTGAGTTACCTTCTAAATCAACTACTCGACCGGCTCGTTTTAAAGCTCTTACTGCTTCATCGTGAGTAGCTTCTCGCAGTTCCTCACCATTGACGCAGAGTATAGCATCGCCTACATAGAGGCCCTTCGCTTGATCAGCAGCCATGCCGCGAAATATTTTTGATATTAATATTGGCATACGATTCTCCCGACCACCTTTTATTGAAATACCTAGACCATTATTTTCCGATTTAATAATGCGGACCTTAAACACCAAAATAGAGAAATTATTTAAAATAAATTTACAATTTAACACTTCTTTAACTCCTACAACAATATAACTTACGTGACGCTTTTGATTTGCAACATGATCAGGTACATCACACATATCCATGCCACTTTCAAGAGTATTGTTATTAAGCAAATGGTCACAATTATCAGTTACATCTCCATCATTAGTAGAAGAAACAACATCTCCACCACCACCACCGCCGCCACCATTATCTCCCATGCCTTGCATTGAGGCAGAAGAAGGAATGGAGCCGTTGTGTCCGCTGTGGTTACTTCTTAATTTTAAAACATTTCACTTGCCATAAGTTAAAAGTATAAAAATTCGTTTTTATATAAACATACCCCAGTGTACCATTGAGTGTTGTAGATTGATCTCCAGTGCCAGTATTTTCGCATGGCTCGTCAAGACTAATAGCCAAATAATCTGTTTCTAAAGTAACAAGTACCCGATACCAAGTTCCACGTACACGAGTTTCCAGATTGCCACAACGCATACCGGATGGCGATTGCGTGGGTAGGGCTTGGACTTGGGCATTGTTTAATGTCTTTCCCAAGCTCGACGATTCTACCATTATGTATTTAAGTCAATCAATATCAATTAAATTCCAATAATAAATATTTATTAAAAACTGTTTGAAAATTATTTTGAAGACATATTTCAGCAACTACGCTCTGCGGTCTACTCTCTGTGAGAAAAAGTAAAAAAGATATAAAAATAAAAAGTAATTAAATTAAAAGCTTTGAAAATAGTTGTAAAAAAATATTCATCTAAAATATTCGTATAAAATATAAATATTTATAAAAAAAATTTTAATTTTATTCCAATTTATGGAATTCAATGGGCAAAAAATAATTATTTTTACGATTAAATGTTTTAAGTCTTTAATAAGCTTATTGATGTCCTCATGCTATTGATTTTCATGTGGAGAATAGCATCCCACAGTTTAACTATTTATAAGCAGTTACGTATAACTGTTCAATTGGTCGTCCCCCCAAGAATCTCATGGTTACTTTATTACATAATAGACTCTATCTGTCTTTATCTGTCTCTCTCTGTTTTTAATTGTCTTTCTCTCTCTCTCTCTCTCTTTCTCTCTCTCTCTCTGGCTGTCTTGGTTGGATGGAATTTTATTCGTTTAAGAATGAAATCTTTTCGATAATTATCTTAACTACAATCGAATAGAAATTAAAGACTTAATTAAAGACATTCTTTGTCTTCAATTGCTTGTCGTTATTTAAGCAAATAATAAAAATATATTTCAATGCAACATATAATATCGCAAGATTTAAGTTTTCTTAAATTTATCGGAACACCAAACAACTTTTAAGTTTTATTTTTAAATTATAATCATAAATAAGTAAAATAATATATTTCGTAAGTAACAGCTTTTTTCCTTCTATGGTAGTAACTATAAAATTTAATTTTTAAGTCCTTATTTGCAACAGGTGTGGTATTCAGTATTTAGCTCGATTTAAGTTGCAAAAGTATAACAAAGTATACTTTGTATAACTGCTTTCAGATTGAGTAACAGCTGATATTATTTAATAATTTTTAAAATATTTTCGTAATTTTTTATGTTTTTTGTGCAAAAAACCTGTTTTATTTCAAACATTCGTATATACTCGAATACTTCTTTGTTTTAACGTACCCAAATACGAACAATCGTAACAAACTCAAACTTTTATTCTACTTTTTTTTTGTCAGGAAAAAGATTTTTAAAGAAAAAATATAACAGCCGAAACGGAAACTGTGTGATTCGATTTACATCCGCACCTGGCCATGAAGCCTTAATCAGATGGTGGATCTAACCACTGCATAATTTGGAACGTCATGCTCGTCCTAGGAAGCCGAAGCTATAATTCTATGCAACAGAGCTTTCTAGTTGCAACCTTGATGATTCCAGAGCAGGGCTGCAAATCATCACTCCTTGCTTAAGAGTTGTAGACTTTTCAACTCCTGTCCAGAACACATGTTTAGCATGCTCACTGAACTGGATCATTCACTTAGCGTGTCATTAACAGTGAGATGATCCTGGCCACCATATTAAACAAAAGACATGATATGGGGCTGCGAAACCACAACCACCACGATACTCCCATAAAGGGCCAACCTCAATAATCAGTCAGAGAACTATTAAATGTCTAAAAAGACAAATAATGAACTCTGCGGCTTACTGATTTCCGTGGAAATAAAGTGGAGTTTCCAGTTGTACTCCTGCTGACTTCAGGGGACTGGGCTCCCTTTTTCCCTAGATAGTCGAAGTTCTATAAAGACCATATTTATGTGCCCCCGGGGGGAGCCGAAACGGAAAACAAAATGAAATATTTGCATCGTTTGCTGTTACTGGAACAAATAGGGAGCGCTTAAAGGGTAAATATTGGGTATAAACATTTTCCGCCATTTTATAACTATAATCTGCTATTATATATATTAGGTCTTTCCTACACGCAGCATAAAATAACTGTTCCTCAACTTGGAACTTGAGTATCGTATTATTGTTTTGCTGAAAAAGTTCTTTTCAGTTTACCGAATAGAAATTCAAATAAACGTCCCGCTGAACGTCCCTGCTGAAGAATACGCAACGTAAATTGTACCACTAGTCCTTAATGTATCGGATAGGCAAATTTGAAGCTAGGAAGTAAATTGGCTTAAAACACGCCTTTTTTGACATCTTTAGTTTTATTAATACAGAAATATGACGATGGATAAATGTCCACTTCTAGCATAACTGCTCATGTTCACTCTTTTCACAAAATTTTGAAGCATATTTTGGAGCAAAACTTCGCTTATCTTGTCAATGCATTGTGTAATTTTTTAGAATGTCAGCTGTTTGTCCAGCGGTTTTAAAATACAAGAACTGGGAAGTTAATTGATAATACCGAATTGAGAAATAACGCGACCAGAAAATTTCTCATGCACTAATTGTTTGGGTGGCTGTGTGGCTTGTCGCGCCATCCTCCTAAAAGTCACTAATGTGAACTTTAGCCACAAAAAATAGGTTATTTATATATATATATATATTTCTTTTTATATTTAAAAAGAGAAATAGCACTTCAGGCAACAATGCCTATTTAGTCAAGTACCGTGCTACATCCTTTAGGAAAGGGATAAAGAAGAGATGAGACAGGTGGTGAAAGTAGAAGGATAATAGATTATTATGGTTTAGTTATGCGGAAAATTTACGATAATGGTGTTTTCTTGCTCATTTACGAAAAAAAATTGTGGTTATGTTGCCGCCTAACTTCAAACCGCGCTATACGGTCAGTTTCTTTGGATGGTATGGTTTTTCGAGGACTGTTTATGGATTTTGTGTGCCCCATATATGGCAATTTTATTTGTTTACTTAATTGACCAATTAAAAATGGCATCACTAAAGATGATTTTGTTAAAAATTATGTTGTTTTCGTTCAGTTTTTCAAACGGCCAATTTACATAAGTTCAATACAAATAATGATTGGTTGGCTTTTATTCTTGAATGCGTTAAACTTCATAAGGATGAGGATGAACATTTTTATGGAAACGTCTCCAGTGATACCCAATTGTTGCCAACATCGATATGTTAATGTTCCAGACTCATTTTCAACAGAAGCTATGGTTGCATCACTACGGCCAATACGAGCGCATTGTTTTGCTTTATTATAAGCAACAACACCCAGAGCCTTGCATTTAACGATTAAATTACGCACAGCGGTTTCAGAAGGAGCCTGATTATAAGGAAAGACTGTTAGAATTTTGCGAAGTGAAGCATTTTGATAGTAAATTTTTACAATTAAAATTATTTGCTTAAAATTACCCAACTTTTTGCTGTCCAAGGATGACAACACAATTCTTGGCATTTAATCATTTAACAGACAGACATTTGACATTTTTATTAATACATAGAGTACATATTGTACTATTGATGGTCATTATCTTTTTAAGTGGTAACTTATTCTTTTGCTATACAAAATTATTGAATATATTGAGTTCCAAAAGAAAACATCTCAGCCTAATTGTAAGACAAAGGAAGATTTTGCATTTAAAAAAATTCAATATTACGAGGAAAATAAATAAATTTTCCAGCATTACAAGCGAAGGAATACATAGTTACAGTAATCCACTAATAATAATTGTAAATCATTGCTCTTTTTAATATTTTATAAATAATTTGTTCAAGCACTAAGTCTTAAATAAAATTTATTTTTTCCTTTATTTTGAATATAACACCACACCATTGGATGGCATCTTTAAGAAAAGAAAAGTTTATAAACAATTGATTAAATCAAACAAATTCAATATAAAAAACTAGTTATAAAATAAACCAATAAATATAAAAATATTTAATTGTAAAATTTTAAATGTCATCGTTAACTTGCCACTAAAATTTTATTTAAATTAAATAAAAATATAAGCCGCTCTGCAGTTTTCAAAATAAAACTTCATGTTCACCAACATACTTCAAGGGTTAAGATGTTTTTGAAATGTGTTTTAAAATCCATAAATGTTTCCTACAAAAATTGTTTTCAAATAGATTTTAAAGTTCTTTTTCATGAATACGACAATTACTTCCTAGCGTGTTGAGAAATGCCCATAAAAGAATAAGTTTATGGATGTTAAAATATATCCATTGGTACATATGGATAAATGTATGTGTATATGTATGCGTGTGTGTATGAATATATGAATAAATGTTTGTAAAAAGCAAGTCAGCAATAGAATTTTTAAGTGGTGCAACTTCCTTCCCTACGCCTTTTTATGACTTTTGTCTTAAATTTTAATGTGTTTGTTGTTAACAAAATTCTTAACGGCATTTCAATACTTGAGACTGTGCTAAAAGCAACATTTTACACACTCACGTCTGTCATAGACGGAAAATCATGTGCATACATACAATTGCTTGAAAGTTGTAATTAAAAAATAACAATTACATTAAATGGAAAAATTCAAGACTTTTTATTGTCACAAAAAAAAAATATTTAATTACAAAAGTCATTAACTATCTTCGCATAACCAACATTTAAGAAATAATAAAATTCCGATTTAAATGTATAAATTATGTGTTAAATTTAAAAACAAGAACACAGCGGGCCAGAATAATAAAACAAAAGTAAGAAAAACTTATAAAACATCGCAAGTTAGACAACTAATTACAGAAAAGTTCACCAGCTTTAAAATAAATAATAAAGGGTTTTTCAACAAGCAGTTAGTTTTCTAAAACAAAAAATTTTGATTAAGATGTTTATGGTCTTCATAGAACGTAACCGCTATCTAGATCTGTGCAACTGGGGGAAAAAGGGAGCCCAGTCCCCTAAAGACAGGCAGAGAGTCAACTGGAAGCTCTACTTTATTTCCACGGGGATATGTGCTTAGATTTTCCGACGGGGTTAAAATTACTTTTATTTGGGTACGGTTTTCCATCACCCTCGTCAAATTTGGTTTGTGAACAAACCGGTTTCGGCTGTTTGCCATCTTCAGTGTTCTTTTTCGTACTAGTTGCGTTCTATTGTCAGTTGTGTTTATATAGTTCGTGTCTCCCTTCGTGTTATTGCGTTCGTCACTTTCTGTCTTTTTTGCCTGCATCTCTCATTCCTTTTTCGTTTGTCTCTTTTTACCTAATTTGTCGCTCCCTTTTTCATTCGTCTTTTTTTCTAACTAAATCCTTTTACGATCATGCTTGCTGTCCGTTTTTGTTTATGTGTAAACCTATTGGGTTTTCTTTTTTTTCTTTTTTTTTATGTGACATAATAATCTGTAATTGTACTTTTGTGATGTTCTTTATTGCCTTGGTCTTGCGCACCTGCGTAACGTTGTTGTGCTGGTGTAGTGTTTGTTTTCCTGTAAAAATGTTTCAACGGTTCAAATATTGTGTCCGAAGCAGTGTTTATTTGTTCATTTATTATTCGTCCGTCAAAGGTTTTTTGTTTGTATATTTCCATGTTTTCTAATACATTTAGTCTCCTTCCTTTGTGCTGTGTATGAAGCAGTTTAACCGTTGTCTTTATATGTCCTGCTGTACATTTGTTGTTAAATATAAGGTTCGCAAAGTTTGATTCTGGAGTTGATTTTGGTTCTCGTAGTTTTTCGTTATAGTCTCTAATGTGTTCCCTAAATCTGGTCTTAATTTTTCGTCCTGTTTGCCCGATGTAGCTATAATGGCATGTACAAGTTAATTTGTACACTCCTTGTTTGTCTAGTATATTTGCCTCGGTTGTCTTATTCCGTAGTATTCTGCCTAGGTTGTTTCCTGTCCTGAATGCGGTATTGATGTTGTGTTCTCCAAAGAAGTTCGCCAATTTGTACGTTGATTCTCCCATATATGTCAATGTAGTCCATTTTCTCCTTTCCTTCTCCTGTTCTTTGTTCGTTCTAATCTGTCCCCTGATGTTATCTACGAGGCGCTTTCCGATCCGTTGTTTTCCGCTATTTTCACGGGAACCAGTAAGCTCGCAGAGTTCATTATTTGTCTCTTTAGACATTTAATACTTCTCTGACTGATCATTGAGGTTGGCTCCTATATGGGAGTATCGTGGTGGTTGTGGTTTCGTGGCCCTATAACAGTATAATGGTTATTATGGTGGCCAGGATCATCTCACTGATAATGAAACGCAAAGTGAATGATCCAGTCCAGTGAGTATGCTAGACATGTGTTCTGGACAGGAGTTGAAAGTTTTCAACTCTTTAGCAAGGTGTGATGATTTGCAGGCCTGCTCTGGAATCATTAAAGTTGCAATTCTGTTGCTTAGAATTATGTCTTCGGCTTCCTAGGACGCCTGTATGACGTTCCAAATTATACAATTATGTTTTGTCCACCATCTGATTAAGGCTACATAGCCAGGTGCGGATGTAAAACGAATCCACGTCGCCAATAATAGGCCAAAATTCAGTTAGCATTTTGCAATAGCAGATCTATTGATCGTTACCACATTTTCAGCCTCATGTTGAAAAAAAATGGCCCAATCTAGCCTCCAGACCACATAGCGCCTAATAAAGTGCAACGTTAAGTATGCAAAGGCTTCTCAATAATCGCTCTAGGAGTTTCAGAAGTCCAAATATGCCAACTTTGATTGTTGATATACCCTGGCAACAAAATCCAGCCAGTTTTCCTTGAATGAATTAACAAATCTACGGCGATGTGAGTGGTCGGTCGGTTTCAATTCCTGCACCAATTGAACCTTATAAGGCTTCAAAGTTAAATCCTTACCCGAATTTCATCATGTAGTGGTTTTGGATAATCACAATTGTTGAGAACGTCGTGGAATTGACAAATTTGAATCTGCTTCAACACTGTGCCACACAACTACGATGTTTTCAGCTGAACGACCATGTCGAACACGTATTGGTGTTTGCATGTTTTGTATTGAGCCTGTCGCCTTAAATCTCAGATTCGGACGATTACGTTGTCCGAAAATATCACGAATTTTACGAAATTCGGAAAATTTCCACATTTGGGCTTTTGAAAATCCTAGAGCTAGACTATTGAGAAGCCCTTGCATGCTCAACATGTCACTTTATGGTACGCTATGTGGTCTGGAGGCGTGATTTGGCCGTTTTTTTTTTCGATGATGCTAGAAATGCGGTAACGGTCAATGGATTACTCTACCGCGAAATGCTAACAACTCAATTGTGGCCTATTATTGACAACGTGGATATCACTAACATGTGGCTATAACAGGACGGTGCCACATATCACACGTCCAATGAAACGATTAATTTATTCCAAAGCAAATTTTCCGCTCGCATAATTTCACGGCAATCAGTAGTTAAGTGGCTAACAAAATCGTGTGATTTAACACCACTGGATTTTTTTTTGGTGGGGCTATATTAAGGACAGAGTCTTTACGTAGCCAATTGAATCGATTTCGGCTTTAAAACTCAAAATCCGTGATGTAATATGACCGCCATTTTGTCACAAAGTGATTAAAAGCTTTTACGAAAGAATCGATATCTGTCAGCGTGGTCGTGGAGGACATTTACCAGATATCGTTTTTCATTCATAACTGCCGAATACAATAAAAATTTGAATCATCTTAATCTAAAGTTTTTATTTTGTTTTAGAAAACAAACTTCTTGTTGAAAAACCCTTTATATATTACATGTGTGTGTGTGTGTGTGTGTGTGTGTGTGTGTGGATATATGCATATACCGCCAAAGATGGGCATGCACTTTCCGTTAAACTTTTACGGCTGTATGCATAAAAACTTAAAGTAGGTTTAACTGCCGTTGTTAAGCACAACTTCCTAAAGATGTATTCAATAAACGCTTTTACCTTAAAATACCTTTGTTAACTTTAAAGTAGGAAAACCCTACGTTAAACCTACAATAAATTGACAGTTCAATTTTATTATTGAAATTTCAAAACAAAAAAAACAAATTGTGTTTACAATAAACCTAGCCGTTTATTTTAAAAGTGGCATAAGTTACTTCGTTATTGTGATCTTTTTATTTTAAATTAGTTTATAAAACATTTTAATTTTTAACCATTTTAACTAGTCTGTATTTAGTTTTCTTTCTGAAACGGATTTTTCTAATAATTGTGCTGAAATAAAATCTTTTTTCTCCATGTTGTGTACTGTGAAGGATTTTTTCGACAGGGGGCTATTACTACTATTACTATTTTGTCCTTTACATAAGTCACTATGTGCAATAATATGCTTTTGAGTTGTGACATTCTTAGATATTTTATACAACACGCAGCAACCTTCTGAGAATAAAAATAAGTCCAATAATCACAACAATACTTCACACACACTTATTACATGTTTCCATTTCTTTCACACTAAGCTCCGTAATTACAGCGTACAGCGACTAACGCCATTTTCAAAATAAGCATTTTCGTTATACCGTTAATTATCAACACTCCTCTCAAACAAATCTCAATACTTCTTAACTTATTAATATCAAATTTATTAAAAATGAAAAAAAGAAACTGTTCAGTTGGGACTTATGCCACTTTCAATGTAAACGGCTCAATTGACAATTATACTTTGTTATTCCAAAAATTTTTAAAAATGTTTATTAAAACAAATTGTAGTATACAAATAATAATAAAAACTAAAATATAACATGCCACTCAATATAAAACATCTTAACATCATTATTTTATATTTTACAAAAATAAATATCCTTTTTCTTTTTTAAGATCTTTTTTTATATATTTTTTCTTTTCAATATTTCGCTTTCCTTTGGAAAGCTTCTTCAGAAAAAAAAAAAGATCTTAAAAAAGAAAAAAGATATTTATTAAAGATAAAAAAGATCGTTTAAAAAACTATAAAAATTTTACAAAAATTTAATTATAATTAATTATTTTAAACAAAAGTTTTATTGATGTACATATAATCAAAACAAAGCTCGTTATCGGAATAATTATTTTTTTAATATGAACAAATTCTTTGTAAGTTCTTCGTAAGCCTTGCAAATAAACCTTTTTTGGGTGCTTTGCTTTTTATTAAAAAGATTAATAAAAAAACAAAAAAAAATATGTTGATTTTGCTGAAAACAATAAAAATATTTTTTTATTTTTATATGTACATCGTTAACTACAACGTGACAACTGAAAATAGCGGCATTGCCAGAATCAAAATACTAATTTTACTAAAGCATACATTAGCTAAAGTACTGTTTATGAATAACATTTTTTAACAAACGTCTTTTAGCCTTAAAGTGTTTGTTAACTAACGTGTACTTTAAAGCTCAAATAAGCGTTTTTTATGCATACAGCCGTTAATATTTGTTCTACAATAATTCAGCAAATACAAAGTCATTTCTCAAACCATTGGCCATTAATTAACCAAAACCATTAAAGATAACTAAAAAATAAAAATCTGAAAAAATAGCATTTATTATTTAAATTTGATATCATATGTTATTCTCAATCATTTTTAAACGTAAAAGTAAAGTTAAAATCATAAAAAATTGTAATGAATGAAATGAAAATGAATGAATTCGAAATCTGTTTTTTCTTTTTATTTTTTTATTTTAAAGCAAATAACATTAAATTTAACATGAATGAATGAATGAGTTACACAGTTGTCCGATTTCGTAGACTTATAAAAAAAATTTTTGAGTGCCTTATTTCCACATTCATACAGCAGTTATCTGAAGTTTCAAATACGAATCTAGGTTGATAGGCCAGTTTGGGTTAAAGCCATTAATAAATTTGGGCAAAATAAGTTTGATTTGTATTAAGTGTTATCAGTTTTCGCCTTCAATAATTAATATACATCGCTGCCATTCTACGGGTAAATATTTCACTTAAAATTTAGAATGCAAATGATAAGGTCGTATGTATACTTCAAATATCTTTTGCTTTACAAATTTTAAGGTTATTTTCAATAACTGCTGCTATACAGGATAAAGTAATATGGACTCTGTGAAAATTCAAATGCTTTAGGGAGCGTACCCTTTTTTCGGAGTATAATTTATATGTCATTATGATAATTTTAATTGTCTGCCAATTTTGCTTCAAAAGATAAAAATTATGTATGTGTTGTACGAGGATATTCTTTAGTTTTTTAGCATTTATTATTATTTTTTTTTTTATTTTGCAATGGGGCTCATCTGTGAGTGTAACCCTTCCAATGAAACTTTCAAGTGCAGTCCACAAATGTTGGAGTTTTAAAGCAAAGAATAATAAACAAAAAAACAGCACACGAATGACAATCATGTTCTTTTGAAGTCGGCAGTATACAATAAAAAAAATGTACTCCCTCGGAGTATGTATGTAAATATATGTATAGCAGTATATATGCATTCATGCATTGATGTATGTAGGTATAAATGTACGCAAAAGAAAAATTATAATAATGTATCCTTAAGATAAGAACAGCTCACTTTCCACTCTCTCCCATTCTCTACTAAACTACGCATAGAACTAAAATATAAATTGTTTTGCATCCAAGTACTCACATTTAGTAATAATTTAATTTTTTAAGCTAAAGCTTTTTTATATTCCAAAAAAAAAAACATATCTTGAATGAAAAGCTTATATTTACGTTAAAATCAATGAGAAACACAACTCACTTGTGTAAGGAACAAAGAGAGCATAAGAAGAGAAATATTTAAACAATGGTGAATTATGAGATTTTCTACCAATTGGGGTTGCAAATATATTTTTTTTTTGCTGACGACATAAAAATTATTTAATAAAACATTTTATAGAAATATTTCTAAAAATTACCTTTAATTAATTTTCTTTAAAAAAGTTTAGTTGTATACTTTTGCGTTGATTGTAAACAAACGTCAACTTTAATTATTAAGAAACTTTTTAATAAACAAACTGTTGTTTGTTTTATTATTTAAATCTTAAACACAGTATTAAAATCCAGGCAAACTTTTACAGTATTCAAATATTTTTTATATATATTATATATACATATGTATATATATGAATACTAATATATGTGTATTTACCGTTATTAATTATTTTCAGTACCGTTCTTTATTAATAGCAACTCGCAACTGAAGTCTAATCTCCTTTAGCATTTCCTTTAAAAATATATTATTTTTTTAAATGCCTCGAAACTCTCTTAAATTGCGTTTCAAGGATTCTCTTGTTGTAGATTTAGTGTTAAATGTTTCTTAACTAGGAAACAACCCTGCTGATTGTGTATAGAGAAAAAAAAAACTTGTTTCTGGTTAGTCCAGCGTTAATGGAACGTCGATGTAACTTTTACTTGTTGTACAATGCCGATGTTAGAGGGTGCGACAGATATTCTTGAACTGCCAACAAAACAAATTTCATCGAGGTCGATGTAAAGTAACGAAATATTTTTACTGTTACCGCTTCCTTAATAGCTTACGAATGTTATCCTAAAGCTAGAGATTATTGTTGCAAACAAACGGGTTAAATTAAAATAAAAAAAATCAAAGTTTCATTCATCATAATGAGTTAATGCCTAATGGCTGACATTAACTTTAGATCTCGGATAGGCAGATGTGATATATAGGCACCAAGGGAGAGCTAGACTTTGCAAATTACGGTCGAAATTCAAAAAAGGAATAATGTAAATTTTTTACCGACTGACGTTGTGTAGTCTTAAGCCAGTTGTAAATAATTCAAAGGGTGCGCAAATCATTGAGGAACACAAGGGATAGAAAAGAGATGCATAGTATCACTTAGTATTTAGTTAATAACAGGCTTAATACTAAATTTTTATTACTCCCTTTCAAATACACCTTCCGCTTTCTTATCTGTCTAGCTCCAGCCAAGCAGTATTAGCCTGTGCCAAGCGGAGATACATTCTACCGATTGTTGTTATTTTTCTCTGTTCTGTTGTTTGTTCTGTGTAACCAGCGAGCGCTTTCAATGTGAAGGCATCATTATCAAGCCGTGATCCAATTCGTACTGGTGAGTCAGTGTTTGCGTTTAGGTAGTTCTGTTGTTAAGATCGTATCTAGTCATTTAGGTGAAATGCTAGGCTAATTCTTCCATATATCCGTCTTTTATTTTTATCTAGGTACGGTGGTGTCCGTCTGAGGGTTTTTTCATTTGTTCGTGTGTATGAGTAGTTTTAGTGGTGTGAAAGTTGCGCTTTTACCTGCTCATTTAAAATGTCACTGTTAAAAGTTTTTGTTTTCTAGATTTCCGTATTTTCAAAAATGTCAAAGACTAGTCCTTTTTTGCTAGGATATAGTAATGTCACACATTCATCTATTCCCTTAGTGTGTGTCGGTGAGTATAATTCAAAGTTGGAGTCTTCCCTTTTCCGTTTGTATGAGCGTATGTGTTATGTAAATTAGTATTCGTCCAGTTTGCTCTAAATAAGTGTGTTTGCAGGTACAAGTAAGTCTGTATACTCCGCTGCTACTAAATTTGCCAGTTGTTTCTGTCGTTCTCCTGAGATTATGTCTCAGAGCGTTGCCGGTTTTTAATGCTGTGAGTATTCCTTTTTTGTGAAAAAAGTTAGTTAGTCTGTATATTTCTAGTGCTGTGTAAGTAAAAGTGTGCCATCGTGTTGTATCGGTTGTATTTTTGTCTTCTTTATTCCTGTTTTTAGTGTTGTATTGTCTAAGATGTTTATTAATAAAAGTGGGTTTATAGTCCTTACTTTAAGCTCTGGTGTAAATTTTGTCGAGTTCCTTGTTGTACTTATCTGGGGTAAGTGGGATTATCATAAGTCTGTATATAATATGCTTCTAGTTTATGATGAGCAGGGTGATTCGAGGTGATGTGACTGATAGTTTCCGTGGGAGCTGGTTTTCTGTAAATGTCAAATGTTAAACAGTCAGTTCCTCGTGTTATTGTGATGACAAGATAATGCAAACTTCTGTGTTGTTCTTTTTTAATTGTCTTATTCGAGGATGCATATGATGTCATCTGCGTATCTATAGTAACGGGGTTATTTTATGCTTTTCCATTAGTTTTTTTACATGAAGTGATGCGAGATGTTGCATGAAAATGTACATGAAGATTGCGAAAGTTAGATTTTCCGTACCGAGTCCGTTAGGTAATTTGTAAAATTGGTTATTAAATTTAAAGTAGTTCCGTTTTATTAACGTCTTTGCATTATCTATAATATCGTTGCTGTATTTATTTTCGTATTAAATGGGTCAACTCTTCTGTATACATTTTGGCATAAAAAATTTTTTTAACAACAACAAAACCAAATAAGGATTTTATTACACTTACAAGAGTTGAACAATTTTAACAGTAAATAAAGTGAATATTTAATTATTTATAAAATACTGTGGTCGCGTGATTTCTGTCTTTTTTTTTTTTTTTGGGACATAAAGTAAAATTTGTCAATTTAATTTCCAACTGGTACAAAATTGTTTGTATCTATGATTATTATACAAGCATGCATGTATACATAAATACATTAATAATAAAGTCATGAGTGAGCGAGTTCTTTCTGCACTCAACATCAAAAACATTGATAACAAATGAGTCGTTTTTATTTAAATTCTAAATTCATTACTTGAATTCAACAATGTTTCATTTAATATTTTCACATCAATACTCAAGTAAAGATTAAGTATGACCCCGAAAGGGTTACATTTTGGATCTTTCAATAAACATTATGTACAGATTACAACATTAATGTGATTGCAGTGGCAAACGTTTTTAACGAAAATTGGATCTGTTCATTAAATGTGTTGCGTTCAAAACAGTTTCACTTACTTAATGATATCAGCAACATGGATCGGTGTTTTGTGAAAACAATTTTTCTTGTCATACTTTTGTCGTTGGCTTTAGCACTGCACCAATGCGTTGGAGAACAAAACTTTGGCTATTATTATGATCAAGAAAATACTAATAATCAACATCCTTTAGATTATCACCTAAGATATAGAACTATACAGTCGCGCAACAACAATGAGTTGCTTGAAAACCGACAGGTTCACCAAAGTACAGCATATGATGCTCAGGCTAATGGTGTTGAATCACAAAAATCAGACGAGATACCAAGCACATTTGAAAACGAACAACCTAAAAAATATCAGCCACATCAGTCCTTTTCACAAGATCCAAATTTTATAATGGTTCCTCGATTGGGTTTAGTGCGTGGTCAACATAATTTTAAAGTTATAAACAATCGATCAATAAGTGCTTATTTGGGTTTAAAATATGGTTCTGTTAAACCGGGTATTGGCAGATTTCAGGTAACTCTTGTAATATATTTAATAAGTCCAAGAATACTAATACTAAATATTTGTAGAAAGCCTCACCTGTAGAATTAAATAACAATTTAATTGATGCAACAACGGAACCACCTAGCTGTCCTCAATTCCCAGATTTAAAAACCGTTCAGGAAAAAGAGAGCCGACACGAAAATGTAGATGATTGTTTAACAATGAACATTTTTACTCCAGCGGTACATTATTTCACCAAACTTTACTACAAGTAGTGATAAAGAATAAAAAGTGTCCATTTAACCATTTTAGAAACGGGGCTCATATGCTGTTTTGGTATTTATACATGGAGAAATGCTATTTGATGGCAGTGCAGCTGAAGGCCAGCCAGACTACTTTTTAGATAATGATGTTGTTTTGGTAACAATTAATTATCGCTTGGCCCCTTTCGGTTATTTGTCATCCCTAACAGATGACATGCCTGGAAATGTTGCTTTGTCGGACATTCAAATGGCTTTAGAGTGGATACACCAATATATTAAAAGTTTTAATGGCAATCCGGATCAAGTTACTTTAATGGGTCAATCGGGTGGTGCTACTTTGATACATGCTCTAAGCTTAAGTAACAAGGTATTTGATCTTTTTAATATGTTCTAAATATTTTTTTCAAAGCATAATCTTTATTTTATATGAAAGCAATTAAGCTTTATTTTTTTTTTTCAATATGTCGCCACACCATTGTGTGGCACCTTCGGGAAAAGGAAAGTGTATAAACAATTTAATTAATCAATCAATCAATTAATGCAAATAAATTGTTTATTCTTGTAGTTACCACCCATTGGTGTGGCGAAAAATTAAAAATAAAAAAAAGTTTTATAAAGATTGTGCTTGAAAAAATTGTTTATCAACAGTTAATCTATTGTAATTGTGCTAGATAATTTTTTGAATTATATTTTAAAATGGATTTTAGGCCGATGGGCTATTCCACAAGCTAATTCTCCAATCAGGTACGGCCCTAAATCCCTATTTTATAGATGAGCAACCCTTAAACACATTATACAGCTTTGCTCATTTCGCCCGTTGCCCATCTAGTCGAACTATTGAAGGTATATTATCTTGTTTTGATCTTATGAGTACCTCGGATCTTCTTAATTACTTTAAAAGATATTATGTAAGAATTATTAAAGCGTCAGTCAATATCTCAATATCTTTAAAACTTAACTTCGTATTTTATGTTTACAAAACTTAGGAAAATTATGAGTTAAATGGCTTACAATTTGTTAAGGGTTTCAAATTAATTGTGGGCGACAAACTGGGATATTTGCCACAACATCCAGCCGCCATGATAATCAACAACACCAAACCGATGATTGTAGGAGTAACTAAAGATGCTGGAGCCTTTATAATGTCCAGTAAATAAATAATAATAATTCTATGAGTACACTTATTTCGGAGACTTGGAAAAAATTAAAACATTTTTTTAATTTTAGGATTTTATGAACAATTAGTTCAATTGCGCTCCCGCAACATATCAGATTACATCAATATAGTCGTTAAACATACAACAAACCCAAAACATTATGTGTTATGGAAGCAATGGGCTCTAAAGCATATTTTTACCGCTGAAGATATTAGGAACCCATCAGTAAATATTTTAACGCAAAAATTGCTAGAGGTCAGTAACATTTAAAAATATATTTGCTTGCTTTAATAAGAAATATTATATCCTTGTCCTTTTAGTTGACTAATTTAATATTATATCGTGGGCCGATAATTGAAAGTGTACGTAATTCGTATAGAAATCATTCGATCTATATGTACTGTTTCGATTATCGTGGCGCATATCATCGTTTTGGACACTTGGGAAATCCGTTGCCATTTGAAATTGATGCTACTCTTAGTGATGACAACATTTTTCTGTTTCCTTATCCTGAAGAAGTTAGTCGCCTTACTCCAGCTGATAAAGCAATGTCAAGAATTATGGTTGACATGTGGGTAAATTTTGCTATACATGGCATACCCAGTTTGAACGCAGGCATATGGCCAACGGTTTCTTCGGAATATGGACCCTTTATTCGTTTTACCAATGCTCAAGATAGCAAAATTGAATTGGACTATCACTTTACCGATGGAATACCGGTGCCGGTTTTGTTTCCAGAATACTTCAATTCAACTAAAACAAATCATACAATGATCAATACGACAACCCCGAGACCCAGAGCTTCTAGATTTTTTTCTTAATCGGCACACTATTTTTATTACCAGAAAAGCTACACTCACTGCTGATTACTGCAATAAAGTTCTTAAAGAAAAGTTATAGATAACACATTTCTACGATCAAGTTTTACTGTTTTAATTATCATATGAAACACACACTTAAGCAAACACAATCAAATAAAAAGATCATTCTACAAATGTATTCTTTATAGCCAAACTTATAATATTAAATAAAATATTTTTATCTGTTACCCACTTTACTGCAGAAGGAATTAAATGCCATTGAGTTATTATTAAACAAATGAAAAATTAAGGTAAATACGCAAAAATCTATACACGTTACTTTTTCTTTACGACGTGGAAATTGCCCCGACGTAAGTTTAAATAATATTCCAATACTACAAAAAGACTACGTAAAATATTTAGGAATTTATATAGATAGGAAATTAACATGGAAGACTCAAATTAAAACAAAGAAACAACAACTTAATATTAAAACAAGAAGAATGTATTGGCTTCTAGGTCATCGATCTAAATTGAGTCTAGAAAATAAAATTGTTTTATACAAAACTATTTTAAAACCCATTTGGACTTAGGGGATACAGCTATGGGGAACAACTAGTAATTCTAATATTGAGATTTTATAGCGGTTTCAGTCAAAAACTCTACGTGCAATAGTAAACGCTTCTTTGTTTGTATGAAATAATACCATACACAATGATCTTTTTGTTCCAAAGGTAAAAGACGAAATTAGAAGATTCAATGAAGCGTATTTAGAAAAATTAAATCAACACGTTAACCCACTAGTTATTGCTCTACTTGACGATAATGAAGAAATCAGAAGACTTAAGAGGCATAATATACTCGACTTGCCCTTCAGAAATTAATTAGTTGTTATTCTGTTTTATGTTATTTAATAGTATATTTTTCTTTTAAACATATACATACACCTCAACTTGTTATTTTTCTTTTTTTGTGTTGTATCAATGGATTCCAACACGATATGTGAATTTTTTATTATACATATCTAATTTACTTATAGGCCTTAAGTGGACAGATTGTAAATAAAGAACAATTATAAAAAAAATATATTACCCACTTTATAAGATAGATTCTATAGTTATTTTTACGATTTTAAAAATTTTAACTCTCGTAAACGATCAGCTCTTCAAAATAAAAATTCCAAACTTTTGTATAAATTTTTAATTAATTTTTTTTTACGTAAATATACCGATGGATTGATTGTTTTTTAGACAACACACATAAAAACTCGTTGAAGTAATATTTTCTCTTATGGCAGTATTTTATTAAAGCCATTTTCTTTGATTAAAAATTCAATTGAAACGTATTTTAATATCGATTTAACGCTATAATATAGGGTGTACGCCAGTGGGGTATACTACTTTGACTAACTGAAAAAAGAATGGATTTTATGTTGATAAATGTTTTATTTAATGTCGGCAATTATGTATGGAATACAATATCAGATAAATGTCCGCCTCTGTTATCCTCACAAATGCAAGCCCTTTTGAACACATTTTTCATTACATTTTCACACATTTAATGCAATATTTCATTAGTTTCATTACGAATATTTTGTTTGAGTTACTCAAGCGTTTCTAGTTTGTCACCTACAAAACCTCTTTCTTCGAAATCATTCACTACACGATAAATAGTGGCGTTTTGTTGGCACATTGTTTCTCCTAATCGTCACAGTAATCGAGGATTGATTTTGATAAAATGTTTTAACGATTAAAACACGAATATTTTTCTACAATAAATTTGCCACGTATTTATTTCATGAACTGTCAAAACTAATGTTTACCAAAATGGCGGCAAAAGGAAGTAATTTTCAAAAACAAATATCTTCGCCTTTGCTGTTAAAATATTTCAAATAATTTTTTTTTATTAATTAATTTAAAGCACTAGGTCTTATTTAATAAAAAATTTTTAAAAAACTTTATTTTTTATTATTTTGTCGATATTTCGCCACACCGTTGGTAGGCATCATCAGGAAAAACAACCAACGGTGTGGCGAAATATCGACAAAATAATAAAAAATAAAGTTTTTTAAAAATTTTTTTAATAATTAATTTTAAGCACTAGGTCTTATTTAAAAAAAAAAATTTTTAAAAACTTTATTTTTTATTATATTTTGAAAAAAAAATTTTATTAAATAAGACCTAGTGTTTTATAAAAATTTTTTATTAAATAAGACCTAGTGCTTAAAATTAATTACTAAAAAAAATATTAAAAAAGGTCAAAAAATTATAACTATTATATTTCAAATAAAACTATTCCAAATAATAAAAAAATTCTTTAATTAAATTAATTGTTAACGTTAATATTAAACTGGTGAAAAATTGTTTAAAAAACTACTTTATTAAGAAAAAAAAATTGATAAATCACCTATTGTCGTTTTGAAATTTTTTAAAAACTATAATTTTATTGTAGGACTTACTATTTCTAAAAACTAAGGCCAATCGATAGCCAAGTGCCAGTGATGCATTGTGATGACGAATTTATTGATTTTCACCTTAACCCTGAATTTCAAATTTCATACAAAAAAGTGTTATGATTTCTTTTATATGCAGTTCGATATCAGTTACGTTATCAGTAAAATAAATTAACTCGCCGTCGCTATTACCTGGTAATTGACTCGCCTTGACAAAAAGGTTAGCTTGGCATCTGCCGTAAGGCTGTTTATTTCATTTCATTTAGTCGCTACAGCAACACACTATTTGTGAAAGTAAGTAATGAGCAGTTTAATACGATATGTCGATGTGGCAAACGTTCAAAAGTTAATCTATATTAATGAGGTTCTATTGACAGACTTTCATGCGACATTCTAAAAAGAATTTCCTAATATCTAAATATTACTTTGTTTCTGCTCGGTTGACGTCTGAATATACCATTTTTGTTTCTGGATTTCTTTAATGATATACGAGTGGGCTTGCTTGCCTTTAGAGGCTCTATGCCTCGATTTATCATGAGTCGTTTGTTAAAATTCAGTGGTTTTATTTCTTGCTTGCTTTTGCTGCTAAAGTTTCGTGTCCAATAATAAGCTTCTCTAATCAAACTATGGCCAGTCATTTCGTCAGCAATAGTTGCCGAAAATTCTTTAAAATAATTGCCAGCAATAGTAAATGTTTCATCTAACTTTAAATAGGGTCCATATAAAGTAGTCATGGAAGGCCAGTACCCACTGCGGTGACCTCTAAGAGGATAGCCATTTATAACGAATGATGTCCAAACTTCCACCATACGTTTTGCCATCTCTTTATCGGGTGGGCTTAAATTTTTGACGTGCTCTGGATAGGGAAACAGGTACAATGCCTCGTCTGTTAACGAAACTCCAGCCTTAAATGGACTCTGCATATTATGCTCCTCATCCATATCACGATAACGATTATATTCTCCCAAATAATCAAATGAATATAGAAAGGTATGCTCGGGAACATGTTTATTGTTCATGTTTAAAGCTAATAGTACTGGAAGCTTATGGAGAAGTGTACCTACGACCTGCAAAACGGAAAATGGATTATTTTTATATATTAATCCGAAGCAATACTTTACATCTATTAATCTGGGTATCAAGGTAGCAAATGTACCGTTTTCCATGAGGTTTCTATTTAGGAAATTCTGAGTAACAAAGCTTGTCAACAACATTGTTTTGTCGGTGCCAACAACTTGTCGAATTACATGATCAATATAGTCATAGCTATTATAAATGTCGTCGGGTATATTTTCCTCCCAATCATTTTCAATTATGTCTAAAATAGTGTGTTAAGTTATAAAAGAAAAATTGGAAACAAATTTATTTACGAGAAACTTACCATTTAAAGTTCTGGAGCCAGCATTTTTTGGACAACCACCCAATGCTGGATAGGAGTAATTAGATTTTAGCATTAAATCGTAAGGATGTTCTGGCAATACACCGCTTGGCCCCCCAATCGTAAATTGCATGCCACCAGTATGACCAACACCTAAGCCAGACTTTTCAACCTGCAAAATAGCAAAACTGTTGAACTGCTCACTACGATTAGAAATTTACTTAACACACTCCATGTTTTCTAAAAGCTTCTAGTAACTCCAATGCAGACATGTTAATTAGACACGTATTTAAATCACGGACGGTTTTCATTTTACAAGCACCCTGCTCGGCAATTTCTTGTGCAAATTTTCGAGGATTTTCTTCCAAAAAAGTGGGCATTAATGCGGAACCAGAATGATATATTACCTGATGAAACAATCCCTTTTCAACCTGATAAAAAAATAAAGGATTCTTACTTTAGAATTTTTATTTAAAAATTTAAATATTTTTTAATTTTTTACCATAGGCGACAAAGTCATTAAATGCGCAATAGCTGCACCACCCACTTGTCCAGCCAGCGTAACTTTGTCCGGATCACCACCAAAATATTTAATAAAATTCTTAATAAACTGCAGTGCCAAAAATATATCTAAAACTCCAGCGTTTCCAGGTATTTCCTGTGTTTTTGTAGATAGAAATCCAAACGGTCCCAGACGATATTGCGGCACTACCAGAACAATATCTTTTTCCAGCAAATAATGCGGTGGGGCTTCTAAATTACTACCCTCGTACAAATATTCGCCGTGTATATAAACTAATACAGGATAATTTGCAGAAACATTTGGCGTTGAAATTGTCATTGACAGGCAATCTTCAATGTCTATAAAATCGTCTATTTTTTGCAGCGACTCCATGGATACAATTGAGGGGCAACCAATTTTTTCAACCGTTGCATCAATTATATCCTCCCAAGGCTCAATAGGACGAGGTGGCTATAAGATAAGGAAAGGTAAAGAAAAATGGCATGATAAATTATTCGAATAAAAATTTAATTGGCTTTCTTTAACGTTACCACCTTTTTTACATTTTTTATAGACGGTTCCATATCGTAAATTTATTTGAAAAACAAAATTTCTTTATTTTATTTCATTTTATTTACAAAACTTATTTAAATCACAAATATAAAATGTTTTACGAAGCAAATTACTTTTTTATATTTTACTGGAAGATACTTTTGCGACCACATACAAATTGGATTAATTCGCTAAATAGTTAATGGCAGCAGAATGGTTTTTGTTTTTGATTATTAAATCGCATAAATCATCTGCATATGTTTTGTAATTTTATTGAAAATTTCAGAACTTTCTCCTACCCTATTTCTCACTTTTCTAAACGACCTTCTTTGTCAAACTTTCAGCCCTATATACTCTTTCGCAGATGACTGCACCTGTTACTATGGGTGATATAGGTATTGCGGAATCGGATGTTCTTGATGTTCTTGGCATGAAAATTCAGTGTGACGTTCGATGGACTAAACAAATTTTTCAAGTTTCTTAAAGAGCTATCAAGTGCCTCGGTTTCCTAAAACGGTGTAAGACATGCGTACCTGTCAAAAGAAATCTTTGCCCGAGAGATGCGAAGTTTATAGTTTGCGAACCACAAAATCATCTGCCACAATAGTTAAAACTAATTTTAGAATGAAATGAATATGCGGAAACAAAAAGAAGTTTAAGAAAAAAAAAAACAAATTGTATGGCCGAGTGGCTCGAAAGAAACCATGTGTCAGTACCAAAGGGATCGCTTGGATTTTGTACAACAGTGCATATCAAAAGATTTCTTTGGAGCGCGGTAAAATTTATTTGCCATGTTATGTTGGCTTTTCCTATCAGCATTCTAACATCTGGAAGCAAATATATTTTGTTTGGTTCCGATAGTCGGCGTTACGTGTGGCGTAAACACAATGAAGAGTTTTTTTATAAAAACACGGAGAAAACAGTGCAGGATGTAGGCTTATTAGTCATGGTGTGGATCTGCATCCCCCCGGGGGCACATAAATATGGACTTTATAGAATTCCACTACCTAGACACAGTGCAACTGGGGAAAAAGGGAGCCAGTCCCCTGAAGACAAGCAGGGAGTCAACTGTAAACTCCACTTTATTTCCACGGGAATCAGTAAGATCGCAGAGTTCATTATTTGTCCCTTTAGACATTTAATACTTCTCTGACTGATCATTGAGGTTGGCTCCTATATGGGAGTATCGTGGTGGTTGTGGTTTCGCGGCCCCATAACAGTATAATAGTTATTATGGTGGCCACGATCATCTCACTGATAATGACACGCAAAGTGAATGATCCAGTCCAGTGAGCATGCTAGACATGTGTTCTGGACAGGAGTTGGAAAGTCTCCAACTCTTTAGCAAGGTGTGATGATTTGCAGCCCTGCTCTGGAATCATTAAAGTTGCAACTAGAAGGTTTCTGTTGCATAGAATTATAGCTTCGGCTTTTTAGGACGAGCATGACGTTTCAAATCATGCATTGGTTAGATCCACCATCTGATTAAGGCTTCATGGCCAAGTGCGGATGTAAATCCAATCACACAGTTGTGGATCTGCATAGTAGCTTCAGGTATCGAAAACTTTTACGTTAATAGAAAGTACACTGAACAAAAACTTGTATCTTGACATTTTAAAAACAAATGTTAAGGAAGTTGCATGGATAGTTAGGTATTGCTGATAATATTAAGTTTTATCAAGACAACGACCCTAAGCACACATCACTGATAGTAACGAACCCGTTACTTTACAACTGCCCTAATGTCATCACAACAACTCCACAAAGTTCAAATATTAACATTATGGGACGAACTTCGACGTTGTATGTAAATCAAATATTGTGCAGTAATAAAATCCAGCTTAAAGCCGCATTACAGGAGGAATGCAGGTAGCCAAATAACGCCTGATGTGTTCAAAAAAATTAGTGGAATCTATTCTAGAAAAAATTAAAAACTGTAGAATATCAAAAAGGAGATGCAAAGAAGCTTAAACAAGCGAATTTAAAGACTGACCGACTCTCAAAGTTTTTGTTTTGCTAATTTACTAATATGTAGAATAAATATTTGAATGAAATACCGGGTATCCGCCGGGAAGGTGTACTACTTTGTTTTGCCGCCATTTTGGTAAACATTAGTCTTGACAATTCATATTAGGCAGTCGTAAAGTAGACACGTGGCAGATTTATTATGGAAAAATATTCGATAAACCAACGTGTTTTAATTATAAAATATCTTTTCAAAATCAATGATCGATTACTGTGACGATGAAGAAGTTACGTGAAGTTTTTGAGAGAAACACCGTGCCAACAAAACTCACTATTTATTATGTAGTGAAAGATTTCGAAAGATCAGAGGAGCATTCACTGAACCTTACTTCTTTAAAAATGAAAACGGCTTAATGGTAACTGTGAGTGGGTAGCGATATCGTGATATGATTAAAAACTTTAACGCCAGAACTGCATGCTTAGAGCTTGATTAAAATGTGATATCTACGGGCTGGTGCCACATCGCATACAGCCAGGATTGCAATAGAATTACTGCGAGACCTCTTTCCACAACAAGTTATTTTAAGAAATAGTGATGTTGACTAGCCTCCATGGTCGCCTGATTTGAGTGCTCCGGACGTCTTTTTGTAGAGATATCTGAAAAGCAAGGTTTATGCAAACAAACCAGAAACGCTTGAGCAACTCAAGCAAAATATTCGTGATGAAATTAATGAACTACCGCCTGAAATCGAAGAGAATGTAATGAAAATGTGCTTAAAAGTGTTTACATTTGTGAGGCTAACAGAGGCGGACATTTATCTGATATTGTATTCCATACATAATTGTCGACATTAAAACATTTAAAACATTTATCAATATTAGATCCTTCTCGCCGGACACCCTGTATTTTGCAAAACTTGGAATATATATGTTAAAGCTGCAAAAGTTTTCTATAATTAGATCTGAGCCATTGTATGTACAAACTTTTATGTGTGTTTTTATGTGTTATAATAAAAACATGTGTTATAATGATTTAAAAATTTGGCAAGATCGGTTTTATTAAATTAAATTAAATTTTAACATTTTTCCTTTTTAGTTCTTTTAACTTAATTTAATTTTTTTTTGTTTGAATTAAATATCCTTTATTAAATCAAATTTGTTTGTGGACCTTAATTTTTATCGACAATTTAATGGTATATAGAATGGGGTACCCACCTTAAATCTATACTGTCCTGAAGGTGCTTCTGCATATTTGATATCAACAAATTGCAATATTTCTCTCTGTGACCAAGCAGTCTCTACAATTTTTCCCTGTATTAAACCTAATTTAGGTAATTTTATAACCGTATCCTTATTTTCATCATACAGGGCCAACGATACATAAATTAATCCGAAGAATACCGTAAACCGTACAAACACTACTTTTTTCGAGTTCATACTTTTGATAAGAATCTCAACCGTTTCCTAACAATGCATCTCAATAACTAATTTCTTCGCATTCCGCAGAATATCTTTTTTAAAACACATTATTTAAAAACAACATAATGCAAATTATATTTTAAAATTTAAGCGAATCATTCATTTCTTTTTATACCCTTCACCGCTTTTATATGTAAACTCTATTCATTGAGTTATATTTTGTCGATAAATTTCTTTAATTTGAGAAACATTAGGAGAAATAAAATAGTTAAAAAAAATTGGAATGTTGCAAATATTTCCAGCTGTAGCGAATAGTTTAAAGTTAAAACGTACGAAACATTATCGTCTCCACAAAGTTTTGTCGGATATTTTTAAGCATTTTAGAGACTTTATGTTCAATTTTAACAGTTTGCTTATCCACATTTCAACTGGAACTTAAAGACAAATGTAAATCAGGTGGCAACATTTTGCCAAGGCACATTTCACTTAATAGCAAAAAAGAATCAGAACTACTTTTAGTTTCTTAATTTTGCTGTAATTTGTACCCGTGAATTTTCTTGAAGTTGACTAATATGTTTGAACACTTACGTAATGCCAAGGGCACTCAATATGCGTATTGCTTTCAATTGCTTTTAAGCACTGTATTAAACCTTTAACAGCGACATTATAAACCCACAAGTGAATACAACCTCAGACACAATTTTCGCACCACTTAAACTAATCATAATCTCCAACACACGAATATTACCCTCAGACGGACAATAATAAAAAACTAAAAAATATTAAGTTTAATCCCCACATAAAATTCCAGATTGCTGACGTTCTAACTAAGCAGGTAGATACGCCGATAATGGGATAAATACCTGGACTAGAAATACTGATTCACCAGTACGGGATGAAAATGATGTATTCACATCTAAACCGCTCGCCATTCGGTGAACAAACAGCCAAGAAAGACGATATATAGAGGAGGAATTGACAACACTGTATTAACTTTATCAATATCGTCATATTACTAATATACACACAGAATAAAATAATACAGAATTTTAAATCGCCTAAAGCGCAGTACTCAGTTCGAATTTACAAAAACTGTTGTGCAGCATTTATTACTTCGCTCCAAAAACTTGACAATTTACTCACCAGTAGTAAATACTTATACTCGTATATATGTTTGTCGATTCGCTTGTAATTTTTATACTATTCACGCCCCACTCCATAAAGCCTCTATAATCTTGATTTTAATGCGAGATGAAGTCGATTTAGCAATACCCATTTATCTATAATCAGATGGAAATCAGTTTTTCCAAGCTTCCATAAGAGTTACAGAAAATGTTTGCCCCCAATCTGTCAAAAGTAACTTCAAATCAGGCACTATTGAAATTCAGCAGTATCGATCTATAAATAATATAAGTAGAGACAACGCACCTCAATAGGCACCCACTTTTACTTAGTTACTCCCATTTTTCTCTTTCTCGGCCCATCACTGAGAGGATGCCCCCACCTATGCATTGTCTGAGAACTAGAAAATAAAGTTATGGGAAGCAAGAAAAAAGGAGCAGTGTTAGTGGACACCCAATTTGAACTTTCCTACATTGAAAGTGATAGGCAAGACCTCTCGAGGGAGTTTATTCCACATACGGACTGTTCTGCTAAAAAAACGAATTTTCCCTGTAATGCGTAGGATGCGCTTTTACCGAAAATCTAGTTAAACGTTAAAACGTGCGACTAACCGGAAGAAATTCCCTAATTTAATTAGAGCACTTACCATTGAAGTTACAATAAAACAGTGAAGTACTTCCCACATATCGTCGATGCTCTAGAGAATTAATAGAGTTGAAACCCTACTGTCCCAAAGTAGCCTCTTGGCCCTTGGGGCGCCGGCCCATATATGAGAGTTGCAAACCATTTTTGGATGAATATAGGTGGTATAAATAGTACAAAGTATCTGTTACACCGTTTTAGAAAACCGCGACACTTGAAAGCTTCTGTAGAAACTTGAAAATTGTGTTTAGTTCATCGACCATCACACTGAATTTTCATGCCAAGAACATCAAGAGCGTCCGATTCCGCAATAACTATATCACTCATAGTATCAGATGCAGCACCATTTCCGAACACAGATCTATGTGTAAGCATGTAACATTCCAAGATTGCCGCGAAATAGTGATTGAGCATATCATTCATGTTCCGCCGTTTGGAACTCACCTCCAACTGGTTCGGTCTATTTTCAAATAAATACAAATCTGCGAAAGAGTGTGATTCGTTTTACATCCGCACCTGGCTATGCAGCCTTAATCAGATGGTGGACAAACCACTATTGTATAATTTGGAACGTCATACAGGCGTCCTAGGAAGCCGAAGACATAATTCTAAGCAACAGAACCACCTAGTTTAAACTTTAATGATTCCAAAGCAGGGCTGCAAACCATCACACCTTGCTAAAGAGTTGGAGACTTTCCTACTCCTGTCCAGAACACATGTCTAGCATGCTCACTGGACTGAATCATTCACTTTGCGTGTCATTATCAGTGAGATGAGCCTGGCCACCATAATAACCATTATACTGTTATGGGGCCGCAAAACCGCAACCACCACGATACTCCCATATAGGGGCCAACCTCAATGATCAGTCAGAGAACTATTAAATGTCTAAAGAGACAAATAATGAACGCTGCGGGTTCACTGATCCCCGTGGAAATAAAGTGGAGCTTCCAGTTGACTCCCTGCCTGTCTTCAGGGGACTGGGCTCCCTGTATACCCCCAGTTGCACAGATCTAGATAGCTGCTACGTACTATAAAGATCATAAATGTGCCCCCGGGGGGACAAATCTGCGAAAGAGTATATAGGGTTGAAACTTTGACAAAGAAGAAATATGGTAGAAAAGAGAGAACGGAGTCTTGCGGTACCGCTGAATTAATCTTGAATTCGTCTGATGAAATTGAAATTCCATCTATAACAACTCGTATAGTGCGATTGCTGAGAAAACTCGATATAAATCTAAAGAAACAGCAAGTTCTGACAGAAGTGCATCATGCCACACTCTATCAACTCTCTCCGAAATGATGTATATAGATGTAAAGAATCTCGGTGGTCTTTTAGTAGACCACAGCTGGGTGATATTGGATCTAAGAATGGGGGTCAATAATAAACGAGGATCATCAAGACACCTCAAATGCAAATTTAGTGTATATTATGTTCAGTTTGTTTTGTGTTTAGTACTTTAATATATAAAAAGAACCATTGCAAGAGGTACGGGATGCCAGGCAACTTCTAATGACCTCGCAGACGTCAAATAGATAGTCCAAGTACCATAATTACCACTAAAAACACTTTTCTTATGTCAAAGATATATTCCAAAAAATATATATTTTAAGAAAATACAAAATTTCCTTTTGGTGAAGTGTATATAGGATGCGTAACGGCCGAAAATACTGGTAGCGCTCTTAGTTGTTTTAATTATTTTTCTTTCTTCTTTTTTATATTTGCAAATCTGTAAGTTTTTGCTTGCCAAAACAAAAAAAATATTTTAAATCATTAAAACGCGCAACATAAAAATGGTGGACGTTTAATATTTAACATTTATTAGAATTCATCATCAACGGAGTATGTATTCATTAGCATAATTAAACAAAAGTATTTCGATGGATAGCGGTTAGATAGTAAATATTGAGTCAAATTGTGGACAGCATGCTTGTGCTGTTCAATCAAATGCAAACAGTAAAACTACAGGTAAATCTATTTTTATATTTTCAGTTCCCTGTTCCCTCTGCTTTTTGTTGATCCAAGTTGAATGACCCTATACGAACGACTATGAAGTTGCTATAATTGATTATGTTTGTTATTTCATCTACAGCAAGTGCTGATAAGAAGAATGGTATTCACAGTAGTTTCATTTATTCTTTGCAATCTTCTTCATCGTTAAGATGATTTTTGCCTAGAGCAATGAATATTATTTATTCATTTGTGTAGCATCTGTCTAAGCACCAACTGAAATAGTTTTGTCCACACTGGCACTCATTGGATTGCATTAATATTACTATGGCATATAGAAGACTTTGGTCATTCCATTTAACGTTATTTTTAATAACTGTTTGACAAAAACAGGACCAGAGCTGTGTATTTTCCTTTTATTTTCTTATAACCTTTATCATGAAATGTTATACTTACACTTAAATACGAAATGCAGGAAAACGTCAATTCTGAACTATAACTAATTAACTAATTAACAGATGCCCAATTCATTTTAAACTCCAGATTATTTAATTTTAATATCCATATTATTTAATGGCAGCTACAGCTTAAGCGAACTATCTTGTGTATTATTCTTAGAATTTTTATTTTTAAACTTGTGTTAATTTACATTTGAAGTAACTGGGCAGAAAACTTTCTAAAACCGTAAATATTTTAGTTTCTTTCCATAGTTTCACAGTTTATTTAAAGTTAAATTTAAACAAATTATTGAACTCAATATGTATATCGTTTAAATAGACAACTGCTACATGTTCAAATGGTCATTATATTTCCTCTTATTTACGTCCTGGAATGGATGGATTATGAGCTGAGATGATGTGATTAGATATGAAGAGTTCGAAAGAGTAGGCAAATTTTAACTTCAGGAAGAGTGGGCAAATTAGGGGCTTCAGTTGTTTTTGGGTTTTCAACGTAGGCCGAGCTTTCAAATTACCCCATAGAAAATAATCTAGCGCCGTTAAACCACGAGAATGATGCGGCCAATTGTCATTGCCAAATTGTAAAGTTACGTGATCGGAAGATTTCTAATGCAATAACTGAATTGTTTGGGTGGCTGTGTATCTTATAGCGCCGGCTTGCTGAAACGAACGGCCATTAGTATCAGCATTCGCCAATTGTGGCGACAAAAAATTGGTTACCATAGTTTGGTAGCGCAGAGAATTCACGATAACAGCATGTCCTTGCACATTACCCCCCAGGGGCACATATATGGTCTTAATGGAGAGCTACTATGTAGACCTGTGCAACTGGTGGAAAAGGGGAGTCCAGTCCCCTGAAGTCAGCAGGGGTACAGAGTGTGATTTGTTTTACATCCGCGCCTGACTATGTAGTCTTAATCAGATGGTGGACAAACCACTTGTATAATTTGGAACGTTATACATACGTCCTAGATAGCCGAAGACATAATTCTAAGCAACAGAACCACCTAGTTGCAACTTGAATAATTCCAGGGCAGGTCTGCAAACTATCACACCTTGCTAAAGAGTTGGAGACTTTCTAACTCCTGTCCAGAACACATGTCAAGCATGCTCACTGGACTGGCTCATTCACTTAGCGTGTCATTATCAGCGAGATGATCCTGGCCACCATAATATTCATTCTTCCCTTATGGGGCCGCAAAACCACAACCACCACGATGCTCCCATATAGGGGCCAACACCAATGATCAGCCAGAGAACTATTATAAGTCTAAAGAGACAAATAATGAACTCTGCGAGCTCACTGATCCCCGTGGAAATAAAGTGGAGTTTCCAGTTGACCACCTGCCTGTCTTCAGGGGACTGGGCTCCCTTTATACCCCAGTTGCACTGAGTCTAGATAGTGGAATATTCTATAAAGACCATATTTATATGCCCCTGGGGGGAACAACTGGAAACTCCACTTTATTTCCACGGGAATCAGTGACCCGCAGAATTCCGTTATTTGTCTCTTTAGACACTTAACTGTTCTCTGGCTGATTATTGAGGTTGGCCCTTTATGGGAGTATCGTGGTGGTTGTGGTTTCGCGGCCCCATATCAGTCTATGGTTCTATGGTGGCCGGGTTCATTTCACCTACCTGGTGAAATGTTCCCAGATCCAGTGAGCATGCTAGACATGTGTTCTGGACAGGAGTTGGAAAGTCTCCAACTCTTAAGCAAGGTGTGATGATTTGCAGCCCTGCTCTGGAATCATCGAAGTTGCAACTAGAAAGTTCTCTTGCATAGAATTATAGCCTTGGCTTCCTAGGACGAGCATGACGTTCTTAATTATGCAGTGGTTTAGTCCACCATCTGATTAAGGCTTCATGGCCAGGCGCAGATGTAAATCTAATCACACAGCTGTCCTTGCACATTTTCAAACAAATACGCCGCCTGATCACAGCCAGCAATATACGGACATTTTCTTTGGATGTAAAGATTTTTCGATTTTGTGACCCCCACATGCGACATTTTTTTTTTGTATGCACAACTCCGCCTAATTGCAAATGAGCCTCATCCTCTTTAAGGATTATTTTGTAGAAAAAAGCCTTGTTTTCGTTCAGTTTTTTAAACAGCCAACACACAAACGTTCAACGCAAACAATGATCTGTCAGCTTTAATTCTTGAATGAGTTGAACTTTATAAGCGCACAGAGGGGTATTTGGCCAATCTAGGCGGCCAAAATTATTTTGATTGAATTTTGTATGCAAAATATTTAGAAAAGACATGTTGTGGCATTTAAAATTGTAAATTTATATAAACAAGCAAAAAGACGTAAGGTATTAAGACGGTATTTCCCCAAACCAATTAAAAGAGGATGCTTTTTAAAGAAACTCTAAGTCGTGCAGTATGAAAAATTAACAAATAATTCTGTTTTTATTGAAAAGATAAAAATATGATATAAAAAAAATCAATCGGCCATTTCTTCATTGCCTGAGCTGAAAATATCTTCTTTATTTAATTCATAAATCGTTGACTTCGGTTGGGACAAGCATTTCTAAGCATTCCTTTGAGAAAGGATTTTGTGTTTTTTTTGGCTTTGGTCTTAGTCCCGTTAACAGAGGATCTGAAGTTAGCAATAATCTATTAATTATATCTCTATTGCAGGACTCTCTTGAAAATTTTCGGGCGTAGTTTTCACGATATTGCCGAAAGTGCTTATTTCTTGCTTCTGTTGCTTCTTCCGATAGCTGTCCTATAGGCAACAAAGCGTTTTCGATAACAATTTGGCCATGAACAAGTATCTTGTGCATTGTTGGAGACATTGGGTACCAGGTGTACAACTTAACATACATCTTCGCTCTATTTGTTGTATAGGTGTGAAACTGTTCAGTATCTATTTTATGGCAACTGGATATTACTTCCAATATAACTTTCAAGCGAAAAATTAAGTCTCGATCAACTCCTGTAATTTCTGCTGCCAAATTAGGATCGGAAAAAAAGCGTCTGCTTGTATTGCCGTCATTACTGTTTCCGAAACCAGGTTTAGGAACATCCACAATCAGGTCCATTTTAATTTTGATTTCTTGCTGGATTTTCATTTTTCGGGTTCTTACTATATCTTCATCCTTTTCTGTTCTTGCTTGCCATTTTTTAAGAGGTAGTTTGTAGGACATGTGTAAAATACCTTCAAATAATCGCATCCGAGCGTGGAGAGTCGAAAGTCCGAATGTGAGCGAGCTTTCATTGATTACTCTAGTTTTATTCAAATCATTAAAATCTTTGGAAGTTTTGTTGCAATCATAGCACTTCATGGTGCAGCTGGTATTAGTCACAGCGTTGCATACTTTAGCATCGACCATAGTAAGCAGTAATTTATGTTGAACGCGAATTTTTATTCCTTTTAGGTCAGCTTCCGTTTCCACCAAGGTGCTAATGGCATTTTGAATATAATTGACTTCCTTATTAGTTACATCTACCGATTCCTTTACAAATCGAATCCGCATCGGTCGATAGTAGCGTGGTGAAGACGGTGTAGGATTAGCTGATTAGCTTTAATGAAAACATTGGCTTTTCTATGGGCTTCAGCCCATTTTTTTAAAATCGCTTTTGAATTTCGCAAAACTATTTTTTTAACAAAGTTATATCTTCTTTAGAATAATTTCCGGATTGCATTTCATGTTTTTCGGCAGCAGCTATATAAGCAATTATTGATGAAATATTGCAAATTTCGGAAATTCGTAAAACGTCTTCACGAACTAAGAATTTGACCTTTGAAGAACCTAGATTTGGAAACAAAAAATTCTGTAATTGCTAAAGTTAAAAGTTAAATGTGTAAAGAAGGGTCCAATAAAGCAGCATGTACAGTAAAGCATCAGAATTTTTGGTACATTTTTCAGCAGTAGCATACTTCCAAGGACCATAAAATAGTCATCCGCACATATCCGCAGCCAATTTTTTTTTTTCAAACCATGAAATATCAATTAATACACCCGAGCGAGAATCTCAGTTGCGTTTAGTGGTGTTATACAACTTTATGATTATAGTTAATTTTTTTAATCAATTAAAATTAACAAAAATACCATCATTTTCAATGTAGCTCTGCCGGTACCAGAATATATTATATTCTTATTGAACTATGTGAATTTTATCATATTTACCTGCATTACAATTATCCATTTTAATAAAATTCATAAACTGAAAACACGCTTTTACTCAATTTTTTTCACGTTGACTTGTCTCAAACACAGAAAAAAAGCATATGCCTACTTAGCAACACGAAACTTTGACTGCGTGGCGAGAGTGAACGAAAGCAAAAACGAATTAAAAAAATGACGGGATCTAGTCCAGCATTCTATTCTTTTCACCCTACGGTGGGTAGTTAAAGAAAAAGTGAGTTTTGAAAATTCGAATTTTGGCCGCTTAGATTGGCCAAATACCCCTCTGTGAAGCGTGAAGATGGAGAACTTTATGTTGCGCAAAGATTCTCTAGTGATGCCCAATTGTTGCGAACTTCGACAAGTTCAGCACCATGAGCGCATTATTTTGATTTATTATCAACAGCAATATCGTGAGCCTCGAAATGAACGATTATATTACATATAGCGGAAGAAAGAAAGGAGGATACCGATTATAAGGAAAAGTTGCTCGAATTTTATGAAATGATACAGTGAAATATTCGCAATTTTAATAGTAAATTTTCACAATTAAAATTTTGTGCTCAAGATTGTAGCGTTTCAAGCTTAAAATTTTCCAACTTTTTACTAAATAAATGTCAAATGATTACGGCTTAATTCTTGACATTTAGTCATTTGACAAGCAATTTACTGGCTAACCTGTAATATTTTTACCACGAAATGGTCTTCAAGTGCTTAAAAAATAGAGAGATGGCAGGCGTTATCATTGAAAATCAGAGTACAAATTGACAGTTTAAAAAATCTAAATAAATACAAATTATTTCTGACTTAATAAAAACCCAGCAAAAAATGATACATTACCGTAACGTTAAAGGAATAATTTTATATCAATTTTCAGTAACTGATTATAAAAGTCTCATGCCTTGTTTAAATCACTAGATTGGCAATCCAGTTGGGAAGTCCTTTCGCCACATATGTTTAGTTTCACACTCGATTGATTACATTTTCTAACATTTTTTGCTGGGAAACGTGTGTAAGGGTTTCCTTAAAATTTGGCTTAACCAGCCAGTAATATAGGCAAAGATAATTATCTTAACACCCAAGAAATTAGTTTTAACCAATGAATGTGTTTTTTCCAAAATATTTTTTGTCGATATTTTAGTTCTCAAAGTATTTTAGAGATTTTTCTTTTTCGAAACATTTCTGCCCTGCAGCGAGGCGTTGTTTGGTTTTATTTATACATGTTTATTAAAAGTTGTACATACATAAATGCAACATAAAAGTAATATATAAATAAATAAAATCATAATTTTACAATTATCTGATAATTTGGCTAATAAAGCAAAAAGAATCTATTATTTTTTGTTCTTTTAGCTATTAAAACAATATTTTCACGGCCTTCTTCATTAAAAGTCTCAGCGTCAGCGATATCCCGGCTGGTGTCAGTGTTGTCATCAGCAAAGTCGAATAAATTAGCAAAGAATTCCTTATTGATTAAATTAAAACCGTTTGCTGTATCCTTCACGGCTGCAGTAAATTCGTTAATATAATTTTCCCCAACTGATACGGTTTTGTCGATTTTCATATAAGGGCCAGTTTCATCTTTCATTACAGGCCATTCTGGGACATTAGGAGCAGATGGCTTACCAGTCGCAGCAAAGGAAGTCCAAAAGGCCACCATACGTTTTGCGATCTTAATATCTCGATTCGAATTAAGTAAATAATAACGCGGCCAAGGAAACAAATAGAGATTATCGTCGGTTAACGAAATACCCATATCGAACGGCATCTCATTTAACTTATCATCAATATCTTCATCAATTGTATAACGATTAAACTCGCCATCATAGTCAAATGAGTATAGATAAGTGCTGTTGGGTAATTTTTGTGCATTACCTTGCAATGTTAATAAAATTGGATTTTTAAAGGCTATAGTGCTGCATAGCTGAGATTTCAAATAAATCAAGCTTTATAAAGAGTTTGATCAAAAAAAAGGCAAGTTTTTTTTTCAAATAGCTTACATCAATTAGTCCAGGAGTCATGTCATAAAGTGTACCATTCTTGATTATTTCTTTTGAAAACACTTCCTCCACGGCGAATTTTTGCCAAGCTTCAGTGGGATCAGCAGCATTAGTTTTTGAGATTATTAGGTGTACGTAATCCATGCCCACCATACTGTCATCGACCATAGTTCCGTTGAAATCATCTAAATAAATATCTAAAGACAGAAGTTTACATGTTAATTACGTGGGATACTCGTTTTATCAAACCAGTAATTCAATGTCTATACACACACATAAAATAGGTTTACAAGTTAATAATGTCGATTTCTTTCTTTGAAACATGAATTTTTTTATTGTAACAAAATGAGTTGATACATTATTCAGAATATTGCCCATCGTGTGCCTTTACTTTTTTTTCCATCTTTCTGATAACATATGGATTCCGCGGCAAAGGTAAGGAATGAATAAAGCCAATTACTGACACGTAGTTATTAACTGAAGCGTATTCTAGTAAGCGCGTTCTGGGCTATAATACTGGTGAGTTAAAACTTGCCATCCCTTAACTTGCAAATAGTTTTTGACCGCTCTTGAAACATATGGACGAGCGTTGTCATGATGGAAGATTATGCCCTCTTGGGTGTTCAAATATTCTGGTAATTTTTCATTGATTGATCTCTTCAAACGAATCAATTGTCTTCCGTACAGGTCTCTTGTGATCATGTGACCCGATTTCAATAGCTCCTAATACAAGACATCCTTCTGATCCCACCAAATACAGAGTATTACATTGGCGCCATGGATATTCGATTTCGGGTTAATTTAGTCGGTTGACCGAACTAAACATAGACTTTTTTTGCGCTTGTGATTAGCGTAATACATCACCAGTAACAATATTTCCCCCCGGGGGCACATGATAGTCTTTTTGGAACCTACTATTCCATTTAGACTGGTATCTTGCGGGGTAAAAGGGAGCCTAGGCCCCTCAAAGGCTAGTAGGAGTCACCTGGACAATCAATATATTTTAACGGGAATCAGTACGCTCGCAGAGTTCACTATTTGTCTCTTGAGACAATTAGCTGTTCTCTGACTGGTTATTGAGGTTGGCGCTTATATGGGAGTATTGTGGTGGTTGTGGTTTCGAGACCCTCGTGATAGTTTGTGGGTCGGATCATTCATAATGAACACAATGAATGGTTTAGGTCCAGTGAGTATGAATGCCGTCGTGTTCTTAATTATATTAGGCTTCATGCGTTCTGACCCAGGAGTTGGAAAGTCTCCAACTCTTTAGCAAGGAGTGAAGGCTGCGGCCTACTTCGGGCTTTCGAAATTGCTACTAGGAGTGACCGCAGGATATACGTATTCGATAGCCTCCTAGGGCGTGAATGACGTTTGCAAATCATTCAAAGTGGTTTGACCACCATCTGATTATGACTACCTAGTCGGTGCAGATGTAAATCACATCACATCAATTACCAGTAACAATAGGATGAAAAATGACTTCTTTTTGTAGCGTTCATGTAACATTTTTAACATGTAAAATCGCCTTTCAAGGTCTCTCGGCTTCAATTCATATGGAGCCCAATTGAATGCATTACTTTTGAATGAGTTCCAATGCTTTTAAACGTAAGGAAATGTCTTGTTGTGTGACTTCCAGTGATAATGCAAGTTCTTCTTGCGTTTGACAACAGTTTTTGTCGACTAATGCTTCCAATTCCTCATCTTCAAACGTTTTCGACTGGCCAGGCATTTCTTGTCTTCTGTGTCGAAATCTTTGTCGACTTTGGAATCAGTCAAACCTTCTTTCACAAGTATTTTGAGTTGATGCATGTTCGCCGTAAGCATCTACCAACAATTGATCATGTTCAGCAGCCTTCCCCGCAAAAAATTCGACGTTACTATCGCGATTTAAAAAAAAATGTGAGTTCAAACTTTGGCGTCTATAGACAGTAATTATAAGACCATCTGACAGGTGTAGGCTCCAAAATACTATATTTATTATTATTGACAAAAACCATATGTGATACTTACGCCACATGTTGTCTAAATCGACATTATTAACTTGTATACCCGTATATGTATATATGTACATACATATGCATGTAAGTATGTATTTCATACGAGTATTTATTTATTTATTTATACCTCTTAATATAGAAGTGCCGGCATTCCTTACAGTACCACCCATTGTTGGATAGGCTTTAAAATTTCCAGATGTTAGTAGTTTAGCAGGGAATTGAGGCAAGATACCTGAAGGACCTCCAACAACAAATTGTGATCCACCATACGAGCCTAACCCTTGATTGGCCTTTGACAAACTGTATAAACGGAAGGCTTCCACTAATTCAGTAGCATTTAATTTACGCAAACACTTATTTAGAGAAATTACTTTCTTGACATTTTTACAGCCTGCTAATTGACCTATTTTTTTCGCTGATGGCAAAGGATTGTCGGTAACAAAAGCTGGCGATAATGCTGAAGCTGAATGATAAATCACTTGATGAAAAAGGCCTTCAGAGACGGCTGGACTCATGGTAAGAACATTGATTAAAGCTGCACCAGCAACTTGTCCAAACAAAGTAACACGATTGGGATCACCTCCAAAGACAGCAATGTGATCTTGAATCCATTGTAAAGCTAATATGACATCCTGGACACCTGCATTTCCAGGTATATCTTCTGACATTGTCGACAAGAAACCAAAAGGTCCCAAACGATACCGCACACTAACCAAAACGACATCTTCTTCCAAAAGATAGCCTGGAGCTGCCTCTAAGCTACTGCCATCATACAAGAAGTCTCCATGAATGTAAACCATAACGGGAAAATTACCAGTAACCTGTAAAAATATAACATATCAACAGCATATAGCAACGCACTTCGGACACTATATATTTACACGTCATAGAAGTCAAATACTTCGGTATACATCACAATAGGGGCTTAAAACGGAAAAGGTACACAAAAGCAAAGTTAAGACGATCAAATATAGGAATTTTCAAATTGGCCAAAATTGTGTGATAATAATTTGAAATTCTTTTAGTTTTAGCTATTGGGACTCATTGCCATATACCTAGAGTTAAAAATGCGGTCCATTTTTTCTTAATAAATGGAATTATTTTTGAAGTATGTTATAATTCTCGTTTTGTAGCTTATTAGCATGCATTGTTCTTGGTCTAAAAAAAACTATTTATTCAATAATTTCTCGTAGATATTCTGCTTGGCCCTAAAATGGCTCAAACTATTTGCTCGGCCAATCAACCGAACTACGCCGAGGACGAATGCCTATGACGCCAAGACAATGCTCTGTGGGATCAGAAAGGTGGCTTATAAGCTGTTGCAACGATCACAGGGGGCCTGTACCGAAGACAATTGATTCGCCTGAAGAGAGCAACCAATGAAAAATGACCATAATATTCGACTAGACACGAGGCTATAATCTTCTGTCATGACAACTTTCGGCCACATGTCGCAAGACCGGCCAAAAACTATTTGGAAAACAGTGAAAGGAAGGCTTTGGCTTACTCGCCTTATAGCTCAGACCTTGCGCCTTCTGACTATCATTAGTTTTGAGCGATACGGAACGCACTTACTGGAATACACTTCCGAACAGGGTATTAGAAATTGAATTGTTTTCCATACAGGTTCTTATGCTTTGTTGACTATGAAAAAGCATTTACCGAGTACAAGACGACAAGTAGATCAATATATTGAGACAGTTAGACATTGATGATAAGGACGTAAGATGTATTAGAAATCTGTACTGGTGACAAGTAGCAGAAAATCGGACTAATGAAATAAACATAAAATATATCCCTAAAAATAGAGGTGTGCTGCGTCAGGGTTGTATTCCGTCTCCTCTCCTTCTTAACTTATATTCGCAAGTAATATTTCAAGAATCCATCAGTGATATTGAAATAGGAATGAAAGTAAAAATGGTCAAGTTATCAACAACATTCCTTGTGCTGATAACACTACTATTCTGACAGACAATATCACTGATTTACAAACTCTTGTACAATTTGTAATTGTTAAGAGTAAAAATTTTGGGTTAAACCTAAACATTACAAAGGACTAAATTTATATTTCTCCAGATGCTAATCTAAACATATTCAACCAACAGACAAAAAGATTCAGAAATTTTGTATATCTCGGATGTATATTGCACGAAAATTGGGCCCCAATGTTGAAATTAAGAGAAGAATCGCAATGGCCAGGACCACATACAGCAAATTTAAGAAAATCCTTGCAAGCCGAGAAATTAATCTTAACCTTCGATTTAGATTTATGAAGTGTTATGTCTGGTCGGTACTCATGTATGGGATTGAAGCATGGACGCTTAAAGTAACTACTATGAATAAACTAAAAACTTCCGAATTGTGTTGATGCCGAAGATTGCTCAGAATACCAGGGATGGGGAGAATATCAAATACTAAAGTGCAAAGATGAATGAACAGCGATAATGTATTACTGTCAAGCATTTAGCAAAGAAAAAACTATCTATTTTGGACATATTATGAGAGAGGAAAGAATAGAAGAACGATGATGCATGGAAAGGAAACAAATGTCCTGGCTGAGAAATATAAGAAATTGGGTGAGGCTAGGAACAATTAGGACTCTTTTATATTCAGCAAAAAGTCGAGATGAGTTTCGTGAAATAGTCAACAATTTAAATTAAAACTATTATATCGACGTAATCTCCCCCCGGGGGCACATGATAGTCTTTTTGGAACCTACTATTCCATTTAAACTGGTGTCTTGCGGGGTAAAAGGGAGCCCAGGCCCCTCAAAGGCTAGTAGGAGTCACCTGGACAATCCACATATTTCCACGGGAATCAGTACGCTCGCAGAGTTCACTATTTGTTTCTTTAGACAATTAGATGTTCTCTGCTTGATTATTGAGGTTGGCCCCTATATGGGAGTATCGTGGTGGTTGTGGTTTCGAGACCCTCGTGAGAGTTTGTGGGTCGGATCATTCAAAATGAACACAATGAATTGTTCAGATCCAGTGTATATGAATGCCGTCGTGTTCTTAATTATATTAAGCTTCATGCGTTCTGGACCAGGAAGGCTGCGGCCTACTTCGGGCTTTCGAAATTGCTACTAGGAGTGACCGGAGGATATACGTATTCGATGGCCTCCTAGGGCATGAATGACGTTTGCAAATCATTCAAGTGGTTTGACCACCATCTGATTATGACTACCTAGTCGGTGCAGATGTAAATCAAATCACATCATATCGACGTAATCACGAAAAAACCTTAAATTCATAATAAATCGATTTAGGGCTATTCTACCTCTCACCGACGATTTATTTATTTAATAATAATTTTCTTTCATTAATTTTATTATTATTATTCTTTGAGAATATAAAATACATACCGACTTTGTGTTTATTGTCAAACTAAGGCAATCTTCAACATTAATATTTTGTGACTTTAACACTTCATAGCTAACCACATCCTGCAGGGATGGACACCCATGGCGAGGTTTCTGTGCATTTAATATATTAGCCCATGGACTAATGGGCACAGGTGCTTTAAATCTTAATAATCCAGTTGGAGCTTTCGCATAGGGAATATCAAAAAATTGTAAAATAGGTTTTCCACTCCATTCTGACATAATAATACGTCCCCTTACTGAACCCAATCCGGGAATCATTTGAGTAACCTCATTTTTTACTTTATTCAACGGTCTTTCTCGATTATTTTTATTCCAGTTTTCAGCTATTTTATTAATTTTATTTCCGTTTTGTCTACTTTGCTGAGAAGCCTTCTTCCGTATGTTCTTCTGTGCTCCTGTACAGACACTAAAGATCATCAAAATCAATACAAAGGTGCAAAAAACTCTTAATTTAAACATCTTTCTGATAGCTGCACTAAAATATAACTAAAGCTCTGCCAAATATAATACGATAAAAGAAACCTTTTCCAAGAAGATTAACAAAGAAGATAAGGTGATCATTAACATACTTGTATGTGCGTAGGTATGTGCGAGTGTGTTTGCTGTTAAGCTTTTAGTAAAATTAGGTTAAACTATCAAAAATTTTGAATTCTTTTGTTTATGTAAATAAAAACACAAAAACTAAAAATCGCTTAATGACTTTAAGAATAAAAATAATTAATATATTTTACATATTAGCAAGTCTAATTAATTATATACGACGGGTATGTAGTAGATACAAGAATTAGAAAAACTTTAGAAAAATGTTAGATTGCAAAAACGTTCACATAAAATGTTCGTACTAAAAACAATCTTTTACGTTCAAACTTGTTCGAACTTACATAAGCGCTGTTACATTCAATCAAATATTGTGCGTAATCATGTGTCATCTAACTCAAATCAATGCCAGTGGTTACTCGTTTTATTCAACAATGATTATTTTGATGTGATCAGTGATTATATTATTGTGAAATAAAACTCATGTCCATGAGTTAATCATGTGCACAAATAATGAGGGAAGGAATAAATTTTCAAGAACAAAATCGATGGGAATCTGAGGCCGCAATGCTTCTTTTAAGACGTAATGATTTTACCTACTGACACTTGTGTAATTTTACAACAACTCCTTCAAAATTATGAGTTTACAAAAGACTTATAATTTTCGAGTTTAAAGTTACATGTACAAGTGCACGACACAACCTGCTAGAATTCGCAACAGCCTGCGCCTGTATCAGATCAAAATAAAACGTCATCTACTCGTATTTGAAATTTTTGTCTATCTGACTGAATTTGTTTACACGTTATTTAACAGTGTGAAAGTTTCACTTAAAGAGTTGAAAAAACATTGCCACGTTTTTTATTTTTACAGATTTTAACTAATTTAATAAAAGCAATTTCATTGATATTTTCATATAAAATTGTTAAAAAATGTTTCCTATTCAGATGAAAAAATATATTAAAAACTAGCGTGCCCGTGCCCGTGCCTGCTTTGCAAGTCATTTGTGGTTTGTTTTTATTCTGCAGCGTTTTTTTTTTGTGTGCGCCAAAAAATTCAATCATTCAAGATTAATCAGAAACAACACAATTTTTTTTGTCGTTTTTATGTTTTTTTTTAATAATTTTATCTTTCAATCAACATCACCATTACTTGAAACAACTTGTTGTGGAAAAAGGTCTCGCAGTAATTCCATTGTAATACTGGCTGTATGTGATATGGCACCATCTTGTTGATACCACATGTTAATCAAGCCCAAGCGTGTAGTTTTGGCGTTAAAAAGTTTTCAATCATATCACGACATTGTTCATTCAAAGTTCAATGCTTCCTACTGACCAAATGGAACAACAGACCAGCACTTTTAATGGATGCAAAGGTGACAATGCCTATTTAGCAGGGTTCAGAATTTTTCATTTATGAACATTCAAAAATCAACATTCATGATATTTTTCATAAATGAGAAATCTAAAATTTTATATTTATTTTTCACACTCATAAACGAACAACAAAAAATGTTCTGGTTATTTTCATACATGAATGCGAACAACAAGAATTATTAGTCTTATTCATATGTGATAAATGATAAATTAGCTACTTCTCATTAATGTTATTTTTCATATGTAAATGTACATGTTCATTTATGAAATAAAAAAAAACATTTTTTTTTCCTGCATACGCCGACAATTACGCATTATTAAATATGTGCGTTTATGTACGCGAATGCTTAACGCACATATTTTTACGACCTTTTCATTTATGAAAAATTATCAAAATTGTATATATTCAAAAATGAACACTTGTGTGTTTCTCATTTTTTCACTTATGGATAGAAAGAAAAAAAATAAATCGTCGCATTCACAAATGAGAAAACACAAAATAATTTGTAGTCTCTCACACATGTATGAGAAGAAGCGGCTAAAAAATGAAATGTACATATTCATATATGTATGAACAGTGAGTGAATACTTCGCTACTCTGCTATTTAGTCAAGTACCGTGCTACATTTTTTTAGGAAAGGGATAGAGAAGAGATGAAACAGGTAGTGAAAGTAGAAGGATAGTCGAATATTAACTGTCGTATAAGACAGCACAGCGACCAGTGACCATGCCTTCATCACTGGGCAGCCCCACCGACAGTCAATTTTTATTTTTGTAGTAAAAAAAAAACCAAGGTCTTCGTTGGGAATCGAAACCACAACCCCCATATTTACAAGCTAGTACACTACCTACTAGCCTACAGGGGCACCTATTTAATATATAGGTGCTTATAAAATACGTCCCATTCTTTTAATTTGCTTTTACATATACTTATGTACGAAATTCTTCGATTGATTTTGGTTCGCGGTATAGACAAACAAAGCAGTTGGTTTATTAACACGTGAACATGATGCATATACGTAATTAGCCGTGCGAAAAAAGCAACACGTATGGGGAACTGAAGCCGTTTAAAATCAAACGGCAAATCTGCAGCAATCATAGGAATGCGTGGTATCATTACATCCTCGCCCTTATATTTTCCTTTTAAAATTTTTGCTTCAATCACATTTTTCATGACTTTTTTGACTACTAAACGTGTCCTATTGCAAAGTCGTGGCTGGCAGATATTTTTAAGTAAAATAATTGGTACACCAACTTTCACTTGTAGGCGGTGGCGCGGTAGTCCAGATAACTTAAGCGAATTTTAAAATTCGACTGGATAATTTACAACATCGTCAACCAATTTGTAGGTAAACATTTCCCTGGGCATGTCATTCAAAGTTTTCAAATCGATATCCGAAACATCTGCATTTTTCGCAGCTAAGATAGCTCTTTCCCCCAATCAATTATGGTTTCTGAAATTTTGTGCAATACCGGGAAGAACGTTTGTGACCAATTCTTGTTTTGATTGCGCAAAGTGGCAAAGTAGAAGGATAGTCGGAAGCGTAATCATTTTTGTGGTGGGGTCAATTGGAATTGCGCCATTCCAAATACCTAACAATTGCTTTGAAAAACGTTCGGCTGATGGATCATTTTGCAATTGAACATGTAAATTACACACACACACACACACACAAAATGCAACAGAATATGGAAAACAAAATTCTCTATTTGTTTGCACATCCACTTGCTATGGAACATGAGCATATTTCGATTCATATTGCCGTCACATTCTGGTCAAGCACACACACACAGCAACGTACAAACGAAAACACACATTTCATTTGATACAAAACATTGAGCCGAAGTATTCAATGGAAAAAAATTTGTCGTTTCAAACACGCACTGTGGACGCACTATTTTGCGTAAACGCATGAAACAAAGATACAACCATTACGAAGGGACTGTGAAAATTTGTTAGAAATCCGACGGCGCATCTCGTCAAACACTGGCAACCAACAGACACCTATTTTGAACTTAATTTTTATTTATAGAGAAGATAAATAATAAATAAAAACTATTTCAATCTTTATTAAAAATGATCTCCAACTATAGTAATTAAGCAGAAATAATTTAAAATAAATTTAGAAATTATTTCTTTTTCAAATATTAATATTTATTTAAAGTTTTTGTAATATTATTCCCTTTTACAAATATTTTCAGGTTACAGATTTTTATAAAGAATGGATTTTTCGTAATCCTGGAACAAAAAATATAAATAAATGCAAAAAACTTGCAAGATTATTTTTAAAACTTTTATAGAAATGTAGTGTAGTTAAATTATCCGGTTTCAGTTTTAAGTCAAACTGATTTGTAGCGATAAGACTTGAATGTTCACAAATATTCATTAGATTTTTCGAGTGAATAATTTTCGATTTTTAATAACTCGCTTAAGAGTTTGCAGGTGACACATAATGAGACTGATTACAATTAGTATACGATAAAATTTGAATACAATTTGATTGAGAAAAATCAAATGAAATTAATTGTTTGTTGTTGTCCATTTGCATAAATCTTGCGTTTATTTCATGTTTAGTTTGTTTAAGCTTTTTGCATCTGTGTGTTGTCGTACGAGTAGTATTAATTGGATAAATCTACAAAACATTTTAGGAATGAACTATAAAACAAATTGTTAAGTTAATGATTTGCATGATTTGGTTAAAGTTTAGTTTAGTTGCATGGGTTTAATAAGAGATTTATTTAAATTGTTGAATTTTTGTTTATTTTTGTGAAAGTTAAAAAATTTTTTTATATTGTATTTATTATTTTGTTTTTATTTATGTTTTTATGGTTATCGTCTGTGTAGTTTTGTTTAAAGCCTTGAAAAGCTTAATTTCACAAAGTGCGCTATGTGCTTGTTCTGTCTATGAATTCTTTACATCTATGCTGCTAGTTGGTTATTTTTTGTTAACAGAACGTTCTCTGCCTATTCAACATCCATCGTTGAGTCATCTGGAGCATTATTGGAATGCGCTGACTTATCGCTATCTGTTTTGCTAGTATTGTCGCCGTTTTGTTGTTCTCCTCCACCTGAGTTCTCCTTGGGTGGTGTGGGCTTAGTAGAAGCTGGTTTCGGCTTAGGGCGGTTAAGCACCGAAATAACGAAAGTGTTGAGAGTGTGTAATTCTTGGCGTATATCAGCTACCTTTACAGGGCTGTCAGTAGTCCTTGGTGCGTGCGTAAACTTGTTTATATTTAAATCAAGCCATTTTTGAGCCTTATCAGCATGTTCAGCTATATTGATAAACTCTATCTCAGTTAAATGATCGTATCTGGGAGAGCCCTTTTTAAATTCATTAACTGCGACACGAGCATTGTTGATAGCATGCTTAAGTTCTTCAAACAATTCAGGACAGAGTTTAAAGTCGTTGGCTCTTTCTTTAATTGAGTTGGTTTGATTTTGCAAGGCTTTTAGTTTATTGACGTAAGTTTCCCGGTCACAATCTTCTCCATCCTCATACAACCAATTTGCTAGTTCATTTAGCTGGGAGCATATGGTATCGCGTTCATTTTCTAAAACATAACGTTCTAGGGGACCGCCCTAAGAATGCATCAAAAAAGTAATAAATAAGTTTAAGTTAAATAAAAAACAATTGTTTGAATACCTGTAATTTGTTACGCATTTCATAAACAAATTCTTCCAATGCATTTTTAGCATCGATACGCTCAGTTTCCTTGGCATCGTTGGAAACCATCTTAGCCTCTTGTTGAATTAAATTATTTAATTCATTTTGAGAATATCCGTGGGTATGAAATTCCATGGGTAACTCAATTAATCTCGATGACTTCTTTTTCTTATCAGTGCCCTAAAAGTAACAATTGATTTTTTCATTGACAGCAATAAATCAAAGAAAAATAAAAAGAAATAGGAAATTTGATATTTCGTTGCTTTGCATTTTAGCTAAATGATCAATTTAAGGCTAAAAAGAGCAGAGAGCTATGGATAAGAAAGCAAACAAACAAACAAACAAACCTTAAAATCCAACAAAAATATGCGAAAAAAAAAAACTGGAAGCAAAATGTATGTTTGTTGTATATTAGAAAATACTTTTTAGGGAATAAAACAAATTAAAAACCATGTAACTACTAAAACAAAGAAGAAAAGAAAAACACATAATGAAGTTGTTCAAGTGATAGCTAGTAGCTGGGGCTTTTTGCTGTCATTTTAAACATCGCCGTTTAAAAATTTCTAGGGACAATAACTTAAGTAAAATATATCAATAAACAAAAACTGCGATTTAAATTTTTTTTGTTCAGTTACACGGTTTTCGATTTAAGCTATAAATACATAAAGTTGAATGACAAGGTGGGAGTTTTTTGTTACTCAAGGGTAGGCTTGTGAGCGGTTTCTTCTTTAGTCTAAAAAAGAAGTTTCCATTATATTTATGTAGATGTTAATGTTAGATTTAACAAATTTCCAATTTCTTTTTCTTTTGCTTTGTGTTTTCTTGTGAGGAAATGCATTTAAGGTCTTAATTAAACATAAAAAAAAGAGTTAGTGATTGTGAAAACGTACCGCAGTAAACCAGCCCTTGACCCGTTGAGCCCACCCTTGTCCTTGACCAGGCGATGAGGTTGCTGTATTATCATCCTCATTATCATAAAATGCCTAGGATAGTGTGTGTAAGTGGTTTACGGACCATCATCAACGATTAAAAGGTGTGATTCGAAACAAGAAGCCAAGAAGACAACAAAAACAGAATATTCAAATTTCAAAACTCATAATTTACGTTTTAAATGATTGCAACTACACACAATTAATGAAGAGCGACAATCCAATTTATGCATGTGTAAAATGCTACAGATGAGCAACTTAAAAACATAATGACAAGAAATGAAATATTGAGGAAAGGAATAATTATGTATTTGAAGTAAGTCCAAATAATTTGATTGTGAGCTTTTGAAAGAAAACTGATATTTTAAAACTAAAACCGCCTGGTACAAATATTCTTAAAACGTACAAAATAAAATAACAAAAAAAAGAAGACAGACTATTACGAATTGTATTGATTTATAAATTATGTTTAAGCTTTTTGTAAACCACATACCTCCTGTGTAACATCCATAGGCTCACCAGCGTTTGGTGGTTGACCTTCGGCTGGCTGTTCAGCATTACACTGTTGCTCTGGTGACTGTACTGTAGCTGGTTCTTCCAGTTCTTTTTTGTCAACCAATGAGGCACTTGAAATCAAAACAATACCATGGTGATTAATTCGGATTTTTACCTTAACCTCAGAATATTCTCCCTTATCAGTGGGCTTGACATCATTAATGATCCAGCGGCCGATTATCGGATCTGGATAAGGAACTGCTTGAGCGTACTGTACTGTCATTGTAAAAGGCTCTTTCCGGTTAAGTGTTAATAGACGGCTAAATGGCGCCGCATGGAATACGGGGAAAACTTCTACACCACCCCCAGGAAGAGAACCTTCGCCATCCCAAGTGACTTTAACGGCATAATTTTGAATATCAGTAACACCAAATTCTCGGACGCGAACAGCTGGTGACATTATTGCGCACTGCAAAGCAGCTCCACGAGAAACAGATTCATCTTGATTTAATGTTGTGCTGGCCGTCTTGCCAAAGACCTGTTCAATTAAATGCTTTATAGCGGGAATGCGAGTGCTACCACCAACAATTTCCACCGAGTGAATTTCCTCCAGCGTAAGTTTTGACTCTGCCAAAAATCTTCTGAATGTTGCCTCTACTCTTTGAAAAACAGGAGTACACAATTCCTCCATTAGAGATCGCTGCATGCTTGACGATACATCAATATCATCCATGAAACACTCAATACTAAGTGGCAGTTTAGTGCTATTTGCAGACATCTGTTTTTTTAATTTTTCAATTTCAGTTATAAGACGCAGCCAAGAGCGAGCATTTGCTTTAGCATTTATCTTGTAGCGGTCACTAAATTCCTTAGCAAAGTGCTCTGCTAACGCGTAATCTATATCCCGTCCGCCCACTTGATCCCAACTGCTGGCCAGCATTTTGAGTTTGCCTTTTGTAAAGGAGCATGCACTGACCTGCAGTGATGACTGACCACAGTCCACAAATACGACATTACGCGGTTTGTCTTCGGGCAAATCCTGCTTATAGAAACCATACGACAAAGCCGTAGCGGTTGTTTCGTTCATGAGACGCAATACATTAAGACCGGTAATTTGGGCAGCATCAAGTACAGCCTTACGTTCAGCATTCGTAAAATACACCGGGCACGTTATAACGCAATCATTTACCTAGAAAAGAGCAAACAAGTCAAATACACTTACAGTTACGCTTAGAATAACTGTAACAAATTACCTGAGCTCCTAAGGCATTAGTAGATGTCTCCTTTAATTTTGTGAACAACATTGCTGTCAACTGTTCAGGTGTGAAAAATTGTTCCTGGTCTAAATAATTCACACGGAAGCCGATGTTGCCATCTGGTAAAGATTCAACTTTTGTTGGAATGCTGTTGAGTTCACGTTGGACATGAGAATCGTTGAATTTACGTCCCAATAACCGTTTAAAGCCACTCACTGTATTTTTAATGTTTGTTACTTGTTGATTTTTAGCAGCTACACCAATAATACGCTTTTTGCCATCGAACGCTACACATGATCTATTTGTTTTTAAAGATAATGCGTAAATTATCAATTTGGAAGTAATTTCTGATACTGAATTGATGCAACGAATGAGAAAATGTTGCATTACGAGTACTTTCTGCTGGTGTCTAATTATACTGGCTTTCTTTGAAAAACCAACGAAAATATGTATTCGGAAATTATTTTTCCATCTTAATAAATTTAAATTTAACTAAAGTCTTATAAATTATTATTTTTTATTATTCTTGGGATATTTTAATTTTTCAATGAAATGTGGTATTCCATCTATACTATATAGTAACTGTGTCTATTGTTTTATGAATTGTTCTATTCTACTTTCTCACTTATTCTAATTTTACTATTTATAAAAGTGAAATAAAAAATAAATGACGACAAAACAAATAATATTCGCTGAATATATATTCGGCGAAAAGAATATATTTTATCTTTTGTCTGAAACCTTAACGTTATCAGTATAATCTCTAAAGTATAGAGTTATCGTTCGTTTATGACTATTAATTTGCTGATATTATTGATGTTTTTACGACGCTGTTTTAGAATAGTTTTCCACATATCAGATCATTGTCGACGGTTATAATTATTTTGAAAGATGTTGTTATTATTGTTATTATATATGTTATGCAAATTGACATTATTAACTTGTACATCGAAATTTAATTTTGTGGCTTATTTTATATATAACTTTTTGGTATAAAGCAAAAGTGAGCAGCAAACTAAGTAAAGCAGAATCCTGTTGTGATACCTTACGGTAGAAACAGTCGTTACTGGCTGTTTGTTTGGTACGATTGACGAGCGCTATCTACTATCTGATACATTCAGTTTATGTAACAGAGGTTAGAGCTTGATTGTAGACTACTAAAACGGTAATATCATTTCTTGCAGTTTATATTCATTAAATTCTTATATTTATCTCATATGTAGCTATATGGATATCGAGGTCTCACAAAGTTCTCATAATCTATGTATACCATCAAAACCCATAGTGTTGTATACAAATTTTATGGGTTAACGATTCACTGACTGCGTATACCCTAAATGGACACATATGCATCGGAAAAAAGAGTAATTGTAGAGAAGTGAACCAAGTTGAACGCGTCGTAAAGGTTATACTGTCATCTATGCATCACAATTCAATTATTTCGTTCACAATGAACAAAATAACTATTGAGACAAGAGAAATAAGGTGTTGGCCTCTGACGATGTTTTTCAATTTATTGGATAATTCAGTCATAGCAGCTTACATTATATATGACAAAAACAACTTTTATCAGGACAGCAATTAAATGGTTAAAAGCAAACGAAGACAGCAGCCACAAGTCGCATCTAGCATAAGGGTACTTGCTATATGATCTACAGAGAATCTTAAAAGGAGGGACGGTACTCGGCAGGAATGCATTATATTTAAAAAGTCAACATGTGCTGCGCATTCCCCCATACAAAAGTACGAAAAAAGGCACAAGTTTGGACAAATACGGCTTACGAAAAATTGTGATGGTTAAATAATAAAATTAACATACATAAATTAACATGAAATTTAATGTACGCAAAATTCGTGTTCACAAAAATTTGCCAAATTCCAATAACTGAGCTGAAAGCAATTTGAAAGTTGAGAAAAAATAATGGGAAGTTTTAAACAACTGATGATCAAAATATATACCTCTATAGATACTATGAAGCGAAATGTAAACAGTTGGCTATACGGTTATGAAGAACTAGAATGTCATACGTCATGTAAGAAGTGTTCTGCTGCATTAGGTTGTCCTCTTGAGACTGAAGTAGTTTTAAAATTCCCTACAATTTTTTATTGTACTGAAAAAATATGCGTATATAGGAGGTGTCCTCTTAAGGAATATGTACTTTAGGAGAGAGTAGACCACACAGAAAAACTTACAACATGTGTACGTAAATGCATATATACAATTTTGTGACTAAACACCAACGAATACTTAAAAAAGAAATCGAAATATTTAAGTAACGAAAACTCAGCCTTGACAAACGTGAGTTTGCTGGGATGTAACTGAATAAACGCAATAGAATAGATGTAGACATACATATACACACGCAAATAACTATACATATGTATGTGATGTTTGCATATTCGCTGTTTGATTGAAAAATCAATAACCCTCTTAAAAGAAATAAAATACATCTGGAACATTGTAAATCAAAATTTCAAAAATTACTTAATAATAGCCAAAACGGGACTGTTCTTGTAAGAACATTTTTATGAAACAGTTTTAAATACTTTTTATAAAATGTACACCTAAAAATATTAGGTACCATTTCTTTCTTACATTTTGTTTTATAAACTACTCATTTTAATTGTGGGCAAAGAAAAACACAAAAAGCGATTGTCAAAAAAATAAATTCTAACCTCACTTTTTTTAACTTGTAATGCTTAATCACCGCTTTTAACTAAATATTTATTGAAACAAAATCAATATGAATTAATGAACTTACGGTGTTGCTCTCAAGCTATAGTCGTTAGCCAAAGTCTCTATACCACCAGCCTTTGCGGCGGCTACATAACAAGACTCATTTCCAAAATCAATACCAATTACAGACATTTTTTCTGCCTTTCGTTTTCCTTTTTTAATTTTCAAAGATGTATTTAGTTTGACTTGTAGTAAAAGCTTGTATCTTTTCTCTTCCTTATGCCAAAATCACTAACTTCCAGAAATTCTGTAAGTACAATATGAAAATGTTGATGTTTCATTTATTTCATTTATAATAAAATGTTCAATATTTCAGAGTTAGATATGCAAGAATCTTCTTGAAAGCAATTGAATAACTAAAAAGCACGCAAAACTCTGCACTCAATATATTATGATGAATTTTTCACATGGAATTCAATTTACATCGTTTACATTAATTTCAAATTACGTAATTAATTATTTTTAATATTTATAATTATTTTACAGTTTTTAATTTGCAATCCAATAATGTTTTCAGTAGGATTTGTATGTATGTAGGTACCTTTACTTTTTACTAAAAAGCGGAAATTTCTTTCGAGTCGTTTTCTTGAACGGGTTTCTTTGTCAACTGTGCCATTTTCTTATGAACTTTCTAGAATTTTTTGACATTTGCTTTTTTCAATCATTTTGTAAATAAACAAATCAAGATAGTTGGCAACGCAATTTAATATTTTGATTTAAATATGCCACAATACTTTTATCAAGAAAGTGCAATAGCTCTTTTTGGCATAATATATTTTTTTATTTTGGTAAACCAACTGATGATATATTGTGTCATTTGAAATACATGTAGAATAAATATTTTATAAATAACTTTTTTAAGTTCACGGCTATTTCGTCACACCATTGGGTACCATTTTCAGAAAAATAAAACAAATGTGTAAACAATTTAAATAATCAATAAATAAAAAAATTATTAATCAATAAATAAATATTCTTGTCAACCAAATTCAAAGTGATTCAAACATTTTTTCTATTTAAAGTTACATAATCTAAAACTTTGCTAACTAAAGGGGAAAGATTCTGTTTCACATTCTATTGATGACTAATTTCATTTCGGTATAACAAATATTGCTGCCAAAGTTATATTGAATTGGAAAATGCCGACTGCGAGCATCTCAACTCTTTGTATTTGACTTAACCAACTGAGAAGTTAAATAATAATAATAAAAGGAGTTATTTTTAATTTATTTTGTTAGCTGAAAGAAAATAATTAGGTTAATAACTCGATAACCATTCTGCGTGCACAAATAGCATTATATACGATCGATAGAGAATAAAAATACGAATCGATATTGATACATCCTATTCCTAAAAAGACTATACGCAAAAAGTTATAAAGCAGCAAACTTTTAAAATTAAAAAAAAAATGGTCAATTCTTTTTGATTTTTCATTAATACCTAAAAAACTATATCGCGTGCACAAATACGGCTATATGCGATCGATAGAGGAAAGAAATATGAATCGATAGATAACTTGTTTCCGGAAAGACTTTACGAAAAAAGTTAGAAGGCAACAAACTTTTGAAATTTTAAAAAAATCTTCCAATTTGTTTTGTTGGTCGGTAATGAAGTTTCTTTGTAGATGTTTTGCAGTAAAAAAAAAGTAAAAAAGTAGGTCAAAAAATACCATTTTTGAATTCGATTTTTTATATAAAATATATTTAAGATATAGACCACAGAATCAGATTTATCAGTTGTCACTTTTTTTAGTAAAAAAACGAAAGCACTGGAGGTTAAATTATTTGGAGATATTTTGAACATTTATGATTTCAGTTTTACACCAATAACTCGATAACCATTCCGCGTGCACAAATAGTACTATACGCGATCGATAGAAGATAAAAATCCGAATCGATGGTGATATATCCTATTTCTAAAAAGACTTTACGGAAAAATTTTTAAGGCAGCAAACTTCTGAAATTTTTAAAAAATCGTCAAATTTTTTTGGTTTTTCTTTAATAACTCAAAAACTATTTCGTCTGCATGATCGCATATAGCCGTATATGTACACGCGATATAGTTTTTAACTTATTAATGTAAAACCAAAGAGAATTGACGATTTTTTAAAAGTTTGCTACTTTATAACTTTTTCCGTACAGGCTTTGTAGAAACAAGCTATAGCGCGATCGATTCTATCGAACGTATATAGCCGTATATGTGAACGCAAAATAGTTTTTGAGTTATTAATGAAAAACCAAAAGAAATTACCATTTTTTTAACAATTTTAGTTGCTGCCTTATAACTTTTTCCGTAAAGTCTTTTTAGAAACGATTCGTATATAGTGCTATTTGTGCACGTGGAATGGTTATCGAGTTATTAATAGAAAACTCAAATCAAAAATGTTCAAAAAAACTCAAAAATGTTAAACGTGCAGTGCCTTTGTTTCTTAAAAAATGAAAGTGACAACTGAAAAATCTGATTCTACGATATATAGGCTTTTGAATTCATATTTTTTAATTAAAATACAATTTAAAATAACTATTAAAAATCAAATTTAAAAATGGTATTTTTTTAACATAGTTTGTTTACATATTTCTTCTTGCACATGGCGTTTATTTCCATTTTTCTTGGAAATAGTCCGTTCTGTGCAACTCTGCCAAAAAGTTTGTCGTTTTGCTCAGAGTTTGTTATCTTCTCCTACGCATATTTTATTAAACACGACACCGCAGAGCATAGCACTGACATAAAACATACACTGAAATAGAAGATAATAAAAGGGTTTTGTGAATTTTTATTGCATTTAAAAACTGAAATTAAAATGTTTCGCATTCCTCCTCAAATCGACCCTGCTGAAGAAAAGAAAAGGGTTCAAGCTGATGTACGAAACAATTTTATAATGTTTACTGTCTTATGTATAGCCATACGTTTAGGTAAGTGTCAATTATAAAAGTGTTCTTTTTATAATTTATTTTCATTTTAGCCCCAATTGTATTCGAAAAAGTTCAAGCCTAGCGTTTATAAATATTTACATCGAGATAACCAAGCACCCAATTCGTGTAATAGTTAAAGCGGAACATTGACAATTAAAAATCACAAATGCTGAGTTCTTCGTCGCTAAAATTAATTGTACATATGTGTATTCAAATTTTAATGTTGCCTAATAAATTTAACAATGAGTACATAATCTTTATTTTATTAGCTGATCAATATTTCGAACGTAAAATTTTGCACTATCCGCAGAATTTATTCCGTTTATATTTTCCTTCCCATTAGAGTAAAGTGTGGAATAGCTCATATTCTGATATTTAAAATTTTTTATGGGTTAGAAATTTATTCGGGCATTATTGCTAAAAATTTGGAAAGATTAGTAGAACGGATTATTAACTCGGTAGTTCGATTTATGAGTTTGTTTGTGTTTCCATAAATTAAAAGCTCCTTTGGAAGATCTTTCATTGTGACAGTTGCGCATTGCCTTCCGTATAAGTTATGCACTTTTCCGATACCAATAAAAATCAGGACTATTAATACTTTGTAAGACTTTTCTTGTCTGCATTACTTTATTTTGCAGTACAATTGTGTAATAGTTAAAGCGGAACATTGACAATTAACAATCACATAAACAAAAAGGCACTTAGCGTATGAAGATACTAGAGATGGAGTACATTTTTTTCTTTTCATGGGAATCAACAAATGTGACTCGTAACGGTCTTACAGATTAAAGTAAATCAACGAACTAATCGAAACTAATACACTTCATGTCAGCGTTATATTTTTCTATCCAACATTTTTGGCTTCGAGTCACAAAATTATATGATGGACTAAAAAATTTTAAATAAGTACTTACTAGCCACAGCGGCCACAAAACACTAAATGGGGACAAATTATCATGTTTGAATGTATGAAGTTATGAAAAAGGAAATGTCATCTTAATAATATTGTGGATAAATTAAAAAAAACATAAAAAAGCCATAACTTTAAGACAAGGTGACATTTCGTTTGTATGTATTTATTTATTTATGCATCAAGGAATAAAGCAATAGGAATTTGCACAGTTAATAAAAAGTTCTCCATATTCATTTTCAAAAATAGAAAAACCTTATGCAATTATAACCCACTACGAACATTTATTGTCATTTCAAAATGTTTTAAAATCGAAATCGATTTCCAGCACATTTCTATTTATTTTATTAAGCACTTGTATATAAATATGTATATATTGAAGTATATGTATATACATAAATGAATGGAATACATACATATGTATGTACAAGAAGCCAAGTTCTGTTCTCTAAATTGGAAAAACATGACACGCGAACCAGGATCGAAGTACAAGGCAAATATTAAGGTTTGGTGGAATACGACGACAGGTAAAAAAAATTTTACGATACCCTCTTGGAATTGAATTGCCTAAGTTCGAAAATGCATTACACACTCATCTACTTGACAGCCTTAAAAGCAAAAGTTCACATTTCTGTTCAGCACTAAGTGAAACCGCTGAAAGACACAAACCTTCAAATATAATACAACATGGCGGTGTATCAATTTTAAGATTTTCACGCTGAACTCAAAAAACTTTCTTCAAACTGCAAGTTTAAATGTTCGAATTGCAATAGGTTAATTCGATCCATTTAAGGAGCATAATTCGTACGTTTATTTATGATTCGTACGTGATATTTGGGACAATGATATTCGCGAACGACTATTGCAACAAGATGCTGGTGAAACTTTTGACGATTTTCTAAATTAGAGAGCAAAGAAATACATCACCAACATTCACAAATCAAGCAGGTAAAAAAACAAGTTAAAAATCAAATAAGATCCCTACGGACAGATACGACAAAATCAAGGGCAAGTGCTATAGGAACACTGCCACTTCTTCCTTTGATCGCTGGTGGTATCCACATGCAATGTCTGATTTAGATGCCATTAAATTTGCCAATTTTTTATACTGTTGTTGTTGTTTTTGTTTTTTCAATTTTAAACTTTTTAACTAAAAAACACAGATAAAGAAAACCCCTCCATTAACAAAAACGCAACTGAGAAAAACGGAGCTCCGATCGTAATGCAGAATACATACAATCGAAAGAAACTGAGCGGAATCGAAGCGCAAAAAAATTTCGATTCGAATCGAAAAGCAGAATAGCCCCAATTATATAATAAATTTAATAAGAAAACATATTGGTTGAATCATTTCAGTAATTTATTTTACAGTTTTCATTGTGATAGCAAAATTACCCCAGTGATTTCAAATTGCAAGTGGCAAACGTGAACGTTTTAAAAGCACAAAATTTTGTGCACAGAACACATTTCTTGTGCTTTCAAATCACTTTCATGAAATGTGATTTTCAGAACAGGCCTGTATGTATACAACTTTTCCCTGCTTATAAATCAAGTCGTCGTGGGAGTCTTCTTGTTCTCTCTGTTTGATTTTGCATATTAAACAAACACATTTTAATTAATTAATAGAACACATTTCTTGTGCTTTCAAATCACTTTCATGAAATGTGATTTTCAGAACAGGCCTGTATGTATACAACTTTTCCCTGCTTATAAATCAAGTCGTCGTGGGAGTCTTCTTGCTCTCTCTGTTTGATTTTGCATATTAAACAAACACATTTTAATTAATTAATAGTTTTTTTTTAAACGATCTTTTTTATCTTTAATAAATATCTTTTTTTTTTTTTACATTTACTTAAATTTTGTTTTAAATAAACATTTTAATTAATAATAAATATCTTTTTTATATATTTCTTCTTTTCAATATTTCGCTTTCCTTTGGAAAGCTTCTTAAGGAAAAAAAAACAAAAAAAAAAAATTTTTTTTCCTGAAGAAGCTTTCCAAAGGAAACCGAAATATTGAAAAGAAAAAATATATAAAAAAGATCTTAAAAAAGATATTTATTATTAATTAAAATTTTTATTTAAAACAAAATTTAAGTAAATGTACATGCGTATATTACATATTCATATATACTTACAGAGATCGTGTCGAAAATTGCAATTTGTACCTCGTTTCTGTAATTTAAGGGAATAATTGCTTACATGAAAATATTACAAGTGACATAATTCACACAAATTTCTTTTGTGTTATTCACAACAACAAACAGGCAATAAAAACAGTGAGTTTGTATTTTAGAATGGTCGATAGAAATTGTGTTTATTGTTCAAAAGTGCGACAAATGAGATTTTGTTATTCTGGAAATGGCGATTATGGAAGACCGCAACAATTTCAAAAAATGATAAAGAAATTATACCGAAAATCATAAAAATAATTTAATTTACTATGTGGAAACAATACTTAGGCAATCCAATAGTTGGATAGTTTAGACTCCTTTTGGAATTAAATATAAACAGAGCACACGTTTAAGGTCGTTGTCGTAACATTTTTGTTCTTTGTAAACATTTTCGTAAAATTTTTAACGATTTTTTAATTTCTAAGCTTAAAAATTGTATAAAGTAAAAAAACTGTATCAATAAATAATAATTAACAACACTCGTATATATTTCAAATCTTTTCATAGGACACTCCCTCTGTGTGGTAAAAGGTACATATATTGCATTTATAATTATAATTAAAAATAATATAGTACTTAAATATTAATACATTTCTTTAATAACTTATGAGTATAATGACAGTATTAAACGCATTTTGTAATTAACATTTCAAAACTTTCTATCTCTATAATGCTTTTAATAATCAATCTTAGGCTAAACATTTTTTAAAGGCTTTTGAGCTTGGCTTTTACCTTTGACTTGGGCGCATTTATAATTTACTTGATAACTTTTATAAAAACAATTAAATTAATATTTCACTAAAAAAATACGTACTATACAAAAACAAAACTAATAAGAAATGTGTTATTAAGCCTAATAATAATATGCAACAATCAAAATTAAATATTGTGACAAAGCGAGAGCGTGATTCATTCCTTGGCGATACAAGTATAAAATTTAATGGTTTATTAAAGTAGATAGGAAACAAAGGCAGTCAATATGTTTGCTTCTTAACGCTATCACAGGATGTATAGCAACAATATAAAACACCTTAATATTAAAACTATTTTTGATGTACTTTTTTGGGAATATGTCATAGAGTTCATGCCTCTTTTTATACGTTTCCTGTCACGTGCACCGTTTTCGGTACCTACTAAAAGGCTTTTTTTCACGGCAAATTGATTTTTTTGTCATCTAAAAATAACTGTTACTAAAATTGGTGTATAAGCCGTAATGATATTTACAGTGGTTAACAATTAAACTAACTGCTATCGCATTAAAAAAATAAAAATAAGATAATGAATTGTTATTGCATATTTTCAAACAGGATTAAATTAACAACCATGATGTACCAAAAACGGCAAGCAACGGCAACCTGTTGAGTAGGTTTCGGGCACAATCCTCTTTAAATATGTTCACACGTTATTTATTATTCTAAAAGTTTTTACTGAGTTATGTCAATCTGAACCTGAATGAGGACCTAAGAAAGGTTCCTTTTCCGTCGAAATCAATTTCAAATATACATGAGAATGTGGTGCATATCTTTGTTGTTGTTCAGCTGGCTTAGAGCGTACAGCTTCATTTTTTTCAAAATAGGGATGATCTACTTCTGGATCACTGAAAACACAAGATTCTTCGACAGCTGCCAAATTATCATCTTCTATTTGTATCGCAGAAGAATCCGAATCTCTCCAACTCATATTGCAATTTCCTGTAGGTGTTGTTTGGTAGGTATTGGGCATAATTATTGAATTATTTGGCTTTTCATTTAAAGCAGCAACCGTTATTGTCTTTGACGGTAATGACTGCTGATCAAAAAAGAAATCTGAAAAATAAGAGCGAACTTTAAATATATTTTTTTAAGGTTTATCTACTAGTTCAAAATCTTAGGAATTTTTAGACAGTACAAGAAAGAGTGTGATGACAGTGACAACGAAACAAATAACAAATAAAGTACGATAAACGACACTTAATTTTAATAAATAATTTACCTTGACTTAAATTTAGAAAAAAATAATTTCGAAAGTATTAAGCAATCGTATTTAAAAATTTCATTATAAATTAGTGTTTTAAAGTGCTTATTATAAAAAACCGATGAAAGTGCATTTTGTATTAATGGATGAAAGTTTTAAAAAAGTTCTTCACGTGCATTCGGTGGTGTAGGTATTATTTGGACTGTAAAAAATAAGTTTATTGATTTTTTTTTACAAACATGCTAGCTGATGCTGTGTAGAATTGGGCATTATTAATGAAAAGTAGCGCTTAAAATATTTAAAATATATATTTGCATAATTACCCGACTCAACACCATTCCATTCGCTAACCACTGTGTTGTGATGATGCTGGTGAGGATTTGGATGATCTTCTACAGAACCTTCATATTGCTTTAAATCGGTAGCAAGAGACATATTTTCGGTCATATCAAATATTTCTGTAACTTTTACTTTATTCGTATTATCATCGGTGTAATAATATGCGTATAATGCATCATTGTGAGTTGTAACCTTTAATACATGTTCAAAATTATCAACGTCATCTTCTAAAGGTGGCGCGCCACTGTTTTCATTAAAATATTTTTAAAATTACTTTTATTATATAATATTAGTACATCATGCCCAATATATTTACCATTCATCGACTAATATCGAAACTCTGGGACCGTATAATCTCTTTGAATGTAACAATCCAGTCGTATCAAAATGAGGCGGATCACAAATCTTAATTTATAGAAAATGTCAATTTTATAAATAATTATAAATTATTACATAATTTGAATGTTAATTTTTCGCTATGACTTACCGTAAATTTATTAAAAATTCGCACCTGGAGTGTATTATTCAACTGGTACACAAATTCTTCAAATACCTGACGCATCTGTTTAGTTAGCTTTGGAGTAAGGGAACTTAGTCTGCAAAGAAAAAAAAAGAAAAATACCAACAATTTCTTAAATATAAAAACCGGTTGATAACTGATAGAACTTTCGAATAAATTATTAAACAAAAACTTACTTGTTAACGGTTGCTAAGAAGAAATCCATTGGAACTGTTGCTGGTAAAGATAGCAATTTTATGCCACGATGCCTAAATATCCAGTTTGCCAAGCCTTTGTTAGCCTGCTCTATATAGTCTTGTATTACATCCAGAACTGTTTGAGGCATATTTGAAGTCAAAGCGTCCTTAAATCATATATGTTTAACAACAGTAAATGCGTTAGTGCTTTTGTCAAATTTCGCAAAATTCATTTAAAATAACCGTACCTTTCTATGCTTTTTACATTCTCTACACTCCGGATCGAAATCCTGGGGCTGAGCTTCTGTTTCCGATACAACAAATGTTGATTGGACAGCTACACACCGACGACAATTTATTAAATTATTACGAGTCAAAAATTGTAACGCATCATCAAAACCTTGCTGGCAAAATTTCGATAGAAATTCTGCTTTTGGTGGAAATAAAATGCGAACAAACCGATTAACATTTTGTTTAGAAATTTCTATGCTGGTATTAGCCCAATTTAAATGAAACAATTGTGAACTCTGATCGCGGGGACATATATCACTTTCTCCGCAAAAAGGTGATACAGTTATGGTATTTTCATCTAAAATTGGTAAATTGTCTGAAAATGCACCATCCATATATCGAACTCCTCGAAAACGGGGTGGCAGAATGCCAGAAAATCCAGGAATAAAACAAGCACAAAGTAGTGCTTGTAAAACTTCATCTCGTGAATTATATTCTGATACAATAACATTCTTGCCATCATAAACGCGGGTCATAGATATATGCAAACGTCCACTGACTCGTTTATGAGCATCATCAGGTAAATGCTTTTGAAGACCTTCGATAAGACAATTTTGAATATTGAAAGATGGGCTAAAAGGACCTAAGGAATAACGACGTGCTTCGTTAACAACACGGAAAAAATCGGATGTCATGCTGCCTACAAAAAAAAAATAAATAAAATAAAAAATAAATAAATAAAAAGCTTATTACAATTTTTAAAGTGTTTTCTTAAACTATTTATTTAATTGTAAAGGAAGCAGCGTAATAAATAAATATTTTAAAAATAAAATATAAAAATATCAAGCCAATGTCATATTACATACATAAATAGAAAAAATTAATCTAAAGCTGATTGATATTTAAATAAATGTTCTTGGAAAATACCTGAAAAATGCAAAATTTTAAATATATAAAATTTGTTTTTTATATTAATTTATAAAAACCAACTTTGCACATAAGAACGAAAAATATTTTTTTATGTCATATACATTTTTATTTAGAACAGATTTCAAATTCTCAATTATTTTTATGTAAAAAAAAATAAGTTTTCATCATTATAAAACTGGTGTGTTTACATATTCTTTACGCTTCTTTAACGATATTAATTTACTCACAATTGTAAGAATATCAGTTATAAATGTTTATTAATGTGCCCACAATTTTTAGAATTTACAGTATTCTCTACAATATTCCAATTTCTTCCTCATTAAAATAATATTGTTCATGCTGAAAAATTAAATATAATGAAAGAAATCTACATTTGTGTTGCTGAAAAACTGCCTATGCCTTTAGTCAATTCATTGGCATTAAAGTAGTCATCAGTTCTTAGTAGAGATAAGATCTTTTCGTTACCTGTTATATATATATATATATATATATATATATATATATATATATATATATATATATATATATATATATATATACATATTTGTTTATAAACATACTGAAATCTAATTTTCTTTTAAACAATAATTCGCATTCAGTCTTTTTCCTACTGTCATAGGATAAAAATATTTAAATGCTGCTTTTGTTTCTCTTTATAAGTAAAATCAATTGTCATTTGCAAAATATACACATATGCATACTATACTCGTACATAAATACACACGCACACAGAGTCTTATATACTAAAATCAAACTGTTTTTATATTTTGTTTTGATATATTTTGAACTAGGAAGTGCAAAATTATTTACATACGAATATGAAAATTACAGAAGCAAGCTTCAACTTAATCATTTTTGAAAAATAGATTAATAAAAAATTAAAGTTTGTTTAAAAATAATTTCTTAATTAAACAAGATATTCGGATATTCAAGTATTAAATAAACGTAAAAATTCCCAAGAGGTTTTAAAACATTTCATAGGAACGATAATGTTAATATTACGTTCGTTTATCTCTATTTCTTTCACATAAATTTCGGAATGAAAGATGATTTTATATTTTTACTTTAATTTATTTTTCGAAATTGTTATAAAAATTAGGCTCTCACAGGGAGAAATGATTAATATATAATAATAATAAACTTGAAATTGCCAAAGTAAAATTTATAAACATTTCCTATTTATATTTTCTAACAATGCTTTGCATAAATAATTAGAAAACATAAAATTAAAAAATAGTAAGAATTTAAAAAGAATAATATTTTAGAATTAAAGCAATCTCTTACTAGAAGAAGGTAAAACTAAACAAACGTAGCCATAATTTTGGCTAGCTAGCTGGCCCACTTTTCTGGTTGATCCACTTCAAACACCAAACATTACAAAAAGAAAATGCCATAGAATAAATGCTGAAAATTTTTTGATTATCACTTGTCATTTTTCGAGTTCATTCGTTTATATTCTTTCAAATTTAGAATACACATTCACATTATTATTTCCAGTAATATACAGATTTACAACCAGCACCCGTTTTTAGAGTGTTTTTTGTGTTTTTGCTATAACTTTACGGTGTTATCATTAGAAAGCTAAAAAAAAAATAAATGGATTTATAATAATAGCATAATAAATTAACACAGTACAACACATGATTTGGAACTCAAGTAGCCTCAAAAAATAAGAACTTCTACATAATTTGTTTTGTCAAAATGGCTGCCTCAATAATTTAATGACCATTTTTTTTTTTGCTCAATAACCGGATAACGAATCCACAAATGTGCTGTCTTTTTCTCTTTATATACTTTATTTTGCCTGAAAAATAAAAATTCCGAGTAGAACATTTTTAGTTATCTTCAATATTCATCCTCGTCGAAGTTGACACTTGCGGTTCTGATGATCTTGTTTTCTTTGTAGGTTATTCATATTTATTTTCTGAGTCTACATTAATATCTAAGTTAGACAAAATATTCAGGGGCATGATCATAAAAGAAAACTGTACACCTTTTCTATGTATCCACATTATAAGGGTGTTATAACTTTGTGCATCACGTAAATTTGTTTCATCAACATGACAATACGCTACTTAAAGTTTTTCGATCTTCTTTATCTACTTTTGGGACGGTATGACCACAGACGTAACAAAAATCATCTAATTCCTAGAACGTCTTTTCATTTTTCATATTGATATATTTAATGTTCTTCTGGTTTCAGGCCACTCTAAACAAAAGGGTTGTTTATTCCACAGCCATTAAATTATTAATGCAGTCTTGACAGTCTCGCAACTGGACAAATCGAATGATTCAGAAGTTTTTAATTTTTTGGCTACTTTCAGGTGCTGTTCTCAGAATTCAGTTGCAAATCAATGAGATGACATATGTTGTACTGTGTAATTTACAGTCATAAAAATAAATTCGTATCCAGTTGATTTAAGATTCAAAATTTGGATATAACATATTTTTAGCGAAATGAGCTCTCTTTGTTATCAAAATAACATCGAACGTTTTTATTTGCATTTTTTTTTTTTATTTGTTATTTTTGTTGTTGTTGTTGTTGTTTTTTTACATAAATCAGCAAATACTTATACTAAAATGCAAAAACAAACTGATAACAGTGAACACAATGCTGATTCAATAATACTAAATATAATTCTATTGTTTATGTGTAATGAAATTAATATTTGTTATCAATATGAGGAAATTTAAGTCAGTAAAATATATAAACATTTATTTACATTTATTTTACTTAAATCAAATCAAGCTTGTGTGTTGACGTCAATATATTAATCTTATCGAAATTTATTTATTTTTTTCAATTTTCAAACAAAGGTTATTATTACCCCTTATTTTGCTTAACATAATTATTTCTTTATGTTATAAGTTTCTACATGCATAGATAGAGTTTTACGGGAGCATATTATTTATATTTATGAGTATTTGATTAAGGTTGTTTGTAATAATAATACACGAGCTTGACACAATAATGCAAATATTAAATAAAATGTATGAAAGTATGTGTGTATATATGTATGAAATAAAAAAATTGAACTATTTAATAAAAACTATTCAATATAAATTATATAAATGAAAAGTATGTAAGTAAACAACGTATTTGGTTGATAAGGTCGCCGCAGATTTTATTATCAACAATAACCTACTAATACCACTAGCAAAGTCTATTAAAACTAATAGCAGATGTTATATATTCGTATATATGTATGTACATATGAATGCACATAATGTACATAAAAGCAATAAACGTTTTGTTATGATTCAATAAGTACAATTTCAGAAAATAAATAAATAAACATATGTTTATATATAATTATTAATTTGATTCTCACTACAAAAATAAAATAAGTGCAATTATTACTTTGTGGCATTTTAAATTTGAACTTTGAACTAAACGTAATAGAAATTTGGTCTCCATTTCAACTTGAAATATATTATTGGATTTAATAAAGAAATTTAAATAAATTTTTAAATCTTATCAGTTTCAACAAGTGTTATCTTTGTTTTGCAAAAGCACAGAATTTTTGCTGGAAATTTGTGTTGTTGAACATTTTGCCCTAACATAACTTGAATCTTTTAATTTTTTTTGGAATACAAGTAAAATGAATAGTAGGTGTACATTATTTATAATTCTACTGTTACTATCCAGTTTCATAAAACGTAACTACAACTACTGTTTTATATAACTCTTTATTTTAAAACGTGTAAAAATACATTTGCGTTTACATTTACATCACCCTTGTTTTAATTAGGTTTTGATGTAAATTTAGTTATTAGTCAGGATTTGAACTGGATTTGCAACAAGAAATCTAGAGTTTGCAATTATTTTCAAGAAAATCTACTTGAAATCTTCTTATTTTTTTTTGTGACATCTATGAATAACAGCATAAAATATAACAAATTTGAATAAAATGTCCTTGCAAAAGTTCGAAAATATCAACGAAACATTGGAAAAAAAATGAATTATAATCTTTTATTTATGTAGGATGAAAGTAGGCAATGACTTAGAAAACAAATCGACATGACATGGAAAAAATGAAATAAGAGGAAACAGACATTTAGTCGAGAAGCACGGGACGGAGAAGTCGGAATAATGCCAGGAAATCCTGGAAATATTAAATAATTAAAACTAAATAAATCCGATTGCAAAATCCTTGTAAATCCTTGAAGGTATTAAATAATGGAACTAAATGAACTGGAAGTCTAACAATACTACCTTTATTTGAAAGGCTAAATATAATTTAAAATTATTATATTGTAGTTTCTTACAGCAGGGCTTTACGCAAGTTAGTAGTACTACTTTTTGCGCATTAAATAAAAATTCATTTCTTTTAACGTTGTTGTCTTGCATTAAAATAAAATATTTTTTTATTTTTTGAAATAAATTTTTTTAATTATTCACAGACAAGAGTAAATAAATATGTAGCTGTTAATTATTATCCAAATATTTTATTATTGTATGTGAACAAAAAACTTTATTCCAAAAGCGTCATTTCTTTAAATAATACAAATTACTGAAGTAATACAATAATAACAACAATAAGATTAAAAAAAAGTCAAGGTAATTTATTTGCAATGGTTTAGAAAATAGCAAATAAAATTGATGTGATAAAACTCTTTTTTTATCTTTAAGTAGAAAAGTCATTTTTGATATCAAAAAGTATATATTACTTTAATAGAAAATGTACTTTAAACCTATTTCAGTTAAAAAACAAATATTGTACACATACATATGTATATATGTATTTTAATGATAAATTTGTATAAAATTAATATCTCAGTTTATACTTTTTTATTTTGATTGATTTTATTTGCAAAAATTAGCACAGAATGAATTCGACATGCTAAATGGCAATCTTGGTTTCTGTGCAAGCGCACCCTGCACAGAATTCAGTAAGACCACAAATTGAGGAGAACAGTATAAATAATTTGAAATATAAGTAATTAAAATTAAGAACTAGATGTTTATAACAAAAATTCAAAAAACTATTAAATTATACAAAATACTTCTTTTATTCCTTAAGAGCAGTTTTTTTTCAAACATATTATGTACTCGCGTCTTTGGGTACATGTCCCATATTTTAACCAGAAACTGCTTTCTTATGTTAGTTTAAGCAAAAACAAATAAATTGACGAACGTCTCGTCTCTTTCCAAAGCTGGTTTTACAGCGAAATGCGTTCCTGTCCATGCCAATAAGCCAAGACATTTTTCGAAAACCGGGTAATACTTGAGCTATTTGATGCAAGAATTCCAATTTTTTTTAGAATTAAAAAAACTGGTTACCCGGGATTGCTTTGGAAAAACACGTTAATGTTTTAAAAAAAAATATTAACATTAAACAATTTGCATTGTAAAAGAAAACATAATACGGAAACCTTATTTACACTTATGTATATATCACAACGTTTTAGCTATTTGTTAAAATAGCTTTTATAATTAATACTATTAGATTTTATTCATTTTAAGATCAGTTTTTACATAAAATGAAGGCTAAATGTATTTTTCAATTTCTAATAAAACTAATAAATGAATTTTTATAGTTTTTTAAACGATCTTTTTTATCTTTAATAAATATCTTTTTTCTTTTTTAAGATCTTTTTTTATATATTTTTTCTTTTCAATATTTCGCTTCTTCAGGAAAAATTTTTTATATTTTTGAAAACAAAAAAAAAAAAATTGTTAACAAATTGAAAAAATGTTTCAAAACATTTGACAAAAACATATAAAATATTTTTTCATACATACATACAAAAATTTTAAATTTTCAAATATTCAAACATACAAAAACAAGGAAACGGAAATAACAAATAAATAACAAATAACAAATTCTCTCTTATGAAATGATTATAACAAATTATGTGTCTTTTTAATTAAGTACCTATAATTCTGAGCTAAATTGTCTGTGTCTGTCTTGAAATTTATTCTCCTTACATTTGGTACATTAACAATTTCTAACATTTCTAACATATAACGTCTCTTGTAGTTTTTTTCTATATCTAATACTGATGTTTCATCAAACTTTGGATAATGATTATATTTCTTACAATGTGAAGATAAGGATGTCTTCTGTGTTGAAATATTCCTATATTTTTGGTCACACCTGTGACCAGCTAATCTCGTTTTAAGTTTATTTTTTGTTGTCCCAATATAAACTTTGTCACAGTTCACCTGGTCATTTCCTGTATACTACATCAGATATTTCCATTTTTCCTATTTTATCCTTCATACTGCTAAATAATTTATTTAATGTGTTATGTGTTTTGTGTGCAATTATATATTTATCTGTGTCATATATTTTACACTTTCTCAATCTCTCTGATAGTCCAGGAACATAAGTTAATGATTTATAATTTCTTGGCTCTGCCGTAGAATTTCCTAAATTATGCCTATAACTACCATATTGTCTAATTAATCTGTTAGTTAATTCCAGTAGAAAAGTGACAAAGTTTATATTGGGACAACAAAACATTAACTTTTTTTTTTTTCAAAAATATAAAAAATTTTTTCCTGAAGAAGCTTTCCAAAGGAAAGCGAAATATTGAAAAGAAAAAATATATAAAAAAAGATCTTAAAAAAGAAAAAAGATATTTATTACTAATAAATGAATTTAATTAATGTATTTTCAAAAAAAAAATAAAATTTAAAAAATTTAATTGAACTGTTTGAAAACATTTTATGAAGAAATGTGCAATAATCCATCACCCTAATGGTAAGTAAAATCTTTATTCCTAGAAAGAACCGAATGCATTATCGAATCCTCAAGCACAGATTTATAAGTAAAATAAAATTAATACTTTTTAATCTTAAAATATTTAAAATAAAATGCAATAATATGCTTCTTCACTACGCCTTACATTTAAACGTATGTTTTACAATACAAATATACCTATATATATGCATGTTATATATATTTAAAAAAACACACACCATGCATACAAGAAATATATGTATATATGCGTGTGTGTACTCGTATTTAGTTGTTTACTTTATTAAAACATGATGACAAGCCCCTCGCTTTTACGACCAATTATTACGTGTTAAGATAAGAATTTTTATTTTGAAATTCTATGCCCACATCGCCTATTAAATTGCGCACATTACATATTTAATTAAGCAGAGAATATTGTGAAAAAAATATTAAATTTATTTATTTATTTTTGCGTTCTTAATTTTTAGAAAACATTATTTATTATTATAACACTTTAAACTTACCTAAAGGCAAATCGCACATAAGACAACATGCTGCTAAAGCCCCAGCAGATGCACCACCTACCTTCTCTAGAAGCAAGTGTGGTGCAAATTTTTTAAAACAAACGGCGACACCAACATGATAAATGCCCAAAAAACCGCAACCAGCAAATGATAGATTCATAATATGGAACAAATGCTACAAATACGACTATTTGCGAAATAAAGCAAACTTGTTTAAAATAAATTTGCGGTAGCCTCTTGGACCGTAATTAACGACTACTTTTTTCTACTATCGTTTTTTTTAAGGCAGTTGTTTAGCAACTAGATAATGACGTTGACAATAATCGGGTTTATTAAGTAAACACGCAGAAAAAGGTCTTTCTCTACCAATTTTCGTTTTTGCAATTAATACACACGCACATTTGTTATTAATCCAGTAACTCACTTTAAATTCAACTTCAAAATATGGTTTTGAGTTTTTTTTTGTAATTATTAAAATTATGAACTACCAAAAAATTTCTGTTGTTTTTAAATGGAAAATAAATTCACTCTGTACTTTGTATTAATGACTCAACAGCCTGCTGTTCTAAATCGTTATGTTGTTGGTGCTGCAAAAAGAAACATTTATAAGCTTTTGTAGTGATGGTACGTAAAATGTAATAGTGTTCAAACCTGTGGAAAAAATTGTACTGTTTTTTACTAAAATTCTGTAAATTTATATTAGATTAGGAGAGTAATACCTGGTTAATATATTGTAATTGTATAAGGTTTATACCTTTGACCTTATCATAATATATAATTAAAATGCATGGCAAAGAAAATTGTGAGTATTGTACTGTTAGTAACTTTGAGTAAACTTATTTACTCATTTCTATTTATTAAAAATTGGAAGGAATGAAATCCAAAGCTTCTATAATTATTTTTACATTTTATTTGTAGTTTATTTTAACCTCGTTATGTAAACATTAAAGCAACTTTGAGTAGATCGCATAATACTTCGTCATTTTGGCATTAAATACGTCAAGGCAACGTAAAATAGAAAAAAATTGTAGTTGTAGCTGATAAGTAAATTTTTGCATTAGTTTGCATTTTATTTAATGTAACACAAAAAAAAGTACTTTAGTGGCAGCATTTCCATCACTTAGGGGATTAATGAGCAAAGCGAATTCATTTTGGGGTTGTTTATATTTGGCAAAGAAACAAATCTTAAAACCATTGTTACCAGATCAACTTTTTTGGACAACAGATCTTGTATATATGGCGATTATATACCAGAGGCGTAGATATTTATGCCAGAGGCACACGTTAGTAATCTATTTCTAAAAGTTTTTAAATTATTTTTGTAGAGTGTACTAAATATTCAGTTTCGTAATTTTTTTGTTAATTTCTGGGTATAATATATATTTTTCTGTATGCGACAGTGGCAGGTATAGTTAAAAAAACTCACAAAAAAGGGCGAAATGAATTCTGCAGTTTAAAACAAATTCAGTAATTTCAGTTTTTGCTAAAGAATTTTTTATGAAACATATGGTTTTTTTCGTTATAACGTTTCATAGCTTGCGTATATTCTTCATCGATCCGACCAAATTGTAATTAACGAGGTGATCATGTAGCAGGCTTCTCTTTATTATATATTATATTTTTCATTGTTTATTTGCTAGTCACTAATATATAATTAATAGATCAAACTAGTTATAGTTTGTGGTTATCGCGTTAAAAGTAAAAAGATTAACAGAGCTAAAAAGTTTCCATCAAGTTTTACGGAATAACCCATATCGATGTGAAGAGCCAGTAAATCATAGATATGTATATTAATTTTAAGACTGGAACTTTTTTTTAATCGAAAGTTTAAACTTTTAATGTGAAAAATTTTAATTTGTTTATTTCGCACTTCAACATTTATTAATTGTTTGGTAAACATTTACAAATTACAATATTATTTTATTCTCGTAAGTTACGTACGTATTTGTGTTATTAATAAAGATACGATGCTTTTCATCCTTTGTGTCTACGGATACTTATATCGTTACTAAAATAATATATAAAATGCATAATTGGATTATTTCCATTATAAGAGATTTTGATACATCCTATACTCATTTCATTTTAATGTATTAAAGTTTGCTGACGGCGGAAGGGCCGGGTGAACAAGTTGTTGATTACAATTAAATTGAAGATGGGACAGTGGCTGTTGCGTTAGTACCACTGAGTGTCAGTTATTATTTCTTTTCGGTGGTGGTACATACATTTGCCTGTCGCCCCTGTAACGTTGATTCCCAACACTACCAGTGCTTACATTAGAATGAATGTTTGGCCTTTGGTTATGTCCTGGTGGTGGTGGTTGCGATATGATGGAAGCAGTCAAATTGGTTTGATATGCATTTAATGGCATGTGCTGGGCGTCTGTAATCGGAACGCAGTCAGATTTTAACACCTCCTCGTGATTTCCGTAACCGAGAAATAAGACAACACAAGTTTTCTCCGAAACTGCTGTAATTTTGGCGTTGTAATACTAGAAGAAAAGCAATTTAAACAAAAAAAAAATTATTTTAAATTGTCAACTTACATTTCCGTCATCCCAATACTTGGCTAGACATAAGTCTCCTTTTTTCCAAGGCCAGTTTTCGCCAGACATAACGCCAAACTGGGATGGGACCTGTTGGGGTGAAGCTACAAAAATATTTGTGTTCGGTGTAATATAAGTAACAGTAGCAGAAGATTGATTATTGAGTATTTGAGACTGAGAATGTAATGAGGATGGCGGAATAGTTGCTGCATTTTGAGTTTGTGGTGAAACTGATTGTTGCTGCTGCAGTTGTTGCATATTCATACCTTGACTTTTTAACATATTCATAGCATACTCGTTAGCCTCCTTACTTTGGAACCCCACAATTTTGCTAGGATCATATGCAAAACCGTTTCCTAGCTGAGGGCCATAGGTATTTAATTTTACATTTTCTTGTAAAGATTTTGACGAATCGGCAAGTTGAGATGTCGGTTGTTGGGAATTGTTAGAGTAATTTTCAGACTTGTGCAGATTTTGACCCATTGTCAACATTTGTTGATTTTTGTTACACCCCAAAGTTTGATGGTAGTTCTTACCCCTGCACTGTTGGGCATTAGAAGATAAATCTTTTTTATTTTGAATAGTCATTTTTGATGTACTGTCTACCAAACTAACCAAATCTTTTTCAAAATTGTTGGATTTTTGCGTTTGCTTTTGATGATAATTGTTACTATTATTCCTTAGATTTTGATTATTTCGATTATTTTCTTTTGCTTGGTATGGTTTTTTTCCTGTAGCGTAACTGTTATCAGCCAATCGTTTATTAGACTGATAATCACTCATTGGTTGTATATGGGCTTGTTCTCTCTCTTTTTTAAATGGCTTTTCATTTCTTTCAGTATTATTGTCCCCCGTTAAATTATCATCTTGTGGCGGAGGTACTTGATTTTGTACCTTATTGTTAATTGCATTTTGAGCCTTCGTCCTTTTTGTGTTATTCCGTTCTCCTTTTTCAATTTTATTAACAGACTGTGAAATACGTTCTTCTTGTTTTCGGTTAAATGTACTAGAACGTGATTGGATAGTTTTTCTATCGTCGAATCTTGGGGTAATAGTTGCTCTATTTGCGGCAAAACTAGATGACATATTATTTTCAAATCTGTTACCGCCATTTGGTTTTGCATTGTACGATTTTGTTGAATTGTTATCCTTAGAGTTTCGCTGATTATTTGTATTGTTATTTAATGCTTCAGCTTGTACGGTACTTGTGTTAGAAATAGTCTAAAAGAATAAGGAAAGAGAAAAATAACTTTTAAATTATGTTTATTATTAAGTTAGAACGTTCCTACCACTGGAAGTTTGTCGGTCAAGAAATCAAAAAGTGAAACATTTGCTTGTGGTTTAGCGGCTGTAGCATCTTCTTTAGCTAAAGTTATTCCTCCTCTATCTCTTGTTCGTCCACCTACCGAGACAGGCAAATGTTTTGTACTATTTTCAAATGAACCGCGCATTATGTTAGTCCTTCTTTTGAGATTATACAATGCCCTTTCAAGGTTATTGTTTGTGGACTTTAGGGCATGTTTGGCTTCCTCTTCTGTATAGCCCTTTTCAAGGATTTTCTTCACATTATGATCCAAAATATTTTGTTGGCCACCGCCAAAAACTTTCTTATGTCCAGCCTTTGCAGCTTCGGCGATTGCCTGGCTGCGGCTGGCATTGAATTCATCATTTTCTTTCGAATTTTTATCTTTATCGGTAGCTATTTGCAAGCTTTTAAAATTTTTATCTGTTGCCAATGCATCTTTGGGAGCATCGAAGCATTTACCAAATGCAATCCATGGCGGCGGTCCACCTGAACCAGATAACCTCCTGTTGCTTCTAGCATATTTAAGCATTTGTCTTGCTAATTCCCATTTTTCTACTAAAGCTTCAACTTTTCCTCCTAGTATCTGAATATCAGAATCTTTCAACATTAAGAACCCATTTAATAATTTGAGTTTTTCAGATTTTATAAATAATTTTGTTCCTGGTGGCACATTTAAATTAAGACTTGTAATGCGTTCGAACTCTAAAGCTGCTATTGTGCTTACTCCATCACTTAGTTCTAATTGAAGGAATCTAGGGGAAACAGTAGATTCTTCGTTGGCTTTTGGTGCCGAAATGTTGCGCATTTTTTGTAATTGTAATACAATACGTCCGGATATTGTTCCATTGCTATCGGGCTTAGATGGTAAGGCTCCAGCTGCAATATCTTTTAAGTCCGACTGTAAATAAGCACTTTTTAATGTCTGTTACTATTATAATTTTCAGTTATATTTACATCAAGCGCTGCAGAAATAATTTTATTGATATCACCCGTTTGTAAGTTATTGATTGTGGTCAGCTTTTTTAAACCTTCTTCCGTAAAGTACCTTCACGCAATAAAATTTATTTAATTATTAAAAAATATATATTAATTACATTTTATTTACTTACCACCCTTGAGCTTGCAATTTTTCCAATAATATCATATTTAATAATTGAAAAAATAAAAATTGCAAAGATTTGTCAAAAACTAGTTCAATATAAAATGAGTGTATAAGGTAATGTCACAAATGGAAAAATGACAGTGAAAAGCAATTTCACAGCATTCAGCTTTGTCTAAAAAAAATATAATCAAAAAATGTACACTGGGCAAAATAAATCGCTTTTTAAAACTATTATTTCGATGCGAACTATACTTTAAAACTACTTTAATTAAAATCATATTTTGATAAGAGATTTTACTAGCTATAGCGATTGCCTGCATAAATGAAACTTGCTGTATGTGATGAGGAAGCAATAATAATTAAAATAAAGAAAAATAAATAAAAAACATTTAATTTAATCTTTTAATTATATTTCTAGACAAAAAAGATCGCAAAAAGAGAATATATGTGTATAAAAAAATTTTATCTTTAACAACTATATTTTATTAGAAATTAGAATATTCGAAATTTTTATGATATTGATATTGTGATAAGTAGTAGGATATTCCACGCCTTGAAAGATTCAGGTTATTTTTATGTCGAACATATCGCACCCAAAACTGACTTTTTTTCTATAAATTTCTTTCACTTCACTATCTTCTTTAACTGGAAAAATATAGTTATGTCTATTTTTGTGTTAAGTGTGTTGTCTCTGCATGATGAACTAAACAGTTTTTTGTCTCTCCTAAAAATTTTAGTATTTTAAGTTGTTACTCTTTTGTATTTAGGGTGCGATATGCCGTAATGAGCTATTAGCATGTTTGCAGATTCATACCAACTTTTTAACAATATTTTACGTTTGCACTTGTTGTAGGCCCAGCGTAGCAATATGGTTGGAACGATGGACGATAAATAAGCAACCTCTGAAAATTTCTTCTTCTTTTAGTTCAGTGAATCATTTAATGAAACTACATTACACAAAGTATACAAAGACGTCTCGAATCACTATATAATATATAATTTCTATTATGCATGTCTTTCTTGAGAAGTTGGGAACACGAATTCTGTTTTGTATTGTATTTTTGGCCTAAGAAAACTTATACGGTTTTTTACACAATTTCTGGCTGTGTTTAGGGTTGAAGTGTTTGTGGTTCTGGTTGGAAACTACTAATTGGATTCTTATTTCAGGAAAAGTGAATTGCTTGCCCTCATCATTTTTAAAATTCGTTTCCACTAAACTATTATTAGTTTCCTTAAGATCAGTCAGCTTTTAGCAATTAAATTTATAATGACAAAAGCGAATTAACTAGCAAAAATATTGTGAGAGACTTTTAGATATTTAGAAATAATTCCATGATTTCCAAATTATTAAAAATACATTTTTAAATTTTTTTTTTTTTGTATTTGTTAACACGTATGTAATGATAATGTATTTTTGGCACAGAATACCATTTTTACGTTCATAAAATATGCTGTATTTTAAGATGTTTTCACTTTTAAGTGTTGTACTTCACTTGCAGAACCAAATGTAAATCACATTTTCACACAATTTAATAATTTATTGTAGGTTTTGTGCTCCTTAATAAATTTCTTGTTTTTGTTTTGTTTATTATTACATCTTCCTAAACGTTTAGCACTTTCTTAAGAAGTTGGAGAAAAACGGATTACTTTTTTTTTCTATATATCGAAACCCTTGTTTCTGTGTACTGGGTGCTAGATTGTTCCGAAACGACCCAAGACTAGCGCATAGTTTCGCTTGAATGGGTTTTATGAACTAAGTATATAGATATATGTATGTATATAAATAAAATAATGGAAATGACAATAGCAATAGGCTGGTAGTCAAGAAGCCCGGATCATTAACACATACATATGTACATATTTTTACTATTTCATGCTATGATTTGTTGAGGCGGGTGAAAGTATTGTTTTTTTAATACTTTAGTTTGTAAATATCTTGCTGATGCATTAGCAGTTTTCAAGTTCTTTGCAGAATTTTTCAGGCATCCAAACAGTTAAAATGTCGCTAAAGTTGTGTGGGTGATATTAATTACTGAGTTAAATAAAAAAGATTTGTTTTGCATTAGCCCGGCTCGGACCAAAAAAAAAATCTTGTTTGAATAGTGAATAATAGATGATTAAATTATCATACAATAAGCTGGTCTTTCAAAACTTATAGGGTTTTAAGTAATTTCGTTTAGCTAATGCTAAATTTAAATAAGATTAAAATGAGCAATTTCTCGAAGATTTTCGCCAAGATTTTTTCAAAAAATTATTTATAAAGTAACCCTTCAAAATATCCAATTCTAAACGTTACTTAGAGTATAATTAAAAACGAACACCATATTAAATTGTTTTTTATTTTAAAATCATACAATAATTTTAATAAAATTTTTCAATTTTTTTCTTTTTCTTGTGACGATTTTGATGATTTTTTCTATATAGATTTTTATTTGCCTTTTTATTTCACATTTTTCGGCGTTATACTTCCCCTAGACATACATATTTAAGACAACAAGATTCGTTAGTTTACGAATGAAAACAAAAGAATTTGTACAATTTCAGCCTTACAGCAAATTCGTGACGTGCGCGTTCAAGTTTAGTTACGCTTCAGCGTTGAAACAAAACGGTTGTGTTTCAAATATCGAAATAAAAAATTAAGGCGGAAAACGGAAATAGAAACACGTTAAACAAAAATAAGTTTATATGCAAAAACAAAAATACATATATAAAAAATACATACATACATATATATGCACTTATATATGTATATAATCTTCTAAAATTTGTTTTTGCTAAAAATTTTTTAATATTAAAAGAATAGAAATAAAAATTGTTAAAAGGCCTGCTGACACATACGTACAAACAACGTAACTGCATACATAGTTTGCGTTTTGTAAAAAAAATATAAACAAATTAAAAATTGCAAAGTTTGTTTGAATATTTTTGCGATAAATACACTTTAAACGTCCATGCTCACATATTTAAAGTTCTTCTTCGTTTTGCTGCAAATCAGTTAAAAATTTTGAATTCTTCTAATGCATTTGAGTAATTATTAGCAACAGGTGTTGTATAAGATAATATAAATATAATTAAAATTTTTTTTTTTTTTAAATATATTTGGTACTTTAATAAAGAATAAATGAAAGTTTCCCACATTAGATTGAATTCCAAATTGTTTATTTAATTAATTTTAGCAGACAGTTTTTAATATAATCATCATTACTGTATATTTTATAATGATGTTTACGTTATAACTAGGCAACTTAATATACTTGAACTAATTTTCCAAAACCGCAGATTAAATTATTATTATAATTTTTAATTCAAAAAAATCAATTGATTTTTGATTGATTTTTTATTAAAGAAAACGATAAAAAATTTATAAGTAAACAAGCAAACGTATATTTGGAAATGACAAATTATAAAGTGTAATAAAAATGCTATCTTGTTTAAAATAAATTTTAACAATTATTTTAATATAAAAGATTGTTTAAGTTTTTATTTTTGCTTCATGCAATAATTTAAAACGTGTCATAGATAATAAAAACATCATTTTCTTATTGCACTAAATCGTGATTGAAATGTTTAATGTCTTCGTTAACTGTTTATAATAATGCCGCTGAAAACTTTTCTTCACTAAAATCAAATGCGATATTTGGCTATTTAAATTGGACTGTAAAAAATTGGAGAAAACATAAATTGTGTTAATATAATTTGAGCGCGTGCTGCTACTACCTCTATTTTTGTGCGAATGTGTATATTGACATTAAGATTAAATATTTTTATGTACGAGTTTGAGCAGCAGCATATTAAAAGCGTCTTTGTTTTTGCAAAAAATAAATAATAAAAAAAACTATCTTTTGAATGTTTAAAAACAGGCACAAACATCAGGAACACTTGTCATAGGATGACTTGTATCTGAAAATCAAAAACTGCCTCCAAAATAAATAATATTTTAACCGCAAGTATTTTTCTATCGCCATCACGATAGTTTTAAATGAATTTCATAGTTTTTGGTATTTTGAGAACGAACAGAAATAAATTATAAAATTTTTGTCATTTGACTTCACTCAGGATTGTCTGGTAAGAAAGTACAGTTTTGCCTCTTTTGTGTTTTCTCACTTTGAGCAGATTTTTTGAGCATTAATTTCTTGTTTCAAATTCTTTTTCTGTTTATAAAAAAAATAAAATATAAAAAAAGAACGATTTTGTCACATTGCTGAGGATATTTTGTGTCTTGTTTTACAGTTTTTGTTTGGTTTCATAAATAAATAATTAAAATAAATAAATAAATAAATAAAAATGCACTTATACAAGTGTGAGTGTTTTGTTGAATACAACAAGGAATGTAAGAAATAATGGCATATTTATTGCTTAAGTAACTCTAAAAAAAAGGAAGTATAACCAACACTGCCATTCTCTTCATTCTCTCTTATTGAAGTAATAAGTACGTTGTCAAAGATCTGTTATATTATTTGCAATTATTAAAATTGGATCAAAAGCTTTGATTTATATATATATGTATGTATATAAATTTTGGTTAAGTGATTAGTTTCTTATAAATATTAAATTTGAAATGTGGCATGCAGGATAACACGTATTTGTGTAGAAAATTTCTAAGAAACAAGGAAAACTTTTTAAATTTAGGAAAGTGTCAAAATGTTTGCCTCATTTCTTAAAGGACAATTATGATTTAATAAAATTTAATTTTGTAGAAAATAAGCAATATTAATTACAGATCGTATTAATTATATTGTTGTAAAAAAATAATATGAAAATGCCATCACAAAATTATTGAAAATTGTGCGCATTTAACCAAATATAATTTTTAAAACTTGTTTAATCTACGTTAATATGTGCTAGATGTGAGAATATCATAAAATATTTATTATTCAAAGCAAACAAATATATATACATTTGAAATTTATTACTGCCGGAGAAAGCATATCCACATAGCCATTTCACTACTCCTAATATAGCCCATCAGTGGATTTTATCCCAAATTTTGTATAGAAAATTCAAGAGGGTTTATATCATAAGGCAAATTGATTAAATGAGAGTTCTCATTTAAACAACGCAGTAAAAGCAAAATTCAAAAACACGTCTATACAAAAAACGTTTAAAAATCCAATTCCTTATTATTATTTTTTAAAAATTTTATTATAATAAATAAGAAAGTGTAGGAAAATTCTGTTATTTAAAAACACGAAATATTTAGTGACCGGCAAAAAGTACAAAAGTACCAGTTTTTGGGTTTGGGTATAAAAATATGTTTTGAAATTTTATTATACCGCTTATCTATATTTCTTTTTTATCGCTTTAACATTCGAAGTTCCTTAAGTATCTTATTTTTTTAAAGAAAGAATTTATTTAAGAAAACCCTGTATACCTAACTTCAAAATTCTAGCTGCAGTCGTCGATCAATCTCACCTTTTATTGTTTTTTTTTTATATAAACAGGCTAAATAAAGTTAAAAAATATATTTATTAAAGATTAGGAAAAATAAAAGCGATAGTAAATGTTATTAAACAATTGTTTTGTTAAAATTTACCATTGTGAAATTGTAAGCTGAAAAGCATATTTTCTCCTTAGAAACATTTTAACATAAATAACAAACAGTAACTATGTATTATGTATTATGTACATATATGATGCAAAATTTCTTTCGTTTTATTTCTCTCTAACAGTTTCCTGTTTTCCTAACATTGGCAAACTTAAGTTGATAGCATTTCTAATTTAATATTTTACATAAAATATAATTTAACTCAAAATAAAAACCACGAACATGCAGATCATGCGTAAGAAGTGTTTTAAATTCTATTTTATTAAATTTTTAAATTTATAATTAAACAAAAGAGTTGCAAAACAAGTTTATTAAAATCGATTTTTTTGATACCTTTGATAAAGAAAACTTGTAAATTTTACATACTTACTCGTGTATATATATATATATATCAATATAATTATAGTAGATTGGTGTGGAATATTTTGAGTTATTGTGCCGTATAATTAAACTTCAATTACGTTAAAACATATACATGCATACATATAAAATTATATAAGTACATGACTACACAAAAGATAAATATTTTGTGTTCATTCTCCAATAATGCTTACAATATTTCTAACGTCTATTGTAATAAAAAAAGGCCCAGCTTTGCCATAAAATTCGAACTGATGTTAGAATAATAATCCTCTGCGTATAGAATAAATTGCTAAATAAAATATATTTGTTTGTTATTCATAATACCACTGTTAATATTTCTCAAGCATTAACTTTTTTGTTTTGCATTTAAAATTTATATTTTTTACCTTAATAAAATAACAATGCACGAACTGCTGTTGAGACTATTAAGTCATCATCACAGTCACACAGTTTAAATATTGTTGCAATATAATTTAAAAAAAAAAACACAAATAAACAAAAACTTGGTCAATATGTTAGTTAGAAAGAAAAATCTTATTAAATAATTATGGTTAATTGCAAAGAATATAGGAGAGATGAGATAGTAAGAAATTTACATAAAATTATAATCACAGCAATTGAAAAATATATTTTTGGTAGGAATTTAAAATATGAATTATATTTTGCTAATGCCTTTAAAACTACATTAAACTTTATTAAAAATGTATATTTCATTTATAAATTGAAAAGAAAACCAAAAAGCTTTGAGCAACTTCTATACCTCTGCGTAACAGAGAGTCCGCCGGGAAGGTATACTACTTTGTTTTACCGCCATTTTGGTAAACATTAGTCTTGACAGTTCATATTTGACAGTCATTAAGTGGCAAATTTATTATGGAAAAATATTCGATAAACCAACGCGTTAAAACGTTTCATCAAAATCAATCATCGATTACTGAGACGATGAGAAAGTTACATAAAATTTTTGGGCGAAACAACGTGCCAACAAAATGCACTATTTATCGTGTAGTGAATAATTTTGAGGAAAGAGAGTCTATAGGTGATAGGATCAAACATGGACCATGTTCAAAACAATCCATCAACTTCAATTCGACGGCACGCTCAGGAGCTTGGTCTTCACAGCACAACTTTTTCCACAATTTATCACAAGGATTTATATTTGTTTCCATATAAGATTCAATTGGCACAAGAGTTTTTTTCACATGTCCATTTACGCCGCCGTACATATGAAAATATGATGCTACAACTCGCCCATGATAACCCAGATTTTCATGAAAAAATCATAATGAGTAATGAGGATGAATAGATATGGTGAATAAACAGAATAGTCAGTTCTGGGGAATGGGAAATCCTTAAATTATTCACCAGTTACCGTGAATGGGGAGCGATGTCGTGATATGATTGAAAACTGCATGCTTTGGGCTTGATTAACATGTGGTATCAACAAGACGGTGAAACAACCCATACAGCCAGTATTACACAGGAACTACGGCGAGGCGTCTCCCCACAACAAGTTATTTGAAGCAATGATGTTGTCCACGATCGGCTGATTTGACTGTTCCGGACTTCTTTTTATGTGAATATCTGAAATTAATGAAATACCACGTGAAAGGCGTGAGAATGTAATGAAAAATGTGCTCGAAAGGGCTCGCATTTGTGGGGCTGACAGAGGGGGATATTTATCTGATATTATATTCCATACATAACTGCTGACATTACATTAAGAATTTATCAATATATAATCCATTCTCTTTCAGTTAATCAAAAATTATGAACATGCAAAAAAAGCTTTCCGGCGGACATGCTGTATAAAATTTTTTTATAAAAATTTCTTTCAGAAAGGTTAAAATAATTTTGGCTTTTGTAACATTTGTTTGAATTATCGAACCAGTGGTTTTTCAAACAAAAAGGGAGATTGACATTTTTTTAAATAGACTTCTTTTTTGTTTCTTCTCTTTATTTTTATATGAATACTTATAAATTGCTATAAATTCCTATAAATTTTGGTAAAACTTTTAAAGTCTTTCTATTATGAGTCTTTAATTTACCAAAGGTTTCTTATAAGACTTTACCACTTTTTCATTTTCTGATTAAAACTTGTTAACAGAAAATAGTTAATTGGAAATAATGCATATATTGTGCAAGTTTAAACGTTTTGCATTGACAGCGTCTTGAGATATACAATTATAATGACTCCTTTATTGCTATTGTAGATATTTTCCCTATGAATGTGTATAATCATAGTAAAACTAGAAAGGTGAAGATTTTATCGCTAGCTACCCTTGAAAATGCCGTATTTTGGAAGGTTAGTAATTAGCATTTAACATACTCATTGTATATATGGCGTATGAGTAATTTGTCAGCGCCTTAATTAAGTTTATGCACCGTAGCATTATTTCCCTTAACGGGAAATAATATAAAAAATACAAAACCCAGTCTAATAGGAACGGTGTATTAATAATAATAATAATAAAATTTGGCAAGTCAATACAACTTCTACAATTAAATTTGGGAGCTCTGCGTAGCCAATTGCCATCTAGTCATTATGAGATGACAAACACTTAACATGGTGAATTAAAAAGAATAAGAATAGCAATACAAGCGCATTGCGTATGTTAAATATCATAATTATTGAAATTTTTTTTACTTAAATACAAATATACCAAAATCATAGCAAAACAATAATATTAGATAAGTTCATAATGACCGTAGTCATTTTACTTTTTCATCGTCACAGTATTCGATGATTGATTTTGATAAAATATTTAAACGATTAAAACACATTGGTTTATCGAATATATTTCCAACACGTTTACCAAAATGTCGGCAAAACAAAGTAGTCCCGGTGGAGACTCTGTGCAAGGCTACTACCATCATTAATACAACGTCTTACTACTAAAACTAAAGACTACCGATATCGACCACATATACATATATAAAAATTATAACTTTTATTTTTATTCGACCTTTTTTAATTTAATTAAATATGCACTAATCTTTTAAACGGTCTTTCAAATATTTTTGCGAAATTATTTTTTCGATATTTCCCTTTCCTGTGGAAAGCTTCTTCAGGAAATTATTTTTTTTTATTTATTATTTTATATTTTTTGTTTTTGTAAAATATAAAAAAATAATTTCCTGAAGCAGCTTTCCACAGAAAAGCAAAATATCGAAAAAGTAAAATCGTTAAAATATTTAAAAGACCGTTTAAAAGATTAGTGCATATTTAATACAAATATTAACTTTAAACTATATTCTTCACTATATTTGTTTTCATAACTCAATATGTCTTCTGTTACCTTGTAATACGAATTAAAATTTCTCACCTGTACCGCACTGTGTGTGCAATTAACGTTTTTTTGTTTTTTTTTTGTTTTTACTTTTCTATGTACATCTATCTATATATATAAAAGAGGATGTGTGTATGTATGTAAGAAATGGACTCGAAAACGGCTGGGCCGATTTTGATGAAATTTTCAGAGAATCTTCAGAATATTCAGGCGGGTGACACTGTGAAGTCCGATTTTTTATTTTCGGTCTGTGGGCGGAGGGGCGTGGCAAAACCCACCAATGACATATACATATACATATTTATTATTTGTTTTTTCTTTTTTATTTTATTTTTTAAAGCCATTGTTATGCTTTTCAAAACGAGATATCAATCTCTTAAATCGGTTATGTAGTTCCGAAGATATTTACAAAAAAAAAAAAACTCACTAATATATAATAAAATATCAAAATTTTAAAACTTCCGAAATGTTGCGTTCAAAAATCCGATTTTTCGGTTTATTTATATTTACAAAATATTTACATTACTATATAATACAACATATTCCCCGCTACGCTGGTAAAAAATAACGGTACAATCCAACAAAATTTGCTGTTTTGTGTTCATAAGTGAGAAACCTATAAGTGAAATCAATTTAGTAAATAACAAGTGTTTTTAAATTTACAATAGTGAAATAACTTCACAAATTATTTTTAATGCCAATTCATCAAATAGGTAATATGATTACTGTCGTTCCAACAACCAATAATAAAATGTTATAAAATTAAAAAAGCAAAACACATCATTGTTCCTTTTGCACTATTCCAGTTTACTAAAATGCCACCTAAAAGAACAGCTCTTGCTAAAAAAAACCATCGCAACATTATGTGTGTGTGTGTAATTTGCGTATTCAATTGCAAAATGATTCATCAGCCGAACGTTTTTCAAAGCAACTGTTAGATATTGGGAATGGAGCAATTCTAATTCACCCCACCATAAAAATGATTACGCTTCCAGATAATTTTTGCCACTTTGCACAATCAAAAAAAGAATTGGTTAGAAACGTATTTCGCGGTATTGCACAAAATTTCAGAAAGCATGATTGGTTGGGGGAATGAGCTATCTTAGCTGCGAAAAATGCAGATGTTTCGGATATCAATGTGACAATTTTAAATAACATTCCCGGAGAAATTTTTATCTACAAATCGGTTGACTCGGTTACCAATCAAGACCATGTTGGACTGCCACCCCACCGCCTACAAGTAAAAGTTGGTATACCAATTATTTTGCTTAGAAATATCTGCCAGTCATGACTTTGCAATGGGACACGTTTAGTGGTCAAAAAAGTTATGCAAATGCGATTGAAGCAAATATTTTAAAAGGAAAATATAAGGGCGAGGATGTTTTAACCGGCTTCAGTTCCCCATACGTGTTGCTTTTGCAATGATCCCTATTTTTCGCACGGTCTGTTATATGTATCATGTTTCGCTTTCTTTGTCTATACCGCGAACCAAAATAGCTCCAAGAATGTCATATATGTAAAATCATTGCAATAGAATAAGACGTAATATATAAACCTACAAAAATATTGAATTGTGAAAAAGATAAAATTATTAAAAAAGCATAAAAACGAAAAAAGAGAAATTATGTTCTTTCTGATTAATTTTCTTGAGTGATTGAATTTTTTGGCGCATACAAAAAAGAATGCTGCAAAATAAATGACTTGCAAAGCAGTCACGGGCACGCTAGTAATAACATAATATTTAAAAAGAAAAATTTATAAAAAGTTTTTGTTTTTGTTGCAATCTCATTTTCCTCATTTTGGGTGCTTGTATGCTTGACTGAGTCAAAGATAAGTTATTGTTTGCTTTTTTTTGTTTATCAAAAAATATATTTTTCTTTTGCCGTTATCACAATCTCGGCAGTATCTCTAAAAGGCTCTGTAAACAGAATTAAATGAATTAATAAGTAAATTAGCAAATAGGAATGACCTGTATTTTGGTAAAATGCAAATTTCAAGGAGGATTAACTTTGTTAATTTTGATTTTTAAACTTTGGCGAACTGTTATTTACATATTGTCAAACGATGTACATACACAAATAAATACGTTCGTAAAAATACACGCATGTACATACATATTTACGTACGTACATTCGTATGTAGGTTAAAAGCTATTATTATCAAACTGCACTTTTTAGCTCTCAAGCATTCATTTTTTTTTGGCATTAATAAAACATTAAATTTGTTTTCGTGTTCATACAAATGTATGCATATCTACGATTACCTACCTAACTACCTACCAACCCGTATATCCAAAAAAGATAGAAAAAGTTGGCTCGAGCTATGGTCTTAAATTAAACTGTTGGATGTACTTACATATTTATGCATTCAAGTGACACTTTTTTGTTTTATTTTTTTATCAAAAACTTTACCTTTTTAATAAAATAAAGATACGAGCATATAGCATTACACTGAATTATATTATGCAAATAACCCATAACATTTTTTAATTAAACCGACACATTTTTGAGACAACCAAAATTATTTCAGTAGTAAAAAAAGCTTCTGTAAACGCTCTGTTAGAAGACAATTTAAAAAGATAAATAGGATTTAACTAAAACACTTAAAAACGACTATTTTACCATTTTCTTACATTGGCTATAAACCAACTTTGAATGCTGGCGAAAAAGGCAGTTAAACTAATAATAACTATGAAGTGATTTTTGAGAAATGTCGTTAACAGTAAATGAGATTTTTAAATCACCGTTTTTTAAAATAGTGACGGTTATCGTTTAATTTTATTTATTTGCCAAAATTTTGTAATTTTGCTTTTAAATTAATTTAGAATTCACTTTTAATGAAATAAAATTTTCCACAAATTATTTTATTCAAAAAAATCAAAATTATTAGCTGGATATGAAAAAGTATACAATATTTTTTATATGTGTAAATGAAGTTTACTCTTACTAATAAGGAAAAGAAAATAAGTCATAATAGCAAAAAGTGTGTTTGATTTACAAAAGAATGAATAAATTAATAGTGAAAAAATGTGCCTACTCAAAGTAAATGATTTTTGTTTGGTTGTTGTATACAAATAAAAGAACGACATCAAAAGCAAGTACCTGTTACTTAACAAATCTGATCACTATTTTGCAATCACAATGATTAAATCTCAGGTACTCAAACATCACTTATCTCCAATGCAGTCAAAGTTTACTCTCCGAAGAAAATTTTAATTATTAATTAATATTAATAGCGGGAAAAGGTAATCAGTAAGAATCACGAAGTAAGAATCAATCATTTTCCTACATAAAAGTGTTTAAATTGGAAAGAAGAATCAATGATTAAAGTTAATATAAGACACTTTTATATTTTTATTACTAAATTCAATATAAAAAAATTTTATCAGTCACGGTTTTTCTAAAAAAAAACATTTTTATTAGTTATGATTTTCCTATAAACTATTTCACCAGTCATAACTTTCTCTGTGAAATTTTCATTAATCGTTTTATGTAGACAAATTTTAGGACTTAAAAAAATAATTTCCTCAGTCATAACATTTTTAAAATAAAATTTCATAATCAGTCATGATTTTCTATTAAAAAAAAATTTATTAGTCAATATTTCATAAGTTAAAAGTTTTCTGTAAAACTATTTCACGTCATGATTTTTCTATAAAAAAAACTTCATCAGTTACGCTTTTTGCATAACAAATTTTCATTAATAGTGTTTTTCTATAACACAATTTTATCAGCCATATTACTTTATTAGTTATGATTTTTCTATAAAATATCTACCAGTTAAGTGTTTCTTTCGAAAATGTTCATTAGTCATAAGTTTTCTGTTTTCATCAGATAAAATTTTCCAGTAAAAAATATTCATCACTCATGATTTTTTAATAAAACAATTTCCTCAGTCTTAATATTTCTAAAACTAAATATCACAATCATTTTTCTATACAAAAATTTCATCAGTCAATATTTTTGTATAATTTTATAAGTAATAAGTTTTCTGTAAAAAACTTTCATCACGATTATGATTTTTCTATAAAAAAATCTTTATCAGATAGACTTTTTATATAAAACAATTTTATTAAAAAAGATTCATCAGTCAGTATATTATTGTAGAATTTTTTTATATCAACATTTTATCAGTAATGATTTTTTTTCAGTAAAAAAAAAATTTGTTCTATAACGAAATTGCAGCAATCATAATTTTTTTTAGAAAACTTTTCATCAGTCGTGATTTTAGTGCAAAAAATGTTCTTTAGTCATGTTTTTTCTATAAAAAGTTTTCATCAGTCATAATTTTTCTGTTAAAAATTTTTATCAAATCAATTTCGCTCAGAAGTAAATAATTTTGGCAATTAATTAACAAACAAAAATAAAAATGTAAAAAGTGCTTTTAAGGAAGCTGTGTGATTTCATAACTTTCTCTCCTACAAGCAGAGAAAACTGTAATTAATTGTTCTTCCTTTTTCTTTGCCAACACCAATTGGATAAATTTTCTTATATCTAGAAATGTTTAATGGTTAAAAAATTAAAAAGAAAACAATCTTAAAACTAAATAATTTTGTTATTTAAATTACAAATGTTTAATTTTATAACAAACATACTAACCCAAATTAAAAGGATAATATTAACAAATTAATGTTTAATTAAAAGAACATTTCTTTATTTATTTTATTTTATTTGAAAGAGTTATTAAATACATATTTTGTTGTTGTTTATTACATAAAGAGATTAGGATTAGATTCTTTACCACTTAATTAGAGAAAAATGATATTTATATAGTAATAGAAGGAGTAATGAATAATAAGGTGAAGGAAAACTTAGGAGAAAAGAAACCTTCAAGCACATTTTTAAAGGGTATATATTAAAAAACTAAAACTAAGGATAAAATAAAAAGAAGAAGCGAGTGCATTAATGTGTGTGTATTCCGAAAGCAGACATCTGGAATGGAAATTGGAAGTGAGTTTCTCTTATTCTGTTTTTAACAAGATTAACATTAGACCAAAGTATACAGTCGTTGAGTAGAATAATCGCAAGGCAAATTGCAAATCTTTTTTAACAATTTATTTTAAGTAACTTGCAGTTTTTAAATATGATAACCTGCTGATGTAGACCAAACTGGGAGTGCATAAAAAATTATGCCTTGAAATGTAGATTTGTACATCAGATTTTTATTATGAATATTGAGCTTGGAATTCCTGTTTAATAACGAGTAGTTAATTTATTAAATAATAATTAATAATTAAATTTAAGTAAGTAATTTATTCATCGGAATCATTTTCAATCTATTGCAATATGGATATGCTCTCCCCTGCAGTAATACATTTCAAATATTTTTTATTTTTATTGAAATTAATGTTTTATGAGAATATCATAAAATGTTTATTTTTTAATAAAAATATTTGTAATAAATATTTCGTGAGAATATCATGAAATATTTATTTAAAGGAATCAAGCACGAATAATAAAATTGCTTAAATTAAATTTAAGTTTAGGATCCAGAATTACAGCGAAGTATTTAACCTTTGTCAAGCAGGGGAGAGGAATGTTGTCAATAGTTAAATTTCTTTGAGGTAAATAATATAATTTTATCCTTCTAGAAAAGTATATGGGCTGTGTTTTTTGTGAATTTACAAGAATTTTTCATTTCGAAAAATTTTCATTTACAATAGATAAAGCAATTTGTAAACATCACACGAAAGATATTCGTCTGCAAATATGGAGGTTGTACAGCCGTTTTAAGCTGGGTAATTTTTTGTATATATATATATATTATAAAATACGGGTGAGAGACAGCATCCTTGAGGGTAGACAGCTATGTTTCTTGTTCTGAAGAATTATAATCAACTGTTGCATAGGATAATCAAGTTTATATATTTAATCTGTTATAAGGAGCTATGCCCATCCCTCCCGGGGGCACATTTATAAGTCTTTATGGATTACACAACCATCTAGACTTGTGTCTTGCGGGGGTAAAAGTCAACTGAAAAATCCACTGTATTTCCACGGAAATCAGTAAGCCCCAGAGTTCCGCTAATGGTCTCTTTCGACTTTTAGTTGTTCTCTAACTAATTATTGAGGTAGGGCCTTTGGGAGTATCGTGGTGGCTGTGTGTTTCGAGGCCCTCGTTTGAGCTTGTGGATCGGATCATTCACAATGAACACAATGAATGGTCCAGGTCCAATGAGTGTGAATGCTATCATATTCTTAATTATATTAAGCTTCATGCGTTCTGGACCAGGAGTTGGATAGTCTCCAGCTCTTCAGCAAGGAGTAGTGGTTTGCAAGCCTGCTTTCGAATCGCTGAAATTTCAACAATGTATGACCTGTTGCTAGAATTAGTCCTCGGTTTCCTAGGGCGTGAATGGCGTTGCTTTTCATTCCCAGTGGTTTGATGTAAGGAGCTGTGCCCCTGTATATAAAACCAAATTTTCTATTTTTATTTGTTTCACTAAATACAATTCAATTATAAACTGCTTCTTTAAGTTTTTAATGTTTTACAAGAAACTATTTAGTCTGCTGCCCATTAGTGTATGTTAAGACTTAATTAAATTTAAAACTAACAGTCTAAAATCGAAAAGCCCCAGCAATGGAGAACATACATATAAGCTTTTATACTTGGCCTTAAAGTATACTTTAGGTTTGAAACTCTTAACAACTGTGGATAATGTTACCCCATCTTGACATTACTTTTATTATCTAGTATATGAGACGGTGCTAAAAAGAATAATGTGTTCACTTTCAATTGTGACTTAAAGTATTAAGTTTATGGTAAATAGTCTTGAAATAACAAAACCAGAAATGCCTTTGAAGTTCTAAACAAATTCAAGCATAAAAAAAATTAAATTAGTGTGCACATTTTGTAATACATTAATAAAAAATGTGAGAAATGAAAAATATTTCTATAGAAACTAAAAGTGTGAATTTATAATTGATTCAATACTTAAAAAATAAAAATTAAATAATCTGATTAAAACTATAGAAAATATGGATTTAATACTTTTAACTTAATAGAGACAAAATTAACCATACTGTCAACTAATTATAAAATTGTTATGGACTTCTTTAGGCAACAAAACAAATATTGTTTTCTTAACTAACGGGCATGTTTTCAAAAACGCAAAACGCTTAAAATTGGTGTTCTGCAAAACGTAAATAATATCTTGCGTTTTTAAGACACAAAATAGGTGTTCTGACAAACGCTGAACTCTTAATATTTGCGATTTCAACTCGCAAGCATTTACTGAAGTGAACTGATTGAGTTTGCCTATACAAAACATTCAAGACAAAATAAAATGGTTCACAATTAAATTTTAATATGTTTTCTTTTTATTTTAACAAAAATTTAAAACAATTTTACACTATTTAAATTAAAAATACCAATTTTAAAATTGCTCTTTTTTTTGTTAAGTTACTGTGTCAATTATTTACATTAAAATGGCGATTTGAACAAACAGCTGATTAAAAGATCAAAAAGAAAAAGAAAAACAAATCGCCAGCAAAACGTACGATTTACAGAACATCTAAAATTGAAATTGGCTTTTTTAAGTCGCCTGGCGATTTGAAAACCTTGCAATTGTGAGAACATGCCCGTAGGATGTATTCTCTTTTTTAAAGCATTTCGTTTTTATTTTCATTTAGAATTATTGTTTGCATTTTTTTTGCTCAGCTTAGAATTTTATGTTTTGGTTTAAAAATGGGCCTAAAGAAAAGTTTGAACTTGTGCTTTGTATATAACACATGACTTTATTGTTTAGGTGATAGGAAATGTACATGCATACGAGTGCGTACATACATATGTATATTTTTACATCCTTTCATGATGTATTTTACATATATTTTATGCATTTGAGGATAGTAAATGTGGGACAATATGACACTACAAAAAGAAAAGAGATTATTGTTGTCAGATATTAGAACGGAAGTTTATGGCTAAAAGCAGAGTTGAGCCATAATTTATATTTTTTATTTTGTTATTAGTATTTAAACGCGATGTTATTCAAACACATTGTTTTATGTTGATTTAATTTTTATTTGATTTTATTGTAAGACCAATAAAAATAAGCAAGGACATACTTGTCATATTTCGTCTGCAGGGTGAGAAGCAGGTCAAGAAGAATTTTCAACAAATGCACTATATTTTGTACTCTTGAGAGCTGTTAACGATAATGGGCAATAAAGCGTTTGTCCTTGCTCCTTGTTAAATAGACGGCAAATGATAGACGCACTGGGAATTGCAAGCGCTTGAACTCAAATTGCATGCCTGTTGGTGTCAGTGGCTTCAAGTAAATTATTATCCTGCAGTAAAATAATAGATGAACCGACCTTTAAATTAAAACAATGCGAGAACGAATTCAAAATTTCATCTTCCTTATCTGTAGGAAGGATGAAAACTTACATGTGTAATGTTTTTGCCTAAGGATTCAAGCAAAAAAATATAAAAAAAGGATAAAGTTATAAATAAAGTTAATATTTTCTGTTATTTATTAATTGCAAAATAAAACTCTGGTAAAGAAATAGCTTCAGTTAAGTAGACAACATTTTAGCTTAACTAAAAGAATAGAAATAAAAAGTGTTTTTTGTTTTCGAAATGTTTGCTGTGTGTTTGTATAGAAGTGTTTTTGAGGTTTCTATGTTTGCCGTGCTGTCTAAATGAGAACTCTCATTTAATAATTTGGTTTACGATATAAGACTCTTGAATTTTCTATAGAAAATTTGGAGTAAAGACCACTGATGAGCTATATGAGCAGTAGTGAAATGGCCATATGGATATAATATATTTAATTAAAGGAATCAAGCACAAATTAACGTAGATTAAATTAAAAGAATTAATAATTATCACTTAAATATTTGGATTAGATTATTTTAAAATATATGAGCAGTGTAATAGATGAATTTTGCAGTATCTATTTTTCAAATTTATATTATATATCTTATTTTTCAGTTGAATAAAAGACGAAATGAGATAAAAGACGATAAATTTATTAAACAAATATTACAGAAAAAAAAAGACTTTCGTTATCAACGCAATTATATTCAATAAGAAAAGACTTTTGCAAATGAATTAATATATATTTTTAAACTTATTCTACGCAACACAGAAATAATAATAAAATATTATCACACGTTATGAAGACAGTTTTACGCTCTCCAGGATTTTTAACGCTTTACAAGTTTTTTACTACAATTACGATTTTTATTTTAAATTTAATTGACATTAAAGTTGAAGGTGAAAAATTTACATTAGGCTATCTGACTGGCTCCCAGAGAACTCCAGGAAATTTAGATTATCAGAGACCAGGTAAGAGTTATATGGGTTTATGAATATTTATTGTTTATATTATTATGCAAATGTGTTTTAGCAAATATTAACATAAAAATAACTAATAAAACTTATACAACTAGTGAAGGGTTCGATAACTTAGCAAACGTACAATAAGTAGTAAATTAAAGCAATGAATAAATAAATAAAATAATGTTTTCTTAATTTTTTTATTTTTATTTTTTTCGTAAGGAATAACAATCTCAGGAGCCATAACTCTAGCTCTTAAGGAGGTTAATGAAGGCAAGTTGAACGCATTGGGACATTCATTGGATTTTATCGTAGCTGAAACTTATGGCGACGAAATTAATAGTATAAGACAAACTGCATCATTGTGGACTAAACAAGTTGTGGCATACATTGGGCCGCAGGAAACCTGCATACATGAAGGACGCATGGCTGCAGCATTTAATCTACCCATGATATCATATGTAAGTGCAACAACGAACAAACTACTTAATGACAGGTATAAAGAAACATATCTTTAGTACTGCACTCATCGAGATGCATCTAATAAGAAGGACTTTCCTACTTTTGCAAGAACTCGACCGCCTGATACACAGATATCCAAATCTATCGTTTCGCTATTGTTGGCGTTTAACTGGACTCAGGTAAAATGATTTCATATATTTGCATTTATTATTTATGATTTCAGTAATCGAGTATTTGTTTTAATAATTATAACTATTCAAACAAATTCTTAATAAAAATCAAGCAAAAAATTAATTGCATATTTTTTTTAATCTTTTAGGTTTTAATTAAATTAATAAAAAAGTTTGATCATCTAAGGAAATTCGTTATATATTTTTAAAAATTTCACAACATTAAATAAGTTAAATTTTAAAAATCATGAATTTCTGAAAACAATCTCTAATCCATGTGCAGACACATATTATATTTTATCGTATTTTTCTGCTCTTAAAAATTTTATTTTTCTGCTCTTAAAAAGTTATAACATTTTTGCATTATATTGTATTTTTACTTATTCTTGATAATGCTAACCGATATAATAGCGAAGTATTACAAATTAAGGAAATTGAACCTCAAGGTCCATTATATCAATTATATTTAATTCTCAAATATGCAGAGACAGAGTAAAATTTAAATTATATGAATTATACGCGTTAATTATCAGTATAATATGATAAGATATTATTTGGACAAATCTAAGAGAATTGGTTTATTATTGTTTGTTGTTGTACATTAATAGTTATGAAATGAATTCGGAATCATTTTCAGGATATTGCTTATGCTTTATATTTTATTTTAAGGTAACATTTTTGTATCTTAACCATCCCGATAGTTTGTATCAACCTGTAGCGGATACAATTATCAACATTTTTAAAAATGCTGGCATAACAGTTCGCGAAATTAGAACTTGGAATGCAATTTATCATCACGGTTTCATGAAAAATCCTTTTGATTCCTTAGTGGATACAACTTTTTCAAATACAAGAAGTAAGTGCATCTGTTAAACTAAAAATCCAACGGAGAGTGAAATTTATATAATTATTTGATTTACCGCAAATTAAATAATTAAAAAAATACGCATCTTTTGTACTTTGTTAAATAGTGTAAAGTAATGTACATTTCTTTTCTATTCCAATGTTCATAAATTCGTTCATATGAATTTACATACTTGTGTTTCGTATCTATGTTAATTATAATGTTTTTTTATGTTATTCTTTGGCTTTAGTTTATGTTATACTCGGTCATTACTATGAGCATGTTGGTTTAATGGTATCACTTTATAAAAAGGGGTTTCTAACTACGGGCGATTACTTTGTTGTGGGCATTGATATTGAACAGTATGATGCTTCTAAACCAGACAAGTATATGCGTGGTCTGCTAATGGATAAAAACGATAAGCATGCAGAAAATGCTTTTCAATCATACTTGGGAATATATCCCACAGCACCAGTAACATTTGGAGACTTTGCAAAGGAAGTAAGTATGTATGCATATAATATATTTGTATGTATATATATATATATATATATATATGTATATATATATATGTGTGTGTGTGTGTGTGTGTGTTGTGTGTGTGTGTGTTGTGTGTGTGTGTGCGTGTGTGTATGTGTTCGCATAACTATTCATGTGTGCATAAGTGTTCATATGTGTTTTTTCGTATCACAACACCATAAGGATTTTGATTCTATGCATAAATACAAATCCAAACGATAAAATTTTTTCTCTGCATTCAATATCAAGATATTTGATTGAAAGCGTAAAATGACTCCAAAAGACTTCACTAATACAAAAAGAAAAAAATAAACTTTGTTTAAAACTTGTTATTAATTTTTATATACCCGTAACTATATTGTAAAGTTTCATGCTTTTAGGTTAACAAATACATGGAAAAGCCACCGTTTAATTTTCCCAATCCCTTAGGCTACTTTGGAGGCTCCAAGCTGGTTAGTATTTTTAAAATTTTTATATTTCTAAATACTTACAGTGGCTCACATTGAAAGTTGAAAAATATTTGATTAAAATATTTATTTTGCATATAAGCTAATGAAACAAGACAAAATTAGCTTCTTTGGCATTATAACAACATAACATAAAGAATAGAAAAAACTTAACAAAACTATACATACACCAACCACCTTCGCCAATGGTTAGAAAATTGCATACGACGTTCAAGTTCGTCCCATAAATGCTCTATTAAGTTTATATCTTTATAGATGTATAGATGTGTTAATGACGTTATAAAGCAATCAGTTTAGATACTAAAAGTATCACAAATACCACACTTTTGCTCAGTGTCCATAACAGTTTTAAAAATATCAAGATATATGTTCTTATTCACGATAACATCTATAAAGTAAAGGTCCCCGACACCTGAAGAAGCTATGCAGCCCCAAACCATCACTGATAAGCGCCCATGCTTCACCGTTTTCTTAGTGTTTTTTTTTTTACAAAAATTCTTAATTGTGTTTACGCCTAGGTAGACTACCTTGGTTATACGCGGCAAAGCAACTATCCAATTCACCGTTTATAATATAAAAATAATAATAAATGAAAAAATATAACGGTAATCGAAATGAATTTTTTACATTACCCAACTTTTAGTATGACCATAATTTTAGAATTTGTGGAATAATTTTAGAATTTGTGGAAATTAGTTTTAAAGAACAAAATTTTATGGTGCAGTAAATGCTTAATTACAAGTATTGAAAGGTTTTTCAATAATATTCAGCTGTGACATCTTAAATAGTTGACAAAAATCTACCAATGATTAACCCGACACTCAACGTTAGCCACTGTACATCGCGCCTTATTTTTCAGACTTTGTATATTTTCCTCTTACAGATAAGTCCTGAGGCAGCTTATTTATATGACGCAGTTCATTTGTATGCAAATGCGTTAATACGAGTTTTAAAATATGGTGGCAATCCAAGAAATGGTTCAGCCATTATTGAGGCTATCAAAGGAAGCAAATACCGTAGCGCTATGGGGTAAGGATAGAATGGAATAAATATTTTAACAAAAATTCTTTCATTAATTTTGATCAACAAAATCAATTTTATAAAATCTTACATTGTTTTTCTCAAAGTTATCATGTTTACATAGATGAAAATGGTGATGCTGCTGGAAATTATACTGTATTAGCACGTGGTAGAGCGCGCAATTATAAAAACCTAACAGTTCCTATTCTTATTCCAGTTGGAACATTTAGTCAAACACAAAGTGATAAAATACCAGTAAGTATAATATTATAATTATAATTACTCGTATCATAGAAAAAAAAAACAAAAAATGGGTTTCGTTGTTGGGACTGCTTTCTGCTTAATTTTTGAATGAAATGTATTGCTTACTTCTTAAAATATTTTCTTTATAATACTCCTCACAAAACCTTAATCACATAAGAGATACAAGCTGGTAAGCAGTTGTATATAATGATGACCTTTATGGAAAAAAAATTATTACATAAATAAATATTTTTTAATTTGATAGGATCTCAATTTATTTGGCAAAATAGAATGGGTAGGTGGTAAACGTCCAGCTGCTGAACCTAAGTGTGGCTTTGTTGGAGAAAAATGTATAAGTACGTTTTAATTTGAAACAGAGTATATAAAACTTAACACAAATATTGTTTTTATCTATTAAAAAATAGGTTATACTGGTGAAATTTCCGGTGGCATCGCAGGAAGTGCTCTGTTAGTATTAGGCATCGTTTCCATGGTATTATATCGTAACTGGCGCTATGAACAAGAGTTAGATAGCTTGTTATGGAAAATCGACTTTCGGGAAGTTCAAATGCACGAAAATGAAAAAGAATCAAATGCTCAAAAACAGACAAGGGTAAGGGGCAGTGTACTAATGTAATACTCATATTATTGATGATTTTGATATATGTACATACGAGTACTTTTGTTATTTCGATTTTTTTTTAACAGTCAACACACCCTTTAGTACGCACAAGTCAAGTCAGTTTAAGTTCAAATCCTGATGCCGACTTTCGTTATACAACTATATTTACACCAATTGGTCTTTACAAAGGGCAGCTGTATGCGATTAAAAAAGTGCGAAAAAAATGTGTGGACATAACAAGAGAAATGAAAAAGGAACTAAAGTTGGTAAAATTAATTAAATAAAATTTCTAATTTAAAAGTTCTTTTGTAATTCCACAATTTCCATAATTAATTTTGAACGCAGTTAAGAGATGCTCGCCATGATAACGTATGTGCTTTTATTGGAGCTTGTACAGATCCACCAAATATATGTGTAATAACCGAATATTGTACAAGGGGAAGTTTAAAAGTAAATAAATCATTTAAAACCTCAATATTTTACATTAACATTTACCTAAATATGTTCGTTTGAATGTTACTGTTTAATTGTTCTTATTGGCAGGATATTTTGGAAAATGAAGACGTCAAGCTGGACAACATGTTTATTGCTTCTATGGTAGCCGATATAATACGAGTAAGCCACAATCTTTTTTTTTTTCTTTTGAGAAAAATAATCATTTCAGTCTTCAATTTATTTTATGACTTTTTGTTTTTGCTGGGCGTTTACATCAGGGTGTCATTTATTTACATGAATCGCCCATCCGTTTTCATGGTTCTTTGTGCACATCGAATTGTTTGATTGACTCACGCTGGGTTGTTAAGTTAACAGATTTTGGTCTTTTTGCTTTTAAAAAGGGCATAGAGGACAATTCAACCGACATACAGTCTATTTCGGTGAAATGCACAAGTGAGTATCTTAGGGAATTTAATAACATATTTCTTTAATATATGAAAAGTATCATTAATTTTAAATTATAAATAAATTTAAGTACAATAAATAAGTTGTACTTTAAAATTTATCAATATAAGAAATAGCTTAAAAATGTCTACTTCATTAATTATTCTATTTTATGCATTTAATTTCTCAATTTTGGCAAATTTGTTCAATAACGCTGTTATAAAAGACAACAATTAAAATATTTAAGTGCTGCAAAAATGAAATATCACTTAAAAAAATAAAAATTAAAAATGTTTTAGACTCTTTTAAGTTGGGGAAGCTCCCTCCCTGTGTCACTAAAGTACACCAATATTTGTAATAAAACTTTTCTTAATTTATTTAATTGCCTTGCTTTTCTTATAAGCTCTTTACTCCCTAGTTGTCTATTATTTTGTTATATGTTTTCATTTTTTATTTTTAACTGACATCTTTCTTTTACATTTAAATATGAACATTTTTGTAAACTGTATTTACTTTATTAGTTGGCTCCTATTTTGTGGAAACTTGACTTTAATAAATCTCTGTTTAAAAGTACATAAGTATATGTTTATAAACATTTATACTTTTATTTACTGCATATTTATACAAACATATGCAAATTTAAAATGGTAGTGGTACAAAATTATCATTTATCATTATTATTAAAATTTTATGAATAAAAACTACATCTCTTTAAATATTTACTCATCTGTATAAACCTTTTGATGAATTAATGTTAATAGCAGTCGTGGCCGAGCGGTTAAGGCGTCTGACTAGAAATCAGATTCCCTCTGGGAGCGTAGGTTCGAATCCTACCGACTGCGAAGTTTCTTGTGACTTTTTTTTTAATTGTTACTTATTATTTTATTATTTATTTTGTGTTAAATTTAACACTTTTGTATAACATCGAACTTTACAATTACGGTGTTACACGAACAACTCATTTCGTACAATTTAAAATTTTTCTAAAATGTCTAGCCACGCACAAAATACATTGTTAATTTATTTGTTTTCTTTTAAGAATTAATTCAAAGCCGGGAGAAGAGAACATTTAAAAGTATTTTCTTTGCTTTATTAAATATTAAGTCAGATTCTCTTAGCTTGATTTGTTTTATGTAGGAGCAGATGTTTTTAATGTTTGATATGGATAGATCTTGGAGAAAAAAATGACTCGTAAACAAATAATGTTCTTCTTAGGACGCTGTATGATGGATGGACATGCAATGAGAGTGTGTTTGACCCTAAGTTTGCTGTTGCATTTAGGACATATTGGTGTAGTGCTTTTGTTAATTCTGTACTCATGGGAAAATATGGTGGGCTTGACCTTTAATAGTTTTAGTTCTTATGAAGTTTTTAATATGACGATGGATAAGAGGAAAAATTTGTTCGTAAGAGGTAAATTTTGTTCAAATATCGGCTCTTTTAATGCCCAAAATACGCATATGACTAGGGATATGTCTTTGTTGCCAATGAGAGCATCTCTGATTTTTATAACTGTGACTTAGTGGTTGTTTAAAGGATTCGATATACCTTTGAGAATGGATAGTCAATGGTGTTTTCCTACTTATTGCAATACTAATAGTTTGATATACAGGAGATGGTTCAGCTGTAAAGATGAATGATTGCTGGTTTAAAACGTATTATGCAAATTATTAAATATTTGTTTATACCGGCAATAATGATATTCAATAAAATAGCGAAATATAACAAAATAAAATTTATAAAATAATTCGTCTACAAGCTCAATTATTTGAGGAAACTCTAATTATATTTAATTTATTGTTATTTAATCATTATATACATAATGTATGGATGTATGTAAATAAATAAGCAAATAATATTTGTATTAATGCAGAGCTTCTTTATTGTGCTCCGGAATTGTTACGTCAAGGTCCGCCTTCTTTAGTAATGGGCTCTCAGAAAGGTGATTCTTACTCATTTGGCATTGTATTATATGAAATACATGTAAGACATGGTCCGTTCGGTGAAACTGGTTTGTCGGCGATGCAATGTTTACAAAAGGTTTTACAAGTTCAAGATATTTTGCATCCGTATCGTCCTTCATTGCAACCCTTAGAAACGTCGTTTGATTGTGTTCGAGAAATATTAAAAGAATGTTGGAGTGAAAATCCAGAAGAGAGACCAGACTTTAAAACTATACGCACAAAACTAAGACCACTACGAAAGGGCATGAAGCCAAATATATTTGATAATATGATGTCGATGATGGAAAAATATGCAAACAATTTGGAAGCGTTAGTAGACGAGAGAACCGACCAGCTGCAAGAAGAAAAGAAGAAAACCGATGCCTTGTTATTAGAAATGCTCCCACGTCCGGTGGCAGAACAATTGAAAAAAGGTCACAAAGTAGATCCAGAAAGTTATGAACAAGTTTCAATATACTTTAGCGATATTGTGGGGTTCACATCAATGTCTGCCGAAAGTACACCACTACAGGTAGTAGACTTTTTAAACGATTTATATACATGTTTCGATTCTATTATCGGTCATTACGATGTGTATAAAGTTGAAACTATAGGCGATGCGTATATGGTGGTAAGTTAATAAACTTTGTAAAGGAAGCAAAAATAACACTTTTGCCAATTTTAATATTTGTCTTCTATTTATTCATAAGGTGTCTGGTTTACCGATACGCAATGGTGACATACATGCCGCCGAAATAGCTTCAATGTCCTTGCATCTTCTTAAAGCTATTTCAGAATTCAAAATTCGCCATCGACCTCATAATAAGTTACTTTTGCGAATAGGAATTCATTCAGGCCCAGTGTGTGCAGGTGTTGTTGGTCTAAAAATGCCTCGCTACTGTCTCTTTGGTGACACAGTTAATACAGCATCTCGTATGGAGTCTTTAGGAGTCCCTTTAAAAATTCATTGCAGTTCGCAGTGTAAAGAGTTGCTTGAAAAACTTGGTGGTTACGATTATCGTGAAAGAGGAGTTATAAATATGAAAGGCAAAGGAGAGCAGCGTACGTATTGGCTGTTGGGCGAAGACGAAGAGACAAGGGCAAAACGCACTTATGAACGTTCACAGCGAAGAGGTTCAAGGGCCCTTAATAAATTCATTCAGGGAACTATTAAAAAACAGCAACAACACCATCGGTTATCAAGAGACACTGATGTAGGTATTCGCTCATCATTGAAAAGTAAAAATATGCCCAGAAACTCTTTGACACGTTCATCTAGTTTAGAGTCGCCAAAAAAGTTAAGATTTGCGGCCGGATCTTTATTAGAAAATCATCGTTATCACAGGCATGCATTCGATATCGTAAAACAATTGTTTTACAAACTAATGAGAAATTGTTACTCTTCTATTTATTGCAGTGATGATGCTCTTTTGGAAGTTGTTACCGATTCGTATACTGGTGTAAGGCGTTCTTCCGGCTCCTCTTGTCATTCACGATGTGAAAAGTCAACATTATCTTGCCAAAGTTACGAAGATTTAACTTATTCTCAACGCCAAAGATCTTCTTTTTCTACTGTCAATACGCCACTCTTGCTTAAACACTAAAACAGCTTAAATCCAAAAACCTCAGCACCATTAAAACAAAACAAATAATCTATCAAAAATACTTTTTCAAACCATAAATAGCAAGTTATTCCATAACAAAATTACAGATTTGTTAAATTTAAAAAATAAAAAACAACTTCTAGCCAAATCGAAATAAAACCAGAGAAAATTGGAAAAATAAAACCAAAAATAAACATTAAGTAGAGAGATAGAAAGAGAGAGAGAGAGAGAGAGAGAGATAGTGAGTGTAACATTAACATAATGGATCTAGTCTTTTTATATTAAGTATATTTACTTTGTAACAATATGAAACTATAAATAAATATAAATTTATAATTCAATTATAATCTAAGCAATTTAATTATTCGTGCTTGATTCCTTTAAATAAATATTTCATGATATTCACACGAAATATTTATTACAAAAATTTTTATTAAAAAATAAACATTTTATGATATTCTCATAAAACATTTATTCAATTGCTTAGATTGAAAATGATTCCGATGAATAAATTACTTATTCAATTATAATTTTAATTAATATTTAAGTAAATAATTATATTTAAATTCAAGCACCAAAGCAAATTTCAAATAGATGTACAGTACATCGGAATTCAGGCAGCTAGTTACAGAATAGTTCAGCAGCTTTAAAATACTTACTAATTAATATTTTAAGTTTTGCAAAATATTGTATTAAAGTAGTTATTCTGTAATTCTTATTAGGAAATAATAAATAAAACTAAAAAAATATATGTTTATTTGGGTATGGTTGTACGTCGACCCTCGTCCTCTTAATACTATAAAGAGAACACTGAAGAAGGCAAATAGCCGAAACCGGTTTGTTCACAAACCAAATTTGTCGAGGGTCGACGTAAAACCATACCCAAATAAAAATAAATTAAACCCCGTTGGAAAATATACGCACATATCAAAAAAACATACCTGCACCAACCACCTTTGGCAATGGCAAGAAATAGTTCAACTACTTAGCCGAGACACAAACCAGAGTTTGAGCCGTAAAACAATGAAAGCGTTTATAGCTGTGCTTGGTCAGTGTTTTGATAACCTTAGGATAGTTGTAAAGCAACTACGTATTAGAAATGTGCTCATACGTGATACATTCCAGAAAATTAATGGAATAAAGTTAATTTTTAGAATAATATTCATATTACCAAGAAAACGAAATATGTTATTTAATGAAAACATTTTATTAAATAATGTATACTATGAACTGATTACAAAAATTAATTCGTATTATTAACATGTTATAAATCGTGTTCACTATTCGGATGTATAATATAAGAATTAGGAGGTTTAACTTCAAAATAATTCAATTTTGTTATTAATAAATTATATAAAGTTAGCGCGAGACCACTAAAAGCAACTGAAACTTGGCATGCTGGAACTGCGAGAGCAGTTCATGAGATTGGAAATACATATCTTTATCGAAATATTTATTTGAAAACTTTAAGAATGTTGATACGTTTGTACAATTTCGAGTTTTTTTATGTGTTATTAGTAGAGCAGTTTATGATGAACATATTTCGTTTTCATATTTTTGAAATCATTAACTTTATTTAATTTTCACACTTAAGGCATTCATAATTTCTTGCACATTTACAAATTGAAAATAAGTTAAATGTGCCCATTTCATTTTGCACAAGAGCAAGATTTAATTTTGCACATTCTTGCTCATGAGAAAAAGCATGTGCACTAAAAAACACAACACTGAACCGATGCAAAACCAAAAAAAATATCACTTAAGGAAAGAGACAAAAGCATAAAATGCACACCTATACATGAGCGGAGAAAAAATAAGAAACAAAGCAGAACTCTCTCATGTGTAATAATATAAAAAACGGTGAACAACTACTTACTCTGTTTTTACCAAAATAAAGAAGAAACCAATTCATGTGTTGTGCTTCAAAAGTAATAAAATGTCATTCATTAGTATTTTGTTTATTTTAATTTCTTTTATTTTGTAATATTCATCTCTTGATTACATCGTGTTACAGTTATTTTATACTCTTTGTTTATTTTTTAAACAGCTTTGTACTCTCGCTTCACATTCTGTAACTCTGAAATTTTTCAAATTAATGATAATTGTTTTCCTTAACTCTAGGTTAAAAACGATTTTTTAGATAACAGATATTATTTAATCAATAAATAACCTTTAAACGCTTGTTTATATTGTGATCGAGATACGTATTTATAAATTTGTGTTCGAAAAAGACACTTTAAATTTGAAAACTTTTTTATGCTGATTAAACATAAAAATCATGGACTGTAATTTCATAAAAATGTTTGTATTTCTTTGTAATAAAAATTTATCAAGTCCTACATATGCTTTTATTTCTGTTCAACACAAATGCTTTATTTTGTTTGACATTTTCTTTTTTTATTTAAAAGTTTTGCTGATTACATCCCTTCCATATTGGACGTTGAGTGCTATTAACATTATGTAGATTCGCTGTAAGAAATTATGTTAAAAATGAATATATGTACATATACATACATATGTATGTATGTTCTCATACCTTCAAATAATGCGTAATTTCAGTGTGCGTTTGTAAAGTAAAACAATTTACATTTAAATTATATTTTGTTTTAAAAAGAAATATGTTTTAGAATTAAAAAAAATGTTGCTTAATTTAATAAATTGGTATTTGCAAAATCAAAATACAGGCAAATGTCATTTATGTTATAAAAGCGTTGCCAACACTCAACTCTAACATGATGTTGAATATAATGCTTGTTAATTCCTGTCTGATGTAGAGATGGGGTGTTAAAATTAATTAATCAAACGGGTTAAAATTTTTCTGTTCGGCCTAAAATTTAGTATTATGTGTGATTAATTCATCATCATCTTTCGTATTGATTTTCAAGATGTTACCTTAACTGCTTACGCAATTAAATTAGAGAAATTATATATAAGAAATAATTAATTTTTAACGATTTGTTAAGGCAATTTTCTTAATAAAACGCAAAAGTGTAAAACAGCCAAGAAAAGTTTGTATAAAATGTTAATTATTAACCAGTTGGATGAAAAAACGAATAGTAGAGGTATTTCATTTCTCTATTAAATAATAGATGGTTAAATGAAAACATGTTTACAGCTGATTACTGCCTATTTTGCGAATAAATGCCAATAATGCTTAACAAGAATGTAACAACATAGAAAATGCATTATTATATTTTATTATAATCAAAACTTTATAGTTCTCTTTACATACATACATACATATGTATATTAACGAACTTAAGCGTAATTGAAATCTATTAACATGACTCAAATATTTAATTGTTGTTAAAAGTTTAATTTCCTTTTCATAATAAATGAAATGTTTGTTGCCATTTCATAAATGAAATTTATCACAGTACCTTACTGTTCTCAGGCTAGCCAAAGATTTTTCTTTGTTTTTTTTTTAACATTTGTGTCCTTAAAGCTACTTTATTTAACAATATCTTGTAACAATTTTGTCATATACAAAACTAATGGTATTGTACGCATTTGTATAAAAAAATCTACTGCATTTTTAACAAGCAAGTTTTTAATTTTAACAATATTGTAATTCTTATCAATAACATAACAAAAAATAAAAAAAACTCACAATTGATCATTTTGATTCAATTGTTTTATGTCAAAAATGTAAAAATTTTCTCGCATGACTAAGTGTTTGCGAATATTTTTATGAAAAAAAAAATAATAATAATTAATTTAATTTTACAAAATATATAATTATGCATATCGCATAATTATTTAATTATTAATTAATTAAATAGTCCTTTCAATTTCTATTTATGAAAACTTCAATCATATGTTTGTCTAACATTTTGTTAATTGAAACTAGAAACAATTGATTTAGATAATATATATTTTGAATTTAGTTCAACTGTTTTCTTATTCTTAATTTACAACAGGTAACATGTAAATTTAGTTTTTATTTTTTGTAATAGTGTTTCAAGATTAAGTTTTTAATAAATATTAATTTTAGTTTGTTTTATGCATACTACGTATTATTAATAATTAATATTGTTTTTCTTATAATTAAGGCGTTTTATTATTATTTTACTCCTTTATTTACTGCAAGGAGCTTCAGGTTTTTAATACTTAAGTGTAGCAGTTGTGTTTTAGATTTATGCATAAATAAATAAATAGAAAAATATATATATTAAGACTTTTTATACTTTTAATTCAATTTAATTGCTTTTAAAGTTTAACACTATGATATTTGAACGTAATACAGAATTAGTTTTTTGTTTTTTATTTTGTGAATTAGGCGCTGGCTGAATTTTTACAATTTCTATGCTGCAATAGTTATTCGAAGTTTTAGCTTTTGTTTATTTTAAGCAGTATTTCTTATTGTTTCTTAAATGTTTCTTTTACAAAATGTTTGTTAAGAATTGTCTCTATTCTTTAAAAATATTTTTGTCATTATGATCCCCTTATTGTGTTTACCAAGTTCTGCTTAAGCTTTTTATTGCTTTCACGGATGAATAAATTAATTCAATATAGAATTACATAAAATATAAAATATCTCACAATGATTTTTATAAAAAATCATCTTTGTTTTTTCATTAAGCTGGTGGATCTGTTGAAAATATAAAGGAACAAAGCAAACGAAAAATTATAATAATCAGTAAATAGCATATGATTATAAATATATTTGAACAAAAACTCACCTTCTAACGCCCTGACGAGGACTAACAGGCGGTGTCCTAGCTGGTGAGGGTGGTGCCGATGACCCGGATGAACCACGTGATGAGGCCAACGACAGGGAAGAATTTTTTGGAGCTGAACAACCTAAGTATATGACCGATCCCTTGTCAATGTCTCGCAAATCAACTCGTGATCCATGGACGGAGGATGGCACGGAACCTTCAAAATTCATTAAACGTTAAAAAATCGAGATTGTCTAATTTGATTTGGACCAGGCACCTGTATAGGAATGTAATCCAGCTGGACTACTGCGAGGTCGAACGGTCAAACCGCTAACCGTGCTTGCACTGCGATGTAAATATGCAGTGTTGTTGCTGTCTACCGCAGTTGTCGTCTTATCGCTAGATTGTCCTGCTTTGAAATTTTCTGTCACTCTACTGCCGGCACTACTAACACGTGGTGAGTTTGAAGGGGTTTTAGGTGATTTTAAAAGTTGCTGTTTTTGTTGTTGTTTTAGAAGTACCTGTTGAGCCTCTAAACGACTTTTTTCGATGGCAGCGGCATATTCGGCAGCTTCACTAGAAGTGGTGGGTGTAAGGTGGGCCTCTTCGTCTTCAGGTATTTTCTGTTCACCCAGCGAACGATGGGATCCCACGCAACCTTGGGTGTTATGTTTTGGTGATGTTGGACACGATTGTGCAGTGGTTACTCCCCCAACAGAAGATTGAGGACGCAAACGTGATCGTGTTGAGGCAGATGATGGCCTTCGGCGAAAAAGACCTTTGGTGGGGTCCGTATTGCAAACACCTATTTTTTAATTGTAAATATATTTTCTTTAATTAAGTAAAAAAAAACATTTATGTTTTTAGTATCATGTAATGAATGAGTAGTTTTTGCAGTTATATGTTAAGCAAATGAAATTTTATTTTTATTAAATGAGAAATGTACAAAAGTTTCAATTATTTTGTGCATTAAAATGTTATTGTAAAATGAACAGGCTTTTGAAACTTTGATTTTCAAAACTTTCGTAAATTTTGATGTTGTCCATTAAAGTGACACCATTAATTCTCAAGCTGCTTAGTTGACCTGTTGCTTGGCCATGAGTTTATCTTTTACTCTTACAACTCTCTATTTATAAATTTTTCCATTCATCAGTCACAAAGGCCAACGTATAGCTAACAGCTTTACTTGTAGAATCAATAGTTAAACTAGACTCTTTTTGATTCTTGACGTTGTCTTTAAAATCTAAAACCATCGCACCTGTCGGACATTTTTCTCCTCGAACGCAATTTCCTTCACATATATCTCTATTTTGCAGCAACTCTTCATAATTATCTAAAGCTGATAAACATTTTTTTCGGTCCAGTTGCTCTAAGGCGGTAGAAGGAAATCTTTCTCTTAGACGTCTGCGTTCTTCTCCCAGTCGATACATTTCGAACTCTTGCAATTGTGTTTGGAAGCCAACATTTGGATTGGCGACAGCACGACCTGCCCGCACCACTTTCAAGGCATCTTTCCAATTTAAATTAGTTGCAGTCATTATGTAAGCGACGGCAACCGTAACTGAGCGAGACATGCCGGCTAGACAATGTATTAGAACATTGCCTTCTCTAATTCGGGCAGCGTGGATAAAATCATTGCAAACACTAAAATATTGTGACAGATTTTGATCTGGCGTATCAGCCGCCATTACGCACAAATAATGTTTATCCTGAAATTATATAAAATAAAAAATGTTCAATTCAAATGCATAAAATAATACTTAAACTTGAACTTACTGGTAACAATCTCCTAGGGCTATCATGTATAGCCACAATATGAGTTATTTGAAATTTGTCTAGCTGTTGGGTATCTTTCGAATCCCGATAATTGCCTACATACAAGCCCGGCAGTACCTTTAAGATAATCGTAAATAAAAAATAACTTAAAAAAAATATTTTTAAATTGGAATCAACTACTTTGTAGTCTTTAGACTACAGGCTACAGACATAAATAATATCAAAATATATCACTTAAACCATTCATATCTTTTATTTATATATTAAGTGATATATTTTAATATTCACACAAGGATAACATTTGTTTTGGGGTCGCAAATACTTCCTTTCTAATCTTTATGAGCGTTAAAGCTGCGAGAAATGATTCAATAATTTCCTTTTTTAATTATATGGTTTGCTGGGTATTAATACTATTATGTTAATTTACATACATACATACTTACATATGAACTTACAAAATTATAAATCATATAAATATATTTACCTTGTTCATTCCATTTCCCATGTTTTAACATTTAACAGATGACAAACAATATCGTAATGTACAAGTTTAAATAGTCTGCAAAAATGTTAAAAATGTTTATATTTAAAATATTTTTTTTTTATAAATTCGAAATAAATAATATAAGTATATGTAAATATTCGATTTGTGGAAAAAATAATAATAAACAGAGAGTACCAAATACAGGGTGGTAACAAAGAAAATATATTAAACACAAACAACAAAACTTCTTTAACCTTTATGCCAACAGATAAAAAATTATACATACATACATATGTACGTCAACAGATGCATACCCGGATATGTTAATACCTTTTATATGGAATATCTCTTGTTGCTAAGCTTATTTTAATTTGGTTGATATGGTTTTACTTATGTTTTGTAGTTGCATTGTTTTGTACTGGCTTTATCCAATACATACCATCAAAATGCGCCAAGTACGGAATTAAAGAATGGCGGGTATGTGACTCCGTCTCGTCCTATCCAATGAAAGAACAAATTTATACTGGTTGGCGGCATTCGGCAAACAGGAGAAAAACGTAGGCGAGAGAGTAGCGACAGACTTGTGCGCCAATCTTTTTGGTAGAAGTGGACGGAATATTGTTTGAGATAATTTCTTCACCACGTAAAACTTGGTAAAAAGTTTATTGTTGGACAGCAGTTTATCAATGTTAGGTACAGTGAATATAAGAACACTTTTTGTACCACAACATTTCGCTTTACCCAAAGGACGGGAAATAGAGCCAACTACATTTGGTTTCAACAACAATATAACCTTGTGCTATTACATTAACAAAAAAATAAGTCAGTTATACTTCTTTCCACAATCCAATTAATGCGAAGTGCAAGGTCTAAAGAAATATATAAAGGTGGCGGCCTTTAGCGGAATATTCAGCAAAGCGTCGAACAAATAGATGGCTCTTGGCTTTTTTCTATAATATGCTAGATGTTGCTGCCCTTGCAGCATACATTATATACATTGAAATAATTTACAGTTAAAATCTTCCACAAGCCGCCGTCGGATGTTCCTGCACAGCCTCAGCGAACAACTGGCAAAGCCAGAAATAGAAAACACGTTAAAGAATTTTCCACACGAAATACTATTGAGGCCAAATATGGAGATTCATTGAGCGTAACGTGCTGCGGTAGAAACCGTAGTAGAACGTGATAACACTGGTAGAATTAAAGCAAAAGGTAATTGCTACATATGTTCAAAACGTTGGCCAACCAGAAAAGCCCGCACATTATGAAAAAAGCCAGTATATGTCGCACATTCAAGTAATATGCCGCAATGTGACAAGTACATTTAAGAAAAATTATTAATTCATATCATTATCTTTCCTTATACCTGTAGGTGCCCCTGTAGGCTAGTATGTAGTGTACTAGCTTGTAAGCATGGGAGTTGTGGGTTTGACTCCCAACGAAGACCTTGGTTTTTTCACTACAAAAATAAGAATTGACTGTCGGTGGGACTGTTCAGCGATGAAGGCATGCATATTCACTGGTCGTTGTGCTGCCTTATATACGGCAGTTAATTTCCGACTATCCTTCTACTTTCACCACCTGTTTCATCTATTCTCTATCCCTTTCCTAAAGAATGTAGCACGGTACTTGACTAAATAGGCATTGTTGCCTGAAGTGCTACTTCTCTTACAAAAAAAAAACCTAATTGAATTTGAGTTTTGTTATTAAAAGTTTCTCAATGTTATTCAATAAAAGTGCAATATCATCATATTTTCATATATTTCATTATACATACCCAGGTGTGCAACTATTGGCGTAAGGGATAGGAATGAAAAAATGGCCACATCTTCGGCCCCAATCGTCAATTTTAGTCAAATTTGGGAATAACGAAGAAAACACTACCAGTGAGGATATCTCAGGTTAATACAGTAATTAACTTCTGAGATACAGCGATTTAAATACACGAAACATACCCGGGTATGTATCTGTTGACATAAAGGTGTTAAGTACGTGTCAATAATTTTAAATTATAACATTTTATTTTTATTAGTTTTATTCATTTATTGATTATTAACGAAATGCCATATTTTTTCGTTATGAATATGGGCAGTTGCAAGAACATGAGGTATTTATACCTTTTTACAATACGTAAGACAAAAATAGCTGTTCAAATTGTATATCTAGGGACTAAATTGGATGTTATAACAAAAACTGAAACGAATTTATTGGGAGAGAGGTTGGTGGTATTTTTTTATTTATATTCGATGTTATTATAATATTACATACACCGTGAAAAACGATATTAAGCGATATTAAATTTTCTTCATCATAAAGTCGTCCCAACACTGTTTTTGTTTGTTGTAAAGGAAAATTATTTTGTTTAGTATAATAAAAAAAAACTAATTACATCTCTCGAATTCGAAACTTCTGATGTTATTAGCTTTACCTCAAAATCACATTACGACATACCTATTGTTCAATTCAGGTATATAACCTGAATAAGGCCACACTAGTTTGTGTAGCCCAAATAGTAATTTACCTTCTACGCGATACGCCTGAAGATTTGTGTTACAACTTAAGCACTTGAACTTTGTTGCACGGAGAAGATTGAAAGTGTAGACCACTGCGACTGTTTCTTGATTTTGAAGAAGTGTCTGCAAAAGTGATTGAACCAAAAAATGCATAGCTATTCAAAATATAAAAAACAAAGTGCTTGACCTAACTAGACAGAATGCATAGATAAAAAAATGCAATAGATAAACACACAAAATATAAAGAATTAATATAAACAAAGGTGATTGAACTTAATTAACTAAGGTGATTAATGCATTACATAAATAAGATCAATTATAACTTAAATAATAAATAACTTAAATTATAAGTGATCCCATGTTGATTTGGGTATCAACACCTATCTTACTTTAATATTTGCTGAATTTATTCCGCTGCAAACACGTACAAATCTTACTTACGGAGCAATGGAAATGTCCATATAATATATAGTACTTTTTAGTCATATTTTACTTTATCAAAAAGTTCGTTACTTTTCTAATATTTACTATTAAAACTAAATATATATACATATACACACATACATATATTACGAGTGAAATGTTTTTTACTTTCTATTATTCTATAATAAAAAATACTTTTACCAGTTTAACTTTTTGAGTGAAAAAGAAATGTTGAAAAATTATTTCGGCCATGGGTTACAAATTAGGTACGTTTTGAAAATATCTTAAAAACTATGTTTGTTGGAAATAATCAGAAAACAATATCAATAAGAAAGGAGTAAATAATTTTCTTTGGTAAAAAGTGATTTTTTTTAATTTAATTAATAATGATAATAATAATTTGAAATTAAAATTAACGATTGAAGTTTTTTTTAAATCCACGGGAATAATAAATTATGTAGAAAAATTCCAGATCATATTGTAAAATATTAAAAGGCTCTGCATACAGTACAGAATTAAATTGTAATTTTATTCATAAGTTATTACGCTACAAGCTAAAGAGTATGCTAACGTATTGTTGGTACCATTTTGATAATTACGACTACATTTGTTAATACCTACACGGCCTTTTGTTTCTTTAAAAATGTATTGCTAGAAATTTTTAATGGTTAATCTTTATGTTTAATTTAAGAAAAAAACATCAAGTCATAGATTATTAGTAATTTAAAAAACTGAAAGAAACAACAAAACAAATCGAAAGCCAAAATTTTAATATTGCAAAGGTTTAAGTTGAATTGCTGCCTCTTTATTTTGAAACGGAATGCTGTTTTGTCTACATCCATTTGGTGATGAGACGTACAAACATATGTACATCTCATCATCTTATGTGTATATATGCATGTATATGTCCACTTTACTATAGTATTTAATATATTGCTTGTGAGCCAGCTGACTCAACAGATTGTTGTTGACATAAATGCTTATGGCTTGTTGTTAGCTTTTATTTTTGTCATGTTTTGGGTTTGTATGATGACATTGAATTAAGCAATGTTTAAACAGATGTTCTCGTTCTTTTGTTTTGTAATGATAATACTTACGTTCGTATGAATGTGTGCATTAAACTTTCATATAAATAAATATCAACATTAAAATCAAATGCAAAAATACTTATGCACAATTTTAGGGAAAACAAAAATATAAATATAAAAATTATTTAGTTTTTATCAATAATGTAAACTTTGCGTTTAATTTACATAAAAGTATATTGTTGGTACCATGTAGAAACGCCCCAAAATTGCATTTCATTGTAAATTATGTTTTTTAGTGATTTCAATACATTTCAACCAAGTAAATATCTTCACAAATTTATACCAAGTACAGACGGGAAAATGAACGACCTGCTTGGCTATTTGAACCGTAATATTCATATGATTTGTATCTTGTTTCGTTTTGACGTTTAACTATTATGAGTATTACACGCGCACGCACATAAATATTTCGCGCGAATTTGGATTGTTTAAAATTAATAAAAAAAGTTAGTTAGTTATTAAAATATATATATATATATACATATATATATATATATATATATATATATATATATATATATATATATATATATATATATATATATATATATATATATATATATATTTCATATATTCATTTTTGAATATTAAAAATATTTTAACTTTGCCGCTTTCTGCAAGACATCACAACACTGTATGGAAGGCAACATTAATAAATAATATGCTGGAATTATTTTACTTAGACACATATATAAAAATTTATTGAATTAAAATTATTCACGTTTCTAACGAATATTTATTGGCATGGTGGACCATTAGTTGTTAGTATATTTTACAATAAAACACTTTATTTCATTAATGTTTGTTAAAGGAGATTTTTAGTGATGTGTTTATTAATTTAGTTTTACATTTTTTTCTCTTTAAATAATAATATAAAAGCATTAACAAACTAACATTTAGGAATTATTGCAAAAAATTATTTTTTAATATCATTTTTGTGCAACTATGCTAAATTTTAACAACAATAAAGTGTTGTTAAAACGAACGTCTTTTAGTACTTTATAAAATATTGATTACAAATAAAATACAGTTTTACTAAAAATAAATTTTTTTTATTGCTTTTATTCCGTGATGTCACACCATCTAATATTTTTGAACTAAATATTAAAGACTCTGAATGTTGTGTTATTAGGGGCGAATATTACTTAAATTAAATTCAAAATCACTGAAGGCCCAACTATATTATGCATATACTGGCTTAAGATAACTTAAGCAGCTGTGCAAATACGTAATAATCATATGTGGCAAACTATAATGCACTTAACAAATTTTTCGTCAAATGTCATTTGCTTTAGCAAAGTACGAAACTGATCGTACATTTCGTACGGAAACAGCTGTTTTTCATTGTGTTATACTTAGATACATTAGTAAACAAATTCCAATGGAGGGCAAAAAATATTTTTTCAAAATTTAATAGAAAATTTACAAAGAAAAAATAGTTTATATGACAAAGGAGACGGGTTTTATTATAACGGCAATTCAAAGGAACGATAGCCTTTAAAAATTTCATTTTCTTTTCCATTATTTTTACACACAATTTGCAATAAAATTTTTTGTTTGCTTATAAATTCAATGATGCACACAGTTACATTTTTTAGTACTTTTTGGGCTAAATAATACATACAGCGATTTATGTGTAATTTTTCTTTGGTAATTTTCTTAAAACTATTAACAAAAAATTATAAATTTGTATATGGATAGTATTAGTCCCAATTTACATTGGACGATTTTTGTCGCTGCAATTCCTAGTTTGATGTTGTAAATAATGTATGTAAAGAGAATAGGGGAAGAGAGGAACTCTACCACTGTTCCCTTTACACACATTATTTACAACAACAAACTAAGAATTGCAGCGACAAAAATCGTCCAATGTAAATTGGGACTTAAGTATACAAAATATGATTATTAAACGCTTTTTTGCTAATAAATTTTATTTACTTAGAACGAAATTATTTTTTTGTAAAAGTACGAATAAAACAAATGTGCAACTGTGCATAATAATTTCTATATGCATTTAAGTACATTATAGCCATGTAAAAGTCTGCAATGATTCGCTTTAGCGTTTGACAGACTTTTCGTTCAATTTTTGACATTAGCTTAAGAAAGCTTATGCATATTATACTTAGGCCTTAAGTCCGATGATCAAAATATTTACATCTTTTTAAAATAAAACTATGTAATTCAAAAATAATAAAATGCCCAAAAGAAAAACATACAACAAACACTTTCACAACTTTTTAAAATAAAATATAGCATATCTTAAGGATGAACTTAATACTTTATTATGAAATTCGACACTTTATTTCTAGATTTGGGGTTAAATAGGATTAAATATTATCACTCGTCAAATTTTTTAAAATTAAATTAAGGGTTTTCTACCTCTTATTTTTTATAACATCGTGTTATTAAATTATGTTTTAACAGAAATGTTATTTCAGGCTCAATAAAAGCAAAAAATAGTTGTTTTTCTATACTTAGTATATATTGTTTGTTGATTTTTTTTTACTACTACTAAGTTCAAGCGGAAAATAAATTTTATTTTACAATACAACTCATTTATTAAAAGAATATTGTTGAATATTTCATTCCTAATCAATAAATTCCAAATAATCAGTCTTTCTGTTAAGTAAAAATTTAATTCGTATAAACATACACTAAAGCGAATTATGTACGAAAAGGAACTTAAACTATTGCATATTAAATTAATAATAACTCTTAAGAGGAGTCTTGCTTATGTACTCTTGATGAAACTATAGATAATATTAAAATAACATTTTATATTAAGACAGAAACCAAACAAATAATCATAATATTAATGCTCGATTGAAAGTCAAAACAAAAAAGAAAATATTTCCGTCAACTATGAACATCAAACAAAAATTTATTTAAGAAAAAAATAAAACAAAAAAATATGGTCTTTTTAGAAACTCAGTTAAATATCAAAACGTAAACTATTACGTATTACAGATTGATATAACAAAAATAAATGCAGGTCCTTTCACGCCTTAAAACACCCTTTAGCACTAGACCTAAAGACAGACACACCTCAAGACGAATATTTAAATGAAACAATAAACTAACACATACGCTGCTCTCTGGGGGTAAATGGTGTGGAAATAGAAAATAGAAAATGCATTACTTTTACTCAATCAATTTAAATCTAGCCGACTCACATTGTTTGATTGTTTGTAAGTTTATTCTGTTCTTAAACGCTGTCAATGTGAATCCTAATGCAATCAGTGCCGACATTCATTATTGACACGTTAATATGTTCACATACAGAATTTTTTTTTTTATAGAATATTTAAACGACTGTATCAACACTTGTCCTTCATTTACTTAAGGAAAATTTCTAACATATAAAGCATACAAAGCAAAACTAAATATAAATGGAAAAAATACACACATATAAAAACTAAGTATAGGATGGTTTAAAAAAACACATTGGAAAATTAAAAATAAAATTGTATCAATACAAAAACGGATAATCGAACAAAGAGGGCGACTTGAATCAAAAGCACTAGAAATAAACCTCAATTTTATTAATAAAACAAAAAACGTTAGAAATCAATGGAATATTAAAAATAAATAAAATAAATATCACAAAGGAAATTAGGAATTGATAAATTAATAACTAAAATTTTAATTCACGCCTTTTTTCTCAAATGTACGTTTTTTTCATGAGTACCAAGGCTGTGATATTTCCTTCGCTTTGCATCTCGCATATAAAAACAAAGTAGAGAATAAAAACTAACAAATTATTTGTTAAAAAGCGTTTCTGTGAAACGCAGTCAGGGGATATTCAATTTAAAATTTCCTACATTGTTAGTGACAGGAAAGACTTCTGGAGGAAGTTTATTTCACATACGGACTGTTCTGCTAAAAAATTAATTTTCCCTGTAATGCGTGCTGCGAGTCACTGGCCAATCAATCACAAATGGATGTGTTCCCAACGAAAATCGAGTTAAACGCAAAAACGTGCGAGTTTCGGGAACAAATTGTCTAATTTCAAATTGCCTAAATACAACCCACATTGCGTCGATGCTCCAGAGAATCAATAGAGTTGGATACCCTACTGTCCACAATTAGCCTCTTGGCTACACGGTCGAGCAACTGAGCGCATCACCCTTTTTGCGGATCCGCGTTGTATTAACAACATTCTAATACTTTGGAAATTCGCTAGCATGGTGGTACATCGTACTGAAAAGGGCTACTAACGCACACGCTAGCGTCGAAAACCACTGTTTCGATACCAGTGCTGGAATCCCTTCCGGCGCAGGAGACTTGTGGATGTTGAGATCTTTTAAAACCAGCCAGAACTTTAGCACGAAGGCGCTTATCGTAGAGATTTTTCTCGCGCCTTAGTACATTGGCACACGAAGATCGTACTCTTTTGCGTAGCGAATCAGTACCTGCTTTTTGTTTCAACGCGAGATACTGAATGCTTCCTCCCTTGATCTGACTGATCTGGTTTTAATCGAAATTTTTTTGGATGAAATGAAAGGTATTCATTCCTAACTAAATGATGATTGCAACCATTTACGCTATAGCATTGACATTATTGTTCAATACGCATTTATATAATATTTTTTAAATAAATGGGACCAGTGTGCTTAGATAATAAATATTTAGAGTAAAAATACACACACACTGCTTTCGCTCTGCCTGTCTTCCTTACAATAACGTTAATTAACTACTAACTATGTGAAAGCTGTTTGAGAACATAAATATATTGCATCCCAATGTTTGCTAAAATAGACAAGATTTTAATTTATTTATTATTTATTGCTCGCTTGCAACAAGATTGTTACATCTCAAATTACTTGGTGATTTAATCTTAATTTTAGCAAAACAAAAGAAAAGTATGAAAATATTTTTTGTTTGCTCAAAAGTTATCATCAAAAGTTAACATAAGTCACCTTATTAATTGACGCATCTCTAATTGAATGTGCATATTTAAAAAATTCCTCTTATTTGAAAATATTTTCCTGCTATTTGTTATTCCCTAAATATTTTCCAGTTTAATCTTTTAAGTTTGTTAAGCAATTGTTTTGGCAAAACAAAAAAAAAACATTCTATTTATTATCCATGAAAAAGCTCATAAAATTAGTTCATCGGAATACTTTTACAAACATTCAAAACTATTTTACAGAAAATTATAATAATTAAGATATGACGCTTTTCATGCAATTGTACACGGTCAGGAGAAGTAAAAATGTATGAATACTTTATGCAAAAAAGAAATTGTTAATGCATTCGTGATGGGGATAATGAATATAATGCAAACAGTTTTCATATTGTGTGTCTATCAATTCTACTTACAACAGTATAGATAGGACTATACGGTAAATGATAGTGCTTAGATAAAAAACAGCTTTAGGACTTTATGGAAATGCTTAGATAATAAATGCTAACGCTTATATTACGAGTAAAAATAAATTTAAGGATGGAAAATGCAAAAGAAACTAATGCATAAAATAACAATGTGAATCAGTGGAAAATGATAATGAAAACTGAATAAATTTAACAGATTTCTATTAACTTTACCTCCATATACAGGGTGTCCGCCGGGAAGGTATACTAATTTGTTTTGCCGCCATTTTGATAAATATTAAACTTGACAGATCATATTTGGCAGCTGTCAAGTAAACACTTGGCAAATTTATTCGATGAACCAACGTGTATTAATCGTCGAAACATTTTATCAAAATCAATCATCGACTACTGTGACGATGAGAAAGTTACGTGAAATTTTTGTGCCAGCACAGCAAATTATTTTGATTGGCTTCCAAGGTTGCCTAATTTGACTGCTCCGGACTTCTTTGTCGGGATATATAAGCAAACAAACCAGAAACGCTTGAGCAACTCAAACAAAATATTCGTGATAAAATTAATGAAATACCGTGTGAAATGTGTGAAAATGTAATGAAAAATTTGCTAAAAAGGTTCGCATTTGTGAGGCTAACAGAGGCGGACTATTATCTGATAGTGTATTCCTTACATAATTACCGATATTAAACAAAACATTTATCAATTCATTTAATCAAAAACTATAAACAAACCAAGTAGTATAACATCCCGGCGGACACACTGTACATTAGTGTTTGGTAAGCTTAATTATACGTGTTAGATTACACGTTTTTCAAAAATTATATTATTCAGATAAAAACGCTTTTGGCCCATTAATATTATAACGGTTGCAATAACCATTAAAATAGTTATTTTTTTTAATTTGAACATAACGCGGTAAAGGGTAACGAATAAATTATAATTCACACAGCTCTGATTTCACTTAAACCAGGGGTCGAATATACCTTCCCGGCGGACACTCGTTATTTGTATGTTTGTCATTACTAGCGCTGATTTTTTTTATAAAAGCAAAGTTTGCAACATCAAACACCCACCCATCATCGGTTGTAGTGTTTCGAAATACTTGTAACACATATTGAAATTGAACCAAACTTAAAAGAATATACACTTGTATAACATTGTAGTGTTAAGTAAAAAGGAACATGCTAAAGAATAATACAAAACATTTTTTAGCTTTTTAGGCCAGCACTTATACATTGTACATAACGTCACATGAAACGCAAACTGTCTTGACCTTTTCAATTAAAGCTTTCGAATCTTATAAAAAAATATTCTTTTTAATCTTGAAATATATGCATATACATACACTCATACATGCATACATATCAGAGAAATGGAAAAAATCATTTTTTGCTTGATTGAATCGTACACTTAAATTTTCACTCACATTTATTCATTAAAAAAAAACTCAACGTTGAGTAAAATAGGCATTATACTGTTGAACGTTTCATTTGTGAATAGTGAGTAAATTGATCAAACAGGTTTTATTCAAATCCTAAACCTGCCAAAATTATTGTTTTGTTTCTTTCACCATTTAGCATAATTCTTTATTGAGTAACATCAAAATAATCAGTTTTAAATAAAACGAACAACCACCAGAATTTATTTGAGTCAGATGACACATGATTAAAACCGCACAGCCAAAAATATCCAAATTATTTGATTGAATTAAAATCATCAGCGATTATGTGCGTTCGAACAAGTTTGATCGTTTGAACGTAAAAGATTGTTTTTAGAATGGAAATGAATGAATGAAAATGTATAAACGTTTTTGCAATCGCTATTGGCGTTCTCTGGTAGCGATATAAGCATAAACTTATTCATCGCAACCATGTTTGAGACACAGGCACAAAACTTACAATTAAATATACAAGGTGTCCGCCGGGAAGGTATACTAGTTTGTTTGTTTATAATTTTTGATTAAATGAAAGAGCATGAATCTAATATTGATAAATGTTTTATTTAATGTCGGCAGTTATGTATGAAATACAATATCAGATTAATATACGCCTCTGTTAGCCTCACAAATGCGAGCCCTTTAAGCGCATTTTTCTTACATTCACACACATTTTACGCGCTATTTCATTAATTTTATCCCGTTTCTTTGCATAAACGCTTTTCAGATATCCCCACAAAAAGATGTCGGGAGCAGTCAAAGCAGGCGACCGTGGAGGCCAATGAACATAACCATTTCTTGAAATAACTTGTTGTGAAAATAGGCCTCGCAGTAATTCCATTGTAATCCTGGCTGTATGCAATGTGGCACCGTTTCGTTGATACCACATGTTTATCATATATCTCTCCCCAATCACACTTACAACTATGCCGTTTTCATTTTCAAAGAAGTAAGGTCAAATGATTCCACCTGACCAAATTGCATACCAGAGTATCACTTTTAATGGATGTAAAGGTAACTGTTGAATAATTTGACGGTTTACCCAGAAACGACTATTCTGCTTATTCACATATCCATTCAAATGAAAATGTGCTGCGTCACTCATTATGATTTTTTCATGAAAATCGGGGTTGTCATGGGCGAGCTGTAACATTCCATTGGTATATGCACGGCGGTGTAAATGGTCTTGTGGAAGAAGCTTTTATGCCAACTGGATCTTATATGGAAACAAATGTAAGTCCTTGTGCAAAATTAGGGCCAAACTCATAAGCACGGCGTCGAATTGAGGTTGATGGATTGTTTTGAACACTTTCGTAATGTTTTCAGCCGATCTTGCAATACATTGTAGTCCATGCTTGGGCCGATCATCTACAGACCCTTCTTCTTCGAAATCATTCACTACACGATAAATAGTGCGGTTTGCTGGCACGTTGTTTCTCCAAAAAATTTCACTCATCGTCACAGTAATCGATGATTGAATTTAATAAAATGTTTTAACGATTAAAATATTTTTCCATAATAAATTTGCCACTTAATGACTGTCAAATATGAACTTTCAAGACTAATGTTTAACAAAATGGCGGCAAAACAAAGTAGTATACCTTGCCAGCGGACACCCTGTGTATTCATATATAAAGTCCACAAATATAAATTATCTTTTATTTTTGCTTGAGACATGCTGGCTGTTTACAGCAATCTATCGTTGATTTATCAATGAATGTGTGTATGTATGTGTGTGTGTGTGTGTGCGTGCCTGGGTGTGCGTGTCTGCATGACGCGTCAATAATAGCTATTAAAGAATTAATCAACTTTTACTGAATGAATATATCTGTTCTGCAATATTTTCATTTATGCAAACAAAAATATTATTGTAATTATAAATCATAAATGTAGTTGGCAGATAATGTGAGTGTCCTTGTGATGACTTTTTTTTAAGCCTGAAACGATATGTAAACATTTTTAAAAGATGTAAAATTATATTTCATCTATTTTATTATTTAAAGTTAATATCTTTGAGCTCTACTTCTAGCATTACATGCGCTAAGTAAATTTATATTATTACCCGGTTACGGCGTGATAAAAATAATGTAGTATCCTTCATTTGGTGTTAATTTTTTTTGTACTCTTCCTTAAAGCAGACATAGCAGCATATACCTCATGTAAATATCAAGCAACTGCCTATAACGGTTTAAAAAACAAAAGGGTTTAAATGACAAAGAAATGGCGTCATTAGAGCACGATTTACTTTTTAGTATTTTTACATTCACCGTTTAAGTTATAAATGGCTGCCCACTACAGTTAAAAAACTAAAGCAATATATGTTTAAATCACTTCACTATAAGAACACCCTTTATGTTGTAGTTATGGTTATTGTTATTGGATATTTTTTATCAAAAAATAATTCTTTTCCAAATTGAGTTTGTATGTGTTATGCCGTTGTAGAAAAAGAATAGCTTTTTGAAGAACAATTCAACCTTTTTGTCCTCTAACGAAATTCCTTTTTAATTCATCACTCACTCATAAGCACTCTAAACTTTATTCAGTCTTCGTTTAAATATTATAAATTTTTGGCGAATTAAAATGACGGATAGATGGTAGGAATGAAAGCGTGCGTTTTATTTTGTTTTGTTTTGTTTTTCTTTTGTGCTTTTAGCTCTGTCATGAAATAAATAACATTTAAAAGCATAAGCGTAATTAAAAATCTAAATCGTACATGTGATTTTTTTATTTTTTCAGGATAACAAGTTGAGTCAATATAACAAACTACAAATAAAATTTGATTAAGTCATACAGATGTCTAACAAAGTACGACTAGATTATTAGTATTATTGCAAAAATTTGCGTGTTCGAAAAGACACTAGAAAGGGGAGCAAGTTTTAAGCAAAAGCTTTTTGTGTTTGCCCCTGTTTATTTAATTTTATAAAACACTTAAATATTTTCACACATTTAACTCTTCATTAATAATTCAATCGTGTTTAAAAAAGAAATGGTCAAAGTTCACAACAACGGTAGCTGTTGTTGGCTATTGGTGTAAATTTTCACTTGCGACAATAATCAAGGCAGCCAAATGGCAAAAAGCCCAAATGTTCACAAAGAACCATACAAAACTATTAAATAAAACAGCTGCATATTAATTTTAAGTACTAATTTTTAGCCCTCAATACATAAAAAGGACAACCAAAAGCATTGTTTTTCGAATTTTATTATTTTACGTCTCTTTTGGGAAATCATGACACTTGTAGATCTATAAATATTTAAATCAGATACACAATATCATTCACACAAACCCCTTTTTTAATTTATATGAATCTGCTTGCTAATACGATATTATAAAAAGAAGGAAGCAGCGTTTTGTTTTTTAATTTTAAGGCAACCTTGATTTTTATTTAAAAAATCCTTATTTTGTAGTTTAACTTTGAAATTAATTTGTTGCCGTTTGAGTTTGTATTATTCATTTGGCTATAAAAACCTTATGACTTTGTAGGTGGTATGCATTCCAAAAAAATTTAGTTACGTTTATATTAACTCTCGTGGCAGCTAAAAATTAAGGGCACACTAATTGTCCAACGGAAATGGCAGAAAAGAACATTAATATTGCATTAACAGCAATGCTATTAACACGAAAAATGAATAAAATTAATATCAACTTACCAAACCAATTAACTCTATTTGTGTAGAGTTAAAAATGATTAGAAAAAACGCATACGCGCACACGCGCACACGCGCTTTAAATATTCAAAATTTTGGTAAGTCAAATAATAATTTTAATAATAAATAAATTTATATAATAGTTATAATTTTTTGACCTTTTTTAATATTTCTTAGTAATTAATTTTAAGCACTAGGTCTTATTTAATAAAAAATTTTTTAAAAAACTTTATTTTTTATTATATTTTCAAAAAATAAAATATAATAAAAAATAAAGTTTTTTAAAAAATTTTTTATTAAATAAGACCTAGTGCTTAAAATTAATTACTAAAAAATAAATAAATTTAAATAAATATTCTTTTCAACGGTCTTTTTTAATTCACAATATATTTTTTTTCTCGATATTTCGCTTTCCTGTGAAAAGCTTCTTCAGGAAATTATTTTTTATATTTTACAAAAAAAAAAAAATTATAACAATTAAAAAAATAATTTCCTGAAAAAGCTTTCCACAGGAAAGCGAAATATCGAAAAAAATATATATATTGTTGATTAAAAAAGACCATTGAAAAGAATATTTATTTATATTTATTTAAAATAAAAAAAATCGATTAAAAAAAAAAAATTTTAATAATAATTATAATTTATGTTAATATGTGCTAGATTCCTTTAATACATATTTTATGAGAATATCATAAATATATTTATTATTTTTTAGTAGTTAATTATAAAGCACTAGGTCACTATTTAATAAAAAATTTTTAAAAACTTTTATTTATTTATTTATTTTTTTTTTGTTAAATAGTGACCTAGTGCTTTATAATTAACTACTAAAAAATATTAAAAAGGTCAAAAAAGTATAACTATATTATTATTCAAAAAATATATATTTGAAAAATATTGCTGCGTAATATCCATATGGCCATTTCACTACTGCTCATATAGCTCATTATTGGATTTTACCCCAAATTTTTTATAGAAAATACAAGAGTCGTATATCGTAGGCCAATTTCATTAAAGGAATTTAGCACATATTAACGTAGATTAAATAAAAAAATAATTCCAAAAAATAAAATTGTTTAATAACAATTATAATTAATTGAACTTTTTAATATTTGCTTAAGTTACTACTGTAGTTTTAAATGAAAGTGATTATCACGTATGGATTAACAATATTGTAGGAGATATAACAAAATACATACAACCAAATAAAGAGCCTAAAGATATAGTAGAAGAACTCATTAAAGTTTTATAAATATTACAAAAAGAAATAAGCTGAAAACAAATATTGCTACTGTGCTTAGTTTATACCGACTGCCAAAAATTCACAAAGAGAAATTTCTTTTAAACACAATTTGTTCGTTTGTTAATTATCCATCTTATGAATCATGTAAATTTATTACAAACATATTAAAAAACATCACTGAAAGGAAAATTAAAAACCTTCATATACAACAGAATCATGAAAAATTCAATTCCTTTGATGCAGTCTCGTTAATTCCTAGTATTCCTGCTGATTTTGATTTAGACAATAGAAGAATAATTAAATGTTTTAGAAATGTGCACAAACATAGAAAAATGTCTAACTGTACGTAATTTTGTATAGAAGATAGCGTTTTGTGTAATAAAATAGCGAAAATAGCTTCGAATGGGTTCTCTAGATTCTTCAATTGTGGCAGATATATGTACATAGTTATCGAGAAATCGTTAGATAACATTAGTGAAAAATAAATATCTGTTATTCTTTTCAACGGTCTTTTTTAATTAACAATATATATTTTTTTCGATATTTCGCTTTCCTGTGGAAAGCTTCTTCAGGAAATTATTTTTTATATTTTACAAAAACAAAAAATTATAACAATTTTTTTTTATATTATCGGCCAAGCCGTTTTCGAGTCCATTTCTTACATACATACACACATCCTCTTTTATATATATAGATTATTAATAATTACTCTAGACAAAGTAAAGAAAACGAACATGGGGGACACGAATATGTGAACATAAAAATGATATTGCGAAACCAAGGGAAACAACAGCATTAACACAACACATACTAAAGACAGGACATAAGCCTGACTTTGAGATGGATTTAGAACACAAAAAGAAGATATACAATAAAGACTCACCGCATACAAAAAAATATAAATAAGACCATGAACTTAAAAGAGGGCAAAGATAAGGTAAATGCTAACTATAGTCAGATGTAGCAGTGCTGTTTGATGATAGGAAAAAATTATGTGTGAATAATTTATGTCCTAGTTATTATGGAACGTAAAATTATTAAAGTTAAGTTATACAAATTATATGAATAAGATTTTATTGGTGTTAAAAAAATCAAAAATTGTAATAATATAAGAATTTATTTTAATAGACAAACCCTTGAGAAACTCAACAAAAATTTAAGAAACGGTGGGGAGAATTTTTTTTTTATTGCCATATAGTGTGCTAAGCCGGAGTGTGATTCGTTTTACATCCGCACCTGGCTATGTAGCCTTAATCAGATGGTGGACAAACCACTGTTGCATAATTTGGAACGTCATACAGGCGTCCTAGGAAGCCGAAGACATAATTCTAAGCAACAAAACCACCTAGTTGCAACTTTAATGATTCTAGGGCAGGGCTGCAAACCATCACACCTTGCTAAAGAGTTGGAGACTTTCCTACTCCTGTCCAGAACACATGTCTACCATGCTCACTGGACTGGATCATTCACTTTGCGTGTCATTATCAGTGAGATGATCCTGGCCACCATAATAACCATTACACTGTTATGGGGCCGCAAAACCACAACCACCACGATACTCCCATACAGGGGCCAACCTCAATGCTCAGTCAGAGAACTATTAAATGTCTAAAGAGACAAATAATGAACTCTGCGGGTTCACTGATCCCTGTGGAAATAAAGTGGAGCTTCCAGTTGACTCCCTGCTTGTCTTCAGGGGACTGGGCTCCCTTTATACCCTCAGTTCCACAGATCTAGACAGCTGTTACGTACTATAAAGACCATAAATGTGGCCCCGGGGGGGGGTGGGGGGTGTTAAGCCGCAGTAGCTTAAAATTGTTAAATCAAATAACACTTAATTCTAATTTGGCCGAGAGACAACGACAAATAAAATAATTATTATTAATACCGCCAATAATTTGATAGAAAGGCTTTTAACAATAAATGACTAAGAGTTCATTAAGGAAGAATAAAAAAAAATTAGTAATTTGTTAACTGAGAACAATTTTATAATATAGTTAACTAATAGGTTAATTAACCATTCTCCTTATAAGAAGAAAACTGTTCTAAGAAATGTAACAGAACCAAAATATATAAATTTATAACTGAGAACGAATTTGTGACATCGCAAAGAAGAAACGCAAACAAATAAGCTCGATGCCCACCGCGACTGTTTTAACGGCAGCAGTAATCGAGGCCATGTTACTTTGGGTTTTTCACCATCATCCGCCAAGGCACATTGGAGGCAGTTGGCGGCTGGCGACGAATTTATGGCGTGTGTGTATTTTTGAAGTAAACAACGCTCAATATTTACGTAAATGCGATAGCATATAATATCAAAACACAGGACACAAAAAAATTAAATGCATTGAATGAATGAATACACAAAAATGCATTCAAGTCGATCCAGTCGTGTAGTTGAAGTGTAGTTGAATAACCGTGTAGTTGGATACCGACTGCAGCGCCACCTGCGGGGTGGTTTGTAAATGTAAACCATGCAAGGTAGCACCCAAACGCATGCAAAAAAAAATTTTTCAGTGACACACACACGTACAGTAGAATTGTATACATAAAGAAGATTTGTATGGTAGGTACCACGCGTCTTTATTAAATCCTGCCTATATTTGCAGCAGAACTTAAAATATGATCACTCAACCCAAATACCAAATTCTCTTTAAATACCGTTACCAGAATAATATCTAAAAATTCAATATGCCTAATATAGTATATAAAATACCTTGTAACGATAATTATAAAGAGAATTTTAGGTACAGCAAACAATAAATTAGAAACTAGAATGGCAGGACATGCACATCAAAAACACAGGGATAATAATAGATCACACGTTGTAATAGATGCACGTTGTTCTAATTAATTAATCACTATCCTAATTTTGAAAATATTTCAATTGTATATTTAGAAAGTAACTAAAAACGACAGTATATGCTAAAAAATGTTACAAATATTTAAAGTATCATCAAGAAAAAGAATAAACTTTAAATTAGATATCGAAAATGTTGCAAAAAATTGTAGGCATTATGAGCATAACACTATAAAACTGTATCTATACATAAAGTTTTGCCATTTAAATTTATGTTCGGATGTGTATTTAAAAAAAAAATAATATTGTTTTGTACACTTTCAACTATGTTTTTTATTTGAAAAGTTTTTAGTATCAGAAAATTGTATGTATGTGAAATACTTTTTCAATTTGTAGTTTCTATTGTTTTTGTTTTTGTATGTTTTGTATGCTGTAAAATTTTTTGGAATATTTTGAATTTGTTTATCAAAGACTTTTCATTTATTGATTGATTTATTAAATTGTTTATACATTTTTCTTTTCCGAAAGATGCCACTCAATGGTGTGGCAGTATATTGTAAATAAAAATTTATTTATAAAGTTTTAATAATAAAATTTTTTAATAATAATAATAAGTAATGTCATTTTATTTCATTTTAAAAACTGTTTTTTTTAAAAACAAAAACTTTTAAGCAAATAGAAATTTAAGTTAATCAAATAAGCAATCAATTATTCACTAATATTTATGATAATATATTTAGTAATTTTTAGAAAAAAAAACACCACAAATCTCAGTAAGAAATTGTTTTAGATATTTAATCAATTTAACCAACGACTTTTATACTCAATATGGCTATTTTTGAACACATAGCTATTCGATAACCTTCTACAAAGATTAAAACTCAACTGTATAAAGTAGACATGGAAAAAGTCTACTTTTCCTTACTTTTCCATTTTCCAACTAAAATAGGAAAATAAAGCCCAAAATTATTTACGAAATAAACTCCGGCCTAAGCATTGCCAAAATAAGAAATACTTTGATTAGTTCTGTAAATTAACTATCAAATTGTGTTTAAATAAAATAATCAAATATTAAAAATATTAAAGAGAATTTAAAATATGTTTATCGATTTTAAATATTATAATTATCCTCAAATTATATTGTGTGCAATTTCGAATTAACTTTTTTTTATGTGATTTGTTTTTAAGGATTTAAAACATTAATGCAACCCAACTTGAGCGACTGTTTTTTTTATCTTAAATAGCCGAAGTATTAAAAACATTACGTTTTAATTTTTATATTTATTTTTTTTTAATGTAATAATAAATAAATAAATATTTTTTTTTTGTGCAAAAACATAATAAATTCTTTGTATAACTTTATGGGTGTCTACCAATTAAAAACTTTCCTTTCAAGTATTTTCTGTGCATGTAAGCAAATCTTTTTTTTTTAATCAGAAATCAATAAACATCATATATATATATATATATATATATATATTTGAAAAGTCAAGTGACTGTAATATGCTGGCAACATGGAAATTAAGAATATTTTATTATTGTTATAATATAAATTATAAAATATATAATTGAATAGTACAGCGAAGGATATAGTTTAGTATCTCCTGTTTGTTTTAATTTTTAGATATGCGTGTGCATTTACATGCAAAAAATGTTGAAAATAATGTATATAATTGTAAAAGGTGTTTTTTTAAGCTAGATAGAACTTTAAATTGTAAAAAGTAACACAAAAAATGAAATTTTGATGAAACATTTTTTTTTTATTTGTTTCAGTATACTCTGACAAATCATCATGAGACTCTCGCTTAAACAACGCTACGAAATTATCCAAATTTACTTTGAAAATCAGTCGTAGATTCGCGCAACTTATAGACGACGACGGAAAACCGTACCCAAATAGTATAGACGACTTCGTCATTTTTATGGCGTACATAATCGTACATCTGAACAAGCCATTCGTCGAACTGTCGATAGATTTCGTACCACATACTCTCTAGAGGATGCAATAATACCAACACGTCGAAGGAATGTGCGTACTGAAGAGAATATCGCCGCTGTAAACGAAAGTGTGGAAGAAGATCCAAATTTATCAGTTTGTCGTCGGTCGCAGGAATTGGGGCTCTGTCCGTCCACTACGTGGAAAATTTTGCGAAAAGATCTCGGCCTACACCCGTATAAGATCCAGCTGGTGCAGGAATTGAAGCCACGAGACCATTATATGCGTCGTTCTTTCGCCGATTGGGCTTTAAAGCAGTTGGCAATTGACCCGTTGTTTTATCGCAAAATTGTGTTCAGCGATGAGGCGCATTTTTGGCTTAACGGGTTTGTTAATAAGCAAAATTGCCGCATATGGAGTGAGACCAATCCACAACAGACCCTACAGACTCCATTACATCCAGAAAAATGCACCGTTTGGTGCGGTTTTCACGCTGGTGGCATCATCGGACCTTATTTCTTCAAAAATGAGGCCGAAGCTCGCGTTACAGTCAATGGAGATCGTTACCGCACCATGATCAATGATTTTTTGTTTGAAAATATGGATGACATTGATCCGGACGAAATGTGGTTTCAACAGGATGGCGCTACGTGCCATACAGCGAACGCAACCATCGACTTATTGAAATCAAAATTTGGCGATAAGTTGATTTCGAGAAATGGACCTGTCAATTGGCCTCCAAGGTCGTGCGATTTGACACCACTCGACTATTTCCTGTGGGGCTACGTAAAGTCACTGGTTTATGCTGATAAACCAGCAACAATTGACGCCTTGGAGGACAGCATTGTTCGTGTTATTCGTGACATACGCCCAGCAGTGCTCGAAAAAGTGGCCCAAAATTGGACGTCCAGAATGCGCTTCGTCAAGAACAGCCGCGGTGCCCATATGCCCGAAATCATTGTCAAATGTTAATGTCATGTATTGATCCTTCGAAAAAAAAGAAATTTTTATTACAATTTAATTTTTTGTGTTATTTTTTACAATTTCAAGTTCTATCGGGCTTAAAAAAACACCCTTTATTTAATGCATTTATATTTTAGTATATTTTTTAGCTCATTTTTTAAATTAATTTTATATAATTACACAGCTATAGACAATGTAGCCCTTGCTAGTGAACTTAATATTATTTTATTTTTAATTTTAATTTCAGACTAGAAGTTAAATTGCATTTAATTACACTTAAATATAATAAAATACAATTTAAAATTATATTCTAAGACAATTTAATGAGTATATTCGCATACAGCAAACACTAATCAGCCTGCCGTAGTGATATTGAAACGTTTAATTTTGTAAGTCGAAATAGAAGCTCTAAATCTTATTTTCTTTATAAATTTGTTTTACTTTCTTTTTTTAATTTTAAAATGTTTACATCATAAAAACTAAAATAATTAAGTTTCTTTATTTCATATATCAATTTTCTTTACTAAAAATCTTTATATATTCCTTTAAGGTGTTTAACCTAAGGCAATGTCATACTTGTATAAAATTATAATATTTCACTTTTAAAGTGACCATTAAATCAAGTTTGAAAGAATCAAAACTTTCAAACTGTTAACAAAATCATGAGAATTTTTGCCAGCAGGAACAAATGCTACCTACGGTTTGTTATGTTTTACCTCTACGTGCTAAGTTCAATCAAAATATTGCATTTTATTCGAATTGAGCTTTTGCTTTCACGTATTCATACTCTTTATCCTTTTATGTATATATGTATGTATGTATGTATATACACAAATACATGTTTAGATAGTATTATAGTAATTTTATAAATAAAATATGTATGCGTGTATAACATATGCACTATCAGCACATTTTTTAAAACCACAGTATTTTTATATAAGTAGATTCATACATACATTCACACACATATACACACATACATGCATACGTGTATAATCTTTAAACTATTCATCAATATTATTTGTTTATCAAACTGTGAAATATATAATGTGTAAATAATTAAGTGTCTTGTTAATGTTTCCAATCGGTTAAATCAGAACAATAATTTCACCTTGGTTACCATAATTTTCCAATAACGTAGTGAAATTGTAAATTAAAAAACAAAAAAAAAAAAAAAACCAAAAATAAAAATAAATACAAAATTTAAATGAAACTCACTGTTATACATAGATTTGATTAATTTTGCAACTTTAATTTATTTAAATCCCAAATGAGAAATTGTAATAATACCTCAGTAGATTATTATCGTGATAAGAAAGAAAGAAAACTCCTTCGGTATTTATTTTCTAAAAAACAATCTCTTTTAAAGTACGAAAACGCATTTTTTGGTTTTAAACTACTAAATTTGTATTGGTAAGTGTGAGTCGACACACTTAAAGTTGTTATATCACAGTTTTCATAAAAAACAAAAAAACATTTATTAGAAATATCACTATTCTTTTTATTTAATTTTCTTAAATCCACATATTTCATTAACACTTTATATATTAACGCTTCTGTTTGATAAAAAATAATATTTGTTGGTTGTTGTGTGGTGTTTTATTGATAAGTAAAAAAAAGTTTTTGTAAACCGCTACAAATTGAATTAAAACAAGTTTTATTTGCACGGCCCGAAAAAATTATAATCACATTTCTACAGCGAGCCGAGTCTTTGAAGACTAACAAATTTCTCGTGTATTAAGCTTTTCAACAAACTTAAACTCAAATAAGTACTCAATTAAGGAGTGAATTTTGCAAGAGAACAAATGAGTTTAATCAAGTAACAGCACAAAGTTCGGCCATACTGACTTTTTTATACACTCCTTTGTCTTATTTTAAAACTGATAAAAAATTATAAATTTTTAATAAATCTTTCCCTACTTTTTTTATTAAAAACTGTTCTCTTTTTGTTTTCTTCTATAAGTTTTCTTCAATTTTAATGTAAAAAATTGTGTATTTTTCTGATATTGCGGTCTTTGAGTTAAACAAATTTTTTTCTGCAAATAAATATATATACATTTAATTTTAAATTTTAACAATAATTTAGACTATTTATCTGATGGATCAATACACTAAAATTTTCACTGGATTACAAAAAATTGTAATGTAATCCTAAAATTTTTCTGGATAACAATAAGATCGCCTTCCAAAATAATATTATTAAAATACAAAATAGAATGACACACATGCATTTATAACTAAATATTAATATATTTATGTATATGTAATTATATTTATTGAATTACTATTTCTATTTATATCTTTTCTCTATTTATACCCCTCTCAATTTAATCTCTTCTTATGCATATAATGCGCACTATTCAAATATTAATAATCAATATTTCTTTAGTAGGAAATATCAATCAATGAATGATTATATTGGGGCAATAAATTTGATTATTAAATTAATTTATAAATAGAAAAATCATGGCTACTGAAAATTATTTTACAGAAAAACCGTAACTATAAATTTTTTATAGAAAACATTCGACACAAAACTCATAACCGATGACATTTGATTTATAGAAAAATCATGACTGAATACAATTTTTTTATACTGTAGAAAAATCATGACTGATAAAAATTTTCTGCAGAAAACCATGACTGATGAAGCTTTTTAGTAGAGGTATTTTATAGAAAAATTATAAATTTTTATAAAAATTTCACGGCTGATGAAAATTTTTTGTAGAAAAACTATGACGGATGAAATTTTTTAAATAGACAAGAAAATTTTTGATATGAATATTTTTGACATGAAAATTTTCTAAAGAGAAATTATAAGTGAAGAAGGTTTTTTATAGAGGAATTATGACTTAAGAAAACTTTTTATAGAAAAATCATGACTGATAAAACTTTTTTTATAGAAAAACACGACTAGTAAAGACATATTATAGACAAATTATGACTGACCAATGTCTTCCACAGAACAATTATAACTTATGCAAATTTTCTACAGAATAATAATAACTAATGACATTTTTGTTTTATAAAAATTTCATGACTGATGATAATTTTTTGTAGAAAAATTAAGACTGATTAAATAGATTTATAAAAAATTTTTCACATGAACATTTTCTAGAGATAAATTATAAGTAAGGCAGATTTTTTATAGAGGAATTATGACATAGGAAAATCATGACATAAAAAATTGTTAAAGAAAAACCAACACTGATGAAGATTTTTTTTTAGAAAAAAATATGACGTAAAGACTGTTTATAGATTAATAATAACTAATAAATGTCTTCTAAAGAAAAACCGCTGAACATTTTCTATGGAAAAATTATAACTGACGACAATTTTTTTATTAAAATTTCACGACTGATGATATTTTTTGTAGAAAAATTATGACTGAAAAAAAATTCTTAACATAGAAATTTTCTAGAAAAAAAATATTAAGTGATGAAGATTTTTTATAGAAGAATCATGACAAAAAAAGACTTTTTATAGGGAAATCATGACTGATGAAAATTTTTTATAGAAAATTTTTATTTATAAAAAAATTACGACGGTTTAAAAGCATTTATACATAAATTGTGACTGACGAATGTCTTCTATAGAACAGTTATGATTGATGATGATTTTTTGTAGAATAATAATGACTAATGATTTTTTTTTGTAGATATAAATTTTTTTCATAACTAAAGAGTATTTTTTGTAGAAAAAAAATGATGATATCAGGTACCTATTTTAACTAGGGTGCTATATTGGATAATCCAGGTAATCTATAACTTAATGTAATATTGGGAAATTGCTTTTTTATCCGCGGTTTTTATATATAAATACAACAATTTTATTTTCGTTTAATACTCTTATTCCCACTTGTCACTAAAAATAGAAAGTAATTAATCTTACCTAAACTTAAAAAATAAAAACTTTTTTTGTAATGTTTTCATGACAAAACTTTATTCAGACATATTCTAAGATTTCTCGCAGCAAGCACTATCGTGTATTTATTTCAACATCATTAACAATAATACAATCACACACACACTGTTCAAATACAACATTATAACGAGTTTCTGTAAACCTTTGACTATCAAATAATATACAATTACCGCAATTAATGTTATTAATCAAAAACAGTATTTATTTGCTTGATTCTATTCTACAACATTTTTATTAAATTTTTTTGTAAATGCTCAATTTTTGTATTGCATTCTTTACATTCCTTTTAAACTAAAATATCAGTATGGAAAAGCTTTAAAATTTTAAGCTTTAAAATAACAATCTTATGAATTTATATTAGAGTTTATGCTTGAAGGCATTTAAATTTCTTTTGCTAATACAGATTGCTGTCATATGGTAGGTAAATACTTTCCCATTTTACCTTCTTCAGATTCTAAACGATTTGCTTTATCTGGAAGAAATTTTTAAAAATTTGTTTTAAATTTTGACTACTGTGTACAAAAAATTTTTTGTTATGTTTAAAAAGGCAATAAACGTGGTTTAATGCTGTTGTTTATATTTTTCCCCCATGAAGTGAAATATTATTGTTTCCCGTCCGGAGTACGAGTTATATCGCGGCTTGACAATGATGTTTTTTACATCGAAAGCGCTCGCCATTAATTTCACGACAACAACAGCCAGATAAGATGGGAAATAACAACAGCAATAAACTTGGCTTTAGATCAAACAATAAAAACATTGCAAACAAAAAAATGTCCAGGATTTTTTTTCTACAATTGCACAAAGAGAAGCATTTTTCCAGCACAAATAGATCTTCTTACTTTAAAAGAAATGAATTTATTGAATTGACCACCTTTGCTTTTCCGGCCCTTATTTCCGACTCATTACATTTTTAACATACGATTTCCAGTCGACTTAAGTTTTCTTCCGTCGGTCACGGTCTTTAATTTGTGGTTTGATGGAGTAAAATTTTTCGTTTTTTACAATAAATATTTCAAAGTACAAATATATAATTTTGAAATGTAGATAGAATAGAATCTTTTTTTGCAAATAATTAAAAATAATATTGTTACGTTTATACCTTTTATAAACGTTTTGTTGTGAGTTCTTTGTTGCAAAATAAATAACACCAGTTTTTAGAATTTTTAAATTTATAACAATTTTATTTACTTTAACTGCACAAAGTTGACACAGAACAATTAGGGTTTGCAATACCGGACCGAATTTCTAAAACCGGTATTTCGGTATTTGATTTTATTGATACCGGGATCCCGGTATTAATACCGGCATAGTTAAAGAAATTAATCGAGGACAAAAAAGGCTGTTAATATAAAAATAAATTCAATTTAAAAACAAATAAAAATTGTTTAATTCACAAAAACAATTCAATTATAAAAAAAATAACATAAATTTTTGGATTGATTAAAAATTAAACATAAATATAATATATATAAGTTAATAAATAATAATTTGTTATTTTTTTGAAAGAAAATATGCCCGCAAAAATGTTAATTTGTCCAGAGTTGTATCGTTTAGTCTAGAACGAATTTTGGTACATAGCAGCCCTGCTGCTGAAAAGGCTCGCTCAGACTCGACGCTGGTTGGTGGTATACACATAAGGTATTCATATGCAAGTTGGAGATATTTTCCCCTTATATTTTCAGCTTCGAAATAGGCTATTTCCTGTTTAATAATTTTATTTAATGTTTCCGAATTTTCCTTTGTTGATACACCAACACCACTTGTAGTTTTCTTTATTTTAATGTTGACTTTCTTAGAAATAGCCATATCTCGTTTTTCCTTCATTGTCATTAATATTTCTGGCTCTGAATCGGAAGACATATCTTAATTTATTTCATCTTGAATAGAGGTGTAATACAAGCGTTGCAATAAGTATAAAATTTTCCTAATGATTGTTGTCTTATTAATTCGGGAAAAAATGTCGCTGCTTTGGTTAACTTCAAATTCGCTTGAATTATGCAGGTATTGCAAGCGACTTGATAAATCAGTACGTCTTTGTTGTACACGAATAATGAGTTCTTCCTTGAATTCATTACTCAAGGAAGTATTCTGTTCTGTCAATTGATTAAACATGAATTGTAACGCGTCATCTGCAGTTATAAGAGGTGGCATCTTGACGACAAAGAGCCTCCACAGTTAATTCAATTGGAAGAAGTACTGAAATAACTGTTGATGTCAAAATAAATTCATTTTCCGAAAACGACATTTCGCCGGCATTTAAATTCAAATCAATTAGAGCCTTTTGAACGCAAGTCTTTAATAGGACAAAGCGTTCTAGTATAACAACTAAGCTATTCCAGCGCGTTCTAGAATCTAGAACTAAATTCATTTCTTTTCTAAACTGTTCTTTAACATGTTTCTGTAAAGCTCTATCATTTTTAGTTGGCAAACGTCTAAATAACTTTACAATTTTTCTAACTTTTTGAATCAATGGACCTATCTCTTCATGACTAAGCAAAGAATTACCTTTATTGTTATCTTGAATTAAAGTTAAACCATTGTCAATGTCATCAATATTATTCTCAATTTCATTTCTTGTGTCCATGTTATAGTCTTCCTCAGGATCAGACTTCTCGGAATCAGATTCATCTGTGACCTCATCTTCATTTTCTAAATTTTGGCGAATCGTATAAAGAACCTTAATTACAGCCAATTGTATCCCGTGAACTAAGCAAAGTTGTTGACTTGGAGAAATCAATTTTCCAACTTTGACCATAACACAAAGTGTTTATTTAAAGAAAGTCCAAACATTTTAAGTTTTTCTTCAATCAGCTCGACGCACTTTTCTGCAGGCAAGGATCCATGCACACGAATTAATCCTAAGTTACTTGAATGAACATTTACATTTAAGTAACGTCGATTCCTTATCGATGTCCATTCATCAAATGTCAGACTAAATCTCTGATCCGAAAGCATTTGTGACGCTAATTCTTTAACTATATGGTCACAAATTTTTCCACTATACTCCATAACTAATTTTTTTATCGATTTTGGTATATTTTCGTATCCTCTGGCAGCTAAACATTTCCTGATATCAATCGAAAAGCGAAAACTATTAAAGGATAAACCATTACATGCCGTCATTCGAGGTAAAACTGCAGCCAAAGAATTTTCCATATCAGAAACAGAAAATGATGATATTTTTGCACTTGAACTCTTTTTTAGTTTAGAGGTTGATGGTTCTGGCCCACTTCTAATACTCAAAGTATTGGAGCTAGGAACATCCCTTTTTTTTAAAATTAATTTGATGCAATGTCTTCAGATGGGTATGTAGACCACTTGTACTACCTCCCTGAGCTTTAATTATTTTATTGCATTTCTTACACTTTCCAATTTGTCCTTTTTTTTCACGAAGGAAATAAAACCACACTGAATTTTCATCAGCCGATTTCTATTCAAAGTCATAATTTTCCATAGTCTAAAGAAAACCAGCGATGATAAAATTATCCATAAAATAAAAACATAACAATATTTAATTTTAATACTTACTTATTAAAATTAAAATCTGTTTTTTTGACTACGATTTATTTTAAGTTTTAAATATCCAAAAAACAAATAACACAATTTCACAATAACTTTGGGGAATCACAAACAACTTGTATGCAATAACAGCTGACAGCTATCTGTAGTGCTGCCAACTAAAATATAAGGTATCTTTACCCCATCTGTTGGCATCATTTGAAGTTTTATTGAAGTTATTATAAGTTTTATATTATTGAATCATTTAGAAATGTGTAACTTTGTTAAAATTTAATTTTATTGTAATACCGGAAACCGGTATTTAAGTTTCGTGTAATACCGGTATTGCCCGGTATTGAAAATGTCCGGTATCCCGGTATTCGGTATCCCGGTAGTGCAAACCCTAAGAACAATTTACTTAAAATGCACGTCCTTACTAGATGATGTTTAATTTTACACTGATTGATTATCCACTCAGACGCTTCCCCTATTTATATTTGTCCAATTAGAATCTAGAAGATTTAAGAATCTTTTACTCCCTTTGTATCGCATTTTGTTGTTGTAGGTTGTTTATTCGTTGTATAGGCGCCTGTATGTCTGTGTGTATAGTTGTTTTTAGGCTGATAAGGTTTCTGCTTGGGATTTATTTCAATACGTTTGTTGTTGCTTTTGTAAAAAAGGGTTTCTAAGTCCCGAAATACATTTGTACGATTTTTGTCGCTGCAATTCTTAGTTTGTTGTTGTAAATAAGGGGTGTAAAGAGAATAGCGGAACAGAGGAACTCATCCACTGTTCTCTTTACACCCCTTATTTACAACAACCAACTAAGAATTGCAGCGACAAAAATCGTACAAATGTATTTCGGGACTTAGAAAACTACGCAGATGATAAACCACTGTAGTTTTGTTGTTGTAAAATTAGTTATTGTCTTGCGCGTTTAGATGATAAGCAGCATACTTGTATTTCTTTTTTCTTGCATGCCAGGCAGTTAGACCGAATTTACAGTGTACGAATTGCAGCGACAAAAATCCTACTATGTAAATTCGATTTTAGTAAACAGCATATCAAATTGTAGTTGTGTGTGTGTATAAACTTCTATGCAGTTTGTAACCAGTGAGCCAGTTCACATTGGATTAGTTGTGCTGGTCTAACATTGCAGTTTGTAGGCATTTTCGGTGAGGGGGGTAGTTTTTGGTTGGCACAATTTTTCTACCAGCTTCTACCCCGCACAACGAGAACAAAACTGAACACATGCATTTATGAAAACACAGATCTTGTGTGTTTTTTTTTGCAGAGCGATTTTTAGTCTTCAGTTGGCTATCGTCGTGTTAATATGAATTCAAAAGTAGATAAATAGATTTTATGATATTTATTTTTATCTTTTTTACCTAAATATGTTTTAATCTTTGAAACAGTCTTTTTAATTAAATTTTAACGATATATTTTTTCAATATTTCGCTTTCCTATGGAAAGCTTCTTCAGGAAAAATTAATTTTTAATAACAAAAATTAATAACAAATTGAAAAAAAATTTTTATTTAATTAAAATAAAAAAGGTCAAATAAGAATAAAAATAATTTTACAGAATATAAAATTAGAAAGAAACTTTTCATCATCACTTAATCCAGTCATATTTATTTTGTATTGCGTATACTGTGGTGTATACCGAACGAAAAACAAACGTGAAATGAATAAAAAACACTAACACACACAAAACTGTGTATACGTATAAAATTTTGTGCTAGAATAATTAGTCTAGTGGGTTTTGGAAAGAACTAAAGTTGTGCGTCACAAAAATTAATCCAAAAACATGCGTATAGAAAATTAATTTTTTGTTTAGTTAGTTAAATTATATATTTTTTTCTATATATAATTTTCTGACGCCTCCTTAATACAAAAGGTAGGCAAAATTATTAATAACCTCAATTCCAGAATATGGGATTAAGTAGCAAGCGATGGTACTCTATGCCTTTAGGTTAAACACAAAAAGAAAATTTGTGAATTAAAAGAGAATTGTTGTCCTTAGACAATACGTTTTGAGAGTTCTACATGAATGGGTATGTTAAAAACAAGGTCATGTTCTTGAGCATTACTCAAATAATAAAACGCATTGAATCGTAAATATTTACCACAAATATTAGGAGTTTTAGTTAGTAGCCTTCAAAATTTTAGTTCATTTATTTCAACTCCTTTATACTTTGTTAAATATAACAAAGACAACATTTGATGTGTTTTTGTGCAGCTAATTAAAACTTCTAATTTAAGTATAGACATTGAATTCATAAAACAAGCAAAAAAAAAAACACAAAAACAAAATATTTAAGATTAATAGCAAGGATAATTGAGTGTTTGTACAACGTTTAATGCAAAATTACACAGATATGTTTATATCCTAAGCGATGGGTGGGATGATAGTTAATTTAAAAGAGACTCTGATTTTTTCAAAGAATAAAAATTAAGCTTTTCTTCTTCGCGCACTAGTCATGCGCAGTAAAACACATACATATATAAAAGTTCTTAACACTAAATCAAAGAATTGCGACCCCTGGTTTGAGTGAAACCAAAGCTTAGTGAATTATAATTTAATCGTTAGCCTTTACCGCGTTATGTTAACATTAAAAAAAAATAATAAAAAAAAATGTTCTAATGGTTATTGCAACCGTTATTATGTTAATGGGCCAAAAGCGTTTTTATCTGAAGAATAATATAATTTTTGGAAAACGTGTTATCTAACACTTATAATTAAGTTTACCGAACACCAATGTACAGGGTGTCCGCCGGAAAGTTATACTTCTTGGTTTGTTTATAATTTTTGATTAAATAAAGGAGAATAGATACGCGATACAAAAAAGAGAACAGAATTATAACTAAACAACGTGCACCTGTAGAAAGAAAGCTTTGCTCGAGAGAGGAGAAATTTATAGTATTATGTTGTTTGGTTGTCCTCCGCCAGTAGATGAAATAATATTGCCATTTGCCGTCCTAACTGGCTGATTTGTATTCGATGGCGAGCGCTTTCGATGCGAATGCATCATTCTTAAGCCGCGGTTTAGTTTGTACTGGTGAGTCAGTGTTGGCGTTCAGGTAGTTCTGTTATTAGGTTCGTATATATTCAGGTAAGCAGAATACCGGCCACCTGGCATTTATATGCAAAGTGAACTTACCGATACCTCCGTCTTTTGCTATTATGTAGGTACGTGTGTCCGTCTGAGGATGTTTTTCGTTTGCCCGTTTGCATGAGTAGTTTTAATGGTGTGAAAATTGTGTCTGACGTCGTGTTTACCTGTTCGTTTCTAATGTCGTTGTTGAATGTTTTTGTCTTGTAGATTTCCATATTTTCAAGAATGTCTAGTCTTCGTCCTTTTTTGCTAGGATGTAATAATGTCATACATTCATCTATTTCCCTTGGTGTGTGTCCGTGAGTGTCAAGGTGTAATGCAAAGTTTGAATCTTCTCTTTTCCGTTTGTATGAGCGTATGTGTTTTGTAAACCTTGTTTTTAGTGTTCGTCCAGTTTGCCCTATATAGGTTCGTTTGCAGGTACAGGTAAGTCTGTATACCCCGCTGGAATTAAATTTGTCAGTTGTTTCTGTCGTTGTTCTGAGATAGTGTCTGAGGGTGTTTACACTTTTTAATGCTGTGAGTATTCCTTCTTTGTGAAAAAGGTTAGTTAGTCTAAATATTTCTGGTCCTGTGTAAGTAAAGGTGTGCCGTCGTGTTGTATCGGCTGTCGCCTTGTCTTCTCTATTTCTGTTCTTAGTGTTGTATTGTCTAAGTAGTTTATCGATGGTAGCGGTTTTGTAGCCGTAGATTGTGTCGAGTTCCCTCCTGTACTTATCTGGAGTAAGTGGAATGATCCCAAGCCTGTGTATCATATGTCTAAACGCTGCTAGTTTGTGTTGGGTAGGGTGGTTTGATTTGTTGTGGATGGTAGTGTCCGTTGTTGTTGGTTTTCTATAGATGTCGAATGTTAAATAGTCAGTTCCTCGTGTTGTGGTGATGTCAAGATAATGTAAATTTCTGTCTTGTTCTTTTTCCATTGTGTATGTAATCTTATCATGAATTGTGTTTAAGTTTTCTAGAATTTGTTCGCCGTACAGTAGGGAACTTGACACAATCTACGCCATAGCTATAAATAACGGCTACAAAACCACTACCATCGATAAACTACTTAGACAATACAACACTAAGAACAGAAATAGAGAAGACAAGGAGACAGCCAATACAACACGACGGCACTCCTTTACAGTGGAAGCTTATCAGTTATGGTTTGAGGCTGCGTATCGAAACCCTTCACTTTAAAAATTTAAAAAAAATCAGTGCGCGCACGTTGCGTATTTCTTGATGCCCTAAGGTCGTCAAAATATTAGCCCCAGATATAAATGTAATTGAGCAGTTATGGGACGATCTTTGGCTTCGCAAAATAGATGATGCGGTAATAAAAATTAGCTTATGGCCACATTACAGAAGGAATAGAGCTAAATACAGCCTGATGTGTGCAACCAATTAGTGGTAATTAATTTCGATGTGAGCCACTGTCGTTTGGGGTTTTTAGATCCAACAGATCCAAAATTAATTACGCAGATATAATTGTTTGTATTTTAAAATATTAACGAAGTCTGTTAAGATAAGATTGTATTTAAGTGTTAGAATAGAATGAAAAGACAACGGGCTATCATTTTCTACATGCAAACGATTTGCATTTCTGCCACATCGATTTAATTCCTCTGCTCTTTTTGTCTTTTTAAAATCAGGTTTTCTAGATTAAAATACAGTTTAACGAAATTATCTTATGAATTGATTTCGTTCTAAGCCTGAAACGGATATAAGATGTGATACAAATTTTATATTATCTACGATTGTGTGTACAATTTATTTTTTTCAAAACATTCTTAAAAACTAAAAAATTGAAAACTATTTAAGCTAAAAAAATATTTAAATGTAGACGAATGCTGGCTGACGTAGGCATGTATTTGGTGTTGAGCTTAAAACAATACAAAAATATCCTTTTGGTTGGGAATGTTTACGTCAATTAATTAGAGGAACATTTCTGTTTGCATCTAAGGCTCTGTTGTGCTTGTTAAAGTAAAGAAAAATGTGTATCCTATTGTAAAGCACTTTGAGGTGGTGTTAAAGGAGTCCAACTGGCAGACGCTGATGTTGCAGAAGTTGCAGAAGTTACATTGCCCGTCACCGCTGTTGTATTGGGATCTTCCGATGAAGTTCTGTTAATTGATTGAGCCCTGCTTGCTTGTAAAGATTCAATCTTTATTGAGTTTTCAAGCACAAGCGTTGTCGTATTATCTTTTAGATTATTGCATTCCAAGGTCAGAACAGTTGAGGATTCATCTGTGTTTGGATATAAAGAATCTTGTGGTGCAGCGTCCACTGTTTTAGTAATTTCTACTGGTTCTAAGGGCGTTGGTGTATACGTTCTGGATTGTTGTTAATGGAAAGAAAAATCATTGGTAACTAAACTACACATTATTAAAACAAAGTTTTTATTTATTTATGAGGAAAACGCTTTATAAACTTACCCAATTTCTGGAACTAATGGTATGTACTCTGTCTGATATGCGTATGCGGCCGCTGCAGTATTTTGATATACACCATAATCAGGAACGGAACTATTATGCCAAGAACTTGAGGGATAGCCTAGAGCATTAGGGGGATTCAAAACATTTGTATAGAGCTGATGAGATGATGGAGACGTTGGAGTAGGATGGTACACTTGATGGGCAGATGTTGAATACGATTGATTAGGTGAAGCCGATGCAACGTTTTGATACAGATCTGGGTTCGTGTGATTAACCGATTGAGACATGTTGTATTGGTGGCCATGACTATGAGGCGTTAAATGATGGATGGTGTAACCAGGAGAAGGAGAAGTATATGTTGGTGAGCCATTGTTTGTTGGTGAGGGAGAGTTATGACATGCTATTATATAAAAATAATATATTAAATCTTTTACTTATCCAAATTTAAAAAACTTATGTATCAACCTAGGACTCTTGCTGTATTTACGGCCATGGGAGCTGACACTGCAGAGGAACTCCAATAGTTTGTATTTGTCTGCCAGGTTCCTGGATAGGAAAATACAGTTGTGCTGGCTGTAGGTTCAACAGGCATAAATCCTGATTGAGAATAGGAACTTGTAAATCCACTAGGTATAGCGGCTGTTGAGCCAAGCGCAGATGATTGCATGCCAGTAGGAGTCTGAGGAGCTGAAGGAGTCTGAGGTGGTGAAGAATTTCCACCACTTCCATTTGAGCCTGATCCAGATATTACGCGAGGCCTGCTATAAGGAGTAGCTCTATTCGAAGCAGTTGCCCGGTTTGACAATGATCTTCCATAACGATCACAACTGCCGGAGACTAAGGATGAATCAGCCAGTGATAGGGTTGAGGGATTTCCATTAACAGCGGATGTTGTTGTATAGTGCGATGGCGGGGGTATTAACCAACCATAGTGGGCATCATGAGAATATAAACTATCAGGACGCTCCTTTGTGCAACGTTTAATTTTTTTATTAGTTTAAAATACGCTATTAAAAATTCTATTGAAAGTAAGATACAATAGCATACCTTGGCATCTAAGAAAGCTTTAGCAAATGGATTATATTTAATCTTCAAGGAAGTAACTTCTTCATTTTGATAAGCGGTAACTGCTATGAATTGCGTTTCAGGAAACGGATATGTAACAACATGACGCTGCTCAGAACCAACTCGCACTAAATGTACTCGCGGCTCATATTTGTGTAAAGAATTTAACATGATTTGTCCATTGCCATTGGTTTTGTTTGTTAATTTCACCTTGGCGAATGATATGGGTTCCTTCATCCAGTGAGCACCAAAGTTTGGTGATTCTGGGTGCACGTAAATAGGATTGGATGGCGGAACCTCAGCTTTACCGCCGGGTACCCATTCGCCATTTACATACTTCCATCGATGTGAATCCACTTGCACAAATTCCAATAAAACTGTATACATGGCAGCAGGGTCTAGGCCTGAAGCACTTATTTTTACCACAGGAAACATACGACTGCAAAATACAAATTATTATTTTCATAGTTTTTCCACCGGTTCACCTCCTAAATTATGCCAATTTGTATAATAAAGCTAAAGCACACAAATCTAACTGATAAACGAGAATTCTTGCAGCTAAAAATCATTGTTTTTGTTGTTTTTTATCAACAGCCGAAAACACTATTTTGCGAACTCTAGCAGCAAAGTATACAATTTGTTTTACTAAAATTAAAGATATTTGAGTGAACAAAAATGTGGTTTTCAATCAGACCATCCATTATAATACACATTATAACACACATTGGATGGGCAAATTTGAAATAAGGAAGTAAATTGTCTGTCATATGATCAAATGTCAGGAATTTAGCCATCATCTTTTGATATTATTTACTAAAAAGTAGGGAAATTTAAAGTCCGAAACGTTATACTCTTAAGTAGGAACTTTAATTGTAAAAATTTACTATAAAAATGGTGAAAATTTCGCTGTATCGATTTATAGAATTTAGGCTCCTTTTGAGACAGCTGTGCGTAATTTAATCGCTACGTTTGAGTTTCACGTCATTGTTGCTAACACAAAACCAAAACAATACGTTAGTGAGGCAAACATACCCGCTGTATAACAAAGGTATAGGTGCCCCTGTAGGCTAGTAGGTATTATACTAGCTTATCAGTCTAGGGGTTGTGGGTTCGATTCCCAACAAAGGCCTTGGCCTTATTCTTTTGCAGATGACAGCGCCATTTGTCACTCATATTCATTTGATAATAGACCAGGCCGTTTGGAGGTTACTTCCAAAAGGCAAAACATGAATGATACGCTTAATCACGATCTTGTGACAATGCTCGTAAGACACAATGTTGCATGCTTACGCATAGATCTTCGTTTGGTAGTGGTGCTGCATTTGTTACTATGGGTGATATAGGTATTACGGAATCTGAAGCTCTTGATGTTCTTGGTATGAAAATTCAGTGTGATGTTCGTTGGACTAAACACATTTTTCAGGTTTCTAAAGAAGCTTTCAAGTGCCTCGGTTTTCTAAAGCGGTGTAGAAGATTCTTCACCCCATCCGATCTCCGTACTATCTATACCACCTACAACTCTCATGTATGGGCCGGCGCTCCAAAGTCTATTTTGGGGTTACTCGAACGCGTACAGGAGAGGGCCAAGAGGCTCATTGCTGACAGTAGGGTATACAACTCTATTGATAGTCTAGAGCATCGACGCAATGTGGGATGCATTTCACTTTTCTATCGTTACTACAATGGTAAGTGCTCTAATGAGATTAGGGAACTTGTTCCTAATACTCACACGTTTTCACGTTTAACTCGATTTTCGATGAAAGCACATCCTTTTGTGGTTGATTGGCTAATGAATCGCATTACGCATTACAGGGAAAATTCGTTTTTCAGCAGAATAGTCCGTATGTGGAATAAGATCCCTTCGGAGGTCTTTCCTGTTACTTTCAATCTGAGAAAGTTCAAATCGAATGTTCACAGACACTACTCCGTCTTTCCCCCTTCCCGTAACCTAATTTCCTAGTTCTGGCATAGTGCACTGCATACGTAGGGGTCATCCCCTGAGTGCTGGTCCTATTAAAAAAAAAAAATAATTGACTCTTGGTGGGGCTGTAAACTGATGAAGGGGATGGTCACTGGTCGCTGTGCTGTCGCATACGACAGTTCATTTCCGGAATTATCCTTCTACTTTCACCACCTGTCTCTACTACTTCTCTTTAAAACAAAAACAAAAATAAATATTGAGAATCAGTCTGGAACATCAACCCATCGACTTTCGCAAAAATTTAGTATCACTAGAGGCGCTTTGTTCATAATTTTCGATAAACATCTTTATATCTATTATATTAAAGCCGACCGATCATTGCTGGCGTCAAAAGAATGTGAATTGCCTATTTGAAAAACTGAACGAAAACAACGGATTTTGCAATAAATCCATTTTTAGTGAGTCTCATTTTTAATTAAGCGGTTATTTAAACAAACGGTTACTTTTTCTGGAGCTAATTGAAAGATTGGCTTTACGTGAGCAACTCACAAGCAACTGACGCTCTGAAAGGTGAAGTTCGGTGCTGCATTGACAAAATGTGTTTTAAAATTTTGTGAAAAGAGCAGACGTCTGCCGACGTGCTAGAAATGATTATTTGCTAGACATCATATTCCTTTATCAATTCCCTTATTTCTACTCTGCACTGGTTTCAATAAAACTGAAGTTGTGAAAAAAACGCGAACGTTTTAAACTAATTTACTTTCTAACCTCACATTTGTCTTCCCTTTATTAAGAGATAGAAGGAGGAGATTTGGTAATAAATTTTGTACTAATCATCATCTAAATGTATTTATTTTCTGTTTATTAGTTTAAAGTTCGATTAATATAAAATATTAAATTAAAGTAAACCCTAATATTTTTTGTTTTCAATCTATCATTTACTTAAACAACTTAAGTTGCAAAAAGATATTGCGCTCTCTATGCAACGTTTAAGCAAGGATTTTAGGAATATTTATTGAAATTTTCATTTTCTATTTAAATTAATTAGAATCATGACTGTACTAATTATCGCCTTAATATTAATATCTAAACCAAAATTATTATATAGTTTTTTTTTTTTTTTGGTTTCGAAACCATTGCTTTGTGTATGACAGAAAACGTTAAGATTTTGTTATTTGAGCTCCTATTTTTACAAAACGTTGTTCTAAAAAAACAAAAAAACAAAAAAATAAAAAAAAACAAAAATAAAAACAAACACAAAACCTTCAAAGGTAATTTGCAAAACAAAATGTTTGTAAACATTTAGCACCTTGCAAATTGAAAAAAAAATGGAAAACAAAAAAATAAAAAATTCTAACAAAAACGGATGAGTTATAGAACAAATTTTAATTATTTACCGGCCATTTTTTGTTACAATCATTTCGTTAGTAAGATTTTGAAAACGCAACCACAATTCCCGATCATCTAAAGAAACGTGTAGATTTCGTTCGAAAGCACTGGTACTTCCGCCTTGCTGTAGGGAGTTGTGATTGTTGGCATTCAAATGTTCCGTATGTAAATGCTGCGGTGAAGGAACTCCGTTTGTAGAATGATTTGGATGAGGATCTACAGCAGATAAAATATGCGATGTCGACATGTCTTCTAAAATAGAAAATTTTATTTAAATAATTTTTTTTTTAATTTAATTTTACACAGAACAAAAAATTGAAAACTCTTTTTAAAAAAATAAAAGTTTTAGACTCCCTGCCTATAAGCTTTCAGTGCTTATAAAAACATTCATAATTTTATTATTTTACAGGGGCAATTCAAAGGTATTATAACATGTTTTTGTTGTTTTCTTAATTTAAATAGTTTGTTTAATACATTAGACTCGAATACATTAACAGGAATACAAGTATAAACCAAAAAGACCGCGATATATGATATCCATACAATAAAACTCTCTATAGTCTTAAAACGCTGCAATCACAAAAATCCTAAAAATTTCTTCTATCAAAACATGTTTCACATGTTGTTTCGTATGGTATCGCATTGCCTGAATCACTCGTTTGACTGTCGGCATTTTAAAATTATATTGCACGTTTTAGCCACGCTCAAGCAAATGGGTGAAAATGTGCGTCATAACTGCATGAGAGGAGAACACAATAACAATAACAATAATATTAATACAAAAAAAATCAAAAGTAAAGAATCTTAGAGTATTTATTACTAAATATTCGTCTGTCTTACTATCGGCTGATTGTTATGTTTTGAGGTGTCATAAATATGAGGGATCCCTTCAGTCAGTTTTATTATGGTTTAAGTAAAATGTTTGTAATTCAAGCATTGAAATAAATTGCTGTTGAAATTGGTAAATTGGTATTTGGTAAGAAACAAACAAAATGGTTTATTGCTCCCTACAGCTCAAAATGTAACAATAGAACACTTGTATATTGAGCTGTATTTATATACGACTTAAGAAAATTAATTTCAAATTTAGAAATAATTGAATTGTCGAACTTACCAAGAAAGAATATTTTTGATAATAAAAAAGAAGAAAATTAACTTCTTCATACATACGTACAGACAGACAGACAGACAGATAGACATGCATACATACATATTATATTTTTTAAAACCATTCCGATACATAAATAAAATCAGAAAAAATTAGAAATATCCACTTGTGATTTGTTTGCTCTTTTTTCTCTTGCCGCCAATATTTTGTATTTCAGCTTTTTTTCGGTTTTTCTTTAAAACTTGTATTGTGTAGAAATATTCGTGACTATAATATTTGTTAAAATCAATTTATTGAACTTTAAAATAAACGAAAATTAATACTTGTTTACTTTTTTTATATCCATAAGTATTTATTCAAAATTATTATTATTTATTTTGAATTACCCAAAAAGTTTTTTTCAATAAATTATATTATTTGACTGCTGTGTACAAGCACTTCGTATCATTGAAGTATTAAATATTCTTTTGTGAATGTTATTCGAAAATCTGTGACTTATTAAAAAAAACTGATTTCAACTATGACAAAGTTATATACAGTGGTTCACATCGAAAAATATAAACTGTACGCACAATTGTAGAAAATGTAAAATTTGTGTTGTGTTGATACAATCCGATCCAGGGTTAGTAAGAAATAAATTCATAAGATAATATCGTTAAACTATATTTCGTTCTAAAAAATCTGATTCTCTAAAGGAAATAAAAAAAACAGAGGAAGCAAATCGATGTGACAGAAATACAAATCGTTTGCATATAGAAAAGGATAACCTACAGGGAGAAACAAAGTTCTAACAAAACGCACTATTTATCGTTTAGTGAATGATTGCGAAGAAAGAAGGTCTATAAGTGATAGGCCCAAAAGTACTGCAAGATCGGCTGAAAACATTATTGTAGCTCAAGAAAGTGTCCAAAACAATCCATCAACCCATCAATCCATCAACGTTAATTCAATGCCGTTCTCAGGAGGTTGGTCTTCAAAGAACAACTTTAGCCACAATTTTGCATAAGGATTTGCATTTCTTTCCATATAAGATTCAGTTGGCATTTACGTCCCCGTACATATGCCAATAGGATGTTATAGCTCGCCCATGACAATCCCGATTTTCATAAAAAAATCATAATTAGTGACAAGGCTCATTTTCATTTTAATGGATATATGAATAAACAGAATAGTCGGTTCTGGGAACTGCAAAACCCTAAAATTACTCAACAGTCACCATTGCATCCATTAAAAGTAACAGTTTGGTGCACAATTTGATCAGGAGGAATCATTGGACCTTACTTCTTTGAAAATTAAAATGGCGTAACGGTAACTGTAAATGGGGAGCAATATCGTGTTATGATTGAAAACTTTTTAACGCCACAACTGCATGCTTTGGGCTTGATTAACATGTGGTATCAACAAGACAGTGGCACATCGCAGGATTTACTGTGAGACTTCTTTCCGCAATATGTTATTTACAGAAATAGTGATGTTGATTGGCTTCCACGATCGCCTGATTTGACTGCACTGGACTGTTATTGTGGGGATATCTGAAAAGCATAGTTTATGCAAACAAACCAGAAACGCTTGAGAAATTCGTGATGAAATTAATGAAATGAAATCTGTGAGAATGTAATGAAGAATGTGCTCAAAAGGGCTCGCATTTGGGAGGCTAACATAGGCGGACATTTATCTGATATTGTATGCCTTACATAATTAATAATAAGATCCATTCTCTTTCATTTAATCAAACTGCCTTTCCGGCGAACATCCCGTATTTTAGGCTATTAAACGAAAATCTTTATAAGACGAAAGGAAATCTTTTCATAATCTGGATTTAGGAAACTTCGTTAACATTTAAAAAAATGCAAGTATAATTAAATCTGCGTATTTAATTTTTCACAAGCTGTTGGATCTAAAAACGTCAAACTATAGCGGGAGTACTCCGAAAGTCAGGCAACTAATCACAGAAAAGTTCATCAGCTTTAAAACAAATAATACTTAAAGTTTTGTAAAATACTTGTTTTAATATTAATTTTGCATATTATTAAATGTAGCAAAATAAAAATTAGTTACTTCATTAGAAATAATGAGAAAAACTACAAAAAAAAAACCTTAAATCTATGATTACACTGTGCAGACTTCAATTCGATAGTTTATATATTTATTAATATTTGGTTGCATATCCTTTTTTAATTTTCTACAGCTTTTAATCTTTTTTGCAATACTAATTTTGCGCTCACATCAGGCGTTATTTGTTTCCGTTCCTTCTGTAATGCAGCCTTAAGCTGGTTTTTATTACTGCACAATCTGTTTTGCATACGACATACAAAGTAGTCACGTTTATATCTAGGCTTTGTGAAGGTATTTTTGCCTTTGGTCAGGTGTATAGCAACCAGATTTTTACTATCGGCGATATATGCTTAGGGTCGTTGTGTTGATTATAAAATTAAATTAATTAAAATTATCAGCAATACACAACTTGTCCGCACTTTCCTTAACATTGACTTTTAACATGTCAACAGATATATGTCCTGGTCCATGATATCTTAAGGTTTTCGACACCTGAAGCTACCATGCAGTCCCACACCATTTCTGATAAACCTCTAAATTTCACTGTTTCCTTAGTGTTTTTATGCAAAAATTCTTCATTGCGTTTACGCCACAAGTAACAGCCGCAGGCCACCGGAACGACACACAAATTATAAAGAACCTGTAAGATCGTAAAATATTGATAGGAAAAGACAAAATAGCGTGGCGTATAAATCGTGCAAAGTCCTTTCTATCTTTTACACTGACACATGGTTTCTTTCGAGCAACTCAACCAGCAATTTGTTTTTTCTTAAAACTCTACTGTCCACATGTATTTCATTTTCAAAATTGGCTTAACCATGTGACAAATTTTGGAGAAGAGATAAATGCGCGATCTATGGACTTCTAATCTCTCGGACAAAGCTTTCTTTTTACAGGTGCGCATTGTTTATTGATAATTTTGTTGTCATTTTGTATCCCATAATTATGTAGTGTACAGTTGATTGATTTGCATTTATTAATGATACTTGAGATTTCTCGTTGAGTTTTGCCTTTAAAATACTTATTAATAACTATTTGTCGCTGTTCCAAGGTAGACTGTTGCATTGCACGCGGCATTACAAAAAGAAAAAATTAAAAGTATTTTCGCACTACAATATCCAACATCCAATAAAAAAAAAAAATAACAGGAAATTCAATTTTTAAAATTATTTTTAAAGAAGCGTGTTGGAAAATTTTAGGCAATATTTTTAGTCTGCCCTTTTTTTGCTAATGTTATTTTAATAACTTTTAATGTTATCCACTGTACGTGATCAGCTTGTAATATATACGAAAGCACATAATCCGTACTTGGAATATAAAACCGACCAATGTTATAGCTAACGAAATATATATTTGGACAAAACAAATTATGTGTCTTGCCTGATAGGAATATTTCAACACAGAAGACATCCTTATCTTCACATTGTAAGAAATATAATCATTATCCAAAGTTTGATGAAACATCAGTATTAGATATAGAAAAAACTACAAGAGACGTTATATGTTAGAAATGTTAGAAATTGTTAATGTACCAAATGTAAGGAGAATAAATTTCAAGACAGACACAGACAATTTAGCTCAGAATTATAGGTACTTAATTAAAAAGACACATAACTTGTTATACTCATTTCATAAGAGAGAATTTGTTATTTGTTATTTATTTGTTATTTCCGTTTCCTTGTTTTTATATGTTTGAATATTTGAAAATTTAAATTTTTGTATGTATGTATGAAAAAATATTTTTTATATGTTTTTGTCAAATGTTTTGAAACATTTTTTCAATTTGTTAATAATTTTTTTGTTTTCAAAAATACAAAAAAATTTTTTCCTGAAGAAGCTTTCCAAAGGAAAGCGAAATATTGAAAAGAAAAAATATATAAAAAAAGATCTTAAAAAAGAAAAAAGATATTTATTAAAGATAAAAAAGATCGTTTAAAAAACTATAAAAATTGTCTTACGATTTATTTATAATTTATATTTGGTTACTTTCAATCAAAATATTATATTATTTCTGGTGTGAATCTTTATTCAACCAAAATTTAAATAAGATTTTTTTATGTTATATGATATTTTTACATACCACAAAGTTATTATATTTTCAATACAATATTTTTTATTACCACAATTAAAAAATACTGTAAAATATCGAGTTAAAACGGCATATCAACAGCAGATATTCCTCATACTCATTGAAATAAATTAATTCCTTAATAAGGAATAACAACTAATAAATTAGTGATAACTGTGACTCCTTAGAAAGATATTTGTCCTTAAGGTAAAACATAATCTATAAAAGCTGTTCCTATAACTGAAAATCGTAAAATTTCTCCAATTATTCAAGTAGGGCTATATAAATATGATCTGTAATAAATTCCTTGAACAATGTGCTTGTAGAAGTAATTCCTTTCAGCTTATGGTTAACTAAAGGATAATGGTCAACTCGTATATCGGGATTCATCATCGGATATCGGATTTCATCATTATGATACATAGATGATGTACCTGCAAATTTTTATATGACTTTTAAATTTGTGCTTTTTTCGATAAAAGTCAAAAAGCAACTTTTAATTTTGACTTTTATTTTTTAAGGCAAAAATTAAAAGTTATTTCTAACTTTTATTATTTTACTCAAAAGATAAAAGTTATTTTTTAACTTTTAATATTTTAAGGCAAAAATAAATCTCATGAAATAAATATTGTTAGTAATATGCAGGTTTTATTGCTTTCAATGCTATAAATGATAAAACATTCGTTATCACAATTTCAAGAAAAAGGCATAAATGTTGCAGCTGATTTACTAGAATATTGGGATAGTAAAAAATTTACTCTACCATCGCTGCACAAATTAGCACTTATTGTACATTCTGCACCTGCAAATCAAGTCAGTGTAGAAAGGTCATTTTCAGCATTCAAATTGATTTTGGGGAATTTGAGATATAATTTATCTGAAGAAAACTTAGAATCAATTTTGATGGTAAAATTAAACAGCTTAACAAATATAATAATAATAATAATTTCTATAGACTTCTGTAATATACATTAATTATTATTACCTATAAATTGGAGACAATAAGACTTGCGAATTACTTTGCAATGTTTTATTCCTGAATTTAATTTTAGCCTTAAAATATTAAAAGGTTAAAAATAACTTTTATTTTTTGAATAAAATAATAAGAGTCAATAATAACTGTTAATATGCGCCTTACAAAATAAAAGTTAAGAAATGACTTTTATTTCTGCCTTAAAAAATTAAAGTTAAAAAATAACTTTTATTTCTTGACTTTTTCGATAAAAGACATAACAGTTACGGTCCCTGGTTTTGACATTTAATTTTTTGCCGTATTCATAGCAGATGCATTGACAATGGTTACAATGAATTCAATTTCACACATTTCTACGAAAATCTCATTAAAAAAATTAAAATCCACTATGAAAATGGTGGCTCCGTTTAGGCTCGATACAAAAATGTAGCAAGACCAACGCGTTTTCAACTGGGATCGTTCAACTGAAAACATTTCAGCCGTGGGCCACACTGTTGAAGCAGATCAAAATTTGTCACTTTGGTTATCCAAAACCACCACATTGGCGAATTTTGCGTAAGTATTTGACTTTAAAGCCTAACATGGTTCAACTGATGCAGGAATTAAAGCCAACTGACCATTCGCATCGTCGTAGTTTCGCTCAATTCATTCAGGAATAACCGGTTGGTTTTCTGAAAAAAATTAACGGATTGGTCTTCTATACGGTGCGCTATGTGGTCTGGAGGGCGTGATTAGGCCGCTTTTTGTAGGAGATGAGGCTGGAGATGTAGTTACGGTCAATAGATCACGTTATAACGAAATGCTAACAACTCAATTTTGGGCATATTATTGACGACGTGGATATCACTAACATGTGGTTTCAACAGGTCACATTGCCAATGAAACGATCAATTTATTGCAAACCAAATTTCCCGATCGCATAATTTCACAACAATCAGCAGTTAAGTGGCTGTCCAGATCGTGTTATTTAACACCACAGAATTATGTTTGTGGGGCTATGTTAAGGACAGAGTCTATACGGAGCCAATCGAATTGAGTTCAGCCTTAAAATCCAAAATTCATGATGTGATTACCGAACTAGAACCGCTCTTTTGCCAAAAAGTGATTAAAAACTCTAATAAAAGAATCGACATTTGTCAGCGTGGTCATGGTGTACATTTGCTATATATCATTTTTCATTCATAATTGCGGAATTTTACGAAGTGATACAATAAAAATTTGAATCCTCTTAATCTAATTTTTTTTGTTTTGTTTTAGAAAACAAATTTCTTATTGAAAAGCCCTATATACGAGTTTACCATAATCCTTTACTTGACCATAAGCTGAAAGGTATTACTTCTGCGAGCATATTGTTCAAGCAATTTATTATTTATATACCCCTACTTGAATAATGGGAGTAATTATATTATAACAAAAAAAATTCAAAACATACAAACTAACAAGAAAGATATAATCTGCAATATTTTATTCTAAGCTATGATGGCTATCCTACTCTAAGGGTCTTATTGAGAAAACCTTTTAACAGTTTTTAAAATGTACAGAGTTATTTTGATTCAAGTCTGTCAGTTCTGTGACTTATTTTTATATGAACTACGCAACTTTCTTTGTGTTAAATGAGATGCTTTTGCTTTAGGGTGTTGTCCTTTTCCTCGGGCCATGAAAAAATATTAACCAATTTAGTTTAACCATTCTAAAATTATATCTTTTTAGTTTTAGTTATATATTTCCCCGTGAGTTACTTTTTAAGAAAATTTAATTTTTAAAACTTTATGGTTACGGCGACGGCACTGTTCATCTTTATTATCATCCAAACAACATTCATTGACTTCTAGGCAAACTGTTTAAGTTATTAAAATATTAAATAATTTTCATTTTTTATATTAAAATACCTTTGACAAGGTAAAGATTTAAAGGTGTCACGAGCGAAAATGGAAAAATGAGTGTGTTTGCAGCAGTTGTCATAAATAAATAAATAATTGTTGAGAAATTTTGTTGATTTAGGTTGTGATTAGTGTACATTAATTACATTACATTAAAAAAAAAAGTTATTTAAAAAATTTTATTTAATTTTATTTTATTTACTGCAAAAAAAATTTTTCTTTTTTTTTTTTGACAGAAGGAATAGATTTTGTTAAAACAAGTTTAAAGAATAATTTTGTGCTTGACTCGATTTGGAAGATGTGTTTAAGTAAGTATATATACATATGTACAAAATAAGTAAATTTTTAATTAAATATACATATACAAAACTTATGCTTTGTTACTCTTTTTAAAGTTCTTTTGAAATCATAATGTTGAATAAATAAATTCACTTACGCATTATTCCTCAGTTCCTCAGTAGTGTTCCACAGAAACAAATGATTTTGTTAATGTATTTTGGCAAAAAGAAAAGGGCACTCACTATTAAATAAAATTAAGTGAGTGTTTTAATTTCATTTTATTTTGTTTATTTAACATATAAAACCAACTTTTTGTAAATACATTTATTCGTTCTTTTATTTCCCACGGTTTTTCGACGGATGTATTAATTGTCTTGCAAAATTTTTTTTAAATTGAAAGATTTATTTTTTATTTATATTAATTTTTTACACACTATAAATTTATTTATTGTTTTCTTATTTTCTTATTGCTTTTGTTTTTGTTTTATTTTCGGAAACTTCTTATTGCAATCGTTTAACACTTGCGTGTCAAAAGTGTCACGCGCCACTCGTAATGTTCAAAAGACACTTAACGGAAACGGAACTTGTTAGTATCAGCTGAGTAACGATACTATTTTATTACTTTGCTGCTTTTTCTTATTAGCAAAAATTTCCTGCGATTATGTTAATTAGATATTTTTCACTTTTTTGCGTAAAATTATTCAGTTACTGTCAATTTTAAGGTTTTATTTATCATCAGTTTTTGTTTTAATTACATTTGGCGTGTTAATGACAATTTATGGTTTATCAGTAATTGGTAACGAACGCACTTGATGTTGACGTTAAAGATGTTCATTATATATAACGATTGGAGGACGTTTGGATTTTAGCCGGCATTGATAGTAGGAATGGAATTATTGGTGGAGTTGGTGATTTTGCATTGTACTAAAATTTTGTACAAACTGTAATTAATTAGTATCCATTTGTCAAATACTTGAATGTGTGTTAATGGCGTGTGAGCAGCTATTTTGATTTTTTCTCCGTTATTTTTAGAATATTCAAACTATTTAAAGACGCAGACTATTCATTTATAAATATATATATGTATATACGAGAATATCCATATCATATAAAATTATTATTATCATTTTTTGTGGTAAGATTTCTGAAAATCAACATTTAATTTAATTATCATTTTTTTATTTCGTTTTTATGGCTTTTATATAGAAAAATATATTTTTTGACTTACCGTTTTCAATTTTTTTTTTATAATTTTCTTATTTTTTTCTTTGTAAAATCTTATTAAAAATAATATTTTTTTAATTTTTAAACTGTCTGTTCACACCCGTTTGCATTCTCCCAAGCTAATGATCGGTGCTAATTTGTTCAGCCATCACAAAAGTTGTCGGGTTTGTTTTCATCGCAAACATCATTTACAAACCCAAATCACTTTATGTCGACGATGTTATTTTTTGTTTTGTTTTTTTTTTTTGCAGTTTAGCATTTCTTTCTAACTCTTTCGCAGTTACAGAGTTATTGTCTCGTTTCCACATATTGAAAGCCCCGCCCTTTTTTTCATCTTCTTTAAACAGGTAAAAAACAATAATGTAAACGTGTTCAGAATATTTCAGTTTAAAGAATTTGTGTTCTACCATTTTAATTTTAATTTGAATCATTCGATATTTGTTGGTTGCGCGGTCTTGGCAACAACAGGTAGTAACAGTTGTTTGTATGAAACTATTGCATCTCAAACTCAGAAAAATGCAATACCTTGTTTTCATGGAAAGATTATATTAAGATGGCTGATAACATTAAAATAGATAGCGATAAGCACGATCCAATTGATGATATAACGATAAAGAATAATTCCTTAAATTAAAGTTAAAATATAAACCTTATGTGTATTTCATTACTGAGTTCTGTATACAAATCAAAGGAGTTTTCAATAATAATACTGAAGCAATATTAGAAAGTTAATTTATTTTTTAAACAAAATTAACGAATGGAATTTCACGATATGAATGACTACAAGCAAAATACAAAAACTTAAGCCAACAAATGCTTTTAACAAAAATATTAATTTATTGTTAACTATTACGTCACTTCATGTCTTTGTGCTGTTCAGTTTTAAAAACCAGGTATAATTGAAGACTTTATATTTTGTTAAAGTTTATTTCATTTAAAATTGTTTACTATAAGATGATGATTATGTTATTCTATGATTTCCAAAAAAAGCACTGCCTGTGTTCCTCTCACATTTCAAATGTCTAAATTCTGATATCTATTATAAATAGGTTGAATGAGAAATAAACTAATTCTAACAGCCTTTCTAAATGTGTTTTAATTATAGTTATCTTAAAACACTAACAAAAAATATAAACATAATTTTTCTTAAACTAAAAGCTTGATTTGTATGTTTTTTTTCTTATAAATTAAATTCTTTTTAAAATTATGAACACTATTTCCAATAGAGATTAATCTGATTCTTTGTAGCACTAGAGATTGAAATTGATTGATTGAAAAATTTTTATGAACATGGGAACGGCAGGTCTGTTTCCTAAGTCTTTCATTATTTCTTATAGAGAGACAGAGAGAGAGAGAGAGAGAAATTGTTTTTGAATTTGTACGTTAAATTTATTTGATAGAATTTCTCAGCAAAAACACAAAACATTTAAAATTGTTTTTACAAACGAAAATTGATGATCGATGTGTTACAATTCAAAATGGTCGATATAAAAAGAGCTTTTTTAGAGTAAATACACTTGCAATATCAGATTTGCTTGAGATTTTTTATTTATTCAGGCTAAATGCTTTAAAAAATTACTCGAAAACATTTTCATTAAATAATAATTTCCTAAACATAAGATGCTTAGAATTTCCGTTTAGCATTCAATTTTCAACTTGGCAATTCACTGAAGAGCTGGATAAAAATCCGAAAAATGGCCTTGTGTATAAAATAATATAATTTTCCTATAGAAATCTATTTTATTTTTCAAAAGTAAATATTTGTTAAGAAAAATTACAAAATAATGTTTGTTTACATGCATTTTCAAGGAATTCAGCAAAAATAAAGCAAATAAAGGTAAACGAACTTGATTCGAAACAAACGCTTAAAGATATTTTAAACGTTTCATATCACTTTTTCATGTTATAATAAATGGAAATGGTTTGAATTCTTATATCCTTTATTTCTCTTAGTTTATATGTTCAATAACCTACAAAGCGTTTATTCAATGGCTGGGTATCGACAAATCAAATGATGTGCCAATGAGAAAAGTCAATAAAACTTAGAGTTAAAAGTTAGGTTTCTAAAAATTATTAATGCTGTGTTCTCTTGAAAGATCAACAACGAAAATTATTTTTTTTTTACTTTTTGTAAAAAAAACTCTAAAAATACATACATTATAGCAAATCAAATACAAATTATATAAACCAGCAGTAAAAGAAGAAAAAAGAAAACGAACTGCCAAGTGAAACATAAACGTCTGGATACGCTTATATTCACAGTAAAATCAAACAAACAAACAAACTAAGAAAATAAAACAGGCGAAAATGAAGAAGAGTTAAAATAAATATAAAAAAATCTTAAGACTTTCCTTACGTATAAGTGGATTATTTTAATATCATTTGGCAAACAGCACAATGTTTTCCACTTTTAAATTTCTTCTATTACAACATTTTTTTAACAGTTTTTTTTTAAATAGTAAAACCAATTTCTCTTAGTTAACCGAGTTGTTGGCTGAGTTTTTCATTTTTCAAGGTCGATTTTATTTTACCATTTCCAAGTAACAATCCATTTTAATATCTATTACCCAGTGCTAAACCTTGAGTTTTATAAAACTATAAACTTGCACTTTTATGAATTATGAGCTACCTGATTTAAATCTTACCTCTATAAAATTATATTTATTTATTTATGTTTTTTTTTTTTTTTATTTAAAATTTGCCCTAATTTGGGAAAGTTTTTATATTTGTTTACTAACTCTAGTAGCCGTTGCTTAACTCTCAACCCTTTCTTTTATTAAGTTTCTGTGCGTTTTGAAAATTCGTAAGATTTTCATTGTGTTTATTGTTTTAAATGCCCTAAATATTTACCACACTCGAATTTTCCTCATAATAACCTTTTTTCAGTCTCTGCTTTTAAATGTTCTTTTCAAATAACAAAAACAAATTCACAAGGTGTGCGTGTTCGTTCAATGATAACACAAACGCAAATCCCCGCGTCCTAATTAGTCTGAGGTTGTAAAATCATAAATGCGGTGCTCTCTAGTCTATTTTAATTTTTGTTTAAAATTTCATATTAAATTTAGAGGAAACAATATACCACACGCAGAGAGAATAAGTAAACATAATTAAATTACAAATGAGTTACTAAAATATCACTGCACCCTTAACTCACAGTTTTTGCAAATTTGATAATTTTGTACTGTTAAGATTCAAAAGCAGAAGGACTTTCTCTTTGTGGCAGTACAAGTTACCTAATTCAAAACAGACATTCATCAAATCTGAAGCTTATATCTTAATGGAACAAATCTGTAGGCACGAGTTTCCAAAAAAAAAAAAACGGTTGTAATCGCTACAGTTTACACTTCTTTATACTTTGTGTAAATTTTAAAAAACAGCCTTGTAAATATTTGAGTGTCAACAGAAAAGCGCTATTTAATTTTAATAAAAGTTATTTTCTATTATCATTTTAGCAGTAACAAATTTTCTGTGTAAGTTTTACCCTTTATAATATAAAACCATATCTACATGTAAAAATTACTTCTCTAGATTGAAAACATTAAATTGATGAAATATCTGCAAAATTTAATGAATTTTAAATAATGAAACTTAAATGAATTGAAAAGATTTAAGTAAAAAATGCCGTGTTTGTTATTATTGTTATTTATTTCTCTAAGACTTGGTTGAACTCCATACCATCAATGTTGCTTACACTTCCTTGGATTTTGCATCCGATTACATATCTAAAGATTTCCTATTTTGAAGCGTGATAAAATTTATGTGCCGTTCTATGCTGACTTTTCTTATCAAAATTTTAACATCTTGCAGATACTTTTTACAGATGAAAGTAAATTTAATTTGTTTGGTTCCCATGGCCAACGCTATGCAACATTTTTGCACCAAAACATTAAGAAAACAGAGAAGCATGGAGCCTTATTAGTTATAGTGTGCAGCTGTGGTATCGGAAACCTTCAATTTATAGCAGACATCATAGCCAAGAGCATGTGTCTTGACAATCTAAAAACTAAGGTTAAAGAAATTGTAAGCAATTTGGCTATTGTTGAATTTTAAGTTTTAACAAGGCAACGCTCAGAAGCACACATTTCTTGTCAACAATTTGTTGCTTTACATCTACCCTAAGGCCATCAAAACACCTGCACAAAGTTCAGATATAAATGTTATTGTATGCAAAGCAAATCATGCAGTAATAAAAGCTAGTTTAAGAAGCTGGAGTCAAATATAGCCTGATGTGTGCAAAAAATTAGTGGAATCTATTCCAAAAATATTAACTAAAAAAAATAATGCAAACAAATAATAATTAATACATAAACAAGCATCCACCGACGCTCTAAGGCGCTTACACATCTATGTCCATCAAGCTTTAGTATGCAATTTGTAATAGCACAGCGTGCAGGCTCGTGTCCTCACTCCTTGCTCGAGAGCCGGAGACTATCAAACTCCTTGTCGCTCTCGATAAGCAACCGGCTGTTGCATGCGCAATAGCTCTTCCGATGCTTTAAAAAACCCAACCGGTTTTCCTACTTTGGGTTTTTCAAACTACAGCCACCATATTACTCCCCGAAGGGCCCTACCAATAACCATTATCATGCCATTTACTTCTTTTCAAGTTTTTAACTCCTGCTAGCCTAGGCTACTGGTGCTGCCTTTTATCCCCAAAAGCACATGTCAAGATGGAGAAGAGATCCATCTTGACTGCATACCCCCGGAGGCCGTTCTGAATGACATAACGTCATTGGCTTTCTTTTGAAAAAATCTGCATTCTCTCAAAGAAACAAAAAGAGTTCAGAAGCTGCATAAAGACGAAGGATTGCCATTCGAAAATGCCGCTTAAATTATTGCGGAGGACATGTGTGCATTGAATTGTGAGTTTTAAAAATGCCAACAGTTTTGATGATCCTGAAAAGTTAAACAATTACAAGTTTCAAGGTTCTTTATTTCGGTGAATACTTTATATCCTGCAGTAGCATTCTCTTTTTAAGGAATTCCCTTAAGATGTTTTAATAATTTCAGTGAAAAAATTTTGGCAGTTTTGTTTTTCACAGTGTGAGCGAACTGTGAGAGCCATTTTTTTGTAAGAAGTTTAGTTGATACTGGTACTTATTATGGGACTGGCTACCTAAGAATAGATACATTATGATTTTTGCTATTTTATGAATGGTATTCTATTGAAAAAAATCAATAAAGTTTTGTTTCGAAGACTGTCGAAGATTTCCGAGTGTGATCATAGTTGTAAGGTTTTTTGAAGTTCTTTTTATTATTGCTGTTGTTATGAGGCTGAAGTAGCTGGTTTTTGTGTTGATACATTTATTAAAATATCCAGAATAAATTTTTTAATGAAATGTTTTGTAAAACTTTAGTTCTGTAGTCTAAAGCTGTTGTACGATTTTAGATGTGAGCCACTGTACATGTAACTAGGCTACAACAAAAAGTAGAAAAAAGTTTAGTTATGCCCTTGAGAAATATACAGATTTTATATTTTTATCGGTAGGGACATTTACAGACATAAATCAAACTTCGTGTTGATAACTTGTCAAGTATTAGTAACTTGTCAAAAAGTAATAGAAGCTTAAATTAAATATTGAAAATTTAATAGATAACGTTTACACTTGATAATAACTTTTTGGTAATAGCACAAAAACCAATTAATAATTTAATAAACTGTTTGCTTTTGTCAAAAAATGCAGCTGCACAAAATGGCATTTCATCAAATTCCTTATAAAAAAATCTTAATTTTTTTTTCTTGCTATAGAAGCGTCAAAATTAGTATTAAACATAAATATGATCACATGAAAGAAAAGTATTGTAAAATTATGTACAAGATAAAGATTTTTATACCAATTTATTATTTGATATTTGACTTTCTAGCTGGTCTTAGAACGTTGCTTAAATTTATTTTTTGGTTACTTAGTTTGGCCATTATACGTGTAATTTTCCTTAAAACGTATGTATGTGTGTATTTATACGAGTATATATTTTTTGTTAATAATTACTGGCAGAAAAAAGAAATAAAAAAACTCCGCCCTGGTTGCAATTGTTCAATATGATGATGGTCAATACTTCAGTGTGTCAATACCCTTTTCACTAAAAAAAAAGACTGTGCACGTAAATATTTAGTTATTGTTTTGTTTATATCCATTTATTTTTTCTTTTCTTGTTTGTTATTTGTTTAAATAATTTGTTTAGCATTAAACCAGTTTCTTTTTTTTTTTGCCTAAATACCTTTAAATCAGCCATCAGGGTATGCCTTTGTGCTGTGGAGTACAAAATGGTTTGGGTAAAAGAGCAAGTAAATAAAGTTTTAAGATATGGAAACCATTGAAAACTACTACTTTCATATGATTGTATTGCTGTATTAGAGACATAGTTACATACTTGTGTATGTACTCGTATGTATATCTTTCTAAGGCATCTTAACTAAGTAGCCGTTCGAGCGGGAAATTTGGTGCATATTCTATATAATCATAAAAAATTTAAGACAGTCTTAAAACTCATTTTAAGAAAACATTCTTCAAAACAAAATTCGTAAATGAGTTCTAGTTTAAAAATTTAAAGTTTAAAAGTTTATAAATTAAATATAAACATTTTGTGGGTGTTTAAATGATGCGAATTATGTTTTAATTAACTAATTTTTTATTCAACTTTTTCAAACAAAATTATAAAAGGTATACAAGTTAATAATGTCGATTTTTTGCATAAAAAATTTTTATAAGAAAATGAGTTTAAAAAGAAAATGAGTTGATACATTATTCAAAATATTGTTCATCGTTATCCAGCACTTCTTTCTATCCTTACGGTAACAAATGGACTCCGCGCTAAAATAATTACTCCGATTTTGAGGTAAAGAATAAATCAAGCTAATTTCTGATACCCTGCTCGGAAGTGAAGCGTATTCCAGTAAGAACGTTCTGCATCGATCGAAACAAGTGATAGCTGCAAGGTTTGGGCTATAAGGCGGGTGAGCCAAACTACCCATCCACTGTTTTCCAAAAGTTTTTTTAACGGTTTTGCATGTAACCGAGCATTGGCATGATAGCCTCAAGTCTGGTCGCATATTTTAGTCGTTTTTTTTTGATTGATTGCTCTCGTTAAACAAATCAATTGTCTTCGGTACAGGTCCCAGGTATTTGTCTGACCCACCTTCAAAAGTACATAATACAAAAGACCCTTCTGATCCCACCAAATACAGAACATTACCCTGGCGTCATGGATATATGGTTTCCGCGTTGATTTGTCTTGGGTTGGCCGAGCTTTACATATAATTATTTGAGCGTGTGGGTATCATTATCAGTAAAAAAATGATTTCTTTGTGTAGTGTTCAAGCATCCCCCGGGGGCACATATATATGGTCCTTGGAGATAGCAACAACTTAGACCTGTGCAACTGGGGGAAGAAGGGAGCCCAGTCCCTTGAAGTCAGCAGGGGTACAACTGAAAACTCCACTTTATTTCCACGGGAATCAGTAAGCTCGCAAAGTTCGGTTATTTGTCTCTTTAGACATTTAACTGTTCTCTGACTGATTATTGAGGTTGGCCCATATATGGGAGTATCGTGGTGGTTGTGGTTTCGCGGCCCCATATCATTCTATGGTTCTGTGGTGGCCGGGTTCATTTCACCTTTAATAACACCTACCTGGTGAAATGTTCCCAGATCCAATGAGCATGCCAGACATGTGTTCTGGACAGGAGTTGGAAAGTCTCCAACTCTTAAGCAAGTAGTGATGATTTGCAGCCCTGCTCTGGAATCATCGAAGTTGCCACTAGAAAGTTCTGTTGCATAGACGAGCATGACGTTCCAAATTATGCAGTGGTTTGATCCACCATCTGATTAAGGCTTCATAGCCAGGCGCGGATGTAAATCTAATCACACGTTCAGTGTTCATTTCCGATATGCAAAATCGCCTTTCCACGTCTCGCGGTTTCAATTCATATGGGACCCATTTTCCATGCCTTTGAATGAATCTCAATGCTTTAAAATGTAGGGAAATGGCTTGTTTAATAACGCAATGATAATTAAACAAGCCATTTTCCTACATTTAAAAGAATTGAGATTTATTCGAAAGCAAGGAAGTTCTTTTTGCATTTGACAACAATCTTCGTCGAGTAATGTTTCCAATTCCTCATCTTCAAACTTTCTCGTCTGACCAGGCCCGTCCTTGTCTTCTGTGTTGAAACCATCTCACTCACAAATATTTTGAGTTGGTAGATGTTGACCATAAGCCTCTACTAACAATCGATAACTTTCACTAGCCGTTATTTAAAATGAAAGAATGTTATTGGACTTCCCCGCAAAACCATTCATAATTTACGGTTTTATAGTTAAAAAAAAAAATTAAAAATGAACATTTTATGATATTCTCATAAAACATTCTTTCAAATAAAAATATTTGAAATGTTTTGTAATGGGGGAGAGCACATCCATATTGCAATTTCACTTTCGCTCACAAAGCTCATCAGTGAATTTTACCCCAATCTAGCTCTCCTGTATGGGCCGGCACTCTAAAATCTATTTTGGGGTTGCTTGACCGCGTACAGGAGAGGGCCAAGAGGCCCTCCAACGAAATTAGGAACCTTGTTCCCGAAACTCGCACGTTTTTGCATTTGACTCCAGAGGGCATTCAGGGAAAATTTGTTTTTTTAGCAGAACAGTTCTTATGTCTCTTTATCGAAAGTCCACAAACACTATACCCTATTTCTTCCCCCCCCCCCCACAATCTAATTTCCTAGTTCTGGTACAATGCCTTGCATAAGTAGGGGTCATCTACTGAGTGCTGACTCGAACGGAAAAAAACATCTTTAATATTGCTATGTTCTATCCTAACCGGCAGGTTTATAGTCGAAGACATTTGTAGTACTGCTACAAACTACAACACGGCTTGAGAATGATGCATTCGCATCGAAAGCGCTCGCCTTCGACTACAAAACAGCTATTTAGGACAGAAAATAGCAACATTATTTCATTTATTGGCAGAGGAGAAATAAACAACATAATACCAAAAACATCTTTTTTAAACACAAAATTCGTCATTATTATAACGATTGAAAAAATGTGTATTTACACTTACACAGATGTTTACACTCCAAAATATTGTATTTGTTATTATTGACACAAATTAATAAATTGTTTGAAAAAGTTCAGCAATATCGTTACACTTTTACAAAATTTTATTATCGTATCTGGATTTATTAAAATATATGTTAAGCTTACAAGCTCTTAAAAAAATGACTGCTCTATGAGAAATAAGTAACACAATTTTCGTTCTCCTCGTTTCTTCTCTAGTTATAATCCCTTAAGTTTCGAAAAGAAGCCTTTGAAATCTGCACTGGTAGATTTGGAGTAATAATATTTTATTGGTTCGATTTTTAACATAATTAATTTATTAAAATTTGTTTTTATTTATTAATAATTTTATCTCTTGTTTGCTCTTTTTTTGTTTTTTTTATTTTCTTTTTGTTTTATTATTAACTTTAATATTTGACTGTAGGTACTTTTTAAGAGTTGTTAGAATAAAATAAATAAATGAAATATATAATTACTTTTATATAATTATAATTTGTATTGTAATTATTTTAGTTGAAAATTATTTTATAGCAAATAAGTTAAAAATTAAAATGAATGAATGTGTGCATGTGTCTTTGGATATGTGAACATATTTCAGTACCTAAGATTATATATTATTTCATTTGTTTTTTTTTGGCAAAAGAATATTAATTTTTAATTTCTTTTTTTGGCTTTAGCGTAATACCGGGTTTCATAAGTTTGTTTTTGTTTTTGTTTTTCTTTTACGTTTTTTGTTTTATCTGCTTTAACACTTTATAGTTTAAATTTGTAATAATAATTTTCATTTGTTTTTAAATATAATAAGTTTAAAATAGTTTCATTTAAATTCTTGATAACAACATCTAGATTATGGGGAAAATGTTATTGTTGAAATCAGAAAATATATTTTGGAAAATAAGTGCTTTACATGTTAAGGTAGTTGTATGCTTTCAAATATTTTTAAAAATTAATTAAAAATTGTTTTTTTTTTGTTTTTAGTTTTTTATTATATTTTTAGTTTTAACAATATGGAAGACATTTGCAATTCATTTTGTGTTTTTGTTTTTTTTTTCTAAAATTATTTTTTTTTATATGGTTGTTTTTTTATAATTAATTAATAATAATAATAATAAAATTAATAATAAATCATATAAATGATATATTATATAACTAACGAAGATAATCTTTACACACACTCTCCTTGAATTTATTTCAGCTTGTTAATTTTGTTGTTTATAAGAATTTTATCAACGAATTTAAACTTACTCCATTGTACCATACTGAACCTTTTTGATTTTAAAATATCTGCAATCATACAAAAATAGTATTGTGATTTGTTGTTTTATTTTTAAATAATTGATGTCAAAAAAATATGTTTCTTGTTTGTCTTCTAAATTTAAAAATTATTAATTTGAACGACTTTTGAAAAGATTTTAAATTTAATTTATTTAGTTAACAATTACTTTTCTAATTTTGTGTCAAAATCAAAATATTTTGTGCAAAACTTTATAAGCCGTGTCAGATAAAACTTTTGCTTTGCGTTGCGTCAGAGTTTCGCTTTGACATTTGAGTTAAAATGTACGTAAATGTATGAAAGTTGCCACATAAAGCACTTTTGACGCAGCGCAAAGCGAAAAGTTAACCAACATTCAACTTTTTGCGCGCTTTGACAAACAAATGGCTTTTATTATTTGTGTTTGTGTGCTTGTGTGTGGGCGTAAACAAAAAATTCATGAGTGTTGTCAAAGTTTATTGTGACATACACCACTTGATTTACGCTTTTGCTTTAAAGTTTCAAATGTCACGCAAAGCAACAAAGTTTTATCTGACACGGCCTTATGTGTTCAAGTTTTCTCAAAGTATATTTAAATTTTTTCCTTTGGATAAAATTGCTTAAAATCCTACCTCCATCCACCGTAACCAGAAATTGTTAATAAAACTGCTATCGCCAATGCTGTACCTACTGCCAGTGGCGCTGTTTCATCTCTGTAAGAGCCAGTAGCACTGCAGTGAAATGATGGTCCCCAGTTGCCGCTTTCTTTAAACATAAAACTTTGCATATGTAAATCTCTTAGATAAAGACGTGCAATATGGCCCGACTGGTCTCCCGAGTCTAACGGAGCGTACATTACAACAGTTTGCTCTTTGTCGCACACATACGATTTGCCTACCGGAGTTGGAAAATACATGGGTGTATGAGAAGGTGAAGTTAGCTTAACATCTAATCCAGGGCGGTCTGGATGTTCAAATAATGGATTTGAGGAAGAATAGGAAAGTTCAAATAAATTTATATACCATCCTTCGCCACCAGAAGACTAAAAATAAAATAAAAATTACATCCTTTAAACAGAATTCATATCTTTTAAGCTTAAGTTATTGCGAAACTTAAGTAAAGTAAATTTCACTTTGAAAGTACATATTTTTTTTTTGCATAATTTGACATCAAAATAAATCGCTTTATTGGTGCTATTCCACATAATTCTTCTATTCACTCGGAAAAGTTTGAAATAGAAATATTTTCCGCTTAACTAATATGAAGTGCAAAAATATTTATTTGCTATTTTTCATGTTATAAAAATAAAATAAAAAAAAAATATATATACGTTATGTGTCAATTTTACAAATACATGTAAATGAACAAACCAATTAAATATCTGTCAAGTATTTTATTCCACAAACGATTTTTGACAGAGCTAATGAAAAATTTAAAAGTGCACTTCGGCGTGTAGTTATTTTTTTAAGTATTTCTTTAGCAGCACATTAAGAAAGATTTTCTCTAAAAGTTTTTGTTTTTTTTTTGTTTTGGTATAAACTGCAGTTATTATAAATAATAAAAATAAAATTAAATTACCTTCCTAAATGTTAATTGTAGTTTGAATCCTTTAAATTCTAACGACAAAATTTCCAAATTTGATTCCACACACTCGCCATTTAAGACAGGATTGTCGGGTAAATATAAATCAGCCTCGACATCTTCATTTAATTTATTGCGATATTTAATACTTATTAATCCATCGACACTTATTAGTATGCAGGTTATGCCATTGGTGGCATTAAAGCGATAAATGGAAGCCGTGGCATCATGATTCATTGCAGAGGACTATAAAGAAAAACTATAATTTATTTAAATGTTTAATTGAATTGTAAATCAAGCTTACAGTCGGAGATTTAGTTGTGTACTTGGTAACCCTGGGAGTTTTTGTAGTAAATGCGCTCAATTGTAGGCCTTGACAGCACGTTACTGAAATTAATCAATAGCAGGCAAAAAAAGAAAAAGAATAAAAACATTTTTTTTTTAATTTATCTAAATAAAATAATCATTTTGTTTATTCTTGCTGACGGGATTAGCAGGTCACATTTCAGTGTGACACCAAAAATAAACTCTGCTATAAAAATCGATTTTCCTTTATTAATTAATTTCTCCCAACCCACTTCACTGTAATTTCTATCCTTAATTCATGAAAATTGTACAACAAAATTCCCATTCTTAATTTTATTTAATAATTTTAATTGCACTACAAAGCGAATATCAAAACTTTAATTTTGAATTTGGGCTTCAAACTTCACGTTTTTTTTTTTTTGTTAAATAGAAAAATCAATTTTCTATTCATTGTTGACCGTATTAATTTTTGTTTTTACACACACACACTTAAGCACGTTTTATTAAAAATCGTTAACTAAATACAGCATAATTCAACATAACGTTTTAAAATATCACATTTAAATGATGATTAATATTTATGTTGATTTTTATATGAAAAATTATTTATGTATGAAAAATGCTATTCTTCTTCTTTAAATGTTCTTTAGTTGTAAAATATGTATGTATGTTTGTATGTACTTACCCACCAAAGAGAAAAGTATACTTGTAATTAAGAAAACTTTGTTCTGCACTGGCAAAAATTTCCTTTTACTCAAAAAATTTATTAATTTAGTCATTTTGAGAATTTTTCAAACGTATGTTTAAGAATAATAATAAACAGAAACGTTTAGCTGGTTCTTTAATGTTATTTGTCTTAACAAATAATTTATCAATGCTTGAGTATTTTTTTTAACTATTGCCTCATGCAAGCCCTGCGTACAAAAGATGAATGAATTTATTTGTTACCAAAAGTGACATTAGATGTTATAAAAATTCATATTGAAATGATAACAATCTGTTTCCTTTTGATTGAGAGCGCAAGTCCTTAAATTAATCTTTATACAATTTATCCACTAAACATGCATGATATAGTTTATAATTAAGACTAAGGTTTATGTCTGGGCTAAGCGTTTTGTTGTTTCTGTGTGCAGAAGCAAGAATAAATACCTACTAATTATAAACGAATTTATTTGTTAGCAAATGCAGCGTTGCCATATATTCTTTTTATTAAAACTGTAAATCTACTTTTCAAATGGCTGACAGACTTCACATACATAAGTCAAAATGCATACATATGTACGTATATATTTCACTGAATTTGTATTTTTTTATTAAAACACAAGAAAAACATAATAAAACAAATTGTTACGTTTATACCTTTTATATATGTACGTTTAGCTGTGAGTTCTTTATTGGAAAATAACACCAGTTTTAAGAGTTCTTAAATTAATTAGCAGTTTATTTACTTTAACTACTGCAGAACAATTTACTTAATATGCACGACTTTACTTCACAAGGTTTATCTTTCACTATCCACTCAGACGCTGCCTTTTTATATTTGTCCACTAGAAGTCTAGAATAATTAAGAATCTTCTACTTCCTTTGTATCACATTTTGTTGTTGTATGTTGTCCACTTAATATATAGGCGCCTGTATGTCTGTGTGTATTTTTGTTTTTGGTTTTATGCTGGCAAAGCTTCTTCATGGAATTTATTTTAAGATAACGTTTGGGTGGTAAGAAGAAAAATAAAGATGATGACGACATGTCATACTCTGGCTCCTTTGCTAGCATTGGTACTCCGAATCGTGTAAGAGTACTTGACAGCGATGATGAAGATGACTTTCAATTCGATAAGCTATCACAAAAAAGTTCGGTTAGTTCTCTTAATTTACGTGACAGTTTACAGCCAACATCACAAAACTATGCACCAGGGAATCCCTCGCCCTTGATGGGTTCAACCGGTAAAGGTCAAATAGTTAAGGATCATCATTTCAGATGTGATGGATCAGACAACCTCAGTGTGGATCCTGAATTGGAAGAAATTGAAAATGAATTTAGCATAAGAGCACGTACTTTACCACCTCCTTCAAAACCTCCACGCACACCTCAAATGGATGGAGGAGAAGTAAAAACAAATGGAAATGCTAAGCAAAATACCGAATTAGATGAATGGGAAACTAAGTTATATGGTCGTAGCACCGAGACAGTAAATTCTGATTCATTTAAACGTAAATCCTGGGAGCCTGTCGCAGTGCCATTAAAAACCACAAATGATGAATTCGTACAAGATTCAGAGGTAGAAAAGCCCTTGACAGAAACAGCGCCCGTAAATAAATCGGTATTGCCTACTTTACAAGAGTCACAAACTCCGGAAAGCTTTACTGACAGTTCAAGTAGCGAAGAAGATATTGAACAAGGAAAATTAGAACAAGTTGTTACGCCTTTGAGGCAAAATTCTAAAGCAAATCCCAAAAAGTCTGCTAATTCTCCAAGCAGACCAACTGATTTCAAATTTATGGCCTCAAATAACAATAATGAAAACCTTAAAAAGGACTCTTTAACATCAGCCGATGTTGATAAAAATGAATTTGCTAAATTTAATGCGTCGTTTGCTAAATTTGAACAAAGAAACAGTTCCAAATTTTTTGATATTGTTGACTAAACCAACAATTTTCTTGTAAACGAGACTTTCAAAAATAAAATATCGAAACCACAACCCAAACCTATCTTGGGTTTGGGTAAGTTTAGAAAACTATGCAGTTAGTAAACAGCATATTTAATTGTTGTTGTTCTGCATATATACAATTTCTACGCAGTTTGTAACTAGGTATTTGTTGTTGTCTTGCATACATAAGTTTTCTTAGAAAGCCACGCAGTTAGTAAACAGCTTATCCAGTAGTTTACTTAATTGCTTAATTATTTTCTTTTAAAACTTAAGCAAGACACATCCGTAACAGTATTAAATATTAAAAAAAAAAACAAAATAATTAATTTTTATAAAAAAAATAATTCATTTTTATGAAAAACACTTAAATTAAATAAACAAAACCGATTAATTTTTACTTATTTATTAACGAAAATCCCAAACGACTCCTTTAAGGAAGGCAGCATCCTCAATAGTTTCTTGCAGTAAAGGAATTAAATGAGCTATTGTCAAAAATCGAATATTATGTAACATGCAAACGCTGCTAAGTTCCGTTCAATATTTGTTACTGTGGCACTATACTTGCCTGCATAGCTTGATGTTAAATTTTATAGCATTTGTTCTTCCTACATGCTTAGATGTTAAGGCATGAGATTTTGAATCTGTAACTCCAGCTTCAGCCCTTAACTTACAGCAACAAACTTTACAGTAAACCAAGTTATTGTCACTTCTCTTTATCCACAACTTAAACATAGCGTGCTCCTCTAATGATTTGTTATAACCACTCAGTTTTCTTTTCGGATTTTACTGGAACGAGGTGGGGAGGCTATATTTTTGGGATCTGCTGCCGAATTTTCAATTTCTTTACAACAAAACAAATACATGCATTTATTTTTTATTAAAAGCGAATAGAATATAATAATAACGCGGTTCGTTTTAGCATTTCTTATTTAAAACTTATCTATTTGGATCTGAATTTATAAACAAGTATTTTCTCTATTTTGCTAATTCGATAATTAACCGGCTGATGCATCCTAAACGCACAGTTTTCTGTTCACGTTTTGTATTTACAAGCTTTAAAAAGCATCAGCGCTATAAAATACAACTTTCTTAGACTTCAAATGTGTAAATTCCCTCATTGTATGTGATCAGTGGTTTAAAAAAAGGATTTAATAAATACGCTGTGCATTAAAAAGCAAGTCTTGCTACAGTTTTATAAATAAGTGGCTAAGATTAGGGTTTCAAAAATAAAAAAATTAAACTGCAAAGTCTGCACCATTTACAAAAAAACTGATTCGTAAAATGAAAAACTTCAAAACTGCCCAGCTTTTCGAAAAACGTCAAAAAGCAGATAATTTCATATTTGGCATCGCTGTCCAAATGTAAAATTAGAATAAAAAATTAAAAAAAAATACTTACATATTTAAATGATAGTCATCTCTTTTCTTTTAATTAAGAACGCAGGTCCGTTATTCAGATTTTTCAACCTCGAATTATTTATGAACATTATTTGTTGTTTAGAATGAGTTTTACATCTGCATCATTTTACATATGTACATACGGCTCTTTTTGTGTACAAACGACCAACAGAGTTTAAAGTCGTTTTTACACATAAAATACAAATTTAGTGAAACTTTGTTATGACTTTCAAAACATCGATATTTCGTGCAATATTTCTGTGCAGTCCGGCACTAATTTTATTAAGGAGTTTTGGAAATGGAGAAAGACCAGTCGCAAATTCCATGTAATGAAAATAATTCTCTAGGACCGGTGTAATGCTCAACGCCTTCAATAAATAAAGACAAATTAAGCAATTTATTTAAGGCTGTCTTTTGTTCATCTCCAACCGACTATCAGTTGTCCCTCCAAAAGCTCTTCAGTTTATAGCACTTTCATAAAAAACGTTTTGTTTAATCCTGTTTGACCTTCCCTATCAGGTAATTAAGACATATATATTTAAGCTGTACCTAAAGTAGGTACATACCTACATGTGCATTATTTCTTTAACTTAAATCTCTAAGAACACTAAGAAAAAACCCCGAAGCGTCGGTGTCACCGTCTTTCGAAAATCATCTTTATTTTCCAAAGCCATCAACTTCCTTACAATCGAAAACAAAAATCAAGGCCCCAAGTACAATTTCTGCTCTTTCATGGAGTCAACACATACAGGCAAAGGAAAATTAAAAGTGTGCAAAAGCTAAAGCGGAAACTAGAACGCCGAAAACGAAAAAGTGAAAAAGAAAACAAGCTAGTAAAACATAAAAAGGGAAAAAAACAAGTATGTAGTATGTACCGCATGTGATGAAGAATTAGTTACCGATGCTGAAGATGATGATCTAAAAAACGTTGGGTGTGATTCTTATACTAAGTGGTATCACTTAAAATGTACCGAATTTAATAATCTTCAGTTTAAGTTCTAATTTACTGTTGCTGTTATTAAACTTTCTTAGATACAATAAAATGCCCACTTTTTAGATTTTTTTTTTTAAGTTTACATTTTTAAGATGGACTTACATGCAGCCTGTGTACGTAGAAAAAATGGATTGACCGAAAATATATATATATTTTTTTTACTTTTATTGTATGTACCTGAATTAATCTTTTTTTATACCTAAATGATATCAATGATTATAAATTAAATGGGGCTATTCTGCGTTTCGATTAGAATCGAAATTTTCTCCGTCTGGCAGCTTTGGTATTCTGCCTTTCGATTCCCCTCGGTTTCTTTCAATTGTATGTATTCTGCATTACGATCGGAGCTCCGTTTTTCTCAGTTGCTTTTTTGTTAACGGAGGAGTTTTCTTTATCTGTGTTTTTTAGTTAAAAAGCTTAACATTGAAAAAATGTAAGTAGAAAATTAGATAAAATGTTTAGAAACGATAAAAAAACACTTAAAATTATTTTTAATTAATTTATATAATTAAATCAATTTTTTTTTTTTTTGTTTTAAATTGTTAATTTTTGTACTCGAATATGATGTGTTTTTTACAACAACACCGCAGCAGTATGAAAAGTTTGCAAATTTAATGGCATCTAAAGCAAACATTGCATGTGGATACAACCAGCGATCAAAGGAAGAAGTGCCAGTGTTCTGGGAGGAAGTTGCAGGAGTCCTCAATGCAACTTTTTTTTAATTATGTTTACATACAACTTTTTGTATTAAATTTTACATTTGTTTATGAAAATGATAACAAACTTGCTTATTTTGTTATTTCATATCCACATTCCACAGTGATGCTATTAATTTTGTAAACATTGTTGTCTTCTTCTTTTTCTTTCGAGAGTCCGTTTTTCTTCAGAATACCATTTTTCGATCGCAACGAAACTGAATGCGGAGACTTAATCGAAACGCAGAATAGGGATGAAAATAAATTATAGTTTTAATTCCTTTTCGATTTGTTGTTTTGTTTATTAAATATGACATATGCCGACAAGAGGAACATAACATGCCGAAAATTGGTGCCGAACATAGGCAAATGTGCCCTTTTTTAAAATTCTGTAAATTTCTAAATTTTAATAAAAAAAATGCATAAATTCTGAAATTTGAAACAATACAAATTAATAAAAAGCAATAACCAGTCGTCAGTCCTATATCAAATATCAAATACGCAATGATGTTGTCATAAAAAACTCAAAGGCCTTAAACTGTCGACTACTGGTGCACTTACCCTATATCCACTTTTCATCACCAGTAACAGTACGATGCACAAATGACATTTTTGTAGCAAAATCTAATTCCTCATCTCTTTGTATTTTGCGTCGAAATTACCTATTTTGAGCTGGAGCATGTTGACCGTAGATTCTACCAAAAACGAATAACTTTCGGCAGGTGTTAAACGAAAGAGAGTTATCACTCTTTTCACAAAACATCTTTTTAAGCATATTTTTCAACATTATTATATCGTTTAAAAAAAATGTGTGTTTACACTTTGGGGTCTATCGTATACTGAATTGTAATGATAGCTGTTTACCCTGCAAATATTCCACATTTGTTATTATTGACACAAACCATACGTGATTGTTATGCTATATGTATATTGTCCAAATCGGCATTATTAACTTATATACCAAAATTTTGCAAATCAAAAACACTTGTAACTTGTAATATTTTATAAATTGGTATAAAGTTTTATTTGAATTCACAAAAAAAAAACAATATTTTTATATACAGATAAAAAATCACAAAAATATTCAAAAACCAAATTATACATTGCATACGTTTTACATACATACATATGTATGTTTGTATGCATGTATGCATGTATGCATTTTTTTCTAAGGCTTTGCATCAAACAGTTACAAAACAAAAAAAAAACAAACTTACACACACAAACGTAAGTAAATAGATAAAAAGGGAATAATTTCGATAACTTTTAAGTGAAAGAATTAATACATAAATAATAAATATATAAATGATATACACGTGTATTTATTTATTTTTATGAAAAAATGCTTAAAATGTTGACAAACGATTTTCCTTTATTTTTTTTTTATAAAATAATTAAAATTTCTAATAGTTACTGGCTTGCTGTTTGGTTTGTATTGCTTTTTTTTGAAAAACTACTTAAAATGATTTATCGTTTTGGATTATTATTGCTTTCGTTATATATTCAAAGTATAAAGAAGTCTATGTTGTGATCTGTAACTAATTGTTACATCAAATTGTTACAGCAAAATTTAGTCTTATGATTGATTCAAAGAAAAGAAATGAAATAAATATGTAAATAGAAACCCAAAAATTGCACCAACATTATCTGTTATCTGTTAGTTAATAATAAAAGTCTGAGTTGGTAAGAACTTTTTGTATTGATGGGATTGTATATGTAAATCTAATCTAGATGTTTATACATATCTTCCAGTTGAGGTTTAAAGTAACTTTTTAATTGTGGCCTTTTCGATTTGAAAGTCGGAGTCAGCAAACCATTTTGAACTGAAAATGGATCAGGATGCAAGTATATGTCTTTAACCTAAAGAAACAAAAATATTCATAAATGAAAATAAATAAAATATTGTATAAACATTTGTGTTATACATAAGTATAAATAATTATTAAAATTACTATGAAATTTGTTTTCTTTTGCGCTTCAAAAGGTTGCTTTGTTGAATTGACAAAACCTTAATACACATACCTGTTCGAAAGATTTTAAGCCACTTTGTTTGCCATACTTCAGCAAGTCTGCCATAATTAAATTTTTTACTTCCGGGTTATTGCACAACACGGATAAGGTACCACGAACATTATTTTCCACAGCCCACTGTTTTAAAACTTCAACGTCTGGTACCACAACAGCCACTATGCAACTCTGCGATCAAACAAAAATAAAAATTTACTGACTGAATCCTTCGGTTGTACTTTATGAAATTATTACCTTTAAGCTTTCTCCATAAACAAAAACTTGATTAACATACTGACTTAGAGTGTAGATATTTTCAATCTTTTCTGGGACAATATATTCGCCTTGGGATAATTTGAAGATATGCTTACGACGATCAATAATCCGTAGAGTACCATTCGGTAGCCACATCCCTACATCTCCTGTATGATGCCAACCCTCAGAATCTATCGCTTCAGCAGTTTTTTCAGGATCTTTGTAATACCTAAACGTTATCTAACATGATTACATATTCAAAGGTTCACAATTTTTATTATAGAATAATTTCAAAAGGAATTAAGGAAAATATTCTACTGGAGGTAAGTCTTAGAGTTAAGCAAGCAATTATTTGCTATACCTCGCAGGTTTACCCATTTCAAAGTTTTTAAAATTCAACTTGCTTTCTTATTTCATAATTGCTTTCATTATACAAACACCCTAATGTGAATGGAATAGTAAAAACCGTTTAAGATCAATTAACTTACCCATGGAACACATTAGAGCCTCGAACGCATACTTCGCCCGTATTTTGATTGGCATAATATTCCATTTCTGGCACATCTACTAACTGAAAGCAATTTATTTCTATTAAAATAATTTGAAAAGAAAAATTAACATTTTCATACTTTGACCGCATTACAGGATACTGGTGGACCAACATGATTAGGAATATAATCTCCTTGTACTGTTAACGTAATTGCTCCCGTACATTCAGTCTGTCCGTAACCTTCTACTATTAAACAACCCAATGCGCAGCGCATAAATGTCAAAACGTTGCCAGCCAGCGGTGCTGAACCTACAACCATTAATCTTAAATTACCACCAAAAGCTGTAAAAGTAAATTCCTTTTTAAGTTAAACCCGAATTAAATTATTTCCAATATTCGATGAACAAACCTTGATGAACTTTTTTAAACACCATCTTGTCCCAACAACCATTTCGCCTCAGTATTCCTTTTGACAGTTCCTTCTCTTTGGCCTTTAAAGCCATGTTGAAAATGGCTCTTTTAATTGACGAGGTTGCTATATCATTTTGTATTTTGTCATAGACGCGATTTAACAGGCGTGGCACTGCTGGCATTATCGTTGGTTTAAGCATTTTTAAATCATTTGTCAGCTCTTTTATATCACCGGAATAGAACCCTACGCAACCACCAACGTAATAGATGCCATTTTCACAACAACGTTCGAACATATGTGCCAATGGCAAGAAAGAAATCATTACATCGCCGGCGCGTATGCGATGATCTCCTAAATGTTAAAAAACCTAAAATTAACAAATTAGTTAAATTTAAAAGTTTGTTTCTTACCTAATTGCAATATCACTGCGCATACACCAGCCACAACGTTGGCATGGGTTAGCATGACGCCTTTGGGATTTCCCGTAGTACCCGAGGTATAACAAACAGTACACAAATCTTCTGGAGTGGGCGGTACTTCAACATGATTACTTTTAGCACCTAATTTTTCCACGTCTATAAAGGAAAATATCTGAATGCCAAGACTGCGTGCCTTCTCTAATGTTGATTGTCGGATGGGCTTTATAGCCACTAAAATTTTCAATGCTCGAGGAGCTTTATCTAATAACATAACTGCTTTGGCATCATCTTCTACAACGACAACTGACATTTCAGTTTGTCGTATAATAAAAGCACATGCATCTGGTCCTAGTGTGTCGTAGAGCGGCACTACAACTAACGAAAAACAGTAGCAGGCCTGTTCGTATAAAATCCATTCCGGACGATTTTGTGAATAGATGCCAACGAGCTGTTTGGGTCGGGAACCCAAGGCGAAAAGACCCGAGCCAAAATTTTTCGCTCGTAATAAAGCTTCATCGTAATTAATCCACTAAATAATAAAAAAAAATAGAAAAAATACTGCAAATGAAAAATTAAAAAATGTATTAAACCCTTAATAGAACTAACCTGGTATGGTGATGTCAGTGTTTCCCGCCATCCCAGACATGGTCCATTATTGGAGACATAAGCCCCTTCACGAAATGTGTGATATAATGTTCGTACGTTCTCTGTTATATATGATAAAAATTTTCCATTTTTGGATTCTTTATAAAATTTTGAAACATGAATTTGCTCCGGACCCTGCAAATGAAAATTTTGGGAAAAGAAAACGAGAAAACGCAGGAATATAATGAGTGCAAATTTAAACATGACATGTGTGTAGGAGAAGGAAGACAGGTCAAAATGCTCAATATGCAGTGGGAATTTAAATTTTCTTCATTCTCATGATTTCAACTGACAACTAATTCCTTGATTTTGGACAAAAACAAACAACAAATGATTGTGGTATTTTTTTTAATTATACCAACCAAAACCATATTATATCCTAAAGTAATTTCACTGAAATAGATAATTGATGGGTTAAATTAGTATTTATTGTCATTTTGTTTTCGATTGCTCCACTAGACATTAGGCCGCGTTTACCTAAATTTTAGGTAAGAAAAAGATGACAGTAACATTAATCAAATGCAGACATTAATGTCAAGACAAAAAGCAAACAATCAATAGTGAGTTTAACAACGAACGTCAAATTCTTACTTAGGTTAAAATATGGCTAATATTCAATACCCTGATAACGCTTTGCAAATTCTGTTATTTCTTAATAAAAAAAATCTTCATGTTTTTCATTATTCGAAATGAGTTTTCAACGAACATTTTCAACATACATTCCTATAGAACATTTTTTTTTTAGGAATTTCTTCACCCAACCCAGTTTGATATGCAACGGCTATAGAAAAACTTATTAAGATAATTTATTTACAAAATTTTTAAGCAACTGAAAATTTTATTCATATAACAATTACAGATGCAACAAACATTTTTCTCATATCCAGTGGGGATTTCCAAAATCGAGGCCTTTTACTTTTATTCCGCACGCATTTGAAATTGTAGCTATCTTATCTCTAGACATCAATTAGTTGCCGTGCTTAAAATATTTTTAGAAAGATTCTATTATTTTTAATCTCGACGATAAAACTAAAATAAAATTTTTGTAGTTTTTTAATCGACCTTTTTTTAACTTTAATAAATATCTCTTATTCTTTTTTACGGTCTTTTTAAATTAAATTAACAATATATATTTTTTTATTTTGTATAACTTCAGAAGATGTAGTGGATGATATTTTGTCAGAATTGAATAGTTTTCATCCGGATATTAAATTTACGATTGAAAGAGAATTAGAATCTAGACTTCCATATTTAGATATATTGATAATAAGGAAGAGAAATAAGTTAGTATTTGATTGGTATAAGAAACCAACATCTTCTGGAAGAATTATTAATTTTCATTCAAAACATCCAAGGAAAATGATAATAAACACAGCGAAAAATATGATAGACAGAATATTGACTATAAGTGATAGAGAATTTCATTTGAAGAATAGGGTTACAATAAGAGATATACTTAATGACAATGATTTTCCAGTAGAATTAACTAACCGATTAATTAGACAATATGGTAGTTATAGGCATATTTTAGGAAATACTATGGCAGAACCAAGAAATTATAAATCATTAACTTATGTTCCTGGAATATCAGAAAGATTAAGAAAGTGTAAAATATATGACACAGATAAATATATAATTGCACACAAAACATATAACACATTAAATAAATTGTTTAGCAGTATGAAGGATAAAATAGGAAAAATGGAAATATCTGATGTAGTATACAGGATACCATGTGAAAGAAATGTACAAGGGGAACTGTGACAAAGTTTATATTGGGACAACAAAAATTAAACTTAAAACAAGATTAGCTGGTCACAGGTATGACCAAAAAAATAGGAATATTTCAACACAGAAGACATCCTTATCTTCACATTGTAAGAAATATAATCATTATCCAAAGTTTGACGAAACATCAGTATTAGATATAGAAAAACACTACAAGAGATGTTATATGTTGGAAATGTTAGAAATTGTTAATGTACCAAATGTAAGCAGAATAAATTTAAAGACAGACACAGACAATTTAGCTCAGAATTATAGGTACTTAATTCAAAAAACACATAATTTGTTATAATTATTTCATAAGAGAGAATTTGTTATTTGTTATTTATTTGTTATTTCCGTTTCCTTGTTTTTGTATGTTTGAATATTTGAAAATTTAAATTTTTGTATGTATGTATGTATGAAAAAATATTTTATATGTTTTTGTCAAATGTTTTGAAAATTTTTTCAATATGTTAATAATTTTTGTTTTCAAAAATAAACAATTTTTTTCCTAAAGAAGCTTTCCATAGGAAAGCGAAATATCGAAAAGGAAAAAAATATACATTGTTAATTTAATTTAAAAAGACCGTAAAAAAGAATAAGAGATATTTATTAAAACTAAAATAAAATAAATAAAAATAAAAAACTACAAATATTTTTGCTCAAATTTATAACTCTCTTCAAAAGTAGGTTTCGATGAATATCTAGCTTACAAATACTTTTAAAAACTGCACAACTCTCAAACCAAATATATTTATAAGAACAAAACTAAGGAAATTCTTTTAAGGTTTTCTTACAAATGCACTGAGTAATCCTGGTAATCTTGCTTAAATGTCAACAATTCCAAAAACTACGCAGAAATAATAGGCAATAAAAAATATCAAGAAATAAAGGTATACAAGTTAATAATGTCGATTTGTTTGCTTACAAAATGCATTTATTATAATAACAAAATATGTAGATGTACTATTTAAAATAAAACCCATGGTAGCGTATGCTTCGGTTTTGAGGTAAAGAATGGATCCAGCCAATTTCAGATATACCCTGTTCTGAAGTTAAACGTTATCCAGTAAGAGCGTTTTGCCATCGATCAAAGCAAATAGTAGTCAGAAGAGGCAACGTCTGGGCTATAAGGCGGATGAGCCTAAACTTCCTATCCACTGTTTTGTAAATAGTTTAGTCGCATCTTGTAACCATTTTCCATTTATTGCTCTCTTCAAACGAAACCGAAGACAATTCGGTACAAATCCCTACGACCATCTGACCCAATTTCAACAGCTTATAATACAAAACACCCTACTAATCTCACCAAATTCAGAGCATTTTTATTTTGCTTCATGGATATTCGGCTTTGGCGTTAATTTGGCTGGTTGGCCAAGCTCTTCATATAACTTTATGTGCATGGGATTATAGTAATGTATCCATTTTTCATCATCACGATGCAAAAATGACTTCTTTTTTAAGCGTTCAAGCACCATTTCCAATAAACAAAAGCGGCTGTCAACGTCTCTTGGCATTAATCCATATGGGACCCAATTTTCTTGCTTTTTAATGCATCCCAATGCTTTTAAACGTAGGAAAATGACTAATTGTGTGACTGCCAAAGATAATGTTGTGTTTGGCAACAATCTTCCATTTGCTCATCTTAAATATTTTTGGCTGACCAGGCCTCTCCTTGTCTTCTGTCGAAATTAATACTTTTGAATTGTGCAAACCATCGCTAACAAGTTTTTAGTTTAGAGTTGGTGCATGTTGGCCGTAACCTTCTACCAGCAATCGATAACTTTCAGCAGCCGTTTTCTTCAAATGAAAGAAGGCTACCAGCTTCCTCGCAAGCGTCTTTATTATAACAGCAATTGAAAAAGATGTGTGTTTACTCTTTGGCGTCTATCGAATACTGCATTATAATGGCAGATGTTTACCCTCATAAATAGCATATTTGTTATTATTGGCACAAGCCCTATGTGATACTTAGGTTATATATTGTACAAATTGACATTATTAACTTGATTAAATGATTTATAATAGTGCGAATTATTATTATTATCAAGTATCGTAAGTGTTTGATATGGGTGGAAATCGTTTAAGAATAAGTCGCACACATAACATTTCAACTCAGAAGACTTTTTTTTAATTATGTTGCAACTAATTATAATGCAATTAAATTAAGAATTTATTAAAAATTTGACTCATGAAATGAAACTTGTAAACAAAAAAAAACATTTGGTTTTGGAGTTTTTAATTCAACGGAAATGATATTTGAACACTTAACAAATTCATAATTTACACGTCACTATGAAAATGTCAATAGAAACGATAATGCATGTGTGTAAGTATATACAAATACATAACTACAAAATTAGTTATGCCAAATTGGATATGCTTTTATACAAAAATTATATAGATGTTAGCCTACCCGTCGATTTATATCTAGACGAGGATCATACTTTATCTAAAATAAAAAATAAAAGAATAAAAACAAAATGTTGCAAACAAAACTTATTTAATTCTTGCAAAACATTTTGATAGAGTTTGTTAAGAAAACTATAAGAGTCTTTAACAACATTGATAATTTACCTTGAGAACATCGCTTTGGGCACCCATTTCTATGGGTATACGAATTGTTGTTACTTGTCCGCAGCAAGACATGTTTTGTTTAATTATGTATTCACAAGATTATTAAACAACAATTTTAATAAAAATCCTTTAGATCAAGTTTTAGTTTTAGTTTTATGTCTTTAATTGCAGGATTTTTATTTCTATTTTGGGTTTTGTTTGTTGTTATTAAAATAAATTTAAAATATTGTTGCCATAAAGATCCTTATTAATTCCCAATTCCCGCCTAAAAATCCTTCTGCGGAAACTACTTCGAAATTCAATAAAACAAAAGTATTAAATAAAATGAGTTTTTCATTTAATCACAAATTTTGTATTATTTTTTAGTTTTTCTTTTAGCTTGTAAGTTTAATGAACTTGATCGTAGCTTTTGCATCATAAACCTTAAAAAATTGTAAAAGATAATACAATTATTCACACCTCTTCATTCTGTTGACGTTGTATTTTTTTTTTTTTTTTTATTTTTTTTAAAGTAAATATTTTTATTGTCTACTCTATTTTTATTTTCTTCGTACAGCATTCAGGGGCTAAATTAATAACAATTTATTTAAAAAAAAAAAAACAAAAAAAAAACAAGCTACTAGTGCCTCTTTATTTCTAATTGTAAATCATTAATAAGACAACATATATTGTTTATTTTATAGCATCATTCAGTGTTGCCAAATAGCTATATTAAAAATTATTTTTCTTCCTTTTTCTTTTAGCTTATTGGTAAAATTTATAAGAATTTAACTCTGTTAATTCTAATTTAAGAAAGATTCTATTGTTTTTAATCTCGACAATAATATTTCCGATTTAGAACCAAACGACCAAACGATTAAGAAAATACAATTATTTTTGGGTCAATTTATAACTCTCTTCGAAAATAGGTTTGGCTTACAAATACTTTTAAAATTGTATAATTTATAAAGACAAAACTTAAGAAATTCTTTTTAAGTTTCCTTTCAATTATAAACTAATTTCGTTTTAGTGCATTTAATTCAATTAGCAATTTGAAATATTGCAACTTAAAATGATAATGGATTTTATTTATATTTATTTTGGTACGGTTTTCCGTCGACCCTCGTCAAATTTGGTTTGTGAACAAACCGGTTTCGGCTGTTTCCCATCTTCAGTGTTCCTTTCGTACGTTTATTTATATTTATTTTGGTAGTTGTCATGCAAAGGTGTTAAAAAAAAAATAGAAACGTGGATTATTTATTGATGTTTGTTAAATATTGCATACGGCTTAACAAAAATTCTCATTGCGTCCTTAAATATTTACTTATTAAAAATTGTTTGAAAGAACACAAATCCACGAAAGAAACTAATCCATACAGTAGTTTTAGGAGCAACTAGGGTTGTGTTGAAAAATTGTTATAAAACTGATTTTATTAGACCATTTTCTAAAAATGGCATGAAAGTAAATTTTACTTTAAATTATATTCTGAAAAAAAAAGAATGTACCTTTCACCCAACAAATAAATTGAACATTTGAATTATTCCAGTGTGAAATATAATAACGAAAAAATTAAAACAAGTAAGAACCGTGGCTTCTGCTTAAGAAAAGTTAATTAAAATCACTTGTATAAAGCATTCTCGTTGCTGTAGTTCAAATCAATTGGGAAATAAAATATTTTTAGTCAAATTAAAACTATTTTCTAGATAATAATAAAATTTAAATTCATAGAAATTAATATTTCTGAAACAACAATAAGCATAAATCACATGGAAAATTACTATGACGGGTCTTTAGTATTATTCTTTACTTAATTTTTGTAACACTCCATTAAGTCACATAAAAAGAAAATTGTCACAGTGTAATGTAATAAACAATTAAATTGCACTTTATCTAGCTAAAAAAGAATTCGACTCCTGCCTTAAATATATATTTTTCTGAAGTATATTAATTCTTAAGCAAAAGTATATTTTTTAAAATCTAAACCATTAAACCATGCATTTATGTTAGCGAAAGTTGCAAAAATTTGCTTAATTCAAGCTCTGCTTAGACTAAAAATCTATTACGTATAATAATCTTGTTTCAGCATCTATCTCAGAGTTTTAACGATATTCGAATATACGATATTCGAGTATACTATGCACAACTTAATATACTAAACTTTTCAAGTACTTTAATTTATAATTTTTTAATTTATAAATTTGGGGTCATCTTAAACACAATTCTTAAAAATTAGCAAACTTTTTATTTTTACATGAATAATAAAAACAAGAAGATATTCAGTAATTGACTCATTTCAAAATGGGTAGAGACAAGAAAAAATAAAATCATATATAACGATAGAATGAAGAAGAGAATTTAAAGCATTAAATTTTTATTAAGGCTTGTGTTGTTGTATTTTGTTTTTCATTTTACTTTTTTAAAAATCTAATGGCAAACAATTTAAATTTATTCATTCATATATTAAGCAGAAAAAATATTTTTTGTTTTTGTGTTTTGTTTTTTGTTCTGTTGAGAAATTATTTTTGGCATAAAAATTATTTTGGTAAAAAACAGCTCACTGCTTTAGACTAACATCGATATTTGATTATTAATAACTTGTAAAAAAAAAAATATAAAAAATTTAATTTTTTTAAATTGATTGTTTTTCAAAGTTTCTTTTTTAATTTTCTTTCAGTATGTATAATTTCAAAAAGGTAGTAAAATTTTACAATTAATTACGTATTTAATGCAAATGCACTTTTTTTGTTAACGTTCCAATTTACGTAATAAAAAACTGTCACAATCATTTGATGCAGAAATTTTTTATTTGAATTTTTTACTTTTTCGCACATAAAAATAAACTTTTTAATTTTCGTTTTTGATTTATTTTAATTGTTTTTACACTATAGGAAATGTTCGAAAACAAATTAATTAACAATTTACTTTCTTTATAAATTTTATAAAAAACTTGTTTCTTTTTTGTTATTTCAAATATATCAAATTGTTTTCTTTTCCAAGTTTTCAAAATAAGCAACACGCCAGACGTTCAGAATCGTACTGAGATAAGAAATAATTTTAAAAAAATCATACAATTACTAAACTGAAAACAATATTGAGAATAAAAATGTGGCAAAAGAAAATTGATGTAATTTTGTGAAAGAGCGCAATGCTTTCCCAACATAAATATTAAAGGGTGACCTGAAAACAATTCATTTTATATTACAAATTACTTTCGGTGGCAAACTAAATTTCTAAAAATTTATAATTTTGTTATCACATCAATCAGAGGACAATTAACTGCGATTGGTTAACCATTTGGATTACTATAGCATTTGCATATCTAAAAAAATTTTATTAGGAAAATGCTTAAGCTTAAGAAAAGGAAATAATTTATTTTGATTTTGTTTAGTAATTTTCTCATACGTTCACGAGACGTTTGACGGTTTTGGCAAATGTTTTTTTTTTTGTTTTTTTTTTAAATTTATCTGTTGTGTATGAAACTTAATTATTTGAGGAAAAGTTCTCATTTTGAAAAGAGCGTATAGCTGATCATCTGCTTTTAATGTTGGCATATGTTACAATGAATGATGATTAAAATGTGCAAATAGTGAAGATCGAAAACCAAAATATTGACTACAATTGAGATACAAAAATAAACCCCCTGAATAGTTGAGTGACTGGGAAATCCACACTGGCAGCGTATGTTCCTCAACTGTGTGCTTGCAATTTGCATTATAAAAATATTTCAATTATACATTTTTAGCACAAAAAAAGTCAGTCAAGTCATCAAGCTTTACATTCTCATAATATTTCAACAAAAAATAAAAAAAAAATATTTTAGTTTTTCAAAATTGAAACTGTATTGTTTATAATGTAAACAATTTCAAACATAATTGAAAGTATTTATTATAAAACAAAAAATATATATTTTCTATCATTTCATTATGCATGATTTATATAAATTTGTGTAGGTGGCCTATATTTTCTTAATTTCAATAAAATAATTAAAAACAAATTCTTTTAATTTATTGTAAAAATGCTGTAACGTTAACCTGAATGTAAAGTTAGGATTTTTTTCGATTCTATATTATTTTAAAAATTCCATTAGCATAGAATAGCCTCACTTCATAGTTATAAAGAATTGAAAAATTTTTATGTTTCTTTAATAACTTGAAAATGTATATTAAAGGGTACTCTTTTGTTATATTGACAGAAATTCCGAGTGGAATAGTAAAAATTAACGCGACTTTTCGATTTGTTTTCAAAAAAAAAAAACATTTCAATATTTCAGTGTCAACTTAGATTAGCCTCAGTGCAGAACTTTTACTTTTACTTGTTTATTAAATAACGTTTAGTTTCGATAGATAAACGTGTTATTAAAAAAAAGCAGTATGGGAAAACAGCCGCCATTTAGTCTCACAGAAATGGAAAAAATTGACGCATACTATGATCAAAGACTTTCTCATCGTGGCATTGCCAGAAAACTTAGCCGAAGTCCAAAAGTTATAAACAATTATTTCACAAATCCATCAGATTACGGTAAAAGATATAAAGTAAAGTCGTGCAAAAAGGTTTCAGTTCGAGATAAACGGAAAATACTCGAAGTTGCTTCGAATTCAACAATGAGTTTAAGTAAAATCGGATATGCTGCCGGTGTCCAAGCGAGTAAAACTGCAATTTATAATATGATAAAAAGCTCGAAACTTAAAAAAAGCCACCACTGAAAGACATACATAGGCAACAGAGATTAAAATTTGCGCAAGACCACATGTCTTGGGTAGTTCAAAAAGATCATCAAGAGAACGACTGGAAAAGAGTAATGTTTTCAGACGAAAAGCGTTTTAATCTTGAGGGCCCAGATGGACAAATTTATTACTTCCACGATATCAGAAAGGAGGAAAAGATTTTCAGTCGTCACCATAGGAGAGAAAGTGGCGTAATGATCTAGGACGTTGTAACGTATTATGGGGCTGCTAGTTTAGTTTTTGTAAATGAGCGAATGACGAGATGGTTACAAAAACTTACTTCAAACTGAGATTGTAGAGTTTATTTCATTTTTCAATACAACAACGCCCCCACCCATCCTGTTCGCATTGTAAAAAGCTGGCGTCAGGATCAGGAATTTTAAATGTTTTAATGGCCACCACATTCTCCTGGCTTAAATATTATCGAACATGTTTGAGGATGGCTAACACGTAAAGCTTATGAAGAGGGAAGGCAATTTTGCACAAAAGAGGCGCTAAAAGCAGCTATAAAATCGGCTAAATCTGAAATACAACTGACCATTTCCATTTTTACAAAATGAAATACAATAAAAATACCCATATCTTTGTAGAGTTTATTTTGCATTCTAAAAATTAGAAAAGTTTAAAATGAATTCTAATCTTTGGAAAATTATTATAATTTTCGCTTTTCATTTCACTTTTAGGTTTCAAATATAATATGTTCTTTATATTAAGTAAAAAAACTTTTTAATTATCTCTTTGATAATTAATTTATGAACATTTTTGTGCACTACAGGCTTTAATTTTTATTTGGTAGAAGCTCTCTCTCTCTCTGAAGCAAATATTTCTTTCGAAAAACACAGTCATTTGCAAGTCTGTAAAAAACCTAATTGCAATAAAATCAGTCTAATTTATAATAACATAAACATTAAGAAACATTGTTTGTAAATATAGTTTTAAGACTCATTGTAATAGTCCTAAGAAATATCTCTAGAGCAGATCAAATACATATCATCAAGTATCTGTCATCGAAAAAGAGTTATATGCACAATATTGGTCTCTTAATATTGACGAAAATGGTTTACGATCTAGTGATCTAAATCAACAGTTAAGAACTTAAGAATAAGAACTTCTCTTATTGCTGTCATAAGAGCTGGCCTTAGAGCGTATAGGACAACACATACCAAAAATCTTTTGGCCGAAGGAAGATTTGAGCCACTTCATTTAAACACGTCAATTTACTGTATAAAAGAAAAACGGAAGAGGAATATCCTTCCATCTAAGCGCATATGACTAGAATCGTAAAAGGATTTGATATTCCGAAAGTAAAACATCCTTCATGGCTGCTAGAATCGAACATTTTTATAAAAGACCTTTAGCTCTTTAATAAAAGCTCTACGACATGTAGTCATGTAGTCAGAAAATATAAAAATTAAAGTTAGAATTATAATAAATATCTTTTTCCTTTTTTAAGATCTTGTTTATATATTTTTTCTTTTCAATATTTCGCTTTCCTTTGGAAAGCTTCTTTAGGAAAAAAATTTTTTATATTTTTGAAAACAAAAAAATTAATAATAATTAATAAAAAAGATCGTTTAAAAAACTATAAAAATTATCAAATAGTTAGAATTATATTTATACGAATAGTTCGCAGATGTCAAGTGTTGTAGCTAATTTTGTCCGACAGACAAAATTAGTCGGACTACTTCCTTAAAGTGCAAAAATAATTGCAGCGTAAGCTGAAGCTGTTCTTAGAGCTTTAAATATATCTAAAATCTCATCAATGGAATCTATTATTCGCACTGCTAGTTGATTCGTATTCGATGCTGCGCTAATCCAGAAATAATCATAAAACGATTGTTTCAATTAAGCAACTTTTCAAAGGGGTAAATGAAAGAGTAAAACTTTTATCGATGCCAAGTCTAGGCTGCTGACAAAATAGCAAAAAGAGCTTATTTATAGCCTATTTATCTGTTTGTACCTAACAACACAAATTGCATTTCCATAGGTGCCCCTGTATGCTAGTAGGTAGTGTACTAACTTGTAAATATGGGGTTGTGGGTTCGATTCCCAACGAAGACCTTGGTTTTTTTCACTACAAATATAAAAATTGACTGTCGGTGGGGCTGCTCAGCGATGAAGGCATAGTCACTGGTCGCTATGCTGTCTTATATACGGCAGTTAATTTCCGACTATCCTTCTACTTTCACCACCTGTTTCATCTATTTTCTATCCCTTTCCTAAAGAATGTAGCACGGTACTTGACTAAGTAGGCATTGTTGCCTGAAGTGCTACTTCTCTTAAAAAAAAAAAATACCTTATTTCCAGTCTAAACTTTGCCTCACTTCGGTGTGATACCATTATCTTTTTAAAACATTTAATCCTGATAAAAAGCCTTTAAGTCTTCCTACCACTAAAAACTGGCTTGAAAGAAGTATTTTATAGACTTCGTTTAAAGCCCACTCAAATAACACATCAATTTTTGATAGCCAGAGATACAGAACCAGTATGAATTTTTTAATCGTCTTTTGGATGACTGCCCATCCGTGCAACACTTTCGTTTAAATATAAATAATTCAAACGGTATTATAAATTTATTGAAATGTCCTTCCGTAGACAATATAAAAGAAATATACAATTTCTTAAAATCCATTACTTTTCAAAATAAAATTTAAAATTTTTGGTTGTTAATTTTTAACAAATAAAGTTCTTTCTACGTAAAACTTTAAACATTTAAATTAAAGTTCATAGTTTTAGTCACAAGTGATTTAGTCCATAAGATTTGCTATGATTTTAAGTTTTTTTTGTGCATGCAAATTCAATGTTTTATATGAATGACATGTTTTATATGAATTTGTTTAAACAATGAAACAATTAAATATATTTTTTTTATATTTTTGATAATTTTTAAACTGTCGCTTATCTGTGTTTTTATTTATTTATAATAATTAAGAGCTAAAGTATTCAATAAATATGTTGTACTTACTTCCAATATTGGTGATTGATTTTCTAAAGGCACTAATGGTTCTTCTGGTACAGGACGTGAAGCAAAATAAAATACGGAAACAGCTGCTACGCCCGAAAGGGTTAACACTCCAGCTGTACCTCCAAAATAGTACAGATACCCATCAATTTCATCAACTGCAATATTGTATAAAAAAATATATAGCAAATAGCTAAATAATAATAAAAGGTTGTTCAAGTTAATAATGTCGGTTTGGATAACATATGGTATAATCATCTCTTATGATTGTGTCCAATAATAATAAATATGATATTTTGAAGAGTAAACATCTGTTATTATACTTCAGCTTTCGAGAACGCCAAACTTTAAACTCGCAAATTTTTTCAATCGCTATAAAAAATCGAATCTTGTACCTAAAAAAGATGTTTTGCGGAGAAGTTTGATAAACTCCTTTATTTGCAGAAAATGCCTGCTGAAAGTTATTAACTGTTGTTAGAAACTTTTAGTCAACATGCACCAACTCAAAAAACTTCTAAACGATGGTTTAGAATCAAGGAGGAATTAGAAGCATTGAGCGACAAAGATTGGTGTCAAACACAAGATCTTGCATTATCATTAGAATTCACATAACAAACCATATCCCTATCTATAAAAGCATTAAGATTCATTCAAAAGTAAGAAAATTGCGTCTCATATGAATTGATGTGCCGATAGACGTTGAAAGGCGATTTGGCATGTCGGAAATGATGTTTGTACGCTATAAAAAGAAGACATTTTTGCATGGTATTGTTACTGGTGATAAAAATTGGATACAATACGATAATTTCGAGCGCAAAAAGTTATATGTAAAGTCTAGTCAACCGAATATCTATGACTCCAAGGTAATGCTCTGTATTTGGTGGGATCAGAAGTGTATTTTATGAGCTATTGAAATCTAGTCAGGCGATTACAGGGGACCTGTACCGAAGACACTGGATTCGTTTGAAGAAAACAATTAACAAAAACGACCAAAATATCTTTCATCTTGACAACGCTCGGCCACATGTTGCAAGACCTCTCAAAAACTATTTAAAAAATAGTGGATAGGAAGTTTTGGCTCACCCGCTTTATAGTCCAAATGTTGGCTCTTCTGACTATCATTTGTTTCGATCGATGTCAAACACCCTAACTGGAATACGCTTGAGTTCAGAAATTGGCTTGATTCATTCTTTAACTTAAAATCGAAGCAATTCTTTTGCGCGGAAGCCATATGCTACCATAATATCTTTCATCTTGACAACGCTCGGCCAAAAAACTATTTAAAGAATAGTGGATAGAAAGTTTTGGCTCACCCGCTTTATAGTCCAAATGTTGGCTCTTCTGACTATCATTTGTTTCGATCGATGTCAAACACCCTTACTGGAATACGCTTGAGTTCAGAAATTGGCTTGATTCATTCTTTAACTTAAAATCGAAGCAATTCTTTTGCGCGGAAGCCATATGCTACCATAATATCTTTCATCTTGACAACGCTCGGCCAAAAAACTATTTAAAGAATAGTGGATAGAAAGTTTTGGCTCACCCACTTTATAGTCTGAACGTTGGTTCTTCTGACTATCATTTGTTTCGATCAATGGCGAACACCCTTACTGGAATACACTTGACTTCAGAACAGGATATCAGAAATTGGCTTGATTCATTCTTTAACTCAAAATCGGAGAAGTTCTTTTGCGCGTAATTCATATACTACCAAAAAGGCTAGGAAAAAGTAGTGGCTAAGGATGCACATTTTTTAAAATAATACATCAACTCACTTTGTTATTATAGTAAATACGCTTTTCAAGCAACAAAAGCGACATTATCAACTTGAATAACTGTTATTGTAAATGTACTTACATAAATATGAAATATTCTTAATTATAAAATGGTTAACATATGCCCAAATTGACTTTTCTGGCGACATGTGGATGGCAATTTTTTGATAGCACTTAATAAATTCTTGATAGTTTTGACAGCATCAACAATATGCTGAGTTTAGATCTGATTTAACCACACCTGTAAACTATGATGATTTTGATTTCTTGTTATGACGTGTCTCTACCTTAGATGAAAAGATTATTTAAATATAAGCTGCAACATGCTGCAACATTCTGCAACGTTGGTGGTTTTAAGATACTCGTATTATTTAAATTATATTGTTTATATTTATGAATTTATAACCATTTTTTTTTGTTATTTTTAATATTTAAAAAATGAATAATGTCCTCCAAGAATTACTTTTTTATAGTATAATTTTAAATTATTGCCCAGCTGAGAGGTATGTACGATGCGGTAAGCTTCTCAATAAGAAGATTATAAATTTAGAAAATAATTTGCAATAAATCTTTCTATCTTTCCATTAGTAAAGCCTTTTCAAAAACAATTCTAGAAAGAACAAAAATACATTTCAGTATTAGACATTTTGTTAGTAATTAACAATAATATTTTAATAAAAATTTTAAAATATTAACAAAAATATTAATCAGTGTTTAATTATATATATTAACATATATATGTGTGTATTTATTTATGTATAACAATTTTGTGTTTGTATTAAATATTTTATAACGTATAAAAATTCATATTCATATTGCAAACATCACGGGTGGGTCTAGTTTTATATAAAACATAATAAGATTTCTTTTTAGTTTATTGCTCATAAATTCTTTAGGCTTTGATTTCTTCGGTTTTCCTAAGGCCATATAAAAAGATTTATAGAGAGATTTAAAAAAAATAAACAAAAATAAAATTACTTTCACTTATTAATTCTATAAACTAAATTTTTCAAAGAAAAATTTAAACTTCGCAATTTCTGTTTACATACTTGTGATTCTTATGCATAAAACAATTGATGTCAATAAAAATTTTGCACTCCATCGAAAATTTCAATTTATTAATAAAAAATATACAGAAACGCTAATAAAATTTTGATGAAATATGAAAAATCAAAACTGTTGTGGTAAAAAACTAAGAACTCCTAAGTTTATTATTTCTGATCAATCAAGCTTCTTGTTGGATAAAAGTAGGATTAAGTGATATGGACGTTATTGCGGATTACGTATAAAAATAATATTTTTCATTTTTTTTTTTTTTTACTTCAGTAAAACTTTGTCCTTTTCTTATTCAATTGGGATTTATTTATTTTTTTTTTGTTTTTGTTTTTTATTAAATTCATACTGTTATCTGTAAAAAACGGCAATAAATTATGTCTGACCTACTTTAAAAATGCATACGTATTGCTTGATTGACGAAAAGTCTAAAGTTCTTGTTTTAGAGATAATAAAAGTTTAAAAAAAAAAACAATCCTCCTTTGATGCTGGATGGATTTTTTTTTCTGTTATTGAAAATTTAACATTTCAGAATTACAAAACTAAGCAAATTTTTGAAACAATATTTTTTGTTCCATTTTCCTGTTTCGATAACAAAGCCAGGTTTCCAATAAAAAAAAAAGTTATTAATATAAAAGGATCAAAAATCTTAAAAATGAGTTCCAAACAATAGATTTCAACAATTTGTTTGCCAAAAATATTTTTTTAGTCGGAAAGAAATTTGAACATTCTTAAAGACTGAGTCAGATTCCGTTAAAACAATTCCAAATTTTAATTTTATAATTTTCATTTTCGATTGAATCAAATCCATTATAACTTTTTTATCGAAGTTTAAAACGAAATTTAAAAGTTTTAAACCTTGATAGCTGCTTTAATTGTGTAAACATGTGCTAAACATTTTGCTGAACAATACATTGCCTCAACACAAATTTTATTTCTATGACAAAATTGATTTTTAATTGTTTCTGCATATTAATACTCAAGTTCGCACAGACTTAATACTCGTAGTATGAATAAATGTGTTTTCATTTCAAAATAATATTTTATGAATAAAGAGATTAGGTTGAAAAATGTATACATATGTAGGTACGTATGTACTCGTATATTATCTATTTATGTGCGGTTACCTTAATTATGTTTATATTGTTGCCGTTTCTGCTTAAAAATGTAAGGTTTCTTTCATTTTTAAATATTTTCTTTATTCCTTTTTATTGATTGTTCACCTTCATAATAATTTTCATTTTTTTTTTGTTTTATTAAATTAAAAATCAATAATATTTGTGTTTTGTTTTTACGGTTGTTAAAGAAACATTAATTATATAATACTATAGTATAGTGTATAGTAACACTATATCTACACATCTTCTTTCAAAATAAGGAATATTTCTACACAAATGAAAACGACCACTAAACTCAAAAGAAGATGCGAAGAAGATGATTTTTTTACTGCAAAAACAAAAATGTCTTTTTTTTACTGCAAAAACAAAACTTAAGCACGTGAGTTCCGCATACAGTCAACAAAAAGTGTTGATAATATTTCAAAGATTTTACAAAGAACACGAAAATAGTAAAACTCTTAGCAATTACTTCTTATCTTTGTTTAAATTTATATACTTAAAGCTATTCTGCAATTTATTTTCACAATAAAAAATATTTGTAACAATTTTACAATGGAGTTAAAAGTTCGCACTTGCAAAACACAACATAAAGCTGGAAAAATCAATTGAAGAAGCTGTGTTGTAAGTTACAGCCCCCAAAAAAAGCAGTAACTTAACAGGCCAAAATAAATTATACAATTTTGTAAAATTACTAACATTTATTTTTTTGTTGTTAACACAATAATAACTTTTTATTAAATATAAAAAACAAATAATCGCAGTGTAGGAATACGTCGTCTGCGTTTAAACGACAAATTGAAACTGATAATAGTGCGTCCGACAAAACAAAATTCTTTTTCATATCGTTAAAACAGCACAACTTTTCTTGCTGTGGAAGGTAAGTGGGGGTTGTTACATGCAAGCTGACAAATAACAGCTTGACACGATATGAGATTCCAGTCAATTTTGTTGACTAAAATAACAGTTATTTTTTTGAATTATTTTTTTAAATCTCTTCATTTCTGTTGCTTTGCGCTTTTAAAATGAATTTCCTAAAACCCAGGAATAGTTGTGCGTTTAATACATTGTTACGTTAATTCCTTTAATAAACGTTTCGATTATTAAGGAATTTGAAGATCCTTATATCACGAAAAATCTATATATGTCACTAGTTCGACCAGTTCTTGAATATGGGTCAATTATATGGGATCCACAGTACAAAACTTACAGTAACGCAATTGAATCTGTGCAGAAACATTTCTTATATTTTGTTTACGTAGACTACAATGGAACCCGCTATGTTTACCATCTTATAAATCTAGACTTGCCCTTATCAAGTTACCATCTCTGAAAAGTCGCAGAACTATGCTTAATGCCATGTTCATCTTAAATACAATTCATGGGAATACCTCCTCTAACTTCTTAATTGAAAATATATCTTTTTGTGTTCCGCGGCGACCTACTCGATACTTTTATCCATTGGACATTCAATATTTTAGAACGAAATATGCAAATCCTGATCCTTTCATTAGATGTTGTAAACACTTTAATAAATTATACTATTGTATTGATTATACGTTAAATGAAAATCTGATAAAACGTAATATTTTGTTCTCATTAAATAATTGCATATAATTGTCATATTTTTCTTTTTTTTCCGCTTTCATTAGTTTTATAGATATATAAATGAATATGTACTAATAGTCTGTAAGAATTATAAATTCATAGACTTAAATTAAATAAATAAATAAATAAATTTTATTGCAAAATAATTACACACATTTTTAGAGCTCTATATTAAATTACACCATTTATTTAGGCGAGCTATTTACTTTTACACACACACACACACACACACACAAAATACTCGATGGTAACTTTAGCACTTTAACTGTATCAACTTATATGTCTTCGCGCAACAAGGTTCAAACTTTAATTAACTCAAGTGTGTGTCTTTACTCGACAGCGTTCACACTTAGGCTAAGCTATTTACCACGAAATTTATATTCTATTATGAGCCGTTCTAGTATTTAATCAAAAACTCTAATTCATCACAAAAAATATAGATGCCGTTGTTATCAATATGCAGTGTAGGCGTTCTGTGACCTTTTATTCTGTGTCTTCTTATTCCTTGTTAGTTTTGTATTTTCTGATTGCTTATCTTAGTTTATAGAATTTTACTGTAGCATGTTGTTTCCCCCCCGGGGGCACATTTATGGTCTTTATAGTACGTAACAGCTATCTAGATCTGTGCAACTGGTGGTATAAAGGGAGCCCAGTTCCTTGAAGACAGGCAGGGAGTCAACTGGAAGCTCCACTTTATTTCCACGGGAATCAGTGAACCCGCAGAGTTCATTATTTCTCTCTTTGGACATTTAATAGTTTTCTGACTGATCATTGAGGTTGGCCCCTACATGGGAGTATCGTGGTGGTTGTGGTTTCGCGGCCCCATAACAGTACAATGGTTATTATGGTGGCCAGGATCATCTCACTGATAATGACACGCAAAGTGAATGATCCAGTCCAGTGAGCATGCTAGACATGTGTTCTGGACAGGAGTTGAAAGTCTCCAACTCTTTAGCAAGGTGTGATGGTTTGCGGCCCTGCCCTAGAATCATTAAAGTTGCAACTAGGTGGTTCTGTTGTTTAGAATTATGTCTTCGGCTTCCTAGGACGCCTTTATGACGTTCCAAATTATACAATAGTGTTTTGTCCACCATCTGATTAAGGCTACATAGCCGAATGTAAAACGAATCACACTTTGTAGCATATTGTTGTTTTGTGTTCATAAAATTTCTTAGATTTTTCTTAATTTATAAACAGACAAAATTGGTCATATAACTTTACTTTCTTTTAGTGATAATTTTTTTTTTTTTTTTATAAATGAAACTAAACATCTTCGCAACAATATTAAATCAATCTATGGCCGTTTTTTAATTCTTGTTTACAGAAGTTTTTTTCATTAAATTAAGCGGTATCTGAAAAATCATTTGTGATATTGTCCATGTTCTGGCAAACGTGCGATTTGAAATCGCAAATTAAACAAAATATTCGCGGTGAAAATTATATGACATGCACGAAAGGATTTGCTAATCATTAAATCAGGATTTTAAAATATACATTTAAGAAAGCGCAAAGACACAAACTAAAAGAAGACAAATTTTATCGTAAAAAGATGCCGTCTCGAGTTATTAAAACAGCGCATATATTTTGCTGTTCCGCAATAACTTACATTCAAAACTGGACTTTCAGATTTTTCATGAAAATTAAAAATTTAAGAGCTTAACGTACATAGGAACATCATTATTAACAAAAACAGAGTAAACAAATTTTGAATTAAAATTTAAAAAAATTATAAAATTTAAATAGTTCTTTAGATTCCCAATTAAATTTCGTTTTAACCGAACCATTGCGTTGAAGATATTTAAAAGAACCTTAAAACCTACTTCACAGTGTTGTATGTAGCTAACCCACAAACTGCCTAACCGTCTTTAGCTATTTGCCTGAAGATATGCAATATACATTTGGAAAGTAAATTATTCACAGCCAGTCACACCAGGCCTAAACCATTATAAACTACATAAACATCTGCACTTATAAATGGCATAATGCGAAGAGGATAAAATCGGTTAGATAATTTGGAAGCAAAAATGCTTATTAAGAGAAAAAATGTATTAAACCCTGCCTTATCGATATTTATTGTTTGTCTTAAACTACACAAAGTTTAAGTGAAAATAAAATTTAGAAAAAATGTTTTGTAAAGAATTTGTATGTGTAAGCAGCAGAGTAGAAATTTATTCATGAATGTGCAGCACATGTGCCAAAATTTGTGTACAAGCACATGAATATGTGCAACAATTTTTGATCTTAATATGAAGGCACATGAGTGTGCATGGACAATAGAAGCACACGCACATGTGCCAAGTGCAAAGTACAGGCACATGAATGCTCATCTTCATGCACATCATTATACTACGCAGTTAAAATTATTTTCAAATGGGTAAATATTCAACACATACCATAACAACAAAACACTACAATTTATTGTTGTTATTATTGTACTTCTTCGTCTTGCACATACATATATTAATGTGCAAGATTGTGTGCACTTATGTGCCGCACATTTTAAGAGTGGCACATGAAATGTGCCTACGCAAGTTGAACTTGCACATGTGCGTTTAGTAGGCACATACAAAAATTGGCACTTACGCATGTGCATGTGCGTATTTATTTTTTGTGCATATTTGCCTTCATGTGCGTGTGCTACACATGAGTGTGCAAATCCGTACCCTGGTAAGCAGTAATATACTCACATTTATTGTAGATAAAAGATTAAAAATCTGTTTAAACTAACCTTGAATTGTTTATTTAGTATGGGCTTTTGGTAGCGATAAGATCTAATGATCTTAGACGCACAATAGCGTATTTTATGAAGTTTCAAGTTGATATAACGTTTTCTAGAGTGTTGAAAATGATAAATTATTCTTAGTCTTAAGCAAATGCAATTAAACAATTAACTGTTAAATAAGTTTAAGAAAAGATATTATTTTAGAAAAAAAATGTTAACTGTTGGTCAAAAAAGAAAGAAAAGGTATTGGAATAAAATATAAAATACCATGACTCACAAAACTTATCCCAGCAGCGAGCTTCTTTCTATAAACCAAAAAGAAAAAATAGTGGTTTTACTGAAAGAGAAAATTAGGGGAATAAATCAAACATTTAATATAATCAATATCTGTAGGATGTACAAATAAATGCGCTTAAGTATTTAAATTACATTTTTATTACAGATACTTTTCATTTTACAATTATCGGACACAACTCCGACAATATAATCTTTCACATAACATGTAATACACATATAATAAATTTTAGTTTATTTCTTTTTAGGTTTTTAAATTTTACTACATTGACTACATTGTTATACATATAGCATTTTACCGTTATCTTGATTAACCACAAATTTTTTAAACCACACAAATTTTTTCAAACTAAACAAAGAAAAAATTCAAAAAGAGAATTATTTCAAAATATTTTGTATTCGTACGCCAGCAAGTAACAAATAAAGTAATTTTAAAACATACACAACTAACCAACCTAAGAACATATTACGTATTTAACTAAAAGAATAATGGCGACTTTGATGTCTATTAACGGGGAAACGATAGAACCGTTGGTGCACAATATCGATATTAGAGAAGAAACTGAAAGGTGCTGTCAAAAGGATGACACATCAAAAACTCTAAATACCTTTAAAAATGGCACTGAAGAAAATAATCAAACAAACAGTTACGCTAGCAACAAAAACACGGCTGAAGGACTAATGGACATAGCGTTATTGTCAGCAAATGCTAATCAATTGAGATTTCTAATTACCTACAACCATGATGCCTCGACGTATTACATAAGCATTGCTTTGGTAGCTTTATCACTAATAATGCAAATTATAGTAGGGATTGCCTTAATATTCAAGGTAACAAACAACTAACTTATTTTAATATTATTGAAATATTAGCTGTTGTCTAATATACATACATAAATCGGTCCATTAAGTTTCATAAAGCTTAATTTCTATTATTTCAGCGTCGTTTTCGTAAATGCCAAAGTAAACGTTACAATGAATTAGTCTTGGGTGGTGTGTTTATTATAACAGTGGTAAATATCTTGCTTGCGGCTTTTACCACAACTGATGCAAAATAATTAAATTATCATAATAATCTTCAAATAGGACTGTAAAAACAAAAAGATAAAAATAAAAAGAAAACACTAAATTGTAAAATCTTTAAAGAGCATAAAATTTATAAAGTTTATTATTATTTCCATAAAGCATTATAACTAGGCTATTTAGTCAAATTTTTCTAAAATTGAACTGCATATCAAATAATTTAATTTTTATAATTTTTTAATTATTTAAAAATTTGTGGACACTACAAAAAATATATAAAATAAAAATAAAAAACATTAGTCACACGAATAAAACATTGTTAAATGCTTTAACGCATGACTTTACATAAATGCACTCCTGGTAAATATTTGTTATAATAAAAATGTTTAATAATTGTAAAAAGAAACTTTTGTTTTAACAATAAATTGAAGTATTTACAATTGTTATCACTGATAGCGCTTGTTTATAAATATAATTGTTGAACAATTAGGTGGAATAATCCTTCTTAATTAACTTTGCAATAGTGCTAAGTTGCATATTAGTTGTTCCCTCGTAAATAGAACCAATCTTAACGTCACGATAGTATTTTTCTTGAGGGAAATCCCGTGTGAAACCAACACCGCCCATCCAGTCAATACATTTTATGGTGGCACGTTGAGCTATTTCAGAAGCGTAGTACTTTGCCATGGCGGCTTCCTTTACAAATGGAATACCCTGCTCGACCATACGAGCAGCATTATAGGTCAGCAAACGTGCAGCTTCGATTTCTGTTGCAATAGCTGCAATTTGATGTTGCATGGATTGATAGTTATAAATCTCAGAGCCAAACTGTTTCCGTTCTAACAAATAGGGAATTGTATGATCGAAGCAACCCTGAGCCAAACCAATCATTTGAGCTGCAATACCAATACGGCCTTCATTAAGGAATCCAGCAGCATATTTATAGCCATGTCCAAACACACCCAGCAAATTTTCTTCGGGAATACGAACGTTATCGAAAGTAAGCATACATGTTCCGGAAGCACGTATGCCCAACTTATCCTCAGGTTTGTTAACGGTTAAGCCAGGAGTATCACGGTCTACCATGAATGTGGTGATTCCACGATAACCGTCTTTGGGACTGGCATTTGCAAATACAATAAACATACCGGCCAAATCAGAATTTGATATCCACATCTTAGAACCATTAATAACATAATGGTTGCCATCTTTTTTAGCCACAGTTTTTAGAGAAAAAGCGTCTGAGCCAGAACCTGGTTCTGTCAATGCGAAGCTTCCTGGCTAAAATTCATTTAAATGTTTAACAATCACTTTAATATTGTTTATTTGTTTTTATTTTTTTTTTCTACTTACGTATTCTTGAGCCAATTTAGGTAAATATTTCTTTTTTTGTTCCTCGTTGGCTACTTTAATGATCAAAGAATTAACCAAAGTATTATGAATATCAACCAAAGCAGCAACTGCGGGATCGACTTTAGATATTTCTTCAACCGTCAAGATAGTGGTGAAGAAGTTGCAGCCGCTTCCACCTAATTCAGTATCGATTTCAATACCCATTAAACCATTATCAAATAAAGCTTGAACTATATTTGGTTCAAATTTATGCTGTTCGTCCATTTTCTTAACCAAAGGTGCAATCTGTTCCTGGGCCAATTTCGCGACTAAAATTTAAATGTAAAATAAACATAATTAAATTATTCGTTACAACTCTGCTTAACGGTTCTTTAACTAAATTAAACAGTTCAAATTAAATATCATACATGAAAAATAATTTAAAATAATTTTTTTTTTTGGTATTATTAGCTTTCCAACTAAGAACAGACACATTGAGCAGCGCACTCAATTCAACTCTCTAGGAAAGTTCGTTGGTTCAAGTACCACATTCTATATGAACCCACTAGTACAGTAGGCAATCACAAGGGCGGGCACAAAAACCACAACATGTTTATTCTACCACAAGTGTAACGCCATTTAAATTATATATAATCTCCTCCTCTTTAAAGAAGAAGCTCAATTTAAATCGCTGACTAGCTTGTGATGCAAGAGAAATAAATAATTATGTTAAATCTTACTCAAGAAAACTCTCATTTTTCGCCTCATATTTTTTAAAAACCACTCTGAAAAAACCGAAAAACAAAACACAGTTTGGGCAACCCTGTACCGGTATCGAACTCGGCATCAAACGAGAAAAAACGAAAAACGCAGACGTTTAACCCTCCGTCCATTAATAACATTGAACGTCTAGTACTAATAGCATATTAATATGAAAAGCAAAAAGAAACTTATGCTTACTATTTTCGTTCTAATGTGTTATTTTTAACATTGTACAACAAATAAAGTTACCGACACTATTGAAAGAAAAAAGTTTTTGGGCAAAAATTTAAGCCGCTGCCACACACACACAACAAAATAAAAATACGAATGAGATTTTAAATAATTAGTTTTTTTCCACGATGTTTTTAAAGTTAATTCATTAAGTGAAATTTTTATTTTAACAATTGAATTACTCTCCGACAATTATGTTTTTTTTCTGCAATACTCTCTCAGCTTGATTGCGGCATGAATATATTTGAAAGAACTTGAGAAGATTTGTAACGTACATATGAAACTCATTGAAAGAGAAAGCAACAATCTTTTAAAATAAACGTAAAATTAACAGAAATAAATAAATAAAATTGATTTTATTTAATTAATGTGGTAAAATAATATAATAAATAATACGATCTGTAACGGCAGATGATTAATATGGCGGCGAAAAGAATTTTCTTATGTTTCTTATGTTACAGAACATGGTTTTTAGCATTGTTTTGAACAGTTGAAACAGTGAAAAAAGGATTAAGTTAAAATAAATTCTAAGGCAATTTTAATAAAACATAAGCAATTATTATATTATTAATTTAAAAATAAAAAACGATTTATGCATACAAAAAAACCTGCCTTTGCTGCGAATTGAACCTGGCAGTGAAAGAGACGTAAATAACAATAAATTACTGAATCCACCAACACATTTAATAATACAGTAGACTCGCGATAACAAAAACACCGCCTTGCGTGAACACCGGCTAGCATGAACATAATTTTTTTTACACTGACGACTCTGTAGCGTGAACACAGTAAGAAAGCCCTATAAGGTGAACAAATGTATAATTCATGCAACATAGAGAACGTTGTTTTCTTTTGAACATTTTTAAGCAATCACTACTTTTTGTAAAACTGAGAATTCCCGTAAATAAGTGCTTATGAATATATTCTGGCATTGTCTGGCATTGTGTCGTAAAAATGTCGCAAAAACTAAAAAATTTTTTAACTTTAAGCAATACAATGTTGCAAAGTCAACAATTTGCGCTATAAACAAAAAACAAGATAAAATTTTTAAAGAGCAAGGGTTAGCCAATAAAGCTTTACTCTTAATAGATAACGCTTCATCTATCCTCCGGAAAATGAATTGAGATCAGATAACGGGTTCATAAATGTAATGTTCATGCCACCCAACGTCACGCCACTCATACAGCTAATGGATCAAAAAGCCATAAGACTTACAAAGCTTTTCTATAGAAACAGTTTCTTGGCATCAATTGTAGATACAGGAAATGAAGTTATTGAAGCTCTAAAAAAATTAACGTTAAGGGACGCTGTTGAAAAGGAAACAATATGGAATTGCTGGACGAACATTTTAGCCTCTATGGGAGATGAAGAAGACGTTGAAGAGGATATTTCCATTAGCTATTTTGAGAGAAAGAATTTGTGCACCAATTAAAACCCAACAATAGAACTTTTTAATGCAATTAATCCAGATGTTTGAACATTTTCACATGTCTAGTAATTCGCTTAACTTAAATTGTGTCTTCGCAGGTTAGTTTTTCATTTTCTGATATCAGTGAATGGACTGCAGATCTTCAAAACGTAACTGAAACGAACGAAATCTTGAACACTGATGAAGTTGAAAGCGATTATAGTATTCTGCAAACAGCACGGACCAAAGTAGAACCTAGTAAATCAATCAACATTTTCAACGTCTCCGAGAAAAGGTGGTGTTCAGCTTTTTGCAAAAAAAGAAAATTCAAAAAAAAAGATAACCCATTTTTTTTTATAATTTTAATATAAATTGTTTTTCTTAACAAAGCAAATATTAATATGAATTAATAAAAATGAATTAATAAAAAAATATATAAATTTGAGTTAAATTCATATATCATTTTATTTTTAAGATATAAAAAATTACACCTTCGTAAACATGAACAACTTCGCAAACGTGAACACGCTCAGATTTTAATAGTTCACGTTACCGCGAGTCTACTGTAACTCGAAGTCAATTAGTTTTTAGTGAGTTGGTAACGATAACAATACATTTTAATAGACTCAAAAATAGATTCAGTAATTAATTTCTGATTTAAAAAAATGTATTAACTTTCAAAAAAGAAAACTTTTAAAAATTTGAGTTCAAATTTATATAACAATATGGCTAAATTCCTATCCACCATTTCTAAGTTGCGGTCAAAGCCAACCAATTTTACAGTCTAATATATAAATTAGAAACATCAAGTCTACATCCATTTGCACTTTAGAAAAAATTAATACAAATGTGTAGCATGAAAAACATTAAATATTACCCAATTTAAATTCCTGCTGTATAAAAATGTTAATAGATATCATAATTATAGAATGTGATTGAATTAACAGCAAATTAACTTTTATGTATTAAATCAAGGCGAATTCATGCATGAATACATTAGCTTCCAAAGCAGTTTGCTTTTGCAATTTTGATATTTGAAAATTAATAAAAACTAATAAATCCATCTATTATTGATTAGATTATTTTTATTTTTTATTGTATTTATTTTTTTTTCTGGTAGAATAATTTCGCTTTTTTACATACAAAAGACAATTGAAATAACAAAATCTGTCTTTCAAATATTGTATCTGCTTAAAACTTCGCAATCGCCAACTTCACAAAGCAAAAAAATATATCTTAATTACGTATGGATATCAAGTGGATTTATTTTTATCAAACGAGTTTTTAGCACTGCCATAAAAAGAAGTCTGTCTCTATGTGTATTTACAGACAAAAATAAGAATACAAACAGCAAACTAAATACTTTACTTTATGTATTAATCTAATCTGTAATTTTTAATTAAATACTTCAATTAATACAACGTCCATCTCTGATGAGTGTGTTTAATTTTCAATTATTAAAGCAAATTTAGTTGTTAACAATGAAATTTTAATACATAGAAGAAATATTAAAACCGTTTAAAGTTAATACGTATGCATGTTTCTACATACATATTTTTGTGGTGGAAAACAAACATCACGATAAAACCAGTATGTGACATTGTCAATAGATAAAAATAAATAAAAAGTATCACAATAAAATAAAACTGAAATTTGTATTTTTTTAAACGTAAGCACACATACACATCTATATGTATGTAGAGAGATAAATATTTAGCCTATTAAAAATAAAAAAAATTCCATTACACGAATTTATAACACAATTTTAAATAGGTACCTCATGCTCAAACGTTCTGCAAGAACTCAACAATTACTTCATTATCATAAGATAGTCGCAAAATAATAAAAACAAACACATTGCAAAAACTCCAGTTGAAAAATTAAATTAAAACAATCGACAACAAAAATAGTTAAAAAAATAATAATAACTTGTTTGTACTACTAACCAGTTTCCTTCATCACTAGTTCATCTTCGGAAAGAACGGTTAAAGGATTGTAAGCGCTGTGTTGGGAAGAGAACAACGCATATTGTTGGCGACGCAAACCACTGGCAATCTTTAAATGATCAAATAATAAATTTAACTACAATTATTACTAAATTGAATTTATAATAAGCTTTACAAATTAAATTAAATTAAATGAGAAATGTTAAATTTTATGTGAGTCAATTAAACGCTTACCGTACGCAGAGGCAAATTTTTCAAAGCATTCATATTTTTCTTATTTGTAAGAAATTTAAATATTTTTTATTTTATAAAACACACACACACGTATATCAAAACAAATTTAAGAAACAACCTCTAACGTATAACAGTGCGCACACAACTGATTTAAAAAACTTCGCCAGTATATGTATAAACCCAAAATATCACTAAACATATCAGAGCAACTAAACAATTGATAGCGACCAGCCCACTTGTTGATATTTCTTTGCTTTGCATTTGTGTTTATTTTTATTTTTATTTTAAATTTAATTTTATTTTGGTGCTAAACGTTGGAGGCAATGTTACCAGTGTTGGTTATACAAATCCCTATATTTACACATTGTAGATACATACACGTACTCGTATATTTATATATGTAACAATTAAAAGCAAAATCTTCATGACGGTAGTACGCAATTTGTCATTTTCAGTATTAGCAGATTACTAATGAAAATCTTGCATTAAATATATCCACGTATTTTAAACATAAATATTTTTCAATCACCTAAGTTTTTTATTTTATAAATTTTTGCAAGGTTGTGAAAGAAATCCATAAAAAAGATGGGTAAAAAACGACAAACTGGCAGGACTGTTTAAAAGTGCGATGGTTAAACAACGAAATTAAAAAGAAAAATTAATCTACATGGTTTATCCATTGCTATACAACACAAACAGATTTATTTTGTATAGAAATCAATCATTGGTCTGATTCTTTATTTGAAAAATAAAGATTCTTTTATTGAAAAAAAAAATTATGGAATAATATGTTTCTTTTCTATAAATTCAATAGCTTTCGAAAATATAAATTAATCTGTTACAGATAACATAATTTATATTACAAACGTCTGCAAACGTGCATATGTATGTATTTACGCACATACACAAAATTAAACAGATTTATTTTAAAAGTAGAGCCTGGTCCGAAAATGAAAGATATTATTTCGAGAGCAATGGTGTCAGGTTCCAGTATTTTGGTTATAGTGATGGTTGTACGCAATTTATCATTATCTCTAATTAGAATCTAGAGACCTTCCAGAAATTTAATTTATTTAAAATTCTGGAAAGCCTTAGAAAAACATCAAACGCTTTTATTATTTCGAACCTTTTATTACAAAACAATAAACAAAAACGTACCTTAATGATCTCCACAACACTGATTGATATACAGTAGAGCATTGTTCTCTTTAAACAAATATTAAACATTTTCGCTTTAACGCGATTTTAGAGTAAGAATGTCTAATAAAAAACGAATTGAGGAAATTTCTCTAAAAAAAAGAAAGAAAGTTTCATTTACAAGAGATTAAAAAATGAAGCTTAAAAAAATACGAATTGTTAAGGGAATGGATATGTATGAAATTTTTACCATTTAATCGAAATATCGAGCTTTCTACCATCCATTAACATGTTCAAAAACAACATATTTTATACCGTAAGCAGTTCAGAGCCGCAATTTTCATATTACTGCAGTGACAAACTTTTAAAAAAAATCTATTTACAAGTTTGTTGAAGAATTAATTTCAATTGCTGAGTTTTTAACAAGAACAAGACATTCATAAATTCCATACAAAATTTAATAAAATCAAAGTAATATAATTAGAATTCTTATCAATTTTACTACATACCTACTAGGTATGTATATCAAGAACCAGAGAACTTCACTTGTTGATTAAAAAACCATTCAACAATAAGAAAGGCACAAAAATCTTGTCTTTTATTAGCAAATGATCAAACTTGCCCACACACTCTCTTTTGTTGTTCATTTTAAAGCAACCGAATAAATGTTGACTCATAAAAATGATCTTTTTTAAACTGGGATTGATTTAATTAATCAAACTTGTTCAAACTTTTATATACGTTGTTCATTTGAAGGCAATCGAACCACTTGCAGTTTAAGCACTGCCTTATTTTTATCATAGTTAGAATCATACTTGTCACCTCGTGTACTTGCCTTTTCCACACAACACACAATTTTGAATAACATTGAAGTACAAAAAGCAAGAACTCATTGTGTATGAATTTGTTCATTCTAATCAACAACGGCAAGTTTTTGTTTATTTTAATTAAAAGTTGTTTTTGATGTACATCATTATACAAAAGCAGAACAATAAATAAAAAACGGTACAATTATTTTAAGTAAAAACTCAACAATTTATTAAAATGATTACTTTTTTTTAATTCATATTTTTTAAATATTAATTCATATAAGTAATGTAACAACTTGAAAATTTTATTCTTTTAATTTTAATTAATAACAAGGCAATTTTATATTTACTAAGCTTCAAAATTTTCCCTACGTTCATTTGAGCCGCCATATTTGTTTGTAATGTTTATCAATGCTCAATTGGTTATGTTCTTTGCATTGTTGGTATATCATATTGCTTAAGGCACACAGACGATCGGTTGAAACATGTTGTATGAATTAATGAGAATAAGAACATTTTTATGCAATGAATTTACTGCAAGTTTTCCTCTTGCCTGTTCGAACTTGTTCATAAAATGATTTTGTTACTTCTACTCATAATCAGAATTTGATGTGTTTAGCAGAATGAATATGATTTTTAATCATCATTGAATTTTTCTTTATTCTTTAATATGAACAAAAATGTTTGTGCTGAATAAAATCAAGAAAAAAAGTAATTTTGAAGTTCTCTGTCAAGAACACATCCAACTACGTATAATCAAACACACACACACATGCACACATAAGTATTTGTTCCCATGTGTTTTCATTTTCTTAATATGAAAAACTAATATTTATATCCATGTAAATAGATATTAATTTGTAAATAATCTATGGCACATTCTTGAGTTAACTCAATATAAAATTAACTCTAAGTCCCAATTTACATTGGACAATTTTTGTCGCTGCAATTCTTAGTTTGTTGTTGTAAATAATGTGTGTAAAGAGAATAGGGGTAGAGAGGAACTCTTCCACTATTCTCTTTACATCCCTTGTTTACAACAACAAACTAAAAATTGCAGCGACAAAAATCGTCCAATGTAAATTGGGACTAAGCTAACTTTTATTTAATAAATCATTTAACTAACTCAGAAGTAAGGCAGAGGGCCAGCTATTAAACCTTATGTTTATAAGTTATAACTTATAAAAATCTTTAAATCTTTTTTGCTCTTTTTATTATCGATAGCAATCAGAGAATGACAAAAGTATCATTTTAATACTGATTAAGTATTTTAGACCAAATATGTATAAATAAGCTCAAACAACATACAATACACAACATACTCATACCGATTTCAACTTAAACCACTACAAGTATAGACAAAAAATAATACAGCTAAGTATAAGTAGAAGTTGAATTGAGTGTTGGCTATACATATGCTTACAAGTATTGAGTGGGAATAAATACGAGTATACTCTAAGTATACTCTAAATATACTTACAGTATTTAATTTTAGGAATATCGTAAATGTTTTCTTAAAATCTCGTGAATCGATTTTATACACAGAAACAAAACATGTTGTTGTGACAAATACTTTTTGTAGTTGAACGATTTCTATTTGCCGCAAATAAAAAGTAGTTGATTCAAATACTTTTTTATTTGCCCCAAAAACGTTCGCCAAATGCACTGTATTTATTGTAACAGCAAAGTTGCAGTTGGCAAAAACCAACAGCAAAATTATTTGGTCCAAATTGGATTTTCGTAAAATTAAATGTTATTGTATTTGAAAACGTGTGCCAAATACAATTTAGTAAAACCAAATAGTTTTTATTTGTGACAAAATGAAAAGATTATTTACGCCAAATGCGGATTGCTGTTGCAAAAACAATAGGTTTGCATATCCAAATACAATTCGCAGTTAATTATTTTGTTTTTGTTGTTGTTTGAGCGCTGGCACCTGTTAGTTGCATTTAGTTTGTTATAGTAAATACACGTGGAAGACAAAATGGAAGATCAACAAAATGTAATGCAATTTTTTCAACCAAGTGTTTTAGAATTAGAAATATTTGATTTAGTAAAGACTTGGGGTTAGAGAAGAGAGGATTTTTCCTTGCTTCGCAACTAGATTCAATATGAATCTACCAGCCTCGCTCTCAAAATTTTGTATAGCGAAGCAGGTTGATTCGCTTATGATTGGGGTAGTCTGAATATGTGTATTGATTTTAGTTATTAAGTAATCTTCCGTATTCCTACCTTGCACACGTCATTCTCACGTTTTTCTTATCACACATGTCAGATTTAATTAGCTATTAAAATAATTTTTCTGTACGCGACTGTGCGTGACTGGTATAAATAAGCATATGTATACAAATATATTTAAATAAAAAATAATTTTTATTTTAATCAGTTCATTTGTTTCATCGGTTCACTACTGTCTAGAAATGCAATGCGAAATAGCGTCTGCATGCGAAACTATTTCGTATTTTTTTCAACTACAGAGTTATCCACACAAAATTTCTAGATTCATGAAATAATTATTACTTAATTTGCATGAATGTAAGTTATACAGATCAGTTTGTTCTTATGTAAGGGCATGAATTAAAGTACAGTACAAAATAGTTTCAAAATTAATTAATGATAAGGATAAATTGCTTTGAATCAAAATTGCTATGTATACCCGTTGTCAAATCTTGTAAAATTCTGGCCCATTTCCGCCGTCTTGTAACAAAGCTTTTTCCGCAAGGCTTAAAGATGCTAGATAATACAGTTCTCGATACATGAATGGACACCCTCAATGTTCCAATCAAGATTATACTTTAAATTTTATTTATACTTTTCTTTAAAAAAAAACCTCTGTTAAAAATATCAAAATTTCCAAGTCGGTCGCCATTTTTTTTTAATTTTCTATTACGCGAAAGATATTTTAAAATGTTAGTAGCAGAGTGTAAAATTTGAGAAACAAAAGAATTTAAACAATATTTAATGTGATAGTTTTAGAGAATACATATCTTGATGCGACTCGAGCAAAATAAAATTAAATATCTATTTTTATTAACCATTGTTTTTGAGGATTTTATTGTTTTTTTATGAAACATTTTCCACTAACATAAAATAATAAAAATCTACCAAACTCTGTTGAACTTCTCTTAAGTGCTTTTTTAAGAAAGTTATCTGGTAGGAACTTTAATTCAAGGAAAGGAAGTGTGCATCGTTCGTAGCCACGCATTTGTGTTAAATAATGATACTCGCGTGTCTTCACCTTTTCCTTAAATTAAGTTATTAATAAGCATTTGTACAGTTTTGGTTACAATTAAATATTATTTTCTATTTTTTGTACTTAATCTTTTAAAAATGGGTTTTCTTAATTCAGAACAATTAGGTTATTTGCTATTTTACCAACTAATGTCCAAAGTCTTCTAACTAACAATAAAATCCAAATCTGAAGGTTCATATTTGATGTGGCAATTTTTTAAAGAATAAACACAATTTTTTATAACTAGTTGAAAATAATTAATAAAAATATATAATTTAATTTTTATATTATCTGAACTATAAACATGCATGTCATATAGATGCACATGACATGCACAAGAAACATAAATCATCTTAGCAATAATAAAAATGTTTATAAAATAAATTTTGTAAATATGACCATAGGCAAGAACTACATTTAACAGTAATTTCTAGACTTTATACGCTATGGAAATTTGAAGTGTATCAAAATAAAAATTATGGGACCAATTTGTTTTCATGACCGTTGCAGTAATAATCGGTCCACAAAAAAAAAATAACATCAACTTTAAGTAAGTCAATAAAAAACATGCCTCCTGCTGAACTCCAGTTTGAGAATCAAACTTTGTGTTCTTCACTTTCAAATGAGGCTTTTTCTTATTTTGATAAAAAAAATGTTTAATTAATTTTAATTAATAAAGATTAATCATCCCTTTTACCTATCATAATAAGAACATAAAATATACTACCATTTTTTATAAGAAATTATATCCAATTTTATTTAATAAAAACGCTTTACAAATTCGTTCACCTTGTTGTTTAAATGAAAAACGGCATTTCCTCTACCATTTGATACAGGTAACACAAATTTATGAACTGTTAGTAATATTCGTCAGCTTGCTTATGCAGTTTCCATAGGCTGCGCGGCTGTCTCTTCTGTGTATTTGCCCTTGTCCTTACCCAATGCGGCCAAACGTCCCTTTCCTCTGCGTTCTAAAATAGCTTTCCGGTCTTTATCCAATTTTAATTTCACAATTAAGCACTTAGAAGGATGGATGCCTACATAGACGTTGGTACCGTTGGCATTTTCACGTTGGATTTTTTCAATATAAACAACAAACTTTTTACGATAGGCTTGAACCACTTTCCCAACTTGATTTCCCTTAAAGTGGCCACGAACAACTTGAACTTCGTCGTCCTTGCGAATTGGCATGGAACGAACATTGTACTTTTGGCGCAACTCTTTGGAAAGAGGTGCAGACATAAGACGACGACGTATGTGCGAGGGAGCCTGGAAATGGCGCTTGCGATTTTTTCTGCGAGAAGACGTCACAAACTTGTTTAATTTCATGTTGGCGGACGTAGAAGCGATCACTAAAATAAAACACGAAAAATAAACATTACTTAATATTTGCGGACATACATATTAATATCACATAATTCAAGTTTAAAACATTTCAAATTATTTCACTGCCAAAATCACTATTTACACATTTCTACGTGCCCATCAAACAACTTAGTTCAATGAAATCTCATACATTCATTTATTCTCTACATTTTTAAGACAAATTTAGGCATAATTAAATGATTGAGTCATTAAGTTGCATCTTCCATTAATTATTTTAAGTCAACTTCTGGCCATTTTAACGATGTTTTCCAATAAAATAGTACAGATTATCCGAAAGGAACTTACACCAAATTATCGCAAAATTAGGGAAAAGAAAGATTTTGACAGCTGTTCTGTCGGAAGTACAAAACTGTCAAAAAAATTCGTTAAGATTCATTAATGTCAAACGAAACAACAATGTTTTTAACGAAACAAAATTACAAAATAAAATTAGGGGCTCCCAAAAAAAGGATTTTAATAAATTAATTATTATTAATTATTAAGTAAAGTTATATAATACAAAAAATTTCCCACACTGTATCAATTAATCAATTTTAATATTTTTATAGAAACTATCTTTTTTGATTAGTTTTTTATGAACATAGAACAGTTTTTACAAGCTCCATGTAGATCATATAAGACTGTAACAACAACTCCACTTGATATGTTGTGTTGGACTGGAAACGGATGTGTTACATCGGCGACAATATATACAAACCTTCATCTTGGATAATTTTATAATTTGTTGCGTTCAACTTACAGTTTACTTTTAATAAAATTTTAGAATATTCAGGTTTTAACAATAGAAAATTTTTATCAGTCATAACTTGAATTTCCTCAAACATGATTTTTCCACAAAAAATATTTTCATGCCATGACTCTTTTGTTATAAGTTATGCTGTTGTTGTATTGAAATTCAGAAAAATAGTATAAACCTCTAGACTAGTAGACAAATCAACAAAAGAAATATCAAATCCTCATCACTATATTAAAAATATATTCTGGCAATAAACTTATATTTTCAAAAAATAAACACGCCATTCCATTATTGAAGGGTATATATGTAGTTTTCTGCACAGCTGAATGTAGCACACGCTACTTGTTTATATTAAATTTGGCATCTAAGTTAAAAAAATCCTATTAAAGGTATGAATATTCAGCTATAGAAGTACACTAACTTATTGCAATATTGTCCCTAGTGTATTCTTTCTTGACAAAATGTGAATTCAAAAAGGGAAAAAGTACGCGTTTAATCATACGTGTGTGACATTGATAAACAAGGCTGCAAAACAATATTTGTAATGGAACTGTTGGTAAGTAATAATTTTGCTTTGTGTTAAAAATTAGCGTAATTGGTTCTATACTTGAATTATATATAAAAATAGTATAAATTTATAGCAAGGAGCAGAGCTCTTATCTCGGCCAGCAGACGAATTTGGCAATGATGGACTCGTTGAGGAAATGTGGGCAATAAAGGCAATGGATCATGCTGAGGTTTATTTTAATGTAAGTTGTACTTAGCAATGTTTCATTTAATAAAATAATTCAACAGATTAATTTTAGCTACTTACAAGCGTATCCCCTTCCTGCATTAAACTAACACCTTATGATGATCAAATCTATCAAGCATTTCGTCAAGACTTTCCACATTTAAAAATTGAAGTTTTAACCGATGAAGTTCTGAAGAATCCAGATGCAAAATGTAAGTGGCGCAATTTTGCAGAAAAGTTTAATAAGTTAGAAGATTATTCTTACGGTACATTAATAAGAGCAAACGCTTCCGAAGAATTTTCGCCAGAAAACGCCATTTTAGTGGTACGTATTCAATTTCTCGCCATAGAAATAGCACGAAATCGTGAAGGCTGCAATAACGAAGTTCACAAAAATTTTCGGCCTGCTCCAAAGCCAATACACAGTTAAATTAAATATTAGTTTACATTTATAAATAATTTTTTTACTATGAAATAAAGCAAAATATAAGTGCATAAATATGTAAATTTAAATTATTAAAAATGTTTTTTTCAAATCCTAAAGTTCACTACATACCGATGAAGAGGCTGAAGGTTAGGTGCGTCGCTTTTTTGACAGTAGACGTCTGATGGATACCTCGACTTAACAAATATGAAAATAAGCATAACCAGGCCCCTTGAAAAAATATGGTGCTTCTTTTTAGCTGAATATGAAATTTTAATGCTAAATAATTGGGTTTAATAAAATCTTGTATTGCAGCAACACCTTCATACTAAAAAAAGGATATATAATGCACTCATGATTGTGTCCATAAACTATTATAAATAATCTTAGACGCTTGCAAACATATTTCAAATATATTCTTCACCGCAGTTAGGAGTTAAAGTTTGGCAATCCATTTGAAATTTCTACAATTTCCAACCGCATAAAGTATATATATCGATGTCAGATTTCTCGTTAGCTACCGTTTTTCATTTTAGCTAACGATGTATTAAGCATTCTTTTACAGAATAAGGTCTATTTAGCAATGTCGGCCAGACATATTATTCCTCATTCCTATCCCAAAACAAAGGCAGGCAGCCATTATTTGCCGCAAATTTCCAATTTATCAACATCGTAATTAAAAAAATTATAAATCGGTGACAGATATTTTTATGAAATGTTCAAGAACTTTATTAAAAAAAAAAGAAATCAGTAAATTGTAATAAACTTTTAAAGTAATATTATTAATAAATGAATTTTAAATTGTATGCATATTCATTTTTTATAACGGTAATAATAATAATTAATATGTTTTCTATTTGTGGACTTTGTATAAAATCTCAAGCTATATTTAATTAAAAAAAAAAACAACGCAACACAATAAAACTAAGAAATAGATAAACTTCTGTCCGAAAATACTTAAACTCAACTTTATAAGCTCGCTCGTGCGCTCAGCATGATAATATTCATTTTGCGGTAATAAAGTGGTTTGTAGTTACGTATGTAATAACTTTTACTATTTTTTATTTGTTTTTACGTTATTCGAAAAAAAAACTTTTAAAAAATGCATCTTTACTTAAGATATTTTCGTTAATAGTCCACAGATTAATTAAATTTTGATGTATTTTATGTGTTAACATCAATTTCTCCCATCTTAAATAAAATACATGGGATTCCTATTCAAGAAATCCAATTTAATTTTACGTTTTTCATATTCCGTCTGCAGGTTACCAAACCTTTGAGTGCTGAAATATTTGTTGTAAATATTAAATAATTTAATGAAAGATTTATTTGTTTTAAAACTTACCCTTCCAAATAAACGCGACCCCGAAACGCTACCAAATGTGCCAAGTATGCAGGTGCCGGATACGATACGGCACGATTGCAACGAGGAAACAAATGACAGAGATTATATGTCAGTTTTTGCAATGAATTTATATCGAATTTCGACTCGTCCATAATGACGTTGTACCTTGTCGGCCTGGCTGTACCTTGAATCGATTGGTGACTTACCATAAAGAACTGTACTTCATTCGGGTGAGTAATATATTGATCTACAACAGTGCCCGCCTGCACGTTGTTAAAGTCTCTATCATGCTGTGGTTGTGTAAGAGGGAAAAATCGAGTGTGGTGGCGTTTAACTACTATAACGCACGTCAGTTTTGGATTGCAGCCCTTTTAATGATTACTCAAACATAATTAAGATATTCAATATAATAAAATAAAATTTATATTACCATTTTCTTGCAAGCTCTTTTAATGGCACGAAGTTCGTCACGTTCAACTATAGGAAACTGCCCATCAGACACACCGTCACGATAATATATTATTTGCCCCGGATAACTCTTTTGATACTTATAATATACTTCTAAATGTCTGCAAGTAATGGATTCCATATCTTCAATACTTTCGAGAGTAGAACGTTGTAGACGATACTGACAGTTGTAATTAGCTCCGTGTGGATCATGTGAGGCTGCAACACCAACAACACTCGGTATGTGGCGTTGGTCTGGAGACGGATGTGTTACATCGGCCCCCAAGTACATAACATTTTTTATATTTGACAATAAATGTGAATCTCTATCTTGGGCAATTTTATGATTTGTTCCGTTTAACTTTCCGTTTACTTTTAGCAAAACGTTAGAAAATACCGTTCGATCTTTTACAGTTCGAAAAATAGTTTTGTCCTTTATACATTGTGTTAATATGCCAACCTCTAACTCGGCAGTTTGTTTAATTTTAGAGTATGGAGTACCTCTGTCCGATAAAACAACAAACACCTAAAAATAATCCATCAGTACATGTTAAAAATACGAATTTGATTTCATCGTTATTAATTGATTTTTATATTTTACTCACCAAATCGTATTTATCAGTTACCAATTGCCTCAGTACTGCTGGCAATTGGCGGAAATTATAACTTTTAATATCAGCAACGTTTTGTAAATTCATATTCAAACTCTGAGACGTTTTGATTACCTGTAAGTTTTAAAATATTATATAATGGTTAAAAAACATAATTTGTTAACTATAGTACTAACAGCAGATTTAAAATTTTCAAGATCGTGATATGAGATCCCACGTCGTCCCGTACTTTCTTCGTAGAGTATTGCCCATTTATGTCCGTTTGGTGGTTTCGAGCAAAGTAAAAACTTCTTATCATCCATACGCCATGCTCCTTTAAAAGTCGATACAGTTTGACCTTGGAGATATTCCATGTGTGGTGATGGTAATGTGCGCATTGGAACTTTTAGGAATTGCGAGCCAATTGACAAACCGAAACCACGAATTACTCGGTTTACATTATGTTCAAAATACGTGAGTAATTCCATAATTTTCTGTTTACGTCTATTTGTAGATGTTGCGGCATAACGTATCATTTTCTCAACTTGCCTACTCTGATCCTTCCGCTGGAATTAAAATTTTTTTTTTCGCTTTGGATTCTTAAATACTTTGTATACTTACATTTAGAGCTTGGCCTCTTGGAATAGAGCATAACTCCATAGGTAACGATATTTGCTTTACAGTTGATCCAACGCTTAGACAATTTAGATTTGGAAACTTTAATACATAACCTCGAGATCGAAAGTAATTCTCCACAGTTTGCTGCTTTCCATCATCAGTTTTAAAACTTTTTTTGGATGCTGGCTCATCAACTTTCAAAACCTTATACTGTTTCGGGGGTGCACCGAAATTTTCTGGTGGTGTATAGACAATATTAATTCCGTTTAAATAACTACAAATATCTCGAAACTTAAAGTCTGAGCTTAAATCTCTATTTTTATCGACACCCATTTCATCCAGGTAATTTAATAAAGTTGATTCACGTGGGAAGGACTTGTGGGCAATATCAACATTTAACAGCGGCATTTCACCCAAAATGGCCGCTTGATATAAGCCAGTCCATGCTTCGTAGCCATCATCTAAGTTGAATGCATCATTGGGACGACGGAAAAATGACCGTCCTACGCGCACCCCACGTTCGTGGTTATTGCTTGCCAATACGACTTCTAAAACTTGAAGAGCTCTCATTGGCTTATCGAAAACTCTTTCAACTTGATAACTTTATATACATATATATGTGTTTAACAAATTGTTAATTTTATTATAATTGGTATAATTATTATGATTTTTCTTACTTTCGTAATGTTTGCAAATCGACAACACAGTCATCTGTTTCTTGCAGTTGAACATTAAATTCCTTCATTCTACCACCGCTATCGGGTATCTAAATACAAAAATTATTTAGAAATACTTAATTCAAAAATACCATATTTTCTAAATACATACTTCTACTTTCTTTTCTACTGGAGCTTTCAAACGTTGCATCGAATAACAATTTTTAAAGCCATCAAACGCCAAAAGTATATCTGGAAATATTTCAAGTCTAAACTGTTCAAATGCTTGCCGTAAAAACTTTTTGGGTCTGTCAGGAGTGATAGCAACATCATAGTGATAGGCCTCTTTAGGCATTTTATCAAAATTTAATCGCACATAATTAACTTCCACCACACCAGGATTTCCTAATGTTCCACGAACAATACCGTTACACGATTTATCTTTCACCGGGAGAGGTGCCTCTGTATTTAAGAAAGAAAAATTAAAACACGAATTATTATTTTTAGTTTCATTTCTGTAAACTCCTGCAGCTTACTCTTACTATCATGTGAATAAGTTAGAAATTATAAATTCTGAAATAGAACTAAGAAATTTTCGTTGCAGACGAACGAAAAAAATATATTAAAAGTAAGACTGCAAACAATTTAAAAAGGCGATTTTATATTGAATTGTTTTATAATTAGTATTTACCATTGCTAATGGATAATCCCTCCATTTTTTGATGTAATGGCCCAGTCTGTTGTTGTTGTTGTTGACTTCTTCCATACCCTTGCTGACCTTGACGCACATTATCCTGAGATTTTTGTTGACCTCTACCGTATTGCTGTTGGCTTCCCCCTTGCTGCTGTCTAGGATCTCGTTGTTGGCTTCCTCCTTGTTGGTATCGAGCATCTTGTTGTTGAGCTCCGCCCTGTTGGTATCTAGGATCTCGTTGTTGGTTTCCTCCTTGTTGGTATCGAGCATCTTGTTGTTGAGTTCCGCCTTGTTGGTATCTACGATCTCTTTGTTGACTTCCTCCTTGTTGGTGTCGAGGATCTTGTTGTTGAGCTCCGCCTTGTTGGTATCTAGGATCTCGTTGTTGGTTTCCTCCTTCTTGGTTTCGAGGTTCTTGTTGTTGACTTCCCCAAGCACCCTGTCGTGGAGCTTGTTGTTGGCCACCTCTACTCTGTTGTTGACTTTGACCGGGACGTGATTGATTTGATCCATCTCCTTGTTGGTTTTGACCACTCCAAGAGGAACTTTGTTTTGGCTGCGCTCCACCCGATGCACTCTGTTGTGGATTTTGTTGGTATCTACCATCTCTTTGTTGGCTTCTTCCTTGTTGGTTTCGAGGAGGTTCTTGTTGTTGACTTCCCCAAGCACTCTGTCGTGGAGCTTGTTGTTGGCCACCTCTACTCTGCTGTTGACTTTGTGTTGGCTGCGCTCCACCCCAAGCGCCTTGCTGGGGTTTTTGTTGCTGGTCTTTTGGTTGAACGGCTTTTTGAGGTTTATTGCCAGATTCTTCTTTCTTCTGCGCTGCCCGTGGGTCTTATAAATATAGATACATTACATATATTAATATAGGTCCACTAGATCCACTTAATTGTATTAATCTCTCGTATTTGACAGCTCAATTTAAAAAAAAAAAATATTAAGGAAAATTAATAAAGTGATTGTTCATAATGTAGTTATCAAAGAAAAAATTAATATACACATATATATATATATATATATATATATATATATATATATATATACATACATATGTATATAAATAAGCTGTTTTAAGTTAATAGCTCCTAATCTCAAATTTGTGCTAGTTTTTGGTCGCCAATACTTTATAACCTTCTCTAATCTTCTACTAATTTTTGTTACATTATTTTTCAGTTTCAGGCTTCTGAAGCTTGATATCGAGACTTATTTTCAAAATGTTCCTATAATCTATAACGAAAATGTCTGGTTTAAAGCACACTGGGAATAAAATTCTATCAATTGCAAACAGTTCTCTAGGTCCGTTGGCAATAGGTGCCCCTGTAGGCTAGTAGGTAGTGTACTAGCTTGTAAATATGGGGGTTGTGGGTTCGATTCCCAACGAAGACCTTGGTTTTTTTCACTACAAAAGATAAAAATTGACTGTCGGTGGAGCTGCTCAGCGATGAAGGCATAGTCACTGGTCGCTGTTGCTGTCTTTATACGGCAGTTAATTTCCGACTATCCTTCTACTTTCACCACCTATTTCATCTCTTCTCTATCCATTTCCTAAAGAAGGTAGCACGGTACTTGACTAAATAGGCATTGTTGCCTGAAGTGCTACTTCTCTTTATATAAAAAAAAAAAAATCACAAACATGAAAAATCACAAACATGAATAGAAACCCCATCTCGCTCGTAAGCTAGACATAGCGATCCATCGTGAAAAAATGACTGGGCAGACAGATCAATTTACGTCCGCTGAACGACTCCCTAAAAGGATCGGGTTGGAATATTTTTAAGGTTGCTTATTTATCGTTTATCATTTTAATCAAGTACATAGATAATAATAATTTGCAAGGATATTAATATAATATAATGAAGATATAGGCATGAAGCATGAATTTTTTGAACAAGATTGTCAAGCTGATTGACATTAGAAATAATATATAAATATGGTAAATTGAACCACAGGTTTCGTTGGTGATCTATTACGTGCTTCAAGAGCTACACTATATCAGCGTATGTATGTATATTTAAATTTTTTATTCGCGTTCCCGTCCCATTTTGCATATAAATTAAATAGTATATTGTGAACTTAACAGCTATGGCATCAATCTTGTTTCAATTGGATTTCGTGCTTTGGTTATAAGAAGTTGATAATGCTAAATACAATTTAAAAAACATATTTTTAAATATACATACATGCTTGTACATTTTATTGTGATTTCCCTAATTAGTTATATTATCTGATTTTAGGTGAAGAGAAGCATTTATTTTGGTAAGGAAGAGGGAATTATTTTCTAAGTATTCGATAGTCGGTGCTTTAACATTTATTTTGAATACACACTCATACATGTATTTAAAAGCAAACAAGCAAAAGCACTAAACATTCGAACTTGTAGAAACAAGAAAATTCCAGATGTTTTGCTTGCAAATACACCCTGTCTTAGCACATATACATATATGTACATACTTATAATTTAAATATGACGACAAACATATACAATCTCTTTTGCAAGAATTGTGTAATTAAAAAATTTGTTACACCGCAAATACCTGGAGTGGGAGCTTTAGCCTGCTGCTGCTGTGCTGCACTATTATCTGCTGCTTCATTACCTTTGCTATACTCTGAAATTAAAATTATTATACATAAGATTTTCTGAGACCTCTGGTATCACAAACGTTACTCACTATTTTTCTTTCCCATATTTAAAAATTTTAATTACAATTTATAATCTTCTGTTTTACTTTTATAAACTGACAAGAATTTTAATGCTTGCTTATACTCTTTTTTATTTTTGAAAATATATGTAACTATTTTCCAGCTATTTTATTTTTCGTCTTTACAAACAAAAATATCTGTTTTATGATGAAAATGGTTGTTAGTGATGTATACATAAAATATACGTGGGTAATTTTCGTTTATTTCTTTTCTTTGAGAACTCGGTATTTGGAAGAAGTTAACCAAACCTGTACATCGAAGTGGTTGCAGGAGATCACCTGATATTTATTTAAAAATCAAGATTTCAGGAAAAAGTTATATTAAAACAATTTTTAAAATTTAATTTCTTTAAATAATTACTTTATTATCTAATTTAAATTATATTTAATTGATCAATAGCTTAAAATATGCATATATACACGCCTGTTCTGAAAATCACTTTTTGTCAAAGTGATTTCAAATCACGTAAAAGGTGTTCTGCGCACTAAAAATATTGAAAAAGCGTGATTTTAAACCGGTCACCTAAATGCTTGCCGATATGAAATCACTTGCTTATTTTTTCTAAGTATTTCCTCTAGAATATATAAAAATATTTATTATATATTTTATAGGATGTGTTTGTTTTCTATTTATTTTTGTAATAAAGTTATATTTTATACACATAAAAACATAGATATTCACCCCTATTCTGCGTTTCGATTAAGTCTCCGCATTCAGTTCCGTTGCGATCGAAAATTGGTATTCTGTAGAAAAACGGAATCGAAAGAAAAAGAAGAAGACAACAATGTTTACAAAATTAATAGCATCACTGTGGAATGTGGAAATGAAATAGCAAAATAAGCAAGTTTGTTATCATTTTTATAAACAAATGTAAAATTGAATACAAATATATTATTTTAATTTTTTAAGGTTCAAATAAAAACAAATGGAATATTAATTTTAATTCAATACAATATAAAAATCTTTTAATTAATTTTAATTCAATACAATACAAAAAACTTTTAATTAATAAAAATAAAATAATCACACACAAATCATACCTACTTTTTTCCATGTACTGGTATTTTTGTTGTAGGACCAAGTGCACTGAGGACTCCTTGAAGAATTGGCAGAACACTTTGATCGCTTGTGGTATCCACATGCAACGTCTGCTTTCGATGCCATTAAATGTGCCAATTTTTCATACTGCTGCGGTGTTGTTATTTTTAACCTTTAAAACACATCATATTCGGGTACAAAAATTAACAATTTAAAACAAAAAAAATTAATTTAATTCAATAAATTAATTAAAAATAATTTTGTTTTTTTTATCGTTTTTGAACATTTTATCTCATTTTCTACTTACATTTTTTTCAATTTTAAACTTTTTAACAAAAAAACACAGATAAAGAAAACCCCTCCGTTAACAAAAAAGCAACTGAGAAAAACGGAGCTCCGATCGTAATGCAGAATACATACAATCGAAAGAAACTGAGCGGAATCGAAACGTAGAATACCAAATCTGACAGACGGAGAAAATTTCGATTCGAATCGAAACGCAGAATAGCCCCAATTAAAAAATTTCCAAAGGTACTGCTTGTTTTGTAAAAAATAGTTTTGCTTTGTTTGGCAATGTTCGTGATTTACTTCTTCTCTGTAGCAGTCAGCTGGCTTGTTTTTCGAAGACATTTTTGAGGTTGCCAAATTGACACAGTTTTAAAAAGTCATGAAAGTCATGTGGTATTTATACCATTATATTCTTTACTTAACACAAAATATAATAATTGTTGTTGAATAATTCAAGAATAATTCATAATTTAGCCATTTTTGTGTAAATTTAGAAAGAAGTTAGTGCAACATGTAAGCAAATTTCATCGATGAAAACAGTGGCAACTTCGTAATTATTGTTTTCTTATTTGGTTATTTTACATTTAGAATTTTTTTGCTTTTCAACTTTTATTTGACGCGAAATTTTAGGTGTGCTGTGGATTACATAAAAAGGATGTAAGTAAATATTATAAACAAAAAAAAAATGTATTAACCTAGTTTTTAACAGGGGACATTTTTATTTATTTAATTTTAACTTTAGTTGTTTAGATAAGAATGTAAGAAAGCAAACAGAAAAACACAGGTCTAAAAATCAGCTGTTTTCTCGTGTTTTCGAAAAATTAAAATTACGCCGAAAAACTTAAAATCGCGTGATTTGCAGAACAGCATCAAATCGTCTGCGTGATTTCAAAACCGTTCGTGGTTAAAATCACGTGATTTTCAGAACATGCCTGATATAGATATATATTATTTAGTATTCAAGGCTTATTATATTACTAAAGGAAAAATAAATAAATGAATCATAAATTTAGCACTTTTTGACATTGAGGCATTAATTAAATCTGTTAAATGTAAGTTCTGAAAATTCTTTTAAAAATTAACCTATACTCGAATACCCTTCGGATTCCATCTGATTTTTAGCTATTTTATTTGAACCGTTTTAATAAATGAATTATCATTTTTCAATCCAAAATTTAGATTGAATCCAAAGAACACGTCGATTAAAATTGCAACACATTTTGGCTAAACAATTAAATGTTTTTTTGTTTGGCTGTGCTGCAGCCATATTAAATGCATTGGGAGATTTATTTTTGTTTAATTTTTAAATACTTATATAAGTACTTTAACATTCATTTTTAATATTTGGCCTTGACTGCTTAGTATACATAACTGTATTCTGTCTTAAATAACAAAATCTTGTAAAATAAATTTTTGTTGGCTCAAAAAAAATTTTTTTAATGCAAAACTTTACTCTCAATTTTTTCGTACACAAGAGATAAAAAAGGGTTACCATTCCCAAATAAGCAACTCTGATGTCTTAAATTTATAATTACATTTTATTATATATTTTATTTCTTACACATACCTATGAATGTTTGTGAGCCGTTTTTAAAAGCTTGAATGTCAATATAGGCTTGCTTGTTAAACCAGTCGTCATTTGTGTTTATGTTCTTAGTGCTACACAATTAATGTTAATTTTTAATAAAATGCTTCCAGACAAAGCTATAAAGTATTTTACTACCATGTTTAACGCTTGTTTAAAATTCTGCTATTTTCCTGCGTCGTGGAAAATATCTAAAACCATACCAATACCCAAGCCAAATAAGAGTGCAGATTCTCCAACATCGTACACACCAATTAGTTTACTTTCTTCAATAAGCAAAATTTTTGAAAAAATTATAAAGGAAAGAATTATCAATTTTGTTGATACAAATAATATACTTCCTTCGCAGCAATTTGGTTTTAGGAAAGAACACAATACAACGCAACACCTTACTTAAAATCAGAAATCTAGTTAAAAGAAATTTTTAAACTGGCAAATCCACAGGAATGGTCCTATTGAATATAAGGGCTGCCTTCGATTCTGTTTGGCATAATGGGCTAATTTACAAACTAAAACAATTTAATTTCCCAACATATTTATTAAAATTTATACGCAGTTTTCTAAGTAATAGATCATTTCACGTATATGTAGGCACAACGCGCTCTCAGCAAACATATATTCCAGCTAGCTATCCTCAAGGTTCCTGCTTGCCACCCGTTTTGTATAACTTATTTACTGCACATATTCCGTGTTTCTCAAGTTGCATTATTTCAATATTCGCAGACGACACCTCCATACTCTGCTCCGATATTTACGCCACTAATATTGTAACTAAGTTACAATTAGCACTAGCTGAACTACACAAGTATTTTAATAAATGGAATATCCTGGTTAACCCTTAGAAAACACAAGCAATATTTTTCACAAGAAGAAGGAAGGCATGTTTCATCCCACAAAACCCTATTCAGTTTTTAAATAAAAACATTAATTGGGAGAATAAAGTCAAATATCTTAGTATTATTCTTGATACCAAATTTTGTTACAACGAGCACATATCTTATCTGCTTCACAAAATCAAAGTAATGACAATGCTGATGTACCCTATTATAAATAGAAAATCAGAACTCAATATAAATAACAAAAAGTTAATTATCAAAGCAATTTTTCACCCAATAATGTTTTACGGCGCTCCAGCTTGGTCCACTTCCGCAAAATGTCATCTGAAAAAACTTCAAGTTGCCCAGAATAAACTTTTAAAATTGATTTTTAAACTGCCTTGGCACTTTTCCACCCAATGTCTTCATACTCTAGCAAACTTTGAACTCACCTACGATAAAATTGAGAGGCTAACAACAAATTTCCATACAAGATGTCAACTTTCCCGGTATGGTCACATAAATGATCTGATCTCATCTTAAATTTTTATTCTTTCCACATTCCTAGTTTTAAGTTTTTATCATATACCCTCTTTCAAAAAGGTTTTGATAAAATTTTTTCCTTCCTTAAATAAACAACACCAAATGTACAAATATAAATATTTAAAATAATAATTAAGTAGAAGAGGAACGTAGTTCCTAAACTCTTTGCCTTAAAAAGACAAATGTAAAAATTTCTTTAATATTATAATAAACACACAAATTGAATTGAACAAAAAAAAAGATTAATTTGTGAATAGAAATAAATCCCATTTTTTTCATTTCACCACTTGTCCCGACCCATAAAATTTAATAGCCAGGATGTGCTAAACACATACTTATTTAGACTATTTACACAATAAAGCATACTTTGCAACAAAACTGTTAATATTTCCCAACTTCTTGTGGATATCAATCTTAAATTTAAATTTAACCGCTGTGGCAGTAACCTACTTAGATAATATCTTCCAACTTGTTTTAGAGTTTGCCAGTAATTGTAATTGGTTGCCATACTGTAATGTTTATTCCTTTAATAAACATAATTACAGAATTTTAATTAAATTGCAGTATTTATCTAAAAATACAGGATGACAGCTACAACTTTAACGCCCGAGACCTGCTGTGTCTTTACTTGATCGCGTTCACCTTTAAACCTTTTCCCATTGCTGAGAGAGCTTTTATATACTGTTTTAAGCGGTTCTACAATTAACTAACGAACTCTAATTCACCACATTTAGAAAGTTTTGCAATCGAATTTACCACAGATGTTATCGCCATCATTATTCAGTGTAGTTGTTTGTTTCTCTTTGTGTCTTTTGCATGTTCTGATTATTAATAATAGTTCATGGAATTTGAATGTGGTATGTTGTTCTTATTTTGTGTACACAATAACTATTTAGAAACTTATTGATTTATTAACAGACACCACAGGTTATTTCTTTTTCGTACAAAATTGGAAATACACATCTCGATGTAAACAGACAGTGTTGATTTTTTCGAACATGTAGATGACTTGGGATATTATCACAGATGAGCTCTTGTTTGAAGAACACAATAAGCCATTCCACTTTATTTTCTTTAGTGATACTTTCCTTTTTATAACTGAAACCAATATTTTTAAAGTGGATTTTACAAATTAGGCATAAAAATAGTCGAAGTACCTTTAAGATTCAAGAATTTAGTAAGTATTTAATCTCTGTATTTATTTCCGCCCAGATTCAGACTCATTCTCTTAATATTATTGGCTTTTAAACAGCAAAATTATTTCTTCACATAATGTATGGTTATAAATTTTTGCTGAAATGTTTGCTTTAAAAAAAATGTAATTTCTATTATTCATTGTTCTTAAAGTTTAAAAACTATTTTTTGCTTAAAGGTTTAAAGTTATTTTTAAGCGAGACGCTTCTTTTACTAATAAAGAATCAGATTTGAAAACAAATTTAGATTTACAACAGTAGAAAAATTAGACAGGCTTAGTTAGATCTAGACCATTTAAGTATTTTAGCTTTTTCTCTGCAAATTTTAAGGCGAATTGATTCGAGGCAGATATTTAAAACGTGATCGAAGAAAAAATTGTAGCGGGGTGTGGGTATTGCTTTACTGTTTATTTAGAGTAGACTCATGTTTATCGATGCGAGTGTACTTTTGGAATGTAGGATAACGGTGTCTATATTTTGTATTTTGTTTGCTACGTTATCGCTTTGTCCCTTTTTCTATAAACGTTAGAATATAGTACACTTGTCTCATTAAGTATTTACATATGTATTAGTATTTAAGTTTTGCCTTAGTTGCCTTAGTTTTCTAAGTGGGGTTTTACACACATCAACTTTTGTTGTTTCCATTAGAAAAAAAGAGAAGGCTTTATATCCCTCCCTCTTTCTCTCTGATGGAAACAACAAAAGTTGAGCAACAAAAGTTGATGTGTGTAAAACCGCACTAAGTAATAATTTGAAAAGAAGAAATAAATTCAGTAAAATTGTGATCGCTGAAGCATAAAGACTTTTATTCGGCATATCCTACAAAATCAGAAGTGGGATTTAAAAAAAAAAGAAAGGGAAAAAAATTTTTTTTTCCGATACAATATATATGTTTTTTAACAAAAAATGGAAAGTATTTGTGGAAAAAACTACACAACCGCAAGTTTGCGACTGTGGTTGCAAAATCTGGGCATATCCTCAAGTGGTACCAAAAGTGCTTTGTTACTCAGACTTAATGAGCTTTCACCAGAGGAAAGAGGTAGATGCCCAGTTGAACGGTTAAGTGAACAAGATGAAGAATTGGTTAACTTAGGAAATGGTGAAAATGAGTGTGCAGGAACAAGTTCCAAAGAGTGCCAAAATGATTGTGTAATGGTGGTGGAAACAAATGAGTGCAGTGACAAAAATGATAGTGGAGTGCGGAATACTGACTATTCAAAAGGGAGCAACGATGGATATAGATTGTTGTCTGAAGCAATGAAGAAGGAGTTGGACATAGTAAAACGAGAGCAGAAGTTATTGCGCCGAGAAAAGCAGCTGCTTAAAATTATTGAGCAAATTGAAGAAAAACAACAAGGTGTAACAAATGAAGCCAGCAATGAGCCAAAAGGCGATGAGAAAATAATTGAAGCGGATAAAAACGAAAGTGACACATTGTGTGCGAGTGTTAGCGACAACAAATTGAATGTTTCGTTTGCCATTTTAAGAGATATGATTCCCGAATACGATGGTGCATTATCCTCAGAAGTCTGGATAAGTCAATTTCAAAATATTAACAAATTGTACAGTGTCGACGAAAACACCATGAAAGCCTTGTTAATTTGTAGACTTAAAGAAAGGGCTCAAACTTGGCTGCATTCCAATTCCAACTTTATTAACCAAAGCCCGAATCAAATTTTGGAAGAAATGGCAAAAAATTTTTGCACTAAAGAAAGTAAACTTGAATTGCGACGCATATTCGAAGCACGTAGGTGGAAATATGGCGAATCATTTGTCGATTACTACAATGCAAAGACAATATTGTCCAACAAAATTGGAATTGATGAGGAGGAATTAATAGATCAACTGGTAGACGGTATTCCGGATACTCAATTAAGAATGCAGGCAAAACTACAATGTTTTACTGAAAAATCCCGTCTACTGCAAGCATTTTCTAGAATTGAACTTAAGAAACCTATACAATTTCAAAGAAGTGAACATGCTGTTAGCTTCAGTGAACAGAAAGTTAGATGTTACAACTGCAACTCTTTTGGACATTTTGCATCACAATGTCAGAAACCGAAACGAGAAATTGGAGCCTGCTATGGATGTGGAAGCATGAATCATCGTGTTGCATCTTGCCCTGAGCGGAAAAAGACGGTTAATCTCGTAAATGAGAATGAATATGTAGGGTATTTTAAGTTTTATTTTGAATCTAGTGTTAATTCTGAATTTTCTGTAGATTGCTTGATAGACTCAGGTAGCGGTGTCAGCTTTGTGAGGCGGTCGGTTATTCTGAAATATTTGGACTTAATTAATACATTATTTTTTGTTGATGACCTTTCTGGAATAAATGGTTCTAAATTAAATGTTTACGGTAAATTTAATTGCTGTACGGTTAGAGATGACAAGGTGGTTTCTTTTGAAATGTTAGTAGTGTCTGACGATACAATGTCGTATGATTGCGTTTTAGGTAGAGATTTTTTGAGGAAGGCAGGATTTAGGTTGTCGTGCTGCGTGAGTAGTCATGAGGGCATGGACGAATTTAGCAAGGCTATTTTGTCTATCGATGTGGGCGATAATACTCTTTGCGACTTAATTGTTGGGGACACTATCGGGTATGATGATAGAAAAAGACTTAGTAGTACATTTAATAGATGTTATTTGCGACCTGAGCGTCCCACTGAACCTGGAGTTTACGGTGAAATTAGATTAAGATTAACTGATGAGAAATGTTTTAATTGTAATCCCAGAAGGTTATCTTATGCCGAGAAAGTTGAATTGCAGAAGCTCTTGGATGAGTATTTGGAGAAGGGGTACATAAGGCCGAGTGAATCGGAGTTTGTCTCACCTATAGTTTTGGTACGGAAGAAAACGGGGGATTTGAGGATGTGTGTGGATTATAGGATTTTAAACAAGGTGACTGTGAAAGATAATTATCCTATTCCTTTAATTGACGATTTATTAGATAGGCTTGCGGGGAAACGATTTTTTACGAAGCTAGATTTGAAAAACGGGTTTTTTCATGTTTTTGTACACCCGGATTCAGTGAAATATACGTCCTTTGTGACTCCCTTAGAACAATTTGAATTTTTGAGAATGCCGTTTGGTTTGAAAAATGCACCTTCTGTTTTTCAGAGATTTGTGAATAGGGTGTTTGCCGATATGGTAAAGGATGACAAAATCATAATTTATTTAGACGATATCATGATAGCCACAACTGACATTGACACTCATTTCGAAATCTTAGAAGAGGTTTTTGTTCGTATGGTTAAGAATAATTTGGACCTTAGGATTGATAAGTGTGAATTTTTACAGACATCAGTAAAATATTTAGGATACAGCATTGATGGGAAGGGTATTCGTGCTGATGATAAAGGATTGCTCGCGATAGAGAATTTTCCAATCCCTGGTAAACAACATTCGGTGCAGAGTTTTTTGGGTCTGTGTTCTTATTTCCGCAGGTTTATCAAGAATTTTTCAATAATTGCGAAACCTTTGTATGATTTGACGAGAAAGGATAGAAAATTTGTGTTTGGTGGAGTTGAACTTGAGGCTTTTCAACGTTTGAAGAGGAAGATGATGGAGGCTCCAGTGTTGGCACTATACGATCCCAAGGATGAGACTGAGCTCCACTGTGATGCAAGTTCTATAGGTTTTGGAGCAGTTTTATTGCAGAAAAAGGTTGACGGAAGGCTTCACCCGATTTTCTATTTCTCTAAAAGAACAACAGATACCGAGTCGAAATACCATAGTTTTGAGCTTGAGACGTTGGCAATAATTTACGCATTGCAACGTTTCCGGATATATCTACAGGGTAGGAAATTTAAAATTGTTACGGATTGTAATTCTCTAACCATGACTTTGAATAAGAAGGAACTTAATCAACGGATTGCTCGTTGGGCTTTAGAGCTTCAGAACTATGAGTATGAACTAGAACACAGGGCGGGTAGTAGAATGAAACACGTCGATGCTTTAAGTAGGAGTACTGGTATAATGGTGATTGAATCGAATACGTTTGAGGAGAATCTCATAATTTGCCAGAACAGAGACCATAGGCTGAGATCTTTGAAGGACGAGCTTCAAAGGACTGAACACAAATTTTATGAGATGAGGAATGATGTATTGTATAGGAAGACTAATGATGGAAATTTGTTGTTCTACGTTCCAGAGAGTATGGAGGGTAGTATAATGTATAAGTATCACAATGAAATGGGACACGTTGGTATTGAGAAAATGATTGAGATTATCCAGAAGACTTATTGGTTTCCGAAGGTTAGGGAGAAGGCTGCATGTCATGTGCAGAATTGCTTAAACTGTATTGTATATTCCCCTAGAAACGGTAGGGAAGAGGGATTTTTACATAATATACCGAAGTCGGATATACCTTTCGATGTCATACACATAGATCATTATGGTCCAGTGGATAAGGGAAGGTCACTGAAACACATTCTCGTTGTAGTAGATGCTTGTACGAAATTTGTTAGATTATATCCGACGAGGACTACAAATACGACGGAGGCGATTATGGCGTTGAGGGAATATTTTAGATCGTACAGTCGGCCTAGATGTATAGTGAGTGATCGCGGGGCCTGTTTTACATCGAAAGATTTCGAGGATTTTCTGTTAGCCAGCAACGTCGCTCATGTGTTGGTTGCTACTGGTTCCCCACGGGCAAATGGGCAGGTAGAGAGAGTTAATAGATCGATAGGCCCTATGTTGGCTAAGTTAGTGGACCCTGGAAATGGAATATGTTGGGATAATGTTCTTGAACAAGTAGAGTACTGCCTTAACAACACGGTTCATAGGACAATAGGGCAGCATCCAAGTGTTATGCTATTTGGAACAGGTCAAAGAGGAAGGGTTATTGATTCGTTGAAGGAGGGTTTGGGTGATAGTGCCGATGGTTTTAAGCGGGATGATCTTACTGAGATAAGGCACAGGGCGGCTGAAAGACAAAAAGGAGTACAGGATTACAATGAGAAATATGTTAATAAGAAGAGAATAACCCCGACGATTTATAGGGATGGTGATTACGTCATGGTGAGAAACTTTGATTCAACGGCTGGTGTGTCTAGGAAACTGATACCAAGCTTTAAAGGTCCCTATAAGATTTGTAAGGTTCTTCGGAACGATCGGTACCTTCTTGAGGATGTCGACGGATGCCAGCAATCCCGTACATCTTATAGGGGTGTTTGGTCGGTTTCCAATATGCGCCCATGGTTCAGGGGGCGCGATCGGTCTGATGGCGTGAGATCAGGGGATCTCATAGTCAGGACGGCCGAGTTGTAGCGGGGTGTGTGTATTGCTTTACTGTTTATTTAGAGTAGACTCATGTTTATCGATGCGAGTGTACTTTTAGAATGTAGGATAACGGTGTCTATATTTTGTATTTTGTTTGCTACGTTATCGCTTTGTCCCTTTTTTTATAAACGTTAGAATATAGTACACTTGTCTCATTAAGTATTTACATATGTATTAGTGTTTAAGTTTTGCCTTAGTTGCCTTAGTTTTCTAAGTAATAATTTGAAAAGAAGAAATAAAGTCAGTAAAATTGTGATCGCTGAAGCATAAAGACTTTTATTCGGCATATCCTACAAAATCTTAAGTCAACTTTGCAACACTACACGTTTGTTAAAGTATCTGCAGTGCAATGAAAACGTGTCTGCCATAATACAATGAATATAAACACAACTGCTGTTTACTGTGCTTGGAAACACTTTTTTGAGAAATTTGTTTTCGTAATATTGTTTTTATTTTATAATAATATTATTATAGCATATAAATGTTTTAGTTTTATTAATTTTTAAATATAAGTTAAATAAATTACAAATACTCACTAGTAAAACATTTAATATTTTATCTTTCTTTTCCCATTAACGTAGTTCTTTATCTCTCTGGATATTAGGTTTCGCTACAAAATGGTTGTTAAAGTATTATTTTTTTATCGTTATTCAACATTGTTTTATAAAAGTATATATGTACGTTATCCATATTGCTTCTGTGTTTACTTTTTATTTTTGATTAACCAAAAGTAGTACTTTAAATTTTAAGAAAAATTATGGTTTCATTCTGTTCCCTAAAAATTTGAATTTTTTTTTTTTTGTTGAAAACATTCTTTAAAACTAAAACGCAATAAAAACTAATACACATAGTTAAAAAAGTTTATATATATATATAATATTACTATTATTATGTTTTTTAATATTGTTAACGGAATAGCACATCGATTTAAAAACTGTTTTGCTTGTTTTAAACGGCTAAATTCGTTCGGTTTTTGAGGGATAAAGTAAAAAAAAAAATCCTAGTCAAACCAAATAATACTACTTATATATAAATGCTAAAGAAATACATATCTATATATTTTCTGTTTAAATCCCGAAACGTTTTTATGTTTTCAAATAGTACTATTTTTTTATATAGAAGACAAAAATGATAGGGTCGAATTGCGTTTAGATTGTACACTGCTAAATTTAGAATTTGGAAGTTTTTAAAAATAATTTACGTGTGTATAGGTTCAACGTAGTTGGCAGGATATAAGCCTACCCGACCATTCATACGACCCTTACACCAGCCCTGTTCATCTTCATCTTCTAATTTTTCAAAAACATCTCCTGAAATACAAACACCCATAATAATTTGCAATTGTTCTGTTGATTAATTGTAGTCAATTAATTACCTTGTTTAAATGTTAATTCATCACTTTCCGCCCCTTCATAGTCATATAACGCTTTAACGGGAACTCCAGGTTCACCATTATCTACTAACACATTGTCACCTTCATCCCATTCTTCCTCCTCCTCAAATGGATTGGCCTCAGTTGAATTTGATTTGCCATTACTTAATGTGCATCAAAATGAAATCGATATGGTGAGTGTGAGTGAGGATTATAAGTTCGTTACTGAGTTGTTTATATGTAAAAACTTAAATTACAATAATACTTACGTTACGCTTGAATTACGATTATGGGCGTTTGTATTAGTTTTGCTTGTCGTTGTATTTCCCAACGTTGACGCTGTTGTCACTGTTATTGTGGGCGAGGTAGCTAAAGAGTCTTGTTGCTGATGTTTTCCGGTTGATTTCAGGGTGGAAGATGTGTTGTTAGATTTTTTCAAACTCGATGAGCCCGAATATTCCTTTAATTAAAAAAAAAAAGAATAAATACACTTACATAATGTTGTGTTTGTTTGTTTGTTTTTCAATTGTTTATTCAATTATGAACGTACGTGCAAATCTTCATTAACAGGCCTTTGGTTAATCAAAGTTATAGGAGCTGCTGGTAAAGCTTCTTTTGACCTATTTCCTTTTGCAATATCACGGAATTCTTCTGTGTATTCCTATTGAAAGCAATAAAATTTTAGAACAGCGATAGATATGCAAAATACTTCTAATTTACCACGAAAGCGGGCCAATTCATAGCCATATTAACACCATGATTGTTAGACCACCACTTCAAATCCTTTTGATGATCTGCATTATTAATAGTATGATAAAATTCTTCATAGATTTGGGGCAAACTGTTATCAAGTTAAAAAAAAAATTAAAAAAAATTATTATAATAATTAAATATATTTTATTTATTTGAGCTGGTTGGAATTTACCTTTGTACCTTGGTAAGGTCAAGAACGCCATGCAAATTAAACAGAACATCCTTAAAGAATTGCAAACGCGTCTTCTCCATTGTCTGGCACTTATCGAATACCGATGTCATATCTTCTATATATACCGAATTATATTTAGTTATTTCAGCAATGGCCTGTTCATATTTTTCACGGCATTTTTGCACTTGATCTTTCGTTTTTTGAACACGATCATGCATTTTTTTTACCTTAAAAAAAAGCGAAAAATATATTAGAATATCTTTTATTTTATCTTAGAGTATTACAATTTTAAATCGTAGCAAATTTATATTAAAAAAAATTTAAGAATAAGCTTTAAAAGTCTTTCATTTCTTTTTTTTTCTTAACCATAATTTAACATCAAAAGGAAACCAAAAGCAAACCATTCCAAACCAATAAATGTCAGATATATTGTAAAATCCATACATAAAATATTTTTATAGAGTAAATTTACTCATGTGCTTATTTATGTAAGAACTAAAAATTCAAGTAGCAATTCAATGAACTGATTTTTTTTTTGTTGTTGCTTACCTGGTCTAGCGATAAAGAATTATCACCGGTGGCATTTCGTTCTTGGTTTGTGGCACTTTTTTCGGTCTTACAAGCAGCATGATATTCAGCCTTAGTCTTTTCGACTTTAGCCAATAGTTTAGCCCATGACTTTTGTGCCTTTTTAAAAAGGTCCTCCATATCCTTGCGTTCTTTAATTTGCATCAAAGTGTGATGGTAATTATCTTTCTGCCACGATTTGATTTGTAGACTAACATCAGTGCAAAGATTTTCTTTTATTTTCATATGTACATCTGAAATCCGCTCTGATTCAGTAAGAACGCCTTTCCAGGCGGCCTCCGTAGTTCCATATTCCGGACCTGGCGACAAGAATAAAATAAATATTTAAAATAAAATCATCCCAAACAATTTTATTTTAATAAGATTCACTGAAAACAGAAGCGTACTAAACCAGAAGTAAACGTTTGCATAAATGTATGTATTTACATGCATGTTGCATAATCGATTATTGAAACCTTTTCTATGTTAACAAATTTATCAGTAATAACATGAATTAGATTTAAAACATATGAAAGCAAAAGAGAAGCAGCAACATTATTGGTAATGGTTGATAATTATACACCTTACGAAACTCATAACAAAAATAAATAATTGCTTTATATTTATAAATAAAGAATGCCTGAAAAAGTACTTGTAACTGAACATATTTATTTAGATATGCTGTGAAATAGATATGCAACCACATTTTGCTCTTTCCCTTTAGACAACATCAAAAGGTCTAATTGTGTATATATTTTTTGCATCGGCATTATAATATATTTAATATTTAATATATTTGCAAACAATTATGACGTAACCCAACTGATGCGTTTTGAATTTTTAATTAAAAAGATATTTTTAGAGCTTAAATCATTAATTTAAAACAGCATAAGTAAAATATTGAATTATTATACGATTAGCTTTAAGTGCTTTAATATTTCTTTTTATTAGCTTGACTAAAAATATTAGGTTCGCTAAATTTTATTTCATAATTTTTATAAAATTTATATATTTAATGATATAACTGTTACCGATGATTGAAATGACTAACAGTGACAAGATATTTATTTATATGTGAATTATCTTAACTAAACAAATATAAATACGTATGTAAATAGCACTAGCTAATTTGTATTTAAAGACAAAACGATGTAATAAACTAACTATGAATTGACTTTTTATTTGTGGTCAATAGCCAAGCATATAATTTTTTTAATACTAGAAAAAAAAATAGTTAACCTGAAAATCTAAAGTAAATTATTAACGAATGATAAAACCGTGTTTAAAATATTCGTTTGCTGGATTTATAAAGTTGCGAAATGGAAATATAAAAATAAACGAGATGGACTTTACTTTACCTTTTTCTATTAGTTCACCCCATTTTTTCGACCATGCTCTTAAGCTTTTTGCATAGGCTTTTTCAATATCTGCTCTTTCTTGTATCAATTGTTGCAAGTCGTTACAAAGTCTAAAATGGTATGTTGTGTTGTATTACTGCTTATTGATTTTTTTTTTGGAATGAACATTAAAAAATATATTTACTTACTTGTAGCCGTCTTCAATACGTTTTGTTGTTCTTTTATAATTACCAGGTTCCCAAAAAGAATCACTACCCGCTTCCAATAATTGATCATCGCTGTGGTGCGACATTTTTCTAAAGAAAATTTTAAATTACTGCAAAGGTAATGACAAATAAACAAATTTGGAAACTGTTTGTATTAATTATTTATCTAATTTGTTATGCAAACACACATATTTTTATATCGATATATATATTGCTTAAATTTAACAGTTAAATAACAGCCATTAATTCATGGAATCCTTGAGGTGTTATGACGCATTAAGGATCTATATTTTATATCATCTGCTTTCTTTAAAATATTTACAATAAATGCTCGGTGGCATTATAATTATCTCAATGTCGAATATTTTCTTCTTTTGTTAATATTTTCCTAAAAAAATTAATTTTATATTTGTAAAGGAAAAATGTGTAACACGGTCAACATTTTTCAATCCTGTTGTTAAAAGATTTATTTTCTGAAAACCTTTAACACCACCGTCATGATCATCGATGTGGTCTGCAGAGGATAACACCTTTTTTAAATCTACATCGAATTTTCGAAAGCCTTATACGGTTTTCTACTTCTATTTAAAACATATTGGAGAACCTTTTGAAAAAATATTTTATATAAATGAACACCTGACATCTGCTAATTTCAATATTTTTCACGCTGATATCAAACTAAAAAGCAAAAACTTCTCCGTAGTGTCTTCAGAATGAGTGCTTAAATTTATGTTAAAACATAAACAGCTGGTAGCAACCTAATGCAAGGGGACGAGTTAGATCATTTACATAATTTTTTTCCGGAATCTAAACCTGATGAAAACGGCACTAGAATCACCGATCAATGTTAGTACATATTTCATTCTTAGTTCATTTATAAATTCTGTTTTTTTAAATTATTTTTTAATATCGCAATACTTATATTTTTCGCACTGTATGCCAATTTTCGGTCAAATCAAATCATTAATCATAGAAAAATTTATATTTTACATAGAAACATAAGAATTTATTTTTTGTGTGCGGTATTTTCATTTTTTTAAAACCAATTCAAAACCGATTCAGAGATATTTTACAATATTTTTAGGATTTTTCGTCATTTAAACGAGCAAAATTTGGAAAGAAAGACTGACTTTATGGATCGATACTATGGGTATATTCTGGAAAGAGCATTACCTTTAACATTTAATATACATCAAAATAAAACTGAGCTTGAGGATATTGAAAATAATGAGCCCTTAAACATGGCCGAGTATCTTTTTATTAAAATTAACTATGAGGACAGAAAAATGTTAGTAGGAAGGTTAGTCAGTTCTAGCAGAAATATTACCATAAAACGATCGGTATCTGCAGACCTTGGAGGCATAAACTGCTGCGTAAAATGATGTCTTAATAGTTCTAATCTTCTTGAAAATTACATTTTTTTAAATGATTTTTCCTTCCTTGTTCACCAATCGCTTTAGTACTACAATTGAAACACATTTATTAGGTCATCAAGTAAACTTTTATAGTAAACATGTTTTTTTAAGCTTGATCTAATTTTCATTTGGTTAGACTGATACAGTGATCGTCTTTTAGGAAATTCAGAAATATGGATGTTAGATTATTGGAAAGAGAGTTTTTCAGCATCGAATTGGTCAACTTAAAAATCTGTTAACGAGTAGCCAATATACTTTACGTGAATGACCTATGCGATTAAGTGCCATCAGACCGATTAAACATATGTACCGTAGAAAAGATGGCAGTAAAATTGCGACCCACAAACAATGCACAATTGATAAAATTAATATTTCTTAAATATTGCAGTGTTGGAAATAAAAGTGGGTAAGCAGCAAATTACAATTGATTGCAGCGGAATACCTTAGATAAACGTTATTGAGAAAATGATATTTCTCTAAATTACTGGCTATTGTAGACAAATAAAAACGTATTTATATTTCTTTTTTCGCCTGTTACTTAATTCCAATTTTATCTATCGTAAAGCACTTATTTTGCAATATTATTACATAATGGTATAACAATTAAAATTATACAAATATAAATTTAATGTGCTTTACAAAAACAACAAGTTTAACAAGTTTTTTAAACGATTGCTATTTTTCGAATAGCTGTAACAGATAGCAACAAACCAAAAATATCGTTTCACTGACCACTTTAAAGAAATTTTATTTTCTATTTCTCTTTTCTCTATTTTGAAGCACTTATATCGGGGTTTTGCTTTTTTGTAGTTGGATTGTTGGGATTTTTCACTTTTATTCTCTTCGCTGTGTTTTTGTTTAAATTAATGACAAAATATAAATAAATAATAATCCATTTGGATACACCACAAACGTTTCTTTTCACAATTTCTATCGTACCGTACCATTAAAAAACAAACGCAAATAAATTCCGCAACACCCAAAAGCCAACAACTCGTCTAAGCAAAAAACATAAAATGACAATAAAACGTAAAACAACTACAAGTTTAGTTCTTCTATGAAAACACACGAAAAAATGAAGCCTATGGCAGGGTTGTTAAATTAATCACGGAATTTATTTAAGTATTTTTACACTGTAATTCCAATAGGAAAAAACAAACCTTTTTGTATTTTTTATAGCAGTATTAATTTTTCAAATAAATAATTATATTAAATTTAGTGTAAAGATTACTTAGGGCTTTTTCTTTGAGTTACTTTTCTCTCTACTGTTTATCATTTGATATGAAAGGCACAGGGTTATAATTTTTTGCACTATATGTCTCTCTGAGTATTGATACGGCAATTGCGTAGAGATGCTTTAAAAAGTATAAAGCTTATAGTTGCCAGATACGTTTGGTTTTAGTTTGTTTTACTATTATCTTTGTTATAATTGTAACTTTTAATTTCTCTATGCCGTTTCTTTCTAGCATAATTATGTTTAGGTAGTGAGAGTAAAATGAAAGCTAAACCGAACTTTTCCAATGCAAAGCAATTTTTCTATTTATCTTGGTTGTTTGTCATTTAAATTTGTTTACGTTGAAAGTTACCAACAAAGAAGTAGTTGTAAAAAGGCGATGGGGTGATAACTTAACACTTAAGAGGTAACTTAAAAATAGATAACAAAAAATTTTAACAACTACATGTGAAAAACATGTAAATTAATAACTGAGTGCTGCCATCTTCAACTATTTCACTTGAATTATTCCAGCAGATTCAACAACCCACAATTTTATTAAATTCCATACTAGGTCTCACTAATTAAACAGATGCTCATACAATTCATTCAAACTGTGCAAAGTTTAAAATTATTTGTATATAAAGTTCAAAGCCAATAAAAAGTAATGATAGGAACTATTGCTTTAACATGGTGGATTTTACAAACTAATTTATCTATAACAATATTTACAAAAAGTTAAAGATGTTAGCTGCTTAAATTCTCTAAACACATACATACATAACATACACACACGACCGCCGGGGGCACATTGATATGTTTTGATGGACTCTCACCGTCATTACATGTGTCTTCGAGGGTAAAAGGGAGCCCAGTCCTCTTTAAGGCTGGCAGGAGCCAACTGGACAATTCTTATATTTCCACGGGAATCAGTAAAGCCCCAGAGTTCCGCTAATTGTGTTTTTAGCCTTCTCTGATTATTGAGGTTGTGTTCTTAAATTTTATTAAGCTTCATGCGTTCTGGACCAAGAGTTGGATAGCCCCAACTCTTCAGCGAGGAGTGAAGGCTGCGGCCTGCTCCGGGCTTTCAGGTATATCTGGTCAGTATATATGTATATGAATAATAAGATTTGTTTGAAGAAAAGAACTGCTAACAATTTGCAAGCAGAAATCATTAATATTGGTCCTTGTTTTTTGAAAGCAAAATTAAGCAATATAAAAACGTTCATGCTTCTGGAATTTTAACATTCTACTCGTATTTAAGCAGATTATAAAAGGTCTTTGTATGAATTAGGATATAATTATTAAAAGCAACTTTGTGTGTGCAATCTTACAAAAAGGAAAAAAGTAGGGTTGAGCAACCACTTAAATTATGGTTTTATAGCGGTGATCTGAATCACAGCAGCTGCCAAATATTTAAAAATATTTTACCAAAAATCACTTGATCTAGTTTTGTTAACGAATATTTTATATTTTGTGATTTAAATGAAAACTTGTTTATATTTCCTTTGATAGAATAAATTAATGAAATACTTCATCTAACCCTCCTGATATAACTTCCCATTACAAAAACAAAAAAAGAAAAAGAAAAGAAAACAACACATTTAGTGAAATTGCAAATCGTTACTCTTTTTAAAAAGCATCATCAATTACAAAATAGTTAGTTCATACCCAGCAAACAATTTTAGGAAAAGGTAATCAAACATTTGTGGCTGGAGGTATTTTGTAATGATTTAAACGAGGCATGAGAATTTTATAATTAGTTATTGTTGTAGAAACTAATTAAAATATTTAAATTTCACCAACATGTGTATTTTTTATTCATTCAAAACCAAAAATTATTAACAAATGGCATCTTGCTAAAGGCTCGAAATTTGTAAAATTATGCAAAAAATTAATAATAAAAGATCAACAGTGTGGATTTTGAGTAAAGAGTCAGCAATTAGAAGATAAATCACACTTATACCACAATATTATCAACAATTTTAATTATTTTGAATAAGAAAAAATTTATTTAACAATGGCAACATCATCGAAAGTTTACAAGAAATTACATCGTTTTCTTGAATTTTACTTAATTGTCAAATTTGAACCAACAGATTCGAATTTGCCAAGTTTTATAAAGAAAGTAATTTAATTTACTACTCTGCCAATATTAATTAGGATTCAGGGCTCCGAATATAAAATTATCATAATAATGTCAAAGGCATTGTTAAATAAAACAATAAAAATATTAATTAATAAAAAGCCAAGTTTTTATGTACTAAAATGATGCTAATTTTCTAGTTTAAAATAATTAAACATTAACTTTGAAAGCAATTTTTCAATTTAACCCGGCAATTCCCAGTGTCACCTACAGGTGACAAAGATCAACGGAATTTTTAAACATAAATACAGACATCACTGAAAAATATACATAAATATTATTAATATATAGACAACACCCTGTTGTGTATCTGATTTTGATTTGGCAACGCTGGCACTATTTAAACTAGGGGATTTTTAAACATTTTTAGGCAGTGGTTTTGATTTTTATATACTAAGGTGTCTTGTGCTAAAAAAATTTTTATAAAAATGCCAAAAGGGTAAGAATTAAAAATTTTTTTATTGTTATTATTGTGAAATACTCACTTTAATTATGTAATATGAAGATAGTAAAAAAAATGAATTGGCTCTCCTAAAAAATAGCAATCCACACCAAGTGTCACTTGTAGGTGACACTGGGTATAATTAGTACTTAATTTCTTCACACTATAAATATATTTGGTATACTCATATGCTACATAGGTTGACATTAGATGAGATTGCCGATATGTTGAATGCCGGTAAAGACGTAGGTGATATTATTCTATTTCCACCTGATGATGGTGAAGTGACTGATGAAGACAGTGGTGATGAAAACGAAGCGAGTATTAGTCATCTTCCTGGTCGTATGCTTCGATCTAAAGTAGAACTTCAAAATAGTAGAACTTACATAGTGTAGAGGAAGAAGATGAAATGATCGAAATGTTGCCCAAGAAGAAAAAGAAGAACAGCAGCACTATCAAAATATGGAAAAACACTATCAACAATACTTCATTTGCTTCTTGTGGCAAAGGAGACTGTGACGAAGAAACCTTTACTGACTTTTAGGAAGAGATGACTGCCGTGGAATGCTTTGAATTACTTTATAGCGAAAATCTTGCCAAATTCATTTCTGATATGAGTAATTTGTATGCTTTACAAAGAATCAATACACTAAATGTTACTGTTGATGAAATTAGAGTTTATCTCGCAATACTATTGCTTACAGGATATTTGACGCCAAAGTATATGAGAATGTTTTGGGAAATAAGGAGTGACACGCATAACGACCTAGTAGCATCCAGTATGAGGCGGAACAGGTTTTTCAAAATTCAGCGATATATCCATCTTGCAGACAGTACGTCCTTGCCGTCCAACGACAAATTTGCTAAAGTTCGGGAATATTTCACGCAACTGAACGTGAATTTCACTGAAAATTTCAAAAGAGCTGGTTCTTCTCATCTTTCCATAGATGAAACTATAGTACCATACTTTGGAAGACATGGTACTAAACAGCATATACACAAGAAACCAAGAAGATTCGGTTACAAGCTCTGGTCTGCAGCTATTCGCCATGGCTATTTAGTGAATTGTGAACTATATCAGGGTGCGTCGGGACCAGGTCTAAAGATGCAGCCCGAATTAGGCCTGCAGGACCTGCTGTCATTTCAGAGCTGCACTCAAGACTGCCCCCAGATATGGGACCTTACAATTTATACTTCGATAATTTTTTTACCGGTTTACCATTACTAAAATATTTACGCAGGCAGAATGTTGGGGCAACTGGTACTATAAGGGAAACCCGTATGGAGAATTGTAATATGCCAAGCTCAAAAGAAATGAAAAAAAGACAAAGGGGTAAGCTTTGTTATAAATTTTCCGAAGAAATTATTGCAGCTAAATGACATGATAATAGTATTGTCAACATTGTATCAAACTGTCATGCATTGGATCCTATCACTAAAGTAGATCGGGTTGGATTTATAAATAAAAAGCGGGCTAAAATTCAAGTTGACTGTCCAGCACTCGTACGGATGTACAATAAGTACATGGGTGGAGTAGATCGTTTTGACGAAAATGTTGACTCTATAAGGGGAGCTCTCCGCGAAAAGAAATGGTGGTTTTCTCTTTTTGCTTTCGGTTTAGATGCAGCTGGCCAAAATGCATGGCTTATCAAGAGACAGTTGGCAAACAATTGGACTTACTGCGATTTCCGGAGAAATGTAGCAACAAAATACCTGCAAAAATATGGCAAGCCCCCAATCCGAAATTCTGCTTGTGGCGTTCCTATGAAGCTAAGAGTGCCTATCGAGGTAAGAAGCGGAGTAACTGTGGATGACCACATGCAGGTCAATTGCTCTCAGCGAAGATGTGGATATTGCCATCAACGCACTAGAAAAACGTGTGCTAAGTGTAATATCGGTTTACATATAAAATGTTGGTACAGCTTCCACAATAAATAAATTTTAATGTTTTCTTTCAAATAAATGTGTATTATTAAAAAAATTATTGTTTTATTCCTACGAAAAGAATGAAAAAAAAACGGATATTTTAAACCATTAACTTTACACAGTGCCCAGTGTCGCCTGTAGGTGACCACCCTTAAAAACAAAATTGGGCGGGTTTATTTAGAAATTTTATATATCTTATTCTTTATATAACACATCTAAACCCTTTCAGCCAAAAAGATATTCAAAATTTTTGTTGCGTTCACTATGGGAATTGAAGAGTTAAAGAACTAGCGCTATTATTCCTTTTTACAAACAACTCAGATACAGTGAACTCGCAGAAACGTGAACACCCAGTAAAATGAACATCCAAAAACCTGAACAATTTTTTTTTACATTGACTACTCTAAAACGTGAACAAAGGCTGAAGGCTCAAAAACGTGAACTTTTTATCGAACGTTAAAATTCAAGTTTGTAAATTTATTTAAACGTGTTGGGATTCCCCGCAGAAGAATCTCGTAGTTTGTTTGTTGTAAACAACTTTTGTTGCATGATAAGTAGTTTTGGTATTAACGCGGCAGTTCCACTGGAAGCATCTCTCTGTGCTGACTATACATACAAATAATATAAACAAGTGATCTCTAAAAATATTTTTATTGAAAATATGTCTAATAAAAAACTAAAATGTTAACTCTTCAAGAAAAGTCAGATATTTAACAGCTTTTAGGGAAAGGTTCACCTGAAGCTGCTTTGTCAAAAAAGTATAATGTCGCCAAATCGACGATTTGCTCAATAAGAAACAAAAAAGATGCAATTCCGAAATGTGTTAATAATACATTTTCGGGTCATGGAAAACGAAAAAACTGCTTTCTTAGGAGTTTCCAAAAATGGAAAGATCTCTGTACAAATTTAAAAGTTAGTATCTTAGAAACCCTTTTGCAAGCCATAGTAGCGTAGTACATACATATATTAAAATATGGCAGGAACTTACAAAAAGTAGAATCAAAACAAGTTTCATAGGTGAAAAATAACGTACTTTATTTTAATTTAAGTAAAAGATAAAAGATAAAAGAGACTAAAATATGTTATAGAAAAAATTCAATCTAAAACTTGAACAAAGTCGAAAACGTTAACACCCTCGGCAAAAATTAGTTCACCTTTCTGCGAGATCACTGTAATGTGTTTTGTAAACAAATAACGAAATTTGGCAAAAACTTTTTACCGTAATTTCTGATTCTTTGCTGGGTAATTTGTTTTGCCTCAAAGTTAACTGAAATGCTTTAAAAATCTGCAAACAAATTTTTTAACGGTATCGCATACAGTAAGTTCACCCATTTGGAGAGCTAAATTTAAAATGAGAGATGCTTTAGAAAAGCAGCTTTAAGTTGAAACGAAAATACTTATGCATATTTGATTTCCGCGTATGAGTGAGTGTGTTGATCGATTTAATAAAATATGTTTTTGTAAAAAGAGAGTGTGAAGAAAGAGAGAGAGAGAGAGTGTGTATTTTAAAAAGGTTTTAAACCACCACCAATATTAATTTTTATCCTAAAACAACAATTCCTAATCTTTTTTGAAAGAAACAAATCATTTAATTATAGATGCATTTTTTATTTTATTATTAAATAATGCTATAATAAAAAAAAAACGAAAGAGACAAAAGAATTAATTTAATTTTCAGTACGTATGATATATGTACATGTGTACGTAATACTTGTGTATATGAATTTATACGGATTTATTGGAAATGGGGTTGGTTAAGAGTGTTTTGAAAGTAAAAAGAAAACAAGAGACAGACAAAACTGAAATCCTTTTTATTCTTTATGAATTACAACAACTGTTGTTGTTGAACTTTGTCGGCCACACATTTTTTAAGTATTTTATTTTAATGAAGTTAAAATTTAAATGAATTTCTTTGCGAAAATGAATAAAATGTGTTCAAGCCTATTCAGTATTCATAACGCTCAATGGAACACAATCTACCAGCGATGTGGGCTTTAACAACAGCCATCCGCTGGTACAAAAGTGCAAGGAACATCGATCACTTGTAGTGTCAGAAAAAAGTCTCCAGTCGAAGAACTGAAAATATCTCAAGTATACAGCGATATACTTTTAAGGCTCCTAGGTACAAAATTTATTGCTGCAGCCTGAGACATTAGCAAGGACAACACGAATAACGAATTTAACAACAGCATTTTAAATGGGTAACAAAATTAATTGAAATGGTTAAGAGAAGAGTAAAACCTTCGCAACTTCGCAAATCAAAACCATCCAAATCCCAGCTTAGAACAAGCATTTGACAAAACAGGCCATCGGGTAACAGGCTCTCAAGCTCTCAATTAATAGTAATCATTGTAAAAGTGCGGCAATAATCGGGGTTGTCATGGAATCCAAGTCGGATTTGATAATTATTGCTTTTGATATCCGATATTGGATTCATGTATTGGGGTCATGAAAACATGTCGGTTATGTTATTTTCGATTGGAAATAAAACCACTATTCTTTTGTTTACAATTTTTTTACAAAATTTTGCAAATTGTACTAAAATATTGCTAAAAACAATGAAAAAAAAGTGACTACATTTTATAAATAAATAAAATGGCAGCTGGCATCGCAGCATTTTTGTTGTTGAAAGAAGGACATTCTGAAAAGGTGGCAAGCAAAAGTTTGAGGGCTGCAGTAATTCGTTTGAAGAGCCGGAGACAGCGTAAGCATATTTTGATGGTTACTAGATCTTAATATGTACTTACATATATTCCCCCCTCCCCCGGGGGCACATTTATCGGTCTTTATAAGAACTTCGACTATCTAGAACTGTGCAACTAGGGGTATAAGGGAGCCCAGTCCCCTGAAGTCAGCAGAATAAAAACTAGAAGCTCCACGTTATTTCCACGGGAATCAGTAGCCCGCAGAGGTTTCGCTATTTGTCTTTTTAGGCATTTAGCTGTTTCTCTGGCTGATTATTGATTGGCCCTTCGGCAGTATCGTGGTGGTTGTGGTTTAGGTCTGTTTTATATGGTGGCCAGGATCATTTCACTTTTAATAACACCTACCTGGTGGAATGATCCTAGATGCAGTGAACATGCTAGTCATGTATTCTGGACAGGAGTCGGATAGTGTCCAGCTCTTCAGTAAGGAGTGGTGGTTTGCAGCCCTGCTCTGGAATCATTGAAATTGCTACTAAGAAGGACCTGTTGCTAGAATTAGACTTTGGCCTCCTAGGGCGTGAGTGGCGCTGCTTTTCACTCACAGTGCTCTGACCACCATCTGATTAAGGCTCACTGCCGGGCGCAGATGTAGATCATATCACGAAATGTACTTACATATATATAAATGTTGAGCAGGTTCTTAATCTCTTATCGTTTATACAAAAATACCAGCTTTGTTATAGTTAGCAGCCACGATCTTATCGGAGGTCTGTTGGCAAGGACTCCAGTATAAGTTTTGGTAGAAGCACTGTACCAATAGTGTTGCACGATGTGCTTGTGGCTATCGAACGTTACGTTTGCCCGCAGTGGGTAAAAATTGAAATGGACTCAAATGAGAAATGCAGATCAAGAAACTATTTTTATAGCAAATACAAACTTTCTTTTGACATCACTCTTCCACTCAGTCCATGTCTGTAAAAAACAGAAAAGCCCTAAAAAAGCAATACAACAACGTTAACCTTTTTCCAGTCTTTTTCCTTTTGCGGCGAACAAGCACTATTTAGTTGCTCAGACAATTTTTGCAGAGGGAATGCACAGTTAGCTTATCAAGTTTTGTGAACCTTTTTGCCAAATCAGGGTACTTCTCCACAAATATAAATTCCAGGAGGATGCCGTTTTGTGTTTCCTCCTATTTTGTTATTAAATATGTAAATTACAATTTTTTTCCCATTTATTAAAGATTAACAGCCGTATGCATAAAAACTTAAAGTAGGTTTAACTACCGTTGTTAAGCACAATTTCCTAAAGTTGTTTTAAAAAAACGCTTTTACCTTAAAATACCTTTGTTAACTTTAAAGTAGGAAAAACCTGCGTTTAACCTACAATAAATTGACAGTTCAATTTTATTATTAAAAGTTCGAAAACAAAACAAATTGTGTTTACAATAAACTGAGCCGTTTATTATAAAAGTGGCATAAGTTACTTTGCTATTGTCAGCTTTTTTATTTTAAATTAGTTTATATAACATTTTAATTTTTAGCCATTTCAACTGTATTTAGTTTTCTTTCTGAAACGGATTTTTCTAATGATTGTGTTGAAATAAAATCTTTTTTCTCCATGTTGTGTACTGTGCAGGATTTTTTCGACAGGCGGCTATTACTACTATTAATATTTTGTCCTTTACATAAGTCACTATGTGCAATAATATAGTTTTGAGTTGTGACATTCTTAGATATTTTATACAACACGAAGCAACCTACTGAGAATAAAAAAATAACAAAATAACGCTAATTATGTGTAGTATATTAGATATCACTATAATACAGTTCAGTAAACTGCACTATTCTTTCGTACTAATAAAAATAAGTCCAATAATCACAACAATACTTCATACACACTTATTACATGTTTCCATTTCTTTCACACGAAGCTCCGTAATTAAAATCCTGAGTACAGCGACTTACGCCGCTTTCAAAATAAACATTTTTGTTACACCGTTAATTATCAACACTCCTCTCAAACAAATCTCAATACTTCTTAACTTATTAATATCAAATTTATTAAAAATGAAAAACAAAACTGTTCAGTTGTGACTTATGCCACTTTCAATGTAAACGGCTAAATTGAACATTATACTTTGTTATTCCAAAAATTTTTAAAAATGTTTATTAAAACAAATTTTAGTATACAGATAATAATAAAAACTAAAATATAACATGCCATTCAATATAAAACATCTTAACATATTTATTTTATATTTTACAAAAATATAATTATAATTAATTATTTTAAACAAATTCTTTGTAAGTTCTTCGTAAGCCTTGCAAATTAACCTTTTTTGGGTGCTTTGCTTCTTATTAAAAAGATTAATAAAAAAACAAAAAAAAATATATTGATTTTGCTGAAAACAATAAAAACATTTTTTATGGATCTAACTACCCGGATAAATAATATCCATTTTTATACATCGTTAACTACAACGTGACAACTGAAAATAGTGGCATTGCCAGAATCAAAATACTAATTTTACTAAAGCATACATTAGCTAAAGTATTGTTTATGTATAACATTTTTGGACAAACGTCTGTTAGCCTTAAAGTGTTTGTTAACTAACGTGCACTTTAAAGCTCAAGTAAGCGTTTTTTATGCATACAGCCGTAATAAAATAAAATTAACACTCGAATGTGAGTTATTAAACTTAAAAAAAATATATTTTTTAGGATAACTTTTTTATTTACTTACATTTTTGCAAATTGTTTAAGTAAAATAGGTAAAACCAATAGCTCGCTAGTTCCATCAGCTGTTAACTTCCTGTTTTATTTCCAATAAACAAACCGATAACATTGGATTCTATGACACCTAAAACTGATAAAAATTTAAGCTCGAACACAAAACCGAAAACTTGGATTTCATGACTCCAACTCAATTTTTTATCGGTTTTAAATCCGATTTAAGCCCCGAATAAGTAAGTAAAAAAAAAAAATCAGGAGAGTAACCACCCACACACACACCCAGATCACGAACAGAAATGGCATTTTAATAAAATGTAAATGAAAAGAATAATTTTAACAAGTCTGGAAATTAGGAGCAAACGATTCTGTAATAAATAATTTTAATAATTGCCTACATGAAACAAACTCTCTCTTAGAAACAAGACAAATCACACACTTTTAAGAATGTTTGTTACTATTTCTCATCTTCTAATCAGTTGGTACACGTATCAAATTGTATTAAATTCAGCCAATTTCTTTTATTGCAATGTTTTATTAAAAAAAAAAAAAAAAAAAAAAACGAAAATACATTTTATTGTATTTAAATTAAATTTCCATCGAACATGCACAGCTGTTGGTTAACATTTTCTTTTATTGCCTGTTGTTTGAATAACATTTTAGTTGCGCTTATGCACGTCGAGATACAAGATTATTCCATTTATGGCAATTACTCTGCACAAGCCTAAAACCCGAGCCACAAAAATTGTTTGCTTCGTTGTAAAGAAATAAAAATCTCAGTAACAAAAGCAAAAAACCGTAATACAAAACGTAAAACAGTTCAGGCATTAGTTATCAAAGCTTAAATCTCTGGCGCGTATTAAAGACTGTTAAACGCGTTCTTTACGTTTTTTTTCATCTGCCTCTTCAGTCTGTTTGCAGTCTTGGTTCATATACCATTCCTTAACAGAGTTGCATGTGCGTTTAGTTTTTTTTTTTTTTTATTAAAGAATGTATTCTAAAGATTTCAAAGCATTTGTATGAAGATTTTAAAAGCAAACGCCTGTTGAAATTCTATTCTTTTTCTACGGATTTTAATTTTTTTTTGTTATTTTATTTTTAAGTACAAATTTGAATTTTAATTATAAATCGTATGTGGTTTGCCGGCAAAATGTATAGCCATCTCGTTTTCTCAATTAAGTTTAGTTGCCAGAAAGTACATTTCGTATGCTATTCTCTTGATAATTTAACACAGTTAATGAACTTAAGCCCAAACTGAAAATTATTATTAATTTAGTCAAAAATAGTTTTAATAAAAGCGATTTAAAATTCATATCGGATTTGAAAAGCATGACGAGAAATAGTAAAAAAATTTAAGAATAAAAAGTTAATTATTTATTTAACTAACTTAAATAACATAAAATTATGATAGTAGAGCACAGTTCTTTGTAGCGTAGGTAAACAATTTATTGTCAACCATTAATAACTTTTAATAAATAACGAGTCTTTCAAGGAATAAATGTTTCCAAATTTAAGAAAAAAAAAAACATAGAAATTTAAAAAAAAGGCTCTTCTCCCTTTTGGAATATTTCAAAAGTACTTAGGAAGAAGTATAATAACATGCCTATTTTAAAACATGGTGATAATCGCTACACAACTGCCGAGCAAAAATGTAAACTGTTAGCTAACTCATTTTAAAGAAACCATGAGCTCACAGCTAGCTTCAGTGACGCCTCGACTATTTCTACTGTTATGAACTGCATATATTCGTTCAATCACAATAATATCGCTATAATGTCCGATTACTATGTGTCACATGACAATATTTCCGAAATTATAAAAAACTTAAAAAACAAAGAAGTCACCTGGCATCGATGGACAGAGCAACAAAATGTTAAAAGCTCTGCCCAAAAAAGGAATACAAAGTCTCACAAACATTGTGAATCAATGCCTAAAATTATGTTATTTCCCTGAATGCTGGAAAGAAGCAAAGGTAATACCAATATGCAAGCCTGGTAAAGATCCGTTCCGCCCGTCTTCTTATAGACCCATTAGTTTGTTGTCATCCATAAGCAAAACTCTCGAAAAAGTTGTCAAAAGGAAAATTTTATGTTTCTGTGATGAGCACCATATATATTGCCTTCGCAGCAATTCGGGTTTAGAACTGGACATAACACATCTCATCCCCTAATCAGAATTAAGAAAAGAATAACTGACAATTTTAGAGCCCGAAAATCCACGGGAATGATTCTACTTGTTGTAAAATCCGCTTTTTAGTCTGTATGGCACGATGCCCTCATCTTTCCCACCCGAAATTGTAAAAATAATTCAGAGTTTCTTATCAAACCGCTCCTATAAACTACATATACGTAGGTAACACCACATCTTCCAAATCGCAGCTGGCTGTCCTCAGGGCTCATGTCTATCACCCATTTTATACAATGTATTTACATCGGATTTTCCGGTACTGACCATTTGTACATCGTCAATAATCGCTGATGACACTGCTATTATATGTCATGGTATACGTGCTGAGGATATAACAGATAATCTCGAAGACGCACTCATTAATACAGAAAAATATTTTATGAAATGGAGAATACTCATGAATCCATAAAAAACTCAGGCAATGTTTTTTACAAGAAGGCGGAAACATCTTTACATTCCTCAGAGAAATATATGCATTAACAATACTGAAATTATTTGGTCGAGCCAAGTGAAATACCTCGGCGTTATACTTGATAAAAAAGTAAACTTCAGCCAACACATTTCATATGTTGTTAAAAAGGTAAATAATGTCACGAGACTTATATGCCCGTTTGTTAACAGAAAATCCACGTTAAGACGAGAAAATAAAATATTAATATTTAAAGCTATTTTCATGGTTATAATAATATATTATGCTGCCCCAGTTTGCAGCAATGTAGCTAAATGTCATGTAAACAAACTGCAAATATGTCAAAACAAGCTTCTAAAAATGATATACAATCTGCCGTGGTATTTTTCAACATATCGTCTGCACTCCATTCATAATATTGATATGGTTCATGAAAGATTACTCCAACTAACTTTAAACTACACTACCAGGTGCGAAGAATCTAAACATCATCATATTAACGAACTGACTGTTAACAATTAGAGTTAAGTTTTATCTAACGTTCCAAAAATTTTTTTTTTTTGATTTTGATCAAATAGGTTTTTATAAAAATTTTCCTTATGTATATAATATTATCATTAAATTATAAATACCAATTACCTGCAAATATTATTTCTAAGTAGCAAAGGCTAAGCTGTTCTTTAAAAAAACAAAATATACAAATAACAAAAACAATAGAAACTATATCTATATATATAAAAGAGGATGTGTGTATGTATGTAAGAAATGGACTCGAAAACGGCTGGGCCGATTTTGATGAAATTTTCAGAGAATCTTAAGAATATTCAGGCGGGTGACACTGCGAAGTCCGATTTTTGATTTTCGGTCTGTGGGCGGAGGGGCGTGGCAAAACCCACCAATGACATATACATATTTATTATTTTTTATTTTATTTTTTAAAGCCATTGTTATGCTTTTCAAAACGAGATATCAATCTCTTAAATCGGTTGTGTAGTTCCGAAGATATTTACAAAAAAAAACTCACTAATATATAATAAAATATCAAAATTTTAAAACTTCCGAAATGTTGCATTCAAAAATCAGAGTTTTCGGTTTATTTATATTGGAATGCCGGCTCCGATACGCGACAGAAACAGTGTTCAAAACAGAGACCTGGAGCGAGAACAGCACTTCGATGTCAACCAGCAACAACAATATGTGGAGACTCAAACAAGACGGTTGGTTGATGATAAAAAAACTGCATATGCAAAAATCATGGAAAGGGTAACCAACGGAAATGGGGGACTTATTTTCCTCGATGCACCAGGAGGAACAGGCAAAACATTCCTCATTAATTTAATATTGGCGTCGGTTCGAATGCAAAATTGCATTGCACTCGCAGTGGCATCATCTGGAATTGCATCAACGCTATTGGACGGCGGACGCATTGCACACTCAGCACTGAAACTTCCATTGGATTTGAACCAGGTAGAAACACCAACTTGCAACATCAGAAAAAACTCCGGCATGGCCACAATCCTTTAAAAATTGCAAAATTATCATTTAGGACGAATGCACAATGGCCCATAAGAAATTGCTCGAGGCGCTTGACCGGACTCTACGTGACTTCCGACGAAACAACCAACTGATGGGAGGCGCTCTTATTCTTCTAGCCGGTGATTTCCGTCAAACTTTGCCCGTTATTCCAAGATCAATGCCCGCTGATTAGCTGAACGCGTGCTTGAAAGCTTCGTATCTTTGGAATCGAGTCGAGAAAATTACGCTATCGACGAACATGCGTGTGCATTTGTTGCAAGACCCGTCTGCCCAAACATTCGCAAAACAACTTTTGGACATCGGAAATGGAAAAATTCAAATCAATCGCGCAACGAACGAGATTTCATTCCCACCTAACTTCTGTCAAATGCAAATGAATATTCAAGCCGTTGTCGACAAGGTATTTCCAAATCTAACAACCTCCTACAAAAATTTGGGTTGGCTGTGCGAACGTGCAATTTTGACACCAAAAATGTTGATGTCAACAAGCTCAATGAGCAAATTCAATTAAAACTGCCAGGCAAATTAATCAAATACAAATCGATTGACACAGTAATGGATGAAGAACAAGCCGTCAATTATCCCACTGAATTTTTAAATTCATTGCAACCACCCGGAACGCCACCGCATGTGCTAACATTAAAGGTTGGATCACCGGTAATTCTTATTCGCAACTTAAACGCACCAAAGTTGTGCAACGGAACCAGATTGGCCTTAAAAAACTGTTCACCAAATTTAATCGAGGCAACAATCATCGGTGGCAGATTCAAAGGCAAAGACGTACTTATTCCACGAATTCCGATGATTTCCAACGATTTACCATTCAAATTCAAGCGGCTCCAATCCGAAAAACATTGTCTATCCTCTAGCCTTAAGATGAAGTAATAAATAAATATAATTTCCACTTTCTCTTAAATGCATGCGTTTGTTTTTGACTGAGCCCATATCTGCACCATATGTAAGTTATTCTGTAAAAAAACTTTATGAAAGGTATTCCACGAATTTCTATTTAAAGCCCGTAAATTTCGTTAAAAGCTTAATTTAAATCGTGTGGTAATACAACACTAATGTTTGTTCAGGGCCAGCAACGCGGACCGGGTCAGCTATTATGGAAATATTTAAAAACAATATTTTACATACATACAAATTTTTAATACTAACATTTTTTTGTGTGTTAAAATATTTGAAATTTTAATTTTCTATGTATGTGTGAAGATTTTTTAAACGTTTTTGTCAATTGTTTTCACAATTTTTTTCAATTTAATAACTTTTGTTTTTAAAAAAATCAATTTCCTAAAGAAGCTTTTTAAGGGCAAGGGAAATATTGAAAATAAACGTGTTAAATAATTTTAAGAAGACCATTATTAAGATTAATAGTTATTTATTTAAAAACTTTACAAAAAAACTTTTCAACAAGAAGTTTGCTATTCAATTCTGGCAACACCAACAAAAGAATAGCTTTGACATTTAGTTTTTTGACGTATTCATAGTAGATGCAATGGCAGTTTTTACAATGAATTCAATTTCACACGAAAATCGTATTAAAATAATTAAAATCCACTATGAAAATGGTGGTTCTGTTAAAGTTACATTTCGTAGCACTCGTGATATTTTCGGACAACATCGTCCTTTTAAGACCGCTATTAAGAATTTGGTCATTAAATTTGAATCGACAGGCTCGATACAAAATCTGCGAACGCGAGCCGTTCAACTGAAAACATCGCAGCCGTGAGCCACAGTCTTGAAGCAGATCCAAATTTGTCAACTTTTGGACGTTTTCAACAATATGGGTTATCCAAAACCACTACAGATAGTGTGATTCGTTTTACATCGGCACCTGGCTATGTAGCCTTAATCAGATGGTGGACAAACCACAATTGTATAATTTGGAACGTCATAAATGCGTCCTAGGAATCCGAAGACATAATTCTAAGCAACAGAACCACCTAGATGCAACTTTAATGATTTCAGGGCAGGGCTGCAAATACCATCACACCTTGCTAAAGAGTTGAGGAACACATGTCTAGCATGCTCACTGGACTGGATCATTCACTTTGCGTGTCACTATCAGTGAGATGATCCTGGTCACCATAATAACCATTATAATGTTATAGGGCCGCGAAACCACAACCACCACGTTACTCCCATATAGGGGCCAACCTCAATGATCAGTCAGAGAACTATTAAATGTCCAAAGAGACAAATAATGAACTCTGCGGCTCACTGATCCCCGTGGAAATAAAGTGGAGCTTCCAGTTGACTCCCTGCCTGTCTTCAGGGGACTGGGCTCCCTTTTTCCCCCAGCTGCACAGATCTAGATAGCTGTTACGTACTATAAAGACCATAAATGTGCCCAAAACCACCACATGGCGAATTTTGTATAAGGATATTATTTTGAAACCTTACAAGTTTCAACTGGTACAGGAATTGAAGCCGACCGACCATTCATATCGCCGTAAGTTCGCTCAACTTATTCAGGAACAACCAGCTGGTTTTTCTGCAAAACTTATTTTTTTAAAAGAAGCCCATTTTCACGTGTCAGGGTATGTCAGCGAGCATAATTGTCGCATTTGGTCTTCTGAAAATCCTTTGCATGCTCTGGAGGCGTGATCGCTTCTTTTTTTTTGTCGAAGATGAGGCTGGAAATGCGGTAACGGTCAATGAATCACGCTATCGTGAGATGCTGACAACTCAAAATTGGCTTATTGTTGACGACGTGGATATTACTGACAAGTGGTTTCAGAAAGACGGTGTCACATGCAATTTTATCTCTAGTTTTACAAACCAGCCTTTTTATGTTAGTATTCTTATATGACATCTGGTATTTACTGGCATTCAAAGTTTTTGATTTCTCTATTCTTGCGGATAAACCAGGTATTATATAAGTCATAGATTTATTTAGTCATTTTTGATTTTACAATATTTTTTATAACACTTTTCTTCTTGTAATGAAAATGGTTAATAAAGCTATTAATTAGTTAATTATATTGGAAAATTGTTTCTTTTCTTTTTTCTTCTTATAAAATTCTTTTTTACTTACTTTTGAAATCAATTCCATCAAATGATTGGCTATTTTAATAATAATTCTTCTATTTTTTTAAAGTAATAATTAATAATTTTAATTTTTTTTTAAAATTTTTAATTCTTTTTATTAAGATGTCTGAATAAGGAAGTGTTGAAACGCATTCCGTTTTAGTTGTTAATTTTTATTGAAGTATTAAATTTATATATTCCAACATTTTGTTAACTAAAGATTCAGTTATAATACAAAACAAATCCTCAAACTTGTTTTGTTATTATTTTTGGCTTAACATTTCTCCATAACTCTATCTGCCAAAATTGGAGAAGCTGCAGAACCCATTGGAAGTCCTTTTTGCTGCATAAAACACTTCTAAAAATATGATATACTAGCTGGCCCACTGAGAACGAATTTGTGAGATCGCAAAGAAGAAACGCAAACAAATAAGCTCGATGCCCACCGTGACTGTTTTAACGTCGGCAGTAATATTAATCTAAATGCGATATCATATATGAATAAGCTGGATACCGACTGCAGTGCCATCTGCCGGGCTGGTTTGTGAATGTAAACCATCCAAGGTGGCACCCAAACGCATGCAAAAAAAATTTATTTGGTGACATACACACGTACAGTAGAATTATATACATAAAGAAGATTTGTATGGGAGGTACCATGTGCTTTATCAAATCCCGCCTATATTTGCATCAGCACTTAAAATACGTTCACTCAACCGAAACACCAAATTCTGTTTAAATACCGTTAGCAGGAGCAGAAATATTGGATTCTTAATTTGTGGTTTGTATGGGAGGTACCACGCCCCTTTGTACAATCACGCCCATTTTTGCAACAGAACTTAAAATACGTTCACTCAACCGAAATACCGAATTCTGTTTAAATACCGTTAGCAGGAGCAGAAATATTGGATTCTGAATTTGTGGTTTGTATAGGAGGTACCACGTCCCTTTGTACAATCACGCCCACATATGAAGCAGCACTTAAAAAATGCACACCAAACCGACGTACAAAATTTTGTGCAAATACCGTTATCAGGAGCAGAAATAATAGATTTTTAACTTGTGGTTTGTGTGGAACGTACCACGCTCCTTTGTCCAGTTGGACCGAATTGTAAATCTAAACTACCAGGAGCGCCAACCAAACGCATACAAAAAAATTTATGCAAGTTGGTCCGGCCGTTTAGGAGGAGTTCAGTCACAACACACGTACAGTAGAATTATATGTATTAAGATAGTATAGATAATAGATATAAAAATACGAGTATATAGATATGATAATGTCTATTATCTTCTCTACAAAACTTGAGAGTACGTAAACATAATTTCTAAAACATTAAATTTTTATTCTATTAATTGCCAAATCAATACCAGGAACACCAGGAAAGAACGATCGATACTGCATCAAAATAAATAAATTCTTCATGATTTTGCATATTAAGGTTTTTAAATTTCCTTTTAAAATTTATTAAGTCCTTTGTAGTATATTTAGAACACTCATGGTGTTCATTTTTAATATGTTTGTATGATATTTATATAGAGTTAATAAGATGGAGAACTAACAAGTGAACAAATTATTATCAAAGGAAATTCCTCTGTGGGAATTTTTGGCAGCCCGTTTAACCTAGGCTTTCTGTTATATTTAAGTTTAAAGAGTTCTTCTACCATATCATTTGCAATTTTGGTAGTGGAGTCCTTATTCACTTGCGCGTATTTTGTTTTATCTTCTACAATATTGTTAATTCATCAGTTTTATTTTCCCTTTTTTTTTAGATAAATTTCTGCTGTAAAAGAGAAAAGTGAAAAATTTTTCCATTTTTAAATGGCCCGAGCAGTTTTCGTGTCGGTAATAGCAACAAAAAGAAAAAAAAAGAAAGTATGTTAAAATGATATTTTTCCTTGAAATCCTCATAAAATTTTGGCCACATTGGTTTCTTTCTATTATATGTTTTTTAAATTTTGCATGCAACCGTAAGTAATTGATTTGTTGCGTTAATTTAATTACGCGTTACATCGCGGTTAAGGTTTTTCCGAGAAGGTAAAGATTAAAATGCTGTGTTAACCTTGAAAAGAAAAAGGCAATAACTACCTACAATTTGGCAGTATGATGAGATGAAAACAATAAATTAAACAGCTATGAGGAATCTATATTGACACAGAGAATGACCGCGAAAAAATAAAACAGTGGGAGAGGCAGGCAGCCAGACAGACAGATAGACAGACAGACAATTTTCCTTCGTTTGTTTCGTAAGCTACCCATTTTTGTTGTAGAGTGTGTAAATGAAAAAGTGTATTTGATATCGCCTGAAGTGACAACCCCAGGGTGCCACTTAGTTTAGCGTTTAAAGATTAATAGCCATAGGCGGCTTTACTTCAAATTGTGTTGTCTTCCTTTCTTTTTTTTGGTTTTTGTTTTTGTTTTTACCTTGTGCAGATGCAGATACCTTGTGTAGTTGTTTCAGTATTGAAAATATCTGTAAATGTTTTTTTTTTGTTTTTGTATTTTGTAAATGTTTTTGTCCACACATTTTGATTTTTGTTTTATTTGTGACATCCACATAATTAATGCAATTCAATTAATGCAATCAAATATGGCGTTTACTAAATATAATTTATAATTTAAATGCTCTTAAAATATTTAAGAGGGAATAATCTAAAATAAAATTATTTGTAAGGCTATCGATGCAACCAATTAATGTAAAAATCATATCGGAATATTAATTTCTTTAGCCTTCAGTTACTTCTTGCTCACATTTTGCATCTTTTTGACAAGGAAATTTTTAATAGAACATTTTTTATGAATAATAATAGTTTTCTATAGAACTAATGAATTTTTTTTTATAGAAAGCTGTGACTGATGACCTTTCTTAAGAAGGAACTATGACTGTTAAAGTTTTTTATGCAAAATTTATAACTGAAACACTGTGAAATATTTTTATGAAACAAATTGTGACTGATTAATATTTTTTATAGAAAAATTACAGTACTCTGACCGGCGAAATTTGGTTATAAAAAATATTGCAAAAATATTATGGTTGATAATATTTTGTGATAAAAAAATTTAGCTCATGTTTTTTTTAAGGAAAATATTTGACACGAAAATATTAATTGGAATTTTTTTTATAGAAAATTTGTGACTGATGAAATTTTTTTAATAGAAAATTTATAACTGATGAATTGTTTTTAAAGAAAAATTGTGACATGAAAATTTTCTTGAGAAACACTGTTACTGTTGAAATATTTTTATAAACCCTATTATGGCTGATGATATTCTTCATAGAAAAATTATAATACTGATGAAATTTTGTTTTAAATTCTTACTGGTGAAATTTGGTTATAACAAATGTTCATAAAATATTATGGCTGATAACATTTTTATATTAAAAAAATTGTGACTCATGTTTTTTTGTTATGGAAAATTTGGTTAGAAAAGTTATAACGTAAAACTTTGTTATAGAAAATTTATGACTGACGAGATTTTTTTATAGAAAATTCATGACATAAATTTTTTGTTTTTTTCAGAAAATTTAAGACTGATAAATTGTTTTTCTAAAAGAACTGAGACGAATGAAATATTTTTAAAATTATGATTTATGAAAATTTTCTGTAAATAAATTATGATTGATAATATTTTTTTAAGGTAGACTTTTACATAAAAATATTTTATATAAAAGTTTCGTTTCAAAGATCATTAATTTCATAAATCCTTTTTAAATCTGTTTTACAATTAAATCTCAAAATAAATTAGTAAGGAAGCTGGCATTAATAATAATTATATAATTTATAAATATTAATAAATATCACTTGTTCTTTTTTACGGTCTTTTTAAATTACTTTTATTTTTATTCGATTTTTTTTTTAAATTTAATTAAATATGAACTAATCTTTTAATGGTCTTTTAAATAATTTAACGATTTTATTTTTCTCGATATTTCGCTTTCCTGTGAAAAGCTTCTTCAGGAAATTATTTTTTATATTTTCAAAATATAAAATATAAAAAATAATTTCCTCAATAATTTCCATCGAGAAAAATAAAATCGTTAAATTATTTAAAAGGTCTTTTTAAATTAAATAAACAATATATATTTTTTTCTTTTCGATATTTGGTTTTTTTTTTCAAAAATAAAAATTTTTTTTCCTGAAGAAGCTTTTCATAGAAAAGCGAAATTTCGAAAAGAAAAAATATATATTGTTTATTTAATTTAAAAAGACCGTAAAAAAGAATAAGAGATATTTATTAAAGTTAAAAAAGGGCGATTAAAAAACTACAAAAATTATTTATAAATATTATTATTCTTACTAAAAGCAAGGGTTCAAGGGTTCCAAGGGTTCAAAATCAAATCAGAAATTGATATTTTCTATTTAATACGAGTATATGATGAACCGATACATTTTACTACTTAATAGCCTGATAACAGAAAAGAAGCATGAAGGAAAACTCAACGATCAAAAATAAATATAATAAATTGTGTAAAATAAAAGAGTTGCAAAAAAATAATCCTCATATCTAATGCTAAAGATTTTTTACTTTGCTTTAGTACTTTTAGTAAAAATTACAATTTAGAGTATAATTAAAAATATTTAAAAATAAAAATTAAATCGATGAGAAAAATTCTATTAATTAAATCTCTGTGAAATAATCAATTATTATTAATTGTATTGATTAAAGCTCCAATATACTATAACAATTTTTGTCGTTGTTATTGGGTATACAAAGTGATAATCTCGATTTAGACAACATATGGCATAACTATAACAATAATAACAAATATGCTATTTTCGAGGATAAACATCTGTCATTATAATTCAGTATTCGATAGACGCCAAAGTGTAAAAACACAATTTTCAGTTGCTATAACATTCTCGTATTTTGTGCCCAAAAAGCGGTTTGTCTGATAACCTTCTTTTGTTTAAAAAAGCAGAAGAAGCTTACAGTCAGCATACACCAACACAAAAAACTAGTCAACGATGACTTGCGCACACAGGCTTCCATACAGCAGAAAAGGAGTTTATCTTGTCAGCCGAAAAAGTTTGAAATTGACGATTTGAAAGTATTACTCCACGAAGATTATTGTAAAACGCAAGAAGAACTTGCATTATCATTGGGAGTGATACAATAAGTCATTTTCCATTTTGAAAGTAATGGGATCAAGTCAAATGGAAGAATGAATTGAAACCGAGAGACATTGAAAGACGATTTTGGATGTCAAAAATGATGTTTGAACCCACTAAGAAGAAGTAATTTTTGGATTGTATTGTTATTAGGGATGAAAAATAACTACATTACGATAGCCATAAGTGCAAAGTCCGGCCAACCAGCCGAATATTCCTGACGTCAAGATAACGATTCATTCGAAGATTCGTCTGGAAAACAGAGGATGAGAAGTTTTACCTTATCCGCCTTATAGCACAAAGCATAATCCCTTTGACTTGCAGTTGTTTCGATCAAAGCAGAACACTTCACTTCAGAATAGGATACCAGAAATTGGTTTGATTCATTCTTTACCTCAAAACAGGAGCAGTGGACATTATTAACATTATTAACACCTGTTATTTAAATCTGTATTGTTATTAAATGCACAGGAAAATGTCATAAAGAAAGGATAAATGAAGGAAAATAGGATAAATAAAGGAAATATTTTATTTTAAGAAAAATAACTCCGTTCGCCACATTTGCCACCAGATGGCTTCGTTTTTTCTAACATTTCACTTGGGGATTAAAAGATCAAAAAAAAAAATTATTTTTTTTGTTTTATATTTGAAAAGGAAAGTAATGAATTCATTTCGATTACAAAAATGAAGTGGAATTTAATTTAACTTCTCTAAGTAAAAAATTAAAGTGAATTCAAAGTAAATATTGAATCGAAGCATTATACGTGTCCGCAAATTATCCGGAAGATCAGTAGGAATCATTGGTATGCGAGACATACATACATTTTCACCTGCGCACTTTCCGTTAATAATCCTCATGCCTCAATCAAATTCGGCATAAGTCTTTTCACCGCAAGTCGAGTACCGTTGCAAAGTTGCGGCGGATTCAAATTACGCAATATCATAATAACTGAACCAACTTCGAGTTGCAAGTTATGTGGTGGAAATCCTGGTAGCTCCAGATAGTTCAAAAACTCCGTTGGATAATTTACTGCATCATCGGGATTTGTTATGGCATCAACTGATTTGTATGTCACCAAATCGCCATCGAGTTTTGATTGAATGGTGAAATTCAGTGCATGTACAACATCATTCTTGGCGGCAAGCATTGCTCGTTTACCTAACCAAGCATAATTCTGATAATTCTCACTAATGTTTGGGAAAAACATTTTCAATAAGAGCTAATTGAGAGTCTACAAAGCGGTAAAAGTCGTTGGTAAGAGTAATTAATCCAGCTGTCTTTTTAACTGGGACTTTTCCATTTCCAACAGTTAACAATTGTTTGGAAAATTGTGCAGCACTTTGATCATTTCGAAGTTGAACTCTCATATTAGGGGTTATGAGATGCTTTTACGTTATTCCACAAAGTTGATGCCTTCAGGCAAGCATCCAATTCATCTGCAGGCATTGCATGGGGAATTACTGGCAACGTCGGTCTGAAATCGCCTGCCAACAATATCATCAAGCCGCCAAAGATGTTGTTATTTCGCCGAAGATCCTTCAGTGTGAAGTTAAGTGCTTCAAGTGATTTCTTATCTGCCATTGTACACTCATCTCATCCCAAACAATGAGCTTGCATTGCATCTACAATGTTTCCACTGTGTGTGATTCGATTTACATCCACGCCTGGCTATGAAGCCTTAATCAGATGGTGGATCTAACCACTGCATAATTTGGAACGTCATGTTCGTCCTAGGAAACCGAAGCTATAATTCTATGCAACAGAACTTTCTAGTTGCAACTTCGATGATTCCAGGACAGGGCTGCAAACCATCACTCTTTGCTTAAGAGTTGGAGACTTTCCAACTCCTGTCCAGAACACATGTCTAGCATGCTCACTGGACTGGATCATTCACTTAGCGTGTCATTAATCATCTCACTGATCCTGGCCACCATAATAACCATTATACTGTTATGGGGCCGCGAAACCACAACCACCACGATACTCCCATATAGGGGCCAACCTCAATAATCAGCCAGAGAACTACTAAATGTCTTAAGAGACAAATAATGAACTCTGCGGGCATTACTGATTCCCGTGGGAATAAAGTGGAGTTTCCAGTTGTACCCCTGCTGACTTCAGGGGACTGGGCTCCCTTTTTCCCCTAGTTGCACTGTGTCCAGATAGTCGAAGTTCTATAAAGACCATATATATGTGCCCCTGGGGGTATTTTCCCACTGTACTGGATCGGGAAATATTGCATGTTGGAGTATCAATTGTGTTTAAATTGAGTGGCAACTTAAGCGCAGAATGTACAGTACGACCGCCATCTAGAAGAGTCGCCGCAATTCCAGATGATGCTAATGCCAAAGCTATGTCACATCTTGATCGAATAGTGGTTAAAGTCAATGAAATGACAAATGTTTTCCCTGTTCCTCCAGGTGCGTCCAGGAAGAATAGACCACCAGTATTATTGTCCACCGCTTGAATAAATGTTTCGTATATTAGTTGTTGCTGTTCATTCAGCAACGACACATTATTTCAAACGAATTCCTGCAACGTATTAACATTGTATTGCAGCTCTCGATTTAATTCTTGGTTGAGTGCATGGTGCATCGATCGATTTGACGCAATCATTCCTACTTCAGAGTGTGATTTGTTTTACATCCGCGCCTGACTATATAGTCTTAATCAGATGGTGGACAAACCACTTTGTATAATTTGGAACGTTATACAAACGTCCTAGATAGCCGAAGACATAATTCTAAGCAACAGATACCACCTAGTTGCAACTTGAATAATTCCAGGGCAGGTCTGCAGACTATCACACCTTGCTAAAGAGTTGGAGATTTTCTAACTCCTTGTCCAGAACACATGTCAAGCATGCTCACTGGGCAGGATCATTCACCATGCGTGTTATTATCAGCGAAATGATCCTGGCCACCATAGAAAACCATAGGATATGGGGCCGCAAAACCACAACCACCACGATGCTCCCATATAGGGGCCAACACCAATGATTAGCCAGAGAACTATTATAAGTCTAAAGAGACAAGTAATGAACTCTGCGAGCTCACTGATCCCCGTGGAAATAAAGTAGAGTTTCCAGTTGATCACCTGCCTGTCTTCAGGGGACTGGGCTCCCTTTATACCCCAGTTGCACTGAGTCTAGATAGTGGAATATTCTGTAAAGACCATATTTATATGCCCCTGGGGGGATCATTCCTACTTCAATCAGTAGCTTGTTTGCAATAGTCAAGCATTGATCCTCAATCAGAATCAATCCTTAATTATATATTTTACGGGTTCTTGCATGTCGCGATTATTCGTTTGAAAGCGCAAGCGATGCAAGATATCTTCAAATATTTCGTCTTTGCATTTGTTCCATAACTGAATTGGTTGTGAAGGGAAACATGTGGTGATGATAATAGTGAACAGCGTTCGCATTTGGTATGCATTTGATGAAACAACTGATCCCGCAAGTGTTAAATTCCAATGAGAATCGTTCTCCAGCAAACCCAATAGTTGACATGCTTCTCGATATGTTTGGCAGTGGTGGCCATTCACAGTTTTCAAATACGCAAGTGATTTTGGTCCACATGCATTTATCATTTCTAGCATGAACAGTATACATGCGACCTAGCGCACGGCGTCATCTACATAAAATGAAACGTACTTATTTTCGTGAGGGATACTCACACACCACATATTGGTGCCGTTGTAGTACATGCTATGTATCAGAGATGGCGCTGTATGTGAAAAATGATTTTCCTAGTTTTCCTGCTTTTCTCTTGAAATTTTTCCTGAATGCTCTTAGTTATAAAACTCACGGATCCCGAGACCTTTCCAAAAAATGCAAAGCCGTGGAAATACGTTCATTAGGCAGGTGATTTGTTAATTTTCAAAAATGGGTTTTTTCAAGGCACCGCAAATCCCAGACTGAAAGGGTTAGGTTCTTCGTCGCGGTTAGTATCATCAAAGGTATACCAATTTTCAGCTTTCTAGGCCAACTGGTCGTTTCAGAAAGTTCTGGAAAGGCTATTTTGCCATTTACGGAAATGATATGTGTAGACTTAAAGGTGTTATGGTTTTTATTAAAATAAATTGATTTTTATTCCTAGTTGTCGCAAAAGGTTTTCCTAACAATTTTAAATTTGGCTGCCATTTGTTTTTGTTAGTTCTACAGAAAGAAATCTTTAAATTTACTTTTTTCAAATAGTTCGTTATTTTCCATGTTTACAATTTGACGGAGATACTAAATTGAATGTTTAACAAACAGCTATTATTTATTTATTTGTTTATTTGTTTACTGCCTATAATTTATTTGCAAACAATCTTTTGTGATAAAAACATTTCATTGTTCATTATGTCGAGTTTAATGGTTTTCAACAGAACACACACATCATTCCCTATAAAGTTAAATTTCACATAATTTTCATTTTTAAATATAAAGTCACCATAATTTGTGGTGTCTGCTTTTAAAGTGTGTATGTGTATGTGTGCGTGTTTTGTTTTGTCTGTCCAAAAAGGATCACCATCATCTGTGGCATTGGATTATGATTGTCGCTATGAATAAAGTGAAAGGATCAAACAATTTCTCAGGCATTATCTATGCCAACAAAAAGAATTTATTAACTCACATTTCTCTACGATTCACTGGTGTTTTATATTTGGGATTTTTATAACAAACACGCCGGGTAAGAAATTTATTTGTAAAGCAACACATCTGCCTGAAAACAAAGTATCTTTTTTTTCGTGGAGAATAAGAACAACAGAAGAAAATATGTCACAGTGTCTATTGTCACTGTCATTATTGTAAGAAATACTTTCTAAACAAAACATGTTAAGACACATGTTTTCAAATTTTGAGTATCATGGCAATAATAATTTCATAACAATTCATTACGCTTGAAATGCGTTGGGTTATTGGTTGAATTCTCCTCCTCTTTAATTTACGATTTGATTGCTAAACAGAAGTCATATGAAATGTTAAATAACATTATAAAATTTCATGAGACTTGAAGCATATCTCCTTATTCACTACACGATAATGACTAAAAAAAATTAGATATTTGGCTGCGATACATAAAGATTATATTTGTGATTTATTTTAAGCGACTTGACTGAAAAAAATGGGAGAAAGTTTTCCCTAGATTCTGTATGATTTTTTTAACGACAGTAATGTTAGATTAAAGGTGAAGTAAGTTTTTGTAATAAACCAGATTTAGACAATTTCATTGTCATTTGTTTTAATTCTCAGTTTTCATCGTACATTTTTACAATGAAACTTTTGATACATTAATATTTTGACAGTTCGTTTTTAATTTGAAATTCGTTACTGCTTGCTTCTGCTGAAATGAAATTTGTCGAAAGCAAATATCATAAACTCCATTAGAAGATTAAGCCATGCTATATTATATTTACCAAACTTTATTCTCTACACCTCTTAACAACAAAACATAAATTTCACGCAACTAGTTCCATGTAAAATTTATACGCCTAAACTGAAAAACAGTGGTAACCTTTCTCTATTAGAATACATGCAAATAAGCAATACAATACAATAACACACACACACACACACACATGTCCATGCGTGTTTAAAAGGATATGGTTACTTTAAAGATATTTATGATCAACGCCTCCGTCTGTGTTTTGTTGTTGTTTTTGTTGTATACTTTCGGTTTATAATAAAAATTCGTCTTTGATTGCATTTAACAATAATTCTAGGGCTATAGTTCAAAGTAAAACAAAGAAATTTCTAGAGAAACCAAAAAAAACTGATTAATCAAATATGTACTTGAGCATACATACGAGTACGCTTCTCAATATTTTGTGGTTACCGCCCTTCTGGTATTTTAGAGTTTCTAAAGCCTGTGGAAAAGATTTGAAACATTATAAAAACGAGCAGAAAAAAAATAGAAAATTATTAAACGGCCTTGTTGTCTATAACTTAAATTATGTTTCATAAAAATCAAAAGATAATAATCGCACAAATAATTAATGACTGTGTTTAAATTTTCATTATGTGTTCTCCTGAATTTAATCATGTTCAAGGACTCCTGCTGATAATCGTATGGTTATGACGGATTACCAATTATTTTGATATGTAATTCTGTTAAAAACAAATGTTATTGTTTAAAAAAAAAATGATTGTTAAATAAAACAACAACAACAATAACAACAACAACAAAATGAAATAAAAACAATGTTGACATGAAAAGCGCTCATAAATAAGAATTCTGAGTTTTGTATAAAAAAAATATCCTCCCCTTTAGATGATACAACGTTTTTGACTTTTTCCTATAAACTAACTAAAGTAACATAATTCCTAGTTAATCCTGGCATTGTTAACATATTCCATTAGTCGTTTTATTGTTTAAAGTGCTTATAAAGAAAACCGCATTGTGGCCACTAGCGCCTCTAACATATGCACGTTACTGCCACATATTTAAATTAACGACAAAAATGTCATACCTTAATGCACTTTGTTTAAATAGTCTTAATGTCCAGCTAACATCTGCTTCATTTTTTCCATCTTGTTTTTAAAATGACTGAAATAACTTTTGTTTTAAATTTATGATTTATACTAAAATTTCAAATATTAAATCCTCAATCATCTCGGCATAATTGTAATTTTTTAATACAATTTGTGTTTTAGCAAGATCCAGTTGCAGAATAGTATTTACAAAAGTTAGAAAATAATAATACTGCATGCCTTTATGTATAATCAAGAGAAAACGAAAATACATCGATAGAACTTTATGATATAGACTTTCAAATTTTATACCTTCTCAAGTACTAAGTTTCCAGTACATAATCATTATGGTAAAATTTCATCACACAGCTGTTATAGAGTAGTAAAATTGTATTAGTTGACCCCTGTCATCATAATGCCATGTTGAAGTAACCGATTATTTCATCTCCCTCTAAATTATATTTATTTTTTTAATATAAATTACCTGTTGGTTTGTCTAACGACTAATAATAATAAAATAACTAATAATTTTCTTAACAATTAAAATTTTCTTTTTAACAATAAAATCGCTTAAAGTAATTCTTCTTTTTCTTCTTCTTGCTTGACCTATAATTGAAACCTTAAAATTTTAATGTTTTCGATATTTTCGAATTTGTAGAATTTCTTTAATTTCAGTTTCTATTTTTTTTTTCTCTGATCTTTACAAAGAATCTTGGGATGACCTCTTTTGCAAGTTCGATTGGAGTCATTTTCAAGCGATTTTCTTGCATTTTCATTCATCCGCAAAATATGCCATTGACAACACAGGATTGTCTCTTTAACACTTTTATTTATCTTGATGTAAGCTAATGCAGAGCTTTAGCATTATTAACTAGAGAACTTTTGTATAGAGATTAAAGCTCTTAACTAAGGTAAATCAGTTTTATTTAGGTATATGATTTTACGTCAACCCGCGTCAAATTGGGTTTGTGAATATAGCGGTTTTGGCTATATGCCATCTTCAGTGTTCTTTTTTCTCTATAGAGTATAGAGAGTATAGGGAAAAGAGAATACTGAAGATGGCATATAGGCCGACTTAGGCCTCACTTTAGCGTCTTGTAGCGTGTACATTTTATGGTAGAAGTAAATACCGAAATGAAAATGCTTCCTTAGAATTCATTAATGCAAATAACTATAACAAGCAAACACCAGGAGTATAACATTTAACATAACTGCTTGCAGCATTTTAAAGACCAACTATAAATTTTTTGTTGTAAGTACTATGGCATTGGTTTTGAAGAATTTTCTCCTTGTTTATTGATTTTAAACGCTACATTTTAGTAAATTAAAAACGCTGTGGCAACCCTTAATAGTTAAATCTGTAAAACCGTTAAACTCGAAAAGCCTTAAAACTTTAAATTATTTTATATTTGACACTTGTAAATATTTACCAAAATGACAAATTTAATTTATGTTTAGAAATTCATTCGTTATTTCAATTTTTGCCACATTCGTTTAGTGGTTAAATTTTTGGTTTAAGTTTTTGTCATTATTTTTTGGCCATTAATTTGTCACTTTATCTCTCCTAATTGATTTATTAATTGTTAATTTATTGTCTTCGTATTAACTCGCCATAAAAAGCAAGCGGTAGATTCTAATTATAATATTTGAAAATAAAAACAACAAAAAGATGAAATAAATTAATAAATTAATTTGCATAAAAACACACTAAAACAAAAAACAAGCAGAAAGCGTAATAAAATAAATAAATAAATAAATAAAACAATGAAATAACACAAACCTTTTCTTATTGGTCCGTGATTGGGTTCATGTTTAATTCGAAATTTATATTTAATTTTATTTGATTTTTATTCAATATGAAGACAAATAACAAAAACTTATTTTGTTTTTGGAATTTTGTTTGAAATTTATGTTTCTTAAGGTTTTTGACTGACAGCTCGCATATATTTTCGATGAATTTTAAAACTTCTTTTTGGTTTCTACAATTTTCGTTCTTGTTTTATGATAATTAGAGTAATTTATTGATTATTAAACATTTCCTACACGATTTCTGTTTCGGGTCTTGAAAGTTATTTAATTTAATTTAATAAGCGCATTTATTTAACTTAAGACTAAATTGCTTCATATGTTCTCTGGGTTTTTGTTTGTTTGTTCGTTTGTTTGTTTGTTTTGTATTTTGGTGGTGGGTTCATTAAATATTTAAGCCATAAAATGTTGTTTGTTTTTTAGGTGTTTATTGTTATAAAAAAGCTTATTTAAATCCGTTTTGCTAATCTTAATAAAATGTCATTTCAGTTTTAGAATGTGTGAAAATCATAAACGAAGCGACAGGTGCTGCAGCGCATTTCTATGGATTATTTATTGTAGCCCTTCTGGTTGTTGTTGTTGTTGGCTTTTTTGTTGTTAAGTATTCACAACTTAAAACATATAAAATCACAAAAATGTATACGGGCAAACATCCCTGTAGAAAATACTTAAAGTTCATTGCTTATGTAACTGCTTGCAGACAGACATTACCATTTTTTTTTAATTGCCTGAATTATAATTTGCTTACGTGCCTTAGACTTAATATATATTATTTAAGTGCATCGTTTAAAATTCTGCAGTTTTTTTTATAATTGGTCGGTAGTTAAGAGTTTTCACTTTCAAACGTAAATTTGTTTTACTTAAAATATGAAGGCAGCCTTAGATTCTTAAATGCCTTAATATTAGCTTTCATTACATCTTCACTTAAGTCTTCTACAAATGATTTCTAGTGGGACTTAAACAGAATACTCCAGAATTTTGCTTTGGTTGTTAGATAAGCGCCATATACTTGCAAATACTTTACAACAAAGTCTTTTCGCAAGCGATATTTTAAATAGCAACAAGCAAGTAAAACAAAAAGAAATTTTGTTCATTCCATTTTCATTTTCATTTACAATCTTTTTTATAATTTTATACAATTTTACCTTGTTCTCTAGACGACTAAGTTGGGACTTGCTTGCTAGTAGCCAGCTTATTATTTTGATTTTCATATTCAAGTACATTTTGATGTGGTATTTTTCCATGTGAGACGTTTTCTCCTATATACAGGGTGTCTCACGGGAAGGTATACTACTTTGCTTTGCAGCTTTTTGGTAAATACTAGTCTTGACAGTTCATATTTGGCAATCGTTAAGTGGACGCGTCGCAAATTTATGATGGAAAAATATTTGATAAACCAATGTGTTATAATCGTTAAAGCATTTTATCGAAATCAATCATCAAATACTGTGACGACAATTGACAGAAGAGCTTTTTACGTAAGACCATTTACCCCGCCTTACATATGCCAATATGATGTTACAGCTCGCCCATTACAACCCCGATTGTCATGAAAAAATCGTAGTGAGTGAAAACGGCGTAACGGTAACTGTGAATGGGGAGCGATAGCTTGATATGATTGAAAACTTTTTAATGCCACAACTGCATGCTTTGGGCTTGATTTACATTTAGACCATTACAGTGCCACATCGCCTAAAACCAGTATTACAATGGAATTACTGTGAGATCTCCTTCCACAACAAATTATTTCAAGAAATCGTGATGTTGATTGACCTCTGGGGATACCCCCGGGTGCACATATATATGGTCTTTATAGAACTTCGACTATCTAGACACAGTAGAACTGGTGGAAAAAGTGAGCCCAGTCCCCTGAAGTCAGCAGGGGTACAACTGGAAACTCCACGTTATTTCCACGGCAATCAGTGACCCGCAGAGTTCATTATTTGTCTCTTTAGGCATTTAATAGTTCTCTGGCTGATTATTGAGGTTGGCCCCTATATGGGAGTATCGTGGTGGTTGTGGTTTCGCGGCCCCATAACAGTATAATGGTTATTATGGTGGCCAGGATCAGTGAGATGATTAATGACACGCTAAGTGAATGATACAGTCCAGTTAGCATGCTAGACATGTGTTCTGGACAGGAGTTGGAAAGTCTCCAACTCTTAAGCAAGGAGTGATGATTTGCAGCCCTGCTCTGGTCTCATCGAAGTTGCAACTAGAAAGTTCTGTTGCATAGAATTATGGCTTCGGCTTCCTAGGACGAGCATGACGTTCCAAATTATGCATAGTGGCTTGACCACCATCTGATAAAGGCTTCATGGCCAGGTGCGGATGTAAATCAAATCACGTCTCTGACCTCTGGGGATACCTCAGATGCAAGGTCTATGCAAACAAACCAGAAACGCTTGAGCAACTCAAACAAAATATTCGTGATGAAATTAATAAAATACCGAGTGAAATGTGTGTGAGAATGTAGTGAAAAATGTGCTCAAAAGGGGGGCTCGCATTTGTGAGGATAACAGAGGCGGACATTTATCTGATATTGTTTTCCATACATAATTGCCGACATTAAGTAAAAGATTTATCAATCGAAAATCCATTCTCTTTCATTTAATCAAAAATTACAAACAAATAAAGTATTGTATACCTACCCGGCGGACATCCCGTTCATTCTCAAACACTTTACGCAAGTGGACTTTGGTAACAGCAAATTATTTATATACATATATGGGGGGCGCTCTTCTTTCCTTAAAGTAAATGTGACTTGATTCATTTTTATAATAATTTTCCATTTGTCTAACCATGGCAGCAGCGTGTTTAACTCTTTTTACATTACAGATGAAGCTTCACTGCAACATTTGTTGGTAGAGATTACTGACCCCTAATAGGGGTTTTCACACCGAACTTGTTAATTTGTTACTCGGTAGTTTGTTAATTTGTTAAAGTTAGCAACTGTGAACGACGCCCTTTTTTAACTTTGTTAGTCTGGTAACTTTCGTAGCAACTGTTCTGACACAATTTATTGTTCTCAAAAAAAGTAAAATATGCCACGAGAAAGTGTAAAAAAAAAAACAATTGCAGACCATTTAATTACTCATGCTTTGACACAAATAACGTTTGCTGAAGGTAAGTAGACAAGATTTATCGAAGTTTAGTAGTTTAATTAAAAATAATTTAATGCAGAAATTTTCTACAATGATGAAGATGAAATCGAAAATATACTGGATGAGCTGCATGAAGATTTACATGCTATCATGAAGTGTCGCAGAGGGGTTGTGTATGAAGTTCTAAAATCAATTAATTGGCGCGAAGATGTTTTGTCTTCAATGGATGAAAATCGTTTCTGCCAGATGTTACGCGATAATCGCGAGCAAATTGCTCATCTATTATCACTCATACGTAGCGACAAAGTTTTTACAAAATGTACCGGCAAGCAGTGTCCAATAGACTTGCAACTCGCTATAGTTTTGTTTAAATTGGGATCCTCTAGAGAAAGCGCATCAATCGCTAAAATTGCTACATTTTTTGGAATCGGTGACGGCGGCACACTTCTTAAAATTACAAAAAGAATTTTTAGCGCTTTTTTGAAATTAATACACCAATATATATTCTGGCCAGATTCTACAGAACGTTCGGAAATAGTTCGCGAAACATTCAGTGAACTACCTTTTTGCATTGGTTATGTGAACGGAACTGAAATCAAGCTTGCAGAAGCTCCGTTGACTATTTTTGCAGGTGCCACACATATGCACTTAAAGCACAAATTGTTTGTGATTACAAACTTAAGATTCACCATGTAGTTACAGGATATAGTGGTTCAATCCACGATTCAAAAATGTTAAAGAATTGTTCACTTTATAAGGAGCCAAGCCAAATTTTTTCTGGACAGGAATGGATTGCAGGTGATTCTGCTTATCCGTTAAGTAATACTATAATTACTCCATATAGAAGCAATGCTCAGCACCTTGATGCAGTAAGGAGGAAGCAATTTAACCTGCAGCATAGTAAATTCCGAGTAAGAGCTGAATAATAGTCTTAAAGAATTAAGAATGCGAATTCACAACGAGGAAAGCCAGACATTTTGCAACGATTGGGTTTTAGTGTGCTGCATCCTCCACAACATTGTCGTTAATATTACTGACATAGAGCTATTTGAAGAGGTGTCACAGAACCAAAGTGAGATTGAAGAGCAAATGGAAGTGTCAAGTACAACTACCTTTGAAATGAAAAGACAAATGTTCTATCATCTTTGGTTGCGTATTATAAGAAAAAATTAAGAAATTCATCACATATGCATTGCTTACTTATTTTAAAAAATCAGATGAACATTTTAGTTTGTCATTCTTTATTGTATTTTAATTTCAGTTCCAATATTGCAAGTCTCTCCTTTTGCTCCAGTTCCAATTTTCTAATTTCAAACTCTTTTTCCATTCTACTTTTTTCTAAATCAAGTTTTTGTTGCTCAATGCAATGCCGTTTTTCATTAAATGCATCTCTGTTTTTTTTGTAGTTCCGCCAGTTGGCTTAAGCTGCTTTTCGGCAAGCGCGTTTTAAATTTTTGGCTTAGTGACCTATTAATAATTGCAGTTGGTTTAGATGCTGGTACCTGTGGCATGGGTTCTAATGACACCGATTCAGCCTGTTCCTCTGAAGGGGAATGTTGAAGATTCCGTGACTACATTTGACTTAGTTTTATTCGTAAAAAGTTCTGCCAGGCGATCATAATACGGGCACATTTTTCGTAGTTTCTCTGCAAATCGTAAAAAAATTTTTTGAGAAAAGCAAATTTATTATAATCGAACGAATTACTCTTTGTAGTGGTACAGTCATCATTTACATCAATTCCAGCACCAGTTGACTTTCGCCACTCTTCAGCTTTATTAAATGTAGCTTTCCAGTATCGAACTTTGCATCGCAGCATTTCGCATGTTGCGTCAATTTTGGTCTGGTCCAAACATTTTTGGTAGTACATTGTACTAGTTGGTTTCTGAAAATACATACATATATAGCATAATCTTATAAACATATACAAAATAGTGCTAGATTGCTTCAATGTCCACATTTTCCAACACGAAATTCAACAGCAATTTATGCTCCGCTTCATTCAACTTTTTTTGCATTTTTGTTCGCATACGCTTTTTCTTTTGGTTATCCACTATAAGCACAGTTTATGATTTATTAAAATAAAGTAAAAGTCATTTAATTAACATACTTACTCTCAATGTACACGAAAATTGCTTTTTATTATATTAATTTACAAACTTTGATTGTAAGTTACCAACTAACAACTATTTTATCAGGGGTGCCGTGTTGTTAATTTGTTAAATGTTAATACGGTAACTCGTTAAATAGACAAAAACAAAATGCGTGTAAAAAAGTAACAATTAACGACTAACAAACCAACAAGTTCGGTGTGAAAACCCCTATTATAAATATATATGTATAATATTGGACCTTAGATGCTACATTGTGGGACTCTGCTGTATATTTGGTGTATACTTCACATAAACAGTTTATTTGTGTATATATGAATATAGTAATGAGAAATGTAGAGCAGATAGATTTGTTTTCTGGATTTAGTGCCGTGTGCCACACTTTATCAAATGCTTGCTTTATGTCAAGAAATACTGCAGATCAATACATTTTTTTTCTAGAGATTCTAATATTACTTATACTAATCTGTGACTCTGTTCTGATATTCCATGTCAGGTATAATTCGTTCTTTTTTTTAAATAGGCAGTATTCTTTGTACAGACACCTTCTCGAATATTTTCGAAAATGTAGTTAGCAGGCTATTGGTGAGTGAAATGAAATTGTTTCTCTGGTTTAGTAGTTACAACTCTTTTCCAATTTGAGGGAATCTATGAATGACTCATAGTGGAGTTATATATAGTAGTATCAAGAATAGAACGCCTTTCTGTGAAAGTGATTTTGCAACTATGAAGTATTTTTTTTTATTGTATCGTATAGACGTTTGTACTTCTGTCGGCGAAATATGTTTTATTGAAAATATGTCATCGCATCGAATGCACTCGCCGATCATACCAAACAAACAGCCAGTAGTGATGGTTTTCATCAGGGGGAATGACAATAGCATTAAAATTTTGTTACAGTAAATAACTGCCTTGTATAGCATATCCTTCTCACTTGTGGTTAAAGGAGTAACCATATTTGGTATTTTTCTCCACTGATAACTTCTTTCTTCTTCCAATTTTAAGAAACTGTTACAAAAGATAAATTTAATAAGGATTTACAAACAATTTTAAATAATTAAAAATTATAGTTTTTTTTAATAGACATGTATGTATGTGTGCATGACATTGTTTTTTTTTTTGAGTTAAGGAAAAAAACTCATAAAAACTCATAAAAGAATCAATTGTTTCTTAGCGAATTTATAACGATGTCCACCTACATATTTCCTTTTACATGGCTCTTTAATTGCACAATTTTAAGATTAATATTTCCCTGCAAAAAAAAAAAGCGTTTGGTTTTTAGAAAAAAAGTTGCAAAAACAAGTTGCAGTAGTTATTTATAAAACATTTTCCCATAAATAAGAGTATTAATCGAAATACTGCTAAAAGCTTAAGAGAAAAATAAATCCAATCAACACGTTATTAATTTCAAAAGATTTCTTTCCCTAAACTTGATTTTCTATCTAGATTTTGAGTGAAAATTACATTTCTCAAGAGAGTAACAATATTCTCTTAAAGAGAAGACAAGGCATAAATTAAAGAGAAGCCTCAACTAAGAAGAGAATTAGAAATCAAGAAATCTCAATTTTAATTTATTTACTAAAAAGCAGCTTAAACAAACCCCAGTTGAAAACATATCTGCTGTGTTTGATAAGACTGTTAAGATGTTATGTTTTGGTTGTGCTCTATTTTTGGTAAAATTGTTTTGCTTCCGATGTCATACAACTAAAATAATAATATTTTTATTTGTTTTTTAACATTCGTTCACTTTAAAGCATGCGTAGCCATCCAAATACTATTTTTAAATAAAATTACTGCAATTAAACGTTTTTTGTTGGCCCACTAATTGGTTGTAAAACATTTTCAGATTGTTGTATTGTTTGGTTGCTCCTAATGATTAAAGACGTTTTACATTGTAAACAAAAATAATAATTTATAAGCAATTTTATTTTTCGTGCTTGATTCCTTTAAATAAATATTTCATAATATTCTCACGAAATATTTATTAAAAATTTTTATTAAAAAATAAACATTTTATTTTATTATTACTTTTATTCTTATTCGACGTTTTTTTTTTAAATTTAATTAAATATGTAATAATCTTTTAACGGTCTTTTAAATAATTTAACGATTTTGTTTTTCTCGATATTACAAAAATTACATTTTATTTATTATATTATATTTAACTACATTTTATTTTATTTTATTTTTTTTTATAAAAATTTTTGTAATAAAAATTTCGTGAGAATATCATGAAATATTTATTTAAAAGAAAAATAAAATTGCTTATATTGAAAATGATTCCGAATAATTATAAATTACTTATAATAATTTATATTTATATTTAAAATTAAAAATTGTTATCCTTTATATCCTGATAACCAATGCAAATTTTATACAGAAAAATTATATCTGGAGAAGATTTTAAAAACTGATAAAATTCTTTTATAAAAAAATTATAACTGCTAAAAATTATTTACAGAAAAATGACAGTTAAATTTTTTTTATAGAATAATTCTGATTGATAAAATTTTTCTATATAAAAACCATGACGTGAAAATTTGGTATAGAAGTTTTATTACTGTTGAAACTTTTTTATAGAATAATCATGACCGTGGAAAGTTTTCTATAGAAAAATTATCTTTTATAGAAAAATCATGATAGTTAAATTTTTTTATAGAAAAATTCTGATTGAAAAATTTTTCTATAGAAAAACCATGATGTGAAAATTTGGTATAGACATTTTATTACTATGACTATGACATGACTATTCTTTGATAGATAAATTATGGCTAATGAAATATTGTATAGAAAAATCATAACTGATAAACATTTTCTAAACCAAAATCATGGCTGATTAAATTTTTGCATACAAAAATCATCACTGATAATACAGAAAAATTATGTCTGCTAAAATATTTTTATAGGCAAATCATGACATAAAAGTTTTCTATAGGAAAATCACAACAACTAAATATTTTCTACAGTAAAATTATGACTGATGAAAAGTTTTCATGCAATAATCAAGACTGAAGTAAATTTGATACAGAAGATTAATTACTGGTAAAAATCTTTTAAAAATAATTATGACTGTTGAAAATTTTCTACAGAAAAATTATGACTCATGCAATTTTTTTTATAAAAAAATTATTACTGATAGTAAAGAAAAATTATGTCTGCTAAAATATTTTTATAGGCAAATAATGACATAAAAGTTTTCTATAGAAAAATCACGACAACTAAATATTTTCTACAGAAAAATTATGACTGATGAAAAGTTTTAATAAAATAATCAAGACTGAAGTAAATTTGATACAGAAGATTAATTACTGGTGAAAATCTTTAAAAAAAAATTATGACTATTGAAAATTTTCTACAGAAAAATCACGACAACTATAGATTTTCTATAGAAAAATTAGGACTGATGAAAAGTTTTCATACAAGTATCAAGACTAAAGTAAATTTGATACAGGAAATTAATTACTGGTGAAAATCTTTTAAAAAAATTATGACTGTTGAAAATTTTCTGCAGAAAAATCACGACAACTAAAGATTTTCTATAGAAATATTATGACTGATGAAAAGTTTTCATACAAATATCAAGACTAAAGTAAATTTGATACAGAAAATAATTACTGATGAAAAGCTTTTGAAAAAAAATTATGACTGTTGAAAATTTTCTACAGAAAACTTACGACAACTAAAGATTTTCTATAGAAAAATTATGACTGATGAAAAGTTTTCATAAAATAATCAAAACTGAAGTAAATTTGATACAGAAGATTAATTACTGGTGAAAATCTTTTAAAAAAAATTATGACTGTTGAAAATTTTCTACAGAAAAATCACGACAACTAAAGATTTTCTATAGAAAAATTAGGACTGATGAAAAGTTTTCATACAAGTATCAAGACTAAAGTAAATTTGATACAGAAAATTAATTACTGGTGAAAATCTTTTAAAAAAAATTATGACTATTGAACATTTTCTATAGAAAAATCACGACAACTAAATATTTTCTACAGAAAAATTATGACTGATGAAAAGTTTTCATACAAATATCAAGACTAAAGTAAATTTGATACAGAAAATAATTACTGATGAAAAGCTTTTGAAAAAAAATTATGACTGTTGAAAATTTTCTACAGAAAAATCACGACAACTTAATATTTTCTACAGAAAGATTATGACTGATGAAAAGTTTTCATACAAATATCAAGACTAAAGTAAATTTGATACAGAAAATAATTACTGGTGAAAATCTTTTAAAAAAATTATGACTGTTGAAAATTTTCTACAGAAAAATCACGACAACTAAAGATTTTCTATAGAAAAATTATGACTGATGAAAAGTTTTCATACAAATATCAAGACTAAAGTAAATTTAATACAGAAAATAATTACTGGTGAAAATCTTTTGAAAAAAAGTTATGACTGTTGAACATTTTCTACAGAAAAATCACGACAACTAAAGATTTTCTATAGAAAAATTAGGACTGATGAAAAGTTTTCATACAAGTATCAAGACTAAAGTAAATTTGATACAGAAAATTAATTACTGGTGAAAATCTTTTAAAAAAAATTATGACTGTTGAACATTTTCTATAGAAAAATCACGACAACTAAATATTTTCTACAGAAAAATTATGACTGATGAAAAGTTTTCATACAAATATCAAGACTAAAGTAAATTTGATACAGAAAATTAATTACTGGTGAAAATTTTTTATAGAATAATTATGACATGTTCTACAGAAAAATTATGACTCATGCATTTTTTTTACACATAAAATATGGCTGATGTATTTTTCTTTTATAGAATAATCATGACATGAAAAGTTTCGAGAGAATGATAAAATTTTTCTACAGAATTTTTTGTAAACATTTTTTACTAAATGTATTATTTCATAAAAAGGTAAAGGGTAAAAATTAAAAGGGTGAATTGCATTTTAATTGACATCAAAGAATGACAGGGGGTAAATGCCAAAGTTTCATATGGAATTAACACTCTTAAAAGTTAATTTTTACTTTCAAACAATAAAACTTGTTTGACCACACATATTCGCTGTTGTTTTTCAAACAATTAGGTTATGCTTTTTTGGTTGGTAAGGTTTGGTTGGATTATAATCACTCCTGGCTTCATCCAAATCAATTTTAAGTTAAACTACGATTGTTTGACTCATACATGTGAGCCCAAGATAAACTATTTAACAAGTTTATCAAAATTTATACAAATTATAATTATTATATTCATTTATGTATGTGATTTTGTTTGTGCTAAAATATTATGACAAGTTGTCACACATACATTAACAAGGTGATAAAAATATTATCACCAAAATGATGATTTGAAATGCGAATAAAGACCTTTGCAAATCATAATCGGTGAAAATTTAGAGAGTTCAAACCGCCTGAGACTAACTGATGCAACATTTTTAAGTTTTATGATTTAAAAATCGGGCAACTGATGAGCATAACTTGAAGTAAAGTCAAAATTATAAAAAAAAATAAATAAAATAAATAAATTAATAAAAAATGAGCTTAAATCTGTGAGTATTTCAAATCTAAGAAATAAATTACTTTTTCGATAAACGACGATTTTATTTATATTTTTTTAATATTGTATTAAAATATCTGAAAATTTTAACAAAATTAAATATGTTGTGCACGGACTAATTACACTTAAAAGAATTGCAGAAAAACAAATTTAAATTAAAGAGAAATTTAGGTCTTCTTCTGGGTTTTCTTTAAATAAAAGTTGTTTGCTTTGTGATCTTGAAACAGCTTTAACAAATTTTGACAAGATTTATTTGATTGAGATCATTACCATCATTTCAATGTTTATCGCAATCATAAAATGTCAAGTTGTCATTTAATGATAATAAAGCACAAATAAACTGCCAATACTCCAGTCAACATTCAACAACGCACAATTTGTTCATTTATCCAAGCAACCTTTTAATTTTAAATAATTTATTTTTTATGTGTGCCATTATGTAGTCGTGTTTTTTGTAATGATGCAATGAATGAGGGACGAAGCGTTTTTAAAAATAATTAAAGCCAATTGAAATTGTCTTGTCAGTGTTATAAATGGCGTTAACATGATCTGCTGCATACTGACGAAGTTGGATACACAATTAACAACTAAAATTATTGCAACCGAAACTAATAAAACATTTCATAATATAATTTAAATCATTTATAATGAGTTTTAAATGATGATGCATTATAACATTTTTAGTCTTGTGGTTTTAGTATTTGATAGAACATATTTTATAATTATTGAAAAATTTCAAATAATTTTTCAAAATTTTTTAATAAATTTTTCAAAGTCTTTATTATAAATTTGCTAATTGGCTATCACTTAAAAAGGCAATAAAATAAAATTATATAAAATTATATTTCTGAAAAAGTAGTTCTTAAAAAAAGGTAAAAGAAAATATTTCTAAATGTCTTTATTAATCTTTTAAAAACTTTACTTAAAAAAAGTCATTTACATGGCAACAAATAACGTTTTTCAAATGTCAATGTTATACAGTGTATTATAACTGTAATACTATAATACATTGTGAACAGATTCACATTGAATATGGTTAAATATTAAAGTATAAAATATATTAAAAAGTTCAAATTTAAATTCACGCAAAATTACAATTTTTTAATCACAAAAAGAAAATTAAATTTTCAGAATGAAACAAAAATCTTCTAGCCGAAATAATAATGATTTCAAAAATACACAAAAATAAATTTTATAAAAACCTAAAATTTCTTCATACAGTAGAGATATCAGAAAAGCATGTCCACTGAGACACAGAATCTTAAATTTTTATCTAAATTTGTATTATTTGCTGGGAATATAAAGGGTCCGCCATTTAACGTTTTTTTTTGGCAACTAGTGCTTATTTCGTGAATGGTAACACTTAGCTCATGTTTGATTTGACAGATAATTAGTTTTACTCTTCCGCTGAACGAATATGGTAGTGTATACGCTTGAACAACGCTTCGCTAAATGGGCCTGCGATCGACTTACAGAAAATGCCGATTTTGCAAAAAAAAAAAAAAATCAGCTTTTCAGATGAAGCTCATTTTGATCTTGGCGGGTATGTTAACAAGTAAAATTGTTCCATTTAGGGCACAGAAAACCTCCACGCACACATTGAAAAGCCCACGCACCCAAAACGAGTCACTGTTTGGTGCGGATTTTGGTATAGAGGCATAATTGGACCATTTTTCTTCGAAAATGAGCAAGTAGTGGCCGTTACAGTTAATGGCGATCGTTATCGGGCCATGCTGAACGAATTTTTGTTCACAAAAATTGAAGAGGAGGATATTTCGGACGGAGGCTGTTTTTAGCATTATCGCTTGCTTGGCTCATTTGCCATTGAATTTTTTTTTTTTTTTTTTTTTTTTAAAGAGAAGTAGCACTTCAGGCAACAATGCCTATTTAGTCAAGTACCGTGCTACCTTCTTTTGGAAAGGGATAGAGAAGAGATGAAATAGGTGGTGAAATCAGAAGGATAGTCGGAAATTAACTGCCGTATAAAGACAGCAACAGCGACCAGTGACTATGCCTTCATCGCTGAGCAGCTCAGCCGACAGTCAATTTTTATTTTTTGTAGTGAAAAAAACCAAGGTCTTCGTTGGGAATCGAACCCACAACCCCCATATTTACAAGCTAGTACACTACCTACTAGCCTACAGGGGCACCTAATTTGAAATAATGATTTTAAATAAAAACAGCCAATCTGCTTTAAGTATTTAAAAAATGGGCCTAAAATTCGTAAGATCCAGAGGTATAATTGGGCTATTTTTCAGGAGTGGCCGTTACAGTCAATGGCGATTGGCAACGTTTGGTTTCAACAGGACGGCGCTACGTGCCACACAGCCGAAGCTGTGTAGTTTTGTTTATAGCATTCAAAACAAAAAAAAAAGATATTTGGTAGTCCCCATACAGCCATGCCGTCTTAACCCCCGGGGGCACATATATATGGGCTTTGGAGAAAGCAACAACTTAGACCTGTGCAACTGGGGGAAAAAGGGAGCACAGTCCCCTGAAGTCAGCAGGGGTACAATTGGAAACTCCACTTTATATCCACGGGAATCAGTAAGTCGCAGAGTTCGTTATTTGTCTCTTTACACATTTAACTGTTCTCTGACTGATTATTGAGGTTGGCCCCTATATGGGAGTATCGTGGTGGTAGTGGTTTCGTAGCCCCATAATAGTTAATGGTTCTATGGTGGCCGGGTTCATTTCACCTTTAACAACACCTACCTGGTGAAATGTTCCCAGATCCAGTGCGCATGCTAGTCATGTGTTCTGAGAGGAAGTTGGATAGTCTCCAATTCTTTAGCAAGGAGTGATGATTTGCAGCCCTGCTCTGGAATCATTAAAGTTGCAACTAGTAAAGACCTGTTGCTAGAATTAGTCTTCGGCTTCCTAGGAAGAGCATGACGTCCCAAATTATGCAGTGGCTTAACCACCATCTGATTAAGACTACATAGTCAGGCGCAAATGTAAATCTAATCACACACAGCCATGCCGTCTTATAAACTGAACATGTTGCGTTTTATGTTGCGTTGTACGTTTCACAACAAAATATTGTAGTAAATTGTACATTGCTAAAATAGTTTTGAAAAATATAATTAATTTCGATGTCAGAAATAAAAAGAAAAAAAACTAGTGGAAAAGTATCGTATAATATAAGAGTATATTAATGTATATTCACAGATTGCAGCAGTCTAAGAAGCTTCTAACAGTTTTTAGAAATAAACATTTTTAACACCCGTTAAGCGGGCAAAAGTAAAAGTGTTTTTGTTTAATTTGCTGTTCTTTCTTTTTTTGCTTTGTTGCTTGAATATGAAATTTTTGCTTTGACTTACCCCATCGTTTCTTTCTGTTTACCACGTTTTTTGGTTTTTTATTTAAACAATAAATATTTAAATTCAATTACAAATAGCTTTAAAGCTCTTAAAGTTTCTAAGATCTGGTCTCACTTATAAATCCACTTCAATTGATTTCAGTGCTGATAAAAATCGTCTTTGTGTCACTTCCTCCGTTGATGTTATTGATGATGTTATAACATTTTCTTTGGAAGTTTAGTTAAGTCCATATAATAAATGTTCATATTCCTTTGCTCTATATAAATAAGTTTGTTTGTTAAAAATTGTTATACAAGGTGGCGCAAAAATAACCTTCCGATGTTTTTTGGCTGTAATTAAAAAAATAAATGAAAAACTTTGATTCTTCTTGTGGATTATTTTTATTTGGTCTTTTAATTTTTTTACATCAAGTCGAGAATATGATGTCATGTAAATGGCCGCCGCCACAGTTGATTGTCATTTGAGCCCTTTTTATGGCATTTTCCATCACTTTGGCCAAAACTTCCGGCGATAGGTCCTCACATTCTTGACGGATATTGTCTTTAAGAGCTGCAAGAGTCTGAGGCTTGTTGACATAAGCCCGCGACTTCAAAAAGCCCCACAAAAAGAAGTCTGCAGCGCTCAAATCAGGCGATCTTGCTGGCCAGGGCAAATCGCCAAAACGGGAGATTAGGCGCCCGGGAAATGCATCCTTCAGCATATCGGTTGTGGCACGTGCAGTGTGTGCCGTTGCACTGTCCTGTTGGAACCACATATTTTCCAATCCCAATTCATCAAGTTGCGGCAAAAAGAACTCGTTGATCATTGCTCTGTAGCGCTCACCATTCACAGTAACCGTTTGGCCCGCGACGTCTTCGAAGAAGAAAGGTCCGATGACTCCTCTAGCGAAAACAGCACACCATACAGTGAGTTTGAGCGGGTGTAATGGCTCTTCGTGGGTTACACGCGGATTTTCAGTGCCCCAGAAGCGTAAATTTTGCTTATTTACGTACCCGCTAAGACGGAAATGGGCCTCATCACTCATGATTATTTTTGATGAAAAATCAATATTATTCAGTATTATATAACAATAATATGTTAGTTTTGAATTGATCATCGGGAGCTCCTTTTATTTATATTCTTTGAGTTAAGGAAATAAATTGTATTAAAGTAATTTTAATGTAACAGATACAGCAGACAGAGTATTTCAGATTTAATTGCTATAAATTACAAGTCGCTTTTACTTAATGCTTTCAATTATCTGATGAAAATATTATTAATCAGTTTAAAGATCATGCTGTTGAAGTAAAGCATTTGAATATTTAAGGGTTTTTTTTATTTTAGGAAATATTTCCTTAGAAACAATTTCTTACAAAATTGTACTTAAGTAAAGTTAAGCTAAACTTAAAATTAATAATAAGTTGTTCTTTTCATAATAGTGATTTCGTATAAGAAATTAATCTCTTTTATCTCCACCCCCTAATCTATTATTAAATTAAACAACTTGTTAACATTTTTAATCAATTTTATTTCCTTTTGTGCTTTTTTACTTTTCCTTAAATTAAGTCAATTACATTATGTCACAGCTTGTATTTGTTTTTTTTTAAATCTTATTTTAGGTAAATTTCGAAGAAAATTTCCTATCACTTGCCGCTGTTTGCTAGAAACTAGTTTTTTGCTGCTCTCATAATAGTAGACCTCTCATAGAGTAAACACATTATTAATAAAGAAAACAAGTAGTTATGCATGTGTTTAACAACATTTACTACGTACGAATGCATTGTATCTTTAAGTAAGAAGAAAAAGTTGTTATGAATTATGCTATTGTATTACAAAAAAAAATTGCCATGTACTATAAAGTTGCGTGAGGTACAAAAGCTAATTTCTGAAGTAAATCCGAAAAAAGCTCCTGGTATGGACGGCATAAGTAACAAAATGTTTAAGGAGCTCCCCAATATTGCAGTCAGAATCATGCTATTCATTTTTAATGCCATTTTACGGCTTGAATACTATCCTGACCACTGGAAGATTTCTAAAGTTAAAATGATTCCAAAACCGGGTAAAGACCTAACCAAAACCGAGTCATATAGGCCCATAAGTCTATTACCAACTATTTCAAAGGTTTTCGAAAAGTTGCTTATGGATAAATTGTCTCCAATGCTAAGGGATAGTGGGTGTATCCCAAACCATCAATTTGGTTTTAGAAGTAGACATAGCACAATTGAGCAAACCCATAGATTGGTTCAGGTGATAAGAAGGACTTTTGAAGAGAAGAAGTATTGTTCAGCTATTTTTATTGATGTTTCACAGGCTTTTGACAAAGTTTGGCATGAAGGTCTATTTCTAAAACTGACCGCTCACTTGCCTTGTAACATGAGCAACCTACTGAAAAGCTACATAATTGGACGAAAATTTGCTGTTGTTGAAGGAAACTTCGTAAGTGTATCCAAACCAATTTCCTCAGGTGTACCACAAGGTAGCATTCTTGGACCAGTTTTATATTTGATATATACCTGCGATATGCCTGTAAGTGAAACTGTCCACACTTCTACGTTTGCTGATGATACAGCGTGTCTAAGTTCGCACGAAAACTCCCATCAAGCCTCAATAAATCTTCAGCAACATATAACTCAGTTGGAGTTGTGGTTAAAATTATGGAGAATTAAAGTGAACGTTCAAAAGTGCATTCATGTGACTTTCACCCTGCGAAGAGATAATTGTTCACCCGTTCCAATCAATAATCACATTGTTCCTCACCATAATTATGTGAGATATCTTGGTATATATCTTGATCGTCGCCTTACATGGAAACATCATATTGACTCAAAGCTAACACAAGTGAAACTTAAGCTAACACAATTACACTGGCTCATTGGCAGGAACTCGAGACTTGGCCTAGATTGCAAACTTCTAATTTACAAGAGTATTCTGAAACCAATATGGTCTTATGGAATCCAACTTTGGGGCACTGCCTCAGCTTCAAACGTGGATAGAATCCAACGTATGCAAAATAAAATTTTACGGTTGATAACTTCCGCCCCATGGTACATCAGAAATTCAAACATACATTGTGACTTAGACATACCGCTGGTGACTACAGAAATCATGAAATACGCAGGCAAATACTTGATGAAGCTCGAAGACCATCCTAATCCCCTTGCTCGCAATATCTTGGATTATAGTGGACATAGCCGATTAAAAAAGAGGGATACCGCAGCTTTAATCCTCAATGCTACAGATGACACATCTTAGAAACATTTGTTTTGTTTTTTTTTAATGTCAATTTCTTTTTACCCAAAAGGTTAGTTCTGACATGGCCGGGACTAATGTAACTTTTTTTTTAGAATTTAAGATTTTAAAACTTATTGTTAGTTCTTTTTATAGAAGATACAATAAATAATTTTGAGAGTTAAAAAAAAAAAAATGTACTATAAACCATAAAAAAGAACTGTTATACATATATAAAATTTTGATTTTCAGATTAAAGTTTAAGCATAGATGAAATCAGAAAATTTTAAAGACAGTTCATATTCTATGGATTGACTGATAAGATGTATTATGGCCACTTAAGTAAAATAAATAAAAAATATAAATTTTTAAAATCCTGCCGGTTATGGTAAGCATTAATGAAAAAGCAATGCAAGCTCGGTCCAAATAAGGTATTATTTTTAATATATATATATATATATAACGCCATACTTCGTTTAAATTACTTTCCTGTGCACACACATTATTTTACTCGCTATATTCTTCAAAATACTTGAAAGACTATTTCAGAAAGATTACCAGTTTTAGAAAATTATAATATTATCCCTGAACACCAATTTGGTTTGAGAAATAAATATGTTATTCTCTAATGGGCAATTGTATTATTGAACTCTCTAGTATTGCCAATTATTTTGAACTCTAAAAAATATTGCTCAGAAGTATTCCTAGACGTTCAACAAGCTTTTGACAAACTTTGACATCCGGCTTTATATTGTAAGTTAAAAAACTGCTTTGAACTCCCTTCTTCCAAGTATCTTCTACTAAAATAATTTCTAATTTTTGTTAAAATGAATTATTTAAGATATATAAAACTAACTATATAAATTTAAGGCCGGTGTTCTTTAAGCAGTGTACGTGTACTGGGTCCAATTCCCCATACGATATTTACATCTGATATGCCAATTATAGAATATATTGTTACGTTTATACCTTTTATAAACGTTTTGTTGTGAGTTCGTTATCGCAAAATAAATAACACCAGTTTTTAGAGTTGTTAAATTTATAACAATTTTATTTACTTTAACTACACAAAGTTGACACTTCAGAACACTTCTTTACTCGATGAGGTTTAATTTTACACTGATTCATTATCCACTCAGACACTTCCCTATTTATACTTGTCCATTTAAAGTCTAGAAGATGTAAGAATATTCTACTCCCTTTGTATCGCATTTTGTTGTTGTATGTTGTTTATTCGTTGTATAGGCGCCTGTATGGCTGTGTGTTGTTGTTTTTATGCTGATAAGGTTTCTGCTTGGGATTTATTTCAATACATTTGTTGTTGCTTTTGCAAAAAAAGGGTTTCTTAAAAAACCACGCAGATGGTAAACAACATGTATGTTTCTTGTTGTAAAGTTTATTTTTATCTTGCGCGTTTAGATGATAAACAGCATATCAAATTGTAGTTGTGTGTGTATAAAGTTCTACGCAGTTTGTAACCAGTAGTTCGCTTAATTGCTTAATTATTTTATTTTAAAACCTAAGCAAGATATATTCGTAACAATAAGTTAGTTGCACTTGTGCTATTGACACTTCAATTTTGATATCAGAATCATGTCCGAACAATCGGTCAATTAAAACGCAGCAACAGCATAATGTAATTAAGAAGTGGCTAAATAAATAGAACATTAAAGTTTACACTTAAAATCTATACAAATTACATTTTCTTCACGCTGTAGGAACTGTTCGGAAGTAATTTTGGTTTACAGTCCAATTCCTCAAGCTGGATGCACTAAGTATTTAGGAATCTACATCGACATCGGTTATTAGGACCAAAATAAAATTTAAATTTTAATAAAAAATAAAAAAATTTTTTCCTGAAGAAGCTTTCCAAAGGAAAGCGAAATATTGAGAAGAAAAAATATATAAAAAAGATCTTAAAAAAGAAAAAAGATATTTATTAAAGATAAAAAAGATCGTTTAAAAAAACTATAAAAATTAAAAAATAAAAATGTATACAATTTTAAGCCGGTTCAGAGTAAAAAATATTGCAACGATACCAGTCAAAAACGCTAAGAACAATCGTGAACGTTCCATAGTTTGTATTGAATAATTCAATCCACAAAGAATATTCCATTCCGAAAGTTATGAAAGAAATTAAAAGCTTTAGTTAAAATCATTTAGAAAGGCTAACTAAGCACAGTAACTGTTTAACAATTACTCTTCTCGACTCAAAGGTCTTAACATTCTGGATTTGACATTCCGGATCTAATGATATATTTTTGTATTTTCATATGTTAAACCATATTTTTTTGTAAACTTGTAGATATTTTTACTTAACAAAATCTCATAAATCTAAGGAACTGTTATCAATAATATTTTTAAAACTATTGCAGATGTTCTCAATGGAAAATAATAGAAATTTGGTTATTATCCTTCAATAAATAGATGGTAATTTAAAAAAAAAATTCAAATCGTCTAAACGAAATTTATTTTCTAAATTTAATATTTTATAAATTAAATTGAAATCTTATTTTTTGGACAAAAAAAAAAAAAAAAGCGTAGACGATCGATGCCATTTAAATAACAACTATAAGGGTCATATATCTAGATCAGAGTTCCCCAAACTTTTTTGTATCATTGTGTTGGATAGACCCCCTACCTACCTGATATTGATTTCCTGTAAATTTCTAACTGTAGGGAAGTTTAGTGTTAAAAACTTTAAGTAAAAACACATGTTAATTTAAACATCTGTTAATTGAATTTAAATTAAAACACTCAAAATTAAATTTTATATCTGTTATGTAAAATTACGTAACATAAAATAAACACAAGATAAACTATAAATAAAATAACATAAGCAATAAGTCAATATTTTGAGTGAGAAGGATGAACCTGATGCTTCAATAATAAATTTTCAACATTTGGCGTCAATTTTGTAAGGGTTAATCTTAAATCTCCTCGGCTAAAAATGTCCAGTTTGTTTCTTTTTTTTTTTGTTAAGAGATTGGTAAGAGCGCTGAACCCCCTTTCCACTAGGTATGACGATGGACAGGAAATTAAAAATTTCCTCGCTATATTCCATAATACGGGATAAGTAACGGAAGTATGTTGTTTTGCAGCCAGAATTGCTGATATCCGTTTTTAAACTGAAACTTAAGTTTTCGTTTGTACTTAGTTCAGTCAGTTCCTCTTGTATTATGACATTCGTTTCTTCTATTTCACCATATGGATTAATTATTCACGGTGGTATTACCACAGTCAAAATATCCTCAAACCTAGATTCAAAATCTGAATAGAGGGTATTTAAATGTAGAACGTAAGTTCAAACGCCGTCTTCCTGGCAGCTTGTCTGTGACAAATTGGGGAACTGAGAAAATTCGCCCCGTCCAATATTTTGCTTCATTAGTTTAACTCTGGCAAGAAACGCTGATAAGATGGACTTTGTTTTAATCAAATTCAAACTGTCGCCTTGTAATTGCAAATTAACCATATTAAATTTTGTAAACAGATCTGTTAAATAGGCGATGTCTGTTTTCCTCTTCATTAAATTTTCGTTCAAAATTTTATCTTTAGTATCCGGAAATTCTAAAATAGTTTAAAAAAGTGCAAAAAATCTTGTCAAACATAAGCCTTTCGACAGCCAGCGTACTTCAGTATGAAAGTGAATCGTCATTTTCTTCACACAACTGCGCAAATAACCGCGTATTCAACGCGTTGCTTATTTATCAGAACTCATTTTATCAATACGTCTTCCAACAGTATTCTTGCTTAAGGGAATTCTTTTAATGATATCAGATGCAGGTTTGTGTAAAACAGTTTTTAGAACCTTTTCAACGGCTGGTAAAATTAACTTCTCTCCGATAGTAAGCGGTTTTCCGAATTTTTCTATAAGTAGCAAAATATTGTAAAACGCCCGCAAACCATCGTCATTTCTTTGTGAAGCCGAAGCGAACATTCTGTCCAGTGTAGGTATCTTCTGAAGTTCATCTTTGAGTGTTTAAAAGTATTTCAAATCTTTTTTCTGTTTTATCAGGGTGGCATCTTCTCAGATGATGGTTTCATAGCGTCACTGCCCAAAACTTTGTAGCATAAAAGGCGCATAGACAATTGTTTGTCCGGCAATGATGGAATGAAGCCAAATTTCAAATATTCAACACTATACTGTCTACATTTCTTTTTAGATTCGGACATGGTATCAGTCATCTTATTTAAATTATTTAAATAAGACAGAAAATACAGCATTTTTTGATTTAGCACGGTTCGAACTATCACAACACACATAAATAAAAACACACACACAGCATACAAACAGCTATGTATTTGTATTCTCTTTCGTTTCTCTTTCGTCTTTTTTGGTACATACATTCAAGCAAATTTGCTGGTCAGAGAAATTGTAAATGTCAAAAATTTAAGGGAATTCCCTTTTTTGCAATATGCACAAACGTTTAGTAGAAGTTCAAAATGTATTGCGACCACAAAGCGACACAATTTTATAAACATACACTTTAGTTCATTTAAATAACAACAGCAAAAAATTTGTATGTTACTGCGGATTTTTAATCAACCAAGCAAAAGAAAGATATAACATTTTTTTTTAGATATTTTGTTTTATTTTTTATTATTACTATTGACAATTTTTAAATTTTTGTAATTAAAAGTAATTAATTAATGTTGAAAAAAAAACTTGCTAAAAAATTAAAAAAAAGTAGTTCATTTGAATAACAACGCAAAAAAAGGTTTGAAAAACATAAAAAAATATTCACAAAATTAGGTCTTATTGCTAAGAACTATTAAGTTTCACATGTTCTCTAACAATTAGTAAGAAGTGTTGCCACCATGGTGCTTTATAACCTCAAATATGCGACTTGGAATGGAATCGTAGAGAGTTTTAAGGTAATCTAGGGAAATCTCGTCCCAAGCGGTCTCGATGGCATTGACCAATGATGGAACGTCTTCAAATTGCTTACCTCCTTCATAAACCTTCCGCGAAATCCATCCCCAAACGTTTTCCACTATGTTTAAGTCTGGTGAGTAAGGTGGCCATTCCATCCGCGTCACATTTTGGTCACTTATCCAGGCTTTTGTCGCTCTAGCATTGTGTATCGGAGCGTTATCCTGTTGGAAAATCCAACGCAAAGGTCCAAAAATGTTGCTGCATTCCTCAAAAGCTTTTTCTAGAATGTTCTGTGTTCAGTTTTGTGGTTTTTAATTGCAGTTTAATACTGCCATAGTATGATATGGCACCCCATACCATAATTCCACTAATGCGACTGTGTCGACGGCTTAATATTATTTCTTCTTTTCTCAGGTCATGGTAATAAAAATTATACCTGTCAGGACCATCAAGGTTAAATGTTTTTTCGTCTGAAAAGACAACCATGTGCCATTCTCTCTTCCACGTCATGTGAACTTCAGCAAAATTCAATCATTTCTCTTTGTGAATGGCTTTTACTGCAGGTTTTTTCTTAAGTTTCATTCTCTGAATATGAGGAGAATTTACTATCAAGCGCCGAACAGTCGAAATACTCGCTGAAACTCTGGCTTTCGCCTTAATTTTTGGTACGGAATCACAGGAACTAGACGCAATTCTTAAAACTACACGCTTGTCTGTTGGCGATAAAACACTTGCTGGTCTTCCTTTCATGTTTTTCCCATAAGAATCCCGACTTTTTATGTAATTGAAGACAACACGAGCACTTCTTCCGATTTTCTCTCCAATTTTTCTAAAGGACAACTTTTGTTCAAAATAGGCTTCAATTTTTCCTCTTTCTTCTAATGATAATGACTTTCCTCGTCCCATTTAAAATTTTTTTTTATTTTATGAAGTGCAATTTGTCAAACTAAATAAGACTGAAAAATCTGCGCAGACTATTCGCTTTAGAATATTAAAAATTATCAACTGTTGTTATTCATATGAACTATTTTCAAGTAAATTTTTTTGCCATTCCAGTAGGCTTTGACCGCTACATTCGTAACGGGACTTTTTTCATTCTTTCTTTACCCATTTTCTTAAACCAGTGTGGTCACTTAATATAATATGAAAGCACATACAAAGCGATTTGTAGTACATTTATCTACATATCAATTTTTCGTAAGGACTATCACTGTTGTTATTTAAATGAACTGCAGTGTATATAATAAATTTTTTACTTCATAGGTACTTTTATAAATAATGTATATGTTTTGATATTATAAGATAGTATGATGTAAGTAAATAGGTACTATCAGTGTATGTGTTGAGATCCACTATCGTGGACCCCCATTTTCATTTCATGGACCCCCAAATTTTTTTTCGCTGACGTAGACCCCTTGCAGGTTGTCTGTCATAGATCCCTAGGGGTCGAATCATTGATCTAGATGAACTTAGTTAGTTACGAGTTATGAACGATTAAGATAGACGACGACGGAATTTGTAGGACTTGGGACGGAAATGACAGTTATGCTTTAGCAAAATATAAATTTTATCCCAGAAAAAAAAATTGTGTCTTTAAAAAATTAAAAAAATAAATAATCTTTAATAAATATCGTTTTTTCTTTTTAACGATCTTTTTTTTAAAAAAAAATCCAAAGGAAAGCGAAATATCGAAAAGAAAAAAATATATAAAAAAGATCGTTCAAAAGAAAAAAAGATATTTATTAAAGATAAATAAAAAAAGATCGTTTAAAAAAACTATAAAAATTATCAAAAAATAAATAATAAAAAAAATCAATTTGTTAAAAAAATAAAAAATAAAATTCTGCGTTTTTTTTTTTTTTGTTTTACTTGTTATCATTCTTGCTAAGAGTACATGAAACGTCTTCCATCTACTGAGGAAATAACTTTGAATCAGGTTTGAATATTTTGCATTTCTTTATTCAATTATTTGTAATTTTAATCATGTTCTGGGGTTTCTTTTTCTGTTTTGCTTTTGCATATTTTATCCACAAATAATCATGAAAAAATAATTCGAAATTTTGTTCTTTTATAACACCTTGTATTGGGATTTGTATCGAATAAAAAACCTTAAAATGTTATATCTGGTGAAAAATAATTACATATACTACATTTTACAATACTATGGCTATAACAAAGAACTTTGACCATCGTTATCGTCGTTGTTGCAGTCGTCATCATCATAATGATCATGACCAAACATGTAAACAGACGAGAATGAATGAGTGTTGTCCAAACTGTCAGCACATATAAAGAGAATGAAAATTGTGGCTGCTTAAAGATATGGGGAACGTATTCAAAGCTAAAGTAGTTGCAGCCTAACGAAAACCCTGATTGAGATTGAATTTCCAAAATTATTTTCAATTAACTTAACAGTTTTGAAATTAATGATAAGAATTTTTGCCATGTCTTTTAAAATGCTTTAAGTGTAGTTTATGGGAATGAAACTTCTAAACGGGTTATCATTGAGGGCATACTTCTCAATGTAAAAATAATGTAAATTTATTTTTTAATCTTTATTTGGCGGATTCTTATTTTGCAAATGGTCATTTCCATACCCTGTATATTTTACTTTATTTCTTTTTTTTCTTTTTTTATTTTTTTTTTTGCAATACATTGCAGGCAATAAATTCTATTCTCTGGTAAATTGTCATCTTTGACAAAAACTCAAGGTCGGAAAAAATATACGATTTTTTTTTAGGATATTTCGTTGGCTTTTTTAGAAGTTCAGCACCTTTAAAGTTTTCAGTATATATAGAACCCGTCTTTAAACATATGTGTGAGAGGATAGAGAATATGGCTGTGTATTTGTGAGGTGTTATTTACAAATTAGCCAGCAGGCGTCCGTTCGCTTTGGCTTATATTGCATGTTCATGAAAATGTGAGGCTGAAAAACAAATAACAAACATACGAACAGACAAAATTCCATTTTGAAAAATGTCATGGTATTTTAAACACCTTTAACTTGGCTTTTGGACTTAGTTGGACTGTCTCTGTCTCCTTTGCTATAAGAGAAAACTTAAATTGTCTCTCAGAATGCCGCTGTTTAACAAGTTTCTTTTTTTATTGGTGGTGTTGTTGCTGTTGTTGCTGGTTTAAAGTTGACACTATCGATGGCTTTAAATTGTCAGGGCATTCATTATAATTGACACTTTATCTTCTTTTATACTAAAAACGTTTTATGGTTATTTATGGTAAAGACGATTAGCTAAATGACAATTTCATGAACAGAAATTGCTTAGAAATTGTTTCTAAGAAATGTAATTTTTATTTCTTTAAACACCACAAAAACTGTAAAAATAAACACGAAAAAGAAAAAAAAATATAAAGAATTTTATAGAATTGATTTTCGTTGCTTTGCTTCCACTATCATTAGCTATTTGGTCGCCTTTCTGTGTTTTATTATTTTTTTCTTGTTTTCTTTTTATTTTAAAAGTAAATAATAAATTTAAAGAAATTGTTTAAATTAAATTAAGTTTGACTCTTAAATTGTTTGTTTAGGAGACTCAAATAATTTGATACAAAATCTTGTTTTTTTTAATTTTAAGTGAAAATTTATTATTATTTGTAATAAATTGTAGTTAATATTCATAATCCTCACATCATTTTCAAGTAATTTTTATTTATTACACATTTAAAAATATCTTTTTGTAAATATGCTTCTTCACGCTACACACTGTGAGTTATACTGTCTGTCCATTACTTCTACAATTGATAGTTGCTTGTGACTGCAATCATTGTCAAAGGTGTTGTTTTCATTTTTTTTTTGCCGTCTTGTGAAATGTTTTGTCTTGTAGTGTTGCATGGTCAATCCTCGACAGTTGTGTGTGTTTTGTGAGTGTCACATATTAGTGCACAATTGTTGCATGTGTTCCTTTTATCTCATATTTTTTGATTGCGAATGCTGTGTTCTTAAATCCAAAAAAAAAAAATAATTGCAGCCATATGACTATAATATAAATTTCTGGATTTCAAATTTTTAGTTTTATTACATTATCTGCTTTAACCTTTTTCTTATTCATAATATCATAATACCTCGTGCTTATTCTTCTTCATAAAATGTCTTTATTTGTTTTTGCAAAACAAAAGCAAAAAAAAAAGAATTAGTAAAGTAAATTTCCGTGTAGTTTACTTTGATTGAAAATACACCCCGGAAGCACGCAGTCTTAATAGAACCTTCCCCATTTTGATGTACGCATCTGGGGGTAAAATGTGGCACTAGTCGCCTAGACTAGCAAGAGCTTTAAACTAAATTTAGACACTCGACATTCCACCAGTGGCATACCACCTAGACCAACAGGAACCTGTAGCCCGCAGGGTTACAGCCGTCCACTGGTAATTGGTGAGGCAGTTCGGGGAGTAACGTAGTGGTTGTGGTTTAGGCCCAAAATTCTCAGGAAGACGTGGCCTTATCCTATCCAAGGTGCTGTTTCATTGTAAAAGAATGTCGCTATGCTGGGGGCAACTGGTGTTTTAGTTAGGCGCCGGCTATCAAGCAAGTAGTGGGAACATGGTTTTGCTTGCTGTGCTCTTGAAATTTTCACCTGATACGTGTTATGCACCTTGGGACGTCGGTAGATGCATAGTATTTTACCCAGTCGTTAGATCACCATTAGGTTAGAGGAGCAAACGGCGTTAATCTGTATCCCAATCTTCCTGCAAGATAATAATGGAAAATTGCTGAAATATCCGCTCTCTATTTTCAACATTTAACTTAAAGCGGCCTTTTTTCTTTTCTCAGAAAAATATCTTTGTGAAAAAGTATTCGAAATATATGCGACACATCTCATCTCTGAAAGGGGAGCCTTTTATTTGATCCTTCTGAAATATTGCAAAGAGGAAATATTTAAAAACTGAAGAAACTATATTTTGTGCAGAGATTTTTTTGTTGCTTTAAAACACAAATAATAAAAAAACCAAAATAAAAATAAGTTTTACACCGGAATATATTTTCTTATGGAATTAATTGTGAATTTTAATAGAAATCGAAAAAAAAGCCAATAGATTTTAATTATATTATTCGATATAAAATTGTAAAAATTTAATCAAAGCTAAATAGCTGTACTTAACAACCAACAATGTGCTGATAGATAACGACAGTTTATAACAACAAACAAGCAACCGTTTAAAGCAAAGATTATGTTGTTGTTGTTGTATTTAAGCAACACAAGCGAAAGCACGAAGAGCATAGTGTGCATTTCGTGTTGTATCAACATTTTTAAGGTTTAACAAGAACACTTGCAAAAAGCTGCCGTAATCATAACATAACTGCATCAAACTTACGCCTGTTTATTATTACAATTATTTCTGTTGTTGTTGTTGTTGTTGTTGTTGGTGCTGCTATTATATTCAACTTTTGTTACTGCATAGTACAAGTTGTCTACAAGCTTGCCTTTTGTGTGTAAGCATGTATATGTGTTTTTATTAACATTTATAGATACGCGCTGCCATTTGCGCCTTCACGCTAATTTGTTGCGCCAAAGCTTCTACATTTTAAGCCAGAAACGAACAAAGACTATGAGGTGCACAAAAAGTATATGCAGAGTTTTAATATTAAATGCTCCAGACGTTATAACGTGTTGGTCGTGATGCTACTTGAGACATAGTTTAAGCAACATCAAAACGGTGTTAGATTGCTTTTCCGTGTTGCATCATACGGCTTTTCTATTACAAAATAGTTTAAGTTTTTCCTTCATTTTAGTTTTAAATTCTTTATTGTTAGCGAAAAACAATTACAATTTACAATTTTTTAAGGAATTTATATTTATTCGATTGTATTTTAGCTTAAAATCAAAAAACAAATTTTAAGACTTGAATGGTTTTTTAACACAAAAAAAAAAAAAAATAATTTACTTTCCAAGATCTCATTTTATTAATCGAAGGAAGCGTATTTGAAATTCGACTTAATCTTAAAAAGCTTGATGTATACTAACTTATATTTAAGAATATAACGTTGAGTGCTGGTTGTGGTTAAGTATTGTAAGCATGCAAATTGTGTTGCTGTTGCTGTTGTTGTGGTTGTTTAATTTAAAACTAGGAACACTAAGAAAAATAGAACAGAAATATGATGTTGCTTTTGTTGTTCATGTTTGGAGAAAGAAAATGTTTTTTTTTTCTTTTATTTTATTGTAATTTTTATATTCACAAACATACAGAACGAACGAACGAACGAATGTAGGAACGAACGAACGAATGAAATGAATTAAAAAACAAAAGACTTAAGACACAAACTTGTGTTGTTGGTGTTTTCCTTGCGCTCTTAAGATGTTTAAAAATACCGCTGCTATTAAAGCTGCTGCAAACGTTTTTGTTTTTTTTTGTTTTTCTGAAGTATTACAAAGATATTATTTTATTTTTCCTGTTGTTGCCGTTAATGCTGCAAGTAGTTAGTTGTTATGCTTAACACATTCCTATGCTTTAATGAAAATGTTTATATCAATTTTCATTTTAGCACTCATGCATGCCTGCAGCATGTCACTTTTAGACTATGAAATAACAACAACAACAACAACAACAGCAACATGTCTGAAAAGAGAATCTTAAAAGTAAATTGTGAGCTTAGAGCATGATTGTTTCTGTGGATGATAAACTTAGCATAGCAAAATATAATCAGGCAGCTCGTTTGTAACATTGCATTGCACAGCACGTACAAAGTCATACATGCACATGTACAATTATATATAGATACATAAATAAATACAAACATACATACAAATATATAAATATGTATATAAATGAAAATGCTTGTAAGGGAATATGCATTTTATCGCACCTCATTAAATCAATATTTACTCATGTGATCGCTTGCTTGTTATTCGCAAAAAGAAAAAAAAATAAAAAACAAAAACAAGGAAAAAATCGTCATTATCATCAATAAAGCTTATTGCTGCTGTTTCCCCTGCCACTGCATTTCTACATGAAAAACAAAATCCTTCATGCATCTTCATGTGCCTATAAATTTGCGGGGTCTTGAATATATTTTGTGTAAATATTTTCCACTAATAGCGCCCTTTGCACCAGATTGTGTATTTTAATCTAGCACGAGGTGTACTGTTGTGTTAAATTCAACACTTCTTTCACTAGATTTATTTGTTTTTCCTGCCATAATTATGCTGCTGTAGCAGCTTCTATTGTCGTCATAAATTTTTTCTGTCTATTTATTATTGATATTTTTTTTAATTTTTGTCCTCCATCTTCCGTGTTTTGTCAATACTTTAATTCATGTTGTAATGAAATATTCTCATGTGCTGTTGTTAATTTAGGTAGTTGTTGAAAATATAAAGTCAAATATTCGACACTGACTATGTGTTATCATCAAGAATACAATATTTACATAAATCGAGCACATTATTCAAATATATCTTTTGCGTCCTTACGTTTGAAGAAGAAGTACATGTTTAAGGAGGTTGGCTCTACTAAAGCAAACATTTCATACTGTCAACGCATCGACAGAATTTAAGATTTTTCATTTTTGTATTGGCTTGTATGACAGGTGATTGATAGGATGATGCAAACATCTTCAAATGTTTTCTAAATGAGTAGATAAAACCTTAACAGAATTGAAAGATTAGCGTTGCATTAAGTGCCAGGTGGCTGGCATTCTACCTAAATAAGTAAATACGACCTTAACAACAGAACTACCTAAATGCGAATACTGATTCACCAGTACTAATTGGATCACGGCTTGAAAATGATGTCTTCACATCGAATGCGCTCGCCGTTTACACCGCCAGAAAGGACAGAGAAAAATAACAACAGCAAATATGCACATACTGCGTATTTTATTTGCAACGTATCAACTTTAAACGTGTTTACTTTAAACGCGTCATAAATACCAATCTACTGAACGAATCCATCTATTAAATATATGTAGATTTATAAACCGGCTTTTTAACTACCAAATAAATTTCACATTTATACTAAAATATTATGATTTAGTAGTATATAGATTAATACAGTTAAGTATAGTTAAGGATAGTTTAGAATAGTTTAGTATAATTTAGTATAGTTTGTTATAGTTTAGTGTAGTTAGGTATAGCTTAGTATACTTTAGTATAGCTTAGTGTACTATAGTATACGTAAATAAAGTTAAGTATACATGTATACTTAGTATAGTTTATATACCGGATTTATATACGGGCTTTTTAACTACCAAATAAATTTCACTTTCATGCTAAAATATTATGACTTAGTAGTATATAGATTAATACAGTTAAGTATAGTTAAGGATAGTTTAGAATAGTTTAGTATAATTTAGTATAGTTTAGTATAGTTTACTATAGTTTACTGTAGTTTAGTATAGCTTAGTATAGCTTAGTGTACTTTAGTATACTATAGTATACGTAAGTAAAGTTAAGTATACATGTATACTTAGTATAGTTTATATACCGGCTTTTTAACTACCAAATAAATTTCACTTTCATGCTAAAATATTATGATTTAGTAGTATATAGATTAATATAGTTAAGTATAGTTAAGGATAGTTTAGAATAGTTTAGTATAATTTAGTATAGTTTGGTATAGTTTACTATAGTTTACTGTAGTTTAGTATAGCTTAGTATACTTTAGTATAGCTTAGTGTACTTTAGTATACTATAGTATACGTAAGTAAAGTTAAGTATACATGTATACTTAGTATAGTTTATATACCGGCTTTTTAACTACCAAATAAATTTCACTTTCATGCTAAAATATTATGATTTAGTAGTATATAGATTAATATAGTTAAGTGTAGTTAAGGATAGTTTAGAATAATTTAGTATAGTTTAGTATAGTTTACTATAGTTTACTGTAGTTTAGTATAGCTTAGTATACTTTAGTATAGCTAAGTGTACTTTAGTATAGCTTAGTGTACTTTAGTATACTATAGTATACGTAAGTAAAGTTAAGTATACATGTATACTTAGTAAAGTTTATATACCGGCTTTTTAACTACCAAATAAATTTCACTTTTATACTAAAATATTATGATTTAGTAGTATATAGATTAATATAGTTAAGTATAGTTAAGGATAGTTTAGAATAGTTTAGTATAATTTAGTATAGTTTGTTATAGTTTAGTGTAGTTTAGTGTAGTTTAGTATAGCTTAGTATACTTTAGTATAGCTTAGTGTACTATAGTATACGTAAATAAAGTTAACTATACATGTATACTTAGTATAGTTTATATACCGGATTTATATACGGGCTTTTTAACTACCAAATAAATTTCACTTTCATGCTAAAATATTATGATTTAGTAGTATATAAATTAATATAGTTAAGTATAGTTAAGGATAGTTTAGAATAGTTTAGTATAATTTAGTATAGTTTATTATAGTTTAGTGTAGTTTAGTATAGCTTAGTATACTTTAGTATAGCTTAGTGTACTATAGTATACGTAAGTAAAGTTAAGTATAGATGTGTACTTAGTATAGTTTATATACCGGATTTAAATACGGGCTTTTTAACTACCAAATAAATTTCACTTTCATGCTAAAATATTATGATTTAGTAGTATATAGATTAATATAGTTAAGTATAGTTAAGGATAGTTTAGAATAGTTTAGTATAGTTGAATATAGCTTAGTATACTTTAGTATATCTAAGTGTACTTTAGTATACTGTAGTATACTTTAGTTTAGTATACATTAGTATACTAACGTATACTTTATTACAGTTTAGTATACATTAGTATACACATTGTATACCTTAGTAAAGTTTAGTATACATTAGTATACTTTAGTATAATTACGTATATTTTGGTATAGTTTATTTAGTTTAGTATAGTTTAATACAGTTTACTATGGTTTAATAAAGATTAAAAGAGTTTAGTATAATATAGTTTAGCATAATTCCATTTAGTTTAGTATAGTTCCATATATTTTTGTATACTTTAGTACACTTTAGTATAGTTAAGTATACTTTAGTATAGCTTAGTATACTTTAGTACACCTTAGTATAATTTAGTATACCTTAGTATACTCTAGAATAACTTGATATACTTTAGCATACTTTATTATGGTTTTGTAAAGTTTAGTTTTATATAGTTTTGTGTAGTTTAGTATATGTAGTTTAATTTAGGTTAGTAAAGATTAGTATAGTTCCACATATTTCAGTAGAGGTTACATTAGTTTAGTTTATTTAAATAAGTCAAAAATATATCAAGCAAAATAAATCAAGCAACAAATTCCTGGTATTATCTTCATTTTTTTGTTTGTCACACAAACTTTAAAAGGATTAATAAAAACTCCTTCTAAAAAAAAAAAATAAAAAAACAATGTAAATATAAAAATTTTAATTTCACACTTGCGATCATTAATGACTATTTTAAGCTTCAAATTGATGTTTTTTATTTAAAAATTAATTTTCTAATTATGTTTCTTTGTGTTTATATAATCAATAAACAAAAATAGCAGACTGGAAAATATCGTTGTCACATTTTGGAATTATGAAACCATGAGAGGAGAGTACGGTTTTGTATGATGATTTGTATGCATGTGGAAATATTATAACGTACGCCTGATACAAGCAAATGGGGCAACATTATTTTAACAAAAACGTCAGCTTTAAACAATACTTTATTTGTTGTTGAATGAATTGTTGCATGGCTGACTGGATGGTTGGTCCAATGTTAGTGCCTGAAATGATGCTGTATACATTTGTGCATGCCGATACATGCAAATGCTGCTTATGTCATCAGTTGTAGGAAAAAAACTGTATAATGTATTAAAATCCGTTTAAAAAATGTTTATACTCTTTCAAAATTTATGAGCAATAGTTAAATAATAATGTTTACCTTCATTGACATGCCAACAACGTGTAGATTAAAAACGTCCAACTAACCAACCAACCAGCCAGCCAGCCAACCAATCGAATGAATGGTTGCGTTGCTTACTTGATTGTATTCCCCGCTAGTAAAGTGAGCAACTAAGCAAGCAACTGAATACCTATAAGCAGGCAGCCAACAAAAGCACCAACTGAAATGAACTGAGACTAAAACTGACATGGTCAGTGCCCAGTTAATAGGCATAAGACGCTGTTAAACGAGCTTAAGTTACCACGGGTGTTAATGAATTTTTTTTTTCGTCACCTTTTTCATTTTCTACTTCTTTTCAACGTAAAGGTTTTTGTGTTTTTTTTTTTTTTTTGTTGTGAAGGAGCAGAACATTTTCATTGTTCTTTTCTTGTTGCTGAAATTGCAGCAGCCTTCAAACGACAAGCGGCTTATTAAAAGTATCTTAAATGTTTAACTTGTTAACATTTTACTTTATGAATAACAAAAAAACAAAACAAAAAACAACAAAAAACTTATAAGACGAAACAAATTAATTCATGAGGCGACTTATAAGATGAAGAACAATAATACAAACAACTAACTGTTGGACATCTTTGCGTTTTAAAATTTGGTTTTCGAAATCTAAAATTCCGATAAAGGAAAATTACTTATGTTGCTTTTTCCAGACTCTCCTTTATCAGCAATTTTCAATCAAATTTAAACAGTGAAATTTTTTTTTAAAATTCATAAAATTTTTTGTTTTTTTTTTTGTTATGTTGTCAACATAACAAACTGGTAGCACTTTTAATCTGACAATTTAAAAATTATGTCAATACTAAATTGTTATAGCTCAAGTCCGCTTAAAACTAATCAAAAGCAGTTGGAATTAAAATGACAGTTTTAATGTTTTAAGCAGCGGCTTTGTTTTAAATTATTTCTTTTAAGATTAAGATGGTTTCTTTAAAAGAACATGTTTCTTTCACTTTTTTTTTTGGTAATGTGACGGAATTTTAAATAGGTTCGTAGAAAAGTTTTCAACGCCAAAAATGTTCTTTTTTTCTTAATATTAACAACTCTTCCTGATAGACGAATTCAAATTTTAATTTGTTTAATTTTGGTGGTGAATGAAACGCTTTTACAAAGTTTTTTTTATAATGAATGTATTTAAATTTGAATTCATTTACTTTATGTGGTGAAATGAATGCAGTTCATGATGAATGCATTTCCTTTTAATTCATTTGCTTCATGCGATAGAGGCATTCAAATTCAAATTTAAATTTAATTTATTTTTTGTTTAAATTAATGTTTAAAAACAGATAAATTATTGCAGTAATTATTCGCAAAATCATTTGAAAAGAGAATTATTCATTTACATCTCTAATTTTAAGTTGCAGCTAAAGTAACCACTTGATTTAATTTCTTTGGCTTTACAGAGCTTTACAGAGCTTTACAGTGCGTACTCAAATTATTGATGACCGAAGATATTATTGACATTTATATTAAGACTTTAATTTTCGAGGAAAAACTAAAGTGTTGTACGGGCACATTTTCACAGCTTCAAGCGGAATTGTGGCATTAAATTCGACTCAAATAAATATTAATATTTATTTACATGAAAATACATATAAAAATTAATTTGAATGTTTTTAGTTGAAGTTGTAGGGAAGTGAGCTAAATTGCGCCTCGTTGGACTTTCGCATGTTGCGATCTTATTTCATTGTAATGTTAAACATGGCCAGTTTTGATATGAGTACTTAATCTTAATAGTTGTGTTCACAGTATTTTGTATTTTGCTGCCTCCATACTGCTGAAAAATTTCCAAAACAAAACAAAAAAAAAAAAAAATAAATAAAATAAAATAAAATAAATAAATAAGAAATTTGATACTTTTGCTGAAAAAGTTGTGTTGTCTCCGAAACATACAAAACAGCAAAATCAGCCAAGCTAAAATGCAAACTGTTCGATGTTTAATGTCTAGTGATGACGCTGTGGATGATGACTAGTAGTAGTAGGACTGACTAGGGTTTGTTATTGGTTTCTTCAAGCACTGTTGTTGTTGTTGTCTTTGTATTAACAGTATTAAATGAAGATTGCGTGCAACATGTATTCTGCACGTAATGCAAATAAATTGTAAGCATATTTGGTTTATTTAGTTTATTTGGTTTTCCTTTTTTTTTTCTCCGTTTTCATTTAAAACATTGACTTGACATTTTAGGAGTAGTTTAAGGATTTTACTATATTATTGAGATATTTGTTGTTGGATTATTTGTTTCAAATGCGTTTTGTGTTAACGAGGTGGGGAGGAGGGATAGTTTTGTGGAATGGCAACGTGGCTTGTCTGTGTGCATTGCTTGGCTACAGTATGTGACATGTTTTCTTACATGACCACTCAATTACGTAGACTAACAAACAAATCAACAAAAATTACCTTAAAAATATTTAAACGCAATGCTCAAAATGATCCCGTGTACAATTGTCTATTCCTCACATTTTTTTTTTGTCCGTATTTTCTTTTACTTTTTCGTTTAAAATGTATTACCTTGAATAACTAATAATGATTGTTGTTGATAGGACTGGCCTTCTAGCAAACCTTTAGGCCTTGAGTTTGTGTGTGTTTGTTTGGTGTTTTTATTTTTTAATATTATTTTTTTTTTGTTGAAAGCGATGACAAGTTAAAAAACTCTTTAATTCTCAATAATATCGTCAGATATCATGCCGTGCTTAGTGGCCAATAAAGCGAGTCAATGTTTAAGTTTTAAATTTCGTTTTGAAATTATCTTTATATAGAAATGAACATTTGTTTGCGTACGAGTGTAAAACAAAAATCGCAATACAAAAATGAAAAATTTTAGGTTTTTGTTTTTGTAATGCAATGTTTTGCTTTGATGCAGAACGTTTGAGTGTGGGAAGAGAAATGATTTTTATTTTAACATGACATGTCATGCCAATTGTTAAGCCAATAAACTTGAGTTTTATTGTAATTATTTATGCATTTGCTGTTAAAAAATATATAAATTAAAAAAAAAAAATAATAATAATAAAAAACCTTTTCTATTTATTAAATATGTACTAATCTTTTTAAAGGGTCTCTTTTTAAATTAAATGTTAACGATTTAACGAAGCTTCTTCAGGAAATTATTTTTTATATTTTACAAAAACAAAAAATTATAACAAAAATTGTTATTTTATTTTTAGATGTAATAACCCTGTAGAGGTTTGTATCCCCCCCGGGGGCACATGATAGTCTTTTTGGAACCTACTATTCCATTTAGACTGGTGTCTTGCGGGGTAAAAGGGAGCCCAGGCCCCTTAAAGGCTAGTAGGAGCCATCTGGACAATCCACATATTTTCACGGGAATCAGTACACTCGCAGAGTTCACTATTTGTCTCTTTAGACAATTAGCTGTTTTCTGACTGATTATTGAGGTTGGCCCCTATATGGGAGTATCGTGGTGGCTGTGTGTTTCGAGACTCTCGTGATAGTTTGTGCGTCTCGGATTATTCATAATGAACACAATGAATGGTTCAGGTCCAGTGAGTATCAATGCCGTCGTGTTTTTAATTATATTAAGCTTCATACGTGCTGGACCAGGAGTTGGAAAGTCTCCAACGCTTAAGCAAGGAGTAAAGGCTGCGACCTACTTCGAGCTTTTGAAATTGCAACTAGGAGTAACCGGAGGATATACGTATCCGAAGGCATTCTAGGGCGATGATGGCGCTACATACCATACATAGTGGTTTGACCACCATCTGATTATGGCTAACTGCCGGTGCAGATGTAAATTAAATCACGCTCTGTAGAGGTGTGTACTCCTTTTACAGGAATTGTATAAAGTCCATGGAATTACGGCCGGCAACTGAAGCACTCAGTTCATTCGAAAGTAGTAATTATGTGCTCTTGAAATTTAGTGTTAGGAATAGAAGCAAGCGCTAATCAAATATATAACACGTTTGGATCTCTGATAGACATAAATAGCGGTAACTTAATTGCTAAAAATAGTTTGGTAAAATAAAATAATAGAAACAGCAATTCCTAGCTGTGTTCTTTTAAGCTACGGCACAAACAAAAATATTCCTATTTGAGTATTAGATGGAAACACTGCAAATAGTCATAAATATTTAGTTAATCAAGTGCTGAAAATATGATTAGTTCTGCATTTAAATTTTAATATTCATTTCTTTTTTATCTTGCTAACAAGCAGTTAGACTTGCAACTATTTGATTTTTCAATAAACATTTTGACCAACAAAAATCAATTTTAATTTCTTCATCACCGCGTGTGGTCCTTCTAGTGGTTGTGCTTCATTTTTATTTTTAAAGATTTTATTTTGCCAACAAAGACATCGTAGACAAAAGAAAGAAAGCAATAGAAAATAAAATAATTTATGATGTCAAAACCAAAATTTTGGCTTTTGTTTCAACACCTTCTTTTTAAACCCTATTCAACACAAAAAAAATTCTTATAATTCTTGGAAGGATTTCTGTTTACATTTTTAAAAGCGAAAATCTATAGAAATTAATTTTTAGCAGTTTGACACAATAGAAAAGAATATTCAGTTTAATGAGTCATAACCAATGAATATCATTCACAACAGCAATTTCCTTAGCAAAATATATTTACATGAGTCCGAATGGACAACCTGTGGTGCATGTATACAAAATAACATCTTTTTAAACTTTCTTTAACTCTCTAATCCAATTCTCAAGAATTATTTTGCTTGTTTCCTTTCAAAGATATTTCTATTTACAAAATGAAAGGAAATAATTCTCGACCTTTTTAATGTGGGTGTTCCTTTTCAGTTAAATCTTAAACAGCAATGTTGCGATCTTAAACAATCAACCTGACTGAATGGCAGTTCTTGTATAGAATATACCATAGTGTATCAGCTTTTAAGAATTTTAAATATATTCTTCAGATTCACCAAGCACCCAGCTCTTAGAACTACAGATTTTAATAATACAAACTGTGTTTTAGTGTTGACTTTCATAATCATAGAATCGGTATTCAGTTAATGCACCATTTTTCTGTATGAAACATAAAATCCTTCAAAAGGCATTAAAAATATTAAAAGTTGAAAAATTCCAGTTTATGGTGGTTATAACGCCAACATTTTAATTTGCTCTCCATCTCTGCATTAAAATTTTAAAAACTTATTTTTTCAATGATCTGTGAAAAAAAAATAAATTATTAAACTTAATTTGACAGGTGACCCACAGTGCAGGATTTGTTAAAACAGGAAATAATTCTGCGAAATAATTTCCGAACGCTAACGGGCTCAACAGCTATACTAACGCATCGCGACTCCAGCTCATTTAGCGGTATAACGTTCACTTTTAAGATTTACGCTCAACGATAACTATAGTGTCAAGTGTCAGTATACCCAGAGTAACTGTTTAAAAACTACAAATTTATTTCCATTTTTAACTTTTTAACGACCCCTCATTGTAATGACGGTTAAAATTAATTAAAGCGCATTATTTTTGACGAATATTTAGAAGTGAATACTAATTTTCCTAGCAAACGTTCGTTTGTTTATAATTTGTGGTTAAATGAAAGAGGATCGATCAATTATGTATGGAAATGCGAGCCCTTTTGAGCATATTTTTCATTGCATTCTCATAGTAAAGGGTACGCCAAATGACTTGTTTTTTTGTTTTAAATGCTATAAACAAAACTACTAAATATTTTTTCAAATTTCTTTTTTTATTTCAAAGTAAAATCCTTCCGGTTAATAATGGAAAATATATTCATTTAAACGGCTGCCTCGGCTGGCCATGCAGTAGCCTACACGATCGGTCCAATTTTAAAGCACACTATGGATTGTGTGCAGCTGTATTTCACCAATGGCTTCGCGAATATTGCCCTTTAAAGCGTCAGTTGTCTCTGGCTTGTCGGCGTAACAATTATCTTTGACGGCATCCCACAAATAATAGGCCAACGGTGTCAAACCGCAGCTTCGAAGTGGCCAAACAACATCAGCTCTGCGGCTCATAATGCCATCTTAAAAAAGAGGGCGCTTCGACTGTGTGCCACGTAGCGCCGTCCTGTTGAAACCAACTGTTGCCAATATCCTCCTCTTCAATTTTTGTGAACAAAAATTCGTTCAACATGGCCCGATAACGATCGCGATTGACTGTAACGGCCACTCCTGAAAAATAGCCCAATTATGCCTCTGGAACAAAATCAGCACCAAACAGTGACTCGTTTTGGGTGCGTCGGATTTTCGATGTATGTGTGCGGGATTTCTGTGCCCCAAATGCGACAATTTGGCTTGTTTACATAAACGCCAAGATCAAAATGAGCTTCATCTGAAAAGATGATTTTTTTGCAAAATCGGCATCTTCTAAAGTCGATCGCAGGCCCACTTGTCGAAGCGAAGATGCATTAAATGGTCACTTGTCTTCAACTACTGAACCAATTGGACTTTGTATGGCGTCATACCAAGGTCTTTATGCAAAATTCGTCTCAATGATGTCTCTGAAATGTTTAATTGTTGAGAACGACGGCGAATTAATGTTGATGGTGCGTCACGCACACTTTCTGCCACAGCAGCAATTTTCTCGGGTGTACGCACTGTTTTTGGCTTTTCACGCTTTGGCTTATCGATGAGGATGCCAGTTTATTTCACTTTTTTTCACAAGATAACGAACATGCGGAGCTGACGATGCTTCTCTTCTTCCAAAACCCGTACGCAATCTTCACACACATTCTGCAACATTATCATGATTTTTAAAGTAATGTCGTAATTTTTCCCAGCGTTGTTCAAGCGTACAACCATATTCGTTCAGTGGAAGAATAAAACTAATTATCTTTCATATCAAACATGAGCTAAATGTTACCATTCACGAATTAAGCACTAGTTGAAGAAAAAAAAAACGTTAGATGGCGGACCCTTTAATTCGATTATAATCCTGGCAGTATGCGCTGTGGCTTGTTGATATCACATGTTAATCAAGCTTTATCCCCATTCCCTGTTACCGTTACGCCGTTTTCAGTGTCCAACGATTCCTCCAACGATTGCACTGTCACTTTAATTGGATGCAAAGTTGACTGTTGAATAGTTTCAGTTTTTCCCATTCCCCAAAACCGTCTATTCTGTTTATTCACATATTCATTCAAATGAAAATGTTCCTCATTATTCATTATGATTGGGGTTGTCAGGGCCGAGCTGTAACATCCTATTGGCATATGTGTGGCGGTATAAATGGTCTTGTGGAGGAAGTTAACACAAGAACTGAATCTTATATGGAAACAAAGGCAAAATTATGGCAAAAGTTGTTCTGTGTGATTCGATTTACATCCGCGTCTGGCCATGAAGCCTTAATCAGATGGTGGACCAAACCACTGCATAATTTGAAACGTCATGCTCGTCCTAGGAAGCCGAAGCTATAATTTTATGCAACAGAACTTTATAGTTGCAACTTTGATGATTCCAGAGCAGGGCTGCAAATCATCACTCCTTGCTGAAGAGTTGGAGACTTTCCAACTCCTGTCCAGAACACATGTTTAGCATGCTCACTGGACTGGATCATTCACCTAGCGTGTCATTAATCTTCTCACTGATTCTGGCCACCATAATAACCATTATACTGTTATGGGGCCGCGAAACCACAACTACCACGATACTCCCACATAGGGGCCAACCTCAATAATCAGCCAGAGAACAGTTAAGTGTCTAAAGAGACAAATAACGGAACTCTGCGGGTCACTGATTCCCGTGGAAATAACGTGGAGTTTCCAGTTGTACCCTTGCTGACTTCAGGGGACTGGACTCCCTTTTTCCCCCAGTTGCACTGTGTCTAGATAGTCGAAGTTCTATAAAGACCATATATATGTGCCCCCGGAGGTATCCCCAGAGGTCAATCAACAACACGATTTCTTGAAATAATTTGTTGTGGAAGGAGATCTCGCAGTAATTCCATTGTAATACTGGTTTTAGGCGATGTGGCACTGTAATGATCGACATGTAAATCAAGCCCAAAGCACGCAGTTGTGGCATTAAAAAGTTTTCAATCATATCAAGATATCGCTCCCCATTCACAGTTACCGTTACGCCGTTTTCACTCATTATGATTTTTTCATGACAATCGGGGTTGTAATAGGCGAGCTGTAACATCCTATTGGCATATGTAAGGCGGGGTAAATGGTTTTACGTAAAAAGCTCTTCTGTCAACTGTCGTCACAGTATTTGATGATTGATATTGATAAAATGTTTTAATGAATAAACACGTCTGTCTGTTTATGGAATATTTTTCCATACTAAATTTGCCACATGTCAATTTTACGACTGAACTGTCGAGACTAACGTTCCCCGGCGAACGTCCTGTGGAATGCAAGCATTTTTAGCGCTCAACTAATTCAAGACTAACTAATTCAATGGATTAATTTTATATAGTTTACAGATAAAAAAGCTTTCAAATTGAACATACTTTGCCTTTTTTGTGATTTCAAGTAAAAGATTTGAATATTTTCACAAATTTTCATTATTAACCAACATCCACACTTGAATCGAATTAATTTAATTCTATAAACATGTGTGTTGAGTACTTATTTATTCTTTTCTTTATTTTATCATCTTTGCCTATATCCTTCATCATTTTTAATGACGAAGTGGATGTCATTATCATCTTATAATTGTTGTTATACATACACGTATTTGCTTGTTGCTTTAAATGAGTAGCAGTGACTAGATTTATGAGCAATTCCACGAATAATAATATAAATAGCTCTTTTTGGGAAGCATTGCTATAAAAATATTGTAGTTGTGGAACATACCATGCATGAACCAACCATGTTTTCTTGCTCTTTTCTTTTCTTTTATCTTAAAAAGAATCTGTTTTGAAATTAAGGTGGTATTTTTCATAAAAAATCGTGTTCAATTTTATTTAACTTTGTGTTTGTAGTTTTTGGAACCAATTTATTTTTATTTTTATTTATTTTTTACTTTTTACTTTTTACTTTTTTTATTCATTTATTTCATTGTCAGACAGTCATCTTGCTAACAACAGCAATAACAATAATCGTTCGAACCACAAAAAAGATCTTATGCAAACTCGTTTCTAAAGCAAACTAATAATTTTCTAGTTACGCCCTCGAAATAAAAATATTCTACTTAGTTATTGGCGCATCTCTTTAAATAAATTTTAAATTCTGGCTGCCGTTAAGGCTGTGCTAAATGAGAAGTTGCTTACCAACATTTATTAAATAATAATTTTTATTTTGAAAGACTTTTTAAAGTGACTTTGTTGTTAAATGTGTGTATGGTGGCACATGCGCGAGTTCATGTACGAGTGTGTTAACGCGGTTACATTTAATTCTTTTAGGGAAGTTCGAATATTAAGAAATTTAGCTATGAAGGGCACTGTTAGTTCGTCTTAACCTTTAATACTTTAACTCTTTAATGCTTTAATCAAACTTTTCTTTGTTTCACATTTCTTTCATTGAAGTCCTTAAGAATTTTTTTATATTTGATTCCTAAGTTGTAGTCCAAACATAATTTTTTTTATTAATTTTAAAATGAAACACAAACTTCATTTCGAGCTTAAATTGTTTATGGGTATTTTTGTTTATTATTTTATTTTTCGTTTTTTTTTTAAAGAATGAGTTTAAGAATTTGCGCAATAGTATTGAAGGTGGTACCTTGTTATAAGTTCTTCAGGTTTGTTTTATTTTTGTGAATCTTAGGGCGATTGTGATTTTTTAAATTTCCTTTTTTTGTTGTTGTTTGTTTAGTTTGTGGTCTGAGGATTGTTATAAAAAGCCGTCATCAATGAAATGTGTATATACCAATAAGGCTATAATTTATTGTTTAAAAATTTCTGTTTTAAGTTCTCTTTAGTTTTAATTATTGGTGGGTTATTAAAACGTTATTAACTAATTATTTGTTTCCTATTTTTTTTATATATTTTTACCTTATTCCTTTTCTTGCTTTAATTTTGGAACACACGCTTTAACAAGTTTGTTAACATCTTTGTGTGGAAAAGTGAAAAAGTTTTAATTAATAAAAATACACATCTCATGCCATTAATTCATATCACATACAACATAGAGCAGACACTCCCGTAATAAAGTTAACTTTTCCTTCTAGAGATAAACAAAAATAATCGCTGATATCAATCAGATGTTTTGTCAAATGCAGCTGTTTCGTTAGCAAAAAAATTAAAATAAATTTTTATATTATTATTGAAAACTATTGATAAAAAAAGTTCTAGGAAATGGCTCTATATTCAAAAAGACGTAGCCGCATGATAATGCTAGCAAGTTTCAGCTCTTGTCTGATCAAACTGTTGACGATATTTCCCCGTAAAAATTCCTCCAATCATAGTGGGTGAATATTAGCCATGGTTACATTCGCGATTAAATAATTCAGTGAAATGCGTAAATACAGACGTACTTCTGTTACAATAAATCCTGTTTTTAACACCGCTAGAGGAATACAAAGATATTGTTAAAATACGAAAAATATACAAATTCAAGGCTTTTACATATCCAATAAGGGAAGCCAGGAAGTCCAAAGTGATGCTCTTTCGGTTAGCAAAACTTGATGTGGATACAATTAAGATTGAGTTTAAAAGCTCTTATAACATAATGCCCATCCATTTGAAAGTGTTTGTTACCTTGCGGTCAAATGAGGATTTTTTTTTAATTCTCCTTAATCACTGAATCTTTCACATTATTACGAAACTTACAATGAGTATTCAAATCTTAGTCTAAGAATAAAAAGTCTTCGTTGCCACTGCAACTACAACATTAAGTTTCCACGGGTGTTGTCTTCATCTGATGAGTTCAAAGGTTCCCCTCCTTTTAAGACGTTTATGGCCCTCAAATATGAGCAAGTCTCTTGCAAACTGATTTGGATGAATTGTAAATTTTATTTATAGTTTGTGATAACTTTCCTAGTTTCCTCACGAATAGTGGGAATGCTGAGATCTCTGTGAATATTATTATTCCTGATGTACCACGGGGCACACGTTATTATTCGCAGAAGTTTTGACTGCCGTCTTTGTAGTTTTTCGATGTTTGATGACGAAGCAGTTCCCCATAATTGTATACCGTATAACCATATGGGCTTTAAAATGGCCTTATATAGAAGGACCTTGAGGTCAAATTTTAATGAGAATCTTGGTCCGATAAGCCAATAAAGTTGGGCAGATTTTAGCTTTATTTGTGTTTTTTTTTGCCGCTATGTGGTAAGTCCATGTGAGACGTCTATCAAGATGAATTCCGAGATACCTCACATTATTTTGCTCAGGAATTCTTATGCCATCAATTGAAACCGGCGGACAATTTTCTCTTCTCAAGGTAAAAGAAATGTGAACGCACTTTGGGGCATTTACTTTTATCTTCCATTTTTTGGGCCATATCTCCAACACTTTTATGTGTGCTTGAAGTTGTTCAGATGCAACTTTTGGATCTTTGTGAATGCTTATAAAAGCAGTATCATCAGCAAATGTAGATGTATGAGTTAGTGGACTAGTGGGCATATCAGCGATAAACAAAATATAAAGGAACGGCCCAAGAATGCTACTCTGTGGTACACCAGCAGAAATTTGTTTCGTGGAGGATAAAATAGATTTTGATCTTATATGAGAAGATCTATTGCTTAAGTAATTCTTGAATAATTTGTGCACATTTACCAATAGCAACTTTACAATTTTCGATAATAGACCACTGTGCCAGACCTCGTCAAATGCCTGTGATATGTCTATAAAAAGCGCTGAACAATATTATTTACTTCGAAAGCACTTCGGATGAGTTTTGTTATCCTATGTACCTGTTTTATAGTACCGTGCATCTTCCTGAATCCAAACTGATGGCCTGGGATAATGAAGATTGTATCAATATGAGACTTTAGACTCTCAAGCAGCAATTTTTCAAAAAGCTTCGAAAAGATCGGCAACAAGCTTACTGGGCGGTACGACGTTACTTGTGAAATATCTTTACCAGGTTTTGGTATCATTACAATTTCAAAATGTTTCCATCGCTTCGGAAAAGCACCAACACGTAACATGAAGTTAAAAATAAATAGAATACTCCGTAAAGCACAAATAGGCAGATTAGTAATCATAGATACAGTGATTTTGTCTGGGCCTGGTGCTTTTCTAGCTTTCATCGATTTAACAGCAGTTTGAATCTGAAAAAATCTGAACTTCATATCTACTATATCGTCAATAATGATAGGGTCAACATGGGAGTTAGTAATATTTAAAACAAATACCTTCTCTAAATGGTTGGTAAATGCTTCAACTTTTTCCTCAGCGGTCTTTGCCCATTCACCGTTGTGTAGTCGCACAGGAGACTCGTATGCAGTAGGATGTTTCATTTTTCTAACAGCCTTCCATAAACTGTAGTAAGACTGCTCAGTCTAGCTTTGCAAGTACTTTTCTAGATTGCGTTCCTTATCCTCCTTCAGTGCATTACGCAAATTTTTTTGGCACTCCCTCAGTTGTGCCTTTAGGTCAGGTGAACGACATTGCTGCCATTTCCGCCTTAATTTTCTTTTTTGTTTTACTAGATGCTCGATACTGCGACTGAAGCTGTATTGATGCCTGGGTTTCATACTGACCGTGGCCGATGAAGCTATAGTAGCATCTGTCAAGATGTTGGTGACGAGCTCTACAGCATCCTCAATTTCTTCTTCAGATTTCAAAGAAATACTTTGCGGCATGTGTGCGCTAACGTACATTTTATATTTCAGCCAATTTCTTCGCTTGATTGAATAGATACTGCTTTGCTCCTCCTTATTAGGGGCATGGAAAAAACTCATTAGTGTAGGCGAGTGATCGGAGGAGAGATCGGTTAAGAGAACCAAACAAATAGACCAGGAATTTTATTGCAATCCGTGGGCCAGTAAGTGGGATGACCTGCAGATAAAGCGTCCAATTTATTAGCAAAAATTGCGTCAAGAAGTTGCCTTCCCCTTAGTGAAACAAGGCGAGAGCCCCCTTGCGGTCAAATGAGGATGATACACTTTATATATTTGAATTTATTCGACACAGCATTGCGAAAGAAGATATCATGAAGATAAAACATATTCGCGTTTAATGGGAAACTCCCATCATCGTAAAAAGGGTCCTACACAGTGCTTCTAACGTGCAATGTATGGGCATGGATCTGAAAATGGTTTTAGAGCTGCAGTTTGCTTAGATTGTGGTGGATCTTAATAAACTAAATAAACTACTAACGGAAGGTTGAGTTATATACAAATCTTTGAATTGTAGTTAAAGTAATTTAAAAAACAGTAACCAGCATGCGGATGATCCACATTGATCAATGAGAAAAGAATATGTAGAAATTTAGAAACTTACCACCAACACAAAGGTCGTATAGTGATATTGAATCTCATCAAACATGTTATGAGCTTTTTGAATCAAGAAATAACACAATGCTTTCATTAACGCAAAAAATTCAACTATTAGTGATAAGAAATTCCATACAGCAGATGTAGCTCAATGTAACAAGAAGTTGATATGCGACGCATTAAAAATTTTTAGACTTATACTTTGAAGTTATAAATGAATCAGAAACATGTAAAATGAAGTACAACAAACATGTTACAAAATTGGCCAATATGGAGACTAAATGTTATGCACTTGAATGCACAAGGCATAACAAACCTTGACGCTATTATTCAAATGGAATATTATTATGTTTTATATCAAACCGGAACAGATATTTCCTTTATTACTGAAACTTTTCCTAAATCATATAATAAATTTAGAATTAAAAGCTTTAAAATTTATAAAGAAGACTAAAAACCGTATGGCGGAGTTTTACTTATTAGCATTCAGGCTTCTGTTTCGCATGAACGTGTCGCAAAACAGCCAAAATTAGTACTTAAAAAATATTTATATTAATAAGATTTCCTTCAATTTATTGTCCAAAATACACTAACCTTAATACTGTTACCAGAGCAACATCATTTGGTGTCTTCAATGCACAACATACCAGCTGGAATTGCTAACAAAATTTACGGATATAAGCATATAATCAACAGCTTAATTCCAACTATTATATTGTTACAAGGTGTTTAGTTTAAGTTGGAAAAAGGTAGCTATCACTAACAAAAAACAAATAAGTGAAACGACCTATTGTGTCTGCTTATAATTTAAGAAGTTTCTAAGAAATCTTATGAACACGAAAGAATAATAACATGCTTTAATAAAATTTCATGAACTAAAATAAAGAATCAGAAAATAAAGATAACAAACAAAGAAAAAGAAGGCACACAATCAAACAAACACTTGCACTGAATAATAATAACAACAACCATATGTGTGTGTGATAGAATTGCTCAAAACAGTATAAGCTTTCTCTTTGAATCAATAGCGCTGTTAACAAGTAAAGGCATAAAGGTATTGCAGCAGCTTTAACACGTTAAAGTGATATAGTTACCATTATGTATTTATGTACATATAATTTAGTTTAAAACTCTATATCTATTTTAAAATAAAAAAACCCAATGTGTTTAAAGGAATGAACGTAACAATATATTTTCTCCGCAAACTTTCACTCGTTACAGACAGAAGATGGTTCCAACGCAACCGTCATAGATATTCCACAAATTGAAATCCATCCACAGTTATTAAATTCGGACCATTTCCCCGCAAAACATCTTCTTTAGGCACAAAATTCGAATAACACGATAACATAGTTTTTTGGCATATATCGAATATTGAGTTATAATAACAGATGTATAACCTCCAAAACACCATAGTTGTTATTACTCAGGCAAACGGTATGTGAGCGTTGTGCAACATGTTGCCCAAATCCCCTTTAATAACTTGTTTACTTTGTATATTTATTGAAAAATTCTAAAGCCCTGAAAATTGAAAGCATCAACCTATTCATGACTAAAAAAACTGAGCAATACTCTTTTTGCAAAAGTTATACTAACACTTAAGCCTGCTAAAATCGCTAAACTAGCTAACTAGTTATCTGCTATTAGTATGATAATTTGTCTCGATAAGATATTTGAAAAAAAAAATAGTACTGAGGAAGCTAAAGAAGAGTTTGGTGTTTTTAAAAGAAAACTGTATAAACCATTAAGTTAAAGGAATTGCCAACTTTATATGTGGTAATAGAAGTAATGGATAAAGCACTGGCATTATATATCCGGACATTGGGCATAGAGAAGATTTTTTTCATCTATTTGTTGCAGTATAACAAAGTTGTTAATATAATAATATATTTAGAGTGATCGTCAAAAAATCATTTTCGGAACAGCCTTTAATGGCTAGTATTTTTTTATTAAAGTGGTTATAGTAATATATCTCTTATGTGAAAATTTCAAGACTCTGCCTATTACGGTTCTAGTGATGGAAAACTTTTGACAGATGAACCCACATTGTAGCGTAGCTAAGGACAATATCAGCAAAATTTGAGTGCAAAAAAAAATATCAATCCAAGAAAATTTCTTAATTTTAACAAACTTACAATTTATTATTATTGATCATATAAGAATCTTGCTTAGTGTAGTTGAGATGTAAAAATTTTTTTTTTTATTTTTGATAAACAATCGAGAGCCAGATGGTTAAGAATCGCTTATCCTTTTTTATTTGCAATTATGATTAAATTTAAGTCACATTAAAAAAATCTTACAAGTTCTTACTTGAAAACTATAACAGTTGTCAGTTGTTAAGGCCACACTCACATCACTTGTGATGGCAATTTAAATCAATAAACTATTGACGCAAGCGCTGAGCTGTTGTATGAAGTGATGGTTACATATTGTATTTTATCTGCGAGCAATTGCTCATCATCATGAACTTCAGATAAGATGAAATTAAAACGGAGCTCATAAAATTTATGACTTTGCCCTCAAACCGTCATCATCGCAAAATTCTCATTATTTTCTCAACATAGCATGGCTGTTGGTAACGCTGTGGATAAGTTAAATGTTTGCTCGGATGCAGGGAGCAAAACAATTGCGGGAGGGGTAACAAATAATGCTAAAACGTTTCCCATGTTTTATACAAACATTTTTTTTTATTATTTTGTTTAAAATAAAATAAATTTCTGTTCGATTTCTTTGTGTTTTTTGTTTTTTTTTTTTTTTTTTGACTTCGAAAACGTACTTCATTTCAATGTGTTTATCTATTATAGATGGGGCACAACAACTGACAGTTAACTGCGCTGTGCAATGCTGTCAGTTTGACATCTTTCATAATAAGTTTAAGTTTAGAGTAGATGTTTCTGTTTCTCTTTCTGTTTGTGTTTTATTTTTCTGTTTCTTTTTCTTTTGCATGTCTGCAAGTCATTGATGGCTTTAAGGTGGAAATTTTGTTATTGCGTTTTCGTTATATGAAATGAGAAGCTTGTTGCAAACAACAAAAAAAAATGTCTATTTTAACATTTTTAATACTCTGCTTTGTTTTCGATCAAATTTTAATATTTTACTCCTTCTTCAACATTCAAATCATTCGCTTTTAAGTTTTATCAACTGAAACTTAACGTAAGTTTTTACTGCATGATATTGCGCTATTAATGCAACGCATAAGCTGTTATAGATAGTATAAGTTTAACTACATGAAACAAAACATTATACTTAAAAACTAGAAGTACTTTTGTTTTACATTTTATTGCAAAACACTTCATATTAAAAAGTACAAACACAGAATGTTAAAAGATTCTTGATGGTTGTCTGTTGATCATGAAATGATTTTGAATTTTTGAAAAAAAGTAATCTCCTTTAAAAAAGGTGTTATATCATAACTGCGCTATTTTATTTTAAAAATTTCTATTTCTATCTCTTCTATTTTTACTCTCGATCGTTTTCTTATTGTTTTTTTCCTTATGTCTTTCACTATATAGCAGCACGAATTATTGTAGATTAATCTTTTCCTTTCACCCTCTGCATGAGTCCTTTCCAATGGTGAGCATTCTGGTTCGACTTGTTTAATTCGTCCGTCCGTTCTTATTTTGGTTATTGTTTGATGGCGGCTACGACCCTCTTTAGTTAAAATTATATGCTCGCGTTCAAATTATTGTTTACTTAAAGCAACAAACAACAGCAACAACGAGCACTTAAAAAATGAAAAAAATGCGAGACTTGTTATTCCCTGCAACAATATCAACAACGGCTAAAATATTTTTTTTTGTGTTTTTGTAAACATTTAATGCTGCTGCTGTTGTTGTTGCTGTCTTTGTTGCCTGTCTGTATCGTTAGCTAGATGAGGTCTATAATTCGTTTACAAATTACTATGTCGGTGTTTTGCAGTTTTTCGTCAGTTCGTTGAAAAGATAATGACTTATAGATTGATTAACAAAGGCAAATACCTATGACTGACAGACTGGCAACATTTGCAACAGCCAGAGCTGGTTACTGATATAACCATCTTGGTTGGATGGAATAAGTGGTTTTAATTCCAATATCGCTTTATTCTTTCTTTGTACAAATGCAGCAAATATTTGTTATAAAATCAAAACAGGAGTTTCCAAAATACACAAACTTCTTTAATTAAAAAGGAAGGGAAAGGATTGGAATTTTCTCTACAAATTTGTTGAATGCATTATTGTCACATTTTCAGCAGGAGTTCGAATTAAAAAAATTTATGAAAAAAGTTAAACACTTTGAAACGGTATATTGATAAACAGTTTAGTTATACATGTGTTATCTTAACTTGATATTGAGTGGTTAAAATTGTATATTAACTCTATTAAATATTCCTTCAATTTCCATTTTGTCAATTTTTTAAAACTTCATTTTACATCTTAAATTGTGAATAAAATATTAATTAGAATTCTTTCAAGTTTTTTTTTGAGATTTTATTTTTTAATTTTTAAAATTAATTTACTCAAGACCACTCCTTTTTGTGTGTGAGTGTGTGTATGTGTGTGTTTATATGTAAGTTTTTTGACATGATCAACTACTCCTCGCTTTCGACTCTACATTTTTATTCATTTCACAAACAAAAAGATGTTTTACTAAAAATGAAAATATAAAAAAAGCAACAACAACAACATATGAGTAAAAGTGTATGAAGTGATAATTACTTGAGGAACTTGTATGCGTTTGAGCCAATACTCTTATGAATTTTATTTCGCATTTTGCTTAAGTTTAATGAATTCCAAATTAAAACAAAGAGAAACAAAAAATATAAAATGTTTTTTTCTTCAACGACCTAAGAAAAATTCCTGAGAAACCATTTGCCTAAATTAATACCTGGTTAGCACTAAATGAATTCTCGTAGATATTTTTTTGAGCCCGTGTGTATGATACGATGCTACGAGCAGCTTCATCGATTGCATTCAGGCTAAGATGGCCAAAGTTGACGAATGTGTGTAAAGATGAACGATCGACTAGTTAGTCAGTTTGATGGCTGACATATTGAACTGATGTATGCATAACATACAATAAAAGATGGTTATTAAATTTTAAATATTTTGAAAAGCAACATATTATGTATATTTTATGTATGCAACAACTTCGGCAACTATAAACTGGAACAACTCCACCTACTTTGACAAACCCACAGTGTAAAGCAAATAAACAAATAAACAAACAAACACACAAAGAAATGATAAATGCAACGTTAAAGTTCCTTAAGCACATCATAGCATGGTCATCAATGACAACATTCTGTTTTTGTTTTTTTTGTTAACAACATGTTAATATGCAACCTCAGCAGCAGCTTCATTTACCTCCACCAGCAAACTTGTAATCGTTTGCCTCAGTGCCACGATGAGCGCCATTTAAGTCAGGAAACACATTTTTTTAAAAAATATTATTTGTTATTGTTGTTGTACCTTCTGTTGAGTAAATATTAAAAATATTAATCAGAATAAGTCAAAATTACTTTTGCTCTTCTTCTTATGTGCATAAAGCCTCAACAATGTTCATTTGAGTTGTTGCTGTCATTTCAGTACGTTTTGTTGCGTATTTTGTAAGACAAGTACCTGTCATAACTGACAAACGATGCTTCGCAATCAGGAGACAGAGCTTGTTACTCTTCTTCTATAATAATAAAAGGTTATTATTAATTTAAAAAACACCGCTTAAGTTAGAGTTACAGAAACGGGCAACAAATTAAACAGAAAAGAATCCTTTACAAATAACTTGCTTCTGACTTCCAGGGCTTGTTAATTTTAGTTTATTTTTTTTTTGTCTTCCTCTGTTACTTTGCCTTATTTAGAGTTCCTCAATTTCGATTAAGGTTTTAAAATTATTTTTCTTTTATTTTGATTTGGGCCCACAATCCAGTTACACTAAAAATCCTGCTGAGAATCTAACTTAGGCAAACTAAGCCTTTAAGCTGCAACAAACCATAAAAACTCGCCATTCACTCAACAGGCTGACGACTATCCAAACTAAGATACACAAAAGAAGTTGAATAACATCAACATCATGTAAAATTATTTATATGAAATGTAGACAAGATAATGGCAACCGTCCTTAAAAACTCATCGGCTACAGAAACTCTGAACTCAAATTAATCACTTCTCACAAGAACCTGCAAACAATTCACGTATTATGTTGTGTTGCATAAAAAAAAGCGAAGAATAATTTTACAAATTTCATTTTATGATTTAAAAATGTTGTAGGAAAAAGTGGAAATTAATGTTGACTGTAAGAGTGAGTATAAATTTTGAATCTATGAAATTCTTGAATCTTTTTTGTTAACAAATTTCCATCATTACCCACCTTTGATATTTAACTTGGAAATTCATACACACTCGAGCATTGATTAGAGATTTTTCGTCATATTGCTGAATTGTTAATGATGTTAAGCAAAAAGTTTGTTTGCTAAATTGTAATAAAGAATTATTAAATTTTAGTGTACAGTTGGTAATTTGTATTTAGATATTTGCAAAAATACTTGCAATATTTATTCATATTTTTCTTAGAAGGAAAGTTAACATATTTTGCTAAAAAAAATATTCTCCCGTTTTTAGTACTTTTTTAATAAAATTTGTTTCTATTGATTAAAATTTTACCATAAGACAATTTATTATTGAAAGACAACCTGACATTAAGCTCATCTGGATCCCAGGTCATTCTGGAATAAAGGGCAATGAGGCAGCGGATGCTGCCGCAAAAGCTGCTTCATACGCCCCTCTTGTAACTACACCCAACCTATTTTCGGACGATATTAATATATTTATAAAACACAACACAAAAATTAACGACAATTGGGGGTTAACTGGGTTAACTGATACAGGAAAATTAATCCTAACAAAATTAACGCCTACATGCTGCTCAAAAATATCAATCACAACCTGCTACCAAGAAGAGACCAAATTAAAATAATAAGACTAAGACTAGGTCACACCAGAATCACAAATGCTCATATGATTGATAATAATATATCAAAGCAATGTCCTTTCTGTAGTTTGATTCCTATTACCATTGACCATCTTTAGCATCTTTAGCTGTCCCCACATTAATACATTTAAAAACCCATGTTGTCTTATTAATAACGAAATTACTCAACTAATGAACAGTACTATGATCGATGATAACATTAAGACCCTTTCTAGTTTTTTAAAAAAGTCTAACCTTTATAATTTAATTTAAAATTAATTATAATATTGAGCTTAAGACCATCGCTGTCATAGCTCTCCTCTATTATTCTTATAATTTACTTGTAAGTTTAATATGTTAATAATAATAATAATAATAATAATAATAACAATAATAATAATAATGATTAAAATTTTAAAATTTTTATTTTTGAAACTAGCTGTACGACCCGGCTTCGCTCGGAAACTATTTGCTAATGATTAATATTTCATATGGAGTTAGAAAATAATTTTCAGTACAAAGAAGAAACGACACAAATTTTTTTTTTTAATTTATTGTTTTAATAGTTCTGAAGGTAATTCATTTTAAAGCTTGATAGTAAACAATATTTTTTGTTTTTCTGTTGGGAGAGAAAGTAAACAGTGCTGACGGTGTACCAACTCTCGTGCATACAACATACTATTGCTCGTGGGAAAAACATTGGGTTTCTAGGTTTTACCCACACACTTTTAGCGATTGTCCTTGGGATATATTTATCATCATTGCGAATGCAAGGCGAACGGGAAATTGGATACGTTTAAACTGAAATGGTAAACAACTTGGTATGATAAGTATCCTTGGAGTAAGCAGCTGTTCACCTACAAACTTTCCTATAATTATTATTGCTAAGTTTTTGCCATCAGCGTTTTAATGTTTATTTGTAGTTTTAATAACCAATCTAGTACCGGCTGATTCAGGTTATGTAACATGACTATTATCGCTCCAACGTTAAGCTGGAAGTTATGTGGTAGCACTCGCGGTACGTTTAATGAATTCAGGAACTCTACGGGGTAGTTAACAATATTTTCGGGATCGGTAATGGAACCAATCGATTTATACGAATACCGTTCGCCATTAATTAAGCTTTGGATTTTTGAATTTATTTAATCAACGCGTGTTTGTTTTTTGCAGCCAAAATGGCTCTTTCACTTAACCAAAGTTAATCGCTATAATTTTGAGCAATGAATGTGAACAGTTTTGCAATTAGTTCGTCTTTAGACATTGTGAATTGGCAAGAGCCCATTGGAAAGGAAATCTGGCCTGTTGTAGATTCAGTCGGTTTTTTACACTGCCAATGTCTAACAATATATAATAATAGATAGATAAACCTAGACGTAGATAATCATTCCAAGAAAGAAATGTTGACTGCTAACAAAATCGTTCGAAGTTTAGCTTCTATTTTTTATATTTTATAGAGCAAGAGAAATTTTTAATATTGGATTTTTCAGTATATAAGCGATATACATATGTATGTATCGTTAAAATTACATCGAGTAGAAAATAATTTTTTAACTTCAAAGCGAAGTGTAATTGTCGGTGACTTAATATTTTTAAGCCCTCACTATCCAATATATCAAGGTTTTTCTTCTCTTACAAAAACTATTAATTTTAAAATTATGTGAATCAAATCGCACGAAAAATTTTAAAGCACGCATAATGTGCATACATACATATGTCCATATGTATGTAGAATATATATTCAAATTATCACTTTTAGTATTATCCAACACGTCTAAATTAAATCACTGAGCACTGTTTAGGAATTTTATAAAGTTTAAACGTAGGCTAAGTAAAAAAAATTGAGAAGTGAAAACGATTTATTTATATTTTCACTAACATGATTTAATACATAGGATACTGAAAAGTGAAAATAAGAACATGTATAAAAAAATCAATACTTTTTTTCAAAAATGTGTTAAGAACTTTAGTTCTTCGAGTTGCTCCTTAAATTTTCTCATGCGAAGAAAAATTGCTTCGAAATAAAGTCTAGTTATTGAAAACGTATCATGTTCGTTGGGCTCTCCTGGCAAATTCTGCTACACAAGCAATGCTTGCAGATGTTTATTACAACGTATGTATGTATATGTACATACGTAAGTCAATATTTTATATATGTAATTATATTTTTTTTTGGTTTAAATTTATACACTTTAAGGAAAAAACAGTTATAAAAATGAAACTTAAAATGCATATTTTACTAAATTGAAAACAAATTCCAACCAAAGAATTTGAACTTTGTTGAAAAACATGCAATCTATTTAAATACATACATTTACATATGTACATGTGATTTTATTGCGAATTTTAATTGAAGTAAGATTTTTTCCCCAAAATTGTGACGGTATTATCTCTAAAATATCTGGCAGCTATGTATAGTAATGAATTAAAAAAATCTTCAAACATAGAAATACATTTTTGACTGTTGACATGTTAGAACAATTTTCGGTTTCGCCGAAATTGAAGATGTTGCCTCTCTTTATTTGGTCTTTTATTTTATTTTATTTTATTTTATTTTATTTTTGTTTTGTGTTTTTTTTTTTGCATAAGTGTGTTTGCACGTATGCAAACTAATTAGCATACAAATAACCACATAGCTTCATCAAACCAGTTCGAACGAACATTTCGAGTCGTGAATAACTTACAACAACAACCGAAGAAAATTAATAAATGAGTTTTCTAAGTATATCGGAAAATTTTAGAATTTTTTTTTTCATACAAACCATCTACTGAAAATTTCGAATCGAATAAAACAAAAATCAGCCAAATTGCTCCAGCCGTTCTCAGGCCAACTCATTACATACGTGAACCATTTTATTTTTATATATATAGAAGAATATATATAGAGATATATATATTGATATTTAAGTTTATATTGTGAAGGGTGTTTTTTTAAGCCCGATAGAACTTGAAATTGTAAGAAATAACACAAAAAATTAAATTGTAATCAAAATTCCTTTTTTATTCGAAGGATCAATATGTGACATTAACATTTGAAAATGATTTCGGGCATATGGGCACCGCGGCTGTTCTTGACGAGGCGAATTCTGGACGTTCAATTTTGGGCCACTTTTTCGAGCACTGCTGGGCGTATGTCACGAATAACACGAACAATGCTGTTCTCCAAGGCGTCAATTGTTGCTGGTTTATCAGCATAAACCAGTGACTTCACGTAGCCCCACAGGAAATAGTCGAGTGGTGTCAAATCGCACGACCTTGGAGGCCAATTGACAGGTCCATTTCTCGAAATCAACTTATCGCCAAATTTTGATTTCAATAAGTCGATGGTTGCGTTCGCTGTATGGCACGTAGCGCCATCCTGTTGAAACCACATCACGTCTGGATCAGTGTCATCCATATTTTCAAACAAAAAATCATTGATCATGGTGCGGTAACGATCTCCATTGACCGTAACGTGAGCTCATTTTTGAAGAAATAAGGTCCGATGATGCCACCAGCGTGAAAACCGCACCAAACGGTGCATTTTTCTGGATGTAATGGAGTCTGTAGGGTCTGTTGTGGATTGGTCTCACTCCATATGCGGCAATTTTGCTTATTAACAAACCCGTTAAGCCAAAAATGCGATAAAACAACGGGCCAGTTGCCAACTGCTCTAGAGCCCAATCGGCGAAAGAACGACGCATATAATGGTCTCGTGGCTTCAATTCCTGCACCAGCTGGATCTTATACGGGTGTAGGCCGAGATCTTTGCGCAAAATTTTCAACGTAGTGGACGGACAGAGCCCCAATTCCTGCGACCGACGACGAGTTGATAAATTTGGATCTTCTTCCACAATTTCGTTTACAGCGGCGATATTCTCTTCAGTACGCACATTCCTTCGATGTGTTGGTGTTATTGCATCCTCTAGAGAGTATGTGGTACGAAATCTATCGACAGTTCGACGAATGGCTTGTTCAGATGCACGATTATGTACGCCATAAAAATGACAAAGTCGTCTATAAGTTGCGCGAATCGACGACTGATTTTCAAAGTAAATTTGGATAATTTCGTAGCGTTGTTCAAGCGAGAGTCTATTCATGATGATTTGTCAGAGTATACTGAAACAAATAAAAAAAAAATGTTTCATCAAAATTTCATTTTTTGTGTTACTTTTTACAATTTAAAGTTCTATCTAGCTAAAAAAAACACCTTTTATTTGATGCAACAGGCAACTTGCAGCGGATTGTAAATTGAAGAAATCTTTTACGATTACTCGTTCTCATAAATTTCCAGAAACAGTTCTTTCCTCATTGATCAGGGACGCATTTCTGAGACTGTAGTAATAATTTAATGGCTATGGGATTAACAACCTTTTTATTCAAACCAGAAAAATATTGAATATTTTAATATGGAAGATAACAAGTGCTCAAAAATTGGATGATATTTGTTACATTTGTGGTCACATCCTTCTAAAAATAGGCAAACAAGTCCTGTGTTTACTGAGCAATTTAAAACCGCCAATTGTTATTATTTTATTGTTATAATTTATTTATTATTATAATTTAGATACATGGAAAAGGTGTACCGTTTTCTATAGTATAGCTAGCAATTGGATGTGATAAATGCAAGTATTACACATGCATACATTTCGGTCAGACATTGAACAGAATAAAATTGAATTACAAAAGTGGACATTCCCGCTTTCAATGCGACACTTCAAGTAAAATGTGCTGCTGTTACTGTTCCACCTACAACTTCAAGTCTGGGTACTGTGTCCCTGCAATCCGAAACTGTATTGTACTTATTCAGATGGATAGCCGATATTGAAAATAATACACCACAATCGGTAACATAAGTCGAAATGTAATAAGTTGTGGGACAGAAAACCTCAGGATTTTTGACATCATTTTTGAAGTGTAAAAACTCACTGAAATTTTATTCCATTCACGAAGCAAATACGTTCACTTACTGCCATGACATCCATGAATATGCAGAGCCTACGAAGGATACAGGATAATTAGAACTACAAGCGTCACCTTCAACGAGAATTGAAATATCGCACCCGAAATACAAAATTAATTCAGAGTACACATCTCTAACTACTGCAAAAATTTCTTTCACATCACTATCTGCTTTAACTGGAAAAATACATTTTCGTCTAGTTTTTGTGTTAAGTGTGTTGCTTCTGCACGACGAACTAAACAGTTTTTTTGGCTCTCCCAAAAATTTTAGTATTTTGAGTTGTGACCGACTCTTTTGTATTTAGGGTGCGATATTTTTTTTGCAAGAATAGCTGTAATATGAATCGGAATTTTTATATTCATGCAAAGTAAAGTTTATAGAGAAGAAAACTGAATTTGTAATACAGTTATTGAACTGGGGGCAAAATGGGTATTTCTGCGATTTTTAAGGCACTTGATGTACTTTTTCGGGTAGATGTGTTCCGCTTTTCTTCTTCTTTTAATATCTACAGCTTTGCTTGAGATACAAAGGAGATTTACCGTACGATATAGCGAGATATAGAAAAGTGATAAAAATTCACTTTAAGCTAAAAGATTCGTATGGCCATTAAATTATTAATGTCGTCAATGATGCAGAAGTTCTTATTTTTGGGGGCTACTTATAAGTGCAATTGTCAGAATTTAGTTCCAAAATTATATGTTGCACTGTATTATTTACATCAGCAATTTATTGATGAACTAAATTCTCATTAAAGAAAAGTGTTTTGTATTTTTGCAGGATTCTTTTGATAAGAATATAAATAAAGTAAAATTTTGTTTTAAATGCTTGTTCTACATTGATAATTTTTTTTCATAAAATTTTAAAATACATATGTCTCAGATATTTATAACTTGCAGTTATGAGCAAATGTATGTAGATGTGTCTATTTTAAACAAATTGTGTGAGTTTTAGGCTATTGAAAATTAAATGATTTTTCATTATTTCAAAAATCTTATTTTAACTCGTGAGTAAAGTACTTTGCCATTTAAAAAAAATGTACATAATTTTTTTTTTTATTGCTTGTGTACAGGTTATACTTTAGCTTATAAATTAAAATCTCTTTAGACAAAAAAAAAATAAGATTTAATAAAAAATAGAAATTACATTTTTTGTGCATAAAAGATATTCCCAAAAATTTTCATTAAATGATATTTTATTACATCTTCTTTAGTCTCTAAGATGGCGTTTATTCAAATGTTCATTATACGAGAATATAATATGCTATTTTAAGATTTTTTTTGCTATTCTTTGCTTTATTATTAATATTTTATTATTATTATTAATTATTTTTAAGAGTTCCATAAATTGTTACTTGGGCGGAAAATGCAGTTGTTTTAGAACATTGTGTAGCAATTATTATTTTAAAATGGCTGCTGTTATTTTTTGAATTTATCAGCTTTCAAATATAATCATTTTGGCTACTGACACCATAAGCAAAACAAATAATGTGCAAAAAACAATTTGTTTTTTTAATTCTTTGTGTGCTGAATACTAGTCGATTCGTATTGACAGCAAAATTAATTTGTCACTCATAAATTATAGTTTCTTGCCTTTACATTTCCATTATTAATTGTAAATTTTTGCCGCATCAACATCAAGCAACAAGTGAATCATCAAAATTTTCAAGACAAATTCAAACTTCACTAAATGTTTGTCTGTCTTTTGGTTTTTATTTTATTTTCTTTTCTTTTATTTTTATTTTCGGTCTATGTCGTATTATGACAACTTAATTTTAAACCAAAATAACACACACACGCATACAAAACTGCTGAAAGAAACGGAATAAATATATTGATTTCATAATGATCAGTTTAGATTGATCATGATCCTGTTGCTGATATTGTAAGTTATGCACTTGCATCTTGAAGTTTATGAAGCAATTTGTATGTGAATTTTTGATGGCATAACATTTTTAACAACAACAGCAACAAAAAAAAAACATATCTACCAGGTGTCCCAAAATACACTCAAGATTTGAATTTTGTGCCATTTGTGCGGTAAGGTGTTGTCAATCAAAAACAAAAACATACAGCGTTGCAGCTGACAATTAAAGGGTTATTAAAAATGGATCGTTGCACAACGCATTTTTATTGTTGAGCAATATTTTGTAAATAATAAAATTTTGGCAGCAACAGTTCGCAATTTTCGTACAAAATATGGTCGGAATAGTGATTTAACTTCATCAACTGTAAAGAGACTAATTAAAAAATTTAGAGAGACTGGCTCAATTAGTGATCTAATATTAGTCTGGCCGTCCTTCAACAAGTCGTTCAACACAAAAACCTCTGAAGCAATGCTAGAAAATTTTACTGGGAGTCCAGGAACATCAATTCGGTGCTGTGGTCAAGAAGTGGGCATTTCTCTACAGCGTATTCTCACGAAACATTTGCATCTTCATTGTTAATTGACTCAAGAACTGAAGCCTACTGACCACGCACTGCGAAGAAGGTTTGTTGAATGGATTATGGAACAACAAAAAGTGTATGCTAAATTTTCGAACAAAATTATTTTCAGCGATGACGCTCATTTTTGTTTGATGGCTTTGTTAATCGACAAAATTGTCGCACTTGGGGTTCAGAGAAACCACGAGTGATTGTAGAGAAACAAATGCATCCACAACATGTCACTGTATGATGCGGATTTTTGCATCATCGGACCATTCTTCTTTGAAAATGCAGTTAGTCAGATAATAACGGTTAATGGTGCTTGCTATCACGACAAGATAATCCAGTTTTTTGTGCCCAAAATTGCAAGATATGGATGTGGACGGGATGTGGTTTCAACAACACGATGCCATATGCCATAAAGACCGAGGAACAATTCAATTACTGCCTGAGTCATTTCCTGGTCGCGTAATTTTTCATTTCAATGAACAGAATCGCCCGCCCAGATCATGTGATTTAACACCGTTGGATTTTTTTTACTTTAGGGTTTTTTTTAAATATAAATTTTATGTCAAAAAGCCCACGACCTTTCACACCTAGAAGGAGGAAATTGAGAGCTGTATCAACGAAATTCAGCCACATTTATGGAAAAAAATCATAGAAAATTTCAATAAGAAAGTGCGTGTGTGGCAGCAAAGTCGTGGAGGCCATTTACCCGATATGTTGTTCCATAAAAAACCCTTTACTCTATAATATATAAATCAATAAAAAATTTACAATTTTTAAATATAAACCTGTGTTTTCTGTCCAAATCATATCTTGCGTGAATTTTGGGAAACTCTTTACAACATGCATACAGCCTTTTAGACTGTATGCTACATTATGTTAAGGTATAGCTTTTAGTTATACGACTTACAAAATATTGCCTTTTTAGGAAACCAAAAAAAAATGTATTTTAGTGCAACAATGGCTGGAAATAGTGATGATGTGATGTGAGCAGTAGTTATGGATGCCAGTACATTCTTTTGAAAGTATTTATAGTTGTTGCAGCAGTTATCGTTGTTAATGGTTTATTTGGTTGCTCGTTTTGCAACTTGGCTGGCATGGCAAGGTCACTTACATACATATGTGTGCTTTTGTGCGTTCCATGGCTTAAGCTTAAACCAAAATTCTTATTCATAATGCACCATTGATGGAAAAATTCGTTACGATTTGTTTTTAATACCCCAGGCACATATCACATTTATGATGATGACAACACCACAAACTACAATAATCCATCGAATGTGAATGGTGTGTAAAAAGAAAAATAAATATTAGATCCCCGCTCCTCTCACTCCTCACTACTTAAAACGTTAATGGAAATATTGTCACTCAATATCAATATCAATAGATATTTTATTGGAAAATAAAAGGGATTTTATATCAAAATACATAAAAAGTGTTTTTGCATAAAGTGCATACTAAAATCGGTACGAGAGTATGTGTTCATTTGTTCATTTGTTCTTGAATGGAATACAAGTATAAAATAATTTGCTGTTTTTTTTCTGTTGTGACATCATGACAATGCAAGGTAATTACAATAACCAGGTGTTTATAAGCCAAGCAGGCATACGATTACATTCATATTTTAAAAGTCATTAATAATTTATGCAAAGTATTTTAATATTGTTTTAAAACTGTACCTTGTAACTCAGTCCCTCCATAATTTATAATTTAGAGATATTTTACGATAACATTGTTCTCATCTATAAATGTGACACGAGCAAGAGATATTTACAGAATTACAATAATTAAGTTTCTTCTTTACGGTAATTGTTTAATATTTTTTTAATTTCATGCTTTAAGCTTAAAGCTCTTACTAATTACAATCTTACCGATATTCAATTTACTATTGTGTTAACAATATTATTGCTAGCGTATTTAATTAGATATTAAATTTGTTTAACTATTATTGTACAAAAAACTAATTAAGTTGCACTCATAAATTGTCGTCATGCTGGCTATACATTTCAAATTAAAAGCTCAAATCAAAAATAAAAGCCAGTGAGCAGAATGTAAGTAAAGACATTTAATATTTTGGGTCAAGGTATTTAACAGCAACTTTTAAATCGAATATTTTTATTATTACTTCTTTAACATTAAATTAATTGCTTTTTATGCCCAATGTGCAATATAAACAACAACAACAACAACGACAACAATCAAAAAGTAATTTTTGTTTAAACTTTTGTGTATTAATTTATAAATTTTTTTTTCTTCGTTACAATCAAAATTTAAATTAAAAACGAAGGCTTTGTAAGCTCATGTGTTTGTGTGTCTGCACGCTTGTGAGTCTGTGAGTGTGTTTGTCTGGCGTTATGTTTTGACTGGAATTACACTATAGCTGCTGCCATCCTTTAAACGGTTTTTTATGCTCTTATTTATTGTATGTTAACAAATGAAATTACGCTGCGCAAAAAGGGAAATTAATTTTAAATAATGGCCTGATTATATTTTTAAAGCTTTGTATTGCAATAAAAAATTATCACAACCAACAAAAAAATATCTGTTAATTTAATATTAAAACATCTGTTAAAACAAAAAACCGTAATGGATTTAAGCTCATCAGTATAAATTAACATAAATTTACATTAAATACTATAACTAACAAGAGATTAACATTTGTCAGTAAAATTTTTAAAGTTAAATTTTGTATTAATTATTATTAATGATCAGCAACTAGCAAAAGGATAATGGATGATTATAAAATGCTTTAATATATATTTTCTTTTAGTTGAAAAAATTATATTCAAGAAATTCTCATGTTCAGGTGTTTGAATTGTTTAACTGCATTTAAAATTAAGTTATTTATTAAGTTATGCCCACAAATGTAGAATAGCAGAGTTGAATTTGCAACTTGGCTGGCTTGGCAAGGTCACTTACTTATGTGTGCTTTTGTGCTTTCCATGGCTTAAGCTTAAACCAAAATTCAAAATTCTTATTCATAATGCACCATTATGCCCACATATGTAGAATAGCAGGTGCCCCTGTTGGCTAGGAGGTAGTGTACTAGCTTGTGAATATGGGGGTTGTGGGTTCGATTCCCAACGAAGACCTTGGTTTTTTTCACTACAAATGATAAAAATTGACTGTCGGTGGAGCTGCTCAGCGATGAAAGCATAGTCACTGGTCGCTGTTGCTGTCTTATATACGGCAGTTAATTTCCGAGTTTCATTCTACTTTCACCACCTGTTTCATCTCTTCTCTATCCCTTTCCCAAATAATGTAGCACGGTACTTGACTAACTAGGCATTGTTGCCTGAAGTGCTACTTCTCTTTAAAAAAAAAAAAGAATATCAGAGTTGACTTTTTTTCTAAACCTCCATTGAAATATTCTTTTTGAAAAATACTTCACAAAATATCTGTAGAAATTTGGTTTTTTAAGTTCAAGTTTATTTTCCTAAATTCCAAGTCATCTTAAAATTAAATGAACCCTAAATAATGGCGACTTTTTAATATTATTTAAAAAAAAATGACAAAAACAGTAATTAAAGTACAAAAAATATATTCAACTGAAACGAATCGAATGGAACTGACATTTAAATTACCTTTTTTTCTTACATTAGGCCTACTTTCAACAAAACAACAAGACAGGACATATTGGGCCATTATTGGGCCATACTCGTGTGTATGTGATAAAGTAAGAAAGAACTTAAATTGTTTATTAGTTTTTTTCTTATGGTTTGATGTTTTTTACGTTAAGAACATTTAGAATTTTTTTTTTGGTTTTATTGTATTTGCATTTGTATTTTCTTAAAAGAACTAAACAGCACTTTTTTTCTATGCCAATCTGTTGTAGCTCTTGTGCAGCTCAATATTGACTTAACGTAAAAAAGAGGAAAAAACCATATATTCGATAAAGTGTTTGGATCGTTATTTTAAGATTCATTTTATATCTTTTGTTTTTTTTTGTTTTACTTCTACTTTTGCTTGTGATTGTCTGCTATCGTATTAAAATAGCAACAACATTACTTTATACGTAGAGAAGAGCGAGTATTATAAATGTGAGATGCGTACACGCAGGATATAGTGCTGAAAACTTAATGATCACTTTTGAAACGTAATGACGACCAGCACAAGTCAGGCCAGCTACTCACACAATAATACGGAGGGGTTGACAGGCATCAGGGTAGGTTATTTGAAGTCTGCATGTTTTAAAATGTTTGGCGAGTTAGAAAACAAATGTAATGAGTCAAGTTTTAAAATAACTTTAACTAATATTTAGCAGGGTTCAGAATTTTTCATTTATGAACATTCAAAAATCAACATTCATGATATTTTTTTCATAAATGAGAAATCTAAAATTTTATATTTATTTTTCACGCTCATAAACGAACAACAAAAAATGTTCTGCTTATATTCATACATGAATGCGAACAACAAGAATTATTAGTCTTATTCATATGTGATGAATGATAAATTAGCTTCTTCTCATTAATGTTCTTTTTTATAAATCTATACATTCATTAATGAACGTTAAATTTTATAAAATTTCTCATAAATGAACGTGAAAAAATTTTCTACCTACGATCGCAGTTTACCGTAAAATGTAGTAAAAACACATGGGTACATATTAACACAAAATACAGTTTTGCAATATTGTCCAACCTAATGTTTGGACACATAATTTTCAATTTTCAATTTCATATTAACCTTTGAATTGTTATTATTATTGTGAATTGAATTAGACTTAGCACGTAACGTAAGAAAGTGGAGAGTTTTCCACATGTTTTGAATTATGAAAAGATTTCCGTTTTAAGAATATATAGAGTTAGTATCATCGCTCGGAACAAACACGAGTTTTCTCCCCAACAAGCTATAGTGAAAATTAATTGTATTAAATATTTTATATCAATAAATATTTTTATTGTTTTTTTAACCGATCTTTTTTATTTGTCCTTAATAAATTTTTTTTTCTTCTTTAAGATCTTTTTTATATATTTTTTTCTTCACGAAATTTCGCTGTCCTTTGGAAAGCTTCTTCAGGAAAAAAAATTTATTTTTTTTTTGTGAAAAATTTTTTCCTGAAGAAGCTTTCCAAAGGAAAGCGAAATATCGTGAAGAAAAAAATATATAAAAAAGATCTTAAAAAAAAAATATATTTATTAAAAATAAATATTTTTTATCATTAACTATTGCATTTCATTAAATTGCTATATCCAGAGCATAAACGCACAGGTTCCATTTATATTCTTTAACAAAAGCCCTAAATTGTTCAATATATTCTAAAAGAAATAAAAAAAAAAACATTTTTTTTCCTACATACGCCGACAATTGCGCATTATCAAATATGTGCGTTTATGTACGCGAATGCTTAACGCACATATTTTTACGATCTTTTCATTTCTGAAAAATGATCAAAATTGTAAATATTCAAAAATGAGCACTTGTGCATTTCTCATTTTTTCACTTAAACTGAAAGTCCATACCACGCGTTCTACGCGCACACGCTTTGTATGCGTTTGATACTTTTTACGCGTTCTACGCTTTTCAAACTTCAAGTTACATGCAACGCTTTTTATGCGCCAAGTTTTTTTTGTTATGATCAGCATTGGCGTAAATAATTTTATCTAATAAAAAAATTTTTGCAAAAATGAAAACTGAAATTTTTCAAGAATTTATAGAATTTATTGAATTTATGCATATGTATGATATTTTGTGTAATGAGGACCTATGGAAAACTTCAAGAGAAAAGAAGACGCTTTTGGGTGCGTCCCTTGTTTTTGGAAAGGGAAGTGAGTGTTTTTTTTGCAGCAACGTTTGAAAAATCAAAATAACAGAAATGATAAAACGTCAAAAACAGCCGACATTTTTTCATGGCGCTTGCGACGCGTAGAAAAGCAGAAAGTAAACCTACTTCATGCGTTCTATGCGTCATAAGCATTCTATGCGATGTGCTGTGTAACTTGTCACAAACAATTATACTGATTCTACTTTTTTGACAGACGCGTATAAAGCGTGTACGCGTAGAACGCGTAGTATGGACTTTTAGCTTTATGGATAGAAAGAAAAACAATAAATCGTCGCATTCACAAATGAGAAAACACAAAATATTTTATAGTCTCTCATACATGTATGAGAAGAAGCGGCTAAAAAATGACATGTACATATTCACACATGTATGAGCAGTGAGTGAATACTTTGCTACTCTGATATTTAGTCAAGTTTTAAGCGAAAAATAGAAACGAAAACAGCCATAATTAAAATAATAACAATTCTTGCATGACGAAAAAATTACATTAACAACTTTAAAGAGTTAATAAAATTACAATACTTAAATGTTAATAAGTAAATGGTTATACAAAATACCAACACTGCTTGTACTTTGGTTGGCAACGGCAGATTGATAGATCTAAAAAAAAAAAATACAATTTGAAAATAAAAACGAAAAACATAATTAAGCTATGAATGGAACTTTATATGGCCTGTCTGCCCATTAAGTGTACCTAAACTAAAAGTACCTAAACTAAACCATGCTCAACAGCAAGAAACGCCTTTAACTGGTGAATTATTGTGCCATGAAGTAGACTTTCATGTCTTATGCTGATTTAAGTCTGCTTCTATTTAAAAATGCTAATCCGTTTGAGGTTTATTTTCAACTTTAATTTCAGGAAAAGTTTAATTGAGCAATTAACATTTAAACATTCAAACTTTTAGTTATTAAAAAAATTACCAGGTATTTATTTATTTTTTTATGTATTAACAAATAATTACAAATTATAAGTTAATGTTTATTTTTAAGAGCAATAGCTTCATAGGCCACAGGCACATATGAGCATGTTTTATAAATGCGTACTTATATAAAAATTTGACATAAGCTTCTTATTCTGTTAAGAATATTATCCTTATCTTCAGAATATTATCCTTGGATGGGATGGATAGGAAGGATTTGGGGCCAGTGTTCCCAAAAATTGTATCACGTGCTACGGCAAATTTTGGACATTAATCAGGGAGAGGGACAGTTGATGCTAATTAAATGTTCATGAGAGATTTTGGTGTGACCAAGCTTTAGACGTGTAAATTTAACCAGGTCCAGCCTGCTAATACTAGGTAATACTAAGTCATTTTGTGTAGTTATATGTTTATTTATTGTTCTGTACCAGGAGGACGTTCTTCCGAATATTAGATTTCTATTGGCAGAAATAAAATATTTATTTACAAATTTGCTTATATCCTTGCAATCATTATTGTGTTGGTAGTGAAGAGGGAACATTACTGCATTTCTGGCGGTTTGATCTGCGAATTCGTTGCCAATGATCTCACAATGGCTTGTTATCCACAATAGTAAAATTTTTGGGAATTTCTCAATTAGAATATTTCTAATTTGTACTGCGTATAAATTGTTATTGCTGGTATTTGTGATGGACTTAACTGATGATAGGGAATCTGTACAAACTATAAATTTACCTGCTTGAGTTGAACTGTTCAATAGTGCTTCATAGATAGCGATTAGTTCGGCTGAGTATACCGATCTAAAGGTAGTTAACAGAGAAGTCTTTATAACTTGACACTCTGTAGTAATGCTAAAGGATGTCGAGTTGTGTGTTTTTGAGCCATCCGTATAAATAAATATGTGTGTGCTAAACTTGTTTTTTATTTCATTGAATAATGACCTAAATTGGAGTGGGTTGGTGGAATCTCGTGGGTATTTGGTCATAGATATGTTGCATATATTATCGTTCCATTTCCAAGTTGGGTGCTTAATTTTATTTGCAAAGTCTACCTTAAGAGGCATTTCTAATGAGCGCCATATTTGCATTGCTCGGTACATTGTAGAGGGAGTCTTTGGAACTTTCTTTGATTTGAGAAGTTTATTTATTATTTATTTTAGGGATGAGGAATTGTCGTATATGACATTTGTGAAAAGATTGGCCGTTAGAATGTTTCTCTGAGCTGTTAGTGGCAGTACATTGGTTTCGAATAGAAGATTTGTTATTGGTGTAGTTCTGAAGGTACCAAGTGCACTGCGTATAGCGGAATTCATTAAGCTTTCGTTTTTTTTAGAACCGATCCTGCTGCATGGCCATATATTGGTAACTTGTAGTTAATTTTGGAAAATAGGATTGCTTTGAAAATATCCATTAGAGTTTTTGAGTTGCAGTTAAGCTTGAAGCTAGATAGGCATTTGATTATTTTTAGTCTATTAGATAGAGCGGAGGTTAAATAAGATATATGGGTTTTCCAGTTGTATCTCTTGTTGATATAAAGACCTAGTATTTTTAGCTCGTCTACTTTGGTTATGTTATAGTCACTACATTGGATAGTGCATTGACAACATTTTCTCCTACATATGTGTAAGTATTTGCATTTTGTTTGCGACAGTGATGCTCCAGAAAGTCGGCACCATTGATTTATTTTGTCAAAAAGACCATTAAGATTCAAAGCTGGATTTTTTTCTTCAGATTTTATAATAATGTTGAGATCGTCCGCGTATGCGGTAAAACCAATGTGTCGATCCAATGTGATACAGAAATATAGTTTGTTGAAGGCTATAAGGAATAATATTACAAATATAAGGGGATCCTTGTGGTATTCCATTCTGTATAGGGGACTGTGTAGAGTAATTGTTTCCAACCCTGGTCGTTATTTTCCTATTAGTCATGAAGTTGTGCACATATTTGATAACTTTAGGACCTGTTTGCGACCATTCGACGAGTTGATCCAAAACAGAATGTAATCCAATCTTATCGAAAGCGCTCTGAAAGTCTAGTGATATGATAGTGGCATGTTTTCGTAAAGATAGGGCATTCGCAATTTGATAGTCTACACAAAGTAGATTATCAATTGTCGACTTTCCCCTTTTGAAGCCAAGTTGGTGGTTATTAAGCAGTTTGTTAGAGGTTACAAACCACCACAACCGATTGGCTATAATCTTGTCAAGGACTTTGGATATAGAGAGATTGAGACATATAGGTATGCAAGATTTTAAAGTTGTTTTGTCCGAACAAGGTAATTACCAGGTAAATAACAAACATTTAAAGTATATTACTTTTTTTAAGAACTTTTTTTTACAGATTATCTCGGTATTTTAATAATAATTTTTTGAAAATTTAGTTTTCAAAATTTTCTCCTCTTAAAAATTAGCCAACTCAATGTGTGCTGGTCAGATTCACTTTCTAAAGCATTTACGTATGTATCTATGTATTTGACTAGGTACTTAAAACAACAAAAGTAAATAATGTTTAAACAGCTTCGAACGGAATGGGATTCATGCAAATATTTTTTTTATTCAAAAAGAGAAAAGCATACAACACAGTCGTTTGTAAGCATACTGTCATAACTTATGATTTAAGATTCTGGCAAAAATTTGTTGTAAAACTAAAACTGCAGTCCGTTTACTTCCATCGCATTTCTAATAATTTTTCGTTTTCTCCATTAGTTTCAAGCAGCACAATAACCTTTTTCAACACAAAAATTGTTTTAGTAAATTATGCTATTTTTGTGAATAATTTATGATTAAGTTATTAAAAAGAGTTAATTAGGAAATAACCTCAAAAGGAAATACCGAAATATATTCAAATATATTTTATAAAAATGCAGCAATTAAATAAACTTTAATACGAATAGGGCGTAGCCGATGTCTTGTTGTTCTAAAATACATCAAATCAATAAATAATTATAATGACAAGTGGAAATACCCATAAGTGTTATCAATATTATATTTTAGGTTTATTTACTCTACATTTGAAGAATAACCCACCGGAAAAAGGGGCATTTAAGTATTTTGAAGAAATTTCATTCTTTTTGAGTTATGTCGATTATGCTGCAAATAGGCAATACATGATCATCATATATTACAAAAACAAACGACACACTTCACCCCAGCAGTGAAAACCGTCTGTTGAATCTACACAACAACAATGTTGAACTTGAAAAGTTGGAAATTTATTTGGAAAGGAAGCAATAGTTATAGTTAAAGTATTTTTTTTTTGTTGTAATGTTATTGTTAGTGTTGTTAATATTATTGCTTGAGGATGATGAATTCCATGCAACACAGGCAAAATAAGACAAAAAAAAGAAGAAACAAAATAAAGCAAAGGAAAAGAAAAAATAAATGGTGAAAAATCTTTTCTAGCTAGAAGAAACACTATAATAAAAACAATAAAAAAATAACAAAAAAAAAATGTTACGTAAATTGTTGCACCCAACATCAAACCTGGCTCTGCTATAAGATCATTTTGTTTTGTGTTGTTTTTATTGTTTTTGTATATAGTTGAGAGTTTTGAAATATTTTCTTAACGTTTCGTGTTGTTTTTTATTTGGCGATTTGGTGTTTTATGCCAGATTGATTCTGAGTTGGCCATTTAGCCGTATTTAAGTTTTAAGGGTCAAATATATAAAATATCGCTCTTCACTCTACGCGTGAAAAAAGAATTTGTTGTAATTTCTGTAGGTTTTATTTGTTTTTAGATTTAGATTTTATTAGTTATGTTGATTCAAATATTTGTTTATTGAGATAAATGTTTTCTTTTTGTTCAAATAATTATATAATTGATTCAATCTACGTTAATTTGTGTTATTTGTTATGATGAGAATATAAGATATTTTATATTCAAAAATTTAAAGCTGGAGAAAAGCATATCCATATGGCCATTACGCTATTGCTCATATAACTGATGGATTTTACCCCAGAAAACTCAAGAGTCTTATATTTCAAGCTAAATTGATTAAATTAAAATTAACAAAAAGACAACGAAACTCAAATTCTAATTTTCTATACAAAATTTCGGAGAGAAACCACTAATAAACTATATGAGTAGTAGTAAAACAGCTATATGAACCTGCTTTCCTCCACTGTTATATCAGGTTTTGCAACAAGAAGTTTGTTTTTCAATTGTGGAAACATCATCAGCAAGTTTTTTAGTTTTATTTTTTTGATTTATTCGTAGTAGATGCCTTGACAATGAATTTAATTTCCCACGAAAATTGTATTAAAATAATTTAAATCCACTATGAAAATGGTTAAAGTTACATTTGGTAAAATTCGTGCTATTTTCAGACAACATAATCGTCCTTCCGAGACCGCTATTAAGAATTTGGTCGTTAAATTTGAGTCGACAAAATGTGCGAACACCAACGCCTGTCCGCTTAGGTCATTTAACTGAAAACATCTCAGCCGTGAGCCAAAGTTTGGAAGCACATTCAAATTTGTGAATACCTCGACGCTCTCAACAGTTGAAGATATCAAAAACCACCACTTGGAGAATTTTCCGTAAGGATTTGAATTTGAAGCCTTACAAGGTTTAACTGGTGCAGGATTTGAAGCCGGCCGACCAATCACATGCATTCAGGAACAATTAGCTGGTTTTTCTGAAAAATCTGTAATTTTAGACGAAGTCCATTTTAACTTGTCAGGGAATCTCAACAAGCAAAATTGCCGCATTTGGGCTTTTGAAAATCCTACAGCGATTATTGAGAAGACTTTGCATGCTCGATGTGTCACTGTATCGTGCCCATGTGGTCTGGAGGTGTGATTGGACTGTTTATTTTTTGGAGACGAGTAACGGCCAATAGATCACGCTCTCGCGAGATGCTAACATTTCAATTTTGGCCTCTTATTGACGACGTGGATATCAATGACATGTGGTTTCAACAGGACGATTAATTTATTGCAACCAAATTTCTCGATCACATAATACCACCACAATCGGCAGTTAAGTGGTCAGCCAGATTATGTGATTTAACACCACTGGATTATTTGTTGTGAGGTTATGTTAAGCACACATTCTATACGGAGCCAATCGAATCGTTTTCAGCCTTAAAATTCAAAATCGATGATACGATTAACGAAATGGGATCGACATTTTGGCAAAAAGCGATGTAATGAAAGAATTGCTATCTATCAGCGGGGTCGCGATGGATATTTGCCATTTTAATCAATGTAACCTAATTGTTTTGTTTTATTTTGTTTTAGAAAACAAACTTGTTGTTGAAAACCCTTTAAGCTTTTTTAATAATAAATATTTTATGAGATTATCATAAAATATTTTTGTGTTTTTGAAGAAATCTAATACGAGTTAACGTAGAAGAATCAAAATGATTCTAAATAATAAAATTGTTTATAATTGATTCATTAAAAAATTTAATTAAATTTCAATCTGAAATAAAAACACAATACATAAAATACATCAAAAATTAAATATAAATTAATTTAAAAGGACATTTCAAATTGTAATACAATTTTTCTGTATCTGCTGTTTTAGCTAATTATAAAAAATAAATTTGTTAAGATGTTAAGGTGTTTTTAAGTTTAAAAAGAATTTCAGCTTTTTGTTTTTCAATGCCAAAAGGTGTAACTTTTCTTTCAAAATAATGCTAAAATAGACAGGAAGTTTTATTGTTCATGATACGGAAAAAAAACTTTATATCCTTTTAAATGTTTTTTTTTCAAATGAAATAGAAACCCGTATAAATATTCTGCTTTGGGATGACTCAAAAGAATACATGCAAATTTCAATTGCAATAAAATAATAAATAAATAAAATAATACGGTTGTATAAAAAATCGTTTATGAAAATAATAGGACCGGATGAATCCATGTCTCAAAGGATTAGTACCGCAGCATATTTGTGATTTTTTTTGTTTTTTTTTTTTCAAATTGTACTCCTACTTTTCTTTTTCATGAGAATTCAAACTAACATTTGGAGAATGAATTTCAAACAGAAAAATGAACACGACACAATACAACACAAAATTTGTTTTTTTTCAAATTCAAAGTAAATATTTGGTGTCGTATCAATTACACATTCTTAGGATAAGAACAGAAACTGAGATAAATGAAACGGAAGTCAAAATATTTCTTTCTTTTAGAACATAAATGATTTCTGAGTCTTTAAGTTTTTCGCATGCTTCGCAAGTTATCTTCACTACAGAAAACAGGAGTTTTATTTCAAATATCAAGTACGTTGGCACTTACACTGAGCAACAAAATTAAAAAATTCATTTAAAAAATCTGCAGATTAAAATTTTTTTTTTAATTTTTTTAATAAAATTTTTTTAATAATTTTTTTTAATCAAATTTTGAAAGTCATTCTAAATTAAAAAAAATAGGCATTTTGTTACCAAAATATTTTGAAAATGATGTGATTTTTCGTCAAACGTTATTATTGAGAGTACGTTGCAATATTTGAATTAAATTTAATTGAATTATTTGAGCAATAAATCTTCTGCTTAAATTTTATGTTTTAAATAAAAAAACAGTGAAAATTAAAGTTTTTAAAAGTATGAAAGTGGATATTTTTTCTTAATTTTAAACATAAAAATAATAAAATTTGTGGGTTCGAATACGTAAAAGTGATGCGACTTCCAGAATAGCAATAAATGACACTGATCAATTTCAAACTGCGTTATTTTAAGAACGTTAAAATTATTATTTTTTCCAATTAATTTTTTTTATATTTATAATAATTTTTGAGTCGTTAATTTTTCCTTACAGAAACTAAATCAGACACACTTTTATATAATTTATATGTAGAAGGAGTATGCTGCAGCTTGAAAATTAATTATATTTGTCTATCACAAACTTTGTAAGACCAATTTAAAGTTATTAATTTATTTTAATTATAGACCTTGCTACATCAAACAACTTCAAACAAAAGCAAAGTTTTCGTTGCTTCTTCTGAATTGTCCGCAGTTGTAAATCATGTTAAATGTTAAGTGAACTAAGCAACGAACTGTTTGTTTAGTTAAGGGACAATGATTATAATTGTTATTATTATTATAATTCCATTGTTCCAAGTATAACATTCTAATATAAATCAATGGATTAAATATAAAGTATTTTAGCCATATGAATATTTAAATGAAAACACATTAAAAGAAACTGTTCCTAATAAAATATTTCTGGTTAAAAAAAGGATGTAAATTATGAATGTCTTTAAACTTTTACCACCCATAATAACAACGGCAGCAGCAAAAAAACCAAAATTCAAATTTGCAATTTAAAAACAACAACGATATTTAACAAACACAAACAAAAAAAAATGAGAAGAAATGAATAAAAAGTATATGCAAGAGTTATTATTGAAATAATAAAAACAAACATGCTGTACCAACAATTACAATAAAGGCGACGGCAGCAGTAGCAGTAGCAGCAGCAGAGCGATAATAATATGAACATAAAGTAACAAGAACGACAACGATACTACAAAGAAAAATAAAAGTGATCAACAGTCGAGGTATAATTTTCAAGTTGATAACTTGTTAACAACCGGGTACGGACTAGCAAAAAACAAAACATAACAACAATAACATCAAGAGCCACAGCAACTACAGTAAGGAAAACAACAACAAAAACAAAAAATTTTATTAACAATAACAGCAACAATATAAATATATTCATGTCTTCACCACGGAGGCAAAAACAAAAGCAACAGATCCTAACAATAAACACATCCCAGTAAACAAAATAAATTCTATGCAATACCTTTGTTTATAGGGATAATAAAATCTGTTTTAAGATAATAAAGGATAAGAGTAATTGAAGTAATATTTTTTTTTAATTTTTGGTTGGTCAAACTTTATATGACTACTGTACTTAATTATTTATGTTTCAGCTTTGGCATAAATTATGCCAACTTCATTTGCGAAATTTTTGGAAATTCTGTTCGCTGGGAAAACATTTATACACAAGGCACATTATAAACTTTTATACCAACAGCGAAATATACTTTAGTTTAGAGTAATTTGCATGTCAAAATGTAACAAACTTCAAGTCAAGGTTTTCTCTCATCCTTTAGCATTTTATTACAATTAAAATACATACACAGCCACAGGCGCATACTGGCGTGGTACTTGACATAGACAATATGTTAATCGTTAAGTTATATAAATAAAACAAAATATTTTATTCTAAAAAAAAAACGAATTAATAATTTCAAATTTCTAGAACAAAAAAATTTATAAATTGATTTTTATTTGTTTAGGAACATGATTTTCGTCGCATTACTTTTATCCCTTCACCCGGACGTATAATGCTGCAGATAAGTAGCCAAAAGCTATTTTGCCTAAAAGTTAAGGATGCATTTTTATATCAGTATTACTGCATGCATTATAGCTATTGCATGATAACATCGCAGTTATAGTCTCTAACAGGCTGAAATTATTTTAGGTTGCCACTATGAACAAATTTCATTGATCCGTTCCTAATAAACAGTCATTTATTTAAACTTAAGCTTCCTTTTTGTGGCATCTACTATACTCCTGAGCAATAAATGCAACAGATTTCTGATACAAATTTATTGTTTCATTAATATTATTATTGATTGAGGCTTTGTTAAGAATGGTAAGCCAGCGAGCGTTTTAATGTCAAGTTTAAGGCGAATATGGTTTATTACACAGCGTTACGCCTAAGTGAACTTTTCTTTTAATAGAACTGTCAAGATCGATTCTACGTTATTGCGAATTTTTATATTTCATACGAATTATAATTTTTCATTCGCTTCTCTCTTTTAACGCTTAACACTTAGCCACTCTTTACCTGGCTTCTGCCTAAACAATTAACAAATATGTTCTTGGTTTGGGACAGATGACTTTAGTATAACATCAGGAGTATTTTAACTTAAAAAAAGTAAAATTAATCCGACTCATGTTAATTTAAATTAAAAAATAAAATCATATTTTGTTAAATTTGTACAAATTTTATAATCAATAATAAATTGTACGTTAATGTCTTTTCTTAATATTTTTTTGCTTGAAAATCTGCTGCCTACCAATCTGTGTGTTTGTCTGTCTTTATAGGAAAAGTAACTTGCTGTTGTTAAGGCATAAAATTAATATGAGTTTGCACTCGATGATGATGTTGCTACGAGTAGCCGGCATATCAATTTTAAAGCCAAACTAGTATGAATGACGAGTAGTCTTAAGTCAGAGCTTTAATGGAATTAATTGAGTGCAATTTATTATAATTTTTTTATTATTGAAATTTAATTTAATTAAAAAAAGAGTTTTGCATTTTTATAATGTCGATTTATTTATTTTTTTACAAGCAGACCGGAAAAATCCTAAGAAATTCTCTTTGGTAAAAATAAGTTCAAGACTAAAGTTTTACATATTTTTTTTTGAATGCACAAAAGAAACTGGTTGTTGACTGTTTTAGTGTAGTTTTTTAATTTAGTTTGATTTATTGTTTCATAACTATCACAACAAGAAATAAATCTTATAAATTACAAGGATGTAGTATTTACATATTAACATTATAACATTTAACACTGACAAAGAAAAAATCAAATTGATTAAGTGCATAGAAAAAATAATATTTATATTTAAAGGAATCTAGCACAATTAACGTAAATTGACTTAAAAATTATTGCAAATAATAACATTTTTTAATAATAATAACAATAATAAATAATAATAATTAAATAGCAAATAATTAAGATAAAAAGAAAAAGTTGAATGCAGCTTGTTAATTGGTTTGGTAGAATTTTTTTTAGCTTTTTAGAACTTTAAAAGCTGATGAAGTAAATATTTTATTGGTGTGCTTTTTAAAATAGTGAAAAAATAAGTTCCATTTTCAAAAAATATAAATACATTTAACAGAACTTCTCTTTTTATATCACTTGAACATAATCATCCCTCAAAGAACTACAGCAACTGACGTTAACTTTGCTATTCAGCACAAGCGGTATTGAGTCAAAACTAAAGCTATTTATTTCATAACAAGCATCAATAAAAAATTATAACTACACGTAAAGCTCATTATCGTTATGCAGCCTCAAAGGCTGCGCTTTATATACAACTTATCGAAAGAAATACACAACAGCAACAGCTATAAATGCAAAAAAGAAAAGAAAAAATGAAGTAAACCTGACTCTTATTTATGGGGTTACCAAAATAAAAAAAAAAATAATAACATAACATAAAACAACAGAGAATGAATGAATGAATGAATGATATTCTTCTATACAGCCTAACCTGCTCATAAATAATTGCTTTGAGCTTTTAAAAACAAAACAAGGCTACTAACTGCAGTAGAGTACACTACTATGAAGGGATGCAAAGGAGCCGCAGTTTATGATGTTCCTTTGAAAAATTCATTATAATTGTATTTTATATCAAATACTCAAACGAGTAGTAATCAGCCTAGTTTTCCTTCATATAAATAATGGCAATACTGAGATCTGTTGTGACTTTATGCTGAAACAAACGTCCTTCAGGTTTAACCACATTCCATGATGAAAGCATAATAAGAAGTTGAATGAAATATTGTTACTCTCATGACAAATGGGTGTATTTTATTTAGCTCTCGTGCAAATATATAAAAAAAAAATATTAAAAAAGTTCGTGTATATGTTTACGTGATTTGATTTTGGTGTTCGGCTCGTCACGGCAGCAAAAATATGTGGCTAAACGTAGGGCGCTTGCTTGTTGGCCGTTAAATAATATTCGATATTGTAAAAAAACAAAATTAATAAACGTCGATATGTTTTTTTTAGCAAAGTTATTACATGAGGAAAAAATCAAACAACAAAACATTGTCTAGTTGTCCGATAACAGACTTGTCCTTCATACTTCCACTTTTTTCTAGCTTAGAAATTGGGAATAAAAAAAAAATATATTTTAAAAATTAAATATGCAGTAATCTTTAAAACGGTCTTTTAAATAATTTAACGATTTTATTTTTTCGCATATTTCGCTTTCCTGTGGGAAGCTTCTTCCGGAAAAAACAAATAATTTCCTGAAGAAGCTTTCCACAGGAAAGCGAAATATCGAAAAACAAAAAAGGTTAAATTTAATTAAAAAAGACCGTTTAAAAGATTAATACATATTTATTTAATATTTAAAAAATTTTAACATTTTCAAAAATATCACAGATGATATTGTTTTAAATAGCGCTCCAGTAAACCTGTTGTTACACAGTGAGCTGAAGATATCTAAAGCAGCTGCCAAAACAAACTGGCTGCAAAAAATATTGCAGCGTTACTCACTATGTTTCGTTTTTCTCTTTAGTTATTAATTTATAATTTTTTCACAATAAATTACTTAATAATTAGCCACAAGGGGGCACGTTTTAAATTATATGGGCATAAATAAAAAATAAAATGAGACAAGCGAACATTTTTAAAATAGTTTTAAATTCGCAATGTGTTTGTGTTTCAGTTTGAAATTTAAAAAGAAACATGTATGAGATAATTTTTTTGAAAGAGCAAAATTATTTACAGAAGAAAACAAAAACAAAACAAAAACTAAAATTGTTTTTATTTGCAGAAAATTATAAGTTACACCCCTTATGAATCCGAGCATAAGGGTGGTTTTCAAAATATTTTCATGCATTTGCTCTGCACCGATGGTGAAAATTCACATCAATAACTAATTTTTGATACAGGAAGTCACTGCAGTTAGACTTAAGCAACTGTTTGCAGTAACGCCCGGATAATTAAGTGAAACGAATTCCCATTAAATGCATACGTTGCTTTATATTAAACACAAAAGTCACACATAAAAATTCATTTTCAAATCTAATTGCCATTGTTTGAATCCAATTAATATTTGAAATATTGCTGTCAAAATATTGTTTTTTGCTGTGACTTTTGTTTTTTTTTTAAGTCTACTCTGTTCCGACAACAATTGCATTAAATGGCCATTAATTAGCTGAAAAGTAAATGAGGATTATGAGATTATAATTTTAGAGTATGAAAAATTTCGTTCATTTTCCTCCATATTAAATATGGGCCCATTTAAGTTTAGCAAAGCAATTAAAGCAATTAGCAAATTGCGTGAGAAATCGGAATTTTTAAATTTTATTTGTAATAACATTAAAAAAACTTAAAACTTAAACAACTTTAGAGTTTTATTTTTATTTTAATATTAATTTTTTTATGCAACAAAATAATGTTTTTTGAAATGGAGTTAAGCCGTAGATAAAATCCGGCAACAATTAAGTTTATTTGATGAAAACTTTTTATGATTTTTGCAAATTGCTTAATTCCTTATTTATGTCATGTGATTGTTTAATTCAATAAATTGCTATATTCTGTTGGTTTGATGATTAATTTTCGGTGGAAACTTTGTTTAAAATGTCACCAAATATTAAAGTAATCTTCATCAAAGTATTTAATCTCTTTCCAAACAAAAAAAGGGAAAAAATCTCTAACATAAGTCCCTACTATGACTGCAGGATCAGCTTAAAGGTAGACCTCCAAGTTTATTTAATTGGAAAATTACACTGTCAAGCAAATTGACCGTCTTCGTATCAGAGACATAACTTTACTTCTTTCATGGTCAAATGCAAAAGACGAATTAATTTGGTCAGACATTAAAACAACAACAATAAAAATATAATAAAATAAAAAAAAACACACTCGAAATACAAAGAAAATATTTTAAATGTCTTAAAATTTCTTGCTGTTGCCATTGTTATGAGGGTATGAATATTGTTTTAAAGATTGACATGCGTAAAACTTAATAGAAAACGAAAACTTGCAACTGTAAGATTCTCTGTAATAAAAAATAAAACAAAACAAACAAAAACAAAACAACAGCAACAACAAGAGCAAGAGTATAACCAAGAAATATTTGCATAAGGGTTTCACTGTTTTAAATTCAATTAGGAAACCTCATAAAAAGGGATTAAAATTTTGATAAGATTAAAACACGAAATCGCTCAACTCAGATTAACTTAAAAAAAAAACAAAAAAAAAAAAATAAAAAAAGGAACCCAAAATAAATGACAATGACATGACACTGAAGCATAAAAATAATAATACTTAATATAAGAAAGCAACAAATATTCTACCAACAAACACAACATTTTATAAGAAGTTCTGTTTGACAAAGCGGATTTGTGTATGAAATGTTTAACAAAAGAAAAACATTTAATAACAAAATTGACCATAATATCTGGTTAGTTAACAAAAAAAAAAAGAAAAATGTCCTAAAAAAATTTAATGAAAAATTTGCTTAACTAAACGTTTAACCACTCTTCCTTAACGAAGTGAAGTCATTGTTAAAAGTAACAAAATTAAAAACATTTTACCAGACATCAAAGTTTTTAAAAATAATTCGCCTAAAAGAAATAAGAAAATGTTCAAACTAATTTTATATATTTTTGTTTCTGAAATACAAAATTTTGGGCACTTTAAAAATATAAATGTTAAGTTGTTGTTGACATTGAACAATTTTGCAAGGATTTACAAAATACTTCAGGCGTTAAATACTTCAGCTTAAATGCCAATATTAAATTTTGAAATTTACAAAAAAATATATTAAAAAACATAAGCTTTCCCCAGCCCTGCAAACACAACCAACATTTAGAGAAAATAACAAAAGACGAAATAAGAAAAAAAAGTAAAAATTACAATAAATAATAATCTAATCTTCGACTGTCAACGTAATTTGACAAAAATTCAATTAAGATATAAATATTGAAATGCTTGTCTGAATCTCAAGCCCCCCAAACAAAATATAATGTGGCGTGTTGACAATGATGTGGATATGGATGATGATGATGATGACGATGACGACAACAAACATTACAAACACCAAGGTAAAAACATTAAGAATTACAATTATGCGTTGGAAACCTTTTGAAATTGTAACTTTTTTATTTTTATTTTAAACGAAAAATACCATATTAAGGCATGAGAACAACTTGCCGGTAATTAGCTATTGCGTCTTATTTTAGAAGATGACCATGAGTAAGAAAAAGATATTCAGTTTAGAAGACTGAAAAATAAATTGTTTTTTTTTTTTGGGAGGGGGGGGGGGGGGACTTATGTCTGTAATGTGCGATTTAGGCTGGTTTCTAATTTTGAAAATAACCAATATGAGGAGTTTGGCAACAGTTCAATCAATGTTTGTGTTTGAGAATTATGAATGGAACTCCTATTGTGATAAAGCGGATAGTTTACGGGCAGATGGTTTATTTTTTTTTCCCTGGCAGCAAATTTTTAAGGAAGTTTAAAATTTTAAGTGTGTTTTAGATCAAAAATATATTTGCTTTAATTTGAAGGTTATTTATTTTTAAACTTTATAACAAACTAGCAATATCCAGTACGCTTCACTACCTTTTATAGGAGATAGCACATGCACTATCCACTTTCAGCTATTGTTCCGCTGAACAGCACACATTAATATGGAAGTTACTTTTACAAAAGCTAAAATCAAATATGTTTTAATCTTTTAATCGGTCTTTTTAATTAAATTTTAACGATATATTTTTTCAATATTTCGCTTTCCTATGGAAAGCTTCTTCAGGAAAATTAATTTTTAATAACAACAATTATTAACAAATTGAAAAAAAATTTTGTTATTAAAAATTAATTTTCCGGAAGAAGCTTTCCATAAGAATGCGAAATATTGAAAAAATATATGGTTAAAAATTAATTAAAAAGACCGATTAAAAAATTAAAACATATTTAATTAAAATAAAAAAGTTCGAATAAAAATAAAAGTTGATATCGTAAGATTTTATGGTCTTTGTAAGGAGTTCACGGATACAAAATTTTAAGGCTATACATACGTATCATAGTTGATAATATTGCTGGTTCACCTGCTCTAATCTCACTTATACGCAGGTTGATTTGTAAAAAAAAATTAAAACTACCTGTAATTATAATTTTTTATTTTGTATAGGAGTTACCACGCCCACTATTCCAATTCTGACAATATTGAAGTGGGTGTGCTAAAAGAATTTTTCAAATCGGTCCAGTAGTGTCGGAGCCTGTTCGAAAAAAACAAATAAACAAACAAACAGACAAACAAATCCTTCCACTTTATAATATTGGTAAAGATATATAAATATATATTCTCAAAGTGCGAACTCACATCATGGGATGAAATAAAATAATTCACCAGTAACGTAAATCACAAAAATCCGTACTGCGGCAATAGCAGACACAGAATTAACGACACGATTCGCATGGATTTTCACCCAGCTCCGCAAATTCTTAACACAACAACGTTTATTCCTGAGGCCGTAGTAATATTTATGAGTTATAGTTTACGTTGATGACTTAGTGCTCACGGCTGAAAATGTTATACGAATAAGAAATGTCTACGATATGCTAAATAAGAAGCAGCGTTGCCAGAAGCTTCGAAAAGAAAATCATCATATGCCGAAAAAAAAATCATATTTTATGGAAAAAAAAATCATAATTTTTTTAATACAACAATTAATATATATTAACATACATATGTATTTAAATTATTATTGTTTAAAGATTTTATGGCGAAACGTGTACTTATGTTTATATGGTGACACACAATAATTTCGCTGGCTTTGTCGTCATTGATCCAACAAAATCAGTGAAAATAAGCAAACTTAAATTTTTAATCACACATTCACCAACCAACAAATAGAAAACTTAGAAAAACACTCAACTGATTTAATTAAAACAATAACGGTGTGTATTTGTATACATAAATATTTGCTTATTTAAGAAAGCTTAAAAAAAATTTAGATTAACAAGCACATGTCCTATGAAAAAGTTTTATGAAGATTATATACAGGGTTTCATATTTTTCTTGATCTATTTTTAAATTATATCAGAAACAGTTTTTTGCTAAGTAATCTTTTGCATATAAGATACCTTCGAGAGTGCTGTTGTCTAATCGATTTCTATATTTAGTTTTGTTTAAATTTACTGCTGAGAATATTCGTTCGACATTTGCTGAAGAAATGGAAAGGAATGTTAAGTTTTGAACAAATTGTGACAGCACCGGAAAAGCTGGAATGTTGTCAGCGTGAGTTATTTTTAATAATTTGCAGTTAGCTTTGAGCTAGAAATCTTTTGTTTAACAAAAACTCCCAGATAGACTTCTTCGTTATGTAGAAATAAACTTTTGTTTTCAAAAGCCAGGTCGTTATTGGGACTCATGTTCATAAATTCTGTTTTTATAAAATTGTCTAAAATTTCTAAGTAAAGGCGTTACAGTTCCTCATACATTTTAAGTATTTCACTGGATGAGTTTTGAAAAATTTTGTTTACGTTATTTACCTCCATATTGTAAATACTTAAAAAAATCCCTTTTATTTAGGTACCATTTTCGGTCGACCCTCGTCAAATTTGGTTTGTGAACAAACCGGTTTCAGCTGTTTGCCATCTTCAGTGTTCTTTTCGTACTAGTTGCGTTCTATTGTCAGTTGTGTTTATGTAGTTCGTGTCACCCTTCGTGTTATTGCGTTCGTCACTTTCTGTCTTTTTTTTTGCCTGCATCTCTCTCTCCTTTTTCGTTTGTCTCTTTTTACCTAATTTGTCGCTCCTGTTTTCATTCCTCTTTTTTTTCTAGCTAAATCCTTTTACGATCATGCTTGTTGTCCGTTTTTGTTTATGTGTGAACCTATTGGGTATTCTTTTTTTTTATGTGACCTAATAATCTGTAATTGTACGTTTATGATGTTCTTTATTGCTTTGCTCTTGTGCACCTGCGTAACGTTTTTGTGTTGGTGTAGTGTTCGTTTTCCTGTAAAAATGTTTCAACGGTTCAAATATTGTGTCCGAAGCAGTGTTTATTTGTTCATTTATTATTCGCCCGTCAAATATTCTCTGTCTGTATATTTCCATGTTCTCTAATACATTTAGTCTCCTTCCTTTGTGCTGTGTATGAAGCAGTTTAACCGTTGTCTTTATATGTCCTGGTGTACATTTGTTGTTAAATATATGGTTCGCAAAGTTTGATTCCGGAGTTGATCTTGGTTCTCGTTGTTCTCCGTTACAGTCTCTAATGTGTCCCCTAAATCTGGTCTTAATTTTTCGTCCTGTTTGCCCGTTATAGCCATAATGACATGTACAAGTTAATTTGTACACTCCTTGTCCGTCCAGTATATTTGTTTCCTGTTCTGAATGCGGTATTGATGTTGTGTTCTCCAAAGAATTTCGCCAGTTTGTACGTTGATTTTCCCATATACGACAATGTAGCCCATTTTCTCCTTTCATTCTCCTGTTCTTCGTTCGTTCTAATCTGTTCTTCGACGTTATCTACGAGACGCTTTTTGTATCCGTTGTTTTCCGCTATGGTGTATATTGTTTCCATTTCCTTCATATACATTTGCCGTGTTAGTGGAGTTCTCTCGAGTCTTGTCATTAACCGCCTGATTGCTGCGTTCTCGTGTTGCCGGGGATGATCTGATGAGTTGTGTATTATTGTGTCCGTTGCTGTTGGTTCCCTGTATATCCCACACCCGATTCCGTCCGAGATCATGTCCCCCCTGATCGTTAGGTCCAGATAATTAATTCTCCCCTCCTCTTCCTTTTCCATTGTAAATTCTATGTCCTTGTGTCCTCCATTCAAGTAATCTAGAATTTACCCATCGTCATCCCCTTCTAGTATACATATGATGTCATCGACACATCTTGCGTAGAATATTACCCCGTAGTTGGTCCTTAATTCCCCTACGTATTCCTCTTCTAAGTTCTGCATAAATACTTCCATGAGGGTGGCAGATGTTGGATTTCCCATCCCTAGTCCTGTTATTTGTCTATATATATTATTGTTAAATTTAAAGTAATTCTGTTCTAGTGTCGCTTTTAGTGTGCCTGTAAGTTGTATTGCTAGTTCCTTGTTTTCCGTTTTGTTTTTTACTGTCCTATGAACAATGTTCAATGTATCCATTACCGGAATTGATGGATACAAGTCCTTTACGTCAAAAGAGACCAGTTTTGTTTTCGCCGTTATTTTCACATTCTCCAGTTCATCAATCAGTTCTGTAGTGTTGGCTATTGTATGCTCATATTCCAGGTCTAAGGTGTCTTTTAATATTGGTTTTATGTATTTCGAAAGTTTGTAGCCTGGTGCAGATTTGTAATTAATTATGGGTCTCATTGGTGTGTTTGGTTTGTGTATTTTTGGTAGTGCTATCATAGATGGTGCGGATGGATCCATCATTGTTAATGTGTGCGATATGTCTGGTTTTATTATCCTTGTTGCCTTTTGTATAATCTCCTTAATTTTCGTTTAGTAGGATCTTTACCAATTCTCTTGCACTTAGAGTCTTTTATTAACTGTTCTGTCTTTTCGATGTAGTCATGTTTACCGAGCACTTTAAAAAATGGTTAATCGTTCATATAACTGGAGAACCCGTACAACTACAGACTCTAATGATAACCACCTGTGAGGGGTGCAAAAATATTTTTGGTATTGCTACCTACGTTTTGGACTATTCAGATGGAAGCTTAAGATGAGCATAAGAAGAGCAAAGCGCAATTGTATGAAAATACATTTGACAACAAATAAATTAGGAATTTCATTCTTTAATAATCTGGCAAGGGAATGATTTTTGCCTGTCATATTTGGAGCACCATCTGCTCCGAATTCTATTAAATTTTCTTTGTACAGTATTTTGTGTTTTTGAAAATAACTTTTTATACAATTAAATATTGTTAAAGCTTCACCACTCAATTAAGCCACTTCAATTCAGCCAGAAAATAAGTCTTGTACTCTATAATTAATAGTTCCCGGATTACTAAACAAAACGATTTTTTATTGCTTATGTCAGTAGACTCATCTACCCATAAGGAAAATTTCTACTGATTCAGTATATTGCAAACGAATTAAAATTGGGGCCGGCCTAAAGCGGTTTTAATAAAAGGCACATAGTTTTTGTTCTGCCACCTGCAAGATTAGGTGTTATTTTAGAATCAGAAATGGAGGATTTTAGAAATAAAGTTAAATGATCCGTAAGCAAAAATGTAAGGTTGTGTTCTGCAATAAACGCACTTAATTGGAGTTCTAAGTTTTTTACACCCCTCATCTCATCTGAAAGTAAAAATTGTGATTCAATTTTTGTTTGACTGCAACTTATACAATTCGCTCTGCTTATGTGCTTTTGGGTTGATTGGTGCTTTACTAGATCCGCTCTGCCAAGAATCGAATTGCATATTGTACAAAAAATTTCCTCCTCACCTGATAAACTTGTTTTTATTGTTAACTAAAACAAAACTTAACTTCGCTATGTAGTACAATTACAATGAACACACTTGAAATAAAAAAATCATAATTTTTATCAGAAATCATAATTTAAGAAAGAAAATCATCAAATCATATTTTAGTTCAAAAATCATCAAAACTATGATAAAATCATCATTTTGGCAACGCTGATAAAAAGTTTGAAGTGAACAATCTTGGTCCTAATTCCCAATATCATCTTGGAATGTAAATAATAAAAACGGCCAAGTTTAACTACAAAATACAGCAGAAGGAGTGTACTGATAAAATGTTGACCCATCATACGGAAAGAATGATGCTGAACTACTCTTATCGAATGAGGAGTACCAAAATTTAGTCGGTTTTTTTGCTGTACATTTCTGTAAATACAAATTAAGCTTTATGATATAAAGCTTAATTTATGTTAAAATTATTAAGTATCGTAAATGCCAAACCCTTTAACGTCCAGGGCGACAATTGACATGATACGTTTTCTTTTTTTTTCTTTTAGGCTTTTAGATTTTTCTCGCAAAAAATCTTATATTTTATAGTGTTTGTTCTACTGTTTTAGTAATTTTGTGATGTATTTTACTTTATTCTATAGAAGGATATAAAAAGATTACACCACTTCATGTAAATGTGTATAACAAAAAAAGCGGTTAGCGTGTTATGTTATGCGGGCTTTAATAAAAAAATATCGATTTGGAAAAAAAAAATACTAAAAATAAACTTTAATACGCTTGCAGCTCTAGCTGTTACATCGACGGCAAAATATTTCCATATAAAGACGTATAAAATCCTACGTCAGGTTCACTCACAAATTATAGCGTAAATAACAATGTTATATACATATATTACAACATACAACAGAGCATACAACCAACAAAATGTGGCAATAAATTGAATTTAAATTTGAATTGTTTCCTTTATGGCAACGAATACAAACACACCTGCTTGTTCATGTCAGTGAATCTTTTTGTAATTATTGTTGTTTTTATATTTCATTTTAATTTCGTTATGAATGAAAATTGGTTTCATAAACCCAGCATGGAGTCCCAATTGGCTTCAAACATACTTTCTTTCTCTGTAAATCAAAAAAACGATGAACTTGATTAAAAACATATAAAAAATACTGAAGAAATACAAGCAGACATAATTTCTGCATGACTGATTCAGTGACAATTTTTATTACCAACATACTTTTGTCCATATTCAGACATGGTCAAAAAGGGGTAGTAGTTTCCTTATTAATTTACACATACAAACATCCAATAATAATTGACATGTTTTTGTTATCTTAGTTAAGTGTGTCATTATTCGTGTACTATGCTGTGCTGTACTCGGTTTGTCGTTTATGTTTTTCGATTTTTTTTGCAACAAATATAAATCGAATTTTTGCATAATTAATTCCGGTAGATGACTGTGAAAAAGAGAATTTCTAAACTTTTCCTTATTCTTCCTTAGTGTTAAAATTCTTCCTTTTCTTTCTTTCTTTCTTGTTAATAATAATTCTTTCATCTTGTTTAGGGTAATTATGCTATCTGCTAACAATCTATAATTAATTATTGATTTCTTCTTGTTATTAAGTTATCTAAAAAAGGAAGTTTGAATCGCATTCCTTTTCAATTGGAAATTTTATTGCAGTGTCAAATTCACTAAATGCTTCCAACATTTTGTTAATTGACGATTCAGATATAACACAAAACAAATCGCCAAAATATTTTGTTGTAATTTGTGATTTAGCGTTTAATTTTCCAATAATATTATCTAACAATTTTTCCATAAATATATCTGCTATAATTGGAGAAGCTAGAGTACTCTTTGGTCCTTAGTCCTTGTTTCTGGATGTATATCTTCTAATTATACTGAAAGTATCTATTATCTTCTATACAAAACTTGAGAATACGCCATTTTTCTAGGTTTGTACAATTTTCTAAAATATTCTCTCTTTTCCCGTGTGTCCGCCGGGAAGGGATACAACTTTGTTTATAGCTTTTGATTAAATGAAAGAGAAGAACCACATGTTAATCATGCTGAAAGCACGTAGTTATGGCGTTAAAATCTTATCACGATAAAGCTCCCAATTCACAGTAGCCATTACGGCGTTTTTATCTTCAAAAAACTAAGATCTAATGATTACTCCTAACCAAATTGCACACCACGCTGTCACTTTTAATGGATGCAAAGGTGACTGTTGAATTATTTGAGGGTTTCCCACTCCCCTGAACCGATTATTCTGTTTATTCATTCAAATGAAAATGTGCCTCCTCACTTATTATGATTTTTTTAATGAAAATTGAGGTTGTCATGGGCGAGCTGTAACATCCTATTGGCATATGTACGGCGCACAGTGGCTCAGAATCAATTTTCATTGGCCAAAAGCTATATTTTTGTTCTTGACATAGATTCTTAAAATTTGTATGCCATCAGAAAGAAAACAGATCGGAACTTGGATAGCCGAAAAATGTTGGCAAAATATTCTGAGTAGTAGGCGTGGCATGCCGCTAAAGGCTAAGAATTTAAGTTAATTTAGAAATAAAAAAAATTATAATATTTGATCTCATATTATTTACGATTTTTTGAAAACTATTATTGATAACGGGCTGCTGGTTTTTTTTTTGTTATGTTGGGTGGACTATTGTTTTTCATAAATGGTATTTGAGCACCCGGTATAAGTTGCAGTTAGGGTGTTATGTAATAAATTTGAAACTATGGTGGTATTCGTAAAATTTAAAGAACAAAAAAGGACAAAAATAATCGAAACCACCAAAAGAAAGGCAAAAGTGTTTTCTTTAAGCCTATATATACTTCTGCACCCGCCCGGAACCGCCCGTAGAACACTTTTTTTATTTTAATGAAAATACTCAAAATTATTACAAACAAAATTCTAATAAAAATTGCTAGTAAATTTACTTTAAAAATTATTTACTGCCACAAATACAAATTGCAGATAGCAAAACGTAGGGAGAAAGAGAGGAAAATTATTAGAGGTATAAATATTTCTTCAAATGGTTGAAAAACTTCCTAGAATTTTTCATGCATTTCTGCACACATGTTTCAATTACCTGCTAAAAATTATAAATAGGAAAAAAGTGTTTAAAATTTCTTTCAGTAAAGTACAGTGCGTGATTTGATTTACATCTGCACCGACTATATAGTCATAATCAGATGGTGGTCAAACCACTTGGTTGATTGGACATCAACCACGCCCCACGAGGCCATCGAATACGTATATCTTTCGGTCACTCCTGGTAGCAATTTCGAAAGAGGTAGAGACTTTCCAACTCCTGGTCCAGAACGCATGAAGCTCTTTTTTATCAAGAACACGACAGCATTCATACTCACTGAACCTGAAACATTTATTGTGTTGATTTAAATGATCCGACCCACAAACTCTCACGAGGGTCCGAAACCACAACCACCACGATAGTCCCATATAGGGGCCAACCTCAATAACCAGTCAGAGTACATCTTTGCCTAAAGAGAACAAATAGTGTACTCTGCGAGCGTACTGATTCCCGTGGAAATATGTGGATTGTCCAGGTAACTCCTACTAGCCTTTGAGGGGCCTGGGCTCCCTTTTACCCCGCAAGACACCAGTCTAATGGAATAGTAGGTTCCAAAAAGACTATCATGTGCCCCCGGGGGGTCAGTAAAATACAGAGTGTCATTTGTTTAATATCCGCGCCTGGCTATGTAGCCTTAATCAGATGGTGGACAAACCACTATACATAATTTGGAACGTCATGCTCGTTCTAGATAGCTGAAGATATAATTCTAAGCAACAGAACCACCTAGTTACAATTTTAATGATTCCAGGACAGGTCTGCAAAGTATCACACCTTGCTAAAGAGTTGGAGACTTTCCAAATCCTGTCCAGAACACATGTCAAGCATGCTCACTGGACTGGATCATTCACCTAGCGTGTCATTAACGGCGAAACGATCCTGGCCACCATATTAAACAAAAGACCGCGAAACCACAATCACCACGATACTCCCATACAGGGGCCAACCTCAATAATCAGCCAGAGAACAGTTAAATGTCTAAAGAGGCAAATAACGGAACTCTGCGAGCTTACTAATTCCGGTGGAAATAATGTGGAGTTTCCAGTTGTACCCCTGCTGACTTCAGGGGACTGGGCTCCCTTATTTCCCCCAGTTGCACTGTGTCTAGATAGTCGAAGTTCTATAAAGACCATATATATGTGCCCCCGGGGGGGTTTCAGTAATGTACAGAATGAATTTTAACTGGAAAATTTTCATTTGATTTTATGGAATGCTACCTAGGTACAGTATAATAATGTATTGCTTATTTTCGAAGCCTGATATAAGAAAAATAATTTGGAAATAAATTTTAGTTTCCTACAAGTATTCGATTTAAAAAGGTTGATACATTTTTGGAATTTTATTTTATAGCTCTTCAACAAATACAATATTTTTAGCTTAAAACGTGGCGACTTTCAGGTAAAGAATTGACCGAAGAATAGTTTAAAAACAAAAATAAAGAAGCTGTTCTAAGCCATATTCAAAGAAAATTGAACATAAATGTTATCAACATTGAAACAAAATTGGAAATAAAAATTAAAATATCTGATTTCGTCAAAATTTAAAAAAAAAACGCTACAAGGAAGTTGACTTTAGTAAAAGTAAATTTTACAAGCGCTTTGCGAATTGATTACAAAATGAACTTCGTGTCCAGGTGATTTCAGAAACCACATATGAGGAGAGTGGTGGAAGACCACAAAAATCGCTAGATAACTGTAGCCATAGATCTAAGAGACGACAACTGAAGAATATAAATGAAGAAATCGGATGTGAAAACATTTAAGATAGTTTTCTTCACAAACTGCGATCACAAAAACAATTAGCGAAAGTGAATATCATTAAAAAAGGTCTTTCTGCGACCATATATTAAATGCATTGAATGAATGAATACACAAAAAATCATTCAAGTCGAGCCAGTCGTGTAGTTGCAGTGTAGTTGAATAACCTGGATACTGACTGCATTGCCATCTGCCGAGCTAATTTGTGAATGTAAACCATCCAAGGGGATACCCAAACGCATGCAGAAACAAAATGTATTCAGTGTAGAATTATATACATAAAGAAGATTTGTATGGGAGGTACCACGCGTCTTTATCAAATTCCGCCTATATTTGCAGCAGAACTTAAAATACCCTCATTCAACCGAAATACCAAAATCTGTTAAAATACCGTTAGCAGGAGCAGAAATATTGGATTCTCAATTTATCCAATTGGACCGCATTGTAAATCTAAACCACTCGGGGGAACACCCAAATGCATACAAAAAAATGTATGCAAATCGGTCCAGCCGTTTAGGAGGAGTTCAGTCACAACACACATACAGTAGAATTATATATATATATATATATATATATATATATATATATATATATATATATATATGTATATATAAACATTAAAACACTTAAAATAACTTTTGTCACTTGTTTGCAATAACTTTGAAGTTTTATTGTTTATTTATTGAAGCAGAGAAACAAAGCAAACCAAGCAAGGACACAAAAAACCGAAGGCATTTTTAGTTTGTAATAGCTTTGCCACTTTGCTCATGGGGAGAAAAGGTAGCGTGACAGCTGTAATAAGTGCAACATGTCAAGCAGAACTAACAACTTTATTTGTTATCAATTGTTCAACTAATTATGAATGTCTATTGTTTTCACTACCCATTTCATTAATAATAGTTTTTATTTCATTTCCATGTTTTCCCACTAAACAAATATATTTATTCTAATGATTATTGGTATTTAATGATAACCGATTCAAAGTTGTATTTACATGCTAATGAGCAACATTGACATTTATTAACAAATTTATGAGAACTTAATTTTTTTTTTTTTAACAAACAAGTGAATTGTTGTAAAGAAATAAAGAAAAGTTTGAGAGGACAAAAATCTTAAAAAAAAATTATGGCCACTAAAAACGGAATTATAGGAAAAATGTTTCGGTAAAATGTTTTAATAAAAGGTTGCATCGTTTTTATGGTTCTTTTGTTTTGTTGTTAAGTTTTATATTAAAATCAAATAGCTCATGTTAAAACAGAAACCTGGTTTGTTCACCTTTATTTCTATAAAATTGTATTTGTCTTATATAAAATATTTTTTATTTTTAAATCTGTCTGTCTGTCTGTCTGTCTGTCTCATCCATAAGGTAACAAGTAAAACTTTCATTTTGTTCATGCAGTTTTCTTATTCCACTTTTCTCAAAATTTGTTACTTAAAAAAAATGTTTTGTGGCGATATGTGTGTTTGTGTGTGTGTGTGTGTGTGCGACTTTATTGTCTTTTTATATATTTGAGGTTTGTTTTGATGGTTAACACGAAAAATCAATTTTCGATCTTGTTAAATGCAAATTCCGTTTCATGAAAGTTTTTAGTTTTGTGTTGAATTTGTTTTTTTTTTTTGTTTGATTTTTTACATTTCTGTTGTTTTACAATCATTGCAATAATCGTTACAATATCGAAACAACACATCTGAACATACGCGGTTTTATATTCAACATATTGATGCCTGCAGAAACAGATTTATTTTAAAAAATAGCAGAGATGTTTGGCATTTGGATGCTCAAGATTTTTCTTAGCAACATTTTTGTAAGTAAAGAAATTAAAAAAAAAAATAAATAATTTTTAGAAATAGAAATGTTAAATATTATTATTTGTTAAAATGGTATGTTGGCTAATGTTACCGGTTATCTCGCTAATCTGCGCTCTTTAAAATTCTTGATGTCAAAAAAAAAAAAAAAGAAAAATTACGAAACTAAAAAATCCTTCAATTTATCGACTTAAATAATTGTTAACGTCGTTTTTTATATCATAGTACTGGGTGATTTCTATCGTAAGTCTCAGTAGACGAAGGCGGAATTGTGTAGCTGCGAGCTGACTTAGTAGTAATTATTGTTCGTTAGTTTACATCATGTTCCGGTTGTCTATTATTCTAAATGGCTGTTATCCTTCTGCGTTTATTTTCATAGTTGGACCTTGCGCGATAGAAAGTGACACTCTCAATACACTGTGCACTTAGTCAAAGAGGTCCTTGATAGTTGCTTCATTTGCACGGCATTATTTCCGGCCCTATTTCTGGCTCACATTCGTTTCGACTTTGAGCCTGAAGGTGCAACTTGAACGAATCTTTTCTATTCAAACTGTCCCTACTTGCTTCCCCTAGGGGCATATTAAAATGGTCTTTATAGAATTCCACTATCTAGACTCAGTGCAATTGGGGAAAAAGGTAGCCCAGTCCCCTGAAGACAGGCAGGGAGTCAACTGGAAGCTCCACTTTATTTCCACGGGGATCAGTGAGCCCGCAGAGTTCATTATTTGTCTCTTTAGACATTTAATAGTTCTCTGACTGATCATTGAGGTTGGCCCCTATATGGGAGCATCGTGGTGGTTGTGGTTTTGCGGCCCCATAACAGTATAACGGTTTTTATGGTGGCCAGGATCATCTCACTGATAATGACACGCAAAGTGAATGATCCAGTCCAGTGAGCATGCTTGAAATGTGTTCTGGACAGGAGTTAGAAAGTCTCCAACTCTTTAGCAAGGTGTGATGGTTTACAGACCTGTCCTGCAATCATTAAAGTTGCAACTAGGTGGTTCTGTTGCTTAGAATTATGTCTTCGGCTATCTAGGACGAGCATGACGTTCCAAATTATGTATAGTGGTTTGTTTACCATCTGATTAAGGCTACATAGCCAGGCGCAGATGTAAAACAAATCACACTCTGTCCCTACTTGCTGTCTGGAAACAGATTTATTATTCACAGTTCTGCGGCAACTACAATCATTATCTGATCTATCTTAATATATACTCTGGCTCTGGAAAATCATTATAATTATTGTTGCAAAAAGGCGAAAATATTTCGTGCTATTAAGATCGTTGTTACCCAAAATATATCGTAACTATTAAATACGATTTGCTGATGCATTGAGATATTGTAGATGCCTTAGTTACTGTGGCAATTAAGGCGAGAGATTTATGTAATTTATGTATAATTCTAACGGGTGTTTACAACCGAAATTAAAAATGTTCCATAAACAATTACAGTCGAGATGATAAATCTTGTGAGCATTTTCGCAAGAAAACAAATATTAATTTTGCAAGCACTAGCTAATATCATTATGGCAAAGGAAATACTAAGAAAAGGATGTATTTGGTAAACCATAATTTGGGCATTAATAATTTACAAGCGGGACGCTGTCAATGCCTTGAATTTCCGGCCTTTTTTTGTTTTTTTTTTTAAAAGAAGTAGCACTTCAGGCAATAATGCCTAGTTAGTCAAGTACCGTGCTACATTCTTTGGGAAAGGGACAGAGAAGAGATGAAACAGGTGGTGAAAGTAGAATGAAAGTCGGAAATTAACTGCCGTATATAAGACAGTACAGCGACCAGTGGCTATGCCTTCATCGCTGAGCAGCCCAACCGACAGTCAATTTTTATTTTTGTAGTGAAAAAACCAAGGTCTTCGTTGGGAATCGAACCCACAACCCCCATACTGACAAGCTAGTACACTACCTACTAGCCTACAGGGGCACCTTTTTCCGGCTTTTGAAAAATAACCGCTTTTCTATGTGTAAAAAGGTTATTTCTTGGACTATCATTAATAACCATAAAAATTGAATTTATAATATTAAACAAGTGTGTTCTATATTTTTCATCTTTTCTGTTACGCTTTGTGTGCGTTTGACTTCACTTTTTTGTTTTTTTTAAATGTTGTTCAGAAAATATAACACAATTGAAAAAGCCGGTAGAACGCATCTGAAATGCACGAGGAAAATAAAGTAAAAAAGATATTGAACAAAAGAAAGAAAAGATTGCAAACATTTTGCTAGTTTGAATTGCTAAATATACTCTAGGCTGGTTGTAGTATAATAAATTCACAGATATAATTTTCAGTATTTTATGGGACTTTATCTTAAGCCACACAGCTTGAGTCAGTTAACAAATTTATAAATTTTAACTTAAAAGTTTTAAGGTGTTAAATAGTTAAATGTTGATTGCAGTTATATGACAAGTTGTGTATATTTTTATTTATTTATTTATTTAAAATTTTTTTGGTTTTTGCTTTAAGGAAAAATATCCAATTACAATACTGTGAGTGTTGTTTAATTATGAACCCATTTTTTTGGAATTACAAAAAAAAAACATTGATTGTATGTAGACCAGATAGCCCTTTATTATTAACTTATTTTATTAAAATTTTTATTTAAATTAAACATTTTAAATCAAATGATTTCTGTTCGTAGTGTAAATTATTTTTTCTGTTTTTCCATAATTCTTAAGAACTTGTTAAAGTTTTTGTGTCTATTTGTTAAACAGTTTTAACCAAGTTCTGCTGATTTTTTTGTAACTGGGAATGTCATCTTATATCTTTTAATAAAAAGTAAAAAACTGAGTATTTGTAAAAAAACTGCATGTAGATTTTATTTTGTTTTCTTTTTGTACAAGAAAATATTGAAAAATCGTTGGATCTTTAGAAAAAAGCCCTTTTAGATATTTTTTAAATACTCGTACTATTGTTGTCATTGTTGTGTTTTATTTTTTGTTTTTTGTTTTGTGTTTTTTTTGTTACGTTTCATTTATTGGAAGTGAGATGCTGATTTATTTTCTTCAGTCGAATATGTTTTTGCATACAAATCATAGGCCGATCATCAAAGTACAACATACATTACTATTGCAGACCCTGTTTCGTCGTGCTCATTGACGACATCGTCACTATACTTGTTAATAGCACAACAGATACGTTGTACGTTTACTTGCTTCATAGAATAGAGTCATGCGATGGAATTTAGTCTGCTTCTGTGTCCATCTGTTTGTCTGCCATCCATTTCTTTTTCCATCAATTTAAGCTTAGTTTGTTGTTTTGTTATTTAAAGGTATTTTTTCTATTTTTGTTTTTTATTTTTTTGTTTAACTAACAAATAAAAATGTACTTGTTAAAATGTTAACGAGTAAAAAAGGTAAATCTTTGATTTCCCTCTTTTTGCTCATCCAGTTGTTCTTGTTGAGATTCATTATTTTGAATTTCCTTTGAAATTCTAGAAGTTGTAGCTGCAAACAACTTTTAAGCTCACAAACAAAATTCAGAGTGGGCATTGTTGTACACCTTTTATAATACTCAACAAAAAAACAAAAAAAAAACAAAATGTTCAACAATGAAATTTTCATAAAACAATTTAAGTTCGAGCTCTAAACTACGCACTGTTACATGAGACTTGTGTTTAAAAAAAGGCATTCGATTTTTAAACCTGGACAACCAACTCCTCGTTGCTTTTAATTTTTCTTTTGTATCAAATTTTTGCTTAGAGGGTAAGAAAGAGAAGAAATTGTCCAAGCTATTTTACATACGGGTATAAAGACAGTCTGTCTTATTTAGTTTTTACGTTTTTCACTTGCAATTGTAAATTGTAATATGTTGTTGTTGTTGTCATGTTGACCAATTTTTAACAACACAAATCAAAATAATGGAACTAAAATAAATAAAAAAAAATTTAACGTTACAATAGAACACTACACAATTACATATTATTATTATTATCCTCAACATCATCATCATCATCATTCTAACGAATAGAACAAGTAACAGCATCAACTTTGCTGCACTCGTCATCAAAATCATCAACAAGTTTCGTGTTGTTTGCTTGTGTTGCTTATGCTTATTTGAATGTCTCTAATAGTTGCCAGTAATAAAATAAATTATTGCAACAATTTCTGGCACAAGTTGTTGTCACAACGAAACTTTACATGCTGTTGCAAATTGACATTTAATAATTCATGCCACCCATCTCGTTACATAAGCTTTTAATAGATGAAGATTCTTGTTCGTCTTCTTGTATGTCTGTCTGTCTGTCTGTCCATATGCGTGCATCTATCTACTGTAACAATTTTTAAAACTAAAATAAAAGTTTTTATGTTTTTGGCATTGTTGTTGTTTTAGTTGTTTTAAATTTTATATTCTATTAAATAGAACAAATATCTTTAAAACTTATTCTGTCATATGGAAAACTTTGTCATTAAAATCCTTGTCGTCGTCATGTGGACAATCAGGGCAAAAGTTTTTATATGTTTTCAAATATGTGCAAATGATGAATGTGTGATTGTGTGGAAGAAACGACACCAATTAAATTTTCTTTTCTTGAAGAGAGGAAAATCGTAGTTATACTCCTTAAAGATTAGGTGCAAAGAGCTTCAACTATTCCGTGTATCAGAAATGTTAAATAATAAAATGAAAAAAAAACCATTTGCGAAATTAAAAAAATGAAAATGTTCACCGTATAATTAATATAGCATGGTTTTTATAGAGGTATAGAATTTAAAGTTGGCAACATTTTTAGCTAGCAGCCAATTTGTCAGCAGTAAAGAAATTAATATTAATTAGTTTTCCATTTCAACATAAATAGACTGACGCCTGAACAATGCTTCCAAATTACGCAAATTGGACCCTAAACAAGATTGTCATTGATCCCGATTTCCATAAGCGAATTTTGCTTAGCAATGAAACTCATCGCTGTTTAAATGAATAATAATCACACTAAAGTGTATGTTGAAAAACCGTAACATCTAGAAAAACTGACTTTATGAGCATAAAAAATCGTTCTTCCTTAAAAACGATGCTGGTCAGAACACTTTAGGTAGAACGTTATGCTATAGAGCCAAATTATTGACCATTTTTATTCATTCAATTAGCTCGTACCACAATTGATGTATAAACGTGTGATTAGATTTATATTCGCGCCTGGCCATGAGGCCTTAATCAGATGGTGGATCAAACCACTGCATAATTTGGAACGTCATGCTCGTCCTAGGAAGCTGAAGCTATAATTCTATGCAACAGAACTTTCTAGTTGCAACTTCGATGATTGCAGAGCAGGGCTGCAAATCATCACTCCTTGCTTAAGAGTTGGAGACTTTCAAACTGCTGTCCAGAACACATGTCTAGCATGCTCACTGGATCTGAGAACATTTCACCAGGTAGGTGTTATTAAAGGTGAAATGAACCCGGCCACCATAGAACCATAGACTGATATGGGGCCGTGAAACCACAACCACCACGATACTCCCATAAAGGGCCAACCTCCAATAATCAGCCAGAGAACAGTTAAGTGTTTAAAGAGACAAATAACGGAACTCTGCGAGCTCACTGATTCCCGTGGAAATAAAGTGGAGTTTCCAGTTGTACCTCTGCTGACTTCAGGGGACTGGGCTCCCTTTTTCCCCTAGTTGCACAGGTCTAAGTTGTTGCTATCTCCAAAGACCATATATAGGGTGTTTTTTTAAGCCCGATAGAACTTGAAATTGTAAAAAATAACACAAAAAATTAAATTGTAATCAAAATTTCTTTTTTATTCGAAGGATCAATACGTGACGTTAACATTTGAAAATGATTTCGGGCATATGGGCACCGCGGCTGTTCTTGGCGAAGCGCATTCTGGACGTCCAATTTTGGGCCACTTTTTCGAGCACTGCTGGGCGTATGTCACGAATAACACGAACAATGCTGTCCTCCAAGGTGTCAATTGTTGCTGGTTTATCAGCATAAACCAGTGACTTCACGTAGCCCCACAGGAAATAGTCGAGTGGTGTTAAATCGCACGACCTTGGAGGCCAATTGACAGGTCCATTTCTCGAAATCAACTTATCGCCAAATTTTGATTTCAATAAGTCGATGGTTGCGTTCACTGTATGGCACTTAGCGCCATCCTGTTGAAACCACATCTCGTCCGGATCAATGTCATCCATATTTTCAAACAAAAAATCATTGATCATGGTGCGGTAACGATCTCCATTGACCGTAACGCGAGCTCCGGCCTCATTTTTGAAGAAATAAGGTCCGATGATGCCACCAGTCTGTTGTGGATTGGTCTCACTCCATATGCGGCAATTTTGCTTATTAACAAACCCGTTAAGCCAAAAATGCGCCTCATCGCTGAACACAATTTTGCGATAAAACAACGGGTCAGTTGCCAACTGCTCTAGAGCCCAATCAGCGAAAGAACGACGCATATAATGGTCTCGTGGGTTCAATTCCTGCACCAGCTGGATCTTATACGGGTGTAGGCCGAGATCTTTGCGCAAAATTTTCCACGTAGTGGACGGACAGAGCCCCAATTCCTGCGACCGACGACGAATTGATAAATTTGGATCTTCTTCCACACTTTCGTTTACAGCGGCGATATTCTCTTCAGTACGCACATTCCTTCGACGTGTTGGTGTTATTGCATCCTCTAGAGAGTATATGGTACGAAATCTATCGACAGTTCGACGAATGGCTTGTTCAGATGCACGATTATGTACGCCATAAAAATGACGAAGTCGTCTATAAGTTGCGAATCGATGACTGATTTTCAAAGTAAATTTGGATAATTTCGTAGCGTTGTTCAAGCGAGAGTCTATTCATGATGATTTGTCAGAGTATACTGAAACAAATAAAAAAAAAAATGTTTCATCAAAATTTCATTTTTTGTGTTACTTTTTACAATTTAAAGTTCTATCTAGCTTAAAAAAACACCTTTTATATGTGCCCCCAGGGGGTAAATTGATGTATAAAAGAAAAGCTTGGTAACCCTATTGTTTTACGTCTCGGAACACCGCTAGATAATTTTCTTGTGGGGGTATGTTAAATCGCTATTTTACGCCGATAAACCCAAAACGATTGACCACTTGGAGAACAACATTTACCATGTTATTACCCAACAAACATGGTCTTAAATTTGGAAAAAGTTATAGAATCTTGCATCTCCAAATTGAACTACGTTCGAGCCAGCTGTGACTGTCGTATGACCGAAGTCGTATCTAAAATATAATGTCCGAAGATTATCCTACGATTAAATTACATTTCGTGTCAATATAAAAAATATATCTTTAGATTATTCGATTTCAAAGTGTTATGCCTCCTTGAATTTTTATATCTCATTTCAATACACGAATAAATAGTTTTTTTGGGTTGGTCACGTTATATTTATTATTCGTACAATCGTGCAATGTTATTGTTTTCAAATAATATTTTAAGTTGTTGTTAATTTGAGCTTTATATTGGCGTCATTGTTGTTGTTGTTGCTTTATAATTTCTGTATAAATTTCTCTAGTTCGAAACACAAGCAATTATCATTTCATGATACATGATGCCTTTCATTTCCCAGCAGTTTTCATTGATGTTTTTCTAAATTCAATTTATTTATTCATTTGTTATCATTATAAGCATAGGAAGAGTTAACTGTTTCATGTATTACGAAGGAATGAATATATTTTTAGGCTGAATGTATCTTTTTAGCTTCTAGTTCTATATAATGCACGGTCACACTATATTTGTTATTACTGCATTCAAAATTCGGTTAATAATTTAATTTTTAATTTACTGATGCTGCCGTTTTGAGCTTCATTTTCAGTAAATTGTTACTGATAATTGGAAAATTTTATCATCATTGTTATTTATTTAAAGCCCCTTGAATTGATAAGTTTCGGGATCCAAAAATAAATCGATCTGAACTTAAAGAAAGTTTCTTTAAAAAGGTTGTATTTGTAACAATCTAAACTATTTAATATCCTTATTTTTCGCTTCCTCCAATAATTTACTAGTGACGCTAAAACATTCTTGATAATCTCAGCTCCATGGATCAGCATTTTGTATACCGTTGGATGGAGGCAGTATCAGGTATATTCCCTAACAAGTTTTCTCGCTGTCTCTACAGCATATTTCTTAAACAATTCGGCATAAATTTCAAATGCAGAATTTATAGCTTAGAGAATTGTGGCACATCTTTGTAAAATATCCTTATCGATTTCTGTTACTTTTAATGAAAGCTCGATATTTTGAAAAAAATCTTCGCGCTGTTTTGCCATCGCCCGAATTTCCGTAACCAGCAGCATTTGGCGTATGTACCGAAAATCCCATTTCGGAATGAAATCGTTGTTGAATAAATTGTTTTCTAATGTTGCCATTTCCCGTCCTAACTGGCTGGTTTGTAGTCGAAGGCGAGCGCTTTCGATGCCAATGCATCATTCTCAAACCGCGTTGTAGTTTGTACTGCTGAAACAGTGTTGTCGTTCAGGCAGTTCTGTTGTCAGGCTCGTATATATTTAGGTAAGCAGAATGCCAGCCACCTGGCATTTGTACGCAAAGTGAATTTATCGATACCTCTGTCTTTTATTATTATATAGGTACGTGTGTCCGTCTGAGGGTGTTTTTCGTTTGCCCCATTGCATGAGTAGTTTTAATGGTTTGAAAATTCTGTGTGGGAGGTCGTGTTTACCTGTTCGTTTATAATGTCATTGTTGAAAGTTTTTGTTTTGTAGATTTCCATGTCCATGTTTTCAAGAATGTCTTGTCTTTGTCCTTTTTTGCTAGGATATAGTAATGTCCCTTGGTGTATGTCCGTGAGTGTTAACGTGTAATGCAAAGTTGTAATCTTCTCTTTTCCATTTCTATGAGCTTATGTGTTCTGTAAACCTTGTTTTTAGTGTTCGTCCAGTTTGCCCTATATAAGTTTGTTTGCAGGTACAGGTCAGTCTGTATAGCCCGCTGGAACTAGATTTGTCAGTTGTTTCTGTCGCTGTTCTGAGATTATGTCTCAGGGTATTTCCACTTTTTAATGAAAAAGGTTAGTTAGTCTGTATATTTCTGGTCCTGTGTAAGTGAAGATGTGCCGTCGTGTTGTATCGACTGTCTCTTTGTCATCTTTATTTCTGTTCTTAGTGCTGTATTGTTTAAGAAGTTTATCGATTTTATGGCGTAGATTGTGTCGAGTTCTTTGTTGTATTTCTCTGGAGTAAGTGGAATTATCTTAAGTCCTCGTGCTATAGTAATGTCAAGATAATGCAAACTTCTGCCTTGTTTTATTTCCATTGTGTATGTAATCTTATTATGAATTGTGTTTAAGTTTTCTAGAATTTTTCTAGAAATAAATGGTTTTCTCCTCAAAAAACTTGACTTTTTTTTGTGGTTTTTCATTTTGTTATCTCTAAATTATACGATAAGTGAGGTACTTAAAGAAATCGTATGTTGGCATGCCATGGTGACAGTCCGAACTCCTAGCGAGCTTTACCTATCTTTTTCTTGAGGCATTTTTCAATATTTTTCATTTTTAAGGGCCGGACACCACACTTGTGATATTTTAAAGGTTAAGACTCCGTAAGAGTGTTATAAACTTTGCCGTCAACCGTGGTTAATTTTATGTTACGCTTTATACGCATTGTTTTTCTATTTACTCACATTCTTAAAAAGAAATGGCACAAAATAAAATATGATTATTCATTATTTTTCGTCGGGTGACTATGTAAATCACATCCATACGCCAAAATATGTGAAATTCCGCGGCCACAAAATTTTTTTAATTAAAAAAGGGGTCCAACAAAAAGAGGGGTGAAAAAATAGTTTTTAAGAAATCGTCAAAAAAGTACTCTTCAGGGATTTTTTAAGGGGTTTGAATTTTTGAAGCTTTTATTATTTCATTTGGTAGAAAATAAGTTAAAATTTAATGCTTGCAGCGTTCTTCGAGGCTTCTGGCACACTATCGTTAAGGCTTTTTAGATAAACTTAAGTTTTGTTTTATGACTACGCAACCACAATGTTTACAATATGAAGATTCAATAGACATGAACATTGAATCTGGAAAAAAGCATAAATAAATTTGTTATATTAATCTAGAGTGGCATTAGTAAATTTAGTGCTATAAAGCTTAGATACTTTTAGATTTTTGGCCTATGGGGGAACCATTGTGCAATGTGACCATAAGAAATAATTTTCGAAATTTTTCGTTATGTAAATTAAAAACAAATGAACAGGTAGATATAGATTTCAACAGAAATATAGATTTAAATTTATAATTTTCAGTTATACTAACCAGTATTCGCAATGGCAAAAAACTTATTTCTTTGCCTTCCTTCAGAATTGTTAATGAGACATATTTTTGTAAATATTTCTGAATAATTAAAAATGAAAAACAAATAAAATAAGACACTCGATATTATAAGATTTTAATGTTATTTAGATTTTTATCATTTTAATATTTATGAATGAATGTTGCAGAACTGGAGGGCTTAACCATACAAGCTAACTGATTTAAAGTTTTAATAACACGAACAGCATTATAAACAGATAATTATACACAAGCATTTAAAATTTATAACAAATTGTTTGGTGAGGAAGTTGTTGGTTGGCCCGTTTTGGTTAAGTTTGATTTAGTTTTGTATAAAAAAGTTTTCAATCCAATTTTATAATTATAAATCACTTAACAAATATTTTAAAGCTTTAAATTAGAATTGTTATCATTAATAATAAAACATTTATGTAAACTAACTTTGATGTCTATATTATGATCATACAGATAGATTAAGCTGAATAGTGATAAAAAACTATGAAATAAAATATGATATGCTTTATAAAACACACTTAAGAACAAGGCTTAAGAGCAAAATGTCTGTAAATTCTTAATATAGTGTTGCACCACAATTAAAAGTGGCAAACATTACTTAAAATTCATTAATCGTTTTTAAAGAAATATTCAAAGTATTATTAAATCATCGTTATTATCCCTACAATGAACAATTTACAACTTTATTTTATAACATCAATACAATTTCATCAAGGAGAAGAACACGAGGTAAAAGAAGAAGAATGGAGTTTTTTTTTTGCTATAATTTCCTCAAGCAAAAAAAAAAACATTTTTCTTCAAAACATAGTTGCAAGCTTGACGTATGGATGTGTGTATCGGTTTTTGCTGGTTTCCATTTTCTATAAAACTCTTTTGAGATCGTTTTTGTAAATACAATCTTTTAACGTAATTATCTTGTCAACACTTTATAAACAGAATGCTTCATTTCATTGCATTCCTGTCTGTCTTCATCTGTCAAAAAATTTCCTTTAGAGTTGTTTATTTTCCTTTTTTTGTTCAACAAGTTAAAGTGCTGCTTAAGAGCATATTTAGAATTTTAAAATCAAACTTTGTTGCTTTTAAACAACTTTACGTTTTGTTTTTGTTTTTTTTTTTGGTTTTAAACAAAGCAAACTATAGAGTGATAAATTTTTTTCTTAACAAGAGATTTTTTATCTAATTCTTGTTCGGTTAATAGAATAAATGAAAGAGAAATAATGAAAGATATTGTATGCTAATTAGAAACCGTGTCATCGTTTAAGGAGATTTTGTACTGATAAAATTTTTTCATTATCTCTAGATTTTAAATTTCAAAAGTCGATAAGAGGCTGACTAAATAAAATTTAAAAAAAATAAAAACTATATTTAAAACTAAACAGTCACCCTTATTCTATTTGGCGACGGTAACATCGTTTGGGGTAACATCACTTTAGGCCCAACTATATTATGCATATGCTGGCTTAAGGCAACTTAAGCAACTGTGCAAATAGCTAATAATCATATGTGGTGAACTAAAATGTACTTAACAAAACTTTTCGTCAAGTTTCGTTAAATGTCAATTGTATATGCAAAGTACGAAACTGATCGCACATGCCGTACGGAAACAGCTGATTTTGCATTGTGCTATAGATATGTTAGTAAACAAATTCCAATGGAGGGCAAACAATATTTTATCTGAATTTAATAGAAAATGTACAGAGAAAAAATAGCTTATATGACAAAAGAGACGCGTTTTATTATAACGGTAATTCAAAGGAACGAGGGCCTTTAAATATTTTATTTTCTTTACCATTTTTTTAACACACAATTTGCAATAAAATTTAATTTTGTATTATTTATAAATTCAATGATGCACACAGTTGCATTTTTTAGTACTTTTGGCCCAAATAATACATACAGCGATTTATGTGTACTTTTTCTTTCGTAATTTTCTTAATACTATTAACAAAAAATTATAAATTTGTTTAAGAATGGTATTAAGTATACAAAATATGATTATTAAACGCCTTTTTGCTAATAAATTTCATTCATTTAGAACGAAATTATTTTTTTTTTCAAAACAACGACTAAAGCAAATGTGCACCTAAGCATAATTATATCCATATTCATGTAAGTACAATATAGCCACGTAAAAGTCTTCAATGATTCACTTTAGCATTTGACTGACTTTGCGTTCAATTTCTGACATTAGCTCAAGCCAGCTGGTGCATATTATAGTTGGACCTAAAATAAATTAAAAATCAAAATAAGTTAAAATCATGTTTTACCATCTTTTATTACTTTAAATTTTAAGTCGCACCAAATCTTTTATATTTAAGAGGTTAAGATCTTTTGCCATCCATCACTTATTTTATTTGGTGGGCCAAGGGTGTTTAGAGCATTCGCAACACTTTCCATATGTGACTTAAAATTAGTAGCAACACTGCCTCTTCTAAATCCCCTGGTAAGTAATGGATTTTTGGTTGGCGTTTGTATTTTTAATTTTTTCCATTTTCTATTTTATTTCTAGTTTTTTATATTTTATTTTCTATTTTTAGTTTTTTTAGTCTTTTTAAATTTTTTTTATAACAGTACAACTCCCAAATCGCAGACGACAACATCAACGTCAAATTTTCTTACAGAAAACGAAACATGTTTTGCCAATAATCGATATTGCCAACGAGAATACGGATTAACAATAAACGATAAAAAATTATGTCGTCTTGTATTGTCGTCGCCAAACAGAATAAGGGTGAATATTTAATTTATTATTTTTTGGGGAATAAGGTCGGTGATTTTGGCTTAAAATAACCCTTACGAACACAATACCATTGCTGGTATTTGCAATCAGATGCTTTGAAAACGAATCTTGATTACAGAAAGCAATGCCATTCAAACTCAAATTCTTCATGTGGTTTAGGAATTTTCCTTAAACCTTAAACTTGATATGGAAAAAATGTAGTATGTTATATCATGAGATCACTGTTATGGTCTCTTTAGCAGAAGCGAATTATGAAGTTGTTTTAAAATAATAATTTTTCCTTATAGTTCTACACAAATAGTTTCTGGTAAAACTCTTTGCGTTGTCACTAATAATTTTTATTTTAGAATGTCATATGTCAGCTGGGATTATAAAATTTGTTTGAGAATTGTTTGTTTTCAGTTCTCTTAAGATTGTTTTAACATTATTTTGTTAGGAATTAAGTATATCCTCGCTCGCATGATGTCCAACTGTGAAATGGAAATAAGAGTGTACATGAATGATGGCGTCCAATAAACACTTGTACTGGTATATCATTGTTATGTTGTGGAGACGGAGTGAGAGGCCGACAGGCAGAAAAGAAGAATATTTTTAAAGAAATGCAAAATCATTGTATGCCAAAGAACAAACAACAATCGTCAAAATAAGAATTATGCAAAAAAATAAAGTTTTGTTAACAATTTTGCGAACATAAAAATATATTCGTCAAGAAACAAACCATGCACAAGAATCACACATTATTATCGCGATTGAGCTGAATTATATGTATAGCCTACAACAAACAAACAAACACACACACACATATATATATAAAGAAGTTGCAACACTAGCAACTATAAATTGTTTGCTGTAAAAACAATTGCAAGAAAGTTTAAGAATTTGGTTTGTTGTTCTTTGCTGAATGATTTTGGATTTACTTATGAAGAGTTAGAATTCTTAGCTTTTGGGTTTGTTTTGTACGGGCACAAGTGCAGATACAAAGAAATTTGAAAGCTTTATAGAGGTTAGTTGTCAAGATAAATATATTTGTGTATGAACGTGTATGTTTACATAGCCAGCGTCATCCATCCACAAACATGAGTCAACATCATCGCACACTCGAGTTATGTCAGTAGGAATATTTGTTGTTAAGATGCTTGGATGTGTGAAGTAGACCCACAGCCAAGTTGAAAAGTCAATAGTGAATGCTTACAAGAATGCACTGTTTAACTACACTGTAACAAAATATTAAATTTATCGTTGGAGTGTTTTCTAGCTTTGAATAAAAACTTTGCAATTTATTTTCAGCTATTTTCATTATTTTGATGAATTCGAAAAAAAATCGCAGGGCTCTAAAATTGTTAAAAAAAAACAGTTTAAATTTATGCCAGGTTTTGTGTTACAATTATTTATCCAGTGTATTTTCCAAACAACTCCAATTATAACTGCTGCCATTGCTGATCAGCAAATATCAAACAACTAGCCAACCAGCCAGCTAGCCAGCAAGCCAGCAAATTAAACAACCACTCACATGCTTAACAAGAATATAGAGTCTTTTTAAATTGGCTACGAGCATTAATCGTTCTCATCTTGCTTTTGAAGACGACAAGTTAATAACAGGCCACATTCAAAGGCAGCTGTACTAAAAATGCATTTGAAAAAACAACAGAAACAACAGAAAAGGAGAAGGATAAAGAGAAAAAAATGCTCGACTAAAACGAACACACATTTGAAATGAAACAGAGAAAAATTAAAAGCACCTAAAAATAAAGAGTTCATAGCAAGAAGCCTGAGGATCCTAGGAAAAATGCCCGAAAGACATTAAATTTAAAAAAAAAAAAAAACTATGGGCGTAAACTCGTTCAGTAGTTGTAGCAATGAAGTTTAAATATGAAATTCTGACCAAAATGTAAAAGTACTGACGTCCTTGCATCAACCATTACATACACACACACACACACTCATACATTATTGCTGGACTTTTTCTAAAAGTCAAATTGCAACATAAATTTTTTAGCTTCCCAGCCAACTTTTAAATTTGATTTTTTAGCCATCATACAAGCCGCCATATGATATTTAGTAGGTTTGGAGATATTTTCAAAAAAACATTGTTTGCTGGACCAGTTTTAGCAGTCAAGGATCCAGTCAGTCATCATTCATTCGCAGCTACTTAAACATTTCTTCATTTATTTAAATTTTAGTTTGTTGCTGCTTTTTATTTCTTTCTTAAGCAATGCGGTTTGAAACAAGAGTTGCATGATTTGACTTTTCGGTTAATTTGTTATCATCAGCAAGTCATCTCGTCCCATTACCATGATCATAGTCATCACAGTTAACTTTGGCGTGTCTTTGGTCTTCGTCATTTTGTTTTTGTCTCTTCATTTTCTCTATGAAAGAATTCGTGATTCATTTTTGAGATGTTATTCAATTCTCCTTCAATTTTGTTTTTCGAAGTTCTTCTGCTTCCACTTCATCAACGGTGTGTTATGAGAAGTTCTATGCTTCATAAAATAATAAAAAGGGAAAAGTAAATGAAGATCATAGTTAAATTTGTATATTAAAAATGGTTTTCAATGATTTTAATAGAGATATTTTGTTTGCATCCAAGACACGGCGACAAATGAAACAACAAAACAGTACAATCAACCAAACAATATTTATAAAGTTGTTCTTAAAGAGAATCACAATCACAAGCATTTAGGATAATTAAACTTAATCAAAACATTAGGGGCATTCATATTGTGGAAAATAGAAATTTATTACTATTGCATTTTTTTACCAACCCCCTCAAATAGATATGTGTGATTTGATTTACATCTGCACCGACCGCGAGGTCATAATCAGATGGTAGTTAAACCACTTAGTTGATTGGACACCAACTACGCCCTAGAAGGCCTTCGGATACGTACATCCTCCAGTCACTTCTAGTAGCAATTTAGAATGTCCGGAGTAGGCCGTGCCCTCACTCCTGCTCAATTAGATATAAGAGATGTAAAGTTATTATGTTGTTTGGTTGGAGTACAAACTAAACCGCGGCTTGAGAATGATGCATTCACATCGAAAGCGCTCGCCATCGAATACAAACCAGCCAGTCAGGACGGAAAATGGCAATATTAGATATAAATTTATTTGTCTTAGATATTTAAATTTAGAAATCGTGGTAATTTTTTTTGGGGACTAAAAGTACCTTTAGCCAATGAAAAGTACTTTTTATATAATAATTTATCTTTTTATATTGCTCTTCTAGTTCTTATGATAAAGAGCCATCTAAAACAAACTTTCTCTAGAGTTAGATTCAACTACAACTTCAAATCTTTCGTGAGTTTTGTTATCACCACATTAAAAATGTGCAAAAAAACCAGCCATTGTGTGGCTGGCTTCTCAGTTGGCAATATCTCTGTTCTTAGCAAAAGTTAGTTGTGCTTGAATGTCTGTCCGTCTAACCTTCTGTCGACTTGAGCTCTTCTTTGTTTAAGCAAATGTGGGCAATTATGCGAGAATATCAGATTTTTAACTCACGCACATGTGAAAAAATAGTTCTAGACAGTAGTAGCGTTTTTTGTTGTCGTTTGCTTTCTTCTTAAAAACGTGTGTGTCTTGCCGTTGTTGCAACTTGCAAGTAGTTGATAGGCTGTGTGTTACACTTGGTTGCCTGCTGTTTTATTTTAAAAAAATGTTTAACATATTTTTTGCGTTTCAAAATTGTTTGTTCTGACGTTAAGTTTAGTTCAGTTTACTGCATAAAATAAGCAACTAATGATGCCATTGTTTAAAGCGATAGTTAAAGCCAGACTTTGCTTCCCTTACCGTTTTGCTGTAGTTTCATTTCTATACTTTTTTTAAAGCATGGAATTTGTCGCAAAATTTATAATGCACACGAGGCGACAGTAAGTAAAAATTACACGAATGAAAATAAAAAAGGGGTAAAACTTGTGAATAATATTGTTATTAACTGCTTTTTGCTTGAACACAGGAAGCACAAAGAATCGTTAGCAAATTAACACTTGTGTTTAAATTTATCAAAAACATATTTATGTAGAAAAGATTAAATGAATTTGTTACCAAATAATTTGGGTGCATCAAAAAGTGACGGATCGCAAGTGGGGATCGCAATTAAATATTTCGTTAACAAGATGTGATTACACGATTTATAAAAATATAAAACTTCTGACTTAATTTTAATTTTTATAAAATGACTAAGTGATAATTTTTCTGTAATTCATTCCTTACAGAAGTTATAACTTTGAATTTGAAATAGCCGTTTTAACCGATTTCAAAAAAATAATTTATCGATTCGCCTGTATTTGATTCTTTCATATTTGTGCCGCAGAATTTAGTTTTTCTTTATTTATAAATTATCACTAATGAAATTTTTATTAGAAAAACTATGAATGTTGAAAATATTCTAATTAAAAATTATGATTGATGAAATTTTTATTACACAAATTATGACTGACGAAAATATTTTGCATAAAAATTATGACATGAAATTCTTATATAGAACATGTATGGCGGGTGTATGTTTTATAAAAAAAATAATAACATCATATTTTTTATAGAAAAATTACGTCAGACAATATTTTTTGTAACAAAATTATGACGGAAGAAATTTTCCATAGAAAAATAATGACTGATGGAATTTTTTTATAGCAAAATTTTGCCAATGTTAAAATGAGTGAAAAATCATGACTGCTGCAATATTTTGATAAAAACTAATACTGATAAAATTTTTTTTTATGAAAATGATAGAAAAATTTGGGGCTAATAAATTTGTTTTAAAACAGTGGTGACTGCAAAGAAATTTCTGCAGAAAAATTATAACTGATAAAATTTTTTCATGATTCTGACTAATAAAAACTCTTTCAAAGAAAAATTATAAATTTTGAAATTGAAATGAAATTTTGAAAGAATGAAATTTTTTAAAGAATGTTACGAGCGGTAAATTTTCTAATTGTTAGATCATGGCTGATGAAAATTTTATATGGAAAAATTTTTATTTATTATTTTTATTTATTATATGAAATGTTTTTCTAGAGAAATTATGACTGATAAGCATTTTTCATAGAAAAATTATGATTAAAAATTTTTTTTTGTAGAAAAGTTGATAAATTTATGAGTGATAAAATTTTTTTTAATAAAAAATTATGACTGAGGAAATTAAAAAAAAAAAAATTTGACTTCTATATATTTTGTAGAGAAAAATTATGAATTATGAAATTTTTATTAAAAAAATTGTGACTGATGATTTTTGTTTGAAATAATTTGAAATAATTGTTTTGCCGCCATTTTGGTAAACATTAGTCTTGACAGTTCATATTTGGCAGTCGTGAAGCAGACACGTGGCAAATTTTTTATGGAAAAATATTCGATAAGCCAAAGTGTTTTGATCGTTAAAACATTTTATCAAAATCAGTCATTAATTGCGGTGACTATAAGAAAGTTACATGAAATTTTTGGGCCAAAGAACGTGGCAACAAAACGTGAAGGGTCTGTAGTAGGTGATTGAACCAAGCATGGGTCACAACGAACTGCAAGATCGGCTGAAAGCATTACTGCTGCTCAAGAAAGTGTTCAAAACAATCAAAGCCTCAATTTGACGCCTTGGTTTTCAAAGAACAACTTTGGCCACAGTTTTGCACAAGGATTTGCATTTGCTTCCGTATAAGATTCAGTTAATACAAGATCTTCTTCCATAAGACCATTTATGCCACCGAAGATATCCCAATAGGATGTTACAGCTTGTCCATGATAACATCGATTTTCGTGAAAAACCTATAATGCGACGAGGCACTTTTCATTTAAATGGAAATATGAACAGTCAGTTTTGGGGAATGAAAAACTCTTAAATTATTCAACAGTCAATTTTGCAACCATTAAAGGTGACAATCTCTTGTTTAATTTGGTCAGGAGGAATCATTGGACCTTACTTCATGATTAACATTTGCTATCAACAAGGCAGTACCACATCCCATACAGCCAGGATTGCTGCGAGACCTCTTTCCACAAATTATTTCAAGAAATGAGGACGTTGATTGCCCTCCGCGATCACCTAAATTGATTGCTCCTTACTTCTTTTTGTAGCTAATCTGAAAAGCAAGGCTTATGCAAACGAACCAGGAACGGTTGAGCATTTCAAACAAAATATTCGTGAAATGTGTGAGAATGCTATGAAAAATGTGCTCAAAAGGGCTCGAATTTTTGTTGCTAACAGAGGCGGTCATTTGTCTGACCATTTTCCATTCATAACTGTCGACATTAAATAAAAGTTTATCAGTATAAAATCCATTCTCTTTCATTTAATCAAAAACTATAAACAAACAAAGTAGTATATCTTCACGGCGGACATCCTGTACATATTTCTGTCACTTCACTTCACTTTTTCTTTTTAATTAATTGTTTTAAAAACAGAATATTATGAGTTATTGGCAATTATTTTATTTTATTTATTTGAAGCTTAAAAATTCATTTATTTTTTAGAAAAAGAAAAAAAAAATAAACTTAACGCTGGTTATTTAGAAATATACAGACAACAACTACAACAAAAAACTTTCATTGGAATTGACTTAAGAGCAAATGCAGCAGCAAATGCATAAACATTAAGTTTTCTAACAAAAGCAGCTTAACGCATCAGTTATAGATACAGTATCAATGCAAGATTTGACATCAGTAAGTAGGCACTTACAATCCCATGCTGTCTAGTATAACATTTTTAGACCCCCCTTCTTACCCCTCCTTCTTACGCTTTCGCACACTTTTGTTGGTGATGTTGAATTTTTTGTTTTTATTGTAGCTGACACGAGAGTAGCATGAAGAATCTTTTATCTTTAAATGTGTTCTACCATTATTGACAGAGAAGAAGATGATGCACAATGGAACAAAACCTTGATCTGCTCTGCTCTCTTAAATTGTGATAGACAGTTTATCGGGAGGAAAACATTTACACGAAATTGATTTAAAGGTTCAAGAAGTCATGATCTTTATTGCACCAAAGCAAAACTCATTAGCGGGATTCTAATGCATTAACGTCTGCAGTAATATTTATTGAAAGCATTTTTTTCCATGCTGGCATCTTGATTCCAGGTAAAGGTGGATTGCTTTTCTCTTCTTCTATAAATTTTACATCATAATCCTCTACTTATTAAGTGTGGGATCTTTCGAATCCTTCCTTGTTCGCATTCGTGTGTGTAAGATACGATGTTTTTAACGTTTAAATTAAGTTTGTTTTATTGGAATGATAAATTTGAAAAATATTTTTTTACAAATTAAAATTCCATTTAATTGTATACGATTTGTTAGCAAAAGAATTCTTTTGCCAACGATTTGTCTTTGGCTTAAAACATCGAGTGATAAAATGGTTTAGCTTTGCAGGATGTGGGACATATGTTTAACTATTTGTCTGTTCTAAGTCTGTACATTAAAATGCAGTGATCACACCCTTTAAGGGAAATATGAAACCATGATCAGCATCCTAAGCTTAAATAATACGTGTACTATGATTGTAAGCAACTTATAAGAATGCATATGTATGCATATGCTTTATCATTTACATATACATGTGTTTATATATACATATCGTGTACAAGTTTTTTTTTGTTGTTGTTATTGATGTTCATTTGTTAGCTTAAGTTATTAAAACAAATTGCTGTAGTTATTACTGTAGCTGTGAGTTAGACGTTTTCCTTTTAAAGCTTAGCTTAAGCTACAGATTCCTTTTTATTTTATTTTTTTTTTATGTTCTGCTTAGCATTACCCCACACGTACTCGTTCATATTCTCCTTAGCTAATAGGAGTAGTAAATGTAAATCTTTATTCGCCATAAATTGTTTTTCACGATATAAATCTATAAGATCGAATATCATGTTTTGTAAATTTTTCTACATCGTCTGCTTGCCCATCTCTTCCAACATGGTTTTAAATGAAGTCATTAGGAAACTTTACAAATCTATTAATCTTCTAAATATGTGTTTTTTTTGTTTTTTTTTTTTTGTTTGCTAAAGATACGAGTAAAGATACAAACATATATTTTTTGACATTGTTTTTCAATGCCTTATTTGCAAATATCTAAGGAGCAAATGTTATATGTTATGCATTCCTTTTAGTTGGTTGCCAAACAAAGTAAGAAGATTGTTTCCATTTTCAAAAAGGCGAACTTACTAACTGAAGTGGGAGCTGGATATAACGAAAACGATGGCTTAATTTAATAATTTAATTAAACTCTTTTATATTCTGAATTGTTGCCTTTGTAAGAGTATATTTTTTTGGAAATCATATTACAGAAATTAAATATAATTTATAGAATTTCTATTTTAGTAAAATTGTATTGAGAAATAAAAACCAAAATCATCTTTTGATGTTTTTCAACAACAATAAATTTCTCACAAAATGCAATGAAATCGATTTGTGATTGTTATTGCTGACTACAATGAATTAAAAAGTTATTAAAAAATAATTTACAACAAACTTGCCCCAGGCAATCATGCCACATAACAATTCAAAATTTTCAATAGCGTAAATAAAACTAAAAATAAATTCTTATTATTCCAAAATGCCAAAATTCATGTGTTATATGAATAGAGACAAAATATATATTTAATAGAGCTGGTAGAAAGAAAAATAAAATTTCTGCTCAATCTTAGATTAGGATAAGCATAATAATTCATTTTAAAAAATATGTCAAATATAATTTGTACCAACAGATATAAACTTAACACCAGCTATGACCGTTCAAGCAATAAGCGGCAGCAATAAGCATTCTCCTTCATTAGTTTGTACGATAGAATAAACAATGCCAGCAGCTCTTAATGTATAATTTATGCTGCTCTCCAACATCAATACAATTTTTAAGAACCCGGAAATATTAGCGAACATGATACTACGATTTGAGAAAATCTGCTCTAATTCAGAGAGCCAGAAACACAAAGACACTTTAAACACGAATATTACATGTGTTGGCATTAATGTAAAGAACAAAAATTACCACAGCAAAACAAAAAAAAAGAGAGAAGAGAAGACTTTATCGTCACCTTTATCAGATGTTGGATTATTTAACATTGCTACTTTGGTTGCTTGAGTGGATGAATAGTTAGTTGGCTTTTTGGTTGCATGGCAAGATGAGTATTTGAATGTAATTTAAAAGGGTTCGCAGTAGAGTACGACTGTAATAAGAAACCCATTAAAAAACGAAAGCAAGTAGCTAAACACTATCGCTGTTAAAACATATCAGATACCTACCAATGTATTTGCTGCTTCTGATGACTATTTCAAAGCAATTCTAACAACCATCACACTATCGCAAGCAAGTCACTACATTTTGTTTTTTGTTTTTTTTTTGTTTTATTTATAATTTTCCTCTTACTTCGTTTTTTTAGCTTAAATAAGAGAAGATCGACGTATGTAGTATAAATTCTGGCATAGCACAGTGCAGCTTTTTGAACAAGTATTATGCTCGCACTAAAGCGCCTGTAGCCATAACGATGTGTACAAACGAAGGTGGCATGTGCTGTCAGCCAAAGGCTAAAAAAAAATAGTCAATAACTGAGCGAACTAGAGCTCAACAGGATGCATTTATCGACCATACATCCAGCCAACTAACCAGCTAAACATTCCATTAATGTTGGTAACAGCAGTACTACTTAAAATAGTACACTGATAAAACATTCTTATTGATGGCAACATTTTGACTGTCTTCAAATGATACAAACGAAACTTTTATTGAGTTAAATCTATAAAAGAACAAAATCTTTTTTCTCGGTGTACTACACCATCCACCAATCAATATTGAAATGAAATCTAATGCTTTTTCAAATTGTTTTCGTTTGTATGTTTGTATGAGTCCATTTAAGCACCGATAATTGCAACACGGCTTGTAGCAAAATCATCAATGAATGAATGAATGTATTTGCTTTATAGGAATATTGTTTTATTTATGTTATCATTTTAATGTACTTTATTCATATTAAGATATTGACAACCGTTCTCTAAATTCCATGCTGCTTTACGTTACGTTACGCGCAGTCTGATGCTAGAATAACAAGATTTTGTGTCAATTGCAGGTGGAATCGCTTAAGTGGTCTGTCAATTTAAGACCTCCCCAAATAAAGAGAAATTATTGTTAAGCCAAAGTAAGCTCTGCTATATTGTTTACTCTGTTAATCTCAACTATTGCAACAACAATAACAACAACGAAAAACAAAAAAAAAACAAAAAACAAAAACTTGTGCAACTTGTATTTTTGCATCGTGTGTTAAGGCAATAGCAACAGCAACGCAACTGCAAGATATTGCAAGGAAATAACGCTTGAATTTTACCGCAATAACTGCTACAGGTTATACTTAAAGTATAAATATTATTAAAAATTCAATGCATTCAATGTATTCTAGCTAAAGAGGAGTGTGATATATTTCGTAATTCCATGGCGCAGATTCTTAACAGCAAGACAATTGTGAATTTGCTAAAACATGTTTAAATTAATGGCAGAGCGAGTTAATCTTTTAAATTTGGTTTTCTGTAATTCTCATTCATTTTTCGTTCAGTAGGAGAAAATAATCTACTCAGGCTATATGAGGTAGTAATTGTAAGAAGCTTTTACTTGCCCACATAGAAAATTGTGGTCACTAAATTGCTAAAGTCTCCTTTAGGTCTGTCTGTGTATGGCCTCTAGTTTGGCCATAATATTAAACATTTTCAATTTACAATTAATAAAATAGATTTATCTATCTATTGGCCCGTACTTAGAAGCGTGAGATATTTTTGTGAAATTATCAAAAACAAAATTATTATTTTAAATAAGAAAATTGTTAGAAAATTGTTTGAACGAAGAAATGTTATTTGTTATTTAATTAAAAATATATTAATGAGTTTCAAAAATAAAATTGGTCTATAATTGCATTGCATGCTAAAAATTGATATTTGATTGTAAGACAAGACAGCTCTTAAGGTATTTTTTTAGCAGCGGAATTTAGAAAAACTTAAAAAGAATTATACAAATTTTGATGGCTTCCAATAATAAATTTTGAATATTGAGGTTTTCTAATTTTATTTCATTTCATTTCATTTCACTTTGTGCGTGCATTTAATTATTTTATTAAAATTTATAATTTCTCTTTGTCTTCTGTTTTTTTATTTTAAGCAATTAGAAAATTGTTATTGTTGTTTTTTAAGATAATTATTTACATTGTGAATAGAAGTGTGATGGTATTTTTATGCTTCAACACGATTTACTCAAACTAAAAGTCAACCGTTGTTTTTTTTTATTTAATTATTTTTTTATATTTTTTAATTTATTTATTTACATCTAATTTTGTACATGTGTATGAAATGTAATTTAAAATTTAAATTTAAAAATTTCATTAGTTTTCAATAGCAATTATTTAGAAAAAAGATTTTTGAATTTATCATTTTCGTTATCTGAACACACACTGATTTGGGTGTAGTTCCGGAGTATAACCACACAGCATGTGCCACATTGAATATGTAAATAATACGAAGGAAATGCTTGCCTGCAATGACAAGTATAATATTATTATAAAATATTTAATATTAAAATATTTTAAAATACTTAATTCAAATAGCTTTACTAATTAAAACATCAAAAACACCAAAAAATCATTTGAATGCTACAATAAATAAAACTATAAATTTCAGAGGAATAATTTAAAACTCGCAAAGATATCAAAACAGTCCTTCTTAGACAATAGATTTGCTGGTATTTAGTGAGGTGCTATAGCAACATAAAGCATAACTATCACATATGGTTTATAGAAATAATAATAAATACAGTATTCGATAGGCGTCATCTATCGCTATAGTAATGTCGCATTTTGTGCCTAAAAAAGATGTTTTGCGGGGAAGTCGGATAACCTTTTTCATATGAAGAAAACGCCTGATGCAAGTTATCGATTGTTGGTAGAAGCTTATCGTCAGCATACACCAACTGAAAAAACTTATGAACAATGGTTAGCGTGATCCTAAAGTGGTGATGTCGACACAGAAGACACAGAAGGATATGCTTGGTTAGTCGAAAAAGTTTGGAAGCATTACTCGACAAAGATTGTTGTCAAATATAAGAAGAGCTTACAATATCATTGGGAGTTATATAACTGACCATCTCCTTACATTGAAAAGCATTGAGGCTTATTCAAAAGCAATTAAATTGGCTTCCATATAAGAGACGTTAAAAGGTGATTTTGCATATCGAAAGAGATGCTTGAACGCTACAAAAAAAGTCATTGTCACAGTCGGTGATGAAAAATGGATTTTATTACTATAACCCCAAGCGCGAAAAGGCATATATAAAGTTCGGCCGACCAGACAAATCTACGCCGAAATCAAATATCCATAACGCCAAGGTAATGTTCTATTTTTATTTGGCTACGGTTTTCCGTCGACCCTCGTCAAATTTGGTTTGTGAACAAACCAGTTTCGCCCGTTTGCCATCTTCAGTGTTCTCTTCGTACTGAGTACGTACCCAAATAAAAATAAATTAAACCCCGTCGGAGAATTTATGCACATATCGTAATGTTCTATATTTGGTGCAATCCGAAGGATGTTTTTTATTATAATTAAGTAAATCATCGGGTCGACCCATTCATCTCCATTCAAGAACTTGCCATAATGGTTAAAACCAGTTTTGGAAATGAAGTACATGCAGGAACAATAAGAAGAGCCATCAAGAAAAAATAAATTACAAGGCCGAGTGGCTCGAAAGAATCCATTTGTTAATGTCAAAAATACAAAGAATCGCTTGGATGTTGCGCGAGAGCTCATATCAAAGGATTTCTTGTTTTACAGAACGATAAAATTTGTTACGTTACGCTGGATTTTTTTTTATCAACATTTTAACATCGTACAAGATCTTTTTAAGGATGAAAGCAGATTTAATTTGTTTAGTGCCGATGACCGGCATTACGTGTGGCGTGAACACAATGAAGAATTTTTACACAAAACCACGTAGAACAGTAGAGGCGTGTTATGGATGACATTGGGCTGCATAGAAGCTTCAGGTGTCGGAAACCAACAATTTATAGAAGGTATCGCGACATCTTAAAAACTAATGTTAAGGAAAGTAAGCGCGTTTTGGGTATTGCTGATAATTTTAAGTTTTATCAAGATAGGTGTCCCTGTAGGCTAGTAGGTAGTGTACTAGCTTGGCAGTTTGGGGGTTCCCAATACAAAAATAAAAATTTACTGTCGGTGGGGCTAGTCAGCGATGAAGGCATAGTCACTGGTCGCTGTGCTGTCTTATATACGGCAGTTAGTTTCCGACTATCCTTCTACTTTTACAACCTCTTTCATATCTTCTCTATCCCTTTCCTAAAAGAATGTACAACGGTACTTGACTAAATAGGCATTGTTGCCTGAAGTGCTACTTCTCTTAAAAAAAATATAACATGCATGCATCCATTAATTATAATAAGGAACTGCTTGCTCTACAACTGCCTTAAGCTCATCAAAACACCTCGTAACGTAGTCGAGCACTTATGGCGGGATATTAGCAAAACAGAATGTGCAGTAATAAAAACCAGTTTAAGGCCACATTACAGGAGGAATGGACTTAAATAACGCCTGATGTGTGCAAAAAATTAGTGAAGTCTATGCCATGAAAATGAAAACCTTTAGAAAATCAAAATGAATATCCAATCAAATATTAAATAATTTATAAAAAATCGAATTTAAACACTGCTGGACGTTCAGTGTGATCATAGTTTCAAAGTTTTTTTGAGATGTTTTGTGTTACTTCTATTGCTATAAGGCTAAAGTAAATAGTTTTGGTTTTATTACATTCGCTATTATGCAGAAAAAATATTTACTAGGAAAATTGTGCAAAACTTTAAAGACTATTTATTTTAAAGCTGCTAAACTTGTTTGTAATTAGTTAAGCGACTTTGGATGTGAGTCACTGTAAGGAAAATTATTTTAGCTCCTTCCCAATATTATGATAAAGCGTTTGCTATTTAAATATTTAAATTTAAGTTTTTCGTATAAATAATTAATTTTCATTTAAAAAGTCGGGTGTTTGTACTTTTACGTAGTGAAATTTTTAACCGTCCCATTTTAGTTCAAATTAATTATTTCTGTGAGGGTTATTAATTTACGTTTTAATTTCTACACAGTCATGTTTGATCACATCTCATCAGCATAAAGTTATGAAAATAATAATTAGTCAGTTTGCTTTTAAAAAATTCTTGTTTTTATTGTTTTTTAAAAACTAGATAACAGAGATATTTATGAGCTAAATTTATTACTATTTTGGTTTGCTTGGTAAAAAGAATTGGCCGACCATTGTCTGTTGGAGTATTGTGGTTTGTGGGGAAACCAATCTCAATTAGTTTTGAAATAATATCATTGGTTAAACCCTAATGTTTGCTTCTTTTTTTCTGCTGCCTTGAATGCTGATCTCATCTAGGAATGTTTTTAGTACTAAGCAAGAGAAGAGGAACATGGGAATTCAGGGGTAACTTGATTTCAAGCAAAGGGCTTCAATTCCTGTTGCAGTTTTACCAAAATACTTGCTTTATTATTTCATCCAAGAATATACATCATTTTTTCAACGACGTCGTCATGTTTTGCGAGAAAAGATTTGCGAAACAAAAAAAACAAAAACAAAAACCATTATCAACTGAAAAATGGAATCTGAACAAAATATTATTGCAACAGCAACTTGAACATCGACAATAATCATCTTTTTTTTCCCCGTAAATTGAACATACAAGAAACAGCAACAACAGCAGCAGTAAAAAAACGATATTACGAGATGTAACAACCACCTCATAGATTAATGCAACATTACTCTGTTCTTCCTGCTGCTGCTGCTGCTGCCGCCGCCTGTACATCGCCAACGTGAGGTCGTGAGCTCAAGATTTTTTTGTTTTCGGATTTTTTGCCAAAGGATTTTTTTTTGTTTTTATTGGTAGTCTTTGATTTGAGTTTCTCAATCTTCTCATCTAAGCTAAACAATATGGTGTTCATGTTTAACACCACTAGAGTGTTTCTGTTCCTTTATATTCATAATATTTATTTTTTATTTTGTTTTTTTTAAATTTTGCTCAACTATTTTTAGACAAGATTCAAGATTGTTGAATATTAAAGGGAAAAAATGATGAAAAATGTTTTGCACTATTATTAAAATAAAATAAGTTCCATAGAATTTATGGCAATTGTTTTCCTACAGACTGTTCATGGTCATATTTAAGCAAAATTAAAAATAAAATAAGTGCAATTATTAATAGTTATTTAAAACAGATACAGAAACAAAAACAGCTTATTGCCCTTAAATAAGGTTTTTTTTAAAAACACTTAATTTAAAAACAAAAAAAAAAGGAATTTATATACAACGAGCCAATAAATTTTAACTTTTGCCAACTGATATTAAATTTTTTTTTTGTTAAATTTACTAAAATTTAGTTCTTCAAAAAGAAAGTGGTGGATTTCTTGACCATATTTCAGTAGATGACTGGCATCATTTCAATAAAAAAAAAAAAATTACTGCTGCAAAAGCAGATGAAAAGACAACGTGATGTTGGCTAATCAATCACCTAAAATCCACAAACACATGTAGACATATAGACATACACTTGGCAATTTGCATGTCACAAAACAACAGGGAACAAGTGAACTAAGACTTGTTTAATGACTTGGTTATAACGACTTAGTAGGGCTTAAATTATTTAAAGTGTGTATAATTTTGAAATTGTATGTTGGCAAATGTGTGTGCAAGAATACAGAGACACTACAGTTGCAGTGTATTTATTTTGAGCTGAAAATATACAAAATATTTTAAATTTCTTTAGAATTTTGCAGAAATAAATTGCACTCATTATCAGTTTTAGCATGAACACGCAAGCATTTGGGCTGTTTTCGAACGTAATTGAGAATTGGAATTTTTCAAAATAAAAAGAAATGAAATTTTATTTTTATTTTAAGCCTGACCTTATCATCTGTTGATTGGATGGAACTGCAATTTTTTGAGAATTATTATTTTACATTTTCTTTTAACTTCCACTTCAACTGCTCTAAAAATAAAAAAAGAACTTAAAGGTCACTTTGTATGGCAAATAGCGTTTTATTTACTCTAGTCTTTTGCTTCAATCTTCCGAATATTGTACACCAAAGGACTTAATTAAGACCCAGTGTAAAAGTGTTATGTTACTTTACCTCTTACTATGCACTAGTGATTGCAAAAGTAAAGTCGTTTGTAATTTAACTGAAAACATTGTTAAAACATTATAATAATTAAGTTGACTAGGTGTTTTCTTCTGTTTATTCGACCCACCCAATAAAAAAATTTCATTCATTTATCTATTTTACTATTGGTCTACTTGCACTAGCAATTTGTCAGACATTCATTTAAATACAGTCGGCATAAATGCATGTATAGCTACGTAGATGGCATGTGTGTATGTGTAAGAGTATGTGTGTGTTTGTGTGATATTGTAAATTATCTGCATATAAGTTTTATTATCTTTAATGTTGCCAAGTGCCAACAAGGTGATGTCATCTTTGACATACACAGTGACAGCTTAAGGCATCACAAATAAAAGCAGTAACTCTTACAGCAGCTGTAGTAAAATGAGGGAAACATTCATAGGGCAATCAAAGCTTAGAGGAAGAACAATCAATTAGTACATTTTATTTTGCAGAAATTTGTAAATTTGTAAACCAAAGCTCACAGCCAAAGTTGAGTTGTTATGAAAATTCTGTTTATATGTGTAGTATAACCAAACATAGATTCCCTACATACTTTAGTTCGAGTAAAATGGACATTTAGATTATTATACAATGCATAAATTGGATATGTCTTAAAGGCCTGCTCTATAGTATTAATATACATAACTATACGTTTTCTTAAACGCCATTTACATTTTTTTTAGTTTCTCGAATAAAACTGGGATCAACTTTATTATTTTCTTTAGAAGAAATTTAAACAAATTTAAAACTTAAATAAAAAAATAAAATATTTTGAAAACTTTTATAGAATTAAGATCGTTATAGCATAAAAGGGTTATAAAGTAAAATAAAACAACAAAAAAAACAACAAACAGGCACTCTAATGGAAATCCATTAAAAGAAAATCTTGACCGCCGAGGAAAACAAATTAACAGCATACTTGTATGACGGATTGCTATATACGTACATACATATGTATGTGAATTACTAACCAGAGTCACAACAACACAGTTTTAGTGAAACAAAACTGACAGCTGAGAATGATAAAATGTATCGCTGTTAAGTTAATAAACTAAATGGGACTTTCAAAATTTCATTCCTAAAATAAAAAATATGAAAAAGTAAATGAAATTTATGAAAAAAAAGAAAAATTAAAAGGGAATTGTAAATGTAATAGAAATAGTAAAAAGTTGAAGTAAAAAT